>CM066036.1:332743165-333995857 GCA_033557465.1 Ichthyophis bannanicus | reverse complement strand
AACACTCCTGCCCAATCGGGGCAGTGGGAGACCCGACCCGGCAGCTGCAGCCACTTTAAAAGTGGCGTCCCTGCTCCGAGGGAGCCGCTTGCAGCCAGCCCACCCCCAGCAACACTCCTGCCCAATCGGGGCAGTGGGAGACCCGACCCGGCAGCTGCAGCCACTTTAAAAGCGGCGTCCCTGCTCCGAGGGAGCCGCTTGCAGCCAGCCCACCCCCAGCAACACTCCTGCCCAATCGGGGCAGTGGGAGACACGACCCGGCAGCTGCAGCCACTTTAAAAGCGGCGTCCCTGCGGGGCGTGCCCGCGCCTGGCGGGCCCATGCCTGAGGGCCTCGCCAGAGGGCCCTTTGGCGTGGCCCTTAGGCACGGCACAGAGGCGCAAACAACTCCTAAATCAACAAGAACACCGGTGCACAAAAACAGTCCAAAGAACAACAAGAAACACCACGATCCACTACACCGACATTCCAACACAACAGCGATCCACTACAATACCGAAGATACAGCAACGACAACCAAAGACCTCAGCACTCAACGAAATCTACACCAAAGCCCAGCCTGGTCCCCAAACACCAGGTACCCTCAACGATTATGACACCTCTCTTGGCCCCCATCTACCTCCTCACCCCCCTCTTGACCCTCTACCCCCCCCCCCCCCAGCGCACTCAATAACCTACTCTGGCCCATCCAAGTCACTCGGCCCACACTCACAAACTGCAACAAACTCACTCACACGCTCAGCACACACCCACCCACATCACCATACCCCCACCCAATCTCCACATCACCATCTCCCTAATCAATGCACGCTCTGTTAGAAATAAATACCACATGCTCCGTGACCTAATCACAACTGAGCAGATAGGCATCCTATGCATTACAGAAACCTGGCTGACCGACACAGACACGGTACTAATGAACCAACTAGCCCCAGATGGATACACCCTCTACCACTGCTCCCGAGAGCACGCCAAAGGAGGGGGTGTCGCCATCATAGCAAGAACTGACCTCCACCTCAGAACCCAATTCTCCGAGACCACCACTGAAGCGGATCTCCTCACCCTCACCAACAAACACCTCTCGATATGTCTGATCTACCGTGCGCCCACCGCAACCACTGACCTACCAAGATTACTACAACACATATCAGAAAGCACCAGCTCGACCAAGGAACAAATCATCCTAGGAGACTTCAACCTCCCATCACTTCAAGAAGAACATACAACAACCTTCCACACTGCTATGTCTGCAATGGATCTAGTACAGATCATACAGGAACCCACCCACGAAAAAGGCAACACACTGGACCTCGTCTTCCTCAACTCCACGTCCACCGCTTCAGCAAAAAACCCACGGATCTCGCCAGTACCCTGGTCTGACCATCACTTCATCACCCTATCCTACACATACCAACATAAGACCAACAGGGATGATGGACAAAACGTAAGACGATTCAAACCATTTAACAAAGAGGACTTTTTAGAACAAATCCTACCCAAACTACAAACAAACTCCGATGACATCAATGACCTCATAGACAACTGGAACACTACGATCTCCACAGCGTCTGCAGCGTCAACAAACATAACCATCACCAAACCCCCTTCCTCAAGAGCTAGATGGTATACTCCCAGTCTCCGAAGGCTAAAAACAAATCTCAGGAGAACTGAAAGAAAATGGAGAAAAACCAACAACGAAAATGACAAAATAAAATACCTATACGAACTCAACGCATATCACTACGAGACTGACAAAGCAAAGAAAATCTACCACATGAAAATCATCAATACCTCCATAAACAAACCCCGCGAGCTCTTTCAGATAATCAAAAAGCTGACAAAAACGCCACACAACTCCAACCAATTACCGCAGATTCCACCAGAACTGCTGGCCCGACAATACAAACAACTACAACGACCACAAAACCTGCAGCTAGCCTCACAGACAACTACAGAGAACCTCCACCCCAACTTGCACAGTGACTGGGCCACCTTCAAGGAAACATCAACAGAAGAAGTTTCAACCACAATTTCCTGCCTCCACACCACCACCTCCCCGCTGGACCCATGCCCCACCGACTGGATAAAGAAATCAAAAAACGAGCTGAGCACACCATTAACCCGTATTGTTAGTGAATCCTTCTCCAGAGGACACATGCCTGACGCCCTCAAAACCACGATCATCCATCCTTCCTTGAAAAAGCAAAACCTGGATCCCCTAGACCCTGCATCCTACAGACCCATAGCAAGTCTACCTTTCACAGCCAAAATAATCGAGAAAGTCATCCAGCAGCAGCTTCAGGAACACCTGGATGTTAACAACATACTGGAACCTCAACAACACGGATTCCGCCCGCTACATGGAGTCGAGACCCTCATGACCATGCTGATGAACACCCTCCTCACAGGAACTCAAGGAAGACACTCTGGATACGCCATGATCTTCCTCGATATATCTGCAGCCTTCAACACCATCTCACACAACATCCTCATACAAAGATTACAAACTATTGGGATCAAAGACACCGTGCTGAAGTGGTTTCAATCCTACCTAACTAACAGACAACAACTAATCCGCACCAGCGCCTTAACCTCCCCCCCATTCCAGCAACACCAGGGAGTACCCCAAGGATCCACACTGTCAGCTATGCTCTTCAATATTTGCCTCCAGCCACTCTGCACAGTCATACGCACCCACAACGTCAGCTTCCACATCTATGCTGACGATATCATGCTCTACGCCCCCATTACCACCACGAACCCAACAAACCTCCACCTATCAGCATGCTTCACTGCAGTATCTGACTGGTTACAAACAAACAACCTATCCGTCAACATGAAGAAAACTGAAGCCCTCATAGTGACAAAGGACCCAGACTTCACACCACCCACACACCTCAATATGGGATCTACAAGCATCAAAATACAACCACAGATAAGATACCTGGGCATTATCATTGACCAAGCCCTCACCTTAAAGCAACAGATCACCAAAACCTCTGGAACTATATTTCATAAGGCAAGAGCAGTGCAACGGCTCAGACCCCTCCTGGAACATCAAGACTTCCGAACAGTGATGCAAGCCATGACACTCCCACATCTCGACTACTGCAATATAATCTACCATGGCCTTCCAGCTACACAGACCAACCCCCTCCGAACTGCATTGAACACCACGGCGAGAATCATCCAGAGAGCAAAGAAAACCGACCATATCACCCCAATTCTGAGAGAACTACACATTCTCCCCCTCGAAGCACGGACAAAATACAAAGCCATCCTACTCACCCACAAAGCTATCCATCAAACACAGGACACACAGCTTCGCGCCCTACTGGCTCGTCCAGCTCACGGCAGATCTACTAGACAAGCCTCAAGCGTTTCCCTCACTGTCTCTCACAAAAGAACCAAATGCTCGCAACGGACCTGCAATCGAGCCTTTGAACTCTATGCTCCAACCTTATGGAACTCTCTACCGAGCTACCTTAGAAACAATGCCGACCTACTATCCTTCAGAAAACAGCTCAAAACCATCCTTTTCCAGGAATACCTCAATTCAGACCCCATCAAAAAACCCGCGAACCCCTGATCTCAACACAATGAACCTCTAACTCAAAGCCACCTCAACCCGTCCATGTCCAATCTGTCCCATGTCTTTGTCTGACCAACGTCTGTCCCATGTCCTAAGTATGTCCCATAGCAAAATCATCAATGTTGCCTCCTCGGTGATGGCCCCACCCTTGTATTTAATTCCCCCACCCTCTATGTTACACCGCTTTGACCCGGTGAAAAGCGGTATATAAATACAGCTAAATAAATAGGGATGTTACCCATGACAGAAGTGGTATTTAAAGGTGTGGAAGAATTGAAGGAAATATCGATACATCGGGAAGATGTATTACAACTATTAGATAAACTGAAGAGTGGCAAATTTATTTATTTATGTTATTTATTTAGCTTTCTTATATACCGCGCTCTTTGGGATCAGTGCAGTTTACATCTAACAAAACTGAACAGTGCAGGAGCTCTGCACTGAACTTACAATAAAACATAGTTTTAACAGGGTAACTGTATACAAGCAATTTAACTGTGCAGTGCAGGAGGTCTGAACTGCAATGAACTTACAATGAAACATTGGGATATGCAGAGATTTTAACAGGGTAACTATATACAAGTAGATTAACATCATATATCATGGCATAAATCATTTAAGTACAAATTGGCTTATCAGGGGTCTTGATGAAATTGAGGAGAATGTGTTGTTACTTGTCAAGGGGCTCAGGGTCTGGCAGGCTTGGATTCAGAATTACGTGGTTGTTTTTCGAGGGTTGTCTGTATAGGTCATTGCACGTGGTTTGATGTAGAGGGTGTCCCTGATCCTTGTAGTACTGTAGGAATAGGTGGTGTTTAAGTGCTTTCCTAAATTGGGTGATGTCCTTGATGGATCTGATATAGGATGGTAGGGCATTCCAGCATGTAGGGGCATAAAGCGAGAAGGCTCTTGACCTGGTTGCTTGTGAACATTTTGTGATCTGTCTAGGGAGGATCAAAGTATTGATAGCGGTTGACCTTCTAACTCTGTTGGGGGGTGTAGGCTGAATGAGATCTATGACTGATGAAGAGGAGCATTTGTTTATGGCTTTGAAAGACAGTGTCAGCACCTTGAACGCAATCCTGCTTTGGACTGGAAGCCAATGAAGGTTTTTTAAGATTGGTGTTATATGATCCTTCCTTGATGCCCCTTGCAAAATTCTGGCGGCTGCATTCATGGCTAGTTGCAGTGGGTTTATGGTGGTTTTTGGGAGGCCATGTAATATGGCGTTCGCGTAATCAAAATGCGGGGTCACTAAAGCTTGGTAGACTGTCCGAAAATCTTCTGGTTCCAGCAGTTGTCTGAGGTGGCGAAGTGTTCTGATTTTGTTGTATATTGCCTTAACCATATTGCTTATCTATTTATTTATTTAGTATACATTTGTATACCGCTACTTCCAGTGATCAGCAGCGGTTTTTTTTTTTATTTCAGATTGGAAATTGTCAAATCATGACAGGAAATTTTTGAGGTATAAACACATTGATTAGACAGGAAAGCACAGCACACAGAGAACTATTTTACAGGGAACATGGGCTATGGAGGGTTAAGTGGCTTGCCCAAGACCACAAGGAGCACCTGTGGGACTAGAAACCCCAGTCCTTCCGGCCCAAGGTTGCTATCCTCTAGTGGGATTTGAACCCCCGACCTTCCGGCCCGAAGTACCTTGCCCCGACCACTAGGCTACTCCTCCACTCCATGGTCCTTCTGGTCCTTCATGTTGAGATGTTGGTCAAGGATAACTCCGAGGTATCGGATTGAAGGCTTGCTTAGGAGTTCCGCATCCCTGACCTGGTATGAAAGTTTTATTTCTTGTGAGGAAAAGGACCTCTGTTTTCTTAAAATTTATTCTTAGTTTCTGCGCGAGTAGCCAGTCTGTAACAGCATCGAAACAGGCAGAGAGGGGTGTGAAGTCTGGTTTGTCTAACAGGAAAGGCATGTAGAGGAGAACATCATCGGCATAAATGAGACAGTTAATGTTGAAGGAATGGATTAGATTACATAGGGGCTGCATGTAAATGTTAAATAGTAGGGCTGAAAGTGATGATCCCTGAGGCACGCCTTTTTCTTGTAGGAAAGGTGCAGAGGTGGAGGGGCCGGCGCGCACATGTTGCCATCGATCTGTTAGATATGATGCACACCATGTAAGGGTGTTACCCTGGATGCCCTTCTCGCTGAGGCAGGAGAGAAGTATTTCGTGACATACAGTGTCAAAGGCAGCTGCAATGTCCAGGAAGACAAGTGTGAAACCTTGTTTAATGTTGTCCAATCCCATGATAAGGGTGTTGAATAATGTGGTTAGGAGTGTTTCAACCCCATGCAATTCACAAAAGCCATGCTGGCAGGGGTCAAGGGGTGCACTTGTCTCAATATGATGTTGAAGTTGCTGTTGTACAACCTTCTCAATGATTTTCGCCAAGAGTGGGGTACTTGATATTGGCCTGTATGAATCCATCTGTGCAGGGTCCAGTTTACTATTTTTTAGTAGTGGTCTTATTGCTGTCTGCTTCAGGCTTTTGGGGAATGTCCCCATTGAAAAAGAGAGTCCCAAGACACTGGAGAGAAAAGGGCTAAGTTCGGTCCGCAGGGATTTTATCCAGAATGCTGGACATGGGTCATTGGGTGCTGTGGTGGTGTTTATGGAGGAGATGATATCTTGTATGTTTCCTTCCGATGGGGTAGAGAATGCAGTGATGGTTTGTATGGTGGTACTTGTAGTTTTGTTGGAGGTGAGTTAGCAGTGGTAGGTGTGTTGCATTGGCTTAACTTGGCATGCAGGAAGTCGGCATATTCTTGGGGGTCAGGGAGGTTTGGTTGTGTGGGCGCAGGCTCCTTTGATAAGGTCTTAACTAGGCTGAATAGCTCGTGTGGTTTGTTTAGTGAACGTTGTAGTATCTCCGCATGATATTGTTTCATTCGTGTTGTTACATCAGCTCGGTGTCTTTTCAAGTGTATGTTGTATAATTCCAGCTTCTCGGGTGATCGAGATCGCCGCCATGTTCTTTTGAGTTTTCTGAGTTTAAGAAGAGATGTTCGGAGTTCTGGGGAGAACCAGGGTGCATTTCTCTTTCTTCTTGTTACCTTCTTGGTGATAGGTAGTTTGACTGTAGCGTCAAGGCATGCATTCCATGAGTTGATCATTTCGTCAAGGTCTTGAGCTATGGGGTTTTGGAGCGGCTGAATTCTCTCCATAATGACCTCTGTATTAAATTGCCGGAACCGTTTTGAGCAAGAAACAGTGGATTCATTTGAGGCATGGCTTTTGGTTTGTAATAGATGTGATGGAATCTGGAAAATTATAAGGCTGTGGTCAGACCAAGGTACAGGGCTTACGGTGAGGTCAAGCTTGTACATGGCATTGATTATATCTTTAGGGGCGAATATCAGGTCCAGTTTGTTACCTTTTACGTGTGTAGGGGCATTTACTAGTTGGACATAGCCTAACTCCGTGAGCGCCTCAGTGAAGGCTTCTGCGTGATTATCCTTAAGAGCGGGGAGGTTGAAATCTTCCATCACCCAGTTCAGAGCACAAGGATTCTGGGGGTTTCCAGCAATGTCTATAATGGTAGATAAATCATCTGGTGAGGGTGATGGAGCTCTATAGAACAAACTGATGTTGTTATATTTATTTGAGATGGTGATGGCATCAAGGTTAGTGGTGCTACTGACGGACGTAATCTGGAATTGTAAATTTTGTTTTGTTAGGATGAGTAAACCTCCCCCTCTTCTATCAGATCTATAGCAAGGGTGAGCATTGAAGTTGGGAGGGACCAGATTGTGTAGGATGATGGAGTCAGATGTGGACAGCCAGGTCTCAGTGATGAGGAGGATGTCCAGGTCATGAGTAGAGATTAGATCAGCAACTGCAGGCCATTTATTCCTGACTGATCGTGCATTAATGAGTGCACAATTTAAGTTGCGGGGATGGGTGCTACATACCCCTCGGGGTGATTTGCTTTGCTGGATGGCTACGTAAATTAGGTGTGCTCTTGATGGGCGTCCTAAAGCATTTGACTGGTGGTAGGGAGGATTTTCCCAGCTCCTCCATTAACCTGGTAGAACCGAGATGGTATTGTGCCTGGATATGAGGGCTAGGGTGCTAAGTGTTAGGGCTAGAAATATGCAGCAGATAGCGAGCGTGATGTGAAAAATGGTCATTGTGGATGTCCACATGGTTGGGTTGATTGATAGATGATCTTAGGTATTCTCTACTTAATAAGAAAAAGGGCATAGTTTGGGTGTTAGGCCCCAGGTCTGCAGTTAGTTGGATGGGTGGACAAAACCCAGAGTGGAGTTAATCAGATATAATGGCTAAGGAGTGGTTGGTTATGCAGTAGTGTGTACAGTAATTGAAGAGTAGGCACAATGAGTTCAGCTTGGCTATCTAGGTAGTGATAATTAAATAAACAAATGGCTATCTAGACTTTAGTATATCTGTAGTAGGCTATCTAGAGAGACAAGTGCAAGTAAATGGCTGTTTAGATAGCAGTATTTAAACTATTGCAAGAGATACAGTGTATTCAGCTGGGTTAAAATTGGTTACTTGCAATATATCAGTGAGTAGATACAGTAGGACGAACAGTGAATAGATACAGAGTTAAACAATTAATATGTGCAATGAATCAGTAAGTAGATACAGTAGGTAGATCAGTAGGTAGATAAATCAGTGGGTATTTACAGAGTATTTTCCAGTTTGATTGAATAGATAAAAGTAGGCTGGGAAATTTGCTGAAGATACAATTGTGAAGGAACGGTGGATGCCTATGTATACTTGAAGGTATGCTGAGATTTCATCTGAGAAGCGAAACAACTTAATATTATGATCTATTTAGGGATACAACTATTGAAAGTCTCACCATGTTCATCATATTTTAACATTTGGTCGCTTGATGGCTTCTGAGTGCTGTCTTTAGACGTCTGCGTGGATCAGGCTCGACACTGGTTGGTGGCTGAGTAGGGAGTTATCGTTCGTGTTGGTCGAGTCTTCTTCTTGTCAGGGGTCTCCTTAGTGGGCCTTCGCCTAAGGGCCATGCCAAAGTGCCCTCTGGCGAGGCCCTCAGGCACAGGTGCGCCGGACGGCACTTCCTTTTTAAATGGCTCGCCGGCTGCCCCAATTGGGCAGTCGGTGCTGGAGGAGGCGGTCCCGGTGCCCTGGCTCGCTCGATCCCAGCCGGGAGAGCTGCAGGAGAGCCGGGGTGCTAGAGAAGAAAGGGCCACGCGCCGGACGGAGCTTCCTTTTTAAATGGCCCGTCGGCTGCCCCAATTGGGCAGTCGGTGCTAGAGGAGGCGGTCCTGGTGCCCCGGCTCGCTCGATCCCAGCCAGAAGAGCTGCAGGAGAGCTGGGGTGCTGGAAAAGAAAGGGCCACGTGCCGGACGGCGCTTCCTTTTTAAATGGCCCGCCGGCTGCCCCAATTGGGCAGTCGGTGCTGGAGGAGGCGATCCCAGTGTCCCGGCTCGCTCGATCCCAGCCGGGAGAGCTGCAGGAGAGCCGGGGTGCTGGAGAAGAAAGGGCCACGTGCCGGATGGCGCTTCCTTTTTAAATGGCCCGCCGGCTGCCCCGATTGGGCAGTCGGTGCTGGAGGAGGCGGTCCCGGTGCCCTGGCTCGCTCGATCCCAGCCGGGAGAGCTGCAGGAGAGCCAGGGTGCTGGAGAAGAAAGGGCCACACGCCGGACGGCACTTACTTTTTAAATGGCCTGCCAGCTGCCCCGATTGGGCAGTCGGTGCTGGAGGAGGCGGTCCCGGTGCCCCGGCTCGCTCGATCCGAGCCAGGAGAGCTGGAGAGCCGGGGTGCTGGAGAAGAAATCACCTGGGCCGGATGGTATACATCCAAGGGTGTTGAAAGAACTGAAATATGAGATTGCAGACCTGCTATTAGTAATCTGTGAACTATCATTAAAATCATCCAGCACCTACACCAATATCTGCCCTATACACCACACACAACCACTGTAAATATACATTTGTAAAAAGTTTGATGTTTTGTTTTGCTTTAACACCTACAAAGTTAAATTTATTGTTCAATGTATATAGTTGACTTCTATTGTTCAATGTAAAATGTATACAAATGTGTACAAGACTGTTAAACTGTTATATGTAAACCGACCTTGATCTCTGGAAGGGGCGGTATAAAAGAAATAGTTAAATAAATAAATAAATAAATAAAATAAATCTCTAATACCTGAAGATTGGAGGATCGCCAATGTAACACCAATTTTTAAAAAGGGTTCCAGGGGTGATCCGGGAAACTACAGACCGGTGAGCCTCACGTCAGTACCAGGAAAAATGGTAGAAACCATCATAAAGAATAAAATTACTCAGCATGTAGATAGTCATGGCCTAATGGGAGACAGCTAAAATGACTTTGGACAAGGAAGATCTTGTCTTACTAATCGGTTATATTTTTTTGAAAGTGTGAATAAACAGGTGGACAAAGGTGAGTCAGTTGATATAGTGTACCTGGACTTTCAGAAAGCCTTTGACAAGGTCCCTCATCAGAGACTTTTGGCAAAACTAAAGAGTCATGGGATAGGAGGCAGTGTACTACTGTGGATCAGGAACTGGTTAAAAGATAGAAAGCAGAGGGTTGGGCTAAATGGCCAATTTTCCCAATGGAGAAAGGTGAATAGTGGTGTACCCCAGGGTTCTGTGCTGGGTCCACTGCTTTTTGACATATTCATAAATGACCTGGAAAGTGGAATAACGAGTGAGGTTATCAAATTTTCAGATGACACAAAACTATTTAAAGTTGTTAAAACCCAAGAGGATTGTGGAAAATTGCAAGAGGATCTTGATAAATTGGAAGACTGGGCATCAAAATGGCAGATGAAATTTAATGTAGACAAGTGCAAAGTTATGCACCTAGGAAAGAACAACCCAAACTATGGTTGCACGATGCAAGGTTCCACATTAGGAACCACCACCCAGGAAAAAGATTTAGGTGTCATTGTGGATAACATGTTAAAACCCTCGGCCCAGAGTGCAGCGGCAACCAAGAGAGCAAACAGAATGCTAGGTATCATAAGGAAAGGAATGGAAAATAAAACAAAAGATATTATAATGCCTCTATCGTTCCATGGTGAGACCACACCTTGAATATTGTGTGCAATTCTTTGTCGCCGTATCTTAAAAAGGTTATAGCGTTATTAGAAAAGGTTCAGAGAAGAGCCACCAAAATGGTAAAGGGGATGGAAGGATACTCCTATGAAGAAAGGCTAAAAAGGTTAGGGCTCTTTAACCTGGAAAAGAGATAGCTGAGGGGAGATATGATAGAAGTCTATAAATTAATGAATGGAGTGGAATGGGTAAAGGTAGATCGATTGTTTACCTTATCAGAATATAGAAAGACTAGGGGACATGCAATGAAGCTACAGGGTAAACTATTTAAGACTAATAAAAGAAAATATTTTTTCACTCAACATGTAATCAAACTCTGGAATTTGTTACCGGAGGATGTAGTAAAGGCTGTTAGTGTAGCTGGGTTTAAAAAAGGTTTGGACAAGTTCCTGGAGGAAAGGTCCATAAACCATTATTAAGAAGGGACCCAGGATATCAATGCTTGACCCAGTACAAGCATTGCGGAACCTGTGTCTTTTGGGGAAACTACTAGGTATGTATGACCTAGATTGGCCACTGTTGGAAACAGGATACTGGGCTTGATGGACCTTGGTCTGACCCAGTATGGCGTATCTTATGTTCTTATGTTCTAAAAACCTTGGTAATTTCCCGGCTGTCCCTCTGCAAGGTACCCTGTGTATCCCTTAATGCTGCGACAGTTCTCGGTCCCCTGCTACCCTGAAGGCATCGTGCCAATAATTTCCCGGGCTTATCCCCAAACCTATATAGCTGATACCGATAGTACGCAAACGATTTCTTTGCCCGTCTATGCAGCAGTTCGTTAAGTGCTGCTTGAGATTCCCACATCCTTCTCTTATTTACAGCGCTGGGATTGCTCGCGACTTTGTGCCGGTTCCTGACCGTTTGTCTTTCTAATCGAAGTATTTGCTCTGCTAACATTCTCTTTTTTTGCGCCGAATAACCAATAAGTTTCCCCCCTCAAGACCACCTTAGCCGTTTCCCAAAAGAGTTCCGGGTCCACCTTATGCTCTTTATTGTTTAATTCAAAATTGTTCCATCTCCCTCTGAGGAAACTCTGAAAATCTGCGTCTCTATACAGTTCCACAGGGAACCACCAGATCCGTGACCGCGCGTCACTCTAATCCCACTCCATTTCCACCCATATCATGGTATGGTCAGAAATTTCCAATGGGCCAATTTGTGCATCTGTTATATGCGCAAAGGAACCTCTCGAAACGAAAATGTAATCAATCCGAGCGCTAGTCCCATGAGCTGGCAACTGGTGGGTATAATCTCTCTCCATGGGATGCAACAAACGCCATGGATCCACCATCCCCAACTGCCTTTGAAGGCCCTGTAGAGCCCTAGCAGTGGCCCCCGGTGCTCCATCCCCCGTCCCCCGTGACGTATCTAATTCTGCGTCCAGCACTCCATTGAAATCTCCCCCTAAAATCAGGGGCGCCTCAGGCCATTGCTTTATTCTGGAGGCTAGGCGCGTGTATAGTGCTTCATCCAAAACATTGGGGCTGTAGATGTTACCTATCAGAACAGGCTTCCCCTCCAACATACTGTATACTAACACAAATCTTTCAGCCGGGTCAATATATTCCTTTTCCAATACAAATTGTACCCGCTTATGGATCAGTATAACCACTCCACCTTTTTTCCCTTTCGCTGGAGCCCCCCACTCCTGGCCCACCCAATCTCTTTGCAATTTCCAGTGTTCCTCAACGGCCTGGTGGGTCTCCTGCAGCAGGGCAACATCACACTTTTGTCTGGCTAGGGCCTGCAATATTTTATCTCTCTTAATTGGGTTCCCAATCCCACAAACATTCCATGAAATAACCCTCAGGTGACTCCACGTTCCCTGGCTCCATATTGCTCACTTCCTAAAGACCTCCCAGGAAGATCCCCCCCCCCCCCAGCCTGGGGCTCCTCCCTTGTTCCCATCCTCGCTCTGTCCCCCATTCCTCTCTTCTTTCCGGAGCTGTGCCTCCCACCCCCCTCCTGCCTCCCTCCCCCTCCCCAAACTTCAATCCCAAGCTCCTCCTTCCATCCGCCTGCCACCTTTCCTCCAAACCATCTCCCCTACCCCCCCCCCAACTCTTGTTGATACCCCGCCTTCCACCTCGAAAAGCGCTGTCCCTTATACCTACCCCCCTTCTCTCCCCCCTCTACCCCTCCCCCACTTATAACCTCCGTTCCAGACCATTCCATCCGGACCCCCCTTCCATGGCATCCAGACCTACCCCCTATACTCATGACTCCCCCTTCTTATTCCTGCCTTGGTTCTCACCAACCACCCACCTCCCCCTTAGCCGTATCCTTCTACCCCTCTCTCTGCCCGTCCAACTTCCCACCCGGCCTTCTTCCCCCTCCCCCTCTGGCCTCGACAGCCCTTCCACAACAATCAGTATCCCAACATTTCACATCATCCAATAACCCACATACAAATATACTCCTGTAGCTACAATACATAAGGGCTAAGGTTATAAATACAAAGCACCCCTTAATCCCAACAATCCCACCTCCCCATACTCTTCTAACTCATCCCCACGTCTCCCCTATGCGTTTAACAGACAAGAACACCACCTTTGCCTATTCTACTTCCCCCTCCATCATCAGCCCCCCCCCCCCCGCACACCCCAAACAGCTTTCGTGACTCTTATCCATAAGTCCTCATTGAATACTCACTCTCTTCGCATTGGATTCCTGAGGCAGAGTCCCCACTCAGCTGCGCCAGGACGTTTTGGGCCTCTTCGGGCGTGAGAAGGTACCTTGGGCGCCCCTTGTATTCCACTCTTAGCTTAGCTGGATACATTAAAGCAAAGCGCCTCTATTCGCCAGCTGCCCAAAGACTGTGGAAAATGCTAGCCGTTGCTGGCTAACTAGCAAAGAATAGTCCTGAAACACCAGGATCTGATCGGCATCCCCCGGCTGTCTCCTACGGCCACGAGCTGCCCGCAGGACCTCCTCCTTCTGCCGGAATTCAAGGAAACGAGCTATGACAGCATGTGGTCGACGCACCTGGTCTTGTTGGAGGCCCAGTCTGTGCACCCGCTCTAGCTTAATGGGGCCCGCCACCCTGCTGGCAAACGTTTTCTCAATCCAGGTCACCAGGAAGCTTGAAAGATCACTGTCTGACATGCTCTCTGCGATTCCAATAAAGCGGAGGTTTTTTCGCCGCCCCCGGTTCTCGAGATCATCAATCTTTTCCCATTGCTGTTTCAGCACGTCCTCCAAGGCTTTCACCTTTGCCATCATGGTATGCTATGTATCCTCCAGATCTGAGATCCACGACTCAGCCAGTTCCATCCGCCCTGTAAAGTCTCCGATACTCTGGCTGACATTGTTCAATTGTTCCACCAGCGATCAGAACCGATCGTCCAGTGCATGCACCACCGCTGCACTCACCTCCAACACCATTGACTGGCTGTTCTCCTTGCTCGGGCTAGTCGGCGTTCCCTCTGCCGTCTTTGTTTCAGGGATCTGGCTCTTTTCCTTTCTAGCCGTTTTTGAGGCTATAGAGCTCACCGGGACCCTCGGAGGGCACACTACAACCCTCTTCTTGTCCCCTTTCTGGTGCTCGGGTGAAGCCAAGGGCAGTCACCAACTACTTCACATCAAAATTCGCCACTATTCGGGGTAGGTTACCCGGAGCTGGTCTTTCCACGTCCTACCAGCTCATTGCCACCGGAAGTCTTGGTATCCTAACTTTATTCAGATAAAGGGGTGAATATTGCTGCTATGCCGATAGTGCAGAGGCAATCTGTAATCTATTCAGCAGCACCATCTGGATGATGCCATTGAATATTGCCAGATAACAGGTGCTATTTGAATAAGTGCTTCTAAATAGTGACCCCTTAATTATTGCCCCATCATGATTGACCTCAGCCACTCAAAATCTGGCCAAGGTGTTTGCCATTTATTTGCATACTTAAATCTATAGTAATAGTGATTTTATTCTAATGGCATCATCTGGACTTTCTCTTTGAAGCAGAGGAGTAGCCTAAAGATTAGAGTAGCAGACTGTAAACCAAGGAAGCCAAGTTTCTAATCTTGTTTCTTCTAAGGATGTTCTTTGTGACCTTGACTAAGTCACTTTACTCTCCACTGCCTCAGGTAGAACTTAAATTGCAAGCTCTCTTGAGCAGAGACCTATTAACTGTACCTATACATATAACTTTACCAGATAATGTCCTTTCCTTGAGTCCTGCTAGACTAATCCAGAAGTGGGTTGTGTTCCCCTACCAGCAGAAGTGGAGACAGAGAAATATTCCAGAAGTATCTCTTATGACATCATTATGCCTTTAACAGCCAGTATCCCTAGAGACACACTCCAGTATTCGCACCCAAGCACACGGTCAAGAATCCCCTAACCACACACAATCTCAGTGAAGATACCAAGGCTCAGCAGAATAAGAACCATAACTATGTGCAGGATCAGCTTCAGACAGAAGGCTTGTCGAGGGTATGAACCTGCAGGGCCAATCACAGCAAGTAACAGACCAAAACGGTTTCCAGGAGCAGGTCTGGTCTAGCAGGAATCAAGAAAAGAACTTTATCTGGTAAATAAAATGTCACCATCTATATCATCCTGCTAGACCAGTCCAGATAAGTGGGATGTAGCAAAGCTATGACTCCAGTGGGCAGGAAGAGCACATGGCAGTTTTTAAAATGTCTGAGCCAAAGGATATGTCTGCCCAAGTGTGGACATCCAAGCAGTAATACTTGACAAAAGTGGAAAGTGATGCCCAGATTGCCACCCGGCAAATGTCAGAAGGGGCCACCAAGCTATACTCCGCCCAGAAGGATGCTTGCACACAAGTGAAATGCACACTGAAACCCTCCGGAACTGTCTGGTTCCACAGTAGATACACTGAGACAATGACCTCTTTGATCCAGCACCTCAGTGTAGACTTATTTATTTATTTATTTATTTAATTGGATTTCTATACCGCCTTATCATACAATCAAAGCGGTCTTACAAACAAAGATATTAAGAGTATTAGTGAGAAAATGTAAAGAAATAAAAGTTAAAGTTATGGTATAATGTGTTAGAGTGAGTTGCATTATCTACATAGTGAGCTATACTATAATGTGAGCTATTATACAATATGTATATGATTTACATTCCAGACAAATAATGTTAGTTAATTGCATGACCGTAGTGTTCTATAAACAAAGATGTTTTCAGTTGCTTTCTAAAGTCATTGATGTCTTGAGCTGCTCTCAGCTCATTAGGTAGAGAGTTCCAGATGGAAGGTGCAGCAAAAGAGAAAGCCCTTTCAGAGGTGTCTTTACGTGTTTTTCTGACATCATTTGATAAGCTGATTCTGTTGTCAGATCCTCTTCTTCTAGGTCTGTTGCTAATATCTGACTGTATGAGATATGTCAGGCTTTCTGCAGAATATTGTTGTTTTATCTTGAAAATATAAATTATAGTTTTATATTTTACACGTGAAGCTATTGGTAACCAGTGAAGCTCTTTCAAGATGGGAGTTATATGTTTCTCTACTTGATAGACCAAAAATTATACGTGCAGCAGTATTCTGCGCCAGTTGTAAAGGCTTAAGTGCTTGCTTAGATAAACCCAGATATATTGGATTACAGAAGTCAAGTAATGGAGTAATCAATGCTTGACAAACATTTCTGAAGTGAACAGTATCAAGAAGCGGCCTTAGTCTTTTGATGAGCTTCATTCTGTAATAAGCGCTTTTAATTGTCTTATTTATGTGTGATCTGAGATTCAACTCATTATCCAGAGTAACTCCAAGATATTTTACTTCTGATTTAATAGGAATAGTTGAGTTATCTATTTTGATGTCAGGAGGATGCGCAAAATTATGGTTACGAGAAATAAATAACGCCTCTGTTTTGCTAAAATTAATTTCCATGTTGTTTGTTTTACACCAGTTGGACATTTCTGAGAGACATTCTGTAATGCCCGAGAAATCAGGGTTCTCAATAGTGATAGTTGTGAAAATCATAATATCATCAGCATAGATTGTATACTTAATTCCACTTTTCAAGGAATTTGCATATTGGTTGCATATAAATATTGAAAAGGAGCGATGAAAGTGCAGATCCTTGTGGTACACCTTGTATTACTCTTATGGGCATAGAGGTTTTTTCCCCTATCTTTACTTGTAAAAATCTCTCTGTCAAATAGGAATGGAACCATTTTAAAGTGACCCCATGTAGACCAATCTCCTCTAATCTATTAATAATCTATTGTGATTTACTGAGTCGAATGCTGCAGAGATGTCTATAAAAATCATTATAATACCTTTCTTAATGTCATCAATGGTGCGGAGTATGCAGTCAAAAAGATAAATCATTAAAGTTTCAACTCCATGGTTTGGGCGAAAACCATGTTGGTTAATATCTAGGGGTGCATGAACATCAATGTGTTCTTGAAGTTGAAGTTGCACTATCTTCTCTATGATCTTTGCTAAAAAGGGTATGCTGGAAATTGGCCGGTAGGCTGCTGGATTATTCTTGTCTAGCGTTGTTTTCTTCGGAATTGGTCTAACTGTTGCAAGCTTAAGTTGCTCTGGTAAATACCTTGAGAGAGGGAATTTTGCACAATGTTTTGTATGATGTGAATAAAATTGACTTTGTAGACTTGATCCACGATACAGGACATGGGTCAGTGGGAGAAGTGCATGTGTTTATAGAAGAAATAATGTGCAAGAGTTGCTCCTTTGATGGAAAGGAGAATTTTTTCCCAAACCCTGGAATTTGAGACTGATTTTAAGTTAAGTTTTTCTGTAGCTTTTGTCTTAGAGTGGAATTTTTTCCCTAATATAGTCCGCATACTTTTGCGGTTCAATTTGAGCTTCCCCTTCTGTCTTTTGCTCCTTTGTTAAAGATTTTACAATTTCAAACAGTTCTCTAGGTTTGTTGATGGAATTATTTATTATATTTGTATGGTATTCTTTCTTAGAGTTTTTAATATGCTCATCGTATATTTTTTGTTTATTTAAGTAAAGCAGCCTTAATTCTGTCACCTTATTCCTTCTCCACTTACGCTCAATTCTTCTGAGCTCTCTTTTCATCAAACGTATAGCTGTAGAATACCATGGCTTGTGATGTTGCTTATTAATCCTTGCTTCCCTTGGTCTCATGTCTGTCATTCTGGCTGCATTAGAAATTATGTGATACCATTCTGTTACTTGTGTCTCTAATTTCACTGAATCTGCAGATAGATGAGGTAAAGTATCTTGTATAAAAGCATCTTTGTTAAATTTTTTGAACCGTCTGTGATAGCATTTGTGGTCTAGGTTCATATCATTTTTTGTTTGTAATAAAATTTCTATTCTAACTATGTAGTGATCTGTCCAAGGAACTGGGGTGATGGTAGGAGTTGAAATTAGACCATCTAAGGTTAATTCATTTGAAACAAAGATGAGGTCAGGCGAGTAGCCATATGTGTGTGTAGGTGCATTAACTATTTGTGTGAAATGTAGTGAGTCCATTGCTTGAAGGAATGACTCAGAGTCTCTACGGTAATTGATTTAAGGTTGAAGTCACCTAGCACTATTGAGGGTTTGTATGGGGAAGTGATTGAACAGATAGTGTCCAGCGTTGAGGCAAGTTTCATCAGAAGATGCTTTTGGTGCTCTATAATGCAAACTAATTGCCATGTGCTTGTTCTCAATGTTAATGGAATTACATTGTGGCGATTCTAAGATACATTGTACTCTGAATCTTAAACTCTTTTTTGCAATTATAAGTACTCCTCCTCCACGTTTGATTGAACGAGAGCTGCTATAAGCAAAGTAAGATTCTGGGACAAGCTGATTGAGAATTACATTATCAGTAGGATTTACCACGATTCTGTGATGCAGAGCACATCAGGTTGAGCGTCATCTATATGATCAACTATAGTTTGGACCTTGTTGCATACGGATCTACAATTTATTAATTCAATTGTAGTTAGTTTATCTGTATTTTGTAAAGCTTGATATACTTTTGCTTCGAAATGAGGTCTTTCATTTGAATGCAATTGCCTCTTTGAACTAGAGTAACTACATGAGCCCTGTTTCCAGTGTTGCGGTTTTATGAAACTTATGTGCATAACAGAAACCAAGTGCCAGGGGGTAACCAGATATAACTGCTTTGGCTGTATTGATGTTGTAAGATTACAGGGATACCTTGATAACAGATAAGGCATAATGGTAACAACAGCATTATAGAGCAAATGCTAGAGGGTTGTACTTGCGGTTAGTTGATAACTGCTCCTTTTACGTGTTCAAGCATATATAATCCTTTCGCCTAGTGTCCCGCCTAAGGGCCACGCCAAAGGGCCCTCTTGCGAGGCCCTCAAGCGCGGGCCCGCAAAGCGCGGGCGCGCTTCTGCTGTGGCGGTTCTAATGCTGATGTAGAGCTCTCTGATTGGCAGACACTCTCCCTGATGTGAATCCTCAGATAATTACACACAGCTGCTGTTGCAGAACTCCCCGATCAAAAATAAACCTCTGCTGTGGCGGTTCTAATGCTGATGTAGAGCTCTCTGATTGGCAGACACTCTCCCTGATGTGAATCCTCAGATAATTACACACAGCTGCTGTTGCAGAACTCCCCGATCAAAAATAAACCTCTGCTGTGGCGGTTCTAATGCTGATGTAGAGCTCTCTGATTGGCAGACACTCTCCCTGATGTGAATCCTCAGATAATTACACACAGCTGCTGTTGCAGAACTCCCCGATCAAAATAAACCTCTGCTGTGGCGGTTCTAATGCTGATGTAGAGCTCTCTGATTGGCAGACACTCTCCCTGATGTGAATCCTCAGATAATTACACACAGCTGCTGTTGCAGAACTCCCCGATCAAAAATAAACCTCTGCTGTGGCGGTTCTAATGCTGATGTAGAGCTCTCTGATTGGCAGACACTCTCCCTGATGTGAATCCTCAGATAATTACACACAGCTGCTGTTGCAGAACTCCCGATCAAAAATAAACCTCTGCTGTGGCGGTTCTAATGCTGATGTAGAGCTCTCTGATTGGCAGACACTCTCCCTGATGTGAATCCTCAGATAATTACACACAGCTGCTGTTGCAGAACTCCCCGATCAAAAATAAACCTCTGCTGTGGATGGTATAACTAGAAAGGGAGTTAGTTGCCTTCAGATACTGGAGAAGCACTCTCCAGATATCCACAAGGTGAAACTCCTTGTCTTTCCATGGCTCTGACCCCTGGTAAAGGAAAGCAGAGAGACCACCCAATTCCCACAGAAGGAAGATTCCACCTGGATAAGGAAGGGGGTGGGCTGAATATACACAGCCTCCTTTGAGAATGACAATAAGGGTCCCTGCAGGATAAAGCCTGCAACAAGAAGATATGCCTTACTGAGCAGATTGCGACCAAAAAGATAGTCTTAAGGTTATATCTTTATGTGTGGCCTACCTCAAGGGCTCAGACATCAGGGCCCAGAGCACCAGGCAGAAATCCCATGAGGGAACAAGAGAACACAGGGGAAGATGAAGGTGCTGTACCCCCTGAAAGAAACTAAACACATCAGGGTGTGAGGCTATGGGACCATCCTGCCATTGGTCCCCTGAAGGTGGATAAGGCTGCCACCTGAACCCTCAGGGAACTATGGGAAAGGTTCTTGTCCAGGCCATCCTGAAGAAAGGCAAGCAAGGATGGCAAGTCTGCCATATTAGGGCTAACCTGACACTCATGGCATCAATCCTTGAAAGGCAACAGATGTACATGTAAACAAGGTTGGTAGAACCTCTCCTTGCCTTGAGGAGCATGGATATCACTGCAGTGGAATATCCTTACACACTAGATTATGCCTCTCAAGAGCCATAGCGAGAAGGGAACTCGGTTATTCAAAAAGACCAGCTCTTGACGTAACAGCCTCTAGGCTGGGACAAGTCACAGACAAGGTTCCTGCAGGAGCCGCACCAGGACTCCAAACCATGGCCTCTGTGGCCAATCCGGCACCACCAAGACAACCCAACATGACTATCACTATATGCAGCAAAGCACACACTCTACAAGTGATCACAAAGGAAGCACATATAGTAGGCACTGCTTTGGCCAGGACTGAACTAAAGCATCAAAGTCCTCAAAGCTTGCCTTCCTGCAGCAACTGAATAGTTGTCTTGCTTTGGCATTGGACCGGATTGCCATCAGATTCATCTCAGGATGACTCCCAAGTTGCAGAATCTGCAGAAAAACTGACAGACTCAGTTCCGACTCCCCGAGATCAAGAGAGTAGCGATTGAGGACGTCCACTTCCACTTTGTGAATTCCCACAATATGTTGTGCTGAAGAGTCATGAGGTTCTTTTCTACCCAGGAGAACAGGATGGTCATCTCCAAGGCCACTCTGGCACTCCTCGTGCCCCCTTGCCAGTTGACATATGCCACTGCCATAGCATTGTCATAAGAGCACCCAGACCACTCTGCCCCAGACTAAAGACCAGAAGTGCAAAAGGACCAACCAAATGGCCCTTGCCTTGAGGCAATTGAGGGGCCGTGCCAACTCCCTGCTCCAACAGTCTTGAGTTGTTTGATTCTCGCAATAGGGTCCCCAGCCAAACAGGCTGGCATCTGTCAACAGGAGGAGCCAGGAATGATCATCCAAAGGCATGCCCCTCCTCAGGTGTTGGGGTTGTTTCCATCAATGTAGGCTGGACACCACTGCCACCTCGAGAGAAAGCCTGGTCTCAAAGTCTTAAGAGCTCAGAGACCATCTTGAAGAACGTTTCCAAACTTCTGGCTGCTCAACTGGCCCTTAGCAATCTAAGGAAGAGAAGCTGAACCAATTTCCCTCCTCCATATGACAATACCCAAAAGAGCACTGGTTTTAAGGGTGACTAGTGGAGCCTCCAGCGCTGTGCTCAAGTGAGACAGCCACCTCCAAGGGTGGTGAAACATGAACAAAATTAATCTCTCTTGGATCCTTTTTCAGATTTCATCAGAACTGTAAAAACTTGCATCCACCATCTGCTGGAGACAAAGAAATAATTGAGTGTGACCCTAGGGGTACTGGCTGTTAAAGGCACGATGATGTCATAAGGAGCCTTTGGAATATTTCTCTGTCTCCACATCTGTTGGTAGGGAAACACAACCACACTTGTCTGGACTAGTCTAGTAGGATAATATGGAAATGTTATTTACCATTATTATTTTTTGTGGGCAATTGGGCTTTAGGGAAATTTCTTTTAGGTTCATAGTTTGGACTAGCAATTGTTATTGAAAAAAACTTCTAAAACTCATTTGAGTGGTTTGGGTGAATAAAGGCTCAAGTTTTTTCATCAGGCAAAATCTCATCTAACTCTTTGGAAAACATTTTCAATTACATATGCCCAGGTAAAAAACTGCAAGCAAAGAACAGAGTTTGCAAATTAGGCTTTTATTTAACACAGGAGAAAAAGGGAGGTGCACTGGTGCAGACTCAGCAGGTAAGGGTCAGAGGAGTTAACTGTATATTGCAGCTAGTGCAAGGGTAATTAATGTGCTAATTGTCAATGTTGCAGTTAGCATAGCTGAACTTAATGCCACCTCAATGGGTGGTGTTAAATGCACCTGCATTAACTGTAAATGCTGCTGCTGTGTGTAAGAAAACCTTTCAATGTGCTAACTTCCAGGAATATACTGGATATGCCCCTGGCAGCACAAGGCCTCTGCACTTACCACACATTCATTTTTGCTCCTAACAGGCAGTAATTGCAAAAACGTACCGCATTTCAGTAAACATGCCCCTTCGTATTATATTCAAGCAAGGGAACCATTAGTCAATTACTCATCACAGTCCTTTTGTGGTTGGTCTCTAGCCTACTTTGAGGAGTGTGTGTCTTTCTAGCCCTAATATTTTTGTGTTTAGTGTCCTACCTACATAAACGTTTCATGACATGAGGACATTGACAAGGGTATTGTTTTTGGATCCACGCATATCCATGTGCACCCATGTCTTCTATGGGAAGGAGTAATCCCATTGCTCTTGCTTTGCCACTGCTGACTGAAAAGATCATTTGGCTGGCCCGAAGCTGGCACCTTTTTCTTGTATGCCAGATTTCGTACAAGAAAATGAGGCCAGCTTCAAGTTAGCCGGTGCAATTTTGAAAGCTAGCAATGGAGGACCAGGAGCAATAGGGGATCATCCCTTCTCATAGATGTCCCACAGGCAGTTTGGCCAACCTATGTAGTGATATTTGTTGGGAAGTGAAGGGGGCACATGGGCTGGCCCCAAGTCTGGGTACTAAGGGTAATTTTGGTTACATTTTGTTTGGGTGTAAAGATACAAAAACAACAAAGTAAGAAAAGAAGAAAGAAAAAGATTGAGTACACACCCTAATTTGTATGTTCCTTATCCACAAAGAGAAAGACAATTATACTCAATAAACGGGAGTGAGGTGGTAAAGAATATAAAGGGAAATACTATC
Organism: Ichthyophis bannanicus; assembly: GCA_033557465.1. NCBI lineage: Eukaryota > Metazoa > Chordata > Amphibia > Gymnophiona > Ichthyophiidae > Ichthyophis > Ichthyophis bannanicus. The sequence continues at coordinate 333,972,789 of CM066036.1, read as the reverse complement.
ATAATTTATTTTCTAAAATTTAAGTTTCTTGTTATTAGCTTATCTAGAATCTGCCTTTATGTACTTGATAGGATCAGGCCAGCAGAAGTGCTTTTGAGGTCCCTTTTCACTTGGGATTGCCATTTTAGTCGATATCTGATTTTCCTTTTACAAGGGTTGCTCAGGTGGAACATTTTTTTTTAAATTTATTTTATTTAGCTGCATTTATATCCCGCTTTTCACCGGGTCAAAGCGGTTGGGGGATACATTTAACATGAGGGGATATGAGACACATACACTAATACTTACAGGGAACATGGGCAGTGGAGGGTTAAGTGGATTGCCAAGACCACAAGGAGCACCTGTGGGACTAGAAACCCCAGTCCTTCCGGCTCAAGGTTGCTGTCCTCTAGTGGGATTTGAACCACCGACCTTCCGGCCTGTAGTACCTTGTCCCAACCACTAGGCCACTCCTCCACACTTTTGAAAAGCATTTCTGCATGTAAAGCACTGCTTTACACCTACAATTAGGCTTCTATAAAACTTCCTACTGAATTTACAGGTAAACTCTTGTGCATACAGCCTATACACGTATACGTTTACCTGGACTGAGTGGAGACATGTCTAGGGTCAGGGCTGAGGAAAGGCTGTTTATGCACAGACTTTTGCTTTATTTGCCAAAGCACACACATACTTTTTATGCATGCACACGGTTGCACAAGCATAAAATTACCCTCTAAAAGGGATGCTTCAATGCTGTGGAGAGGTCATGCCTAGGTGTACTTTATTTTGGCCCCAACAAGTATATTTATTAAAGAGAAAAGTTCCAGGCAGAACTGAGAGCCTGCATTCAAGGACACACACATATGCACATATATATGGATCCCAAACCACCCCTTAAAAATCCTTTTTCTCCTGACACATCCTGAAAATCTGCTGTGGATAAAACACCACACAAAAAAGTCAGGGACCGGTTCACAGGAAAGCTTCAGCAACAGTTGCCACATAGGCTGTGAGTGTAGTTTATTTTTTATGGAGCAGCTTCAGATGTGTGAGGTGGGAATCTCAAATAGTGGCGGCAGCAGGACCAGGAGGTGGATGGACTGATAATAGCAGCAGACATATTAAGTGGGGGAAAGCAGATAGACCCCAATTAGTGGAAGCAGCAGTATGAAACAGAAGATGCGGAGGTGGGGTAGGGAGAGGAATAGAGCCCACATCTATGGTTAAGCTATTTTACAAACTGCCCACACATTGTGAAGGCAAAAAAATATGTTTGCTGTTTCATAAGGTTTTGCCAACATTTTAAAAGAGGTTTTTCTGGGAAAAGGGTTAGAGCAGGGACTGCAACAATAAAGATACTTTTGTATTTCGAAAATTATGCACATTGTTTTGGTTGGGAAAATGACCGCAGATAAGGGAGGTCCATATGTTTGTGGGTATGTTTTATTTAGGCAACTGGTGCAAAATCTGTATGTGAAAAGTACAAAGACTTTTGCCGCTACGCTGGTAATAAGAAAACTGCCCTCTTAAGATTCTTAAGGACTTAAAAGTGTATATACAAGAGGAGAGAGTGTAGATACAAGTGTTATTCAAATATCTCAAAGGTATAAAGCAGGCATAGGAAACAAACCTTTTATAAAGAAAAGAATGTCTCCCTCAACCAGTCTGGCTTTTAGGCTATCCATAATGAGCACGCATGAAATAATTGCCCATAAAATGTTTGTACATGCAAATATATCACATATATATTCACTATGGACAGCCTGAAAACTAGACTGGTTGGGGGAAGGAGGGCAGGGTCTCAAGGACCTGGTTAGAGACCACTACTCTAGAAAAAGAAGTAGGGGTTGGGGGAGGGAGACTGAGCAGACACACTGGAAAATATTTCTTTCCAGAAAGGGTGATGGAGCCATGAAACAGTTGCCCAGTGGAAGTCATAGAGACAAAAACAGTCTCGCTCAATAAGTGGTCATCGTATTAACTACAAATTAAAAATAGGACTCTATTATCGTTTCTCATGTATACATCCTCTCATTTATATATATTTATTTACCTTCCAAAATAATAAAAACACTTTTATATATCATTACACTTCTTTCTGCATATGGGTTTAAATCCATGTTGTTGTTAAGTGCCATCGAGTTGGTGTCGACTCATGGCGACCCTCTGGGTAGTTGTCCTAAATTGTGTTTGGTCTTCGATCAGGCGGCTTATTGTTGACAGACTGATGCCTGTAGCTGCTGTTATTGCATCAATCAATCTCATTGCTGGCCTTCCTCCTTTGCATCGACCTTCTATCTTGCCAAGCATGATGTCTTTCTCTAATGATCTCTCTCTCTTCACATGATGTGTCTAAAGTATGAAAGTCAAAGACTTGTCATCTGAGCTTCTAAAGAAAGCTTAGGTTTGATCTCCTCTAGTACTGACTGGTTTGTTCTTTGGGCAGCCCATGGTATACACAGTATTTGCCGCCAGCACCATAATTCAAAGGCATCAATTTTCTTCCTGTCTATCTTTTTCACTGTCCAGCTTTCGCATCCATATGATGTTATTGAAAATAACATGGCTTGAATGAGTCAAATCTTTTTATGGAGAGAGACATCTCTGCTCTTGAGAATCTTGTCTAGGACTTTCATAGCCATTCTGCCAAGAGCAATATATTTATTCTTTAATTATTGCACTTTATAAATAATCAATGTGCTGACAATGTATCGAATGCACACCATATCCGACACAAATTAAAACTTACACATTTGTCTTACAAATACGTATCATACGTTTAACATACAATAATCATTTCAACAATAATGACAACAATAATAATTCAATGCCCAACAACTACTACTCAAACAATTTATAATCACTAGTAAAAACACTGAATTCCAGGATTGTCATTCATTAGTTTAACTGAAGTAATTCTTCTCTTCAATCGGCACCAGCAGCAGCACTTGATGATTTCCCTTATTGCACTACAACCACGACCGCTGGTTTCACCATCCCAATATGGCTTCCTCGGGTATTGAAAATCCTTATACAGTCACTGAATAGTCGATCAAAACAGCAAAATCCAATGCAAACTCAGAGCCCAGCACAGACAATGTCACTTTTTTCTTTAGACAATGTTACTCTCTCTTTTGTCATCATTGTAAAAATCCTCATCTGCCAGCTCCTCTCTGTTACATGTGTCCTCTCTGTCACATGAGTGATTTCTAACTATGGAGCAACTCACAGCTGCTGAGCAGTTTGTGCTAGTACATGGTTGCAATGCAAGAAACAGAGAGGAGCTGGCAGCTAAGGATTTTTACGACAAAAAAGAAAATAACATTGTCTAAAGAAAAAAGTGACATTGTCTGTGCTGGGCTCTGAGTTTGTAGTGGAGTTTGCTGTTTTGATCGAGTATTTGGTGACTGGATAAGGATTTTCAATACCTGAAGAAGCCATATTGGGATGGTGAAACCAACAGCCGTGGTTGTAGTGCAATAAGGGAAGTCATCAAGTGATGGTGGTGTAGTGCAATAAGGGAAGTCATTAAATAGTGCCGCTATAAGGGAAATCATCAAGTGGTGCCACTGGTGCCAATTGAAAAGAGGAATTACTTCAATCTAACTAATGAAGGACAATCCTGGAATTCACAGTTTTTACTAGTGATTATAAATTTCTTTGAGCAGCGATAGTTAGGCATTGAATTATTGTCATTATTGTTGAAATAATTATTATATGTTAAATGTGTGATTCATGTGTGTAAAACAAATGTGTAAATTTTAATTTGTGTCAGATATGGTGTGCAATATATAAATAATAAATATGCTGACAATGTATAAAGTGCAATAGTTAAAGAATAAATATATGGATTTATACTTATATGCAGAAAGAGGTGTAATGATATATAAAAGAGCTTTTATTACTTTGGAAGGTAAATATATATAAAGGAGGTATATTTTCAATATGGAGGATGTATACATGTATGCTTGAGAAAAATAAGAGTCCTACTTTTGATACGTGGTTGTAATTTTATTGTGGCACTCTATCTTTGGATGTATAGTTAAGTTGTCATTGTATTAACTAGACATCAATGCAAAGGAGGCTCTCATAAATTCACTAGTAACAGAAATACACTCTTATGAGCATATAAACATAATTGTAAGAACAAAAACAATAACAGAATTCAAGAATACATGCAATAAGCACAGATGATCCCTAGCTGTAAGAAGTGAAAGGAAAGTCAGTGATCAACTGGCTTCTATGGCACTGCACTAGGAATGAACCAGAGAAAACTAGATAGGCCTAATAGTCCTTATTCATTAACAAATCTTGTGTAGGCTGGAGAAACTGCAGCTGGAGGTTGTGATGGAGGCTGAAAACTTGCAACCACAGGAAGTTACTATCCATCAGAAATGCTTACTGTGCAACACTGAGGATTTCAAACTGCAGAAGAAACAACAGCCTGCCTTCACTGATAGTGCATCTTGAAACACTCGCTAACACCAGCAAAGAGAAGAAAAGATGGTCCTGACTATGCTGATCCAGAAGCTAACAAAATAATTATTTTTTAAGGCTACAAAGTAGAGAAATTTTCCCTTTTCAATTTGTACCAAGCTAAAGAACACAGGGCCTGATATTCCAAAGCAGTTACACGGTTTCAGACCTATAAACCGTGTAACTGCCTCTAGGTGGGATATTCAACGGCCGCTCAATATCCCCAGATATTACCGTTATATGCCCTGATGCTATACAGTTAGTAATCAGGGTGTTCTGGGGGCAGTACCTGGGGATAACTGGTCAGCAGCAATATTCAGCCACTGCCCAGTTATCCCTCAGTGGCAAAAGTTAGACACAGCAAAAGCTGTCCTAAGTTTTGCAGCCGAAGCTAATCGGGCAGCAGCTGAATATCGCCGCTGCCCGGTTAGCTTCCAGCTTCTGCAGCAAACCTAGATATTCAATGCCAGTGACCGGATATGGTTCCGGCCTTGAATCTCCAGGTTAACTCTTCAGCGGCAATGGCTAGGCGCTGTCCTCACACTAGCCATCACTGCTAAATATCAGGCCCACGATATTTAAAAAGCTATCCAGAGAGGATTACCCCTTTAAAACTGATGGTGGCATAAAATCTTAAAGCATCTAAAGTTTTCAAATCAAATTCTACACATTAGTAGGAAAAGAAAGCTCTCTTGTCTAATTGATCTTCTCTGATCTCCTGCTCTTCATCACTACTATACATTACAGGGACTTTCCTCTTGGTCTTGTGGTGTAGCCATGGCCTATCAGAAGGGGCAGACAGTATGGTCAGTTGGTCCAGATATTACACAGAAAGAGACCTCCATTTGGAGAAAATGTTTACTTAAATTTTTTTTAACTGAATTGGGGCCTCCTAGTTTGCACTGGCTCCTCAGTTAAAGCATAGTTACTCACCTGTAACAGGTGATCTCCGGGAACAGCAGGAATTTAGTCTTCACATATGGGTATCATCCGTACCGACGGAGCCTGCGCGGGAATGCTCCCCAGCGTCCAATTAGAAAGCTTTTGGGAGCATCCCACAGCGCCTGCGTGCTGCCTTCCCACCTTTCCCAACTGTCTCTCTCCAGAGAGAGAAAGGGAAAGAAAAAAAGAGAGATAGAAAGATACAACTCCTAGGGGAGGTGGGTGGGTTGTGAAGACTAAATTCCTGCTGTTCCCGGAGATCATCTGTTACAGGTGAGTAACTATGCTGTCTCCAGGAACAAGCAGGAATGTAGTCTTCACATATGGGGACTCCCTAGCTACAGATGCCAGAGAGAAACCCCAGAAGTTGTGTGCCCTTTTGAAAAGGCTACACTTCCTCCCATGGATCTCTGGCATTCTACCAGGGATGGTGGGTAGGAGTTGATTAAGTATGGAACAGGTGTTGAAGAATAGCCTGACCAAACAAGGCATCCCGGCGGGAGTCCTTGTCCAAGCAGTAATGGGCTGTGAAGGTATGAACCGAGGCCCAGGTAGCTGCTCGACAGATGCCATCGATAGACACAGAGTGAAGATTAGCCATAGAGGCTGCCATGGCTCTCACACTGTGTGCTGTGACATGGCCTTCAAGAGAAAGGTTCTTACTCTGATAGACAAAAGATATACACTGTGCAATCCAGTTGGACAGTGTCATTTTGGAGACTGGAAGACCTAAATGACTAGGATCAAAAGCAACAAAGAGTTGAGAGGACTTTCTATGTTGTTGTTTGTAAGTAAAAGGCCAAAGCTGTTTTACAATCCAAACTATGCCTTTCTGCATTAGAGGCATGAGGCCTTGGGGAAAAAACAGGAAGGTAAACTGCTTGGTTTAAATGAAAAGGTGAAACCACCTTTGGCATAAAGTGAGGATGAATCCTAAGGACTACCTTATCATGATGGAACCTTCTATAAGGAGGATCAGCCACCAATGTTTGCAACTCACTGATGCGACATGCTGATGTGATTGCAATAAGAAAAATAACCTTCCAGGAAAGGAATTTCAAAGAGGTAGTAGCTAATGGTTCAAAAGACGGCTTCATGAGCTGGCCAAGAACCAGATTTAAATTCCATGGCACAGGTGGTGGCTTAAAGGGAGGCTTAGTTAGAAGAAGGCCTCTCATAAATCTCGCTATGATAGGATGAGAGGAAATAGGTTGCCCATTTAAAGGTTTGAGAGAAGCTGCAATAGCACTCAAATGAACTCTCATTGAATTGGTCTTAAGCCCTGCATTAGACAAATGAAGGAGATATTCTAGTAATGATTCCAGAGGTATTGCAAGAGGCTTAAGACCCTTCTGCGAACACCATATGGTAAACCTTTTCCACTTGAAAGCATAAGAGCGTCTTGTGGAAGGTTTCCTGGAAGCATAAAGGATATCCTTTACTTACTGAGAAAGGTTAAGACCATGAAGGTCTAGGCCTTCAGCAACCAGGCCCTGAGATGTAGAGACTGGGGATTGGGATGCCACAGCATCCCATCCTCCTGGGACAGGAGATCTGGAGCAGATCCTAACTCCAGAGATGGAGCTTGAGAGAGATGTAGAAGCAGAGGATACCACACTTGTCGTGGCCAATGTGGGGCTATGAGAATCATATGGCCTCTGTCTCTCTGAAGCTTGAATAAAGTTTTGGGAATTAGAGGTATGGGTGGGAAGGCATATAGGAAGTCCCTACCCCAATGGAGGAGGAAGGCATCCGTGGCCTGACAACCCTGAGCCGGAATTCTGGAACAGAACCAGGGAAGTTTGGCATTCAGCAGACTTGCAAAGAGGTCTATGTCCGGGGTTCCCCAAAATTGGAAAGTTTGGCCACCTGGTCTGCATTGAGAGACCATTCATGTGGAAGCAGAACTCGACTGAGTCTGTCTGCCCAAGAGTTTTGAATGCCTGGAAGATACACTGCAAGGAGATGAATCTGGTGCTCTCTGGCGAGGGCCCAAAGTCGCAAAGCTTCGTTGCAGAGCAAGAGAGAGCCCGTTCCTCCCTGCTTGTTCACATAAAACATGGCTACCTGGTTGTCCATTTGAATTAGGACAGTTTTGTAGCTGAGTTGGGTGCGAAATACTCGAAGAGCAAGGAAGATTGCTCTGAGCTCTAGGAGGTTGATGTGTAGATCTGTCTACTGTGAGGTCCAGGTACCCTGGGTAGAGAGGCCTTGCAAATGGGCTCCCCAACCCACCTGTGAGGCATCTGTTGTTAGAGTTATTTGGGGTGGGGGTTGTTGAAAAGGGGACCCCACCAACAGATTGTGGGGTGACTGCCACCATTGGACAGACAACATAAGACAATCTGAGGTTGCTATTTTGTCTGACAGGCAACCTGATGCCTGAGTCCACTGAGTGGATAGAGTCCACTGGGCTGCCCTCATATGGAAGCGAGCATAAGGGACCACATGCACCGTGGATGCCATGTGGCCTAGCAACTGTAACATTTCCCGAGCAGTGAGGTGAGACTTTAGCATTGCTTGGGAAGGTAACTGCAGAATGCGACGGCAGCGGGACTGTGGAAGATAGACCCTTGTCTGTCTGGTATCCAGCAGGGCTCCTATGAACTCTAGAGACTGAGTGGGAGCTAAGTTGGATTTTGGGAAGTTTATGACAAGTCCCAAATATTGAAGGATATGCATTGTACGAGATAGGGAAATCCTGGCCTCTGGCTCTGATGGGGCTCGAATGAGCCAATCGTCCAAGTAAGGGAAGACGAATATTTTTAGGGTGCAGAGGAATGCTGCTACCACAGCCATGCATTTTGTGAACACCCTTGGTGCCAAGGCCAGGCCAAAAGGAAGAACTCTGTATTGGTAGTACTTTCCTTGAAATAGAAAACGAAGAAATTTTCGGTGGGTTGGATGGATGAGAACATGAGTATACGCATCCTTGAGATCTAGAGAACAAAGCCAGTCCTGACTCTGAAGGTATGGCAGTAGAGTTCCCAGAGAAATCATTTTGAATTTCTCTTTGAAAATGAATTTGTTCAATTCTCTGAGGTCCAAGATGGGTCTGTGTCCTCCTGATTTCTTTGGAATAGAACTCTGTACCTTGTTGATGAATAGATACTTCTTCTATCGCCCCTTGGGCAAGAAGCATATTGACCTCGTGATCTAACTGGGAGTTGAGAGAGGTCTGAGAATTGAACTGTTTTACCACTGTAGGAGGGGGCATGCTGAGGAAGTGAAGCTTGTATCCCTCTCTTACAATGGACAGAGTCCAACTTTCTGCTGTTATCTGCCCCCATCTGGGGGCAAAATAACCTAACCTTCCTGGAATGGTGGAAGGCTCTGGTCCGTTCAGGGCCAGGAAGACAAAGTTCTCTAGACGGAAGTCAAAGCCCCTGTGGAGGCTGGGTCTGATGAGCCAGTTGAGGTTTAGCAGTCTTTGTTTAGGTTGCTGCTGACCCTTTTGGGCAGACTGACCTGTACGATGCCCCTGTTGGGTATAGGAGGGGTAGAACTTCTTTCTAGTGAAGAATGTTTTTTTGTAGGACTTTTTCCTTGCAGGATCCGTTGTAGATTTTGATAATGTATCCAAGGTGAGATTATCAGCATCTAGCTCATTAGCTTTCTCTTGCCAATTTTTGCCAAAGAGATTCTCCACAGAGCAAGGAATATTCCCCAATTTGTTCTGTACCCAAAGTTCCAAGTCAGATGCCTGGAGCCAGGCAATCCTACGTGAGCCTATGGCAATAGCAGAAGTTCTGCTTATGCACTCAAAACAATCAAAAGCTGCACGATTTACGAATTTGGAAACATCCTGAGCATGTTTGATAAGTGCGAGATAATCTTGTCTCTTATCATCAGGAAGGAGAGGGCTCATAAGCTCTAGATCTCCTGTAACTTCCTTAAGGAACATTCCCATGTATAAAATGTAGGAACTAATCCTGGCAGAAAGCATAGAGGCCTGGAAGGTTTGACGCCCAAAGGCATCAAGAGTTCTACATTCACGTCCTGGAGGATTAGAAGCATGTCTTTTTGCACTCTTGATCCTTCTCATAGCTGACTCCACCACCATGGAATGGTGTGGCAGCTGAGTCTTTTGAAATTCAGGACAGGGAGGAACTTGATACATGGTATCGAGCCTACGAGAATGAGGTGAAGTGGTGAGAGGTGTTTCCCACATCCTTAGCATAAGATCATGCAAGATCTCATGAATAGGCAAAGTAGCTGCCTCTTTGGGAGCTTTGGGGTACTGCAAAATCTCCAATTCCTTTGCCCTAGGCTCTGTCTCAGGAGCCACTGTGATGGAAAGACCTCGAGCCACGTCTTGGATAAAATCCTGGAAGGATATATCCTCTGGAGGAGACATCCTACGTTTAGGAGAGGAAGAATCCTCAGGAAGAAGTACTCTGGTATTGACAGAGCTGTCAGAGTCTTCAGACTCGGAGGATTCAAAATATCTCCTGTCCGGGTAATCGTGCATCGCACGATGCCAGTACTGATAGAAGTCAGTATCGACAGGGTCCGGTACCGAATTGTCCGTACTGGAGGGCATAGCCTGTGTCGGAACCGGTAATGCACCTGCCGACGTCGATGCAATTGGCCCTGGTACCGATAGCGGTTGAATTGTCTGAAGCGGCTTCGGGGGCATCGATGCCGAGAGAAGAGCTGCCAGACTGCATTCAATAGCCAGGAACCTCTGGTCTATCGACGCCACCGATGCCTGGGTATCAGTACCGGGCGAAGCGGCTGGTACCCCAGAGCATGGCACCAGACGTTCTGCCGAGGTTGGGGCCTCGAGAACATCCTGGAGCCCCGATGTTGCTTTGGAAGCCGAAGCCTCCCACTGGGGCAATTTTGCCGGTGTGAGTCCCTCAAGGGCAACGCCAGAGGCATCTCGATACTTGGAAGGAGATCTACCCTTTGAGGATCGGCTAAACTTATGCTTAGATACCTGAGATCCATGGGAGGAAGACGAAGCCCTGGAAGATGTTGATGCCACAGATGCTGCATCGGAGGGAAAAAGGGTGCTAAGTTTAGCAGCTCGGTTTTGCCAGCCCCTCTTCGACATCATCCCACAGGCAACACACTCGGAGATAGAGTGGTCAGGACCTAAACATTTGAGGCACCACTCATGGGTGTCGGTGACGGAGATGGTACCGCCACACTTGGAACACTTTTTAAAACCCGAAGTGGGTTTTTCCATAGTAGAGGAAAATTGGGCCTAGTGCCCAAAATGGCACATAGCACCAAAGGAGTAGAAAGACTCCAAGAAAAAGATTTTTTTTTTTTTTTTTTTACAAGGAAAAGAAAGAAAGAACCGGCGGTACCGGTGTAGCGTCGAAGGAAGGCAGATGCGACCACAAAAAAGAAGAATAAAAGGGATATTTTCTGCGGTGACAAGAAGTGCAACCTGCCGGCTCCGCGGAAAACGAAGAACTGGAGAGAGACAGTTGGGAAAGGCGGGAAGGCAGCATGCAGGCGCTGTGGGATGCTCCCAAAAGCTTTCTAATTGGACACTGGGGAGCGTTCCCGCGCAGGCTCCGTCAGTACCGACGATACCCATATGTGAAGATTACATTCCTGCTTGTTCCTGGAGATCTGATTATAGATCTTTTATTTTATCCAGTTTGTTGCTGCAGAGTGATAGTGTTTTGCAAAGCTTAAGAGGTTTTATGGTATAGGACAGTATATCGCAGAACAGCTGTTGGTGCCTGCTCATTAATATTATGTGAGTCTTTTATTCCATAGTCAAGCTGTCAGTCCCAAATGTGTCAAAGCTACATCTTTATCTGGTAAAGCTGAGCAATCCATTAAGACAAATAGTACAGCATGATCAGCCAATCACATTGCATATAACAAAGCGATATAGATGGGAATTCTAGAATTTTGAGCCAAAGCTCTAGATCTCCAAAAGTGTTTCCAGGAACTCTGGGTGCAGGTACTTCCTCAAAAGGGCACAAGAGTGGCAGAAGACATGGCCTCTATCACACTCATCTTAACGCTCCTGCTTAGTGGAAGGAGTTGAAGATGAGAAGAGCCTCCTTTCCTGCAGAACAATCCAAAGTTGCTGGATGTAGTAAGATTTTTTAATGTTGGAGCTGGTGCTGGAGAAAAACAAAGAATAAGGAGGACAACAACAAGATGTTAAGGGACAGAGGAATATGGGGACGAAAGACTGACTTTTTGGAGGGAATAAGGATAGAGATATAAGAAGAAAAAGACAGAGGACATAAGGGAGAGAAGACATCAGGGTAAGAGAAGAGAAAAGAAAAGAATAAAGGAGCACAGGGGAAAGAAAGAAGACAAAGGGCACAAGAGCAAGTAGAACAGAGTACAGAGGTGTGGGGAGAGAAAGGTGGCACAAGACACAGGACCACCATTTTCCTAAACAGGAGATGAAGGAAGAAAAGCACAAGCCGAGCTGAGGTGGTGGTAAAAGGAACTAATTAGGGAAGGGGGAGAGCTTATAAGGGAAGAAGAAAAATGTTGGAGAAAATGGAAACAGAATGTTAACATTTTCTAATGCTGAAGAAAAGCAGCTCCAAAGTATGATGAAGGGAGAATAGACAGATATCACATAAACGTTAAAGTAGCAAATGCTTGTCTACTAAGGGCAAATTTATCAATAAACAGATAGGCAAGTGCCTAAGAGAAGCTGCCCAGCTATGCAAGTCATTTTTTTACATTATTAGCTGTGTTGCCACACCATCTGGGGGGGGGGGGGGAGAAGAGAAAAACAGAGGTATAATAAATCTGCTAGTGCCGGTCTACCACATTTCCAGATGCACTGTGGTGGTTGAGGTCTTGTGTTTTACCCTCAGAGTCTGCTTTCTTATAAATACATTTTTAAAAAATCTGATAATATATACATATTTGTGTATACATTCACACACACAAGCTTTTCTTTGGCAACTTTAAGCATCCTGCAGGTCTGGGATGTCAGAAAGAATCATGGGAGAGCCCAGCTGCAGTTCCTCTTGTAGAGACTCCATATCAGCTGGGTTCATCCTGTGCACCTCCAGCCAATCTGCAAGGAGGGAGGCGGAGAGAGGAGCAGAATCTGCATGACTAGGGAATGAAACACAGAAATAAATGTGTGAGCAGGATACTTAGGTAGGTGTAAATTTGTGCAATAGCATTTGTCCACTATTGGAACTGGAGCTTGAAACCTATCTTATAAAGGCACACAGGCGCTTAAGTTGCTTTTATAAAATAGGCACCTTTTAGACTTTTCATATGGGCATGCTGTAAAAAAATTACTCCGTAAAATATCAAACAGCCTCTTTCTTGGCTGTCTTCCTTTTATTCTTATGTTTCTTTGCCCAAAGACTTTTTATCTGTTTTAAACTGGTTTGGAATATTTATCTGCCACCTTTAACCAAAATATATTATAGTATTGTAAAGGGTACTATAAAATTATAAACTCCTCCTCCTTGGAGGTCTCTCTTCACTTACTCTTGCAGTATTAACAGCATGTGTCTCTAGGTGCTGTGGTTTAATCAACTATTCATAGTGCATACTGGATATATCAGGGGAGTTGTGGTCACTAAGATTCTAATGGCGATCCCTCAATTTTACAACATTGGCTGGAGTTGGAACATGTGACGAAGGGCCATATCTATTAAGTATTGCTCCCAGACACCAAACAAGAGAAAACTAAATATATCTGGCCACAAGTTTACTAGAAAACAGAGAAGGCCTCGTTGGAAAGGGTGAGTTAAAAAGCACATCCTCCCATATCTCTCCCCTTAATGTTCTCGCTCACCTCTCTCGGCTCTCTCCCACCATTTCGAAAGACTGATTCAGAAACTCCTCCAGGTCAAACCCAACCCCATAGCCAGCTCCACTTCCCTTGGGAGTGACCGAGAAGACAGGAGGCAACAGGTCCTCCACCTGAAAAAGAACAAAGCTCAAATTTAGACGGAGAATTCAATAGTCTTGTCCACCTTCTCTACTCAGAAGATGACACTTGCACGTTGAGTCTATCTCTGGTTTATGATAGCAGTCATAACTGATTTTCAAATGCCCTTAAACTGTTTTCTTTCTAAAACAGTCACTTAAATATGTATCATTCATTTCAGGGCTTCTCTTTCAAAAAGTGACATTTTCAAAAAAATAGAGTGAAACTCAAATCCAGATGGTCTATAACACACATCTGCCTACCACCTGCTAAAACTAATGATGCCATGCTCTCTTCCATCCACCCAAATAAAGCATCAGGGACCTGAGACTTGGACAGCTGGTGAGTCACCAGCGTTATATCTGGAGAGTTAGAATTCGAAGAGTCTGGAGAGGGAATGCGACCTGTTGGTTGCGGAAGCTCCATGCATGGAGGTTTTCCCACACCAGGTGTCACGGGGTAATCCCCAGCTAGGTTTTGAGATGGCTCCAGGGTAGGTTTCAGCTTTGAGGGGCCCAGCTCCTGAAGGAAAACAGGCTGTTCCAACTGTGATCCTTCTCTGTTGACAAATCCAGTAGTGCCTTTCTGCAAAAAATTCCCTAGCACGCCAGAAACTACATTGCTCCGTGTTGCTCCAACACCATCTTGCAACACAGTGTAATTGTTTTTCGTAGGATCAGCAGCAGGCTGGGCTGGTTGAGGCAATGGGTTGTTAACTGTCCAATTTTCTGCACATGCCACTACTGGAACACCCTGGGTCATGCCAGTCCATGAGTTAAAGGTAGCCACACCAAACTGAGATGGAAAGGCTGGGTTGGTGCTGTAATTGACCCCCAAGTCAGTACAGATGGTAGGCTGAGTAGCCGCTACTAGCTTCTGATGTGCTGGTGTTGCAACAAGCAGTTGAGTGCTGCTTGCAAGAGAGAAAGACCCAGGTGGGAAATAGTGAACCAGATTTTGTCCAGTGCCTGAATGGGGAACGGACTGTGCCAAAGCCACAGGCACTACAGTCCCCAGAGGTGATTTTGGCTCCTTCACCACTGCAGCCAAGGAGATATTTTGTCCACCACCAATGTTGTTCACCACCTTATCTGAGAAACCAATAAAGCCTCCAGGAGCATCTGAGACTTTCGCTGGCAGGGACAACGAAGTGGAAGTATCACTAGGCTGTAAGATTGCTTTCTGGCCTTGCCCATTCTCCTCTGGTGGAATCTGAGTGTCTGTGGTATGTGAATTGTGGGCTTGTTGGGTGTCCCCTGTCATATCTCCATTCTGTGTTGTTGTGGCCCTGTGGCAGGAAGCTGGTGCCTGGCTCTGATCAACCATTTTGGTCCAACGCTCCAGGAGGCTCTTGTCGCTTTCACTAAGCACCAGTCCACCAAAGCACTCTGCCTTCCGCAAATCCTTCTCTTTCTGCTTCTTTTCCCGTTCCTTTGCCCGTTCCTGACGCCGACGTCGCTTCTCCTCCCGCTCTCGCTGCCGTTCCTGTGCAGTCACTGGTTTCCGGACATCTGGCATCTCTGGGATAGAGCTAGGAATATCTGAAAGAAGAAGAGAAAATAACATAACATCACTCCAGATTATACAGCTACCAATGGGCTGAGTGGCGTAAAAAATAATCCTTAACTACAGAATAGTAACCGAAAGGGAAAGGAATATTACTATTAGCCATTATAACTGAGTAAACTGTAGTACAAGGAGATAAAGTGACTTGAGCCAATCTTATATAGAGGGCTAAATTTACTAGGGCATGTTAGTGCAGGTAAGTAATAAATAAGCCCCATTGCATAAGATGGGTCCTGCGGTAAAACAGCATGCACCAATGCCATTATTGCATGTAAATACAGTAACACCCTTTAGTAAATCTAACCAAGAATCAGTACCAGAGCTGGAATTAGAAGAAAATAAAATCATTTGAACCAAGAAATAAAGCCAGAAACTGGAAAGCATATCCTTTGACTAGTTCACACCATTCATACTGTCTGACGAAACCAATTATTAAGAAAGAATAAAAGCAAAAGAAAGACTGAACTTTATATTCCATTGGTTACTTTGCAATAATTAGGAGTGTAAAATGAGAAACATTTAACCAGAAAAATACATATACTTGACAGTGCAGTTGCACATGAAAGGTCACTTTTAGTGATACGTACAGAAAAGATGTTCATTTATTTTGTTATTGTTTTGTTTTTTGCTCTTTTTGATCATTTCACTAACACAATTCCTATATTCGCCTCTAACATTGGGATTTTCATCAAAATTATATGATGTTTGCAAGTAAGGCATCAGCAGCAGAGGCAACAGCACCCCTTAAAACCAAGAGAGAAGACAGACAAAATAGCTTACTTAAAAAGGTATGTCAGAATCTGCATATGCCTGCCCATATTTTAGACAAGCAGGCCCTACTTATATGAAATATCCCCATTTGTAACCACTCACCATGATATATAGAAGTAGTAAAAGGAACAAAAACAATGTAAGAAGAGGGCAAGAATATTGAGGGACTCTAATTTAGGGGACAAGGGCATTTGGAAAACGGATGATGAAGCAGCTTACCTGTACCAGGGATTCTCCATAGACAGCAGGGGATAGCAGCCATACTTGCCGGTGATGTCACAGATGAAGCCCAGTGTGCCTGGAGTCCTCCTCTAAGCTTTGAGAAGACAGACTTCTCTACGCCTGTGTTTGTTCCCACAGCCCTTAAAATGAGTTGCTGCTCAGTCCATGTGTAGCTATGTTGGTAAGGATAGCTATGAGATTTTGGAGATCTGCATTATTTGTTTGGGCTTTTGCTGTAGAGTTACATTAGTTCCCCTTTTTTTTTTTTAGAAGAAGGCAGAAGGGTAAGTCTTTCTTTATCATTATTGAGTCATTTGATATACTGGGGCATCTGAGTGGTTTACAAAATAAAAGATATGTGCTGCGAGAAAATGGGTTCCAGGAGTGATCCGGGAAACTACAGACCGGTGAGCCTGACGTCAGCACCTGGAAAAATGGTAGAAACCATCATAAAGAACAAAATTGCTGAACATGTAGATAGTCATGGCTTAATGGGAGACAGCCAACATGACTTTAGACAAGGAAGATCTTGTCTTACTAATCTGTTATGTTTTTTTGAAGGTGTGAATAAACAGGTAGACAAAGGTGAGTCAGTGGTGAGCCAGTTGATATAGTGTATTTGGACTTTCAGAAAGCCTTTGACAAGGTCCCTCATCAGAGACTTTTTGCAAAACTATAAAGAGTCATAGGATAGGAGGCAGTGTACTATTGTGGATCAGGAACTGGTTAAAGGATAGAAAGCAGAGGGTAGGGCTAAATGGCCAATTTTCCCAATGGAGAAAGGTGAATAGTGGTGTACCCCAGGGATCTGTGCTGGGTCCGCTGCTTTTTGACATATTCATAAATGACCTGGAAAAGGGAATAACGAGTGAGGTTATCAAATTTGCAGATGACACAAAACTATTTAAGTATGAGGATTGTGGAAAATTGCAAGAGGATCTTAATAAATTGGAAGACTGGACATCAAAATGGCAGATGAAATTTAATGTGGACAAGTGCAAAGTTATGCACCTAGGGAAGAACAACCCAAACTATGGTTACATGATGCAAGGTTCAACATTAGGAACCACCACCCAGGAAAAAGATTTAGGCGTCATTGTGGACAACATATTAAAACCCTCCGCCCAGTGTGCAGCGGCAGCCAAGAGAGCAAATAGATTGCTAGGTATCATAAAGAAAGGAATGGAAAATAAAACAAAGGATATTATAATGCCTCTGTATCGTTCCGTGGTGTGAACGCACCTTGAATATTGTGTGCAATTCTGGTCACCGTATCTTAAAAAGGATATAGCGTTATTAGAAAAGGTACAGAGAAGAGACACCAAAATGGTAAAGGGGATGGAAGGATACCCCTATGAAGAAAGGCTAAAATGGTTAGAGACGGCTGAGAGGAGATATGATAGAAGTCTATAAATTAATGAAGATCGATTGTTTACATTATCAGAATATAGAAAGACTAGGGGACATGCAATGAAGCTACAGGGTAAACTATTTAAGACAAATAAGAGAAAATATTTTTTCACTCAATGTGTAATCAAACTCTGGAATTTGTTACCGGAGGATGTAGTAAAGGCTGTTAGTGTAGCTGGGTTTAAAAAAGGTTTGGACAAGTTCCTGGAGGAAAGGTCCATAAACCATTATTAAAAAGGGACCCAGGATATCAATGCTTGACCCAATACAAGCATTGTGGAACCTGTGTCTCTTGGGGAAACTGCCAGGTACGTATGACCTAGATTGGCCATTGTTGGAAACAGGATACTGGGCTTGATGGACCTTGGTCTGACCCAGTATGGCATATCTTATGTTCTTATGTACGCCATAACGAGACAGAAAAAGAAAGAAGAAAGCTTGACTGGCAAGGGGGGGAGGAAAAGGAGGAGGAGCGACAGGGGTGGCACAAACATGAGGACCCGGGGTTTAGGCAGAGGGCAAGGGAAATTTCAAAGGCAAGAGAAAAGAGGTGGGTTTTCAGCATTGCCTTGAATCAGAAAAAGAAGAGCTCTAGGAGAAGGTCGGATGATAGAGAGTGCCAGAGAAGGTGACCAAGGAAAAAGAATGCAGAAGCGCAAGTGGATTCTTAGTGGGCACATGAGGCAGTTGGGAGGAATAAGCGATTGGAATGGACCTGCCGGAGAGAATGGTGGGGAGTGTGAAGATGAATTAGGTCGGAAAGATATTGTGGGGTGTTGGTATGAATGGTACAGTGAACCAGAGTAAGGATCTTGTACTGTACACAAAATTTTACAGGTAGCCAGTGTAGGTGAATGAGCAGAGGAGTGATATTGTCTGAGTGGGAGGCATGGGCGAGTATGCGGGCAGCGGTGCTCTAGAGGAGTTGCAGTAGTCGATACGAGTCGTAACCAGAGAGAGAAGTGTGGTCAGGAAAGAGAGTGAAAGAAAGGGACAGATGGAGCGAATCTGACTTAGGGAGTGGAATGAATGTTGAATAATGGAGGAAAGGTGCTCACGGAAGGATAGAGAGGAATAGAGTAAGACACCAAGATAGCGGAGAGTGGAGAGCAGGGGGACAGGTGTCTGTGCAAGGGAGGGGGCATGAGTGGAAAAGGAAAACCAAATGAGGGATTAATATGGAGAAAGTTAGATGCCATCCAGGCGGAAACAGAGGAAAGACAGGCATTTAGCGGGGACAGATTGGGGACAGAGGGGCTAGTGTTGTAAAAGAAGAATATCATCTGTGTAATAGTAGGCTGAAACATCGTGCTGTTGGACAATGAGAGTGAGGGGGGCCAGAAAGACGTTAAAGAGAAGGGGAGTAAGAACAGAGCCTCGGGGAATGCTGCAGGATAAGGGGATGACAGATGAGGAGGAGAAGGAGCCAGTGAGGACAGAGAAAGTCCAGGATGAGAGAAAAGAATGGAACCAATGAAGGACAGTGCCAGTGATTCTGAAGTCATGAAGACAGGAAAGGAGAGTGCGATGATCAACCAGACTGAAAGCAGACAAAAGATCTAAATAGACAGCCAAGGAGATATTACCTCAATCATGAGAAGTGTGAAGCTTGTTAAGAAAAAAAGAGAATGATAGTTTCTGTGCTGTGACAGTCACAGAATCTGGATTGGTGGGGGTAAAGCGCAAGGGTAGCATCAAGGTGAGAAGAAAGTTGGGCCAACACTAGTTTCTCGAGGACCTTAGAGGGAAAGGGGAGAGTAGAAATAGGATGGTAGGGTCCAGAGGAGGATTTCTTGAGGATGGACCAAATGACAGTGTGCTTCCAGGGGAGTAGGTAGGAACAAGAGGAGAGGCTAGAATTGAAGATGCTGAGGATGAGTAGAAGGGCCAAGGAAGGGACAGAGTGCCAGGAAGAGGGAACAGAGTCAGAGGGACAAATAGTGTGACTGTATTCCCTGCTGTTTACAGAGAACCCCTATTACAGGAAAGCAACTTCACTTTCTCCATACACAAGCAGGGCACTGCAGGCACACTTACTGGAGAGGGCTGCAGCTATATATATTCTCTTAAAAAAATGGCCTGAGGTTTAGACAGGTGTTAGCTCAAATTGTTTTCTGTGGTTTAGCATTCAAAGAGATTTATGAGAAATGCCTGCCCAAAGGCTGCATGCTGGGCTGTGGATTAGGCTTGCCAACTGGCTCCAAATGTGCCAGAGAGGCTTGATCCATTCCTGGGTTTACCTCATTGCATGCTGGAACATGTAGTCTTGCTTTTCTTATGGAGTGCAATGGAAAAAATAGAACTACATTTAATTTAATTTAATTAACAGTTTCTTATATACCGCATCTTCCAAAGATCAAATGCAGTTTACATGGAACAAAACAACATAACAGACAGGTGTCTGTTTTTACAGTGAACAGCTTAAAACCATAACAACTATATTACATTACATGGAACATGCAAGAACTATTTACAGGGAAGAAAATGAGTAATAAATACAGTGTTGTATGTAACATTTAAGGATAATAAGCATTTGGAGTTTCACATCATATGTCAAATCAATCCAGTTTGGTTTATGGGAAACTGACATGGTATTATCCATTTTCTAGCTGGGGAGGTGTGTTTGGCAAAGATCCGTAGTGTGATGTGAACAGTGCGTTTTAAGTTTTTTGCGGAATTCTTTGATCTCTAAAAGTGATCTCATTTCATCTGGAAGGGCATTCCATAGAATGGGGGCAGCATGTGAGAATGCCTTTTTGTTTGTTATCTTTCTGGCTTTTATAAATTCTTTCGGAGTCCTTAATTTGTTTGTATGATCTCTCCTGTGTAAGTTTTTAGCAGGTTCTTTAGTGATGAGGTTGGATAGGGTGGGTGGTGCCATGTTGTTTAGAGTTTTGAAGGTAGTTGTTAGAGTTTTATATACTATTCGGCTTTGTATCGGTAGCCAGTGTAAGTTCTCCAGTATCGGAGTGATATGTTGCATGACTCTGCATGCAGTGGGGTAAACCTAGGATTGGATCAAGCGTGTCGGGCACATCTGGAGCCAGTTGGCAACCCTGCTGTGGATTCATCAAGGCAGTAATGTTTCACAAAAATGTGAGGGGGGGGGAAGGAAGGGAGAGGTTTTAGGTTAGACTTAGGTGAGGGAAGGAGAACATGGAAGTAGGGCGTCCATCCCCACTATTCATGTCTCAGAATAACCCCCTTAGTCTGGTGGGTATTGCTGAACCAGAGACTTGTAGTGGTGATATTGTTATGCCTGCTCAAGGTAAGAGAAAATCCAAATTCAAGAAGTCTGCAATGTCTGCTGTATCTGTGGGTCTGATGGACAAGCACTTACAGGTACAGTCTGTTTAGTCCTCGCCCTTGATCTCCTCCTCTGAAGGAGTCTCTATTGGCTCCTTGGAGCGTATTAAGAACATAAGAACATAAGATATGCCATACTGGGTCAGACCAAGGTCCATCAAACCCAGTATCCTGTTTCCAACAGTGGCCAATCTAGGTCATACATACCTAGCAGTATCCCCAAAAGACACAGGCTCCACAATGCTTGTATTGGGTCAAGCATCGATATCCTGGGTCCCTTTTTAATAATGGTTTATGGACCTTTCCTCCAGGAACTTGTCCAAACCTTTATTAAACCCAGCTACACTAACAGCCTTTACTACATCCTCCGGTAACAAATTCCAGAGTTTGATTACATGTTGAGTGAAAAAATATTTTCTCTTATTTGTCTTAAATAGTTTACCCTGTAGCTTCATTGCATGTCCCCTAGTCTTTCTATATTCTGATAGCATAAACAACTGATCTACGTTTACTAGTTCCACTCCATTCATTAATTTATAGACCTCTATCATATCTCCCCTCAGCCGTCTCTTTTCCAGGTTGAAGAGCCCTAACCTTTGTAGCCTCTCTTCATAGGAGTAGCCTTCCATCCCCTTTACCATTTTGGTGGCTCTTTTCTGTACCTTTTCTAATAACGCTATATCCTTTTTTAAGATACGGCAACCAGAATTGCACACAATATTCAAGGTGCGGTCGTACCATGGAACGATACAGAGGCATTATAATATCCTTTGTTTTATTTTCCATTCCTTTCCTTATGATACCTAGCATTCTATTTGCTTTCTTGGCCGCTGCTGCACACTGGGCGGAGGGTTTTAACATGTTATCCACGATGACTCCTAAATCTTTTTCCTGGGTGGTGGTTCCCAATGTGGAACCTTGCATCGTGTATTCCTCCTCAACCTCCTGGGTAACCATCACCAGTTCTCCATTGGTCACTGTGACTATGGCAGTAGGCAACCCATCTAGGAAGATGGACTCTTCCTACAGTGGTTAAATTGCATGTACGCTGATTCTACCTTCCAGGACAGATGCCCCTGCCCAGGTCTCTTTGACTGATATTTGAAAGGTTATGAAAAGGACCAAGAAATCGCTTCTATCTACAAACCCTCGTGTTTGTCTTTTTTTTTTTTTTTTTTACTGAGGACAGTATTAGTATATTAGTAGAAATGGATGAACAAATTGATACTCTTCACAGTAAACTTGTAATGTTGAAATCTTTGAATCAAAGGTATCTTCTACTTCTGCTGTTAAAGATAGGTTGTTTTCATTAAAAAGTTGAAGCTATGGAGAATGCTATATATTCTAGAAACTTGATGTTTCTACATTTTCCTCAACCTCACTTATCTGCTGAAATTTTGTTAAAAGATACTTTCAAGAGGTTTTGAGGATTGTTAATATTTTCTAAATATCATTACCTCCCTGATAAAATGAGATTGGCAAATGCTATGGGCAATGAGTTAGCAGAAGTGTTTTTGACCAAGGAATCTAACTTAACAGCCTTTCTAGAAGGTTCCTCAGACAATATTCCCAGAAGGGCTACTCTCCTGATCTCCCTTATCAGTGAGGCTAATAAAATGTTAATTTTAAAATCATTCTTTAAAAATAGGAACTGCTTATTTTGTAGTTATAAGGTATCAGTATTTCCTGATGTTTGTCAAGCAATTCAGATGCCAAGGAAAGCTTTTCTTTCATTAAAATCATGAATCCTGAAATTGGGTGCTCTTTTTTATTTACATTTTCCTTGTAAGTGTATAATAACTTACCAGGAAAATCGTCATATCTTTTTGGATACTGCTCATCTTGAGAAGTTCGTTTTAGAAAATCAATCATTATTTAGGTTTCCTTTCTCAGGAGCATTTGGGAAAATAACGATATCAACACATGAAATTTGGGAGTAGAAATTCCCCCTAGTTTTTATGTTTCTTTGCTTATTGTCTTTTTTGATATATCAGGATTAATCTCCCTTGATGTGGACTAAAGTGGCTATAATTAATGTTTCTTTTTTTTTCTTTTTCTTATTATTGCCCATAATTTTCAGGTTTTGTTTCTGTGCTTTTCTTATTGCATTGTTTGAGATGTATTACGTTGGAAATTTCTAATACTATAACGAAATATTATTGGCTGGCTAACAAAATTAGTTAATTTGGAACTTAGGGATGGATCCTACCCGTTGATGCTGAGAGCTATTATCTCCAGGAACGAGTCTTCACATATGGGTACGTCGGTACCGACTGAGCCTGCGCGGGAACGCTCCCCAGCTTCCCAAACAGGAAAGCTTTTGGGAGCATCCCACAGCGCCTGCGTGCTGCCTTCCCGCCTTTCCTAACCGCCTCTCCTCAGTTCTTCTTTGCCGCGGAGCCAGCAGGTCGTGTTCCTGTCACCGCTGAAGAAGTTCTTTGTTTTATTTTATTTCTTTGGTCGCGCGTCTGCCTCCCCCGACTTCGGACCGGTACCGCCGGTCTTTTCTTTCTTTTCTTATTAAAAAAAAAACCAAAACATAATTTTTCCCTCGCTTAGTGTTTTTCTTCTTTTGGGCCTTAGGCCTCACAAAGAATTTTTCCTCATGGAAAAGCAAGCCTCCGGGTTTTAAAAATGCACTAAGTGCAGCGGTACTATTTCTGTTACTGACACTCCATCCCGGATTGTCCGTCCTGCTCTTTGATGTCTAAACGAGGTTTACAGAACCGAGCAGCCAAGCTCCATGTGCTGTTTCCCTCTGATGCAGCTTCAGTGGCATCGATGTCTTCCAGGGCTTCTTCCTCCTCCCATGGATCTCAGGTAACCAAACATAAATCGAAGGGTAGATCTCCTTCCAAGCATCGAGATGCCTCCGGGCTTGCCCTCGAGGATCCTGCACCGGCAAAACAACCCCGGCGGGAAGCTCCGGCTTCCAAAGCTCCACCTATGGGGTTACAGGTTGACATCGATGGCACGGCCTCGACCTGTTAGAATGCTCTGGGGTACCGGCGCAACCTTCCGGTACCGAATTCCAGGCATTCATGGCGTCGATGGATCACAATGTTCTATCCATGCAGCAGGCTATCACGGCCTTCATTCAAGCTGCGACGCCGCTGATACCACAATAAACCCCGTTGTCGGTATCGGCTCCGGTACTGGCACCAGCGCCGGTACCGGTACCGACTGCATCGACATCGACCAGGATGCCGACTGTAGCGGTTCCCTGTCCAGGGATGCTCATCGGTACCGAACCGGTACCGATGACGCCTGTGATAAGGAAGTTTATCATAAGTCAGGAAGGAGCTATAATAGAGGTGAATTGGCACTGAACAAGCAACCTGTCTTAGCTGGTAGAAATACTAAAACAGAATGTTTTCATAAAAGACTACCAGTCCCAGAATGCACCAGGTTTCAAACAGCCTCTAGAAGAGCTGAAGTGGGGAAACATGTGTTCAATCAGGAGAGCTATGAGGTAATCCCCAATCACTCATCTCCAGGGGCAGGGCTTGATTCAGCACAGCTGAGCTGTGCTAGGGTGGAGTATCCCTCTAAACAAGTTAAAAGTAAAACATATTCTACACAGAATCAGATGGAGATCAGGAAGCAACAGCAGCAACTTGGAAGAAAGAAGAGAAAGACATCTTGGAGGTCTAAAGAAGGAGCCCACAGCAGTACGTGTGTGGGGAGTCATTCCAGAGGCAAGCATACTCCATTGGACTGGAGGAAGCCAGAGGAGTGGGGTTACAGAGCCAGGAATTCCCAGACGGCTGCATCTGGAAGGGGCCCTAAGACCAGTGCAAGAAGGTATGTGAAGAGAGACCCAGTGTCCAGGGATCTTGATTGGAAGGCTGGACATAAAAGCTGGACTACTTACTGGCCAGGATATCTGGAGAGGAAACCTAACAGCAAAGGAAGCTCAGGTATGAACACTGATCTATGCCCTAGCTCTTCACTTGGGAGTCAGCAGGGAAACAACTATTATCCTGAGAGTGCTCCATTAAGGAATTCCTCTGAGCCAGACCATGATATTGATTCTATGATATTTGAAGAAGAAGGAGATATTTTAAATGATCAGAATGAATACATGGATTGCTCTCTGACTAGGCTGCTGTGGTAAAATACTTTCACAAATACAACAACCATCAAAAGGAACTATAACTTGTTCTTTTATCTACCAAGAAAAGCCTGCAAGAAAGCTTTAGGATAGGATTTGAGCCACGTAGAGAAAGTGAACCAGCAAAGGGGTTTGCAGCTGGCTAATGATTGGTAATTAAGCCATGCACCATTGCACGTGAGCTCTGAAAGGAAACTTCTGTTTGTGTGTGTAAACTAGAAGAAAGTTATCCTTGAAAAAGAACAGTTTTTGGTTACTTTTGGGTTTTGTTTTTGCTTTTGGAGCACTGCTAAAAGTTATTAGCAGGAGCCCTTAAAAAGACCTTTTCTGTTTCCCATCAAGGTCTTTATTGTTTGATTACTTAAGAAGTTCAGTTGCTGATATCATGATTTGTTTTTCCTAAGTACAATACTGAAAGCAAGTGTCCTTTTGTGTTACCAAGTAAATCTGTGTGGGAGAATTAACCCCATGAATAAAATATATTTTTCTTTGCTTACACTCGAGCAACACAACTCATTATTTTGTGAACGGCTGATTCTGGTATGAATGGACTACATTCCCCACAATCCTTTGCAAGTCATAATAGTATTTTGCCTTTGCCAAGACTGTGGACATTCACGCCCAGCGCCCCCGTTAACACGCCTGATGTCGATACCGCTCGATACGCGTACCGAGCTTTAGAAGAGCACCCTGACAGGCGATATTTTGATTCCTCTGATGATTCTGATACATCAGAGGAGTCTGCTGAAGTACCCATAGCCCTTCCTGAAGAGCCTTCTTCTCCAAAAAGAAGAATGTCTCCTCCAGAAGACTTATCCTTTCAAGACTTCATAAGAGAAGTGGCTAAAGGACTTTCTATTTCAGTAATCTCTGAATCAGAGCCTAGAGCTAAAAAATTGGATATTTTAGGTTATTCTAAGGCTCCTAAGGAGGCAGTCACCTTGCCAATTCATGAGATTCTTTATGAGCACATGATTGACTTATGGGAGACTCCTCTCACTATCTCTCCTCATTCTCGAAGATTGGACACTATGTACCGTGTCCCTCCTTGTCCTGGTTTTCATAAAACACAGCTTCCCCACCATTCTATTGTGGTGCAGTCAGCTATGAAAAGGATAAAGAGTGCAAAAAGACACTCCTCTGCCCCTCCAGGAAGAGAATGCAGGACCTTGGATGCTTTTGGTAGAAAAATCTTCCAAGCCAGTATGCTCATTGCCAGAATCAACTCCTATAGTCTTTACATGGGTATGTTTCTAAAAGAAGTTGCAGATAAGCTGCACACTTTCCTCCCTTTTCTTCCAGAGGATAAAAGGGAGGAATTCCTTCTTTGGCTTAAGCATACTCAAGACATTTCAAAGTTTTCCAACCGTGCAGCTTTTGACTCCTTTGAAGGTGCCAGCAGAGCTTCCGCCATTGCCATAGCTGCTCGCAGAATTGCTTGGCTCCAAGCTTCTGATTTAGAACCTTGGGTCCAGGATGGTTTAGGAAATCTTCCCTGTACAGGTGAAAACCTGTTTGGCAAGGAGTGGCAAATAAAGGCCACTCAAATGGATGCAGAAAATTCTGCTCTGGATAGACTTTCAAAGTCAACCTCCATTCCTGCCAAGAAAAAACCTTTCAAGAAGTCTTTTATCAAAAAGGGCAGATTCCCTTTTACTTCTGGCCAACAATCATCTACAGGTCGCTTTGCTACTAAGCGTCAGCAACCTAAACAGGTCAGGCCTAAGTCTACAGGGGCTGCTGCAACTCAGCAGTCCCAACCTCCTCAGAGTTTTTGACTTGATGCTAGAGAACTTAGCCTTTCTGGCTCTAAAACAGCCAGAGCCTCTCACCATTCCAGGAAGGTTAGCTCATTTTGCTCCCAGATGGGAGCAAATTACAACAGAGCAGTGGACCCTCTCCATCATAAGGGAGGGCTACAAACTTCATTTCTCAAACCTTCCTCCTCACACCATGGTGAGACATTTCAATTCTCCAACATCTCTTCTCGACCTTCTAGGTCAGGAGGTGGCTACCCTTCTTGCCCAAGGGGCAATAGAAGAAGTACCTCTTCTTCAACAAGGGTCAGGGTTTTACTCCCCCTATTTTCTCATCCCAAAGAAATATTGGATCTCAGAGAATTGAACAAATTCCTATACAAGGAGAAATTCAAGATGCTTTCTCTGGGCACTCTCCTTCCATACCTTCAGAGTCAGGATTGGTTTTGTTCTCTAGATCTCAAGGATGCGTACACACATGTCCTCATCCATCCTTCTCACAGAAGGTTCCTCCGTGTTCTTTTCCAAGGAAAGCATTACCAATACAGGGTGCTTCCTTTCGGTCTGGCCTCTGCTCCAAGAGTGTTCACCAAATGCATGGCAGTAGTAGCTGCATTTCTACGCACTCTGGGAATATTTGTATTCCCATACCTGGACGACTGGCTCATCCGAGCTCCATCTCAGTCAGAGGCCCAGACTTCCCTAGACTGCACAAGGCGCATTCTCCAGTATCTGGGACTTGTGGTAAACCTCCCAAAGTCCCAGCTCACCCCTACTCAGTCCCTAGAGTTCATAGGGGCCTGGTTAGATACTACCACTGCAAGGGCCTATCTTCCTCAGGCCCGTTGCCTACGCCTAGTGCAGTTAGCCTCCCAGATTCAGTCAAAGAGCCATTTAACTGCCCGGGAGATGCTGCAACTGCTAGGCCACATGGCATCCACAGTGCATGTGGTCCCCTATGCTCGCCTTCACATGAGAGCAGCTCAATGGACTTTGTCCACCCAGTGGACTCAAGCATCAGGTGCTCTGTCAGACAAAATAGCAACCTCCAGGCGCCTCTTTTGGTCTCTCCAGTGGTGGAAGTCCACCCAAAATCTGTTGCTGGGGTCCCCCTTCCAGCAGTTGTTACCCCAGGCAATCCTCACAACAGATGCCTTCCAAACAGGTTGGGGAGCTCATCTGCAAGACCTCTCCACTCAAGGCACTTGGTCTCCACAGGAGACCTAACTCCATATCAACCACTTGGAGCTCCGAGCAGTTTTTCTAGCTCTCAGGGTCTTCCATACCCTGCTCAGCTACAAGACAGACCTCATTCATACGGACAATCAAGTAGCAATGTTTTACATAAACAAGCAAGGAGGAACTGGCTCTCTGTCGCTTTGCAACGAAGCTTTAAGATTGTGGGCCTTCGCCAGAGAGCATCAAATCCATCTCCTGGCCGTATACCTTCCAGGAATCCAAAACTCTTGGGCAGACAGACTCAGTCGAGTTCTGCTTCCACACGAATGGTCCCTGCACATGGACCAAGTACTCAGAATCTTTCAAGAGTGGGGAACCCCGGACATAGACCTCTTTGCAAGTCCGTGGAATGCCAAACATCCCCGGTTCTGTTCCAGAATTCCATGTCAGGGAGTTCAGGCCAAGGATGCCTTCCTCCTTCACTGGGGTCAAGACTTCCTGTATGCCTTTCCACCCATTCCTTTAATTCCCAAGACTCTGTTCAAGCTCCAGAGGGATCAAGGATCTATGATCCTCATAACTCCACGCTGGCCACACCAAGTATGGTACCCTCTACTTCTACATCTCTCTCAAGCTCCCTCCCTAGACTTGGGAGCTGCTCCAGACCTTCTGTCTCAGGAGGAGGGGACTTTGTGGCACCCAAACCCCAAGTCCCTTCACCTCAGAGCTTGGTTGCTGAAGGCCTAGACTTTCAAGATTGGAATCTTTCTCAGCAGGTGAAGGATATCCTCCATGCTTCCAGGAAACCTTCTAATAGACGGTTTTCCATTTGGTGTACTGAGAAGGGTCTTAATCCTCTAGCACTACCTTTGAATTCTCTATTGGAATATCTCCTGCATCTTTCCAATGCAGGTCTTAAGACGAATTCAGTAAGGGTCCATTTGAGTGCTATTGCAGCATCCCTTAACCCTATCAATGGACACCCAATTTCCTCTCAACCTCTTATTGCAAGATTCATGAGAGGCCTAACTTTAACTAAACCTCCCATTAGACCTCCTCCGGTGGCATGGGACTTAAATCTGGTTCTTGGTCAGCTTATGAAGCCACCTTTTGAACCCTTAGCCACCACCTCCTTGAAATTTCTTTCCTGGAAGGTTATTTTCCTCATTGCAGTCACCTCAGCTCGCCGCATCAGTGAACTGCAGGCCTTAGTGGCTAATCCATCTTATACAAGATTCCATCATGATAAGGTAGTCCTTAGGACCAATCCACACTTTATGCCTAAAGTGGTCTCACCTTTTCATCTTAATCAAGAGGTATATTTACCTGTCTTTTTTCCAGCTCCTCATGCATCAAGTGCAGAGAGGAATCTTCATACTCTGGATTGTAAGAGAGCTCTTGCCTTTTACTTACAAAGGACACAGCAACATAGAAAGTCTTCTCAACTCTTTGTTGCTTTTGATCCCTCTCATTTGGGACTTCCAGTCTCTAAGAGGACACTGTCCAATTGGATTGCTCAGTGTATTTCTTTCGCCTACCAGAGTAAGAACCTTTCTCTGGAAAGCCATGTCACAGCTCATAATGTGAGGGCCATGGCCACCTCTATGGCTCATCTAAATTCTGTGTCCATCGACCAGATCTGTCGAGCGGCCACCTGGGCCTCGGTTCATACCTTCACAGCCCATTACTGCTTGGACAAGGACTCCCGCCGGGATGCCTTGTTTAGTCAGGCTGTTCTCAAACACCTGTTCCATTCTTAATCAACTCCTGCCCTCCTTCCCAGAATGGATGCCTGAGATCCATAGGAGGAGGTAGAGCCCTTCCCAGAGTCTCATAACCTGAGGGATCTCCCAGGCATCTCTAGCTAGGGAGTCCCCATATGTGAAGACTCATTCCTGCTTGTTCCTGGAGATAGCACAGTTACTTACCTGTAACAGGTGATCTCTGGGAACAGCAGGAATAAGTCTTCACAACCCACCCACCTCCCCTAGGAGTTGTATCTCTCTATCTGTCTTTCCTTTCCTCTCTCTCTCTTTGTCTCAGCTTTAAAACCGAACTGAGGAGAGGCGGTTAGGAAAGGCGGGAAGGCAGCGCGCAGGCGCTGTGGGATGCTCCCAAAAGCTTTTCTGTTTGGGAAGCTGGGGAGCGTTCCCGCGCAGGCTCCGTCGGTACCGACGTACCCATATGTGAAGACTTATTCCTCCTGTTCCCAGAGATCACCTGTTACAGGTAAGTAACTGTGCTTTATTGCACCCTTGTATTAAGGAGGAAAATCTGGATCCTATCTTGATTTTAAATTACTGCCCAATTTCAAACCTCCCATCAATAGCAAAGCAGACAGAAGCACTAATATAGGCAGCTTAAATTCATCTGAAGCATTATAACATTCTAGATCAATATTCGACAAGGCACAGGTCGCCATGGTGACAAAAAAAAAAAAATCTGACCTGGGACCAGCCCCGGCTGCTTGCAGGCTTCCCATCTCCTATGGCCAGAAGAGAAGGGAACAGCCACGACTGCGGCACAGCTGCAAACTGTCTGAGGGAGATGGTATCCTCGCAGGTGGACAGCTTGCATCTGGGCTGCAATTATGGCCTTTCCCTTCTCTTTTGCACACGGGAGATCAGATTCCAGTGGGCAGAACAAGAGGGGAGGTTGTTAGAGGGCAGCAGGCTGCCAGCAGGGATTCCATCTCCTGCAGGCAAAACAGGAGAGCCGGGTCGGAGCCTACAATTTAAAAAAAAAAAAGGTTTGACAGAATGGTGGCGGGTGAACTACAAAATCCTAAAGGGCCAGTAACTAAACCAAAAAAAAAAAAGGAAAGAGGATTGGGGGAATGGAGAGCAGGGGGTGGAAGTGCTAGGCGGGAGGAGGAAGGGAAATAGTCTGGAAGGGGATCAGAGAGTGGGGAGGGGTTGGAGGGGGAAGGAAGAGTGCAAGGTTAAAGGGATGAATGCAAGGGCCCAAGCAGCACAATGCCTATTTACCAAAAGGTGCATTCCCCTCCCCCAGAACACACACTTGCACGCATAGGCACCCCATCTCCATAGGACAGGCAGGTGCCCCAGTTCCACACTACATTCACACGCACACACAGGAACCTCATTTCTGCACCGCACGCATAGAAGCTCCCCAGCTCTGCAGCACACACACATGCACCGCAGCCCTGCACCCAACCCACATAAAAGTACCCACCACCACATCCCACGCAAAGACTGGCACACCACCACTGCACCACACACACACAGACACTTGCTATCTGAAGCTATAGCTGTTATCTAAAGATGACACATGATGTAGGAACTCTGGCGCTCATCTCATTCATCCTGGTTAAAACAGACCTACACTATCAAACAATTTGCTCCAACAGCTCAATTCACCTCGATACTATTACTATAGCTAACAACTACAACACAGTTAACCTAATCTACAGATCCCCATCCCCATCTACTGACGATCTTGCTACTATAATTGAACTAGCATCCAATCCCCGAAACGCGCGTAAGCCAAACTGGATACTGGAAGACTTCAATCTCCCAGCCCTACAGACTATCCACTCCAGAGCCCTCCTAGAAGCACTCAGCAACCTACACTACGATCAGATAGTTGATGCCCCCACACACCAAAAAGGAAACACGTTAGACCTTATCTTCAGCCCCCAACCCGAGGTTAGGTCCGACCACGAGTTCAACATAACCATCTCACCTGTACCCTGGTCCGATCACAATTTAATCAGTTTCCAACTACCCTTACACCAAGAAAGAGAACAAGCCTCTGAACTAACTGAAACAGAAATAGCATACACCAGACGCTTCAGACCCTTTGATGGAGAGGAGATCATCAAAAATGTCCTTCCCAACATCAAGACTACATCACCGAATCTCGAAGAGGTGCTGGCCTCATGGAATAACAACCTGAGTTCCTTTGCACACATACCTACCCAAATGAAACCACATATCACAGAGAAGCAACCAAATAAGAAGGAATCTGCACGCTGGTATACCGCCGAACTAAAGACCTCTCTACGAACCCTGAGGAAATTAGAAAGAAAATGGCGACGCACCCGGGCCACATCAGACCTGACAATCTATAACTCCCATCTGCAAGCCCATCGAGGTTTAATATCCTCCAAAATTAAAGAATACCACTCAGATCTGCTAAGCCGATCACTGAACAAGCCCCATGACTTGTTCAATATAGTTAAGTCCCTAATGAAGGAACCATCAGCTTCACAAGCTGCCTCGATACCCCCTTAAGACTATGCAGATTACATGGTAGCTAAAGCCAATAACGTCAGTAAAGTTACACTATCCTGCCCTACCACAAACCCACCCAAGCAACTCTCCTCATTCTCGACACCATCAGAAACAAGCATTGAGAGCATCATAACAAGCATCAACGCCACCACGGCCCCTAATGACCCGTGTCCAGCTTTCTGGATAAAGTCACTACGCCATGAGGTTAGCCCGATAATAGCCAAAATCATCGACCACTCCTTCTCCTCCGGACAATTCCCTTTAAGCCTTAAGCAGACATCCATCAGGCCCCTCTTAAAGAACGCCAAACTAAATGCCCAGAAGGCTGAATCATACCGACTCATATCCAGCATCCCGTTGCTAGCAAAGATAATTGAGAAGGCCGTACAACGACAGATACAGGATCATATTGACTCTAATGCTCCCCTCGACCCAAGCCAACACAGTTTCAGAGAATCCCATGGTGTCAAAACACTCCTCACCACCCTCATCAATACACTTATCACCGAGATCGACTCCATCAAACAAGGGTACGCGCTAATTTTCCTCGACATCACTGCCGCGTTCGACTCCGTAAACCACGAACAACTCCTAGTGCGGCTTCAAGATAAAGGGATAAGCAAATTAGCATGGCGATGGTGCAAATCCTATGTAACCGATAGGTGGCAGCAGGTACGAACAGGAACTACAACCTCTCAGCCCTTCCAACAACAATACGGTGTACCCCAGGGCTCGTCTCTCTCTGCACTCCTATTCAATATCTATATGCAACCGATATGCGAAATAATTTGCTCATTTAACATCTCATGCCTGCTCTATGCAGACGACGTGTTGCTCTTTACCCCATTTATGATTGAAGACCCAGACTTCACCCAACTGATAAACTGCTTCAATGCCATAACCGATTGGCTCCTCTCCCAAAGCCTCAAGATCAACTTTAACAAGACTGACGTACTATTTGTGACAAGGAACCAGTCCTTCTCACCTCTGACAACCTTAAAGACAAAGAGATGCAGAACTCACGAGCAGAACCAGCATCTGCTACTTAGGTGTGACTTTAGACCAACAGTTCAATTTCAAGGTACACATCAGCAACACTATCAAACAAATATACCACAAAATAAGAACCCTACGACATCTTCGACCCTTGCTGCAACCTGATGACTTCAGATCCGTTTTTCAGGCATTGGTGATCCCCCACTTTGATTATGCTAATGTAATCTTACAGGGCCTACCTAAAAACACCTTAAACCCTCTACAGTTAGCTATGAACGCTGCCGCACGCATCCTGAGTGGAGCCTCCAGAGTTGACCATATCACCCCGGTCCTTAAGGACCTACATTGGCTACCAATATACTGTCAGCTATCCTATAAAGTAATCATCATCACCTTCAAGGTCATCAACAAGTTGGCCCCCACAGCTCTAATGGACCTCGTCCACCCCATGTCAGCAAACAGCGAAAGGAGAACATGCACAGCCAATACCCTATCGATCCCCAGTGAAATAACAAAATGTACCAAGACAACAAGGAACAGAGCATTTAAGTTTCATGCCCGCAGCTGCTGGAATGCACTCCCAGCAGCCATCAGAGCCATAACAGAGCTAGCCCAATTCAGAAAAGCGCTTAAACACCATCTCTTTCTCTTACACTACTCACAGCCCTCCAACCTGACACCCTATAGCAGTGATGGCTAACCTTTTTGAGCCCGAGTGCCCAAACTGCCGCACAAAACCAAAGAATTTCCTCAAAGTGCCAGCACGTCATTTGCATAAGTGGTCTTATTTGCATAAATATTTGCATAATGTTACCATACACTAACTTTTAGTAAACATGTCTCTTAATGAGTGTATGGATAAAGAAAGACTAAAAGATTTCTACATTACTATAATCCAGTGCCAACCGCCAGGCACATTAGGAACTACTACAAACGCTGCCCATTTAGAACCCATAGCAAACCCGCCGTATCCTGACAGCATTACCAGGACTCACAAAGCACCATACTCTACCAATCAAAAGGCAACACTGCAAATATTAAACCAATACATTTCAGAGAATACTGGGGAAAGAGAACAAGTGGCAACGTCAAATAGGAATTTCCTCTTGTACCAAACAAAGCGCAGATGTTAATGATGCACATTTCCCAGAGCTGACATATTCCAGTTAATAAATTCAAAATAAAGAGATATCTTTCTACCTTTTGTGCATTTTCTTTTTCAGTTGCAATTGGTCCAGCCACTTTCTTCTGGTTTCTTCATGTTTTCTGCTAACTCTCCATCGTCTGCTGTCCATTTGTCCTTTCTTCTCTCTTCTAGTTTTTTTTCCATTCTCTCTCTCTCTACATCTGCTTTAACATACTAATCTTTCTCCTTTTGCTCTTTCCTCATTCCTATTTCATCCACACAAATTTTACCCCTCCATCCTCAATCCCCAATTACTCTCCCAATACCTGGCCAATTGTAGATTTTTCATCCCTCCTACACAAAATATTTTTCCCCTCTCCATTTTACTCTCCCAGCCCCATCCCATTCTAATCCTCCCCCAACATCAGCTCCCTTCTAGTTCCAGTCTCACCCAGCATCCATTCCCTTCTAGTCCCTGCATCAGCCCATTTCCAGTCCTAGCCCCCCATCAGCCCATTTCCAGTCCTAGCTCCCCCATCCATTTCCAGTCCAAGTCCCTTCATCAGCTCATTTTCAATCCTAGCCCCCCCATCAGCCCATTTCTAGTCATTTCCTAGCCCCACCATCAGCTCATGTCAAATCATAGCTCCCCTCCACTCAGCCCAATTCCAGTCCAAGCCCCCCATGAGCCTACTTCCAGTTCTAGCCCCTCCATGAGTCCATTTCAATTCAAGCCCCCACCACAGCCCATTTCCAATCTTAACTCCCCCAACAGCCCATTTCCAGTCCTATCCTAGCTGTTCCATCAGCCCATTTTCAGTCCTAGCTCCCTTCCCTCACAGCCCATTTCCATTCCAAGCCCCCTCCCCAGCAGCTATTTGCAGTTCAAGCCTCCCCTTCCACTCAGCCCATTTCCAGTCCTAGCAACACCCCAACCCATTACCAGTCCTAGCCCCCCGTCAATCAACTTTCAGTCCTAACCCCCATCACCCCATTTTCAGTTTAAGCCCCCCCTATAACCCATTACCAGTCCTAACCCCCCCTTCAGCCCATTTCCAGTCAGCCCCTCATAGCCCATTGCCAGTCCTAACCCCCCCCAACAGCCCACAGCCCATTACCAGTCCTAACCACATCAGCCCACCTCAAGTCCTAACCCGTCCCCATCAGCCCATTTCCTGTCCTAGCCCCCCCATAGCCCATTATCAGTCCTACCCCCCCATCAGCCCACTACCAGTCTTAACCCCCCCATAGCCCATTACCAGTCCTAATCCCCCCCCATCAGCCCACTACCAGTCTTAACCCCCCCATAGCCCATTACCAGTCCTAACCCCCCCATCACCCCATTTCCAGACAGCCCTCATCAGCCCACAGCCCATTGCCAGTCTTAACCCCCCCATAGCCCATTGCCAGTCTTAACCCCCCATAGCCCATTGCCAGCCCTCATCAGCCCACAGCCCATTGCTAGTCTTAACCCCCCCTATAGCCCACTGCCAGTCTTAACCCCCCCAGCCCACTGCAAGTCTTAACCCCCCCTCCCTAGCCCATTGCCAGTCTCAACCCCTCTCCCTCCCTCCCTAGCCCATTGCCAGTCTCAACCCCCCTCCCTCCCTCCCTAGCCCATTGCCAGTCTCAACCCCCTCCCTCCCTCCCTAGCCCATTGCCAGTCTCAACCCCCCCTCCCTCCCTCCCTAGCCCATTGCCAGTCTCAACCCCCCTCCCTCCCTCCCTCCCTAGCCCATTGCCAGTCTCAACCCCCCTCCCTCCCTCCCTAGCCCATTGCCAGTCTCAACCTCCCTCCCTCCCTCCCTAGCCCATTGCCAGTCTCAACCCCCCTCCCTAGCCCATTGCCAGTCTCAACTCCCCTCCCTCCCTCCCTAGCCCATTGCCAGTCTCAACCTCCCTCCCTCCCTTAGCCCATTGCCAGTCTCAACCCCCTCCCTCCCTCCCTAGCCCATTGCCAGTCTTAACCCCCCGCCCGCCCTCTCGCCCTAGCCCATTGCCAGTCTCAACCCCCCTCCCTCCCTCCCTCCCTAGCCCATTGCCAGTCTCAACCCCCCTCCCTCCCTCCCTCCCTCCCTAGCCCATTGCCAGTCTCAACCCCCCTCCCTAGCCCATTGCCAGTCTTAACCTCCCTCCCTCCCTCCCTAGCCCATTGCCAGTCTTAACCTCCCTCCCTCCCTCCCTAGCCCATTGCCAGTCTTAACCTCCCTCCCTCCCTCCCTAGCCCATTGCCAGTCTTAACCTCCCTCCCTCCCTCCCTAGCCCATTGCCAGTCTTAACCCCCCTCCCTCCCTCCCTCGCCCATTGCCAGTCTTAACCCCCCCCAGCCCTTTGCCAGTCCTACCCGCCCCCCCTCGGCTCATGGCAATTAAAAAAAAAAAAAAAGCTGGCCGCCGCAGCGGCATGGAGTGTCCCGCGGGGCTTCCTCTGCCCGGCGGGACTCTCCCGGCGCAGCTCAGCCCCTCTCTGCCGGCTTGCAGATACGCGAAGGGAGAGAGAGTCTCCCTCGCGTCTCTGTTAAGCCCGCAGGGGCAGATGGGAAATTTCCCATCAGCCCCTGCGGGCTTAACAGAGACGCGAGGGAGACTTTCCCTTCGCGTATCTGCAATCCGGCAGAGAGGGGCTGAGCTGCGCCGGGAGAGTCCCGCCGGGCAGAGGAAGCCCCGCAGGACACTCCATGCCGCCGCGGCGGCCAGCTTTTTTTTTTTTTAAATTGCCATGAGCCGGCATATATTAATTTGCGACCTTCCCGCGTGCCAGCTGCAAGGCCTTCGCGTGCCACAGCTGGCACGCGTGCCATAGGTTCGCCATCGCTGCCCTATAGCATACAAACAACCATGAACACATGAATCACTATCAATGGATGTACATACTGTAGATACAGACTGTAGATAAGTTTAAATTGATGTACATAGTTACTCCCAAGTTGAAACCCAAGTTTAATTGTCCGTTTCACTGTAAGTGCCTTTATGGCACAATACCATTATATGTAAACCGTGCTGATTTTTAAGAGTGCGGTATATAAGAACAATAAAATAAATAAATAAATAAATAAATCTCACGAGACTTGAGGACATGAGATCAGCATGAGAGAACTGAGGAGGTGAGAGGCATGAGGAGGTCACGAGGACTGGCTCCTAAGATTTTGGCCTGGCTCCTAAATCCGCACAAAATTTGTCAAAGTCTTTTCTAGACCCACAACAATTAGGCTTTTGAATAAATTTTAGTACAGAAATGTTAGTCGCAGACCTCTTGGAAGAGCCGAGAGTTTGACTAGATAAAGGGAAGGAGATGCTGGTTGTGCAGTATAAATCTTACTGCAGCTTTTGATTTAGTAGACCACCATATTCTATTAGGAAGATTAATGTGATCTCTCACAGCACCTACTTTTATGGTTTTAGGAATTTTTATCAAAGAGATCCTGCAGTATTAAAATGTCTAATGGATTGTTGACTCCATGGGGATGTTATATGGGATTTCTCAGGGCTCCCCATTATCGCCTATTGTATATTAGGTTTCAGAATTCAACTTTCTTTGATACACCACCTAATATAGCTATGTTTAAGCAATTTACAACCACTAGGAGAGGTCTTTAAATATAGGGGCCTCTCCTATTGCTTTTATGTGGCTAATTTTCAGTTTGTGGTCCAGTGTGCTTAATCATTGTCGCAGGCCTATGAAAATTGCAAAGCATGTATGGAAAATGTGTACCTATGGATTAAATTGTGCTGGTTCAAAATAAATCCATAAAGTGTGAATCTATTATTTTATGGATTAGAGGGAGGAGGCATAAACATATACAAACAGAAAACTTAATATAAAGAAAAAACCTGACACTCCAAAACAAATTATGGGCCCGATATTTAAAAGCATTAATCCAGTTAAAGGCACCTAGAGAGATGTTCCAGAGATACTGTATGGGGGTTTGGTGTGTCCAAGGAAACCTTGCCCCCACTCTCTAGGATTTACTATCTGGATTCAGGAGTGCACAAATCAGTAGCAGGTGAGCAAGAGATGAGAAGGACCTCAGAAAACACCCACAAACAGGAACAGAAGTGACATGGATCTTGAACGATTTTCAGAAGACTGTGTTCATGAGGAACTAGCTAAAACTAAAAGTAGACAAAGTCATGAGTCCGGATGGGATACATCCAAGAATACTGAGGGAACTTGGGGACATTCTAGCAGCTCCACTGTCAGACCTTTTCAATTCATCTTTGGAGTCGGGAGTGGTGCCAGAGGACTGGAGCAAGGCACATATGGCCCCTTTACACAAAAGCGGATGTTAGCATGACATTCAGAACTACAGGCTGGTTAGTCTAACCTCTGTGGTTAGTAAATTATAAGAGAGAATATTGAGGTTTTTGAAGTTCAAAGACTTGCAGTATCCGAAGCAGGATTGATTCACTAGAGGCAGGTCTTGTCAGACAAATCAGATTGATTTCCTTGGCTGGGTGACCAAGGAGTTGGATCAAAGGAGAGCCCTAGATGTGGTGTATTTAGATTTCAGTAAAGCCTTTGACACCATTCCGCACAGGCAAATTATAAACAAACTGAGCACGCTAGGGATGGACCCTAAAATTACTAACTGGGTTAGAAATTGGTTGAGTGGGAGGCAACAAAAGGTGCAGGTAAATAAAGTTCACTCTGAGGAGAAGGATGCTAGCAGTGGTGTGCCGCAGGGATCTGTCCTTGGTCCGATTCTTTTTAAGATCTTTGTTAGCAATATTGCAGGAGGACTGTCGGGTACAGTTTGCTTGTTTGCGGATGATACTAAAATCTCCCATAGTGTAGACACCCAGGAAGAAGTAGATAATATGAGGAGAGATCTAGCTAAGCTTGAAGAATGGTCTAGAATTTGGCAGCTGAAATTTAATGCTAAAAAATGCAGGATCATGTATGTGGGCTGCAAAAATCCAAAGGAGCGGTACAGTGTAGGGGGTGAGGTACTTCTGTCCACAAAAGAGGCGCAGGACCTGGGTGTAATTGTGTCTGACGATCTTAAAATAGAAAAGGTGACTGCGAAAGCAAGAAGGATACTTTTGTGTATAGGGAGAGGAATGGCCAGCAGAAAAATGGAGGTGATAATGCTTCTGTATAAGTCTCTGGTGCGACCTCACTTGGAGTACTGTATGCAATTCTGGAGACCGCACCTTCAAAAGGATATAAGTTGGATGGAATCAGCACATAGGGTGACTACTAAAATGGTTAATGGTCTTCATTATGAAGCATATGAGGACAGACTTAAGGATCGTAATATATATACTTTATAGGAAAGACAGGACAGAGGTGATAGGATTGATACGTTTAAATACCTCTGTGGCATAAATGCACATGAAGTTATTTATTTATTTTATTTACATTCTCTTATATACCGCGCTATTCTACATCAGTGCGGTTTACATTGAACAAACTGAAATTACATTGAACAGGGCATTATAACTTGGAGATAACTATTTTACAGGGAACAAGTTCTCTTTCAATTGAAGACAAATTCTGCTATGAGGGGACATAGCATGAGATTGAAGGGGGATAGACTCAGAATTAATATGCGGGAATATTTCTTTACGGAAAGAGTGGTAGATGCATGAAATAGTCTCTCAGTGGAGGTGGTGGACACGATGACAGTATCTGAAGTCAGAAAAGCATGGGACAAACAGAGGATCTCTAAAGGTAAAAAGGGGACTATTGTAATTGATATGGAAGGACAGACTAGATAGAAATATGATGGCAAAAAAAGACCACATAGCCCATCTTTCTATGCCAGCTTGGATTTTATGGCTGTACTGGAAAATTCACAGGATGAGATACTGAATAAATCTATTATAACTGCCCACTTTACACTGGAACTGGATAAGAACTGGATTATGAAGAGTTTATTTAAATTTAGAGGCAGTAACATTTTGGGACAAAGTGCATAGGTTTCCAAATTCTTTCAGGGCCACCAACTGAGACACAACGCCTTTTTGGCTACACATTCTCAAATAGTGGCAACTAGGCTTCTTGTTTCCTTTAAATTTCTTGCAAGCGTCATGTTAAATTGAGGAATGTTTCTTTTGCTTTTTATGACCTGAAGGAGCTACAGAATATTTCAGAATCTTGGAGTACATTGGGAATTCTATGATATATTTCCAACTATAGAAGACTGACTAACTAATTCACTTTTTCTTTCTATTTTTATGAGAAATGTCTTCCCACTCTAAAATTATCTTTAGGCCTACATGTCTTTCTTTTGGTTTCTCATTGATGGTAGATGGTGTAACTGGCCAAAGATTTCATTTATTTTTCTTTATCTTGTATTATTATTGGCATGTTTCACGTTTTCTCTTCTTCAGTTTTGAAATTAAGGAATATAATTTGAAAATATATAAATAAAAATAAAAAATAGAGTAGAAAGACTCATTTGTCTCTGCCCAGAAGTTATACCCTTAGACTGAGATGCACTGCACTGGGATGTTAATATTGAAATTGACAGATCTTTGCAGTATCTCTTACAAAGCTCATTGTACACTATCAGTACAAAAATAGCTTCTGTGCTGAATCAATGTGCAGCTCATTTGCATTCTTGGTGTATAGGGATGACTGCGCTGACAGAGCTCAATCCATTTCCAGTACTACTCGATTGCAGCCGGACTTCTGGAGCCACTGCACAGGGAAGTGAATTAAAGTTCAGTCAAAA
Organism: Ichthyophis bannanicus; assembly: GCA_033557465.1. Taxonomy (NCBI): domain Eukaryota; kingdom Metazoa; phylum Chordata; class Amphibia; order Gymnophiona; family Ichthyophiidae; genus Ichthyophis; species Ichthyophis bannanicus. The sequence continues at coordinate 333,932,116 of CM066036.1, read as the reverse complement.
AAGGTTTGCTGGAATGACCAATCAGCTGATCTCTTCTAGAAGAAGTCCTTTTCCCTTCATGTCAGCGTAACAGCAGCCTCTTCACCTCATAATGGTATTGAAGCAGAATACAGTACAAGGATCTCTCAGGCCTCTTGGAGACATACAGCCACAATGCTTACAGTCAGCCTGGTTGTGGTAAGAGCAGAAGCACATTAAAACATTTAGAATGGGTTTCTTAGATGTTCCTGCCACACTGCAGGCAGGGGCAAACCAATGATTCTGGCTGGAATGTTTCTTCCTTTTTGAAAATAATGAAAAACGTCATCAGAAGACAATCAGGATAAGACTGTTTTTGCTGAAGACACAGCTACATGTCAGAGAAGTCATGCATGCTTAGAACTTAGTTCTGAGCTCTGGGAGAGCCAGTCTGTACTGGCAATATGTAATGTCAGCCACTTGTGTGCCTGATTCCCTCCTGAAAAGATAACATTGCCTAAAACAAAGTGTGTAGGAAGGCTGCACTTGACACTCAAGTGATGAGAGAATTATAAGTTGACAATTGACAGTGGCCTCCTTCCCCATCCTTAGACTCGGAGAGGAACATCATCCCCCCTCTACCCATTCCCTGCACCATCAAGCTTAGTTTGTGTCCCGTTACGGTCCATGGAAAAAGTTAGCAGCCTTAACTGATATTCTCCCACTGAGTGTGCCTCCTTCTAGCCCTGAATCAAAATAGTGGATAATAAAGCAGGCAGTTGCTCTTCCGGCTTTTCAGCCAACCTTGTATGTCCAACCACTGATTTCCCTCTGTTAAAAATCATGTTTAATCTTAGCCAGAGGACTGCTACTCCTAATCCTATAGTTAACCTCAACCTTACCAATGCTGCTAGTACCAGTGGCTGTATCCTACTGGCATAGCTGTCCTTTCTGCTTGTGTGTTCATGCATTCCCACATCTCTCTAGTCCTGGATCTAGGCACAGACAGCAGACAACTACCTATGGTACCAAATTTTGGAGACACCAATTACCTGGGCTAAACAGGAGCTTTATTCCGCTTGCTTTAGGATCCTGCTCTATGATTTCTGGGTGAGAATCATCCCTCTCCACTGCTTTCTGGTCCTGCCTATGGGCGCCAACATCTTAAATCCTGATCGCATCTCCCTCTTAACAGGCCTTCTGAAAAATCAGATCACAACTGGGAAGAGGGGGAGAGGCAAGATTTCATAGTATTACAATATGTACAGAGTTGGTGAACACAGTCATTTTTCTCAGAAAAGCAGTTGTGCATTGCTATGCATTCACTGACTGCTAACTCACTGTGAGTACCTACTGCTGTTCTTTTCTGTATACCACATTATCAACTTTTTTTTTAAATATTATATTTATGCAATTTATACAATAAAGTCAAGAAAGCATAGTTACTCACCTGTAACAGGTGTTCTCCAGGGACAGCAGGAATCAGTCCTCACATAAGAGTGATGTCAGCACCGACGGAGGCAACGCAGAGCATTTCTCCAGCTTTCAAAAAAAGTCTTTGGGAATGCTACCGCGCATGCGTGGTCCCCTTCCCGCCCAAGGGTGCAATCTTGCTCAGTCAGATGACATACAGTAGCTTAGGCAAAGACAAAAAAGGTAAAGGAGGTTGTGAGGACCGATTTCTGCTGTTCCTGGAGAACATCTGCTACAGATGAGTAACTATGCTTTCTCTAGGAGTAAGCAGGAAGTCAGTCCTCACATATGGGACTCCGTAGTTCCAGGCTGCCGGGGCCCAAACCTCAACAGGAGCAGCGGCGACCCAAGGGAGGTCGGGAGTTGAAGAAGGTGAGTCCCTACCAAGAGACTCTGCAAACTCAAGCGTCCAGCATCACCATAACTCCGGTAGCCTGAACACTGAAGGTTGGAGGGCAGGAATTGCCTCTACACCGAGAATACTTCTGATCACTGCCTGGACAAAGGCACTATACCTGCGGGACTCACTCTCAAGGAATTAGTGGGCTGCAAACTTATGGACCTAAGACCACGTGGCGGCCTTACAGATTTCTTGCACTGGCACTGCGAGTAGATTGGTCACTGATGTGGCCATAGCTCTCACGTTATGAACAGTGATCCAGTGCTCCAGAGAGAGGCCAGCTCGCTCATAAGCAAGGGCAATGCAGTCTGCCACCCAGGTGGACAGCATTCGCTTAGTCACAGGTAGCCCCAGACTGCTGGGGTGATAGGAGATAAAAAGCTGAGGAGCATTTTGATGGGTCTTGGTCCTCTTTAAATAAAAGGATAGGGCCCGATTGCAATCCAGAGTATGCAAGACGACCTCCTTCCTGCCGGCATGCGGCGATGGGAAGAAGATGGGGAGAACTACCTCCTGAATGAGGTGAAAAGCAGACACCATCTTTGGGAGGAATTTGAGGTGCGTGAGCATCACCACCCTGTTCGTATAGAACCTGGTATAGGGCAGATCCACCACCAGGGCCTGCAGCTCACTTACTCTGAGTGGACGTCAATGCCACCAAGAAGGCCACCTTCCAGGAGCAGTATCTGAAGTGGCAGGTTGACAAAGGCTCGAAGGGCGACCTAGTGAGCTGGGAAAGCACCACATTGAGGTCCCATTCCATTGCCAGAAGGTGAAGAGGGAGCTTGGAGAGCAGGAGGCCCCTGAGGAATCTGGAGACCAGAGGCTGGCCTGAGAGGGGCTTCCCCTTTCTAGGATGATGGTTAGCCGCTATGGCGCTGAGATGCACCTCACAGAGTTAGATTTCAAGCCCGAGTGTGAGAGGTGCAGCAGGTACTGCAGCACGAGCTCTACCTGGCAGGAGAATGGGTTCTCATTCCTTTCTGCACACCAGATGGAGAACCCCCTCCACTTGAAGGCATAAACCATTCTGGTGAATGTCTTCCGGGAGGCCAGAAAGATTTCCTCGACCTCACCTGAGAGGTTGAAAGGGGCTAGTGCTACCCTTTCAGCAGCCATGCTGTCAGCATTAGGGACCCCAGATTGGGGTGTAGCTAGGAGCCTCCCTCCTGGGACAGGAGGTCTGGGTCCCAGCCCAGTGGTACTGGGGTTGCCACCGACAGGGAGAGCAGGAGGAACCAGGGCTGCCTGGGCCACCTGGGTGCAATCAGGATCAATGAGGCGTGCTCGCTCTGGATCTTGAAAAGGTACTTGGCTATCAGAGGTGTTGGTGGGAATGCATAAAGCAGGCCCTGTGACCTGGGGTGTGGTGGAGGAGAGCAGAATTTGGGCAGCTGTGAGTTGTCCGTGGAGGTGAACAGGTCCAGCCAGGGTCTTTCCCAGAGGTGGAAAAGCCTCCGGGGGTTACTCTTGGGTCCAGGCACCACTCGTGAGGCTGAAGGACCTGGCTGAGGTTGTCTGCCAGGCAGTTGTCCTGACCCAGGAAGTAAACCGCCCTCAGAAGGATATGGTTGCACACTGCAAAGGAGTAGAGGACCACTGCCTCCTGATAGAGGGAGTAGCAGCCCATACCCCCCTGCTTGTTCTCACAGAACATGGCAATCTGATTGTCTGTATGTATGAGGACAGGGAGGTCACTCAGGAGGTGGAGGAAGGCCTGAAGGGCCAGGAAGATGGCCCCGAGTTCGAGGAAATTGATTTTCAGGAGGAATTCCTCTGGGGACCAGGTACCTTGGGTGCACTGGCCCTCACAATGTGCGCCCCCAGCCTACAAGGGAGGCATCTGTCATCAGGACCCTCAAGAAGTGATGTAGGGACTGCCATGAGGTGAGGGAGGCTGCCAGCAGGTGGGTGACCTTCACTATGTCCCTCAGCCTGCTTGTTGCCTGCATCCACTGGAAATGGAGGCACCACTGAACTGCCTGCATATGCATGTGGACCAGAGGCATAACGTGAACTGTCGAGGCCATGTGGTCTAAAAGGCAGAGGAGTAGGCAAGCTGGCACCGAACTGGAGCTCTGCACGTCCCTTGCCAGCTGCATCACACGGTGGGCTCTCTCCATGGGGAGGAAGGCCCTGACCACAGAGTGTCCAAGCTGGGCCCCTATGAATTCCAAGTCTTGGGCCGAGGAGAGGCTGGACGGGGTAGTTGATGATGAACCCCAACTGCTGCAGAGTGTGGCTAATCAGCCTTGTGGCCCGCCTGGCCTTGAGAGGTGTGCTGCCTCTGATGAGCCAATCGTCCAGGTAAGGGAAGACTTGGGCCTCCTGGAAATGCACATGGGCGGCTACGACCACCAGGCATTTTGTAAAGATCCTTGGAGAGGAGGCAAGGCTAAACGGCAGCACCCAGTGCTGCTCCCCCACCACGAATCTCAGGTAATGCTTGTGGGAAGGAGTGGATCAGGATGTGGGTGTAAGCATCCTTGAGATCCAAGAAGCAGAGCCAGTCTCCCTGGCAGAGCTAGGGCAGCAGTGTCCCAAGGGAGAGCATCTTGAACTTTTCCTTCACCAGGAACTTGTTCAAGTTGCACAGGTCCAGGATGGGCCAGAGACCCCCTGTTCTTTTTGGGACAAGGAAATACCTTGAGCAGAACTCCTTTCCCCAGAGGTCATGGGGTACCAGTTCCACTGCCCTGCCCTTGAGCAAGCCTGCGAGTTCTGTGGCGAGCAAGGCCTTTTGGAGAAGAGGCTGTGGTGGCTCTCCTAGGAAGAAGTCTGGAGGGTTCTGCAGCAGATGGAGGAAATACTCCTCCTCCACCACCCATAGAACCCACTGGTCTGTGGTGATGCTGGCCCATCAGTGGGTGAAAGAGGCCAGTTGGTCCCCTGGGGAGGCCTAGCCCAGGCAGTCAAAAGTTTCCCCCCGGTTGGGTGGGAGCTGGCTTGAGAACCTTGGGCTTCCTAGATTCGTGTCTCTGGCCTTTTGACTGTGAGGACTGGTGAGGCTGCCCCGAGTAAGGCTGGTAGTGGTCAGCCTTGGAGTAGCCCTTTTTAGACAGCCTCCTCCGGGTCACTACCTTGGCCTCAATCTCCGCAATCTTATCAGTCATCAGTTTCCCGTATAGGTTCTCACCATTGCACGAGAAATCCAGGAGCTTCTCCTGTACCCGTTGCTACAGGTCCGAGGTCTGTAGACATGACTGGCGCCGGGTGCTGATGCCAGTGGTTGCAACCCTGGCCGCAGACTCGAACCCTTCGTAGGCAGCATGGGAGTGGAATCTGAACAGTCCTTGATGCCTCCTGCTAGGGACTGGAACCTTTTCAGAGGTTCCCCGGCGAGGCCCGCCAAGAACCCCGAGAGTTTCTGTATCAGTCACTTAAGAACATAAGAACATAAGATATGCCATACTGGGTCAGACCAAGGTCCATCAAGCCCAGTATCCTGTTTCCAACAGTGGCCAATCTAGGTCATACGTACCTAGCAGTTTCCCCAAAAGACACAGGTTCCCCACAATGCTTGTACTGGGTCAAGCATTGATATCCTGGGTCCCTTCTTAATAATGGTTTATGGTCTTTTCCTCCAGGAACTTGTCCAAGCCTTTTTTAAACCCAGCTACACTAACAGCCTTTACTACATCCTCCGGTAACAAATTCCAGAGTTTGATTACACGTTGAGTGAAAAAATATTTTTTTTTATTAGTCTTAAATAGTTTACCCTGTAGCTTCATTGCATGTCCCCTAGTCTTTCTATATTTTGATAACTTAAACAAGCGATCTACATTTACCCGTTCCACTCCGTTCATTAATTTTATAGACTTCTATCATATCTCCCCTCAGCCGTCTCTTTTCCAGGTTAAAGAGCCCTAACCTTTTTAGCCTTTCTTCATAGGAGTATCCTTCCATCCCCTTTACCATTTTGGTGGCTCTTCTCTGAACCTTTTCTAATAATGCTATATCCTTTTTAAGATACGGCGACCAGAATTGCACACAATATTCAAGGTGAGGTCTCACCATGGAACAATATAGAGGCATTATAATATCTTTTGTTTTATTTCCCATTCCTTTCCTTATGATACCTAGCATTCTATTTGCTCTCTTGGCCGCCGCTGCACATTTGGCCGAGGGTTTTAACATGTTATCCACAATGATGCCTAAATCTTTTTCCTGGGTGGTGGTTCCTAAAGTGGAACCTTGCATCATGTAACCATAGTTTGGGTTGTTCTTCCCTAGGTGCATAACTTTGCACTTGTCTACATTAAATTTCATCTGCCATTTTGATGTCCAGTCTTCCAATTTATCAAGATCCTCTTGCAATTTTCCACAATCCTCTTTCGTTTTAACAACTTTAAATAGTTTTGTGTCATCTGCAAATTTGATAACCTCACTCGTTATTCCATTTTCCAGGTCATTTATGAATATGTCAAAAAGCAGCGGACCCAGCACAGATCCCTGGGGTACACTACTATTCACCTTTCTCCATTGGGAAAATTGGCCATTTAGCCCAACCCTCTGCTTTCTATCTTTTAACCAGTTCCTGATCCACAGTAGTACACTGCCTCACTGCCACATTAGGTGCATTTCAATGTACAATTTGTATGCCTGTATGCGGCACCCGAGCATGGCACCCTGATAGCACTTGCACCCCATGGCATCGAGGGCCCCGGCTTCCCTGCCAGGGGGAGAGGAGGGGAACTTAGGAATAGGTCTTTTGGCTCTTCAGCCTTTGCATGGAGAACTCAACACTATCGAGTTGTGGGGGAGTTGTGGCTTGTGGAACCCAGAGGCCTTCCAGTTGTGAAAGATGGCGTCCAGGCACTGACTGACTACTGGCACCAAGGCCAGGGAACTCCCACATCCGGAGGAGCAATCTCTGAAGGATGGGTGGAAATGGCAACGTAATAGTCTCCTTGGAAGGGGACTCATATTGTAGGATCTCTAGCTCCTCGGTGCGCGGGTCCTCCTCCAACTCTGTCTGGATCAAGCGAGCCTGGGCCATGTCACAAACAAAGTCATGAAAGGCCACATTTTCAGGAGAGGAGTGGTGCCGAGTTTCCAGGGGAGATGGCTCGGAGGGGATGTCCCGGTGTTGGGAGGCCTCGTCCTCTGTCTTCCAGTCGGAGCCCGAGGGCGTTGAGGAGTCAGCCCTGGGTTCGGCCCCGAGGAATCGAGGCTTCCCCGGAGGACCTGGGGTCAGACTCCCAGAAACTCACCGGAGAAGACCGGAACCCTGAGGAGCGTGATCGACACCTCGATCGATGCCGAGGACTTACCTGAGGCTGGTAGAGCTCAGTGCCAAGTTCGACACCCGGAGGCTCCCCCGAGGCCGGGGGGCCCGGTGTTGGGGCTGAAGATGCCGGGGGGGGGGGGGGGCCGGACATCAATGCCCGCTGCAAGACCAAGATGAAGGACAGAATCTGCTCTATAGCCTCCATGCATGACTCGAGGCCCGGTGGCTGTGCAGCACTCGGCATGGACACCAAAGGCCTCGGGTCTGATGCCAGCACTCCGGAGAGTGCATCCTCAAGGAGGACTATAGGTTCATGGGTCCTGGCTCAGTCTCTGCCGGCTGAGGACTCTTGTCTCAAGACTTTGAGGGTGCTGCATGGAGTTGCCCAAGTCAGTCAAGGGATCTTGCCAGGTTTTATCGAAGGCACCTCCTTCGGGACCTCCTTGTTGGGAGGGACCGGGGCCGCAGCTGACGAGCCGCCACTGTGGGACTCCGAGGACACCTGGAACTCTCTCGAAGAGCCGGCTCTGGGGCTCGGTGATGGGGAAGCCAGGACAGAGTCAGACCTTGGGAAAAGCTTCCCCTGCAACTCAGACTGCCTCCTGTTGGTTTTAGGGGTCATGGCCTGGCACCGGTCGCAGGTGGAACTGTTGTGGTCAGTAACGGATGCAGCAGTCATGAGCATCGGTGACTGAGATAGTCTGACTGCAGCGGACACATTTCTTGAACCCACCGGGAAGTCATAGTGGGAGCACACCAGGCTGGGGTCAAGGGCAAAAAAGGCTCGAAGACCGGTCAAGGTAGGACCTTGAGGAAACACGAAAAAAAGGTAGTCGAGATCAGCACGGTGGTGCCGCCTCGAGACGGGAAGGGAACCGGTATGCAAACTGGACAAAGGGAAGGAATAAAATAACTTTTTCCGAGAGAGTAGAGGACCATATCCGTTGGGCTCTGTGGTAAAAAGGAGACTGAGCAAGATGGCACCCTTGGGTGGAAAGGGGAACACATGCGTGGTAGCATTCCCAAAGGCTTTCTTTGAAAGCTGGGGAAATGCTCAATGTGGGCTCAGTCAGTGCAGACGTCACCCATATGTGAGGACTTATTCCTGGAGAATAATTCTTGTACAGAAAATGAGAAGGGTTTAGACAGAAAAAATACAGGAAATAAATATGGAAATTATACTTAAACTTAGGGTAACATTACAACCCAACCCACTCCAGCCCACAGAAAAGGGAGGAGCCATCAAAGGTAAACATAATAAACACTATATTGAAAGGAAATAGGTTAACACAACAAGACTATCAAAAATATTTCACAGAGATTCGGCAGGAAACACAGTGAAAGTTTCCAATAGTCGGGCATTCAAGAAGGTCAGCAGCTGGGAGGACTCATAAAAAGCATATGAAACGGACTGAAATTTTACCATGCATTTGCATGGATACTTCAGGAAAAAAGTGCTCCCAACTGCTGTATCCCCCAGTCAAAGGAGAAGAAACTCCCATTGCCTCAATTGTGTGTCTCCAGTTAGGTCGAGTAATAAGCGAACTAAAAGACCCCGGAACAGCCGAACCCTCTTTCTGAAAAATAATCCATTAAACATTCTCTATCTGAATACAAAGCAAATGTAACTAACAAAGCAACACATTAAGGACATCAGCTTCCTGCAACCCAACAGCTTCCCCGTAGCTAGATCCCTTTTTACCAGTAGGTAGATAGTACACCTTAACCATTAGTGGATGTGATTCTGCCGGTATAGCCAGAGTCTCAGTCAAATAAGCACAAAACATGTCCCTTTAGGATACAGTCGAGGCTCTGTGAAAATTAACCATTCTCAAGTTTGCTGCCTTGGTTGAGTTCTCTAATTGCTCCACCTTAGCCTTAAAACTTGAAAAATTCTTAATGAAGGAGTCGGAATGTCCCTCTAACACTGCCACTTTAGCCTGAATCTCAGAAATAGATGTTTGAGCCACCAAAGCCTTGGCGGCAGTTTCTTCAATGGCTACAGAATTACCTTGAACCGTCCGTGAAAGAGACCAAATCTGAGGCACAAAGGCTTCCCCCAGCCCACTATCGCTGACCAAATAGTTTCAAGTGTAAAGGTCTCAGGACGTACAAGGGAGAATGATTACTCCCAGTTGGCAAAACCTCTCCTTCTATTCTTCCCATCACTTGATCTCCACACTGTGAGACCGCCAAACCTGCTGTCTGATGTCCAGTCGACAACCCCAATACCCCAGTGGGCAGTAGTTGTTCCGTGGTAGTTAAAGCTCCAATTTGATTCCCAGCTCTGGCCCTCGACAGCTAGGGAACTCTCTCCCAGATGAGGGGAGGGGGGATTCCTGTTGCAAAACACCAGGAATAAGCTGTAGGAATGCTGACTTTGGGGAGTGCTGTTTATCAGGAGAGAAAGATCCAATGCCCGAGGTAGTCGCCGAGCCCTCTGGCATAGACTGGGCTTTTAAGCTCTCCCAAAGTTGCTGGCTGCTGAAGTGGTCAGGTAAAGTAAGCATCCAGCAGTCCCTACACCATAGTAGGCAAAGGTGATGAGGTCATAGGGGTCTGGGAGGGCTGCAGAACCCCTTTGGACTTGCGCTTCCCCATCAGGAAATCTGCACCGCTCACAAGCACCTAACCTGCACCACCTTGGCTCAACATTATCACCTTTATAGACACAGAGCAAGCTATCACAGTACATACAACAAAGAACAGACAGACAATCTCTGCCAGGTAGTGTACCTTCCCAAAAGACACAAGCTAGAAAGCTCTGACAGGCAGGGCTGTCCCATCTACTAGGTGTCTGCTTAGGGCAGCAGATCTCTCTGGGCAGCAGGACATGTGCTTCGGCACACATGACCTGCCACTCCTCTCTCTATGCTGCCTTCCCCCCTCATGCTAACCCACGCGCTGCTGCCGCCCCCCACTGCTGCTGATTGTCAGCAGGGGGGGGGCATCTCGGTGGCAGGCCATGTGCTTTGGCACGCATAGCCTGCTGCTTCTGACCCCCTCAGACATAAATTTGGAGGGTCAGAAGCAATAGGCCATGTGTACCGAAGCACAAGGCCTACCGCCGAACTGAGCCTCATGTCCTCCCCAACCCCGAAGCTGGAATCAGCAGCAGCAGCAGCAGCAGCAGGGGGTAGCGACACAGCACAAGGCAGGGGGGGTTGCATGGCCGGGGCTTCTGTCTAGGGCAGCAGAAACCCTTGGGCCGGCCCTGCTGACAGGCACTGTGTCAGCTCTGAGTTGCCCTGCAGATATATGGTATCATTTAAATAACAAAGCTGGACTTCTCGGAGATGTCACCAGATGACAGCATAGAAAAGAGGCTCCTGGCTAGACACACTAAATAAGGCTGAACCTTATTGTTTATTTTGTCTTAATATACTGCCCTTCAAACCAGCAGCAGGGCAGTTTACAATAAAATCATTAACATGAAAGTACTGGAAAGTACTGGAATCAAAAAGGAAAGGTAGGGAGAGAAAGAGCAGATGCAAGCTAGAATTACAAGGAGGTGTGGAGGTGCATTAATAAAAGCTGACTAGCATTAAATGCTTGCAGAGTTAGAAAAAAAGAACACAAAGACTGGGAATATTCAAGGTCATGATGTCTGCTAGCAAGGTAGAATTAGTGGAAAATAATATTTAACTCAGAGTCTCCCAGGCATGGGAGCCCCACAAGCCATCAAATCTCCTTGCGACACTATGGTGTGCATGCATAGTTTTGTAGCCAAAGAGGCAATCGTACGCAAAACATGGCATCTGGGGGTTATTAAGAGGTAACAGAGTGGGAATGGGGAGGGGAGAGGAGGTGAGCAGAGGATTACCGTGTTTTTGGAAGAAGAGTGCATAGGATTTAGGATAAGTATAGATTGTTTTGGGAGGGTTGGGTATAACTACAGGGAAGGTGTGGCTGGAGTAGGAGGTATAACTATTGATTCCACTGCTGGTTACAGATTAGAGAAACAACTTTGTAAACTTTATGAGTGCTTCTAGAATTGTGGCATGGAATGTGGAGGGGTTGGGTTCCCACATAAAGATAAAGAAGACTTGCAGCTCTGAAGAAGCAGAAGGAAATTATAGCATTGATTCAGTAAATGTAACTCAGCAATACAGAACATGAAAAATTAAAGGAAAAATGGGTGGGGAAAAGTTACTATTCTTTGGCCCCAGTACATCAGCAAACGGGTTGTGACAATGGTGCACACATCAATCTCATTCACAAAGCTGAGTGATTAAGAGAGAGGGAGGGTGAGAGAGCAGTCAGATATTTATGGGGCACATATATTGCTGGCATCTGTGCATGCCCCCTAATGTGTACAATAAGGCCTTTTTCAAAAACATGTTTGGTGTAATGATGGGTATAGCGCAGTTACTCACCTGTAACAGGTATTCTCCGGGGACAGCAGGAATCAGTCCTCACATTTGGGTGACACCAGCGCCGATGGAGCCCTCACGGAAGCATCTCCTCAGTTTTCAAAGAAAGCCTTTGGGAGATGCCACCACGCATACATGGTCCCCTTCCAGCCCAAGGGTGCCATCTTGCCTTAGTCAGATGACATAGCTAACGACGGCAAAATTGATAGAAAAGCAATTTCACAGGGAGGAGGGAGGGTTGTGAGAACTGATTCCTAATGTATCTGGAGAAAGCGTAGTTACTCACCTGTAACAGGTGTTCTCCAGGGACAGCAGGAATCAGTCCTCGCATATGGGTAATGTCGATGCCGACAGAGCCCTGCATGGAGCATCTCCCCACCTTTCAAAGAAAGCCTTTGGGAGATGCCAGCACGCATGCATGGTCCCCTTCCTGCCCGAAGGTGCCATCTTGCTCAGTCAGGTGCCATAGCTAGAGCCCAACCAAGAAGATGGCCAAAAATTTACAGCAACCCCAGGGGGAGGAAGGAGGGTTGTGAGGACCAATTCCTGCTGTTCCTGGAGAACAGCTGTTACAGATGAGTAACTATACTTTCTCCAGGTTACAAGCAGGAAGTCAGTCCTCACATATGGGACTCTCTAGCTCCAGGCTACCGAGGACCCGCATAAAACAGGGGCATGGCCCAGCCATGGGCAGCCACAGGCGAATCCTAATGACAGACTTGAGGGATCCCAGTGTCCAGGGAGAACCATGGCTCCAGTAGCCTGAGCAAGATGGTCGGAGTGTAGGAGTTGCCTAAACCCAGAAGAGGTCACAGAGTACAGCCTGGCCGAAGGTACTGTCCCATTGGGACTCCCTCTCCAGGCAGTAGTGGGCTGCAGAAGTTATGGACAGAGGATCGAGTGGCGGCCCAGCAGATGTCTGCCATGGGCATTGAACAGAGACTGGCGACCGAGGTTGCCATCGCCCAGACATTGTGTGCTGTGATTCAATGCTCCAGAAGGATACCAGCTCGACTGTGAGCGAAGGGGATGCAGTCCATCATCCAGATGGATATGGTTCGCTTGGTGATAGCCAGCAATGAACGGCTGGAGTCGAAGGAGACTAAAAGCTGCGAGGCTTTACGGTGGCCCTGGGTCCATTGCATATAGAAGGACAGGGCTCACTTGCAGTCCAGGATATGGAGGATGGCCGACGCCGAGTTGGCATGGGGCCATGGAAAGAAGATAGGCTGAACTACCTCCTGATTCGGGTGGAAGTCGGAGACTGCCTTCGGGAGAAACTTCGGGTGAGTGCAAAGCACAAACCTGTTCTTTCTAGAATCTGGTGTAGGGTGGCTCAGCCACCAAAACCTGAAGCTCACTGACTCTGCAGGCAAAGGTGAGTGCCACCAAGAAAGCTACCTTCCAGGAAAGGTAGCACAAGGAACAGGTAGCCAAGAGCTCGAAGAGAACTTAGTAAGCTGCGTCAGAACCACATTGGAGGTCCCATTCTGCTGGGGGTGGCCGGATGGGAGGTTTGGAGAGCAACAAGCCACACAAGAATCTGGTGATGAGGGGTTGCACTAATAGAGGCTTACCCTCCACAGGATGGTGGTTGGCAGAGAGTGCACTCAGATGCACCTGGACAGAGTTGAACTTAAGTCCAGACCATGAGAGGTGGAGGAGATATTGAAGGACCAAATGCACTGGACAAGAAAATTGGTCCAATCCGTGTTCCATGAACCACACAGAGAACCGGCGCCACTTAAAGGCGTAAGCCCGTCTCGTGGAGTCCTTACGAGAGGCTAGAAGGATTTCCTCCACCTCCTTGGAGAAGTTAAGGGGAGCTAAGGCAACCCGTTCAGCCACCAGGCCATGAGGGACAGAGATCCCAATATGGGATGGAGGATCGAGCTCTTTTCCCGTGTCAGAAGTCCCAGTGAGCTCTCGAGAAGGACCGGGGGTTCCATCGAGAGACGGAGCAGCAAGGGGAACCAGGGCTGCCTGGGCCACCTCGGGGCCATGAGGATCATTGACATCCTGTCCCGTTGGACCTTGAGGAGAGTCCAGGCTACCAAGGGAGTGGGAGGGAAGGCATACAGCAGGTCTCCCGCCACAAGAGAAGGAAAGTATCCACCACCACCCGGGAGGGGTGGGGTTGGGGACTGCAGAACCGGGTCAGTTGAGCATTGGTCGGGCTGGTGAAGAGGTCCAGGCTGGGACAGCCCACGCACTCTCTCTGAGTCCAGGCGCCACTCGTGTGGCTGAAGGATCCTGCTCAGCCTGTCTGCCAAGACATTGCTCTGGCAGGTAGGTAAACTGCCTTGAGGAAAATCCCGTGGTGGATCGCAAAGGAACAAAGGGTCACAGCCTCCCGGCAGAGGCAGTAGGAGCCCATGCCGCCCTGTTTGTTCACGTAGAACATCATCATCTGGCTGTCCGTCTGGACAAGCACCGACCAGTGCTGCAGGTGGTGCCTGAAGACCTTGAGAGCGAGGAAGACTGCTCTGAGCTCAAGCAGATTGATCTGCTGCTGGCTCTCCTCGGAGGACCAGACCCCCTGAGTGCAGAGCTCTCCAAAATGGATGCCCCAGCCCATCAGGGAGGCGTCCATCATGAGGACCCTCTGGGGACTCGGGGGCTGAAAAGCCATCACCACTTGCAATTGTTGAGCATCCTGCCACCAGGTAAGGGACTCTGTTAGTTGTCAAGACACCGTGACTCTGTCCGAGTCAGCCAGTGTCTGGGACCATTGGGACTGGAGGCACCACTGAGCCGCTCTCATGTGGAGGTGGGCATCGGGATCCATGTGGACTGTGGAGGCCATGTGGCCTAGGAGGCGAAGCAACGTCCGGGCTGACATTGCGCGGCATTGCTGTACCTCGTCTGTGAAGGCCACGAGCTGATCTGCTCTGTTGAGGGGGAGGAAAGGCGGGTCCTGATGAACTCCAACTCTCGAGTCAGGATGAGCTGGGATTTCAGACGGTTGATCATGAAACTCAGGTGCTACAAGACCTGAATGGTAAGGATGATGGCCTGCCTGGCTTCCACGGCCATGTCCCCTTTTACCAGCTAATCGTCGAGGTAGGGGAAGATGCAGGTCTTTTGGAAGCGGAGGTAGATCACCACCACCCCCAGACACTTGGTGAAGACTCTTGGGGTGCAGGCGAGGTTGAAGGGAAGGACCCTGTCCTGGTAGTGGTTGCCTCCGACCATGAACCTCAGGTATTTTCTGTGACTGGGATGAATAAGGATGTGGGTATAAGCATCCTTTAAATCCAAGAAGCATAGCCAAACTCCCTGCAGGAGGTAAGGCAGCAGTGTTCCAAGGGAGAGCATCCTGAACTTCTCGCACACCAGGAACTTGAAGTTCCTCATTTCAAGGATGGGTCTCAGGCCCCCCGTCCTTTTCGGGACCAGGAAGTATCTGGAATAGAAGCCCTTCCTCTTTGAGGAGCGAGGCACAGGTTCCACCGCCCCATCCTTGACGAGGCCCGTGAGCTACTGCAGTAGTAGGGCCCGGTGTAGGGGAGACCGAGGGGCTTTCCTGGATAAGAAGGGCAGAGGAGTCTGTTCCAGGTGCAGAAGGTAGCCCTCCCAGACAACCTAGACAGCCCAGGAGTTGGTGGTGATGTGGGCCCACCGGTGGACAAAGTGGACCAAGCGCCCCCCTGTGGGGTGCTGGTCCTCCAGAGGAAGAGGGGCTATGCTGATGGCATTAAAACCTAGACCCAGACTGGGCTGGAGCTGATGGCTGGGTCTTCTGACCCTTGGGTTTGCACGGTCCCTGGCCTGTGCCCTTGCCTTGGGGACCCTGCTGAGAGGTCTTGGCAGCTGGGTAGGCAGGGTTGCCCCAATAGTGTTTGCTCTTCCAGAGGAAAGGGGGCTTCTTCCCCTGTGGCTTCTTCCTGGGAAAAGTGGAGGTCTTCCATGAGAGATGGGTCCGCGTGGCATACTCTGTCTCGATCTCGGACACTTTACCCTACCATTGGTTTCCTGAAGAGCTTTTCGCTGGGGCACGGGAGAAAAAAAAAAGTACCTGTTAGTATATACATGTAAAACACTCTGATGGGTAAGTAAAGGGCAGTATATCAAATGCCATAACCATAACCATAACCATCCAGGAGTTTCTCCTGTACCCACTGCTCAAGGTCTGATTGTAGCCATGCCTGGCATCGAGCATCAATGCTGGTGGCGGCCACTCTGGCACTAGATTTGAAGCCGTCATAAACGGCTCTGGAGAGGTATTTGGCACACTCTGCAACAGACTGTGTTAGAGTCGGAAAACGTCTGAGATGGTCCCCATCGAGGCCAGTGGCATAGCTGCCAATCTCCTTGGCCAGGTCCCGCAGGAACATGCCAATGTAAAGTTGGTGAGTTTGGATGTGGCAAGCTAGCACTGAGCCCTGGTAGCATTTGCGCCACAGGGTATCGAGCGTATGGGACTCCCTGCCCGGAGCCACAGATGAGTGCGTTTTCAGGCTTTTTTGCTGGCACATGGCTGACTCAACCATCATGGAGGTGTGTGGGAGTTGCGCCTTGCGGAAACCCAGCCCCCGCTGGACTCGATACATTATGTCCAGTTGTCGGCTCACAATAGGGACTGAAGCTGGGGTATCCCACATCCGGAGAAGAAGCTTGGTGAGGATGGAAGGTACAGGGACAGTCAGGGTCTCTTTCGGCGGTGCCTTGGACTGGAGGATGTCTAATTCCTCTGTACGTTGATCCTTCTCAGACTCCATCATGAGGGAGAGAGTCCATGCCATATCCAGAACAAACTCGAGGAAAGAAGCATCCTCAGGAGGGGAATGGCGCTTGACAGCTGGGGGAGACGGGTCCGAGGGGAGGTCTCAGTGGGCCCAGGACTCCAGGGACGTCTCAATGTCAGAGTAGTCTGAGGAGGACTCTAGGTCCTCTGGCTGCAGGAGGGCTGGGAACTCTGGTCCCAGAGGCTTCGAGGCCTGGGCATGGCCGGAGCCAGAGGCACTCACCTGCAAGGATCTCACTCCCGAGGATCGGAAGCAAGAACAAGACCCTTGCTGAGGATCCACCCGAGGCACCTGGCTCTCAGCAATCGCAGCAGCAGCCCGGGGAGTCCGAGGTCAAGGGCCAGGGGTTGGTGCCAGTTGTGATGCAAGGAATGCAGAATCGCTGCGTTCCAAGGCCAACATGCGTGCTTCCCACTCGGAGGTCACAGCCATGGACACCGACACTGGAGTGATCTGGTCAGGCGTCAAAGAGGAGAGGGGGTCCTCAACAGGACAGGCCTCATGAGACTGCAATCTATTGCCAGAGGCCACAACTTCAGCCCTGGACACTTTCCGAGGGCATTCTTGCTCTGATTCCTTGGGAGCTCTGCAGGGGACTAAGGGACCAGGCATGGGATTTCCCATGCTTGTCCGCTTCTCCAGACAAGGCTCTCGAGGTCTTCCTCTTCTTCTTATGCGCACGCTCCAGTGACCCTTATTCAGCGTGTCGATGGGCCTGCAGAGGGGCCGCAGGGGTCTTACGCAAGTCCAAGGATCCATGTGGGGCCTTCAGGCGTGAGGCTTTTGGAACATGTTGTCCTGCTTAAGCCAACGGCTCTGTATGGCCTTAACAGACATTTTCTTGCACAAGAAGCATTTCTCCAGGTCGTGGTTAAGAACATAAGATATGCCATACTGGGTCAGACCAAGGTCCATCAAGCCCAGTATTCTGTTTCCAACAGTGGCCAATCTAGGTCATACGTACCTAGCAGTTTCCCCAAGGGACACAGGTTCCACAATGCTTGTATTGGTTCAAGCATTGATATCCTGGGTCCCTTCTTAATAATGGTTTATGGACCTTTCCTCCAGGAACTTGTCCAAACCTTTTTTAAACCCAGCTACACTAACAGCCTTTACTACATCCTCCGGTAACAAATTCCAGAGTTTGATTACACGTTGAGTGAAAAAATATTTTCTTTTATTAGTCTTAAATAGTTTACCCTGTAGCTTCATTGCATGTCCCCGAGTCTGGTTGGCGTCCAAACACCGGAGGCAACAATCATGAGTGTCAGTGAGTGACATGTTTTTGGAGCACCGATCACAAAGCCAGTGGCGATTGGGGGAGAAAGGACCCCAATGAGGTCGCAGATTCTTGACGCAGCCAGCGGTTAAAAAAAGAAGTGAAAGCACTGCGATGGAAAAAAAGTAAAAAGACAAAAATGTATCTCAAGGCCCGGTGCGTTTGCAGTGGGTCTCTGTGGGAAAGGAGCCGCTGCAAACTGGAAAGGTACAAAAGTAGTACGAGAAAATCAACTTTTTTTACAGGGGGATGAGACAAATGTCTGTAGGGCTCCACGAAAAAAGGGAGACTGAGCAAGATAGCACCTTTGGGCGGGAATTGGACCATGCATGTGTGTAGGCATCTCCCAAAGGTTTTCTTTGAAAGCTGGGGAGATGCTCCATGCAGGGCTCCGTCGGTGTAGACCTCACCCATATTTGAGGACTGACTTCCTGCTTGTTCCTGGAGAACACTTTTTATAGGCGAGTTAACTACGCTTTCTCTGGGAACAAGCAGGAAGTCAGTTCTCACATATGGGCCTCCCTAGATACAAGCTACTGAAAGCCTGTAGAAAAACCATGGATGCCCTCAAGGGGAGCCATGAGCAGCAGCAATTGAGTGCAAGGATACAGACTCCAGAAGGACCCGTGTGTCCAGTGAGGAACCAACACTCCAGTAATTTGAACACAGAAAGGTCGGAGGGTAGGAGCTGCCTAAACTCCAAACAGATTACAGAGCATGGCCTGGCTGAAGGCCCTATCCCGACAGGACTCCCTCTTCACTCCAGCGAGAGCCCAGCCTATTCATAGGCGAGGGCAATGCAGTCCCCACCACCCAGGTGGACAAAGTCCGCTTGGTCATCGCCTCCCCCAGCCGATTGGGATCATAGGAAATGAAAGCTGTGAAGCTTTGCGGTGGCCCTGGGTACATTGAAGGTAGAAGGACAGCGCCCTCTTACAATCCAGAGTATGGAAGACAGCCTTCACCCTACTGGCGTGAGGCCGCAGAAAGAAGATGTGGAGCACCATGTGGAGGTGGAATGGGGACACCACCTTCAAGAGGAATTTTGGGTGCATGCAGAGCACAACCCTGTTTTTGTAGAACCTAGTGTAGGACAGCTCTGCCACCAAGGCTTAGAGCTCACTGACAGTGCGAGTGGATGTGAGCGCAATCAGGTAGATGACTTTCCATGAAAGATACCTCAAGTGGCAGGTAGTCAAGGGCTCGAATGGTGGCCCAATGAGCTCCACTAGCACCACATTGAAGTCCAACTCCGCCACTGGTGGGCGGATGGGGGACTTAAATAGGAAACTTGACAGGAAGTGAGTGGCAAGAGGCTACACTAAGAGGGGCTTGCCCTCGTTAGGGTGGTGGTGCACCACAAGAGCACTCAGGTGTACCTCGACGGAATTAGATTTGAGCCCCGACTGGGACAAATGAAGTAAGTATTGCAGCACTAGCTGCACCAAGCAAGAGAACGGGTTCACCTGTCATTCTGTGGACCACACCGAAAACCTGCGGCACTTGAAGGCATAGGCTCATCTGGTGCAGGTCTTATTGGAGGCCAAAAGGACCTCAACTTCCCCTGAGAGGTTGAAAGGGGCCTAGGCTACCCTCTCAGCAGCCAAGCTGTCAAAGACAGGGATCTCAAATTCGGGTGCAGGAGGGAGCCATCCTCTTGAGGCAATAACTCCAGGGCACTTCCCAAGGGGACAGAGGCCTCTGCCATTAAGCACAGAAGCAGAGGGAACCACAGTTGCATGGGCCATAGTGGAGCCACCAGGATCAGCCACACCCTATTGTGGAGACCCCTGAAGGTGGTCTTGGCAATCAACAGCATGGGTAGGAAGGTGTACAGAATGCCCTTCGACCACAGGATGAAGAAGGCATCTGCAGCCACCCGAGATGGGTGGGGCTGCTGGGAGCAGAAGTGGGGCAACTGGGAGTTGTCCGGCTGGCAAAGAGATCCACTAGAGGGGTCCCCCAGAATCAGAAGAGCCAATTGGCCACTCTGGGATCCAGCTGACACTCGTGGTGCTGAAGGGCCCTGCTCAATCTGTCCACCAGGGTATCATCCTGTCCCGGCAGGCACACCGCCCGTAGGAGCATTCCTTGGTGGATCACATAGGAGCAGAGAGACACAACTTCATGGCAGAGGGTATGAAACCCCATGTCACCTTGTTTGTTTACATATAACATTTTCACTTGATTGTCCATTTGGACCAGCACTGACTGGTGCTGCTGATGGTGGTGGAAGGCCCGGAGAGCCAAGTGTATGGCTCAGAGCTCCAGGAGGTTGATCTGCTGCTGGCTTTCTGCCTCAGGCCAACTGCCCTGAGTGCAGAGTTCCTTGCAATGTGCTCCCCAGCCCACCAAGGAGGCTTCTGTAGTGAGGATCCTCTGAGGGGTGGCACTCTGAAAAGGCATCCCTGCTCAAAGGTTCTGCCATCAGATGAGGGACTCCACCAGCTGGCAGGTCACTGACACAATGTCTCGCAGTCGGCCTATAGCCTTGTCCATTGGGCACGGAGGATCATTGGGCCACCCTCATATGAAGACGTGCATCTGGGGTAACATGGACTGTGGAGGCCATGTGGCTGAGTAGGAGCAGCAAGAGGCAAGTGGACACTAAAGGTCAGTGCTGAACGTCTGCGGCCAGTAGCCTGCAATGGTTGGCCTGTCCAGGGGAGAAAGGCTCTGGCCTGAACTGTGTCTAGCCTTGTTCCGATGAACTCCACACTGTGTTGGGAGGAGGTGAGACTTGGGGCGGTTTATCAGAAAACCCAGATGTTGCAGGATGTAGATGGTGTGGGTCGTGGCCTGCTGCACCTCAGTGGCCATGTCTCCCTTTATGAGTCAGTTGTCCAAGTAGGGAAAGACAAAGGCCCCCTGGAGATGGAGGTAGGCAGCAACTACTGCCACAATATATCTGTCGGTCTATCTTCCAGAGGGATATAAACAATGAAAACTAAAGGAAAACCCTCTACTAATTAAAGATAGCTCTGATTGTATAATACTACGAGCTCAGGTAACAAAAGGAAAAGTATTTGACACAAAATTGAATTAATTTAAATTGAACCAATGGTCTCAGTTTGAAAATTGCAACACGGGGCGTGTTGCAATTTTCAAACTGAGACCATTGGTTCAATTTAAATTAATTCAATTTTGTGTCAAATACTTTTCCTTTTGTTACCTGAGCTCGTAGTATTATACAATCAGAGCTATCTTTAATTAGTAGAGGGTTTTCCTTTAGCAACTACTGCCAGGCATTTGGTGAAGACGCTGGGGGCAAAGGCCAGGCCGAAGGGTAGTACCCTGTACTGATAGTGGCCACCCCCCACCATGAATCTGAGATACTGGCTGGGATGAATGAGGATATGGGTGTAAGCATCCTTTAGATCCAAGGAGCATAGCCAGTCTCCCTGCTAGAGCTAAAGAAGCAATGTTACAAGGGAGAGCATCTTGCACTTCTCACTCAACAGGAACCTGTTCAGGTCCTGCAGGTCTAGGATGGGCCTTAGTTTCCCTGTTCTTTTTGGCATGAGAACCCCTTGCCCCAGAAGTGCCAAGCCACCGGTTGCACTGCCCTGACCTAGAGGAGGCCTGCGAATTGTTAGAGTAGTAGGTCCCGGTGAAGAGAAGTCTTGGGGGGCTCTCCTGGGAAGAAAGGGGGAGGCGTCTGTGTCAGATGGAGAAGGTGACCCTCCTTGACCACTTGGAGTGCCCAAGAGTCGATAGTAATGACTAGACACCGATAGGTAAAGTGGATCAGATGTTCCCCTGTGGGCTGCTGACCTCCTGGGGGTGGAGAGGCTATGCCCAAGGAGTCAACAACTCCCACCAGGCTGGGCCGGAGCCTGTGCCTGGGGCTTGGGAGCCTTCTGCTTATGAGGGCCATGCCTGTGTCCCTTGGCCTGCTGACCTTGCTGGGGAGGCCTGTGGGTAGTTTCTGTAAGCAGTTCCCTTCCTCAAGTAAAAGGGGCTTTTTACTCGAGCCCTTCCATCAGAGGAGGCTAGCAGTCTTCTTGGAGAGCCTGGTCCTCGTCATGAACTCAGTCGCTAACTCTGCAGCCTTATCATTCATGGGTTTGCCAAAGAGATTCTCTCCCTGGCATTGGACATCAAACCAGTTTGTCCTGAACTCATTGCTCTAGGTTGGAAGACTGCAGCCAAGTCTGGCATCAGGCACTGATGCCTGCTGCAGCTACTCTATCTGCCGACTCGAAGCAGCCATAGGCTGCTCAAGTCAAACTTGAAGCACTCATGGCAGCTTTGGCCAGCCTCTGGAACCGCTGTAGGGGCTCCTCGGAAAGATCAGCTGAGAACCCAGCGAGTTGCCCATGTACAGCCGGTATGCCTGGATCTGGCTGATGAGCATCGAGCCCTGGTAACACTTTCTGCCGAGGGCATCCAGGGTGCAGGCCTCCCTACCAGGTTGCATTATATTTTAATATCTGAGTGCATGTTTGCAAAAGTAGGTTCAGCGGGGATAGGAGATCTGGTTATCTTGGATAATGCCCTGGTCTGCTGGCTAGCACTATGTGTGACGGCTTCCTGATAAAATTGTTGGGGGATGTGGCATTCCAAGAGTTTGTCGTCAAGAAATGAGAGGAGTATTCACATCATAATCAGCAGCATGTGCATTCTCCTTTGCTATTTGTGAAATAGCGGAGCAGGTCCTACAGGGGGAAACAAGAGGAAAAAAAACTCTTCAAAGAATTAAATCAGCAAATGGGGAAAGACAAGTGGCAAATGCACAAACAGAATAGGAAATACAAAGTGTTATTCCAGGAACCCTTTGTCGATCAAGAACGGATACGTGAATGATTAAGGAGAGATGAACTGAAAACAAAGAATGAGAAATCGAGAGTTGCAACCCAGGCAGATTAAGGACGAGATGGTTTTACAGCAGGCATTGAAACAACTGGCAAAAAACAAACGCATGCTGATTCTGTAAGAGAGCTGGAAACAGTAACTCATCTCATAGCTAACTGTGAAGTTCTGATGGAGGAAAATTTCTATACAGAAAGGCATAACAAAGTAGCACGCCTCATCGATTGGAAACTCTTTTAAACACTACATCACTGTGCCTGAAAAGCACTGGGATCGTGACCCTAAAAGAATTAGAGAATGAAGAGCTTATGATTACCTGGGATACTCCCATTCTAACTGACAAAAAAGTTGGATGCAAGGAAGCGGGACATAGTGATAAAGGAGAACGGTATTGATTAAAGAGGTATCAGTCTCAAGCAACTATTCTGTAAATTGCGTTGAGAGAGAGAAGACCTTCAAGTACCAGGAAATGAAGTAAGAGACCAAGAAAATGTGGTAGAAAGATACCGAGTTATTTCCCATTTGTTGTGTGCCACAAACTTGATTAAGAAGACTTTCCAAGCATACCTTGCTAAATTACCCATACATGTTATATCTTATGAACTCCAGAAGGAGGGTCTCTTTGGCATGATGCAGATACTATGCCAAGCATTAGCAGAAAATTTGAGACAGAGATCATACTCTATATACCCTGGCTTAGAAATGAAGTTCTTGACTGCGCAAAAATCTAACCCATTTGGAAAAAAGGAAATACATTCTTACATGAAGTAAAGGAGACGGGTCTCGAATAAGGGTTAATAATGCTAAAGACTTGGTTTGTGCTAAACATTCCCCGACACTGACAAGCAGGGAATGATCTTTTCACTTGTAGAGTACTTTATTTATTTATTTATTTATTTATTTATTTAACATTTTTATATACCGCACTATTTATTATCAGCGCGGTTTACATAGAACTACAAAACATCAGATAAGATAAGATACATATATCTGTTTTTACATGGAACAGGAAGAAAAACTTGGAAAACAGGGGTAATTGTAACAAAGGATAATAGAACTTGAACTATATACATATGATAGTAATATTACTTGAAAAAGTATCATGTTAGATAGGGATGGGATTGGAGCTGTTTAGATGAACTTGTGTTATTGTGTTCTCTGGAAAGTATATGATGAAAAGGTGATGCTTCAAGGCCTTTTTGAACTGGGGGATATCAGAGATGGCCCTAATGTGTGGTGGGAGGGTATTCCACAGTTTTGGAGCACATAAGCTGAATGATCAAGCTTCTTCATCAGAGAGTGAACTGTGCCATGTTATATACAAGGCATCAATTTTTTTGCTATAGTAACACAGCTGGAATCTACCCAGTGCAATTAGTACAGATGGGGGAGGGACAGAGGTTGATTTTAAAACATAAGAATGGCAAAGGACAGTCAAGGCCCGATTCTGTTCCAGACGTAGATCCCCTCTGTGCGTCTGGTCTGAAACAGACGCACAGAGGAGATCGCAATTCTGATCCCGCGGAGCACATCTAGTCCCATGGGATCAGAATGGCAAACAGTCCTGCACATGCAGGCTGGGACTGCGATTCTGTATGGCCTGCACATGCAGGACTGCACCTGGCTAACTCAGTCAAGGTTCTTCAATGGAGCCGTGGTGCTATGGCATCATGTTGCCATGACACCGCGGCTCCACTGAAGAGCCGCGATGCTGGCCACTGGAGAATAAAGTTAATTCCCCGCAGCCCAACCTCCGATCTGGCCTCCTAAGGCCAGGATCAGGCTGCGGGCAATGTCCTCCAGCCCCCCTTGCCCCATCCGTGCCCCTGCAGTGCAAAAAAAAATAGTCCAGGGAAGTTATTCCACCTCAGAGTTGGAATATCTTCTCTGCATATGTTACCAGCCCCAGACGTACAGGGCTCACATTAGAATTGGCCCTGTGTGTCCAGGGCTGGTGACTGCCCAGACTCTGCCCCCGAGCCGCCCCTTCTCCATCCCCATCTAACTTCCCCGCACAACTGGCAGGGAAGTTAGTTGGGGGCAGGAGCAGGCACGAATAGTGGGGATGGTCGTCCTGTTGGGACGTCCATCCCTGCTATTCGTGGCTCAGAATAAGCTCCTCAGTGTATAGAAACTGGGATATTAATGAAGTTTGCTTTATCGAAATCTTTACTCCTCAGTACCAGGGTGCTCACAAATAGGGTTAAAGATCTCCTCCCCTTGCCTACAGGAAAACAATAAGTGGTGTTTGGCTGGAATATGGACACTAAGGGGTATGTTTACTAAACCGGGCTAACGGTTAACCCGGGCTATCTGCCACTAGGTCCCATATTATTCAATGGGACCTAGTTGCAGATAGCCCGGGTTAACCGTTAGCCCGGTTTAGTAAACATACCCCTAATATTCAGACTTTTTGGCTTCCATTCACAAAAGTGCAAGAGGATGTCCTGGAAGCTGCACTAATCAGCTTTGATATAGAAAAAGCTTTCAATAGTATATTGTGGAATTAACTATGGTATGCATTACAGAAGTTTTGGAAAAAGATATTTTAGATAAATTAGATGAAAGTGTTTTCTGCTGTTCCCTAGGCACATGTTATTCACAAATGGGGTGGTACTGTAGTATTTCCCTTTGCAGCAAGGGAGGGGTGCTAGCTATCTCCATCACTTTTCGTACTTAGTATAAAACCTCTTCCCAAAAATTTACTCCAAGATGAGGAAGCAATTCAAGGCTGCTGTGTTTACAGACAATTTACAAGTAGTGGTGACTGACCTTCTTAGATCATTAGAGCATGAGCTATTTCACTTGTGGGGGGAGTGCCAGCTTTTCTGGCCTGCAAATTAACTGTGGGGAATCCTCTGCTCTCAGTCTGCATGTTAGACTGGAGGAGAACTGGGGAAGGAAGGGAATTTCATATTGCACTGGACTGGAGTTAATAGTTCCACAACATTTGACCTTGATCTATATAATCAACGTTAGGTCATTGGGCTCAATGCTACTCCCCTGCAGCCAAGTCCTACAGCCATATACTTCATGAAATCTTCATCCGATCTTCGAGGTAGAGCCGGGGAGGAGGAGGAGGGGAGAATGAGAAGCATTGAGGCTGTGGTAGGCTTGGGGTCCTGATTACAATTCTGGCTGTTCAGCCAGCCCGGAACAGGATAAGGACAGGGAACTGAACCAAACCCCCTCCTGCTTTGGCAAACCCAGGAGGGCACTGGTGTTTAGGGTGACCCAACGGAAGCCTCCCATATAGAGCTCAAGTGAGGAAGTCACCCCTAAAAAAGGTTACTTATGAGCTAAATCAGTCTCTTTCAAAGTTCTCACAGAATTGCTCAAATGTGTTCACACTCTGCTGGAAACAGAGAAAGACTGGGGTTGTATGCCCCTAGCTCCTCCAGATATAGTGCAGGATGAGGTCATCAGAAACCTCTGGATTTGCCTCCATCTCCACCTCTGCTGGCAGGGGAACATAGCCCACTTGTCTGGACTGGCCTAGCAGGATGATATGGAAACATATGCTAATTGCAAAGCCATTATCTGGTAAGTAAAATGTCACCTTCCATTTGGTCCTGCTAGACCAGTCAGAAAAGTGGGATATACCAAAGCTACGCTTCCACTGGGCAGGAAGAAAACACAGCAACTCACAAAATACTTAGAGCCAAAGGCCATGTCCACCCGAGCGTGGACATTCAAGTGGAAAAGCTTGACAAAAGGGGAAAGTGATGCACATGCTGCTACCCAAAAAATGTCCGCAGGGGTTACTAAGCTCCGCACTGCCTACAAGGATGCTAGCTCTCTGGTAAAATGGGCATGCAAACCCTCTGGAGCCAGCCAGTTCTGCAACAGATCCACTGAAGCAATGGCCCCCTTAACCCAGTGCCCCAATGCAGACTTAGCCTCTGCGTCACCTTACGCAGGCCAGCAAACAGCATAAAAAGATGGTTTGATTTACAGAAAGAATTGGTAATCTCTAAGAACCGGAAAGGCACTCTCCAGACATCCACAAGGCAAAGACCCTTACCATTCCCCCAACATGGCTCCTTAGGGAAGGAGGGCAGGCAAACCTTCTGATTCACATGAAAGAGAGAAATCACTACAGGGAAGAAGGAAGGCACATGCCAAATGGAAACAGCCTCCTCAGAAAAAGATAGGTAAGGATCTTTGCAAGACAGAACCAGCAACTCAGAATCCTGCTTGCAGAACAATTGCAACCAAGACGACCATCTTGAGTGTCAAGTACTTCAAATTAGCATAATTCAATGGCCCAAGGGCTCCGACATCACGGCCCCAGGCCCCAGACACAGATCCCAGAAAGGGATCACAGCACAGAGGGGGGGGGGGGCGGGATGCAGATGCTAAACTTCCTGATGAAGGCACAGAATATCCGAGTGTAAGGCTAGAGACTTACCAGCCAATGGACTTCTCAAACAAGCCACAGATGCCACTTGAACCTTCAGGGAGCTAAAAGAAAAGGCCCCTCTCCAGAACATGCAGCAGAAAAGGCTAACAGAGACTGTAACTTGGCTGCCTCAGGAGCCAACTGCTGTGCACTGCACCAGCAGTCAAGGCATCAGACCTGCACTTATGCCAGGATGGTAGCTCTCCTCCGGGCTCTAAGCAGAGTGGAAAAAAACACACCACCAGAGAGTATTCTATACGTGCGAACCGCCTCCTTACAGGAGCCAAGCTGCAAATGGCCCCTGACACAATACGCCCCGAGAAGGGAGCAAACAAAGAGGTGGCGCGTGCAGAAGTTGTATCAGATCTCCAAATCCTGCTCTCATCAGCCAAACCAGCATCGCCAGAATAATCTCTCTCGGGTAGTGCTCCATATGCCAAGTCACACACTCCACCAGGGGCCACAGAGGAAAAACATACAGCAGGTGTTGTCCTGGTCAAGGTTGAGCCAGGGCACCAACGCCCTTGGACTCTGTTTCCATGTGACAACTGAAGAAACAGCACACTTTAGCATTGGAGCAAGATGCCATTAGATCCCTTTCAGGGTGGCTCCAACAGCATAGAAACAACTGAAACACCTCCTGACTCAACTCCCACTCTCCTGGAACCAGAGAGTGCCACTGAGAAAATCCATTTCCACAGCAACTGCCCCAGCAGTCTGCAGAGCCAAACAACTAGGAGGCTCCTTGCCATGCAAGGAAAACGGAGTTACTTACCTGTAACTGGAGTTCTCCGGGGACAGCAGGATAAGTCAGCCACAATTGGTGACGTCATCCGACGGCGCCGAGACGGAAGTACTCTCCATAGCTCAGAAGGGCTTTGCCCTTCTGAGCATGAGCCAACTGGCCCCACCCCCAGCCCGCCCCTAGCTAACCAGTTCTTCACTAGCTGAGCCTTAGCCGCTAGGAGGCGGGCACCAGTTCCTGAGGACTAGTCCTTCCCCCTTCCAGGGGAGGAGGGTGGGATGTGTGGCTGACTTATCCTGCTGTCCCCGGAGAACTCCAGTTACAGGTAAGTAACTCCGTTTTCTCCTAGGACAAGCAGGATGAGTCAGCCACAATTGGTGCCTCCCAAGTTGCCATGCGCTGTGGTGGATGGGGGAAGGACGAGGCTGAGGTAACCTCATCAGGGCCAGCGCGCAGTCCTGCGTGTCACAGCTAGAGCATGTGGGTTTGCAGTTGGCATGTCTCAGGAAGAGCCTGTGGGCTTGCAGTCGGGCAGCATGCAAACGAAACAGCTGCGGTTGTGAAGTATGCCGATACTGGGCAACCTCCAGATGATGAAGCACGCATATGCAACAGCTGCGATGCGAAGTATGCGGATCATAGGCAGTCAAGTACAGCGGGGCTTCAGGCCAGTAGCCACGAGGGTAGTGTAGATCGGAGCCTCACTACGGAGCATTAGAGTGCTGGTCACTGTAAGGAAGCGTGGGATGGCATGTAGGTGGGAGTTGAGGGTGGCGTGAAAGAAGCATTGAGACGACTTAGGGGCATTGCTAGGATTCAGCGAGCATAGAGGAACAAGTGTCTTCAACTGCCAGGTGCTTTCAGCAGGAAGGAAAACCGAGATTGGTGGGTCTACGGGAAGCTAGGGCCCACAGCCTATACCATGCCATGTGGTAACTCATAGGTGATGACGACTACATCATGCTCTTAGGTGATAACTCTTAGGTGATGGCGACCTAGATTTGCCACGTTAGAAGAACAGACTGGGTTTGGTGGGCTCATTAGGCCACGGCATATCCTATGTTGATATAATAGCAGCGAGTAGCAAGCTCTGTGCTACGAGATCTGCGAGAGATGCCCCTCAAGCCTGCGGTAGGTTTGCATTGGTAGTAGGTGGCCCTGCCAGGATCATAACCTGTCGACGAGGATTCAATCTGTCGACAGGGTCAAGCTATGCATGGTGTGAGTGTGTGCGTGCTGCTATCAGGGAGTGAAGCACGCTGGTGCCTGAGGGAGGGCAGGTAGTGCCCCTCGCAACAGTAGCACTTCGTGCTCGCCACGTGGCGAGTGATCAATTCGTGGTCAGCCCATGGACTGGTTTTTTTTTTTTTTTGTATAGTGTTAGAGGCCGTGGTCGGTCTGGCGACTGGCTGGGGTATCCCATCGTCACATACAACCAAGGGCCTAAGTGTAGGGCATTAGGCACCGCTATACGGCGTAGTGGGGTGATGGTTTGCATCTCCCGGCCCAGGTCGGAACCTGTGATCGTGGCGCACTTTCCTTGGTGCGCGTAGATGGCTAAAATCAGATTTGTGCACGCTAATTAAAGTGCTGCCCTTGGGCTGATCATAACGTAAGAAGCCAATCTGGCGTTCACAAGGCTGGCCTTGAGTCTGCCTTCCTGGCCTTGAGTCTGCCTTCCTGCCCTTACACGCTCCTTGATAGGGCTTGGATGCTTAGTAGGGTCCATTAATACGTGGACTGTATTGGCAGTAGCCCGACTGGGCGTTCTGTGATCGTACACACTGTCTGCGTGTACTGCACCGCGTGTACTGCACCATCGTGTTGCCACTGGTAGGGGCCCAAATCGGGGAATAGCTGCTCCTTGGCAGCAATGAAAGCGATGCGGAGACCGAGACGTGGAAGGTGTTTCCCCACATGTTGGTGGGCAGCGATCTGTTAGCCACCTCAACCCTGGGGGAGCGGAGATAGGTCTCTGCGTGCAAAATTGTACCAAGCTCTGACCCTTAGGTATTATCTGCGGATGAATAGAAGATGCGAGGTCCGCAATGAGCCTCCTGTTAATAACACCTCAGCTGGCCATGTTAATTGAGCCCTGAGGGGGATTGAACCCCTGATCCCTGCACCATTGGTCCGAGTTTAACCATAGTGCTGAGGTTCTGCTCTGTCTGATAGATGCAGGCCTTATTGTCCCAGAATCATTGAACAGGGATTGGGTTGCAGGGACAACAGCTGAGTTGGGGCTTGAACCCGCGGCCTTTAGCTTCTGAACACACTGGCGGCTTCTGCCCCAGCTGGGGCTGAGCCCGCGACCTTTAGCTTCTGGACCCACTGTGAGTGGTGCATCACCGTGCTGCCACAGAGATGAGGGTTGTCTTCTGCATGCTCTCAGTATGCTGAGACTGTTTCCAACATTCCCCGATGCGGTATGAGCTTAAGAATGGCTGGTCATGGCCTGCAGTCATTCGAGCTTCCTGATCTTCTAGGAAGTGCAGCTGTAGGTGGACCTGCAAGCATTCTTTAGGAGCGACGGGGAGTGTATCTCACCGTAGCTGGTTAGATTGGCAAGGCTTTCTCTGGGTGCCACAGCAATTTCGATTCGTAGGGCAGGCAAGCAAGCACTGCTGTCCTGTATGGGACAGTCTGTCTAAGGGTAAGACATCAACTCACTACCCCTGGCAGGAGGGTGCTCACTTGTTTCTCTACTTCGGGCAGGCACTCGGAAAACTTTCCCTTTGGACGCTGGGGAGCGTTTCCGTGCAGGCTCCGTCGGTAGCGACGGTAGCCGTATGTGAAGACTCACTCCTGCTTGTTCCTGGGGATAGTGGATCGCCCAAGGGCCCAAGCAGAGGCTTGGGTGTATCGTGTTGCGAGCTACAGTGCCGAGAGGGGTGCAGCAGGCGCTGCCGTCGGTGTCCTGACTGGGGATCTGAGGAGCCTGTAGTCGGGTCCTCTTTTGGGAGGAGATGCAGATGGAGTCCCAGAAGTGCGATCCACTGGGGCAGTATCTAGGTCCCTTAATTGCCTGGTAGATGGTAACGTATTCTCATGTCATTTTTAAAGTATCAGCCCCTCCCTGAAGGGGATCCTGCAAGCCAGGGAGCCGGCTGGCCAGGGGTAGGGTAGCAGGTAGGATGGTGGTAGGTAGTGCCACCAGGGCTGGCAGTTAGGATGCTGGTCCCATTCGTGATGTGACTGGAATCTGGCTGCCATGGTTCCATTTGCGACGTGGCTGGGATCTGGTTGCCCCATACTAGCTGAGAGGCTCGGGGCGTCCGCGAGCAGCCGAAGGTTGTGGTACAGATGAATTTTGACTATTGATTATGCCTCAGTAGTGAATATGCCTCAACTGTAAATAGGGGCACTTGAAACTGTTGAAACAATTTACATAACTACAGATACTGGAAAGATCAGGGAGGAGACCTTCTCCTAGCAAGCAAATGGAGACCCATTACAGAGAACAAAAGAACACTTCACCTAGGAGTCTTTCTACTAGCAGACAAATTGAAACCCATTAACAGGACAAAACAGGACAATTCACCTTGCCTTGGAAACATTTCTCCTAATTCATCAATTGTAATGTAGACCAGGGAGGGGGGTTTCCCTTGAGCATTTTCAAGCACCTGGCCAGTGTCTTGGATGTGCTTAATGGATAACTGACTCTATACTACGTATATGTCACATGATAGGAAATAACTGGATTGTTCTTGCAACTGGATAAAATGGGTACCTGTTTTCAGCTAGACAGAGAGAAATGGATTCATCTAGGAATGGACGCATTGCCTAGAGAAACTCCCGATTGAGAAGTCTCTCTTGTCTGGTTGAATCAGGGATCCATTCAATCGAAGTGTGACAGGGGATGAAGTAGCACTCTTTCGGTGAAGTATTCTTCTTCTGTAATTAGCTTTCTAGTTATCTATTCTGTAATTAAGTGCTTTTATTCTAATAGTTTTCCAGATATCTTTTTAACTAATCATAGGTAGATATATGAATTACTTGCCTTTCTAAATAAGTACGAATTAAGAAGTTAAATAAGTGAAATTCAAGTTATCCCTGCTTTGTATTATAAATAAACTGCACGTCTTCATTAACAAGGTGTGTTGGCCTTTGTTGGAGTAAGACATTTGGTACCAGAAGTGGGGTACGATAAAAAGAAAGGCTAAAACAATGTTGAAAAGAAGAGTAAAAAATGTAAATAGTACAAAGACTGTAAAGGAAGATAAAGATGTTGTAAATTTTGTAAATATCCCCAGATGGGATCAGGCGCCTTATGAAATGTTAGCTAGAGAATGGTCTTGCGGTTCAGGACTAAGTGAGAATTGGGAATCTGTTTTAAAAGATGCGGAACCTGTAAATCTCCTTACATGCTTGCAAAAAATACCTGTTGAAAAAGGAACAGAATTGAGTACCTTAGGGAGAAGGAGATTGCTTTTGTTGTCTGCATATTGTAAGATGCATCAGACAAATTCTAGCAAATTAGATTTGATTGCATGGACAGATAAAATAGACATTTATCAGCAAGTTGCTGAGAGGGTGGCTCAGTATAAATACCGTAGGAGACGGGGAAAAAGAAAGAAAAAGAAAATGCACGTCTATTGCTAACCAATTTATAGGAGGAAAGTGCTGAGTACTCCCCAAAATCCTGGAGGAGTTAATCTAGAAGATACTGTGGAGGATTTTAATCAACAAGAGATTAATGATAGATCATGGTGATAAGAAATTCTGTTTGATTAGTTCTGACCCACTGATACAAGATCAGTTTTGTCATGTTATTATGACTTTACAAATTCAATTTCAAATTGATAAGGGAAATGACTGCAGCTGGATCTGCAGCCAAACTGTTTAGAAAAATATGTAACCTTGTGCTGCAAAGATGTTTAATTCAGTGCTTTGAACAAAATGCCTATCCTGTACAGTTAGTATTAATTGTTATGGAAAATCCTTATAAGATTATGAAGAAGTGAAGACTTTTTTTTAAGGTCCCTGGTTAAAAGAAACTCTGATCAGATAGGTATAATGCACTTGTAAGCTTTGATTTGTTCTGTATTCAAATGTTTGTAGTAAAAAACTGTTTTTCTTTCATTACTGGCTACTCCAGTAGATTTTATAGTCCCTGAATGCTGAAGTGACTAGCTCAAACAAACAAGGCAAATTTTTTTCCTCCAAAGTGGAGGTTGAGAATCCTGACAGGACGGTGGGGCATTGAATCCTGAGTAAGTGAGAGGGTGATCTTTATCATTAATATGTTATGCATCTGTTCTTTGTCTTTGACTGTATATGCTACCAGGCAAACCTAAAAGTTAAAGGAAGATTTTTAAATTGTGGCAAGCACCCCAGGGGGCATAGTTAACCATAAACAGCTATAACTATAGGTTAATTGTTTAGCTACATAGTAATCTGCATACCTATTGTTTGTTCTACTGGCTGTGTTGAAGATAACATTTCAGATCTGTTTGTTGACCAGTTTCAGGTTAATTTAAAAGTAACACCTTTTAGAAGTTTCACCTCACTTGAGCCTGAACTGTGAGGTTCAAGATAATTACTTTAAGCTTTGTGCTAACGACTGAGGGACACCTATTTTCCTGTATTTGAATTTTAGAGAAAAAGTGTACTTTGTTCTAAAAGTTTATATTTCATTTTCAGTACAGTTCCTGAGAAAATAGATATAAAACAGATATATGTTGCAGCATTGTGAGATATTAAGTTGGTAGTTTATACACTTGCACTTATGACACTTGTGGTAATAGTACATTACGCAGAGGTCCAGTACACACACAGCAATTACCAGATGAGTAAAATATTAATAAGTTTGATGAAATTTTAGACAGAGGCTGATATGAAATTGCTCTATTCTCAAGCATATAGAACAAATATAGATTAAAGATGGAACTGAGTTCCCAGAAAATGAGAACTTGAGTTGATTGGATAAAACCAAATCTTGCTTGTCAGCAATGATCCAGGAGAGGTTTGAGAAAAAGAATAAGAGAGAGAGAGAGAGGCAGAAAGGTGAGGCCACAGCCTAGGCTAAATGTGCTGCTTCCAGTGTGATGATCTGGGCTACCAAGCTCTAAGACTCCTTGAGGACCCACAAGGCCTGAAGAACAGGAACCTTGCATATTTATGCCTCTGAAGAGACATAAATAGGCAGGGGGAGCATAGGCCGAGAAGAACCCGAGGATAGTCATGAATGCCTTGCAATCCAAGAAGAACCTGAAGATGAGGCCTAGCCACCAATGCCTTGTACCCTCTTAGATCTCTCACCTCAAAAGGATTTCTTTTTGACACCATAATTAATGAGTAGCTTATACAAATCCTTGGGAACACTGCAATTTTAAAATCAGTCTAACAGCACTCTCACTGAGGACAGGGTATATGACAGATTCTAGTTATACGTGAGAGATGAGCCATATTTCTTTCTATTGGGATTGATGTTATAGAATGCTGCAAAATGATAGTTTTATATTGTAAGGATTTTACCCAGATTGTTCCTATTTTAGAATGAGCATATGTCCACTTAGCATTGGACCAATTAAGTTGATGGGAAAGGGACACTGTTTACTCATACTGTTATTTCATTGAGGAATCTAAATTTAAGTTATTAACAATTGTTTGATAGCAGCCTTGCCAAATAAGGATACATTAGTGTGGTATAAAAGAAACAGGAAAAGGACCTATGTAAGTAGTTGGTGGAATGATGCAGGTGATGAAAAAGTGTTGTGTTATGGAGGGATGAAGTGGAATATTAAAGGAGAAACTGTGATGGACAATAAACTGATGAGGGTAATTTGAAGTGATGTATTTTCCTAATGAATATGTAAACAAAAAATTATGAGCACTTTATTCGACTGTGCCGTCTCCAGAAGCTTCAATTCAGGAAGTCATACTCAACAATTGGAAGAAATAGATATTTGGAGACAGGCTAGGTGCACCTTGCACCCTGATGAGCTCTGGAAAACCCACACTGGCCATGTGGTACTTCCAGATGCTTTGTGCCTCACTTTTCCTCTGTATGTCCTGGCCAGGCATGCAGAGGCAAAGGGGGATGATTTGATGACAAATTCTCACACAATTGGGTATAATTCTAAAACTTGTCAAAATTGCAGAACACGTATGTGCAGCTTGTCTGATCTGAAACATGTAAAGGTCATTCAAGGGCAAAATGGAATATTTCCTACAAGCAAAATGAATTTCCAGTGATAGAGAGACAAGGAGTTAATCAAACTGCGAGATAAGATTGACACCATACGAGATAGTTACTAGTAGATCACTGAAAGTTTATAAAAGCAATATTTATTATTTGTAGGATATGATCTTAGTAAATATAGATGAAATTAAGTTTGTCTTATTGTGAAGTCTAATCTAGAATTTTTAGTCTTTTCATTTAATATTGGCGCTGCTCTTCTGAATGAGGCCTGGAGCCATGTCACCAATTGTAAGCCAGAGAGTCCGGCAGAGGGAATTGGCCAGAGTCCAGATGGAGCAGACCATCCCGAGAGATCTGGACTACGCACCGCAGAAACGTGTGAGGAAGTCCCTATCTGCTTCAATGTGTCGCAATGAAAGAAAGGCCAAGATGTCCACCTACGAGAATGAGAGGTTCAACTGTTGAGAGAGGCCAAGTTTAAACTTCAGAGAAAGGTGAAAATGACGCTACGGAGTCCTGAAAAACTGCTGAGAAGCAGGCCAAATTATCTGAAAATAGGAAAAGGACTATTGGACTTTTGTGGACTTTTTGTGAATGATTTTTTTTTTCTTATGTATTGTTATTGTTTCCTTGGAAAGTAACTGTAATTTTAGTATCTCAGATTTTTTCTGCTGAACATCATGTGCCCAATTGCTTATGTCACCTGTTCCCCAGATTTTAGTTATTAGAGTCTATGGGGCAGATGTACAATGGGAAAAAGTTCTGAATGTGCAGGTGAAATGAGTCCCCCACTGCATGGGGAACTGATAAAGATAGCTGAGACCTACAAGCCATTTGGCTTTATCTCTACACCTTCTGAACCAATGAACCAGCATATTTCTATCAAGGACCGGGATCGGTTCCAGCAAGCCTTCATATGCCATGTAGTGACATGGGCACTCATTACTAGCCTGATCTTTGGTACATGGAAAGTCTATTACTGGAGAGTGCAAGTGGTAACCCAACCCGAATTACACTTGCCCAAGCGTTTAGCAGATGCGATAGAACCACCTCAGAATATCTGGACTTATTTAGCCCGAAAAGTTTTAAACATTTCTAACTTTTGCCTTTCGGACATGCATAATCCAGTGGATCTGTTAACTACATGTTTGATTGCAATACCCACACCAGCTCGAGTTTTTTTGTACTATTTTAAAGCTACACAAAATGACAGTTGGGCAAATGAAGAAGATATAAGGACACACCCCATGCTATACGAATATTGCAGAGATTGTCCCACTAATTTCAATTTTTGGGATAACATGACTCAAATAATCACCCATAATATCGCCCCAGGCGATGTATGTTATAACATGAAATGTAATCCTGATGAAATACCGAAATGCCAACAACTAAAGATGCAACAAGAAATTGCCAAGGACATTGATATAATACTTTTATGTGATGCAACTAGGAAATGTAGAAATGTAACTAATACTATGAATTGTAATAATACAATAGTACAAGCTAGTTATGGTAGAAATGTTAAACTGCCAATAGGGTGGTTATTGTCTTGTGGTAATACCACTTATACATATATTCCAGGAAATCTCACAGGGGGACCTTGCACTCTTAGTTGATTAGGACTTATTATGCCACCCTCTCCTAAAATTAAAATTAGAAAGAAAAGAACAATAACAGCTATGATACCCGCAGATTGTGATTCAAAAGTCACTTTACTTTCTAAAGTAGAATATACCAGTGCAGCCGTTTCCCTTCTGGGAGTGCCTGGTTTAGCCCTATATAACACTCGCACAATTAATGCTTTAGCTTGCACCATGGTAAAAAGTCTTAATCATACTTCAGTTGCTTTACAAGAATTATTTATTGACTTAAGTAGTACTAGGAAGGCAGTCTTGCAAAATCGAGTAGCAATAGATTATTTACTTTTAAAACACAATTATGGATGTGAACATTTTGAAGGCATGTGTTGCTTTAATTTAACTGACCATGCTACTTCCATTCAGTCTCATATTCAAGCTTTGCAAGAACTAGCCAAAGATATTAAACAAGATATTAATGTTAATTGGTGGGATTGGGTATTTGGATGGCTGCCCAGTATGGGTAGCCTCAGACAAATCATTGGGGGAATTATTAT
Organism: Ichthyophis bannanicus; assembly: GCA_033557465.1. NCBI lineage: Eukaryota > Metazoa > Chordata > Amphibia > Gymnophiona > Ichthyophiidae > Ichthyophis > Ichthyophis bannanicus. The sequence goes on along the minus strand of CM066036.1, from coordinate 333,895,415 downwards.
TTGTATTTGTTTATTAATTATGATATGTTGTTTTATTCAATGCATATCCAGTTTCATTACTATATTTCATCCACCCAAAGTCCCCACAATGTTACCAGTATCTTATAGGCACAATCAATAGTCAAAGGACCGAATGTGGTACAGATGAATTTTGACTATTGATTATGCCTCAGTAGTGAATATGCCTCAACTGTAAATAGGGGCACTTGAAACTGTTGAAACAATTTACATAACTACAGATACTGGAAAGATCAGGGAGGAGACCTTCTCCTAGCAAGCAAATGGAGACCCATTACAGAGAACAAAAGAACACTTCACCTAGGAGTCTTTCTACTAGCAGACAAATTGAAACCCATTAACAGGACAAAACAGGACAATTCACCTTGCCTTGGAAACATTTCTCCTAATTCATCAATTGTAATGTAGACCAGGGAGGGGGGTTCCCTTGAGCATTTTCAAGCACCTGGCCAGTGTCTTGGATGTGCTTAATGGATAACTGACTCTATACTACGTATATGTCACATGATAGGAAATAACTGGATTGTTCTTGCAACTGGATAAAATGGGTACCTGTTTTCAGCTAGACAGAGAGAAATGGATTCATCTAGGAATGGACGCATTGCCTAGAGAAACTCCCGATTGAGAAGTCTCTCTTGTCTGGTTGAATCAGGGATCCATTCAATCGAAGTGTGACAGGGGATGAAGTAGCACTCTTTCGGTGAAGTATTCTTCTTCTGTAATTAGCTTTCTAGTTATCTATTCTGTAATTAAGTGCTTTTATTCTAATAGTTTTCCAGATATCTTTTTAACTAATCATAGGTAGATATATGAATTACTTGCCTAAGTACGAATTAAGAAGTTAAATAAGTGAAATTCAAGTTATCCCTGCTTTGTATTATAAATAAACTGCACGTCTTCATTAACAAGGTGTGTTGGCCTTTGTTGGAGTAAGACAAAGGTATTGGGTGGCACGGCATTGATGGAATCCCTGGGGATACGGTAGCCAATTACCAGTAGGGTTGCAGGTGCCCCAGTTGGGATTTGAACTGCTCACTTTTGGATCCAGAACACACTGCCTGTGTTCACCGCACCACCTGTGTCCACCTCTGGGTTGCTAGGTCCGTGACCTTAACCCTTAGGCTACTCCTAATAAATTGCCCCCTACAGCACTCATCCCCATAATACACACTGCCTCAGTGAGCCTTCTTCATTGGGCACCGTGGGGGATTGAAACCCTGATTCTTGCACCATTGGTCAGTGTCTTAATCATTGTGCTGTAGCTCTGTTTAGGCTGACGTAGTATCTTTGCATCCTTTGAGAGCCTCGGTGAAGTGTGAGGGAGGCTAACGCAGGTTGACAGGTACTGCCTCAGCCAGCCTTCTGCAGTAGGCACCGTGGGGGACTGAACCCATGTCCCCTGCACCATCAGTCAGTGCCTTAACCATATGTTACACTGCTGTTTCAGAAGACCTGCTTGTTGTAGGGGAGAGAAGGCCCCATGGATAGTGAGAGCACTATCACAGGCCACTGACGATTCCTGCTAGCCTGGGATCACACAGCAGTGGATAGATAACGTGTAATCAACTCTGGAATTTGTTACCGGAGGATGTAGTAAAGGCTGTTAGTGTAGGTTAGGACAAGTTCCTGGAGGAAAGGTCCCTAAGCCATTATTAAGAAGGGACCCAGGATATCAATGCTTGAACCAATGCAAGCATTGTGGAACCTGTGTCCCTTGTGGAAACTGCTAGGTACATATGACCTGGAACAGAATACTGGGCTTGATGGACCTTGGTCTGACCAGTATGGCATATCTTATGTTCTTATGACCATGCAGGCATGGAGATGCTGACAGAGCGCTCAGGGTTTTTAGTATGATATAAATGGGCCCACTCGGGAAACGAACTCATGACCCCTGTAGCATCAGAGGTGCAGAGACATAGTGCTCATGATTTCCTTGGGTGTTAGTGATCCCGCAGCCCAATACTGGGCCTCCAAGGCTAATGTTACTATTTATTCAGTAGAATTAAACGTTGCACTACATGTGACAGCTTTAATGCACTGACCAGTGCAAGCACGGGAGCGCGGGAGCGGGTGATTGAACCGGCGCAGAGGCGTCTGCCGGGCTTACAGCAGTGGCAGAAAACACTCTGACTCCTCCGATGTGTGCATCTGCTCCGAGTGGTAGGGGCACAGTGCGACCGGCCTGGAGCGCTGGACTATTTCAGCATCATCATTGAGACGCTCCGATTGCAGCCTCGGGGGCGATACGCCAGAGACATATTCCCTGCGTGAAGAGAGCAAACCTGCTCCGTGGCGTCTCTGTACCGTCAGGTCATCGCCAGGGTATCTTTACCTCTCTGCACCGTCGGTTAGCGCCGGGGAGTCTTTACCCCTGCGCAGTATATACGTGATAAAGAGAGCAGCTGGCTGAGAGCAAATGAAGCCAAGGGGAATCCCACTGCCGCTCCTTGTGATCGTACGGCTGTAAGCGTTAGGCTAGGTAAAACGGCAGTCTGATGTTGCCGCTGCTGCAATCCAGATTTCAGCGCTGTCCACGCCGATACCTATGCGCCGAGCGGGTGACATCTTCGCGGCGCCGAGCAGCCCGTCGCACGGCCCCTCCTTCCAAGTAGGAATGATGCCGACCAATGGGGCTCAGTGGGAGGAGCCTTGCCTATGACGTAAGAGTCAAGATGGCCGCGCCATGAGACCCTCGTGGCCGGCCAGCGAGGAAGGACAGAGACTGCCGCAGGGCTTTTCCAGCCGGACCCGATGGCTCACCCACGAGCGAAGAAGGACAGAGCCTGCCGCAGGTCTTTTTATTTCACCCGGAGGGTCCTTGAGTGCGCTGGAACCGAGCTCGCTGCTGGGGTTGGAGGCCCTTAGGCACAACCTGAGCAGATATAGAGCTCGCTGCTGGGGTTGGAGGCCCTTAGGCACAACCTGAGCGGCGATGAGCCTGCAATCGGAGTGGAGGCCCTTAGGCACACCCGGAGCGGCGGCACAGCTGGAAACGGGCGCAGGAACAGTTATTCTGCCGACTGAGAGCGTCTGGTAAGGAGCTTAAGAGCAGCCCTGGAATTAGATAAGCTTCGACAGAAAAATTTATGCAAGTTTAAGTAATGCAATACTGACAAGAATAGGAAAAACAAAACGCAACAGATGCAGTTTTCTAAGATTTGAGACTGGAGCACATGGACCCCTGGAACGAGGTTCCATCGGGGCCGCTCAGAAGGGGACCTTGGAACATTAACTTAGCAAGAGAGGTACAAGGCTCCGAAGAAATTAGATATCAAGATACATATGCTTAGGAATTGTTAGGTAAAAATAGCAAGATACATACACTTAGGATTTCTTAAGTTAAAAATTTTGTGGAAAGTAGAAAGGTCCGTCTTGCTGGCTAGGCGGAAGAAGTGAAACTGGTTAGCTAGGGGCGGGCCGGGGGTGGGGCCAGTTGGCTCATGCTCAGAAGGGCAAAGCCCTTCTGAGCTATGGAGAGTACTTCCGTCTCGGCGCCGTCGGATGACGTCACCAATTGTGGCTGACTCATCCTGCTTGTCCTAGGAGAAACAGAAGAACCATCTCCAGGGCTACTTCGACACTCTTAATGCCACCTTGATGATTGATATAAGCCACCATTGTGGCATTGTCAGAGAACACTCAAACCACCTGGGGCCCTCAGAGGCCAGAAACGTAGAAAGCAACCTAATGGCTTTTGCCTCAAGGCAGTTGATGGAACACACTGCTTCTCTGCGGTTCCAACGGCCCTGTGCTGTTCAGCCTTGGCAATAGGCTCACCAGCCTGAGAGACTAGCATCCATCGACAGAAGGATCCATGAACAATTATCCAGCGATATGCCCTTCTTCAGAAGGCTGAGCTGCCACCACCACTGCAGACCAGCCATCATCATCAGTGGGAGCCTGAGCTTGAACTGCTGAGAGCTCGGACCATCGAGTCAGCAAGGACCTTTGGAGCGGCCACATAACAGCACATGCCCGTGGCACCATCTTGATTGTCACAATCATCAATTCAAGGAGTTGGCAATAATCCCAGACTCTGGGAGCCTGATGCAAACAGTGCCAGGCAATCCAACAGCCCTTTGGACTTTCTCCCCCAGCTGGAAGACTCTGCCCACTTAACAGAAATGTCCTCCCAGGAACTCCAGGGACTGGAAATGCAACAACTGGCTTGTTCCCCAATTGTTCTTCCAGCCAAGGCTCATCAGAAAGGGCATCACTCAGGGAGCTACCCAAGACACTACTGAAACAGAATGGGTGCACAAACAAAAAAAACCCAACCCAGGCACCGTATCACCACAGCCACCACCACCATAACCTTGGAGAACATTCTTAGGGCAGTGGAAAGTCCGAACAGAAGGGTGGCAAACTAAAGGAGAGAGCCAAGCACAGCAAAACAGAGATACTTTGCTGATCCTCCTGGATTGGGAAATGAAAATGCACCTTGGTCAAATTCAGAGATACCAGGAATTCCCCTTGGTGCACTGCTTGAAACATGGATCACAAAGTTTCCATCCAGAAATGCATGACACGCAAGCACTCGTTGACACTCTTGAGGTCCAGAATGGGCCAGAGCACTCCTTCCATATTGGCACAATGAAACAGATGGAATACCTGCCCCTGCCCTGATTGTTCAGGGGAAAGGGTGTCACTGCCTTCAAGAGAGGCAACTAGACCAAGATGATCCGCACAGCGGCCCTGCCATTCGCAGACCCACAAGGGGAAAGGACGAAAACAGCCAGGACTGGCTCTTTGCATTCCAGAACATAGCCATACTTAATGGGGACTAGCACCCAGCAATCCTTGATGAGCCAGACCCATTCCTGAAAGAAGAGGCAAAGCCTGCCCCCAACCAAAGGAACCAGGGAATGGGCCCCCAAAACTTCATTGCATAGCCTGAGAGGATCCTCTCCTCTAGATGTGACAGGGTCCCTGGGACCAAGTGCTCCATGAAGGGACTGAGAACAAGCCCGAAGTCTATAAATAGAGGGGCAAAGACTTTTCTGACCAGTAGCAATGGGAGTACAACACCTCCAGAAGTCCAACTAGTGCACACACGAGGAGCAGACAGACTGACCGAGAGGCTCCTGCCTGCTTCACAAGCCCCTTAGACCTGTCCTCCAGAATGCGGAAAGATTTTGTCTCGCCTAGATCCTTTACCAGCTTCTCCAAATCGGACCAAACAGAAGCGTCCCTCTAAGGCCAGATGGGCGAATGGGCTTTGGAAGGAGAGTCCGCTGCCCCTTGTCAGAGCCTAGTCAACACCATGCCACCATCGACAGGGCATAATCCATGGCCAATAGATGTACCAAGTCGCACATGGCACCAGAAAGGAAGGCCGAAGCTGACTTCAAAGAGGGGCAGAATCATCTGGCAGAAGAGTCAGAATCCACTGGAGCAGGGATCGAGACGTTAGGCCTGCACATGCCAACAACTGAAGAAGTACGGGATTGGCAGATAAGCAAATCCGTTGTGTTTGGAGTCGGGGAATGAACTTTAAAGAACACCTGAGCCCTTCTCGTCTGCATCCAAGCATTTCTGAGGGAGGTATAGATTTATGCCTGGGAGGCCACAAAAAATGTGGCTCCTGTAGCCTTTGTGTAGTCAATGTAGAAATTAATATTTTTGAGCATTGTGGAGTAGAATATAAGTTAAAAAGAGAAACTACTTGTCAATCATCTTTTGTAGTATACGGGATTAAATGCCCGTGTGATTTGCTATATATAGGCAAAACCATTCGGCCTTTGCGATTAAGGCTGGCTGAACATCGCAGCCGGTTGCACAATAAAGTATGGGACGCGCCGATAGTGACACATTGTCTCCAAGCAAATCATGCTTTTGATCAGCTGAAATGTTTTGCTATAGATCAGATCATACGGCCAATAGGAAGCCAGTCAAAAGAACGCGCATTATTACGGCTGGAACAACGATGGATTTATACATTAGACACAGTTAGCCCGAAAGGCTTGAATGCGGCCATTGAATGGGCACAGTGTCTTTAATGCATACTGACCTGAGAAGCCAATTAAGTGCATGTAGAAGGAGGAGTTACTTTTGGCCTTAAAAGCAGATCAGGAAGCTATACCCCGCATGCGCGGCGTTTTTCATCACGGAGTGAGCAGAGAAGCAGATACAACATTGTTCGCTCCAAGGGTAAAAGAAAAAAGCTTTAAGAGGTAATCGCAGAGCAGGTTTCTTATAGAATAAGCGTGATTAAGTAAGCGACCAGTTTTTGTAGTTATAGATAGTGGAACAAAAAATTTTGATTCCTTAAATATGTATGTTTTAGGATTGGATACACAACACGAGTGCATTCCCCTGAAGAACCTCATAGTAGTGAAACGCTTGGGTACCTTAGAGGAACGGCGTTGGGAGCAAGTGAATAAGCCGCGAAATACAACAGCCTAGTTGGATACAGCTGGATACAGTTCATTGTTTCGTCAAGGTTATGAAGAACCAGAGCAGATGAGAGATAAGTGCCCACCATTATAAGTTTGATTCGATGGAAGTAACTTTGAAAGAGGTGCTCCAAACAAGTGTGAAAGATCTCCAGGCTGTTGTTTGAATAATTTATGCACGCATGAGACTTTTTATCTTTTTAAAAAAAAGCACAAAAATGGATAAATGGATGATATTATAGTTTCAATACATATTTAATAAGGAAAAGAGGGTACATAGGTCGGGTCATTGATGTTAACAGCAGCTAAGCTTGTCAGTGAATACTACAGGCGATTAAAGAAAAGCTGCAATGTGTTGCTGAGACCCGAGTACCTGGTTGATAATGTGATGATGTGAAGGCTGCAGAGCCCTTTAAAAGTAGAAAAAACTCTGAGATTTGTTCCCACAAGCGGGGGATGGGATCACAGAAGCACATTTCCCACAGAGAGAATGAAACTAAGGCACATAGAAGCAGGGTTAGCTTGAAGCCACACCCAACCTCTAGGACAGCTGCAAGCAGAGAGAGGGTGGGGTCAGAGAAGCAAACAGTTCACAGAACATATAAGCTGCGTCACACAGGAAGTGAAGAGAGAGATGAACAGGAGCTGGAGAATCAGCTGGGGGTTGATTCCAGAGCTTCACACACACGAGGACTAGGCACAGGACGGTGCAAAGGAAATTGCAATGCTAAAGGGAAACTAGCAAAACCCCGAGGACAAAGTTTCTTTGAAGAATCAGCTGAGTGGGAGGAGGAATCAGGTACTGATCAAACGGTATGTGCTTTTACACCAGAAAGACTGCAAAGAAGGTCTGTTCAAAGGCAGGACCGGTTGCAGGCTAGGAGCCAGAGGAAAAGGCCAGTAAACCAGGGAAGGAAGCAGGATTTAAAAGCTGTTAATTCTGCTAAGCCCAGAAGGGCTGACCACTACTTACAAGGCAAGTGCAAAGGGTGTGGGCATAGAAAGAACCGGCAGAGAAGCCTGGATTTTACCTCTGAATCAGAATATAGCAGTTCTAGTCTTGAACCTCCACACAGATATTATAGAAAGCCTGTTAGGAGGAGAGTTACTGCTAGTCAAGAAGCTTTTGCATTTCCTGATGAGAAACTATTAAGGGGGAGAAAAGAAAAAGGTTCAAACCCAGTTACAGAGGGGAACCGTGAGCTAAAGTGGAGAAACCTTTGTAAGCTTCTGAAGAACATACAACAGGTTAAACCAGAGATTACCCCAAGTTCAGAGCCATACAATTCCCCAACTGAAATGGACGTGGACTGTCTCTCTGATAAATCAATGTCCTCTGCTGAATCGATGGATTGCAGTTTGTGTGTGTCTAATGTATAAAGCTTTTCCTGTATGCTGTATGAAACAAGTAAGAAGACGTCAGGAGTTCAGATATCATTGTATGCTTGGAAAGCAGACAAGTGGATAAGAGAAACCTCAGGTGAAAGCCTAGCTAGTTTTATTGCTGCTGTAACGTCAGCTGAGAAAGCTAGTAGTTTAAAAGCTAAGAGGTAGCGCTCTGAGTGATGTTTTAAACTTGAAGTCAGCAAGGAAAGTGAAGCTTTTCATATTGCCAAAGTTTGTGAGTAATGCACAAAGATATTTCTACTGCGTTTGTAAATATTAGAAAATACTGCTATCAAGGTTGAGAAGTTTATGGAAGAAATTCACCTTGCACATTTTGGAGAAGAATCCTATACTTTGGTTGAATGTGTTTTCCCTTTCTGGAATTTTGCCACGAATGATTTCCTTACAGAAAAAATAAAAATAAAAGCAATTTATGTTATAAATTGTCCTGTGCTCCTTCTATTCGGACTGCTAACAAAAGCAAACCACAACTACAATTAAGGAGGTGATCCACCGTCTCTCATTAGGCAAGTGTCTATACTAAATAGCACTATAAGTGTTCAAGCAAAGACAATCTGCCGTGCCACCCCTAGGGGCAGTGCGGTGAGAGCGGTGGAAGGCGTCACAATAATCAACGTAGGCACGTTGAGTTCCAAAGGTTGCAGTTTGAGCATTCTTAACGTTTAGATTTTCAGTAGTGATATGCTCACAGAACTTAGCCCACTTTAGTTAGTTGGTATAAACAACTGAAGAAGAGCAGCAAACTGGTTCTTCAAAGAGATCCATCCTTCAGTCCAGAGCATCCTTCACACAGGAATGATGGTCCAACTGGTAACTGCCATGACCTGCACATCCACCTTGGAAATAGCAAACCACACAATATATTTCTTCTCCAGGAGAGAGTACATCTTCTTATAAACCCTTAGCTCCTAGGCAGGGAGTCGGGGGAATCCCTCTCCAACTGGTATAGGCCCTTGAGCACCTCCGGGAACGGGAAGACAGTAGTGGATTTCCATAACCCTTGTGGAGCTGGAACCGAAGATGCATCCACTCCTGCATCTGGTGCATCCACCAAGCCCAAGGTGGATAGACCCTGGGAATCAATGCCTCCATTTCCTCCTCCTGAAACAGGTGGATCACATCGGCCTCTTCACAATCCTCTGAAGGCAAGAGTACTTTGTCCACATGAGATCCCAGTACCGAGATATCTGAATCCAAGTCACCATCCAAATCTTGAACAGATCCTAGCATGGGGCTTCCACTCTCAGCTTGCACTTCACAAAAAACTGTATCTGTGGGCACTCAGAGACCACAGGGTCATAATTTCCATGCCAGAAGGACCAGGTCTGCTTTAAAAAAGAAAAAATTCTTGGGAGGACCATCTGGAGTCCAGAAGCTCTACTCTCAGAAATGATCCCCCAACACTGGGGGGCACAGCCGCCACAAACCCCCTAGAGGAAGAGGAGCAGCTCACAGGCAAGGCTGGACTAACTGCATCCCTTGGCTGATGAAGAGGCAGGCCCTCCAGGGACATCTCAGAAGCTGCCATGCAAGAAGAGTAGAGTACAGTATCTGGAGATGAGGCACCTCGCTTGCCAAAGACCAAACATTGATTCCTGGAAGAAGACACAGAGAGTTAAGGCAAGTATCACAACAGTGCGCATGCTAAGGCCGCAGCGGCCCAAAGGGCACACATTAACTTCCCTTTTACTGCAATGCACAATACAGGCGCTAGGGGGTAAGAACATGCATTGGAGCCACTTACGCGGAATGCACACTAGGACCGCATGACTGCTAGGCACACAATATGTTAAAATGCTACTAACGTGCAAAAAAACAACAGGAAACCCACACATTACAACAACGGTCACTAGTGGTCCACCCCAAATTGCATCCCAGACAGTCCCAATAAGGACAATGATGCAGTCAAGCCTTGGTATTGACCCCCTGAGAGCCCCAAGGCAGAGGATCTGTGCTGGGCTCAGCTCTACTCCCCTGAAACTGCTTCACTAGCTTTGCAGCACTATACTTAATGTGACTGGCAGGAAGATCCCTCTGACAGCCTTCTGCAATCTGGGAGAGAGCAGGGGGACAGAGGAGAGAGGGGGTGCTGAGGTTGTGGGGTGCTGAGGCTGCTGCACTCTTCCAGATCCTTCCAATTTCTGGCTGCTCAACAGGCTCTTATCATAAGTGCGTGGAGCTGAAAGCATAGTTACTCACCTGTAACAGGTGTTCTCCAGGGACAGCAGGAATCAGTCCTCAAATATATGTGACGGCGCAACCGGAGCCCGCATGGAGCATTTCCCCAGCTTTCATAGAAAGCCTTTGGGAATGCTACAATGCAAGCGTGGTCCCCTTTCCGCCCAAGGGTGCCATCTTGCTCAGTCAGATGGCATAGCAAAAGGAACATAAAACAATGTAGGGAGGCAACTCCAAGGGGAGGAGGGAGCGTTGTGAGGACCAATTCCTGCTGACCCTGGAGAACACCTGTTACAATGAGTAACTACGATTTCTCCAGGAACAACAGGAAGTCAGTCAACATATGAGACTCCCTGGCTCCAAGCTGCTGAGGACCGAAACACGACAGCACCACCGACAACCCATCAGGTGGCTGTAAGTTGCAGAAGGTGAATCCCTACAGAGAACATAAGAACATAAGAATGCCATACTGGGTCAGACCAAGGTCCATCAAGTCCAGTATCCTGTTTCCAACAGTGGCCAATCTAGGTCATACGTACCTAGCAGTTTCCCCAAAAGACACAGGTTCCGCAATGCTTGTACTGGGTCAAGCATTGATATCCTGGGTCCCTTCTTAATAATGGTTTATGGACCTTTCCTCCAGGAACTTGTCCAAACCTTTTTTAAACCCAGCTACACTAACAGCCTTTACTACATCCTCCGGTAACAAATTCCAGAGTTTGATTACACGTTGAGTGAAAAAATATTTTCTTTTATTAGCAGAGACTCTGCAAGACCCTTGCGTCCAGCGACAATCTCATTCCAGCAGCCTGAACACAGAACAGTCAGAGGGCAGGAGTTGCCACCCCCAAAAAAATTACAGAGCACTGCCTGCCCGAAGGCACTGTCCCTGTGGGACTTGCTCTCCAGACAGTAGTGAGATGCAAACATATGAATTGAAGACCATGTGGCAGCCCTGTAGATCTCCATCACTGGCACTGAGCAGAGGTTGGCTACTGACGTGGCCATAGCCCACATGCGGTGTGCGATGATCCGGTGCTCAAGGGAGAGGCCTGCTCACTCATAGGTGAGAGCAATGCAGTCTGCCACCCAAGTGGACAGAGTTCGCTTTGTTACTGGGAGCCCCAGTCTACTGGGGTGATATGACACAGAAAGCTGAGGAGCTTTGCGGTGGGCCTGGGTCTGCTGCAGGTAGAAGGACAGGGCCTGCTTACAGTATAGTGTATGCAGTAAGAGTTCCTCCCTGCCGGCGTGAGGCTGTGGAAAGAAGGCAGGAAGGACCACCTCCTGGTTGAGGTGGAAGGGAGATACCACCTTATGGAGGAATTTGGAGTGTGTGTGGAGCATCACCCTGTTCTTATAGAACCTTGTATATGGCAGATCTGCCATCAAGGCCTGGAGTGGACGTGGGGGCCACCAGAAAAAACACTTTCCAGGATAGGTATCATAAGTGGCAAGTGGCAAGTGGCCAGGAGCTCGAACGGCAGTCTGGTGATTGGGATAGCACCATATTCAGGTCCTTTTCTGCCACAGGAGGGGGAAGGGGGGGCTTTGATAGCAAGAGGCCCCATAGGAACCTGGAGACCAGGGCCGGCTTGAGAGAGGTTTTCCCTCTATAGGGTGATGGTGAGCGGCTATGGCACTCAGATGCACCCTCACCAAGTTGCCAGTGTGCGAGAGGTGCAGTAGGTACTGCAGCACAAGTTGCACGTGGCAGAAGAAGGGATTCTCTTCTCTTTCTGCACATCAGATGAAGAATCATCTCCATTTGGAGGTGTACGCCCATCTGATGGAAGTTTTTTAGGAGACCAGCAGGATCTCCTTGACTTCCCCCGGGAGACTGAAAAGAGCTAGGACTATCCTTTCAGCAGTCATGCTGTCAACATTAGTGACCCCAGGTTGGGGTGCAAGAGGGAGCCTTCCTCCTCGGACAGGAGGTCTGGGTCCTGACCCAGTGGAACTGGGAGTGCTACTGACAAAGAGAGCAGCAGAGGAAACCAGGGCTGTCGAGGCCATCTCGGGGCGATCAGAATCACTGATTCCTGCTCGCTCTGGACCTTCAAGAGTGTCTTGGCCACTAGGGGAGTCAGTGGGAAGGCATAGAGGAGGCCCTCTGATCATGGGATCAGGAAGGCACCTGCCGCCACTCTCCCCGGGTACGACTGGCATGAGCAGAAGTAGGGCAGCTGTGTGTTGTCCAGGGAGGCAAATAGGTCTATCACAGGCCAGCTCCAGAGGCCTGCTTTGCGCTACCTTGGGGCTCAGATACCATTCATGTGGGTGCAGGAATCTGTTAAGCTTGTCTGCTAAGCAACTGTCCTGACCTGGAAGGTATACTGCCCGCAGGAGCATTCTGTGGCATACTGCGAAGGAGAGCAGAGCCACCGCCTCCTGGCAGAGGTAGCGCGAGCCCGTACCCCCCCCCTGCTTGTTTACATAAAACATGGCGACTTGGTTGTCCATCTGGATCAGCACAGGATGGTTACACAGGACGTGGCAGAATGCTCATAGGGGCAGGAAAACGGCCCCGAGTTTCAGGCGGTTGATCCGTAACAGCGACTCCTCTTGACACCAGCAGCCTTGAGTGTGGAGGTCCCTGCAGTGCGATGCCCAGCCCAGGAGGGAGGCATCCATGGTCAGGACCCTCTGTGACACAGGAGCTGGAATGGCATCCCTGCTAGGAGGTGGCGTAGGGACTGCCACCAGTTAAGGGAGTCTGCCAGCTGGCGAGTGACCCTGACCCTGTCCCACAACCTGCCTGTGGCCCGAGTTCATTGAGAGCGAAGGCATCACTGGGCTGCCCGCATGTGCAGGTGGGCTAGGGGCATGACATGGACTGTTGAGGCCATATGGCCCAACAGACTGAGGAGGCAGCCAGCCAGTACCAACCGGTTACTGCACCTCTCCTGCCAGTTGTATGAGGTAATATGCCCTGTCCTTTGGGAGGAAGGCCTTGATCTGTAATGTTTCCAACTGGGCCCCTATGGTCTCCAGGTTTTTGGCTGGAGAGAGGTAGGATTTGGGGTACTTGATGACAAAATCCCTGGTGCTGTAAGAGGCGGATTGTTCACACTGCGGCCTAGCTGGCCTCGGGGGCCATGTTGCCTCTGATGAGCTAGCCAGATGCATGTAGGCGGCCATGACCGCAAGGCACTTTGTGAAGACCCTGGGCAAGTAGGCCAGGCCGAATGGAAGTACCCTGGGCAAGTAGGCCAGGCTGAATGGAAGTACCCTGTACCGGTAGTGCTCTCCCCCCACCACAAACCTTAGGTACTGTCTGTGGGAAGGGTGGATCAAAATATTTGTATATGCATCCTTGAGGTCTAAGGAGCACAGCCAATCTCCCTGGTGGAAGTGGGGCAGCAGTGTTCCATCTTGAACCTCTCCCTCACCAGAAACTTGTTCATGTTTCTTAGGTCTAGTATGGGCCTGAGGCCCCCAGTTCTTTTGGGGAAAAGGAAGTACCTGGAGTAGAAGCACTTTCCCACAGATGTTTTGGTACAGGTTCTACTGCCCTGTCCTTGAGCAGGCCTGCAAGCTCTGAAAGGAGCAAGGTCTGGTAAAGGAGAGGCCGAGCCGGCTCTCCTGGGAAGAACCCCGGGGGTGTTTGCTGGAACCGGAGGCGATAGCTCTCCTTTAAAACTTATAGGGTCCACTGGTTTATATGACCCCGGCCCACCTGTGGGCGAAGAGCACCAGGCAACCCTGTGGGCTGGGGAGGGTCTTCCGGAGGAGAGAAGGCCCCGCCCAGGGAGCCAAAAGCCCCCCTCAGGCTGGGCGGGAGCTGGGGGCCGAGGTTTCCGAGCTTTGGATTTTCCCGGCCCGTGGCCCTGGGACTGAGAGCCTTGTGGTGGCTGCCCTGAGAAGGTAATAGCCCTGGTGAAAAGACCCCTCTTTCCTCTCGGGAAAGGGGTCTTTTTCCCGATGGTTTCTTTCGGGGTAGGGTCAAGGTCTTCGAGAGCCTCTGCCTGGTGACAACCTCGGCTTCTATCTCGGCCGCCTTGTCAGCCATGGGTTTGCCAAACAAGTTTTCCCCGGTGCAGGGAACGTCCAGCAGTTTCTTGCACCCATTGCTTGAGATCAGAGATGTGCAACCAAGAGGTCTCGGGGGAGGCCTCGATGTCTGTTTCCCAGTCAGAGCCAGAGGGCATCAAGGACTCCAAGGCTCAAGACTCCCGGGATCCCCTGGTGAGCCTCTGGTCAGATTCCCAGAAACTTGCCGGGGAAGACCAGATACCTGAGAATTGTGACCAGAACCTCAAACGGTGCAGAGGACTTGCCCGAGATCGGTGGTGCTCAGGGCATGGCTCAACTCCCGGAAACTTCCCTGCAATCGAGGGCCCGGTTGTCGGGGCAGATGATGCGGACAAGCCAGACATCATCACTTGCTGCAGGGCCAGGATGGCAGAGATATTCTGCTCCAGGGCCGCCATTCTGGTCTCGAGGCCAGAAGGCTCTGCAGGTGTCGGCATGGGCACAGAGGACCTTGGGCCCAACACTGGCACTCTTGCGAGTGCATCCTTGATGAGGACCACAGCTTCGAGGAGTCTTGCACAGTCGCCACTGGCAGAGGACTCCTCCTTAGAGACCTTGTGGGGGCACTGCTCAGAGTCGCCTGCCGCGGGACCTTACTTGGTTTCACCGGTGGAGCCTCGACTGGTCTTGAGGGCTTTTTCTTTTTCTTGCTTAGGTTCCAGGTCTTTTCAGAGGAACTGTCTCCTCGGGACTCTGAAGATGCCAGGGCCTCGCGGGAGCTGCTCAGCTTGGGGCTCAGCATCAGGGAAGCCGCTGCTAAGTCAGACCGCGGGAACATCCCCTCCTGCAACTCCAACCTTTTCTTGTTGGTTTTCGGAGTCATGACCTGGCACAGGTCGCAGGTGATACTGTCATGGTCCAGGCTGAGGCAACGCAAGCAGTGTGGGTGTGTCGTGCAATGGTTTTGTGCCTGTGTGTGTAGGATACAGCATTGGGTGCCTTTCTGTGGGTGGAGTGCAGGGCTGCAGTACATGTGTGTGTGCTGCAGAGCTGGGGATCCTCTGTGTGTAGCACAGAGGCAAGTTACCTGTATGTGTGTGTATGTCATGTCTGGTACGGAGGTGAGGTATGTGTGTACGCAAATGTATGTGTGTGTGGTGCCTCTGTGTTTTTCTGTCATGCGAAAGTTGGGTAGGGGTATGTGTGTAGGGCCGCTCATCCACTAGGCGAGTTAGGCAGGCGCCTAGGTTGTCCAGCCCAGGTGTGGGGGGGAACAAGCAGGAACAAATCTCTGGCAAACATAATTCCAAATGGCCAATCCCAGCTTGTCTCAAATGAATACTTGAAAATCACCCCACTCACCTCTGTTCTTGTTCCGCAGTGCTGACTTCAATAGAGCCGCTTTCAATGCTGCCTTAGTGTCATCTGATATGGTACCCTCCTTCTTTGGCATCATCTCTGGCTCGATCTTCACTGTGGTGGGAACATTAGTTGTCTCTTCTCCAGCTTGTGCGGAGGAAAGGACAGTATCCACTGGCGACGTAAGGTCAATAGTCTCTGGCTGTGCTGTGACCACTAGGGACTCCATGGAAAAATCTGTTCCGTCCCCGGCCGAGGGCATGTCAACATCTGCGCAGGCAGGGGAGGGTGCTTGCAATGGTTTTAGGGTGCTGTCACTGGTTGCTGCACGTAATTGTGGTGCAAAACTGATCTGACGCCGAATGCCCTCCCGCCGCTCATGGAAGTCCCAGATCTCAGCCATGATGGCTGCCTTGATCTCCTCCCGGTTCAGTGTTGGCTGGTCAAAATTGAAGTCAAATGCAGGCACACAATCTGGTTCATCACCTGGATCATGGTACTTTAAAAGGAATGGATGTCGTAAAGCCTCCGGCACCGAGACCCGCTCCCGGGGGTCAAAGCGCAGCATGCGGCTCAAAAGAGACAATGCTTTTCGATCTGCCATTGGGTAAAGGCTCTCCCAGGGTACTGGCTGTCGCCGTGGCAGGCTCTGAATGTAGGCCCTCACCCGGTCTGCGCCAATGGCATGGATCATCTTCTCAGAGGGTGTTCCCAGGACAGTCATGATGAGCTGTAATTGATGGATGTAGTTCTTGCCTGGAAAGAGCTGCTTCCGGCCCAGCATCTCAGCAAAAATGCAGCCTACTGACCACATGTCAATGGCCCGGGTGTATTCATGGAGAGAGAGCATCAACTCAGGTGCTCGGTACCAGCGGGTGGCCACATACTCAGTCATAAAGTATTTGTGCTCCTCAGGTTTGGAGCAGAGCCCCCGGGCCATGCCAAAATCTCCAATTTTCAGTTCACAGTTCTCATTGATAAGCAGGTTGCTGGGCTTTAGGTCCCGGTGGAGGACGTTGGCAGAGTGAATATACTTTAGCCCACGCAGAAGTTGGTACAAGAAATAGCGGACATGTTCCAGGGTGAGTTGCTGAGAGGAGTGGATAATTTGATGCAGATCGCTCTCCATAAGATCCAATACCACATACCTGGGGAAAAGAAGAAGTGTCAGCTATTGAAACATTTACAGACAATTACAGCTCTCCCTATAACATAATACAGATACACAAAAGAGAAATGGCTTATGATTAAGGCTTGTGGCAAGCTACAATAGCTTAGGGTAAAATCTACCACAAGGCTTAGAAAGGTCTTTGGTGATAAATAGATATTTTTATAATTTCCATATATTCATTATGCATAACAAACATTTTACTGCAACATTTTAAATTAATTTTCATTTTAAAAACAAATGGGTCAATATTCAAAGCCCTTAACTGGCCAGCCAAAGGGAGGCCAGCCAGCTAAGGGCACTGACCGTGATATTCAGCCAACACTTGCCCAGTAAGCGTGATTTTCAGCAGCCCCAGTTCAGTTGCAATCCGTAAAAGGATCGGCTGAAAATCATGCTAACCGGGTAAATGTCAGAACTCACTCAGATAGGTCTGCTGAGCCCAGATATTCAGTGGCAGCCACTGAATATTCTACCAATATTTAAGCACTATGGTAAATGTATTGGCATTTAAATAATCAACTCTTCTAAATATTGGCCCCAAAACAATTTGTCCATTTATGCTCTGTAGCTTCGGCTATATTTCTTGTTCTTTTAATTTCATTCATTTCTCCGTTATAATATTTTCTTTTTTCTTAATAGTCTCTTTGCTGTTTTCCCTCTTTATAAACTGTCTCTTTTTCTTTTCTCCCTTTGATTATGTGGCAACACTGAGCTCTTACAGTTTACGACAAGAATACAGAAGTGCAGCTCAGGCTGCATGGCTTACACAGCGGTGCAGTGTAGGCAGCCAGTGGGAAGAGGAGGGGATAAGTGGGTGGCATTAGTAAAAGCAGACACAGAGGCAGTGGCTGTAGACAGAGAAGACAGAACAATTTTTCACAGCATGGATCAGATTCTGTGGCCACTGCAGCTTTGCCCTGTTTATAGCCCACGGTTCCTGTTACTTCCACACTGCACAGTTAATAATCGAAAGGGTTTATGGTCCATTATGTCCTACCCTCAGGGCCAGCTCTAGGCAAACCTTCAGCCAAGCGCCACACCCCTCCTCCAGTTGTCCAGTATCTCCCTTTCCGTTCCCTAACTCCCCAGGATGTTCAACACCTACTCTTCCTTTCCCTACCCCCCAAGTGTCCAGCATTTCCCCATCCCTTCCCAGGTGACAAGTAATCAAATCTCAAATCCAAATGCAGCAGCTTCCCTGTCTACCCTCCTCCTATAGTAACACAGATTAAGGCATTTAGAGGCTATTTTATAAATATCTGTAAAAACTACACACATACTCTCTGTGCAAGCTTTGCCAAAGTTTCAAAACAAAAGAATGCACATACTTCCACTTTGAAGATTACCCTATTGGAAGTATGTGTTTACATTTACACCTACACTTTAGCATTCATAAAATTTCTGAGTTAATTTACACACACAGAGCAATATTTTCCAAAGCATGTATGTAACTGCAAACTTCTCCTTAAACCCTCCCTCAGGAATACTTCCACTCAATGCGGTAAGTTGACTCACATATCGGGAAGGCAATTTTAGAGAAATCAGTTCTGCAAGTAAAGCACTGCCCATTATCTGCCTCCCTCGTTTTGTAACAAAGCAGCATAACCGAAAGGGCATACGGTTCCCTGTGTTTCTCTTTCATTCACTAGTAGAGGGAGTTTGAGCTTATGGGTCACAATTTTCTTCCACTCCTCTACCCCTCACACTTTAACAAAGATCAAACTCACTTATGATCCATTCTTACACAGATTTGAAGTCACTGTAGTGGACTGTTGGCTTCAGAATGTCTTTGATTGCGATGATGTTGTCATGTTTGAAGTGTTTCAGGATTTTCAGCTCTCGTAGCGTGCGCTTAGCATTTGTGACCACATCAAAGGCATTTGGGATTTTCTTTATGGCAACCTGCTGACCTGGGTGAGGGGAAGAAAGAATGGATGTAACTGAACATCAAACTTTCATCAAACAAAATATTACAGTTCATATTTTGCCTACTACTGACTGTTTGTGTACGACTGTGGGATGAGACTTTATTTGGGGTATTGAGTCCAATCGTGGAACCTTAACTCCAAATGAATCAAAAGAACAGAGGCAGTTTACAAAAGGGCTACTAAAATATTACAAAGTCAACACCTTAAGATCACCAAAAGGAGTGGAGGGCAGTGCCCTAAACACTAGGTTAGGACAGCAATCTAGAGCCAGAAAGAACAGGGTTCAAATCCCACTGACACTCTGTGGCCTTGGGCATCCCAGTTAACCCTCCACTGCCTCAGGTACAAATAGACTGTGAGCGCTTTAGGGACAGGGAAATACATACTGTACCTGAATGTAACTCGCCCTAATCGCCTGGAAAGATGTGAGCTAAATACTACTAATAAAAAGATGACATGAATACATAAGAGCAGAAGAGAAGGATGAAGGTGAAGGCCAAGGCATAAGCCACTAGCTATATACTGAGTCCGATCCCAGATGGGGCATGTCCAGGCTGTCTGGACAGCCCCAAACAGGACAGGCCCATCAGTGCCCAATTCTGCACTGTGGGAGCAAGACATTCCAGCAGGTGTAGGATCAGGCACTGAGAGATGATCATCCCCCTGGTACTCCCCTGATGTACAGGCCATGACCTGTATCGGCCCTGTACGTCCGGGGCCAGTCGCACCCACACTCCGCCCACTCTGCTCCTGTGCCACCCCATCCCCTGCAGCATGCACAGCGGCTTTGTGCGTGCGGGGAGGCCAGGAGGCAGCATACAGTGCAGGCGCTAGCAGGGCTGATCGTCCCAGTGGGACGTACAGCCCTGCTATCCACCTTGCAGAATCGGGTCCTATGGGGGATATTTTAGAACCCTGATTTGCAATGTCCACATGGAAATGGAATCCAGATGTAAATGGTGATTTTAGAAAGTGCTAAATTTACACATGGATGTCCATAATATGAGAACTTGCAAGGGTGTGTGTTGGGGGCATCATAAGGGCATGGCCTGAGTGGGTCAAAAATTTACACCTGCATTCCCCATTTCATATAGGGAATGCACATGAATAACTGAAATTGTCCATGTCAGGATTTACAGTTGTTCCCTGGCATATATACTGTACATTTTTAAAAAGTGCTCATTTCAGACAGCCCTAGATAGGAAGGATTAAGGGGGGGGGGGGGGTGTAATCCCCTCCCCCTCTGTTTAGTCCCTACTCCAAATTAAAATGAAATAACGATAACAGTCATTGTAATTAAGTGGGGCATTTATACGTATAGGTTTGCACAATACCAACTTACATATTTAAGTTGCAGAGTTGTTTCCATTGATTTTTCCCATGTGCAGATTTGTAAAATGGCTCCTCCAGCTGTACATTTCGGAAAATATATGTATAGTCCTATGTATCCTTTTATGTATTTTAGAAAAGGCTCCATGTTTGGCAGAGCCTTTTCTAAAATACCAATGGAATGGTGTACATCCCGACTTCGATGTCTCAACTCTGATCTCCACATTCTATCTACAATTTATCTTTATACTAACAGCTTGACTGTTTTGCAGCTAAAACAGTGGTTCGTAAACCTGTCCTGTGGGCTCCCCAGCCAGTCAGATTTTCAGGATATCCACTATGAATAATTCTGAAACAGATTTGCATACACTGCCTCCTGCATATTCATTGTGGATACCCTAAAAACAGACTGGCTGGGAAGCCACTAGAACAGGTTTGGGAACCACTGAGTTAAATGTATTGCTTTAAAGTGGCATAGAAAGCCTCAAACATCCTATTGCTACAGATTGCTTTTATCTGGAGTACAAGTTCATTCATTCACTGAAGTTACAAATAGGTTCCATACACCTGATGTAGGTGGCTAACCAAAACATGGCAATGTTGGGTATTATTTTTTTCTTTTACAATTCACTAGGGCATCAAGGAAATCTTTGGGGTGGGGGAGAGGTCTTGGGGGTCCAGGAGGCACCAGAGATTTCTGGGGTCTCAGGAGCTCTGGGGAAGGTTGCTTGGGAAGTTTTAATACTGCAGTGAGGAGAAACAGGGTGGTCCAGGGCCCACCAAGGCATTCATTTGGGGTGGTGCCACACTAGGGGTGGGACTTAGAGCTGTGTGTGTGTCTCATTTTTTAAAATGTTTCCTTTTCTGTCAGTACATGAACGAATCTCTGCAGTGTGTAGTGTCTTTTGACAGCACACACTTTTTAACAGAGTTGTAAAGTTCCATGCCATTAGGTTACTGCACCAGAATGTAAAATATATTTTAAGGCGTATGTTAGCATGCTATGCACTCAGGTTTAGTGCAGCATTTAAATGCATGGCTTTCTGCATCAGCCCTCTGTCTTTTACCTATTCCATAGTCCCCTATCTCCACCCTCTATACTCACTCTCTTCCCAAAACTCATCTACCTTTTACCTCTTATTCCTTTGCCAGCCCCAGCTTCTTTTCTTTCATTCATCAACTACCTGCCCTCAAACCCTTTCTTCTGTCTCTTACACTCTACTCAGCAGATTAAAAAATAAACTGAATTTAGCTCACATCTTTTTCAGGTATTCAAGGCAAGTTACATTCAGGTACAGTGGGTATTTTTCTATCCACAGAGGGCTTAGAATCTAAGTTTGTACCCAAGGCAATGAAAGGTTAAGTGACTTGCCCAAGATCATTAGCAGCAACAGTGGGATTTGAACCTGGCTTCCCTGGTTTTCAGCCCATTAATCATCCACTCCACCACCATTGCCACCCTACCTTTGCTGAAGCTAGAGCTGGGCCTGCATATGAAGAATCACAGCTCTCCCTAGATCCCTCAGTCCATATTCTCTTATCTCCTTCACAGACCTGTCATTTCCTCTGCCTTTGGCTCCTTCCCTAGCCCCACCAGGCTCTTCACAGTTTCATACTCTCTCTCCTCCCTACCCCACACCTTTCTACATCCTTTTTCATACACTCCAACCGATACATACAGCTGTGGTCAACATTATTGGCACCCTTGCATTTAGGTATGTTGTGTACAATATCTTGAGAAATAATTTGAAATATTACAATTGTTTGTCATCATAATATTTTAATAGAATGTTGAAAGATATACAACAACAACAAAAAAAATAGATGTTTGTGAAAGGGTCGTGGATGCTTGGAATGCCCTCCTGATGGAGGTGGCGGGGGCAAACACAGTGACGGAAATCAAAGTGGCCTGGGACAGACACAGTGGATCCCTTTACAGCAACAGGATAAAATCAAAATAAACTGAACCATCTAATTTCTCAACAAATAGGGGTGTCCTACATGGAGTGATGGGGGGAGGAGCGGTGGGTTCACCCCTAAACAAAGATATGGGGAGGGGTGAAGACATGGGGAGGGGTGCACTTACTCCCTAAAGACATGGGAAGGGGTGCACCTACTCCCACCATCTTGCTGGGCAGACTAGATGGACCATACCGGTCTTTATCTGCCGTCATTTACTATGTTACTATGTTACTATGTAACTTAGACATAGTAATTTCAGAAAAAAAATATGACCTGGATAGGATTAATGGAACTGTTCACTAATATTTAGTTGCACAACACTTGGCAGTGATGACAGCCTCCAAACATTTTATAGCCATCTATAAGTTTTGTACATCTGTCTGCTGGTACTGTCTCTCACTCTTCAAATGTGATTTGTTCCAGCTCATAAATGTTTTCAGGCAGGGGCGGCCCAAGGGGGGTGCGGGGCCATGTGCGGAGACTCGGTGTGGGGCCTCATTTGCATACATATTTGCATAATGTTACCATACATTAACTTTTAGTAAACATGCCTCTTAATGAGTGTATGGATAAAGAACGACTAAAAGATTTCTACATTACTATAATCCAGTGCCAACCGCCAGGCACATTAGGAACTACTACAAACAGTGTCCATTTAGAACCCATAGCAAACCCGCCGTATGCTAACAGCACTACCAGGACTCACAAAGCACCATACCCTAACTATCAAAAGGAAACACTGCAAATATTAAACCAATACATTTCAGAGAATAACAATACATGACCTACTGGGGAAAGAGAACAAGTGGCAATGTCAAATACGAATTACATAAACAGAATACCTCAGCTCAGTTACACATGCAGAACATAGACCATCACCAAACAAGGAATCACAATTTAGAAACAGGAAGACAATAAATAAACTGGGAACCCCAAAAGCCAAACTTGGAATGTACAACAACACTGTAGAAATAAAACTATAAATTAATTTCCTCTTGTACTAAACAAAGCGCAGACGTTAATGATGCACATTTCCCAGAGCTGACATATTCCAGTTAATAAATTCAAAATAAAGAGATATTTTTCTACCTTTTGTGCATTTTTTTTCAATTGCAACTGCTCCAGCCACTTTCTTCTGGTTTCTTTGTGTCTTCTGCTAACTCTCCATCGTCTGCTGTTCATTTGTCCTTTCTTCTCTCTTCTAGTTTTTTTCCATTCTCTCTCTACATCTGCTTTAACATACTAATCTTTCTCCTTTTGCTCTTTCCTCATTCCTATTTCATCCACTCAAATTTTACCCCTCCATCCTCAATCCCCACTTACTCTCCCAATATCCGGCCAATTGTAGATTTGTCTACCCTTCCACACAAAATATTTTTTCCCTCTCTATTTCACCCTCCCAGCTCCATCCCATTCTAATCCTCCCCAAACATCAGCTCCCTTCTACTTCCAGCCCCACCCAGCATCCGCTCCCTTCTAGTCCCCGCATCAGCCCATTTCTAGTCCTAGCCCCCCATAAGCCGATTTCCAATCCTATCCTAGCCCCACCATCAGCCCATTTCCAGTCCTAGCTCCCCCATCCATTTTGTCCTATGCGAGTCCCTCCATCAGCTCATTTCCAATCCCAGCCCCCCATCAGCCCATTTCTAGTCCTTTCCTAGCCCCATCAGCCTATGTCAAATCCTAGCTCCCCTCCACTCAACCCATTTCCAGTCCAAGCCGCCCATGAGCCTACTTCCAGTACTAGCCCTTCCATGAGTCCATTTCAATCCAAGCCCCACCACAGCCCATTTCCAATCTTAGAACCCCCCAACAGCCCATTTCCAGTCCTATCCTAGCCCCTCCATCAGCCCATTTCCTGTCCTAGCTCCCCCCACTCAGCCCATTTCCAGTCCTAGCTCCCTCCCCTCACAGCCCATTTCCATTCCAAGCCCCCGTCCCCATCAGCTATTTGCAGTTCAAGCCCTCCTTCCACTCAGCCCATTTCCAGTCCTAGCAACCCACCAGCCCATTACCAGTCCTAGCCCCCCATAGCCCATTACCAGTCCTAAGCCCCCCATAACCCATTAACAGTCCTAAGCCCATCAGCCCACTTCCAGTCCTAACCCCCATCACCCCATTTTCAGTCTTAGCCCCACAGCCCATTACCTGCCCTAACCCCCTCATCAGCCCATTTCCAGTCCTAGCCCACCCAATAGCCCATTACCAGTCCTAATACCCCATCAGCCCATTTCCAGTCCTAGCCCCCCAATAGCCCATTACTAGTCCTAACTCCCCATCAGCCCATTTCCAGTCTTAGTACCTGCATAGCCCATTACTAGTCCTAGCCCCCCCCATCAGCCCACTTCAAGTCTTAGCCCCCCCCCCACAGCCCATTACCTGTCCTAACCCCCCCAATCAGCCCATTTCCAGTCCTAGCCCCCCCCAATAGCCCATTACTAGTCCTAACCCCCCCATCAGCCCATTTCCAGTCCTAACCCCCCATAGCCCATTACTAGTCCTAACCCCCCCATCAGCTCACTTCCAGTCTTAGCCCCCCCTCACAGCCCATTACCTATCCTAACCCCCCATCAGCTCATTTCCAGTCCTAGCCCCCCCAATAGCCCATTACTAGTCCTAACAGTCCATTTCCAGTCTTAGTACCTGCATAGCCCATTACTAGTCCTAATTCCCCCATCAGCCCATTTCCAGTCTTAGCCCCCCATAGCCCATTATGTCCTAACCCCCCCATCAGCCCATTTCCAGTCCTAGCCTCCCCATCAGCCCATTACCAGTCCTAACCCCCCATCAGCCCATTTCCAGTCTTAGCCCCCCCATAGCCCATTACCAGTCCTACCCCCACCCATCAGCCCATTTCCAGTCCTAGCCCCCTCATGACCCATTACTAGCCCCCCCATAGCCCATTACTAGTCCTAACACCCCCATCAGCCCACTTCCAGTCTTAGCCCCTCCCCACCATAGCCCATTACCAGTCCTAACCCCCCTCTAGCCCATTACCAGTCCTAAGCCCCCTCCCCCCATCAGCCCAGGTAGATTTTAAAAAAACAAACCGGCTGCTGTTGCCGCTCCCACTGTGGCAGCGGCAGAATTAAGCGTCCCGCGGGGCCCCCCCCTGCCCGGCAGAGCCTCCCTACATCAGCTCCCGAGTCCCAAAGCGCAGGCTTTCAGAGCAGCGAGAGTTTCCCTTTCTCACGGCTGTTAATCCTGCCGGGGCTCATGAGATTTCCCATCAGCCCCGGCAGGCTTAACAGAGCTGCGAGAGGTCAGAGAAGCTCTCCCTTCGCGGCTCTGAAAGCCTGTGCTTTGGGACTTGGGAGCTGATGCTGCAGGGAGGCTCTGCCGGGCAGGGGCGGGCCCCACGGGATGCTTGATTCTGCCGCTGCCACAGCGGCGGCGGCAGTAGCAGCTGGTTTGTTGGGTTTTTTTATCTACTTGGGCTGATGCAGAATGTTTTTTGCGCGGGGCCCTGTGCAAAAAGCATTCTTGCTCAATGGACGGGCTGGCCCTGTTTCCAGGATTCCTTTTACCAATGGCAGATTTCATCTCTTTCCAAATGTTTTCAATTGGATTGACATCAGGACTCATTGCTGGCCAGTTTAAAACAGTCCACTGTTTCTTTTTAACCATTCTTTTGTACTTTTGGATGTATGTCCTGCTGGAGGACCCATGACCTTTGAACCAGACCTAGCTTTGACACTAGAGAGCACATTTTGCCCCAAAATATTTTGGTAGTCCTCTGACTTCATGATTCCTTTAATACGTTCCAGGCCTCCAGTTCCTGAGAAAGCAAAACAGCCCCACAACATTATGGAACCACAACATTATGGAACTTCCGCTGTATTTAACTGTAGGAAGGGTGTGTTTCTTTCCTTATAAGCTTCATTTCTTCACCTCTAAATGTATCGCTGGTCTGCATTTCCAAAGGAATCAAGCTTTGTTTCATCTGAACACAGAACATTTTCCCAGCAGGACTGTGGTTTCTCGAGGTGGATTTGGGCATCAGGCATGCCTTTTTATGTCTCTTTGAGCAGTGGGGTCCTCCTTGGCCTTTGCCTTTGAAGTTCTTCTTTGTTTAGTATGTGGCATATGGTGCAGGTTGAAACCACCACTCCAGATTGCTGCAGGTCAGCCTTAAGTTCTTTGGATGTTGTACATGGTGTTTGTCCAATAGTTCACACTAACCTTTGAGGACTTCTTGGATTAATTTTTCTTTTCCTACCATGTCGTGGGAGGTTCTTGACAGTCCCAGGAGCAGAAAACTTCTTAATAACATTGCAAACTGTAGACACGGGAATCCCAAGATTTTTGGAGATGGCCTTGTATCCCTTTGAAGTTTGATAACAATAGTTTTTCTGCCGGTCTCAGGCAGCTCTCTTGTTTTCACCATTGTGAAAATGGCCATTTTAAACATTAGAACCATCATTCATTGGTTGATTCAAGTCATGTGAGTACTGACTATTGATCACAGGTGTGTTTAATTTTACTGCAATGCGAACGTGGCTCTTCTGTTCAAATTGATTTGAATTGTTTATAAGGGTGCCAATAGTCACGTCCTGGCAATGTCCCAGTTTTTATACTATTATCTACTATTTCCTTTTTAATTGGTCTTGAAGTTTTATTTGATTCTTTTATGTGTCAAATGTGTGTGCATATATAGTCCAAAGCCATTTCACTGGCCACTTTTTTTTTTTTTTAGTAAATATAGGACATTAAGGGGTTGAACTGAAAGGGTGCCAATAATGTTGACCACAACTGTATACCCTCACACAACTACCTTGTTCCCATTGTCCCCCTAATCTCCCCCTCCAATCCTTGAATCCTCACCTTATTTCTGAGTCTCTCTTGTCCTCTATCTCCTTCATAATCTTAATCCTTGAAGCCATTTTTAGGGGACACTTACTGATTTTGGCCCCTATCCCCTGCAGCAACACTACACCAGGCTCATACTTCTCTCATGCCTTCTTGGTTCAGCCTCTGTCACCACTCCCTTTAGGCTTACCCCCTCTCTGTTTCCCATTTCAATCCCCTCCCCCTCCTAGACCCACTTTCTAAAACAAACCTTTTCTGCTCCATTAACAAAACTATCAGGAAGAGGAGGAGGGGGAGGAAGGAAACAGAGGTTGCCTTGAACAATTTCCTTTCCCTCTGCAGCCACATCATGGGAGGTGGGGGGAAAAAGAATAGGGAATTGTAACAGGTTTCAAGCATCTGACTCCCTGCTCTGCACTTTTCTCAGCCAGCAGCACATATGGCTGTTCTGGAAAATGTGGGCTTGCTGTCTGCTAAATGTTTGATGACACACCATTGTGTCATGATGACACCCTGGTTGAGAAACACCATTCTAGCTCACTGTTCCTATTCCATTTGGTTCCCCTGCTTGCTCTTCTCACCTAAAGAAATGGCCTATCATCTGACCTTTTCAATGCCTCAGCATCAGGAGTGGTGCCAAAGGACTGGAGAGAGGCACATATGATCCCTTTACACAAAAGCGGAAGTAAGGATGTGGTTGAAAACTACAGGCCGGTTAGTTTAACTTCAGTGGTGAGTAAATTATTGGAAACGCTGCTGAAAGAGAAAATAGTGAGGTTTCTGAAGTCCAGCTGATTACAGGATCCGAGGCAGCATGGATTCACCAGAGGCAGGTCTTGTCAGACAAATCTGATTGATTTCTTTGACTGGGTGACCAGGGAGTTGGACCAAGGGAGAGCCCTAGATGTGGTGTATTTAGAGTTCAGTAAAGCCTTTGACACCGTTTCTCACAGGCAACTTACAAACAAACTGAGCACCCTAAGGACGGACCCTAAAGTTATTGGTTGAGTAGGAGGCGACAAAAGTAAATGGAGCTCACTCTGAGGAGGAGATGGCTAGCAGTGGCGTGCCCCAGGGATCTGTCCTTGGTCTGATTCTTTTTAACATCTTTGTTAGTAATATAACGGAAGGGCTGTTGGGTAAGGTTTGCATCTTTGCGGATGATACCAAAATCTGTAATACAGTAGACACCCAGGAAGGTATAGATACCATGAGGAGGGATCTAGCTAAGCTTGAAAAATGGTCTTGAATTTGACAGATGAGATTTAATGTTAAAAAATGCAAGGTCATGCATTTGGGCTGCAGCAATCCAAGGGAGCAATACAGTATAGGGGGTGAAGTACTTTTGCCCACTAAAGAAGAGCGGGACCTGGGTGTGATTGTGTCTGACAATCTTTAAGTAACTAAACAGGTAGAAAAAGTGACAGCCAAAGCTAGAAGGATGCTTGGGTGCATAGGGAGAGGAATGACCAGCAGAAGAAAGGAGGTGATAGTGCCTCCATGTAAGTCTTTGGTGCGACCTCATTTGGAGTGTTGTCTGCAGTTCTGGAGACTGCACCTTCAAAAAGATATAAACAGGCTGGAGTCAGTACAGAGGGTGGCTACTAAAATGGTTAGTGGTCTTCATTATAAAGCATATGAGGACAGACTTAAGGATGTTAATATATACACCTTAGAGGAAAGGCGGGATAGAGGTGATATGATTGAGATGTTTAAATACCTCAGTGGCATAAATGCACAGCAGAGCTTCTTTCAATTGAAAGCAAACTCTGCTATGAGGGGACATGAGAAAAGGGATAGATTCAGGAGCGATATGCGGAAATATTTGTTTACAGAAAGAGTGGTGGATCCGTGGAATAGTCTCCCAGTGGAGGTGGTAGAGAAAAGGACAATATCTGAATTCAAAGAAGCATGGGACAAACAGAGGATCTCTGAAGGAAAAAAGGGGACTGTTGTAGTGGTTGATATGGAAGGACAGACTAGATAGATAGAAACATGATGACAGAAAAAACCCCGTGGCCTAAGACCTAAGTATACAATAAATTTTGTTACAATACTTACTTTACCTCTCTACCACTAAGATCAGTGAAGATAAATGCCCAAAAAATGTTTCACAGAAAAATTAAGTATAAAAGTATAAAACATTCTAGCAAACAGGCAATAGGTGAATTGTTCATTGATAGAGAAACACCAATTACTGTCATTACTTCTGAATTTGTTTTTTATATTTGATTACTCACCTTTTCTAAATCTCAGCTCAAAGCAAGTTACTTTGACTGGGTATATGCATTATTACAAACATCTAATCATGGTATGAGGCACAGTGCAGGAATGCCAGAATAATGGCGAGATATCATGTGATGGCTGGGGAGGGCAAGAGAGAGAGAGAGAGAGACAACTACTAGGTAATGGCTGGAGGGGGGGGGGGGCAATGAGAGAGAGAGAGAAAGAGACACTGGTGATGGCTGGGAGGCAAGAGAGAGAGACAGACTCCTCTGTTGGCAAACTTGGGATCATCATTGACCCCTTCTTCTCCCCACACATCCAACTGATTGAAATGCCAGGTTTTGGCTTTCTCTATAATATCAGCATAATTTGCCCCTTCCTTTGTGAACATACTACTAAGATCCTTATCCACTCTTTAATCATCTCCCATCTAAACTATTGCAACCTCCTCCTTGCTGGTCTCCCTCTGAATCATCTTTCTCCCCTTCAATCTTTTCAAAAATCAACTATGCGGGTAATCTTCCACCACTCACTATGCTCATGTAACCCCTCTTTTTTTTTTCTCTTTATATTTTATTTTATTAAAATTTTTACACTACATATCCAAGTATTCACATGACTGAAAAGATAATGGATTATATCAGCAAAACAAGAAAACAAACAATAAGAAAATATACAACCATTCCAAATTAGTCCACAAATAAAGGACATACAGGGTGGGGGGAGGGTAACAATAAATATACTAGTAGTGGCAAGACAGTAAAATAACCCACCACAAACTATCAAAAAGAAATAACTAAGCAGGTGGAGACTTAAGCACCAACTGTATGGGAAGGAACAGCAACCTGAACAGAAATTTCTTATCTAACACTCAAGAACTCTAAGGGGCTTGTTTACAAAGCTGCGGTAGCGATTCGCAATCGTTATCGGAGCCGCGCCCCCATGTAGTTCAATGGGGCCGCGGCTCCGATAACGATCGCGAATCGCTACCGCGGCTTTGTAAACAAGCCCCTAAGAGTTGCCTAGGCTCAAAGAACATATATACTTTATCTTTATAAAAAACACAATATTAACGGGAAATTTGAACTGAAAAGTAGCCCCCATGGCCAAGCCCCTAGGCCGAAGGCCCAGGAACTCCCTCTTCCTTATTTGGGAACCCCGAAATAAATCTGGAAACATTCTAACCTGAGATCCCAGGAAAAGCACATTAAAGTTCTGAAATAAGAGGGGAAAATTAATGCTTTATCTGACTCCAAAGCCAGGGTAAGAAGACCTATCTGTGATTACCTCCAAGGAGTTTTCCAAAAACCCTGTTAGGTCCCAACCTCCCAAAGAAACAGTTCCAGGAACAGCGCCTTGGTCACCGGCTCCCAAGGACAAGTACTGTGCCTGAGTCACTGGTGGAAAATGCTCCGAAGGAAGCTTTAACACCTCCCCGAAGTATTTCCTCAATATCTCCACTGGTGACAAGAATGAGAATCTAGGAAGACTCAAACGTTTGATGTTATTCTAGATATTCAGTCTTCTTTGTAATCACAGACTTGTCCTTAATCTGGATCACAACCAGATCCCGAAGCTGACCCATTTCTTGCTCCAATGAGAGGATTTTCCCTGCTTGCTGCTCCTGAATGCTGGAGATAGATAAGTAATTATTCTTAACCTCAAGTAATTCAGTACTTACAGAACCTACAAGAAAAGAGAGAAGAGTTTACCGTCGCTATAGCGTCCCACAGCGCAACCATAGTAATCACAGATTCACCAAGCCCTCAACTCCGGAGGCTGGCAACGCTCCAGTCTGCACTGATGTTGCCTCCACAGCAGAAGTTACTGACTCAGCAGTACCTCTGCACTGTGCCTCATACTCTGGAGGAGTTGCCCCTGCCAGTGGAGTACCCTCTTGGCTCCCCTTCAACACCATGCTCGTTAGCAAGCCGGAGGGAAGCACAGCGCAAACTGGCCATACACTTCCAGGTCGCAGTGGAAGGGTGCGCATCTCTGGAGAGAGCTGCACACCCGAAGCGCACAGAGCAAACAAATCCTCTGACAGCCGTGCAGAAGATGCTGTCCCAGCACCACAAGAGAAGCCATGGGAATCCAAAGTCTTTTGCCCGAGAGAATTCACCAAAGAAAGACCCGAGGGTAGGTTTACCTGCTTTCACTTCTTGCGACCCATTTCATCTTTTCATGGGTTGCAGATATAACTCCGAGACTCAGGAACAGAAGCAGCAACCTCTGATGCTCCTTCCTGTCGCCATCTTACTTCCCCCCGCTCACCCTGTAACCCCTCTTTTTCAAGTTTCTTTATGGCTCCCTATGCATTTCCATATCCAATTCAAACTTCTCCTACTGACCTATAAATGCATTCATTCTGCTGCTCCTCACTACCTTTCCTCTCTTGTCTTTCCCTATACCCCTCCTCAAGAACTCTACTCTTCTGGTAAATCGCTTCTATCTGAGCCCTTCTCTTCCACTGCTTACTCCAGACTTCAATCCTTCCACCTTGCTGCTCCTTATGCCTGGATCAAACTACCTGAGTTGGTACATCAGGCTTCATCTCTGGCCCTTTTCAAATCCAGACTGAAAACTCACCTTTTCAAGGCTGCTTTTGGATCCTGATCCACTTAGTCTTCCGCTCTTCAACTATGTGTTTCCTTACCATTCCCATAGATATATCTTAGTCCACAGCTATTGCATTGTCTGTCTTGACTGGATTGTAAGTTCTGATGAGCAGGGACCATCTCTCATATATATATATATATATCTGTACAGTGCTGCATATGCCTTGTAGTGCTATACAAATGATTAGTAGTAGTAATAGTAGTAGACAGACACTGGGTGATGACTTGGGGGGGAGGGGACAAAGACAGATAGAGAGAGCGAGAGGGAGAGATACTGGGTAATGGCTAGGGTGGGGGGGCAAAAAGAGTAACTGAAGGCAGGGTTCGGGAGTTATAAAGTTTATTTTCCATGTATTACTAAGCCATGATGATATGTAAAGCAAAAAAGGAAGTTCTCACAGGTGCAACTATAAAGTTTCATTAATATGCTGTTGACCACAAACTCACTGGGGGTGGTGAGAGGGGTAGGAAGAAAACAGTCGCTGCCTTCTATTGACAGCCACCCAGCCCTGGAGGCAACCCGTGGTCTGCTTCCACTGTGTACTCCGAGTCCGCTGAGCTTGTCTCAGACAGATGAGCCAGGGGAGTGACATGCACCTCGAGGTCATATGGCCACCTTCAGCATTCCCCGGGCTGTCACATGTCACCTCTGCTGGGTATCGCGGAGCAGGGCTGTAAGCCTCTGCAGGCGATCCATTGGAAGAAAGGCCCGAGACCACATGGTGTCAAGAAGGGCTCCAATGAACTCCAACTCTTGGGCAGACTGTAGGTGGGACTTGGGATAGTTAACAATGAACCTCAACTGCTCAAGCACCTGTATGATTAGATAAGGCAATTGCCGAACCCCATCCAGGGTGGAGCCCTTTATGAGCCAGTCATCTATGTAGGGGAAGACAAATACCCTCAGAATCTGAAGGTAAGTGGCCACCACTATGAGGCACTTTTTGAAGACTCGTGGCGCCGATGCCAGGTTAAAGAGAAGTACTCTGAACTGGAAGTGCCAATCCTCTGGGGCAAATCTAAGTATTTTCTGTGAGGGGGGTGGATTGGTATATGCGTATACATGCTCTTGAGATCAAGGGAGCATAGCCAATAGTCCTTTTGCAGGTAAGGAAGCAGAGTCCCCAATGAGATCATCTTGAACTTCTCCCGCACCAGTAGGTGTTGAGGTCTCAGAGGTTAAGGATGGGCCGAAACTCCCCCGTCTTCTTGGAGACCAGGAAGTATCTGGAGTAGAAGCACCACCTGAACTGAGCCAGGGTCACCAGCTCTATGGCAAAATCGGTTAGCAGAGCAGAGATCTCTCCCTGTAGCAAGTTGAGATGCAGGGGTTCTAAGCAAAACTTCCATGGATAGGCTTTCTGAGGCTTCTCTCAGCGCTGCTGACAAGGAGCCTGCACCTTTGGCTGAGAGCTCTAGGGGCTCGGGAGATACCATCACTTATCCTGGTAGAAAGTCTTCTTGTAAGAAGGGTCGGCAATCTTCCTTGAGAGCCTGGTAGGGTGACATAGAAACATGACAGCAAACAAAAAATACCATACGGCCTATTTAGTCTGCCCTTCCATATCAACTACTACAACAGTCCCCTTTTTTCCTTTAGAAAATCTTCTGTGTTTGTCCCATGCTTTCTTGAATTCAGATGCTGTCCTCGTCTCTACCACCTCCACTGGGAGATTATTCCAAGCATCTACCACTCTTTCCATAAAGAAATATTTTGCATATTACTCCTGAGTCTATCCCCTTTCACCCTCAGCCTTTGTCCCCTCATTGCAGAGCTTGCTTTCAATTGAAAGAGGCTCTCCTCTTATGCATTTATGCCACAGAGGTATTTAAACGTCTCTATCATATCTCCTCTATCCCGCCTTTCCTCTTATGTATACATATTAAGATCTTTAAGTCTGTCCCCATAAGCTTTATAACAAAAGACCACTAACCATTTAAGTAACCACCCACTGCATTGACTCCATCCTGTTTATATCCTTTTGAAGAACTGCACACAATACTCCAAATGAAGTCACACCAGAGACCTATACAGAGACACTATCACCTCCCTTTTTCTGCTGGCCATTCCTCTCCCTATGCATTCAAGCATCCCTCTGGCTTTCGTCATCACCCCTCCACTCGTCTAGCCACCCCAAGAACATAACAACCAACCATGCCCACGTCCCGCTCTTCCCTCACAGACAGAGGCACCCTGCCCCCAAATGCTATGCGTGACCTTGATTCAGTGGCGACTCCTACATCTTCCTACCATTGTGGCTGGCAGTAGATTACCAGGCCTCTCTTACAGGGCAATGGAGGGTGACATGGCTTTTAGGAAAGGACATAAGGAATCCCTGTGGGAACCAAACCAGGATCTGTTCCATATGAAGCTAATGCTCTAAACATCAGGCTACACCTCTGCTCCCAACATTTTCTTTTTTTTTAAGTGCTGTCAAGTCAGTGCTGACTCCTGGTGAACCAGCAACCCCTGGATTTTCTTGTGAAGGTATGACCGGAAGTAGATTACCAGGCCTTTTCTTATGAGGCGATGGCGGGTAAAATGACTTGCCCAAGGTCACAAGGAGTGCCAGTGGGAATCAAACCCAGATCTGTAGGGTACTAGGCTGTTGCTCTAACTACTAGACTATTCCTCCTGTGTCTCAATCTTGCCAGCCTTAACCTCCATCTGTTTTCCAAAGAGATTGTCCTCCCAGTAAGGCACATCCAGCAGCTTATCCTGCACCCACTGCTCCAGGTCCGAGGACTAGAGCCAGGCAAGCTGGTAGGCACCAGTGCCCACTGCCGCAGCCCTGCAGGTTGATTTAAAGGCAACATAAGTTACCCAGACCATGTACTTGGAACAATCCTTGCCGTGGACACCAGGGCACAGAAGGAGTACAGATGCTTAGGGGGATGAGCAAGCCAAACTCGACCAGATCCAGCATATCATCCTTCAGATACATATGTCCAAGTACAGCTGGTACGAAAGGACCCTGGCCATCAGCATGGTGCTCTGGAAGCACTACCTGCCAAAGGAGTCCAAGGTCCTCACCTCTCTGCCTGGGGCAATGAGATCTGAGTTTTATTGCTGTTTATCCTCCTCATGACAGATTCCACCACCAGAGAGGTGCAGGAGTTGAGGCTTCTCAAACCCCAGGGTCTTTTGGACCCAATACATCGAGTCCAGTCTTCTGCTGACTGATGGCACCATGAGGGGGTTCTCCCACATCCTCACCTGCAGCCTCTGTAGGATCTGGGGTACTGGCACAGTCACAGTCTCCTTAGGGGCTGAAAGGTACTACTACTACTACTACTGAGCATTTGTATAACACTACAAGACGAATGCAGTGCTGCACAGACACATGTAAGAGACACTCCCTGCTCATCAGAGCTTACAAGCTAGTAAAGACAGACAACACAGTAGCAGTAGACATGGAATACATCTAGGGGGAATGGTAAGGAAACACAAAGGAGATCAGACAAGTCAAGATCCAAAAGTAGCAGTGAAGAGGTGTTTTCAGCCTGGATTTGAAAAGGGCCAGAGAAGGTGCCTGATATACAGACTCAGGTAGTTTGTTCCAGGCATACGGAGCAGCAAGGTGAAAGGAGCGAAGTCTGGAGTTACCAGTAGAAGAGAAGGGCAACAGATAAAAGTGATTTGCCAGAGGAGCAGAGCTCCTGAGGAAGGCTGTAGGGAGAGAAAAGGTAGTGAGGAGCTGCAGAGTGAATGCACCTATAGGTCAGCAGGAGAAGTTTGAACTGGATGCGGAATCGGATAGGGAGCCAATGAAGTGACCTAAGAAGAGGGGTAATATGAGCTTGACAAGGATGGTGGAATATTACCCGTGCAGCAGCGTGTTGAACAGATTGAAGGGGAGAGAGATGATTCAGGAGGGAGACTAGCAAAGAGTAGGTTACAATAGTCAAGATGGGAGGTGACAAAAGAGTGGATAAATGTCTTAGTAGTGTGTTCAGAAAGGAATGGGCGGATTTTGTTGATGTTATAGAGAAAGAAACAGCAGGTCTTAGCTATCAGATGGATGTGGGTGGAGAAGGAGGGGCGTCCAAGATGACCCCAATGTTGCAAGCCAAGGAAACAGGGAGGAGTAGAGAGTTATCCGCAGAGACTAAGAAAGGAGGAAGGGAAGAGGAGGTTTTAGTGGGAAAAATAAGAAGCTCAGTTTTGGCCATGTTCAATTTCAAGCAGCAGTGAGACATCTAAGCAGCAATGTCAGAAATGCAGGCAGAGATCTGGGCCTGGATTACCAGAGAGATTTCAGGTGTAGAGAGATAGATCTGTGAGTCATCAGCATAAAGATGGTACTGAAAGCCATGGAAAGAGATGAGTGCACCAAGGGACTGGGTATAGAGGGAGAAAAGGAGTGGACCCAAGACAGATCCTTGGGGTACACCAACTGAGAGCAGGATAGCAGCAGATGAGAATCCACCAGAACACACACTGAAAGAGCAATGGGAAAGAAGAGAACCAGGATAGTATATAGACCTTAAAACCAAGCGAGGACAAGATATCAAGGAGAAGGTTGTGGTCAACAGCAGCCAAAGCAGGAGAGAGATTAAGAAGGATGAGGACTGAGTAAAGGCCCTTGGATTTTGCCAGGAGCAGGTCACTGGAGACTTTGGCAAGAGCCATTTCAGTAGATTGTAAAGGACGAAAGCAGATTGTAAAGGATCCAGGAGGGCTTGAAAGGAGAGAAAGTCGAGGCAATGGCAGTGAACTGCACATTCAAGTAGTTTAGAAATGAAGGGGAGGAGGGAAATGGGTCAATAGTTAGAAGGACAGATAGGATCTAGTAAGGGTTTCTTGAGGAGAGGTATAATTACAGCATGCCTGAAGGCTGCAGGGACAGTTGCAGTGGAGAGTGATAGGTTGAGAATATGAGAGATGGAAGGGACAACAGTGGAGGAGATGGGGCTTAGGAGATGGGTGGGAATAGGATCAGAGGAGCAGGTAGTGAGTTTGGAGGAGGAAAAGTGGTGAGTGGTTTCCTCCTCAGAGATCACAGAAAAGGAAGAAAGGATAGCAGAGATAGAGGGGGAAAGTTAGGAGTGAAGAGGGGGAGGAGGGGAAGCAGCTGATTTTGTGGGGAATTGGAGGGTGATTGTATGGAGTTTGTTGTGGAAATAGTCAGCCAGGGCTTGGGCCGAAAGGGAGGGAGGGGTCGGAGGCGGAGGCACCTTGAGGAGAGAGCTGAGAGTAGTAAAGAGACAGCAAGGGTCAGGCAAGAGAGTTAGTCATATGGGCATAATAGTCTTGTTTGGCGAGAGCTATGGCTGATTGGAAAGAGACAAGCATGAATTTAAAGTGCAGAAAGTCTGCAAGGGAGCAGGATTTGAGCCAGGCACACTCAGCTGAATGGGCACAGGAACGTAGATAGCGGGTAGTGGAAAACAGCCAGGGCTGCAGTATAGTATGCTTTACAGGACGTTGCATGGGTGAAGCAAGAGCATCCAGAACAGAGGAGTGCAGCATTATAGGAAGCTACTGTCTCATCAATAGACTCAGATGGCATAGTGGTGGAAAGAGGTGACGAGACAGTGGAGGAGAGAGCCAAAGGGTCAATAGCATGAAGATTTCTAAAGAGTTTGGAGGAGACAGGGTGAGGTTGAGATGGCAGGTGATGAAGAGTGAAGCTTAGCAAGTGATGGTCTGATAAGGGAAGAACTCAGGTACAGAGGTTTGAGGGTAAGCAACTAGAAAAGAACACAAGGTTGAGGCGGTGGCCGTGCTGGTGAGTGGCGGCAGTATTACAAAGCTGGAGGTCGGGGAAAGAAGCTTTAAAGCATAAGGATCAGAGTAGTTATCAACATGAATGTTAAAATCCCCGAGAATAAGAGTAGGGAAAGAGGAATCCTGTAAGAAGGAAAGCCACGTGTCAAAGTCTGTGAGAAAGGTAGAGACGGATGTTTCAGGAGGTTGATAAATTATAGTTAGACGGAGAGACAGTGGAGTGAAAGGGCAAATAGGGTGGACTTCAAAGGAGGGAAAGAAGTGAGACTGAGGGAGCAGGAGCGGTTGAAGTTGGCAGGAAAGAGAGAGTAGAAGCCCAACACCACCACCATGGCCTGGATCTCCAGCTCCTCCGCCCTAGGCTCGTCCTCTGACTCCAGGGGTAAGAGGATGGCCTCTGGAGGCAACTTCTGCCATTCATACAGAGGAGAGGAGTCCGAAGGGAGCTCGGGGGATCTGCTCTGACACCTCTGATTCCACTTTGGTCTCCCAGCCATCGGAGTCTGACTCCGAGAGGAAGCTGAAGTAGCATTGGGCCTCTTCCCGGTGCCGTCTCCAGCCACACAGAGAGGCAATAGTGCATCGAGTGCTTCCTCAGTCTCGCCAGGCATTGGACCTCAATATGCTCAAGAGGGAGATGGCCATGGGAACTGACGTTGATTCAGATCACCAGTCTGATGCACCTGCCTTGACGGGCAGCACATAGGTCTTGAGAATCAGCTGCACGGACTGCGATGGAGATTCCACCATATGGGCCTAGAGGGCCTGAAGGCATTCGAGGTTTGCCATCTCCAAAGGCATTGGGGCCACAATTACTATTTCGGCCATAGACTTCAGCACCTCCATTGGGGAGTCCACCACAGTAAGGACATCAGGGAGTACCCGGTATCCCTCCAATGCCCTGGGAGATGATTCCTCCCATCGAGGCACTTTAGCGGGCCACTCCCAGCCATCACTTTCCATGTCATGTCAGGAAGGGCTCCAGTGTCGATGCCCTTGGGTCTTTGCACAGTGCTAGGATGCCCCTTCAAAGCCGATGGAGTCGATGAAGAGTCCTCCGGGTGAAGACCGATGGACAGCCTTTGTTCTGGGCCACCGTGGTCCCTCAGTTCAGAGTGCACTCTGGTACCCCTCAATGATGATGCCTCTGCAGAGCCATGCGAGGACATCAGGACCAAAGCCAGGGCCAAAAATGCTGAATACAATGGCCCGAAGAGGGATTCCCTCTGATTCTCCCAATCCTTC
This sequence comes from Ichthyophis bannanicus, assembly GCA_033557465.1. Classification (NCBI taxonomy): domain Eukaryota; kingdom Metazoa; phylum Chordata; class Amphibia; order Gymnophiona; family Ichthyophiidae; genus Ichthyophis; species Ichthyophis bannanicus. The sequence continues at coordinate 333,857,061 of CM066036.1, read as the reverse complement.
AGGCCCCTCCTTGCCATCTAAAGACATGGATTACAAAAAGTGGGCTGCTAGTTGGAACACAAGTATTGATGGCACCAATTGTGCCAGTCAGTGACTGAGATGGTCCTGGCACAGTTGGTGTACTTCTTAAGAACGTTAGCTGGTTTCTGGGACATGTCCGGAAACACGGTCCTGGCAAGGTTGAAGGCCTCAATGGTTCCTGCTATGGGAAAAATAAAAGGAAAGCAAAATGGAACAAAAAAGGGAAAAACCAGAGCGCCAGCACCAAAGTCGATGCTACTAATGACAGGTAGTGAAAGCTAGATCAAAAGTAACCCATAAAGAGCCAAAGCGAAAAAATACTTTTCCCAAGTAGCAGGAACATGTCCTAGAGGCTCTGCAGAAAAAGAAGACTTGAGAAGATGGCGCCACAGCAGGCAGGAAGGCAGGGGTGCATTCGAGGTGGAGCCTCCCAAAAACTTCCAGTGGAAGCCAGGGAGTATTCCCGTGCAGGGCTCCATCGGTGACATCACCCATACGTGAGGGCTTACTTCCTGCTTGTCCACGGAAAAACCACCAGAAGCATCTGATTCTTGGAACATAAAGTCCGATTAAATTCATAATTTTTCAGCAAGGTAGGCAAATATGACAAATATTTCAAATATAAACACTAACAACTTGGCTCCAGCTTCCAAACGCGTTTAATGTAACCGATACAGAAAAGGGGTATAGCGATTTCTTGGCACCCACAATCAGCCTATCAGCTGTATTGTAGGTGCCAAGAAATCGCTAGACACAGTGGATCACTTTACAGCAACAAGATTAAATCAAAATAAACTGAACCATCCAATTTCTCAACAAATAGGGGTGTCCTACATGGAGCGATGGGGGGAGGAGCGGTGGGTTCACCCCTAAACAAACAAAGAAACAAAGATATGGGGAGGGGTGAAGACATGGGGAGGGGTGCACCTGCTCCTGGTGGGTGCACCACTAAGCAAAGACATGGGTAGGGGTGCACCTACTCCCTAAAAGACATGGGAAGGGGTGCACCTACTCCTGCCATATAGCTGGGCAGACTAGATGGACCATACTGGTCTTTATCTGCCGTCATTTACTATGTTACTATGTATTCTGCATCAATTGAAGCCTCTGTAAAAGGACCAATGGCAAGCCATAATAAAGTGCATTACAATAATCAGATTGTGTAAGAATCAACGTTTAGGGTAGTATTACTAGTAAATGTTCTTAAATCTTTCGTTCCAAATAATGCTGCAGATGGCGCAATTGCCTCAGACATCAAAAAGATACTTGGACCAAGGACAGATCTTAAGCTTTTAATAATAGTCCGTGGTCCAATTTTGCTCCCAGACCCCATACTACATCATTATTTTGAATTATCACATCTCCACAAGCCTGGATCCCACTCATCCACAAACTCTTCAGTTTTAGTTGGGTTTAGTTTCAGCTTGTATTCTTTCAATCACAATTAACTTCCCTTGAACAGCTGTCTACAGTCTCTGTAACTCATGCCTCCACAAATTCTTGTTGAATCCAGGAGCCAGTCCAAAACCTTAGGACCAGCAACTGAGACCCCTCTCAATACTGTCCACAGTGAAGTTTGAGTGGGGGAAGAATTCCCTTCTGAGATCATTTACAGCTTTTTTAGCAACAGATTTACTATTCTGTGTCTATGGGCAAAAAGAGTTAATAAATTAGTCCCTTAAAGGTACCGCTGCACATCACCAGCAAAAGCCAGCCATCTCCCTTTCCCCAAGCATGCGGTCAACTGTGAGACGGCACCCACTGATAGGTGAAGCAAAGAAGCTATTACCTCTTTGCTTCACATATCATGGCCTGTATCTCTTCCAGCCTTCACCCAGCTCTTTCTCTCTCTTCATACCCCCATTCCAATCTTCACTCAGTCTCTCCCTCTTTCATACTCCTCTTGCCAGAGTTGAAACCATGAGACAAGCCTTAACTTCCTCCATCATGTCGCTCAAGCTGCAGAGCACTGTGGAAATGTAGCAAGCACACTTTCTTCGGCAGTTCCACAAAAGGTTTATGAGTCATGGGCACCATTTTGAACCCAGGACTCGGAACAACAGGAGCAACTAGGAATGGATCCTGCTCCCACTAGACACAAAAGGCTCTGCTAAGAGCCGAGGATGAGGGATCAGGGAGTATGGGTATTAGGGGCACATTGGCGGTCAAAGGGAGATGTTGTGGGGGAGAGATCTTGGAGGTAGGGGGATACGTGCTTCTGGTAGGAGGGGATCGGTGTATGTATAGAGGTCAGAAGCAGTGATTTTAAAAAAAATTGCTCCCAGGCAGATATGAGTAATGCATACTTTTTCCCCATGTTCAGCTTTTAAAACTGCTGCTTCCTCTCCACATCCTATTTAAAATTTGCCTTCACATCAACTGGCTCACTCTTATCAACACATTTATTTAAACCTTAAAAAAAACCGAATATAAAGCAGAAGCCTAAAAAAACCCTGTAACAGGTCTGTAGCAATCCTGTTTTAGTTTCCACACAGAATCAAAAGGGAAAATGGGCAGGGGTTCAGAGGTGCAAATCCTTCCAACAGGCTGAAACCATGAATGGTGTTAAGCTGCTGGTAGTGCCCAAAGTGCACCAGGTTTTCTCCTATATGGGTTGCACCTAAAATGGGTATTAAAATGAAATGAATGCTAAGTACCAGACAAGGTCAATCATCAGGATGAATCAATCACTTACACTCTGGGAAATTATGTGATTATGTGCATGCATAACTTTGCACATTAATAATGAGCATAAGCATAATTGTGCAAAATCCATAATTCCCCCAAGGGCAGGTAGAGCAGAGGAAGGCAGAAACAACCATGGCGTGGGATGTTGCTGTTGCTGTGAAGACAAGGTCTACTGAAGAGACAGTGGTGCAGACCCCAAGTTGTTGCTGCCAAAACACCTAGCCCACTGAAGAGGAGGTTGCACAGCTCCCAAGCAGCTACTTCCATAAAGAGCCTACTGAATAGATGACAGTATGGAGCATAAATCACTGCTACCATGAAGACAAGGCCCACTGAAGAAACAGCAGCATGGATCCCAAGTTGCTGTCGCCACAAAAAGGAGACCAACCAAAAAGGCAGTGGGCACAGATCCCAAGCTATTGCTGTTGCAAAACATGTAGTTGCACAGATTCCCAGTCTCCATCAGCACAGGAGGAGGCCAAGAGCTCCAGAAGTGCTGGTGAGATAAAAGTATGAAAGGGAAGCAATGTGGCTCAAGAGTATGTCTTAGTGGCAGGTACCACAAGTGGGCAAAGCATCAGATTCTTTTACAGCCTCCACTGCCCTTTGGGCTGGTGATGTCGCTTCCAGCGTTTGGAACACACACAATAAAGAGAAATATTCAGATCTCTCCAGCTTAGCCAATCCTCCATCAGCCTCCTGATTACATCTAAGAAATATAAATATCACTGCTATCCATATAGTCAGGTGTTACTGGCCACGCTTCACATTAACTCTGCTCAGGCACAGATGGCACCAGAGTAGCCAGAGCAATTTTTACCAGCACTAGCCATAGAATGCTTTTGAAAATCAGCAGCCAGAAGACTTCTATATTTACTGGCTGCTAGCAAATATGCAAGTCCTTTTCAATATTGGTTGCGACAGTGGTTACGTCTATTTTGATGAGCTCTAATAAGAACAAGGTAGGCAACGCTAAGTGGTGAATTTGCCATTTTTAAGAAGGCTCTTGGAAAAACTGGTCATGACCGTTAGCACATTTTTTGGAAATTGAAAATCTATTAGATTTATTTCAAATTGCGATTCTGTTGGTACATGAATAAGAAACAAACAATTTTAGTATCACAGCTGGATGTCCTATGTACACAAATGGAGAATGGTATATGTAGCAATGATGCATATAGTTCCTGCAGCAGCATTTGACACAGTAATCCATAAGCTGCTGTAGGAATCACCGGCATGGTTTTAAGATGGTTTTAGTCTTACTTGAGCCATAGACCTCAGTGGGAGATATTGGGTTCATCTGAACAGCATGTGAGGTCCCCAAGAGGTCAACATCGTCATTCCACCTGTTTAATGTTTACCTACAATCAATAGGAGTCATTTTAGAAGCTCTGTTTGTGATTTGCCCATCTGAAAATGGCCATCCAGATGAGCCACTCACATCCACAACCCAAGAGCCGTTTTATAAAGGACTGAATTTACACGTGTTCAGCATGAACACATCCATGTCGCATGAGGGCGTGACAAAGGCATGTCCAGGGCAGCGCTAAAAAGATAAATATGCATCTCCAATTTCAGAAAGGCACTACATATTTAAAACCACCGGCAGACAAATCCATATCTACAACTGCTCCTCGGCACAAATAGGAATTTGTAAAGTGCTCATTTCAACCAGCTTCCAGTGCTACCAGGGGCATTTCCCTCTTGGCACCACAATAATTTTGTGTCCCTCATAGAAAGATAGCAAGTGAAAATCAACGCCTCTTTGTATACTGCCGCACAGCTGTATGACTCCATTTCTAAAATGTCAGGCTGGGACATGTAAGTGGCAACATATACACATGTGTGTTCTGAAATGCCATCATGGTGTGATGTAGAAGCCCCTATAGAGCCCATGGAAATAGAAAGAAAGGAAAAGGTTACCTTTAAAACTGATAGTCAGCCAGCTCACATAGCTCACTGTTTACAAGAGAAAGACAAACAGTGGGAGATAGGAGCTGAACTGACACGCCCAAGCTCTGACGTAGCAGCAAGCCTGGAGCTTGATCACTCACACCTGTTCAGAAAGGCAGAGCCAAGCCTCAGGGAACAGAAATATAAACGCTAGTTGGGAGCAAAGGAGGAGCAGCGAGGACAACAAGAGAAGCAAGGAAGGAAGCCAGAGAGGGAGCAAGAGGAAAGAGCTCCTGAGAGACATGGTTGGAGAGGCTCAGGAACCCTAGAGAATTGGAGACTTGGCAAAGAACCTACCTGCAGTTCTGGGAGAGAAGCCGGCAGACTAGAAGGTGGGAAGGCACAGCCCTATTGCCAGGAACCAGCCTGGGCAGAGAGAACAGGGAGCCCTCCAGTCCTTACTGCCTGAGGAAAGGCTTCAGAGTTTGCACAAGTGGAGACCCAGCACCAAAGCAGGGAGGTTAAGAAGCTCTACCTGGAACAGAGAGCCAAGGGGTGGCTCTAGTCAGGAATTACAAACGGAGAGTCACAGAGCATTTCCTTATAACTGGAAGGAACTAGATGAGAGCCAGAGAAGAAGCTCCAAAGCCACAGGTATTTCAAACCCTTGCTGTCTAGAATTGTATACAGGGGAAACACCCAAGTTTGCAGAGGGAGGTTACCTTAAACACAGTAGTAACAGCTGGCAGCCAAGCTCAGTAAATCCTGAGCTGGAAGATATGCAAACAGACAGTAATGTTAATGACATAGCTGAAGTTCCAATGGATTGCACACTTTGCTTAGCCGATGATATCGAGTCACTGTGTTAAGTCTTTGAGTTAAAGAGCTGTGAAACAGCAAAGGAAAAGAAGTTGTTTTTCTTTGCCAGAAGAAGCTGTTTGGTTTTCCCATCTTTGTTACTTAGAAAAGGCACAGCACGTTTTGGAGCCAGAGTGTAAAAAGCAGCTACCTTATTTTGTTGTAAATAATCCTCAAGCAAACACCTGGACACTCTCCTATTTTGTTCTACACTAAGTCCTAATGTGAGGGGAATAAATTTCTTGTCATTTTGCCTTAAACACTCGACTCATAACTATTCCTTTATCAGAGGTCTAAAAAGGGACTACAACTCCCAAGAGGCATTGCGAAAGCAGAAAGGTGTGGTCTCACTTTCTGATTAAAGAACATCATCTCAGACCAGCCCTCTTAGCCCTAGGCGGAGGGCTGACCTCGTGACAAGGGACACGTCTATGTTGCCTATCTCAAGAACATCCATATTTCTCAAAAGCATATTTCTAGAACTGATCATCTCCTTGCACGTGTCTGGGTTCTTATTCTGTATGTCCTCATTTTCTTTATAAGCTTACGGGAAACATTTATCTTCTGGGGGAGAAAAAGGTCAATTTTAGAATGCATTTATACATGTTCATATTTTCTGCTGCCCCCTCCCACAGATTTCAGACATTTTGACTTGGACATCCTAGAAGGCATCTAAATGTTTTTTCTAAAATGTATCTTTATATGTGTACTTACTAAAGGTGGCCAGTTTTTAATATCGTATTTATTTAAAGATTTTTAGATCAAAGCTGTTTACATTTAACAATTTTTAAAAGATACATAAAACATAATAAAACAATGAATTATGCAGATCAACATTGATTATGTTAGAATCTAATGTATATTGTCACCAGCACCCCTTTTTGGCCCTGTTAGGCGCCCACTTAGGGCCGTGAGGTGTGGGTTGCCTTATTAAAGAAATAGTCAGTAGCCGTGTAATTAAGGCAAAAGAAATAATTCAGGTTTTATTCCCCATCCCACATAGGATTCTTTATGAACAGCACAAAGGAACATAAAAGAAAACTGTTTCTTCACAGTACAGAAAATAAACTCTTCGCCAGCACAAGGTATCACAGAACTCTTGCTTGCCTGGCTAACATAGGGATGTAATTTCATCAGACAGACAAAGCGTGCAATCCATGGAATCCAGTTCTATATCACACTCCTGGTTTTCCCATTGCATCTGCTCATAGTCTGTATTTGGAGGCACATAACAATCTTTATAACTGAAATCCTCACAGCTCTTCCCTTGAATGACACTGGTTATTCTATTTGGTAAATGATCTACATCAACAGGGTTCAAGAGTCCTGTGCTAGGAACTGTATCTCTCAGGTTCCTTCTCCAATAGGGATTTTCCTCCCAATTACTGGGCTTTGCTCTGCTGGCAATGCCTGGCTTTTTCCCTCTAGCTACAACAAGGTACTTAGCTTTTGTCCCTGGGTAATGAGCTTCTCTCTCTGGGCTTTGGCTGGCTCCTCTCCAAGACTTCCACGTCTCTGTAGCCGGGTCCAAGCTGAAATCACTTTCTGAAGAGAGTCTGTGTCTGCTGCCTCTTGCTACTGGGACACTTCCTTTATTTCCTGGTTCTAGCAAGGTCTGCTGGTTGAGAGGACTTCCTTCCTCTTCGTTACTCACTCTCCAGTGACCGAGGCCCCCTCTGGCTTGGGAGACTCCTCCGCAGCTACAGCCTGCTCCACCCTTTGGCTTCTGCTCCTGCCTTTGCTGCCTTGGCTCCAGCCCCTCCCTTTGCTCCTCTACTGGGCTTTCCCTGTAGTTTTTATGCTCCTGTTCTCTGCACGTTGTACGTGCCCTTCCACTCAGGTGAGCTTGATTAGCCTTTTGTCTTTCTACTGCATCACCTTTGGTGAATGGAAAGTTTTCTCCACTATACTTGGGCTTTTTAAAAGCTGAATATGTTTGCTGCCTATGTGTTTGTGAGGTAAGCTCATCCTCTTTTCCTATTACCATAGGCTCTGAGCTAGCCATTTCCTCATATAACATAGGCTCTATACTAGTTACCTCATCACAATATACACATAGCATAATGTACTTAGAGTGAGGATGAATTACATATGCTTAATTTTACCAGACTGTCATAACTTTTGTGTACTGCTTTTAAGTGAGAAGCTAATTTTTGTTATTTAAATGGTGATGCCTAGTGGGCACTAGTTAGTCTGTTAGCTCTTCGCTGAACTTGCCATATTATGCTTTTTCTCCAGATATCCAAATTTGCTTTTTATTAATTTTCAACAAAAAACTGTACAAGTATCCACTTGTGAAAGAAACGAAGGAGAATGAAAAGAAATTATTTGCCAAAAGACAAAATATTACAAAATCTAGGAGCAGGTTATTAATATTTCCCATTCAATCAGAACACAATTAGAGGTGGGAGGAGGAAAGAGAAAAGGATAGAACGTAAAGGAAAAAAATGATCCAAACAGACTAGGTATAAGTGGAATCCCCTGAATACAGGAAATATCATTCATCTTTAATCGCCTCAGGAACCAAAGAGGAAGAAAGTGATAGTAAAAAAAGTTTCTTCAGGTTAAAAAAACATAATTGTTCCAGAAAAGTAAAAACATACTTAATAGTCATATCTGGTAATACATTTACAAAGATATCGCAAAAGAGAAGTAGAGTTTCTGGCAAGTTTCTTGACACACTTGCAAAAGATTTCCACCTCTCATGCATTGACCAAAGTCTGGAAAACCCCAAATTCTTTGGCCAAGGAATAACTTCTTAGATTTTTTAAAGTATAAAATGAAGAACATGTTCTGCTCGAAGACAAAGCTAGTCAGGAGAGGGGACCTATCCTGGACATCTTATATAGCAGAAATGTCCAGATACTCATTTTCTGCTGATTCTTGGATTTTCTTAGTTAGTAAAAAGTAAGCTTGCTCAAAGGAGGAATAGTTTTAACATTTTTGTTAGTGATATTTCTGAAGGGCTATCGCGGAAGATTTGCCTCTTTGCAGATGATACCAAAATATGCAATAGAGCAGACACCCAGGAAGGAGTAGATAACATGAGAAGGGATCTTGTTAAGCTTGAAGAATGGTCAAGAATTTGGCAAATGAGATTTAACGCTAAAAAAATGTAGGGTCATGCATTTGGGCTGCACAAATCCAAGGGAGCAGTACAATGTAGAGGATGAAGTACTTCTGTCTACAAAAGAGCAAGACCTAGGGGTGATTGTTTCTGATGATCTTAAGATGGCTAAACAGGTAGAAAAGGTGATGGCAAAAGCCAAAAGGATGCTTGGGTGCACAGAGCAAGGAATGGCCAGCAGGAAGGAGATGATAGTGCCACTTTATAAGTCTTTGGTGAGACCTCATTTGGAGTATGGAATTCTGGAAACCACACCTTAAAGGATATAAACAGGATGGAGTCTGTGCAGAGGGTGGCTACTAAAATGGTCAGTGGACTTCATCATAAGGCATATGGAGACAGACTTAAAGATCTCAATATGTATGCTTTGGAGGAAAGGCAGGAGAGAGAAGATATGAGAGAGACATTTAAATACCTGCGTGGCACGGGAGGCCAGCCTCTTTCAAATGAAAGAACACTCTGCAATGAGGGGGGATAGGATGAAGGTGAAAGGGGATGGGAGTAATATGCAGAAATATTTATTTACGGAAAGAGTGATAGATGCGTGGAACAGTCTCCCAGTGGAGGTAGTAGAGACCAGGACAGCATCTGAATTCAAGAAAGCATGGGACCAACACAGAAACTCTCCAAAGGAAAAAAAATACAGACTTAGTAGTTGGTATGGAAGGGCAGATTCGATAAGCCATATGGTCTTTTTCTGCCATCATGTTTCTATGTTTGCAGAAGGCACATTCAGTTTTTCAGAGGCAGATCTTGTCAGACAAATCTGATTGATTTCTTTGACTCGGTGACCAGGGAGTTCAACCGAGGGAGAGCCCTAAATGTGGTGCACTGAGATTTCAGTAAAGCCTTTGACACCATTCCACACAGACGACTTATAAACAAATATTTCTTAAGGCCATCTAAAATTCAGTAAGCCTAAATTCAAATGCCTCATCTGATTTTCAGATTGTTTTATTTACCAATGAATAATCACTTTATCCTTGACCATGACTTGGAAACTTTAGCATCACTTTTTAATATAGATATTCTCTCCCCAGTCTCCTTAGTAAAAAAGACTCCTGCTTCTGGGCTAATCGACCCACCATTAGAAGATCTCATATCTGTAGAGCAAAGGGAAATTGTGGAATCCAATGTCACCAGTATTCCCCAGTGGCAGAAAAAGACATGTCCTATCTAGTTTGCCCTTCCAGATCAACCACTACAATAGTCCCCTCTTTTCCTTTAGAGATCCTCTGTCCCATACTTTTTTGAATTCAGATACTTTCCACATCTCTACCACCTCCACTGGGAGATTATTCCATGCATCCACTACTCTTTCCGTGAAGAAATATTTCCACATATTACTCCTGAGCCTATCCCCTTTCACTCTCATCCTATGTCCCCCTTGTAGCAGAGCTTGCTTTCAATTGAAAGAGGCTCTCTTCCTGTGCATTTATGCCACAGAGGTATTTAAACGTCTCAATCATATCTCCTCTATCCCGCCTTTCCTCTAAAGTATACATATTAAGATCCTTAAGTTGGTCCTCATTTGCTTTATAACGAAGACCACTGACCATTTTAGTAGCCACCCTCTGCACCGGCTCCAACCTGTTTATATCCTTTTGGAGGTGTGGTCTCCAGAACTGCACACAATACTCCAAATGGGATCGCAACAAATACTTATAAAGAGGCACTATCACCTCCTTTCTTCTGCTGGCCTTTCCTCTTACTATGCACCCAAGCATCCTTCTAGCCTTTTCTACCTGTTTAGCTACTTCAAGATCGTCAGACACTATCATACCCAGGTCCCGCTCTTCTTTTGTGGATAGAAGTACTTCATACCCTACACCAGGGGTCTCAAACACGCGGCCCGCGGGAGAAGGTTGTGCGGCCCGCGACGGCTTCTGCTGCTGCCGTTGCCGAATCGACGGTCAATTAAAAAAAAATAAAAAACTGGCTTCTGCTGCTCTGTCCTGCGGCCCGTTCCCCTCTGCGCGAGAGCCCTGAATGTGCTTCCTCTGCGGCGTGCTTTTCAAGCCGCGAAGGGAGTATTTCCCTCTCGCGAGGCTTGAAAAGTGAATAGGCTTAAGCCGCGCGAGAGGGAAATACTCTCTTCACGGCTTAAAAAGCATGCCGCAGAGGAAGCACACTCAGGGCTCTCGCGCAGAGGGAAAGGGGCCGCGGGACAGCTGATTTTCTGCTGCAGCAGAAGCCAGCAGCAGAAGCCAGGTTGTTTTTATATTTACCGGGGGGGGGGGGGTATGACTGGAAATGGGCTATTGGCAGGGGGGGGGGTATGACTGGAAATGGGCTATTGGCAGGGGGGGGTATGACTGGAAATGGGCTATTGGCAGGGGGGGGGGTATGAATGGAAATGGGCTATTGGCAGGGGGGGGTATGACTGGAAATGGGCTATTGGCAGGGGGGGGGTATGACTGGAAATGGGCTATTGGCAGGGGGGGGTATGACTGGAAATGGGCTATGGGGGGGTATGACTGGAAATGGGCTATTGGCGGGGGGGGTAGGACTGGAAATGGGCTATTGGCGGGGGGGGGGTATGACTGGAAATGGGCTATTGGCAGGGGGGGGGTTATGACTGGAAATGGGCTATGGTGGGGGCTAGGACTGGAAATGGGCAGGTGGGGGTTAGGAAGGACTGGAGCTGGGCTGCTGGGGGGAGTTAGGACTGGTAATGAGCTATGGAGGGGCTGACTGAAATGGGGTAATGGGGGTTAGGGCTGGAAGTGGGCTATTGGCAGGGGGGGTTATGACTGGTAATGGGCTATGGGGGGTCTAGGACTGGTAATGTGCTGGGGGGGTTGCTAGGACTGGAAATGGGCTGAGTGGAAGGGGGCTTGAACTGCAAATGGCTGATGGGGAGGGGGGCTTGGAATGGAAATGGGCTGTGAGGGGAGGGAGCTAGGATTGGAAATGGGCTGATGGGGGGCTAGGATTGGAAATGGGCTGATGGTGAGGCTAGGATAGGACTGGAAATGGACTGATGCAGGGACTAGAAGGGAGCGGATGCTGGGTGGGGCTGGAACTAGAAGGGAGCTGATGTTGGGGGAGGATTAGAATGGGATGGAGCTGGGAAAGTGAAATGGAGAGGGGAAAAATATTTTGTCTGGGAGAGAAGACAAATCTACAATTGGCCAGGTATTGTGAGAGTAAGTGGGGATTGAGGATGGAGGGGTAAAATTTGAGTGGATGAAATAGGAATGAGGAAAGAGAAAAAGGAGAAAGATTAGTATGTTAAAGCAGATGTAGAGAGAGAATGGAAAAAAAACTAGGAGAGAAGAAAGGGCAAATGGAAGCAGACGATGGAGAGTTAGCAGAAGACATGAAGAAACCAGAAGAAAGTGGCTGGAACAATTGCAACTGAAAAAAATGCACAAAAGGTAGAAAAATCTCTCTTTATTTTGAATTTATTAACTGGAATATGTCAGCTCTGGGAAATGTGCATCATTAATGTTTGCGCTTTGTTTAGTACAAGAGGAAATTAATTTATAGTTTTATTTCTACAGTGTTGTTGTACATTCCAAGTTTGGCTTTTGGGGTTCCCAGTTTAATTATTGTCTTCTTGTTTCTAAATCTTTTAGTCTTTCTTTATCCATACTCATTAAAGAGGCATGTTTACTAAAAGTTAGTGTATGGTAACATTATGCAAATATTTATGCAAATGAGGTCCCTTATGCAAATGAGGCCCCGCGTCTTATGCGGCCCCCGGGTTACTTTACAAGTCCTCATTTGGCCCTCAAAGCAATTTGAGTTTGAGACCCCTGCCCTACACTGTAGCGCTCCCTTGGATTTTTGCAGCCCAAATGCATGACCCTGTATTTTTTACCATTAAATCTCAGCTGCCAAATTCTAGACCATTCTTCAAGTTTAGCTAGATGCCTGCTCATGTTATCTACACCTTTCTGGGTGTCTGCTCTATTGCAGATTTTGGTATCAACCGCAAAGAGGCAAACCTTACCAGACAGCCCTTCCACAATATCATTAACAATGATGTTAAAGGATTGGACTAAGGACAGATCTCTGCGGCACTCTACCGGTAACTTTCTTCTCCTCAGAGTGAGCTCCATTTACCTTTACTCTTTGTTGCCTCCCATTCAACCAATTTCTAACCCAAGCAGTAACTTTAGGGTCCATCCCTAGGGTGCTCAATTTGTTCATAAGTCGCCTGTGCGGAACGGTGTCAAAGGCTTTACTGAAATCTAAATACACTACATCTAGGGCTCTCCCTCGGTCCAACTCCTTGGTCACCCAGTCAAAGAAATCTATCAGATTTGTCCGAAAAGAACTGCCTCTGGTGAATCCATGCTGCCTCGGATCCAGTAATCCGTTGGACTCCAGAAACCTCACTATTTTCTCTTTCAGCAGCGTTTCCAATAATTTACCTACCACCGAGGTTAAACTAACCAGCCTGTATTTTCAACCACATCCTTACTTCCACTTGTGTAAAGGGACACACGTGTCTTTGTCTCCAGTCCTCTGGCACCATTCCTGACTCCAAAGAGGCACTGAAGAGGTCCATCAGTGGAGCTGATAGAATGTCCCGAAGTTCCTTCAGTATTCTCGGATGTATCCCATCCGGTCCCATCGCTTTGTCTACTTTTAGTTTAGTTAGTTCCTCACAACAGTGTTCTGAAAATCGTTTGAGATCCCCCTCACTTCTGTTCCTGTTTGTGGGTGCTTTCTGAGATCATGCTCCCAGCCCTTCATCTGTGAACACAGAACAGAAATATTTGTTAAGCAATTCCGCTTTATCCTCATCAGCTTCTACATATGCCTCCCTTTCACCCTTAAGTCTGACAATACCACTTTTGACCTTCCTCATCTCACTAACATTTCTGAAAAATGTCTTATCCCCCTATTTTATTACGTTGCCTATTTCATCTTCTTTTATATCTGCTTTCTTGACTACTTTGCCAGCCTCTCTAAGTTTTTCCAAATATAGATGCCTGTCTTCCTCTCTCTGTGATCTCTTGTATTTCATGAAGGCCTCCTTCTTTTTCTTCACCTTTTCAGCTATTTCTTTTGAGAACCATAGTGGCCTCCTTTTCCTTCTACCTTTATTTACCATTCTAAGAAAAAGGGGATATTTTAAGGGCAATCAACCTTTCAGCTTTGCTCAATGTTTTTCTACATCTCCCAGCTGTTCCCATCCTGCTAATGACTCCTTGAGGTATTGGCCCATCTTGGCAAAGTTAGTTTTCCTAAAGTCTCCTCGCTTTTGAATGGATTTTATCAGCCCTAGTCCTAATACTGAACCTCACCATCTTGTGATCACTGGATGTGAGATGATCTCCCACTATAACATTAGAAACACTTTCACCACTGGTAAGCACTAAGTACTGTATGGTCCCTTCACGTGTGGGTTCTGTTACCAGTTGCCTGAATAGTTCTTCCTGTGAAGAATCCAGGATTTCCTTAATTCTAGATACTGCAGCAGGGATGTGCCAATCAACATCCAGCATACTGAAATCCCCTATCAATAGCACTTCCCCTTTACTGGCAATGCTGCGCGTGTCTTCTATTAAATCTCCGTCCACTTCTCCCTGCGAGAGAGATCTGAATATCAAGCCAATGCAAATGGATTTCTCTTTCTCTCTTTCTAGTTTAAGCCACGTGCCTCCTCTCTCCCTTTTAATATTTTTTACATAGTGCCACTCCTCCTCCCCTTCTTCCTACCCTGTCCTTTCTGAATAAAGTATTTATTTAACAAACATTTTTATACCACGCTTTCCACGTGATCAAGCGAGGTTTACAAGTAACAATGTTCTGAAAAGTACACAAAACATAGTCTTATTCAGTTACATAACATAACATAACATAGTATATGACGGCAGATAAAGACCAGTATGGTCCATGGAACATAAATAACCATATACATTAATGAGATACAAACTTTGAAGGGTAGGTGTACCCTTTAACTAAACACAATAATTGAGCATGGTTGATATTTTGTATGCTCCATCAAGCAGCTGCAAGTAAATTTCCATCTTATGTTTAACTTGCTAGTTGACTTGTTGTTTGATTTGTTGTGACGTTGTCTTGAGAGTCAGCGCTTGGTTGTGAGCCATAGTGTGTGGAAAATAGGAATGTTTTAAGTTTTTTGCGGAATATTTTAATGTCATTTTGTTCTCTGATGTCCTCAGAGAGCTCGTTCCAGAGGGTTGGTGCAGCCTGTGAGAATGCTTTTTTATTTGTTGAATTTTTTTTGGCTTTTCTAAAGTCCTTTGGTATTACAAGTTTATGTTTATTTTTGCTTCTTTGGGTTCTGTTTGAAGTTTCAATAGTGATTGGGTTATTCAGGGAGGATGGGGCTATGTTGTGGATTATTTTAAAGGTGGTAACCAGGATTTTGTAGATTATACGGCTATGTATAAGTGTAGTTCCGATAATATAGGTGTAATGTGTTCTATGGCTCTAATGTTTAGGACTGTTCTGGCTGCCACATTTTGGGCTAGTTGAAGCCTTCTGAGAGATTGTTTTGATAGTCCCTTAGAATGGAGTTCACAAAGTGAAAGTGGGGAGTGATAGATTGTATAACAGATTTGAAGTCTTGTAGATGGATCAAAGGGCGGAGCTCTTTTAGTAGTTTTAGCTTGTAATGTATCTTTTTCACAGTGTTTTTTTATGCGAGTTTCCATACTGAGAGTCTGGTCCAGTATGACACCTAAGTATTTCACCTCCTTTTTCACCGTAATGTTGGATTCTTGCAGGCAGATTGACGTCCACTGTGAAATGTCTTTAAAACAGTCTGCTAGTAATTTTGTTGGAGAGTTTGGGATCGTGAATGGAATGTATAACATTATGTCATCAGCATATTTGTGGTAGGATATGCGGAATCTTTTGAAAATATGACAAATGGGCTGAAGATATAAGCTGAAAAGGAAGGCTGAGAGGGCGGAGCCCAGGGGAGACCTTGTTCCTGTTTGAAGGTTGTTGATGTATCTTGGTTAATTCTCACTGTTTGGGTTCTATCCAGGGGCGGCCCAAGGGTGGTGCGAGGCCATGTGTGGAGACTCGGTGTGGGGCCTCATTTGCATAAATATTTGCATAACGTTACCATACACTAACTTTTAGTAAACATGCCTCTTAATGAGTGTATGGATAAAGAACGACTAAAAGATTTCTACATTACTATAATCCAGTGCCAACCGCCAGGCACATTAAGAACTACTACAAACACTGCCCATTTAGAACCCATAGCAAACCCGCCGTATCCTAACAGCACTACCAGGACTCACAAAGCACCATACTCTACCTATCAAAAGGCAACACTGCAAATATTAAACCAATACATTTCAGAGAATAGCAATACATGACCTACTGGGGAAAGAGAACAAGTGGCAATGTCAAATACGAATTACATAAACAGAATACCTCAGCTCAGTTACACATGCAGAACATAGACCATCACCAAACAAGAAATCACAATTTAGAAACAGGAAGATAATAATTAAACTGGGAACCCCAAAAGCCAAACTTGGAATGTACAACACTGTAGAAATAAAACTATAAATTAATTTCCTCTTGTACTAAACAAAGCGCAGATGTTAATGATGCACATTTCCCAGAGCTGACATATTCCAATTAATAAATTCAAAATAAAGAGATATTTTTTTACCTTTTGTGCATTTTTTTAAGTTGCAATTGCTCCAGTCACTTTCTTCTGGTTTCTTTGTGTCTTCTGCTAACTCTCCATCATTTGCTGTCCATTTGTCCTTTCTTCTCTCTTCTAGTTTTTTTTTCCATTCTCTCTCTACATCTGCTTGAACATACTAATCTTTCTCCTTTTGCTCTTTCCTCATTCCTATTTCATCCACTCAAATTTTACCCCTCCATCCTCAATCCCCACTTACTCTCCCAATACCCAGCCAATTGTAGATTTGTCTTCCCTCCCACACAAAATATTTTTCCCCTCTCTATTTCACTCCCCCGGCTCCATCCCATTCTATTCCTCCCCCAACATCAGCTCCCTTCTAGTTCCAGCCCCACCCAGCATCTGCTCCCTTCTAGTCCCTGCATCAGTCCATTTCCAGTCCTAGCCCCCCATCAGCCCATTTCCAATCATATCCTAGCCCCACCAGCCCATTTCCAATCCTATCCTAGCCCCACCATCAGCCCATTTCCAGTCCTAGCTCCCCATCCAATTCCAGTCCTATCCTAGCCCCTCCATCAGCCCATTTCCTGTCCTAGCTACCCCCCTCAGACCACTTCTAGTCCTAGCTCCCTCCCCTCACAGCCCATTTCCATTCCAAGCCCCACTCCCCATCAGCTATTTGCAGTTCAAGCCCCCCCTTCCACTCAGCCCATTACTAGTCCTAGCCCCCCCATAGCCCATTACCAGTCCTAACCCCCCCATCAGCCTATTTCCAGTCCTAGCCCCCCATAGCCCATTACTAGTCCTAACCCCCCCATCAGCCCACTTCCAGTCCTAACCCCCCATCACCCCATTTTTAGTCTTAGCCCCCCCCATACCCCATTACCAGTCCTACCCCCCCATCAGCCCATAGCCCATTACGTCCTAACCCCCCCCCCCATCAGCCCAGCTAGATTAAAAAAAAAAAACTGGCTGCTGCTGCAGCTGACGCCGTGGCAGCGGCAGAATCAAGTGTCCCGTGGGCCCCCCCCCCCTGCCTGGCAGAGCCTTCCCTGCAGCATCAGCTCCCTCAGCGCGGGCTTTTCAGAGCCGCAAAGGGAGAGTTTCCCCTTCTCACGGCTCTGTTAAGCCCACCGGGGCTGATGGGACTTCCTGTTTCCCATCAGCCCCAGTGGGCTTAACAGAGCCGCAAAAGAGAAACTCTCCCTTCGTGGCTCTGAAAAGCCCGCGCTGAGGGAGCTGATGCTGCAGGGAAGGCTCTGCCGGGCAGGGGGGGCCTCGCGGGACACTTGATTCTGCCACTGCCACGGCAGCAGTGGCAGCCAGTTTGTTTTTTTTTAAATCTACCTGGGCTGATGCAGAATGTTTTTTGCGTGGGGCCCCCTGAAACGCGGGGCCCTGTGCAAAAAAACATTCTTGCTGAATGGACGGGCCAGCCCTGGTTCTGTCTTGTAGGTATGATGTAAACCAGTTGAGGACTAGAGTGTTTAGGACGAGCTGTTGAAGCTTGTTTATCATCAATAGGTGGTTAACGCTATCAAAGGCTGCCGTGATGTCCAAGAATAGAAGGATAAATGCTTGTTTAGAGTTATCCATGACTCTTGACCGAGTGTCAGTTAAAACTGTGAGAAGTGTTTCAACTCCGTGGTGTGGTCGGAAGCCACATTGATGTTCGTCAAGGGGGGCTGATGAATCTATGAAGTCCTGGAGTTGAATCTGAACTACGTTTTCTGTTAGTTTGGCTAGAAAATGTATGCTTGAAATTGGTCTGTATGAATTAGGTGAGCTTTTGTCGAGATTGTTATTTTTTAAGATTGGACGTATTTGTGCATGTTTGAGAGAGGGTGGTAAGTATCCATTCTTGAGTGATAGGTTTAATTACATCCCAGTCATGGTTTCTGTGAACCATGACTCTGTAACTGCCACTAAATCCAAGTCATCCTCTCCCATTAAAGCCTCAACATCTGGGATCTTATTTCCTATGCTACGGACATTTATAAACACCGCTTTCCACATGTTGCCCCTTTTACCCATTTCTATAAAGGTATTCATTGTTTCACTTACCTGGGGGCTTTCTTCCCCATTCCCAATGGATCTAGTTTAAAGCCCTCTTCAGTAAGTTAGACAGTCTGCTACTGAAGACACGTCGCCCCTTCTTGGACTGATTCTACAACTTTGGGGTGCTCGAACTCTGGTTCTTCCCTTTACTGGGATGCTTTCACCTCCTCTACTTCCAGGGCTGCATAATCACCAATCCAACTCCTCCAGCCCTTGAGTTGAAGAACCATTAAGCAGCCCTAGAATGAGAGGAGGTGAAAGCATCCCAGGAAGGGGAAGAACCAGAGTTCGAGCACCCCAAAGTTGTAGAATCAGTTACCACAAGGAAGCGAAGGGTAGTGGTGGTTGATGACTCTATTCTGAGGGGTACTGAGACGTCCATCTGCCGACCAGACTTTATGTCCAGAGAGATGTGCTGTCTGCCAGGTGCCAAAATCCAAGATGTTATGGAGAGCTTGCACATTCTGTAGGCTCCCATCTTCAACTCTGTTGGCTAGGATGTTTCAAGAAGCATCTCATTAATGTACTTCTCACTGTCTTGAATGCTCCTCAGCCTTGCCAGCTCTTCTCTGAGCTCCTCCACTTGTTTCCTGAGAGCTTCGGCATGCAGGCATCTTGCACATGGAACCGGCCCTTCAACTTGCATTGGGATCTCTGTCTAGACAGAGATAGAGGCAGAAGCTGTAACAGGGGCAACAACTTTGACAGTATGATATTTCCCAACCACTGTTCAGCTGGTGGAGCTTTTGTACCTGTTGGAGTAAAGGAGAGAGACCTACCAAAGTACCAGTCTATTTCTCAGCTGTCCTTTCAGAGAAAAAGCAGTTAACCTCTTTTAAGTGTGTTCTAAAAGTGCTGTTGTAAGTCCCCATGTGTAAGTAAATGGGGAGTTGCCCTATAAAGCAAGAATGCTCACATAGGGTGGGTGGGAGCCCGAATGGGTAGGGAGGAATCTAACACCCGATGAGCTGTCAGTGCTTCAAAGAGCTGGGAAAGAGAAACTAAAAGCAGAGTTTTAACCTACACCATAAAAAATAATATATAGTAAGATAGTATATAACAGCAGATAAAGATCAATATGGTCCATCTAGTCTGCCTAGCAAGGAGGCAAGAATAGGTGCACCTGCGGCTGCCGCTCCGTGCAGATCACCCCTGCCCATGCTTTTGTTTAGGGGCGTACCCACTGCTCCGTGTAGGTCACCCCTATTTGTTGAGATATAAGAAATGGTTATGTTTATTTTGATTTTATCCTGTTGTTACAAAGGGATCCACTGCGTCTGTCCCATGCCATTTTGAATTCCATCACTGTATTTGCCCCCACCACTTATTATTTATTATTATTTATTACAGTTGCTTATATACCGCACTATTCGGTATCATCGAATACCGAATACCGGTACCATCGGGAGAGCATTCCAAGCACCCAACACCCTTTCAGTGAAAAAGTATTTCCTGACATTGCCTTTCAGTTTACCCCCCTTGCAGCTTCATGGTATGCCCTCAAGCTTTTACTTCTTCCTCGTCTTTGGAAGAGGTTTGTTTGTTCATTAATACCCTAAGTATTTGAATCATATCTCTCCTGTCCCTCCTCTCGAGTGTACATATTTAGGTCTTGAAGTCTCTTCTCATAAGTCTAACGCAGGCTCCAAATCATTTTGGTCACCTTCCTCTGAACCGTTTCCAGTCTTTTTATATCCTTTGCAAGTTATGGTCTCCAAAACTGAACACAATATTCCAAGTGAGGCCTTCACCAGCAACTTGTACAGTGGCATTAGTACCTCTTTCTCTCTGCTGGTAATTCCTCTTTGTATGCAACCCAGCATCCTTCTGACTTTTGCCACCGCCTTGTCACACTGTTTCGCCACCTTGAGATCCTCAGAAACAATCACTCCGAGGTCCTTCTCCTGGTCTGTGCAACCAACCGCTCGCCCCCTATCGCATACAATTCCCTTGTCCCCTTTTGAAATACAGCACCTAAAAAAGAATGTAACTTTTTTAAAATGTAAACCAAAACCTTTTAGAAGCTCTCAGGCAGAGAAGATGAAACTAGACCTTACCTGCTAATTAATGTTCCTTGAGTTACGCCAGTCCAGGCTGGCATCCATTGTGAGTTGCACCCAGTGAGGGATCTCTAGGGGTACACCTTTCAGGATTCTGTACATCTGGGAGCCACCAACGGAGTCCAACCCGTGCTTCCTCCATGCAAGGCTGGTGCTTCGAAAGCAGGTGAACTGGCGCCGACCACCTGTGCAGTACAACTCTCTGCAATAGTCGCAAGTGCGCCTGTGGGACCATCTCGATAGACATGCCATGGAGCCCAACACTTGTAAGTAGTGCCAAGCCGTAGGCCTTTGCAACTTCAGAACTGCCGGATCTGCATCTGTAGCTTGTGTGCTCTCACTATCAGTAGTGACATTCATCCAACGCTAATCTGAAATCGAGCCCCAAGATATTCCAGGTTTTGGGACGGCACAATCCGACTCTTGGCAAAATTGACCACCCAACCGAGGCTCTAGAGAAACATGATTACCAGTTTTGTCACTCTTTCGCTCTGAGACACTTTGCTCTTTTGAGCAAATCATCCAGGCAAAGGTGGACCAGAGTTCCTCCTCGTCTTAGTGCCACTGCCATTACTACCACGACCTTGGTGAAGGTCTGAATCACGGTCGCTAGACCAAAAGGCAGAGCCTGAAACTGAAAGTATCCGCCAGTCACCGCAAACCTGAGAAACCGCTGGTGCTCTGCCCATATCAGAATATGGAGGTAAGCCTTGGGAGGGGAGTTCTTGACTTCCCTCGACCTTCTCGTACTGCCACAGTCACTGACCTTAGTGTCTCCATATGAAAGTGTGGCACCCGTAGAGTTCGATTTACATACTTGAGGTCTAGGATGTGACAGAGGGTACCCTCTTTCTTTGGGACCATAAAATAAATGTAGTATCGATCATATCTGCACTGGGTGTGGGGCGCTTTTACCAGCGCCTGCAGCTCTAACAACCACTGTTGGGTTTCCTCTACTGCTCTTCTCTTTAGGCTCACCTTGCATGGGGAATTCACAAAGGCGTCCCGGAGGGGATGCTCACACTCTAGAGCATAACCTTCCCGGATGACCTCTAGCACCCACTGGCCGGTCGTAATTCAGGTCCAGGCATTGTAAAATTCCCGCATCTGACACCCTACAGGAATTACCTTTGCCTGACTCCTCCTCGGTTCATTGCGACTTCTTGGGAGCCGTTGAGGCGGGAAAGTAGAATTCTCTAAAGGATGGAAAATTACCCCTCTGATGGGGTGCAAACCTGAGTGATCAGAATCTCCAAAACTCTTCGCTGCCCCCATCCAGTGGCTACAGCCCACCCCAGTTTCTGCTTGTCCTCCAGCAATCTTCCTCCTTTCGTTTCTCCCAGATCCTTCACCAGCTTCTCTAAATCGTTTTCCCCAAAGAGGAGCTTACCTCTGAATGGGAGTTCGCTTAGCCTCGACTTGGATGATACAACCACTGACCAATTACGAAGCCACAAATACTGCCTTGCAGCCACTAAAGAGGCAATATCTTTGGACAAACAGTGAATGAGGTCATAGACGGCATCCGCCAGATACCCTGCCCCTGATTCCAACTTCACCGCATCTGGGGGCTGCTGCTGATTGACTCCTGAGTCCTCTACAATTCCTTGTAACCATCGGAGGCATGCCCTGGCCACAAATGCTCCACACACTGATGCTCGAAGCACCAGGGCATTAATGTCAAATGCCTGCTTCAAAAGCATTTCCAACTTGCGGTCCTGTGCATCCTTGAGGGCCGAACTACCCTCCTTCGAGGATTGTAGTCTTCATCACTGCTGAAACTGCCACATCCATCTTAGGAATGCGCCAAAATTTCTCTATCCCGATCTGGGAGGGGGTAGAGACAAGACATCATCCTAGTACCCCTAAGCAGCTCTTCAGGAGCATTCCATTCCTCCTGTATCATCCTATGCACTACCCTGTGCAACAGGAACATCTTTTGTACTGACCGAACCACCTGGAAGAGGGGATCCTCTAGAGGTTTGTCTTCCTCTGGTGCCTCTGTGCAAATATTAATACCTTGGCGGAATGCGCTATCAATGCTGCACACTCCTCTACAGAACACTCAAACAATGTGAGACTCTTCTGCCTGTGGGACCTCCCCTTCCTCCAAATCAGAGTCCAGCGCATCTTCCTCGATTGGATCCTCCATCTCCAGCTGGGACTCCTCCCAGGAACTTTCCTCCATCCTGCGCTTGCTGGGCCCTGGCTCAATGTCCTCCTGCATTGCCAGGTCCGCCTACGAGACGTGCTCTGCTCCTCTCCTAGGAGCTGTCACCTCCTTCCAGCCTTCTGCTTCAAACAAAAGGCCTTGTGCAACAATAGCACAAATTCCTGCGAGAACCTGCCCTGAGGGCGTGCTTCCCTTCCCATGGCAGCACTCACCTTAGCCACACTCCGCTGCTCGACTCATTTTCCGCCAGCCTCGTTTTTCCCACATCACTCCTCTCCTCATGTCGCTTCATTGGCTTCCCATCCGTCTCCGTATCCAATTTAAACTTCTCCTCCTGACCTATAAATGTATTCACTCTTCTGCCCCCCAGTACCTTTCATCTCTCATCTCTCCTTACACCCCCTCTCAGTTGCTTCGCTCTTCTAACAGTCTTCGTTTATCTGTGCCCTTTACTCGTACTGCCAATTCCAGACTTCACTCCTTCCAACTGGCAGCACCCTTTGCTTGGAATAGTCTTCCTATCTCTGTGCGCCAGGCGTCCTCCCTGGCCATTTTCAAGTCCAGACTAAAATCCCACCTCTTCACTATTGCTTTCCATTCCTGTCTTTCCCTATCTTGATCTCTCTATCAACATTTGCTTACTTTGTCCTGTAAATTTTTGTTATTTGTATTATGTAACTTATTTTGTTTTCTGTCTTATTAGATTGTGAGCTCTGATGAGCAGGGACTGTCTCTCTTCTATGTTTGTACAGCGCTTTGTATGTTGCGGCGCTTTATAAGTCTTTAATAATAATAACAATAATAATAATAGCCACTTTCTTTCCTTTGTCCTTCGGGCCCTTGAGGGTGGAAGGCTCCCCCCCAAGCCACGTCCCCTCTAGTGCTGTTGCTACCATGAGTTCCGTGGAGACCCCCGTGGCCTCTATATCCTTCATGCCTTGGGGGGATGCTTCCGGTCTGTCCTCTCTCAGGCCGACCTCCATAGACCGGGATTCTGCCTCGCACCTCTTGCAGAACTTGGCCGTTGACACAGACTCCTGCATGACCCACAGGCTGTGCAGGTCAGTTTTGCAGGCATGGTGGAGCATTTTTGTATCTTGTCTCTTTTTTTTTTTTACTTTCTAAGGTCTTCCAGCTGTTCCCAGACCACAGCCCGACCCAAAACACACAAATAAAGCAAATGCACAGCTGCCAGAGGCCCCTCTTCTTTTACTGCCACTTCTGTCTGCAACTGCCAGTTCCCACGCTCACTTAAAATGGCCACCGCACCATGCAGCTTCCCCTGTGTGCCCGCCAAACACTACCTTGCTTTACTGCACACTGACAGGCCCAGGAATTGCCTCCCTGATGCTCTGCCTACCTCAGAGCTTTGGTGTCGGTCAAAAGAGGGGTGCAGGAAGCTCTGGTCTCCCCAGTGCGATGACCTGACACCAGTGAACCCGCGACTCTGGAGTCGTCGCGCACGTGCCTTCTCCTTCCCGGCTAGCAAGGAACACTCTCCTGCCCTGCTTCCCAAAACTGCCACGCTGAACAGATCTCTCCCACGGGGAAGCTGTGCAGGCCCCGCGGATCACCCGGTTTCTCTTTTTCTCTTTTTTTTTTTTTTTCAATTCAGCTATCATCTGCCCTTCACTCCTGCTGGCTGCAACAAGCACACACCCCCAGCAGAGTTGAACGGCTGATCCTGCAGTCCAAGTGTCTTCTCCTTTTGCTTAATAGAAGAAAAAAAAGCATTTAGGGGTGATGTTCCTTCAGTGAGTCCTGACCCAGGGATTCATGTCTCTCCAGCTGCTTGGAGGCTGAGGGAGGAGCCTGTTGCCCATCTAGGGGGAGGTCATGAAAATCATGATATGCTCAATCTACAAGCTGCTGGTGAAGTGTGAATACCCAAAGGTGCCAGGACTGGACTGGAGGAATGACGTGGAACTAGTAATTAAAAGCCAAACACTCTTACCTTGCTTGAAATGGAGAGACCCTGTTAGGAATTCCTAAACTTGCAAGACTCTGAAGACTTTTATGCAGTCCTCAGCTGCCCTCAGATCTTTCACAAGCTAATCAGGCCCACTAGCTCCCGATGAAGTGTCAGTAGCTTCACAGAGCTGGGAAACAGAAACTAAAGTAGAGTTTTAACCTACACCACAAAAAAATATGCCCCCTTTTGAAATACAGCGCCTAAAAAGAATGTAACTTTTTAAAAATGTACACCACAGCCCTTTTAGGAGCTCTCAGGCAGAGAGCTGGTAATTAAAAGCCAAACACTCTTACTTTGCTTGAAATGGAGAAATCCTGTTAGGAATACCAGGTGGACAGTAGTTTATGCCTCCTCCCCCCCCTCCCCCACTATGCTCCTCCTCATTACATATTTTATTTAACAGGTTTTTAGATACCGCTTTATCATTTCAATCAAAGCGGTTTACATTGTAACTTAAACTTGGTAATGTACATTAAACAGGGATATTGATAACTTGGATTTTTCTGAGGCAATGGAGGGTTAAGTGGCTTCCCCAAGGCCACAAGGAGTGCTAGTGGGAACTGAACCCTGGTCTCTGGGTTCCTAAGCCAGTGCTCTATTGATGAAAAAGAGTGCGGTATAAAAGAACTATAAATAAATAAATAAAAATAAATAAATAAGGCTACTCCTCCACTCTGAATGGAATTTTATCCATAATGATTCTCCATTGCATTTTGCTCTTGCAAAACTTTTATCCTGTTTTACTCTATGCCATCGTAAACATACAGCACCACCCCTCCACCAATTTGATCCACCATGTCATTTTGATATAACTTGTACCCTGGTGTCACTATACCCAATTGGAATTCTCCCCTCTTACGTTTTAGACTTCTGGCATTCATATACAGAAATTAAAATTGTTTTTTATATGTGGTTATATCCTGCATTACAGTTGCCATGGATAATTTGAAATAATTTTTCAGTGTTCTGTATTGAAATACTCCTGGGTTACTTTGACTTTACTACCTCTCTATCAGGATATTCTAATTTCCGCATTTTGCCAGAATCTCTTGAAGATACCTTACTCTAAACCATACACTCCAGAACAACATTTGGCTTTCCTATCTACTCTTTAAGAGTTAGTGCCAGCTGGTTAAGGTGAACCCCATTCTTTCTGTATAAGCCCCTTCTCTTGAATGTTGCCCAGTTGCTAACAAATCTAAATCCCTCCTTCCAGTACCATCATCTCATTCATGTACTGAGACTCTAGAGCTCTGTCTACCTCTAGAGTCCTGTGTGTGAAATGGGGAGCATGTCTGAGAATGCTACCTCGGAGGTTCTAGAATTCAACTTTCTACTGAAAGCTTAAATTTGGATTCCAGAATTTCCCTTTTATACTTTCTTATGTCACTAGTTACCCACATGTACCAAGATGGATATCTTCTCCCCAGCACTGCCTAAAATCGTATGTAGGTGATACCTTCGCACCAATTAGGCAAATTACCAAACAATCCTAACGCCCATCAACCACCCAGCTATTTATATTACTCCTATAATAGTGTCCGATAGGAAGCCAATCATGAAGATTTGTTTCATGGGAGCTTTAACATAATGAGATGTTACTGGCAGCTGTGAACCAGTTTGAGTCTGTGTTGTAATTTTTAGCAAAGGAACCCCCAAGGTTCTCACCTGTATCCTTGCGACGTGCAGATGACACCACACCATAGGCACCTGTGCCAATGGTCTCAATGATGTCATACTCATCCCCCACATCAAAGACCACATCAAAAGAGTGTGCTTTTAAAAGGGCAAGGTTCTTTGCAGTAGTGGAGCGTTGGCAAGACTGCTCCTGTTGCTTTTGCTGCTCTCTGCTCTCTTCCTCTTTCTTAGCCTTCCATGGCTCTGCCATTGGAGCCAGCGCCCTGCAACACAGGAAACTTTTATTCAGTCACAGCACGACTTATCAGAAAGCTATCAAACAAAATTTCTCTCCTTCCCTATTCCCATCTAGTTCTCATGAGGGAGTATGGTGAACACCAACAAATGATAGGGAGAGATGAAGATGAATCTCAGGGTAGACAGAAATGGACAGGACCCATGGGGGGAGGGGGAAGAGGAGAAGATGGAGAGAAACCTGGAGACCGGAAAGAAACATAATGAGGGAACTAGACATGAACTTAAGAGGGGCAGAAGAAAGTTAAGGAGATGAACTTAAAGTGACATTTTACTTACGAAATAATGTTCTTTCTTTGAGTCCTACTAGGCCAGTCCAGACAAGTGGGTTCTGTTCCCCTACCAGCCGTGTGGAGACAGAAAAATCCAGAGGTTTCCGATGACCTCATCCTGCACTACAACTGGAGCAACTAGGGGCCTACTACCTCTGTATTCGTTCCCAATCCATAGATAAAAAGCCCTGGCCACACAAGCTCCAATGACGGTAACAAAGATGAACCAAGGGGAATGTAGCCCATAGGGTTAAACCACAGGAAATAGCCAGTCACCACAGAATGCGACAGATCATAGCAGCTCACACAGAATGCGACAGATCATAGCAGCTCAAAACCAGAACACAGCAGATCTCCGTATCTTAAAAAGGATATGGCAGAATTAGAAAAGGTACAGAGAAGAACCACCAAAATGGTAAAGGGGATGGAAGGATACCCTTATGAGGAAAGGTTTAAAAGGTTAGGGCTCCTCAACTTGGAAAAGAGAAGGCTGAGGCGAGATATGATAGAAGTCTACAAATTAATGAATGGAGTGGAATGGGTTAAAATAGATCAGTTGTTTACACCATCAAAAAGTAGAAAGACTAGAGGACACGCAATGAAGCTATAATGTAACCCATTTAAGACTAATAAGAGAAAATATTTTTTCACTCAATGCATAATCAAACTCTCAAATTCATTATCGGAGGATGTAGTAAAGTGTTAGTGTAACTGGGTTTAAAAAAGGTTTGGACAAGAGAACCCGGGAAATCCACTGCCTACCCCAGGACAAGTATTGTGGAAGCTGTGTATTTTGGGTACCTGCCAGGTACTTGTGACCTGGATTGGCCACTGTTGAAAACAGGATACTGGGCTTAATGGACCTTGGTCTGACCCACTATGGCATTTCTTATGTTCTTATATAGCAGCTCACAGTAGCTCGCAGCAGATCATAGCAGCTCACAGCAGATCAAACCAGAACATAGCAAATCATAACAGGCTGAGGGGGAGGGGAGGGGGATTCCTGGCTTGTCCTAACAGGACTCAAGGAAATGACATTATCCAGTAAGTAAAACGTCACCTTCCATATCATCCTGCTAGGCCAGTCCAGACAAGTGAGATGTACCAAAGCTACACCTCCACTGGGCAGGAAGATGTCACGGCAGCCTTCAAAACCTCTGCACCAAAGGCCATTTCCGCCTGAGCATAGACATTCAAGCAGTAATACTTGCCAAAAAGTGGATTGTGATGACCGTCCTGCCGCCTTATGGGCATCTATGGGAGCAAATGAGCTGCGCTTCACCCAGGAGGAAACCTAAGCCTGTGTGGAATGTGCAAGTAAATCCTATGGGACCAGCCGGATCTGCAACAGAGAGGCAGAGGCTATCGTCTCCTACATCCAGTGACCTAAGGTAACTTCATGTCCGCTTCACCCATACGTGGGCCCGCAAACAGGACAAAAGGTCTGACTTTCAGAAGGATTTAGTGACCTTCATGTGCCTAAGAAGCATCCATCTAAGTTCCACAAGGGGAAGATCCTTATTCTTCCCCTGGCATTGTTCTTTTGGGAATGAAGGCAAGCAGATCATCTGGTTAATATGACAAACCAATACTACTTTAAGCCAAAAGGAAGGAAAAGGTCATGAATACATGGCCTCTTCTGAAAAGAACAGAGAGGTATCGCAGCACAATCAGGCCTGTAACTCAGATATGTCTCACTGAAAAGACAGGGATCAAAAAGACAATCTTAAGGGACAAATTCTTGAGCATAGCCCTCTTCGAGGGTTCAAATGGCTCAGTCATCAAGGCTCAAAGAATTAAACTGAGATCCCACAAAGGAACCATTGAACACAGGGGAGAGGGTAAGAGCTGAACTCCCCAAAGGAAACAGGCCACATCCATGTGCAAGACCAGGAAGCCCACTGTCACTAGCTCACTAAAACAATCCTAGGCTGCCACCTGAACCCTCACCAAACTGATGGAAAGACCCTTGAAAAATCCATCCTGGGGAAAGGAAGACAGATCTGGTGAGTCCACAGTGTTAGGGCTCACTCGGTGCTCACAACATCAGTGCTCAAAAAGATGCCAGACACACACATAGGCAAGACAGGTAGAGCCTTTTCTCACATTCAGAAGCATGGAAGCCACAGCAACAGAATAGCCATTGCATGCTATGCATCACTTCTCAACAGCCAAGCCATAAAGTGTGAGGCCAAGACAGGCAGAGGCCCCTGCCTCAAGAGCCCCAGTGCCAATGGACGACACAGGTGAACACCCTGCCAGAGGTGCATCAGACCCCTATACCATAGCCTCCTCAGCAAACCCAGTGCAACCATATTTTGTTCTCCCCAAGAGGGTAGGAGGATAATATCCTGGGGAACCGCAGAACTCTTTGTGCCCTCTCACCAGTTGACAGAGGCTACTGCTGTGGCATTGTCTAAGAAGATCCACACTGCCTCGTCTCAGAGTCTGTTTCGGAGACGCAGGAGAACCAAGTGAATGACTCGCCTCAGTCTGCCCTTGGCAATGAGCTCCCCAGCCGAACAAGCTGGCATCCATCATCAGCAAAAGCCCCTGGATATTGTCCAGGGGAAGTCCTTTTAGCTGATGAGCAGGCTGCTCCCACCTTTTCAGGCTGGCTGCCACCAACAGGGGAAGAGGGAGCCTGATTTCAAAGTCCTGTGAAGGAGACCAGCAGAACAGCAGAGATTTTTGCAGCAGACGCAGGTGCGCTCACACCCAGGGGACCATCTTGATCATTGCTGCCATCGACCCTAGGTTAGGAGATAGTCCCAGGCCTTTGGAAAACTGCTGCCTCCAAAATGCCCTCAGCTGAGAATCAGCTTTTTCATCCACTTCTCTAGCAGGAAATCCTTTCCGGAAAAGGTGACAAACCATGCTCCAAGGTACTCTAACAACTGGATAGGCTCCAGGAAGCTCTTGTCGTAGTTTATCACTCAGCCCAGATTCTCCAGAAACCACACTACTTGGGCCAACAGCCAAAGAGCTTTCACATGTGACCTGGCCCAAATAAGCCAGCATCCAGGTATGGATGCACACAAGTCACTTTGCACCACAGGATGGTGACAGTGGCCATCATAACCATGGTAAATGTCCTGTGCAGTGGAAAGGTTGAAGAGTAGAGCAGCAAACTGAAAGTGCAAGCCGGGAACACAGAAGCGCAGGAAGCACTGCTGAGCCTCGTGGATGGGAATATGGAAGTACAACTCGGCCAAGTCCAGCGATGTAGGAAACTCTCCTTGCCAGATCGCTCTGTGTCTCCATGCAGAAGTGAAAAGATCTTAAATGTACACTGTCGCCCTTTAGATCTACGTTTGAGTGCATGTAACAAACCTTTTTTGGAACCACAAACTAGATGGAATACCAGCCCTTGCCCCTTTTGGCAGGCAGCATTGGAACTACAGCCTGGAGGCTGAGAAGCCTCACCAGAGAAGTCTCAATGACAGCCTTCCTGGCCATAGACTCACAAGGAGATATTCAGAAGCAATCTGGGATGGGGTCCTTGCATTCCAACACATAGCCAAATTAAAGGATGTCAAGCTCTCCCTGGTCCGAGGACCCACAGGCCCATCTTGTCATTGCTTCTGATGGAAGAACCCAGATTTGAAGGAGGAGGGAGCCTCACGGGTCCTATGAGTCCCTCACAAGGACAGGGCCCAGATATGGGACAGGAAAGGATGGCCTCCTCAGGCAATTCTTCTGGGAGTCCCTGAATCCCCATGATTCTTTGCTGTGGGAGCAAGGAGAATGTGACGCAGAGAAGGGGAGGCCATGCTTCAGAGGACCTGTAAGTCTATCATCCAGAAAACAATGTGGTTTGGATTCTCCCAGTTTCTTGATCAAAACTTCTCCAAGTCCTCTCCAAACACAAGCTTTCCCTTGAAAGGAAGTCCAGATAAATGGGACTTGGATGCATTGTCTGCTGCCCAATGGCAAAGCCAAAGCCAGGAAAGTGCCACAATGGAACAGGCAATATCTTTGTCCACTAAGCGGGTCAAATTATACATCACATCCACCAGGAAAGCCGCTGCTGATTCAAGAAGCATTGAAGTGTCATCCTGCGGGAGCGAATGGATCTAGTGAAGTACAGCACAAGCCATAAGCCTTCTGCAAACTACTGTATGGAGAATAAGGGAGGCGGCCAAAAAATTGGCTCCATTGGAAAGCTTCAACCTTGCGATACACTTAGTTCTTGAGAGACGCACCACCCTCCACCAGAATGGTGATGTGTGATCTAGCAAAGGCCATCACCTGTGCATCCACCTGGGGCAACAGCATCCAGGCGGCAAGGCCCTCCTGAAAAGAATGTACAGCCAACTCACAATGCAGTCCCCTTTCAGTGGAGCGAAAGGGGAGTCCCGTTCAATGTATCATGCTCTTAAGGACCTCTGGGAAGGAAATACTCTGGAGCGTTTTCTGACACACACACACCCCTACAAAAGGGCATGCACGTGCGACTCCTGCTCCACCAGTGCAGCATCTAACAGCCAAACGGCACAGAAAACTTGATCAGAGTGGCAGCTCCTCTTCCCAAAACTGGTAAGAGGATCATCCTAGTCATCTGGTGCCAGAGGCTCATCTCCTTCACTCATGAAGTCACCTTCTGACCCCCAGGAATGCAACCACTGAAACAATTAAATTCACTCGATATATTTTTATATAACCACAGTTCAATGATATTAACTTGCTGGTGGTCTCAGATAAACGGTAGAATTCTGACACTTAATTATGGGTAATCAACCTCTCCCATGTAGTGTCCGTTTACATCAATGACCTTTAACAAGTATATTTTAAATTATTTATATAAATATTGCTCTTTTTTACTTTTTTTCTTTGTTTTTATCAACGTTCATTGCGTCATTTTTTTAAAAACAAATCGCTTTCACCACTCTACTTATCTTATGTAGAATGGCGTCGGCAGATGCCCCGTTCATTTGCAAACAATAGAAGAACCCCTGTTTGCAAATGAACAGGGCATCTGCCGACGCCATTCTACATAAGATAAGTAGAGTGGTGAAAGCGATTTGTTTTTTAAAAAATGACGCAATGAACGTTGATAAAAACAAAGAAAAAAAGTAAAAAAGAGCAAAGACAGGAGCTTAAATCTGGTATTCACCCCTGAGGAGCCCAAGCAACAACAGTGCTGGACTCAATGCTATTCCTCTGCTGCCAAGGCCTGCAGCCAACCTCTTGAATCTTCATGCCTTCTTTGGGGAAGAGACAGGGAAGGAGGAGGGGAAAGTAGGGCACTGAGCCTGTGAGAGGCAAAGGATCCTGATCTAACAAGTCTGGCTGTTCAATCGGCCCTTAACAGGATAAAGAAGGGGAATTGAACGGATATCCCTTTCTCCATAACAAACCCAGGAGCGCACCAGTTTTATGGATGGCCAATAGGTGCCTCATGTCGTGCTCAAGCAAGGAAGGCGTCCTTAACAGCAGTTGCTCAAAACTAAATCAATCTTTCTCAAAGTTTTCACAGAGCTGCTCCGATACATCCACATTTTGTTGGAAACAGAGAAATAATATGACAGTAAGCCCCTAGCTGCTCAAGGATGAAGTCATCAGAAATCTTTGGATTTTTCTCTATCTCCATCTCTGCTGGTAGGGAAACAATCCGTTTGTCTGCACTGGCCTAGCAGAATGATATGGAAAAGGGAAATGTAAACATAGTTGAAGGAGATGAAGAAGAATCAGGGAGAAGAGAGCACACGTGAAGAAGAACCTGGTAAGATTAGAAGGACTGGAAAAAAAAGGGGGAGGTGTGAATGACAATCAGATGGGGAAGTAACAAGGAGATGATGTACCACATGACATGCCTCTCTCCATTTCAAACTCAAAGATCTGTCCATATATGTTAGGCATGGGATTCAGTCAAACATTTTTTCATGTACAGACAGACTGAAAGGTAAGACAAGCATGCATTCTGCTTTGGTTTTAAAAAAAAAAGTCCTACCAGGGCTGGAAAAACCTTAGGGCCAATATTAAAAAAAAGAGGCACTAGAGAACTGGTTTGTGATAATAGCTACTTATTTGTTGCTCCTTTAAGTGTGCTTTATCAATAGTTCACTGGGGCTGATGGGAGAGACCAGCAGACTACATCCAGTGATGTCACGAGTTTGACATGCCCAGTCTCCAAGCTGCAGGAGGAGAGGCACAACCTAGAGGTGGAGGACTAAAATGGAGGTTCTAAAGGAACCACAATTACCAGGTAAGTGTAATTTCTATTTACATAATGCAAGGTTCCACATTAGGAATCGCAGCAAAAAACCTGTTAGAGAGTCAATTGGTCCATTAGATGATGAGGAGTTAAAGGGGCACTAAGAGGTGACAAGGCGATAGCGGAGAGACAATGAATTCTTTGCTTCGGTCTTTACTGAGGAAGATATAGAGATGTTACCCATGACTGAAGTGGTATTTAAAGGTGCGGAAGAATTGAAGGAAATATCAATATATCGGGAAGATGTATTACAACTATTAGATAAACTGAAGAGTAGCAAATCACCTGGGCCGGATGGTATACATCCAAGGGTGTTGAAAGAACTGAAATATGAGATTGCAGACCTGCTATTAGTAATCTGTGAACTATCATTAAAATCATCTCTAATACCTGAAGATTGGAGGATCGCCAATGTAACACCAATTTTTAAAAAGGGTTCCAGGGGTGATCCGGGAAACTACAGACCGGTGAGCCTGACGTCAGTACCGGGAAAAATGGTAGAAACCATCATAAAGAATAAAATTACTCAGCATTTAGATAGTGATGGCCTAATGGGAGACAGCCAACATGGCTTTAGACAAGGAAGATCTTGTCTTACTAATCTGTTATGTTTTTTTGAAGGTGTGAATAAACAGGTGGACAAAGGTGAGTCGGTTGATATAGTGTATCTGGACTTTCAGAAAGCCTTTGACAAGGTCCCTCATCAGAGACTTTTGGCAAAACTAAAGAGTCATGGGATAGGAGGCAGTGTACTACTGTGGATCAGGAACTGGTTAAAAGATAGAAAGCAGAGGGTTGGGCTAAATGGCAATTTTCCCAATGGAGAAAGGTGAATAGTGGTGTACCCCAGGAATCTGTGTGGTCCACTGCTTTTTGACATATTCATAAATGACCAGGAAAGTGGAATAAAGAGTGAGGTTATCAAATTTGCAGATGACACAACACTATTTAAAGTTGTTAAAACCCAAGAGGATTGTGGAAAATTGCAAGAGGATCTTGATAAATTGGAAGACTGGGCATCAAAATGGCAGATGAAATTTAATGTGGACAAGTGCAAAGTTATGCACCTAGGGAAGAACAACCCAAACTATGGTTACATGATGCAAGGTTCCACTTTAGGAACCACCACCCAGGAAAAAGATTTAGGCGTCATTGTGGATAACATGTTAAACCCTTGGCCCAGTGTGCAGCGGCGGCCAAGAGAGCAAATAGAATGCTAGGTATCTTAAGGAAAGGAATGGAAAATAAAACAAAAGATATTATAATGCCTCTATATCGTTCCATGGTGAGACCGCACCTTGAATATTGTGTGCAATTCTGGTCGCCGTATCTTATAAAGGATATAGCGTTATTAGAAAAGGTTCAGAGAAGAGCCACCAAAATGGTAAAGGGGATGGAAGGATACTCCTATGAAGAAAGGCTAAAAAGGTTAGGGCTCTTTAACCTGGAAAAGAGATAGCTGAGGGGAGATATGATAGAAGTCTATAAATTAATGAACGGAGGGGAACAGGTAAACGTAGATTGATTGTTTACGTTATCAGAATATAGAAAGACTAGGGGACATGCAATGAAGCTACAGGGTAAACTATTTAAGACTAATAAAAGAAAATATTTTTTCACTCAACGTGTAATAAAACTCTGGAATTTGTTACCGGAGGATGTAGTAAAGGCTGTTAGTGTAGCTGGGTTTAAAAAAGGTTTGGACAAGTTCCTGGAGGAAAAGTCCATAAACCATTATTAAGAAGGGACCCAGGATATCAATGCTTGACCCAGTACAAGCATTGTGGAACCTGTGTCTTTTGGGGAAACTGCTAGGTACGTATGACCTAAATTGGCCACTGTTGGAAACAGGATACTGGGCTTGATGGACCTTGGTCTGACCCAGTATGGCATATCTTATGTAATCACCACTCAGGATATGGATTTAGGCGTCATCGCAGATATGTTGAAACCCACTGTCCAGTGTGCAGCAGTGACCAAGAAAGCTAATAGAATGCTAGAAATCATAAAGAAAGGAATGGAGAATACAACAAAGAATATTATAATGCCACTGTATCACTCCATGGTGCAACCACACCTTGAATATTGTGTGCAATTCAGGTCGCCATATCTTAAAAAGGATATTAGCAGAATTAGAAAAGGTACAGAGAACAGCAACAAAAATGATAAAGGGGATAGGATACTCCTATGAGGAAAGGCTTAAAAGGTTAGGGCTGTTTGTGTTGGAAAAGAGAGGGGAGATATGATAGAAGTCTATAAAATAATGAATGGAGTAGAACAGGTAAACATAGAATGGTTGTTTGCTCTTTCAAAAAGTAGAAAGACTAAGGGACACGCAATGAAGTTATAATGTAGTATGTTTAAGACTAATCAAAGAAAATGTTTTTTCACTTAATGAGAATTAAACTCTGGCAGGGCCGGTCCAAGGGTTTCTGCCACCCCAGGCAGAAGCCCTGGTTGTGCTGCTCCCGCTATGCCGAGCACAACTTCTGTTGGAGGAGGGTAAGAAAAGGCAGACCATGTGTGTTGAAGCAAATGGCCTGCCATAGGCGCTGTCCTGTACTGCCTGCAGAGGTCTGCCACCTTTGGCAGCCGCCTAGTGTACATGCCAGCCTTGACTCTGGAATTCGTTACCAGAAGATATAGTAAAAACTATTGGTGTAGCTGGATTTAAAAAAGGTTTGGACAAATTCCTGGAAGAAAAGTCCATAAACCACTATTAAAGAGGACCGAGGAAATCCACTGCTTACCTGTTCAATAAGCGGCATGGAATCTGGATACCTTTCGGGAGCCTGACAGGTACTTGTGACCTGAATTCACTACTGTTTGAAACAGGATACTGGGCTTGATGGATCCTTCGTCTGACCCATTATGGCATATCTTATATTCTTAAATTTAGGAGCCTAAAGGTAGGAGTTCAGCTTTTTCTTTTTAAATCAACCATGAACTAACTATGCTAACAGAATTGCCCTCCCAACAGAAAGGGACTTTTCTTGTACCTTTTCCTTCCGCCATAATCAGAACTATAGATTGGACAGAGAAAAGGAAACGGATAGAATCAAAATGATGAAAATGTCAATAAAATCATACCTACCGGTAGTCTTTACTGTTCCCCCCACTGAACATCCACTGCAACGACATCCCCCATGGGCGGGAATGAGGACTAAACTGGAGGTTCTAAAGGAACCACAATTACCAGGTAAGTGTAATTTCTATTTCCTTAGCGTCTCTCCAGTTTAGTCCTCCACCTCTGGGATATAACAGAGCAGTATTTATTTATTTTATTTATTTAGACAGTTTTGTATACCGCCTTATCCTTCAATCAAAGCGGTCACAACACAATTGGGGGATACATTTAACACGCGGGGATATGAGACACATACACTAATACTTACAGGGAACATGGGCAATGGAGGGTTAAGTGGCTTGCCCAAGACCACAAGGAGCATCTGTGGGACTAGAAACCCCAGTCCTTCCGGCCCAAGGTTGCTGTCCTCTAGTGGGATTTGAACCCCCGACCTTCCGGCCTGAAGTACCTTGTCCCAACCACTAGGCTACCCCTCCCTCATCGGGAGGGTCCTTTCCAGCCGGCCTGTACCACCGCCGACCCAAAACGAGCATCGTTCGCTGCCTGAACATCAAGGCAGTAATGCCTACTGAAAGTATGAAGAGAGGACCAGGTGGCCGTTTTACAAATTTCCCCTGGCGGCACCAAACAATGTTCCGCCCAAGACGTCGCCTGCGCTCTTGTAGAATCTGTCGGAACTGTTTGGCCCTACAGAAGATACGCTGACGCAACCGCCTCTCGAATCCATCTTGAAACGGACGCCTTCGCCTCCACTTCCCCTTTGCGGGGACCTCCGAACAATACAAACAAACAGACAGTCCGACTTACGGAAAGTCTCTGTGACCTTCAAATATCACCGTAACACCCGTTTGATGTCTAACCGGTGCAACGCCCGGTCCGAGGTGCTGCCCTCCAACGATCCCAGAACGGGTAATGACACTGTCTGACTCAGATGAAACAGAAAAACCACCTTCGGCAAAAATGACGGAACCGGTCGCAAAACCACCTTTTCCCTGTAAAAGGACAAGAACGGCTCTCTGCAGGACAACGTCTGCAGCTCTGAGATTCGCCTTGCCGAGCATATGGCCACCAAAAACACTATTTTCAAAGTCAGATCCTTAACTGACGCATTGTGTAAAGGCTCAAATTTATTTATTTATTTATTTATTTATTTAATTGGATTTTTATACCGCCTTATCATACAATCAAAGCGGTTTAACAAAAGAGAAAATTAGTAATAGTGAAAAAATCTGTGATAATATATACATAGTTTGTAAATATATGATTAAATGTCTTGGGAAAAGGTGCACTATATATATTGTGAGCTATACTATAAAGTGAGCTATTGTACAATGTATATATAAATAATTGCTTTCTTAAAAATTAATTAGTTGATTGCATGACCGTAGTGCTCCGTAAACAAAACTGTTTTCAGTTGTTTTCTAAAGTCTTTGATGTCCTGAGCTGCTCTCAGATCATTAGGTAGGGAGTTCCAGATGGAAGTCGCAGCAAACGAGAAAGCTCTCTCAGAGGTCTCCTTGCGTGTTTTTCTGATGTCATTTGAG
Organism: Ichthyophis bannanicus; assembly: GCA_033557465.1. Lineage (NCBI taxonomy): Eukaryota > Metazoa > Chordata > Amphibia > Gymnophiona > Ichthyophiidae > Ichthyophis > Ichthyophis bannanicus. The sequence continues at coordinate 333,819,564 of CM066036.1, read as the reverse complement.
GAGCTGATTCTATTTTCAGATACACTTCTCCTAGGTCTGTTGCTAATATCTGACCGGATAAGATACGTCAGACTTTTTGCAGAACATTGTTGCTTTATCTTGAAAATATAAATTACTGTTTTGTATTTAATACGAGATGATATTGGTAACCAATGAAGCTCCTTTAAGATAGGAGTTATATGCTCTTTACTTGATAGACCAAAAATTATACGAGCAGCGGTGTTTTGCGCTAACTGTAAAGGCTTCAGTGACTGCTTAGCTAGACCCAGATATATTGAATTGCAGAAGTCAAGTAATGGTGTAATTAGAGCATGACAAACATTGCGGAAGTGAACAGTTTCCAGAAGCGGCCTTAGTCTTCTGATGATTTTCATTCTATAATAAGCGCTTCTAATCGTCTTGTTTATGTGTGATCTGAGATTTAATTCCTTGTCTAGAGTAACTCCAAGATATTTCACTTCTGATTTAATAGGAATAATTGAATTATCTATCTTGATGACAGGTGGATGTGCAAAAGTTTGGTTACGAGATACAAATAATGCCTCTGTCTTGCTAAAATTAATTTGCATATTGTTGGTTTTACACCAGGTGGACATTTGTGATAGACAATATGTGATGCTGGAAAAATCAGGTTTCTCGATGGAGATAGTTGTGAAAATCATAATATCGTCAGCATAAATTGTATACTTTATGCCACTTTTTAATGGAATATTGCAAATTGGCTGCAAATAAATGTTGAAGAGAAGCGAAGAAAGAGCGGAACCTTGTGGCACACCTTGTAATACTCTTATGGGCAGAGAAGTTTTTTGTCCAATCTTTACTTGTAAAAATCTCTCTGTCAGATATGATTGAAACCATTTTAATGTGACCCCATGTAGACCAATCTCCTCTAATCTATGTAATAACCTATTGTGATCTACAGAATCGAATGCAGCCGAAATGTCTATAAAAATCATTATAATACCCTTTTTAATGTCATCAACGCTCCCAAGACCAAATTGAGATTCCATGGCGGAATGATGACTCTACAAGAAGGCCGCATCCTGGTCACTGCTTTAAGAAAGCGCAGCACATCTGCATGCGCCCCCAGCGCTACACCTTGCCTCTATAACAAGAAATCGCTGCTAACTGTGCTTTCAAGGAACTGGCCGCCAGTCCCTTATCAAAACCATTTTGCAAGAAACTCAAAACCACGGCCACGAGCACCGTAGCAGCCCGAACTTGCAGACGGGAGCACCAGTCCTCAAAGATATGCCAAATGAGAACATAGGGACGTAGACCACTTCCCAGCTCGAAGCAACGTTGTTATAACTGTTCCGGAATAACCTTTCTTCTTCAACCTCGCCCTTTCAATGGCCAAACCGTAAGCGAGAACCGATCCACTTGCGGCATGCAAAGAGGACCCTGCTTCAACAGGTCCTTTGACACCGTTAATTTTCAGATTCCCATCCAACAGCCGAATGAAATCAGCATACCACGGCTGCCTAGGCCAGTCCGGAGCCACCAGCAACACTCTTCCCCGATGAGCCTCGATACGCTGAACCACTCGCCCTATGAGCGCCCACGGTGGAAAAACAGAGCAGACCGTTCGACGGCCACCACTGCATCAGTGCGTCGATGCCTTCCAACATCGTTTCTCTCCGTCTGCTGTAGAAGCGGTTCGCCTTCGCCAACTGAAAGGTCGCCATTAAATCCATGATCGGCTGACCCCACTGGTGGGTTATTTGCGCAAACACATCCAGATGCAACTCCCACTCTCCGGCATCTACTTGAACCCTGCTGAGGAAGTCTGCCATCACACTGTCCTTCCCCGCAATGTGCGCTGCCGAGATCGTGGAAAGCCGTGACTCCACCCAAGAGAACAGCGTCTCCTCTTCTTCTTCCATGGCCGTGCTTCCTGTCCCTCCTTGCCGATTGATGTAAGCTACAGTTGCGGAGTTGTCTGACAGGACTCGCACTGCGCAACCCGACACCGTCGCCTCGAACGCTTTTAGAGCCAAGAACACAGCTCGCAACTCCAGTCGATTAATCGACCATCCGCTCTCCAGAGTGGTCCACGTGCCTTGTGCAAACAGGTCCACATAATGCGCTCCCCATCCCACAAGACTCGCGTCCGTTAACAATGGGAACCACTCTGGAAGCTCCAGAGGCATTCCCGCTGTCAAGGACTCTGGAAGCAGCCACCACCGCAACGACTGCCAGACCTTGAACGGACAAGGAAGGCATTTGTTTGAGTCGGCCTGATGCGACCAACGGCAAAGTAAAGCCCTCTGTAAGGGATGCATGTGAAATCTGGCCCATGGCACCACTTCCAGGGTAGCTGCCATCGTACCCAGCACCCGTAGGTAATTCCACGCTGTTGGAGCCGGCGTCGCTATGAACTTGTGGATCAATTGACTTAACACTGTGATTCTCCGCGTCAGCAGAAACACTGCTCCGCTCCGAGTGTCGAATCGAACCCCTAAGTATTCGAGATCCTGGGACGGCACCAAATGACTTTTTGCCGAATTGACCATCCAGCCTAAACTCTGCAAAAACGTCACTACCTTGTGTGTCACCTGCACGCTTTCGGCCTCGGACTTTGCCCAAATCAACCAATCGTTGAGGTAAGGATGAACCAGAATCCCCTCCTTGTGCAACACTGCCGCCACCACCACCATGATCTTGGTGAACGTCCACGGCGCCGTCACTAGGCCAAACGGCAATGCTTGAAACTGATAATGTCCCCACGGGACCATGAACTGGAGAAACCTTTGATGAAAGGCCCTGATCGGAATATGCAGATAAGCCTTGGTAAGATCTAGAGAGGTCAAGTATTCCCCTTGGCGCACCGCCACAATAACCAACCTCAAAGTTTCCATTCTGAAATGCGGCACCCGAAGACACCGATTCACTCCTTTCAAGTCTAAAATGGGCCGCAGAAACCCGTCCTTCTTTGGCACTACGAAATAGATGGAATATCGACCCGTACCGTAATCTTCTATCAGGACCGGCGCAACCGTTCCAATTTGTAACAATCGATTTAGGGTATTGCGGACCACCAGGGATCTCTGAGGCCCCCTGCAGGGAGACATCACTACCGACTCCCGAATGGGCCTTGCCAATTCCAGCGCATAACCTTCACAAATTATGGTCGGTCGTTATTTGGGTCCAGGTAGGAAGAAACTCCCGAAGTCGCCTGCCTATCGGTTGGCTTCCTGCCGGACCCCGCCTCATCTCATTGCGGTTTTCTAGAAGCTGTAGAGGCTGCTGTTGCGAACCCTCTACTGGCCCCACGAAACCCTCGAAAGCCCTGGGCGCAAACCTTCCTCTGAGAATCTCCCCAAGCGAGACATCCGGAGCCTCCTGAAGTCCCGAAACTGACCACAAAATGCCAGGGTGGACTTTCCTTGCTTGGGCCTGTCCTCAGGGAGCCGTCCGCCTTTAGACTCCCCCAAATCCTTAACCAACTTGTCAAGATCCTCTCCAAACAACAGTTTCCCTTTAAAGGGAAGCTTACTGAGGCGTGATTTAGACGAGCCATCTGCCGCCCAATTCCGCAACCATAAGGACCTGCGAGCGGCGACCAGAGAGGCCATGCTATTGGCTAGCACTCTGATGAAGTCGTAACGCACATCTGCCAAATACACTGACCCCGACTCCATGCAATCCAGTTCTCTTAAAATGTCCTGCTCTAAATGCGCGGATTGTCGCAAACGCTGCGACCATCGAAGACATGCTCTGGCCACCCACGCTCCACAGATTGAAGCCTGTAAGGATAAAGCGTCTGCTTCAAAAGATTGTTTTAACAGACCATCCACCTTCCTGTCCTGCGCATCCTTCAATGCCGCACTACCTTCCACAGGAATAGTGGTTTTCTTTGTCACCGCTGACACCGCTGCATCAACTCGCGGAGACTTGAACCTCTCCTTATCCTTATCTGCCAGCGGATAAAGTCTGTTCATGGTCCTAGCTCCTCTGAGCCCTGCCTCCGGCTGATCCCACTCCTCCTGGATCATCCGTTCTACTACACAGTGAACAGGAAACACCACTTCCGTCTGCCTCACCACCTGAATGATGGGGTCCTCCCCACTCTCCTCTTCAGTTGGCTGTTCTGTGGCCAGATGAAGGGTCTGGAGGGATTCAGTGATAAGCACTGTCAGCTCATCCTTCCGGAACACCCGAATGATCTTCGCCTGATCTTCAGGCTCAGGAATTTCTCCTTCCTCTAACTCCTCCAGCCCTGCCTCGAGTTCCGTGTCCATATCCTCTGTCTCTTGCCACTCCAGATCTGAGGAAGAACACCGCGCTCCGCCTCCGTTACCCCGGGCTGCAGCGCCGCAGTAGACAAAGGTAACGGTTCCGGCAATTTCCCTTGCCGTCTCAGACAGAACGCCTGATGCATAATTAAAACAAAATCCGGACAGAAGTCTCCCAGATGCGTCCCCGGACTCACCGTTGGCCCTGCTCCTAACGGAGTGACGGGGACCTCCAGACCATTCCCTGGGGAAGGGGGAAGAAGACTCTCTCCTTCAGTTCCCCCCACTACCCCCCGGGGTTGCTGATCCAGTTTTACTTTCATCTGCTGCTCCATGCTGGTTGAAACAGTAGCGCAGCCTCTACAGATGCTCGAATCGGCCACGGTACCCCTGCGGGTACCACACACAGGGGACGGGATGCCATACGCACAACACCCCGACCACCCTGTAATGGCCACACCAAAGGCCAACTAAGCAGATGCATTTTGTTTTGTTTTTTTAATGATACAGAATTATACCTTCCTAACTGAGCTAAATCGGATATTCCCAACGAGAGAAAAAAATATCCCCCTGAAATAAAAACAGCTTGTAGGCCACCTTACTAGTAACAGACAGAAACAAAGGTCAGAACAAAGCAAGAAAAAACAAAAAGGAAACCATCCACAAAGAAACCAGGCACTGGGCAGGCCTGCTACAGCCCTGTCACCTCCGGTGGGAGCACTCACCACGTGGTAACCACGCGGTCAAGATGGCTGCCGCTGCAGCTACAAATGGCGCCAAACCCCTCGCGATCACCGGCACCCTTTGCAGGGCCTCCTCCACGTACTGGCCCAATTCTCTGCCTGCCCCAAAGCCCTGTACTTGTTTGATAACTGCCGCTGCCGTTTTCAGGTGCTGTCACTCCTGCGGCACTCAAGTCCGCGCGGCCCCACTCAGCTCCAAAGCAAGCGTGCAGCCGCCGGACGAGCTTACCGCCACCGAATTACTCTCTTCCGCAGGATCGCGGCTGACCGGGGAGCCACACGATCACTGCAGGGACTAACAGTGCTGCCCTCCGTATTGTCCAGGAGGAAAGAGCTGCATGCAAAAGTGCCCTGGCCATCAGCCAAGGGCAGAAAGGCAGACAGGATCCGGCAGCAAGAAAATCCTAAACCTTTGCTGCTTTTTTTTTTTTTTTTAAACGGCCAGCGCACCAAATTAAAATAAATCATGGACAAAATAACAAAAAGGGTTAAACCACCCCAAACTAAGACTAAACTACACTAACTGCTCCTTATACGTTCCTCAGATGAGCCCTCCACTCAGGCTCACTATGTCCTCCTGCTGCATGGAGACTGGACACACTGGGGCTGATGGGAGAGACCAGCAGACTACATCCAGTGATGTCACGAGTTTGACATGCCCAGTCTCCAAGCTGCACGAGGAGGTGCATAACCTAGAGGTGGAGGACTAAACTGGAAGGACGCTAAGGAACTATAGTTTGGATTTTTCTTTCATAAGTGCATAAGTTTGACTTATCCACATTAAATGTAAACTGCCATTTTGCGGCCCAGTCTCCCAATTTATCAAGGTCCGCTTGCAATTTTTTTACAATCCTCTTGTGTTTTAACAACTTTGAATAATTTGGTATCATCTGAAATTTGATCACTTCACTCATTTTTCCTATTTCGAGAATATTTTTACACATGTCAAAAAGCAGTTGCCCAGCACAGATCCCTAGGATACTCCACTATTCATCTTTCTCCATTGAGAAAATTGACTATTTAACCTTACTCTCTGTTTTCTATCTTTCAACCAGTTCCTAATCCATAATAGTACATTGCCTCCTATTCCATGGCTTTTTAATTTCCCACAAGAGTCTCTCATGAGGTTCTTTGTCAAAGGCTTTCTGAAAATCAAGATATTACGCATCAACCGGCTTACCTTTATCTACCTGTTTATTCACACCTTCAAGAAAATGTAAGATTGTTGAGACAAGACTTTCCTTGGCTAAATACATGTTGGCTTTCTGCCATTAAACCGTGACTATCTACATGATCAGTAATTTTTTTTTTTTAATGGCTTCTACCATTTTGCCTAGTACTGATGTCAGGCTCATTAATCTGTAGTTTCCCGGATCACCCCCTGGAACCCTTTTTAAAAATTAGCATTACATTGGCACTCTTCATCCTTGTGTTCTACAGATGATTTTAATGATAGATCACAGATTACAAAGAGTAGTTCTACAATCTCATATTTCTGTCCTTTTAGCACCCTGGGATGTATGCCATCCGGTCCAGGAGATTTGTTGATCTTTATCAATTAGCTGTATTATGTATTACTGATTTATCAAGATTTGTTTCAGTGCCTGATACATCACCTTTAAATATCATTTCTGGCATGAGAAAGTTTCCTACATCCTCTTCAGTAAAGACTGAAGCAAAAAATTCATTCAGCCTCTTCGCTGCGATTTGTCCTCTCTCAGAGCATCTTTTACCCCTCTGTTATCTAACGGTTTAATTGACTCCCTCACAGATGTTTTGCTACAAATAGATTTGAAAATGTTTTCTGTTATGCACTTTTGCTTCCGAGCTTCTTTTCAAATTTTCTCTTTGCCTGCTTTATTAATGCCTTGCATTTAAACTGCCAGTTCTTATGCCTTTTCCATTTTCTGAAAGATTCTCTCTTAGCTATAGCAGCCTCTCTGACCTCTACCTTTAAACCGTGTTGGCTGTCATTTGGTCTTTCTTCCATGTTTTTTAAAATAGAAACATAGAAAAATGACGACAGAAAAAGACCACATGGCCTATTCTAGTCTGTCCTTCCATATCAACAACTACAACAGTCCCCTTTTTTCCTTTAGAGATCCTCTGTGTTTGTCTCATGCTTTTTTGATTTTAGATACTGTCTTCATCTCTACCACTTCCACTGGGAAACTATTCCACGGATCCACCACTCCTTCCGTAAAGAAATATTTCCGCATATCACTCCTGAATCTATCCCCTTTCACCCTCATCCCATGTCCCCTCATAGCAGAACTTGCTTTCAATCGAAATCATGAAATACATCCGGTCTGAGCTTCCAAGATAGTTTTTTTAAATAACGCCCAAGCCTGATGTAAACTCTTAACCTTTGCAGTTGCTCCTTTTATTTTTTTCTTAACCGTTTTTTCCTCATTTTATTATAGTCTCCTTTGTAAAAGCTGCATGCTAAAGCAATTTCCTTGCTATCCTCCCTCCATTTATTAAACCAAATGTGATCACGTTATGATCACTATTGCTAAGCAGCACCAAAACAGTTACTTCTCACACTGGATCCTGTGCCTTATTTTTTTAGGAGCCTAATTTTTCAGCTGAAAATTCATTCTAACTTAGGAACTTAAAATGTATGCAGTGGTGGCAGCAGATAGCCAGTCTTATGTGGGTAGCCGCCACTGCTGAACTTTAAACCCATATGTTCAAAGCTAGGGTCATATCCGGCTCCAGCACTGAATATCCAGGTTGCTCGAATTGGAAGAAGCTAACTGGGCAGTGGTGATATTCAGCCACTGCCTGGTTTGCATCCGAGGCGAAAGCAAGCCAGTTAGCCTTTGCTGTGCCTTACTTTCACTGCATAGCCATAACTGGATGCCATCCCCAGAACGCCCCTATACTAGCTGGTTAGCATTAGGGCATGCAGCGGTGGCACCTGTTGACATTTGGTAGCACTAACCATGTTAGTGCCGTTGAGTACCCCACAGAGCAGATCTGCAAACCGTGTAAATACCTTTGAATATCAGGCCCTATGCTCCCAAATTTAAGCCTGAATTCATTTCCTAGATTTATGAGTCTAATTTAGGTGCCCAGTGCTACACATCAGTGCTAAGTTCCTAACTTCCTCTTCCTAAATCTGCCCCCGTAGGGAAGAGACATTGTTGCCACCACTGCCACAATACAGCACCCTTGGCCTGGGAAGAACTGCTGTTCCCATGCAAAACACAGGCCCAGGGAGAGAGGTGGCAAATCCCAAGCTCGGGAAACATGGAGCTGTTGATGCTGCCGGCAGAGCCAAGGGGCGGAGGAGGGGGACACTACAACATGGGATTGCCCCATATCATAGTAAAACTTAGAGGGAGAGGGGGAAGGGCAAGTAGGAAGGATAACTAATTTGGGATGCTACCAACTTTTAGAAAAACAGTGATCAACAGAACAGCATCAGTCACCTGCGCCAAGACAGGTTTACAACATGACAGTGCATGCCTTATTTCATCACCTCTACCCCCACTCCCCATGTGGGCCAGATTCACTAGTATCCATATAGGAAAACACACTTTCAGCCCTTCATCATTTGTAGCAACATCATGGAGTGGCACTGCACGGACTTCACTTAAAAAGTGGCAGATGCTTCAACAGCCTTCCAGGGATGTGATGAAGGACATGCTATATAGTCTCTTCAATGTGTCCTTGTTTCAAGCCATAAAACTGAACTAAAACCATTTTAGCTGCGAAAAGAACAAGTGCCCTCGAAGAGAAAGGCTCTATAATGCTGTGATCATTTCTCTGTGTCACTGTGTCCTCATGAGCAAATACAGTAACAGAATTCAAGACAAGGCACAAGCATAAAAGGTCTCCAAGTGCAAAATAAAATGTTAAAAAAAAAGAAAAATAACGGTATAGCCAGAAATCAATTGGGGCTTTGGAACGGTTCTAGGAATTAAGATGGGTAGATTAAGGAGCCTTCATAATCTATGTTTCAAATGAAAAAAAATAATTCACAGTATAGGATATCTCATGCAAAATATTTTACAGTATTACAGAAAAGCAATATTGTGCTTCTCAAGGTAGCCTAACAGTATAGTTAAGAATAACGTAATAAACTAGTGCAACCAGGAGCTAAAGTCCCTGTTTTTACTTACTTTGTTTAGGCTGCTGGCCCCTTTAAGAGGTCTGAGTGTGGTAGAGATGGTAACAAATTACATCAGAATCGAACAGAGAAAAAAAAAAGATAAGCAGAGAAAGCTACTATGTGAGATGTACTTCCAATAGATAGGTAAAGGTAAGCTCAGAGCTTTGTGCACTGCCTTTTGAGCTGAGCAGCTTCGAAACTGAAATCAGCTGTGGCTGGAAGGCTCAGAGACTGTGTTTGGAAATAATGAATAGTTTTTGTTTAGCTTCAATTTGCTCTCTCCTACAAGGCTGAACCAGGAAGTGAGCAGATCAGTGGTAGCATAGAAACAAAGGCATTAAAACTGGCTGGGGATGTCTGCTAAAATGCCGTCTCTGAAATACTCCTGACCGATAGTGAATCACACGGTACAGTATAAGGGTTGAGGTGGTTTTATTGCTGATAAACTGGGAGAAGTATGTCTGGACCAGGTGAAGACTCTCCCAGAATAATTTAGGAGTGCAATTTAAGGAGCCAGTTCAGGCGCCCAGCGGGCACCTGGGGGTCTATGGAAAGGATGACGTTAGTCGGTCTGTAAAAGTAAACAGTGGTAATCCTAGTCGTAGTCTTGGGAAGTTAAAATCTACTCCATTTGGTGTCTTATTTTGATTGGGTATATTTGATTTTTATCAGCTAGGTGTTGTTAGAAAGGGGAGAAAAGGGTGTTTTTGTAAAAAATTTGTATTCTGGAAGATTTTTTTTCTAGTTCTGATGCCTGTGGAAGTTTCCGTTGTGAGTGACAGTCAAAGGCTTCACTACGTCAGGAGTCTGAGCAGTTGCTTTCTGTACTCTTCTAGTAAAAACTACAGAACGGAAACTTAGGTTAGCGCGTATCTTGAGAATGTGAGAGCTCGACTCCTGAAGAATTATTTTTAGTAGAAAGTCTGAGTAGAACTTTTAAGTTAAAATTTTAAAAGATGCAAAACTCGAATAGTAAATGTTACTATTCGAATGTAGTTTTAAGGAGGTAACTTTAGAAAGCCAGTCCTGCACGTATTTAGCCGCATATGCATTTAAGAGACCGTTTATAAAATAGTAACTTACTGTAAAAAGACTTGCTTTAGGCACGAAGGTGTATACTTTGTATTAGGCCTATCCTAGGGATATGTGTGGTCTGGGCAGAGCTCACACGTACGTATGTGCAAAGTTTAATCTAAGCACATATATGTAAAGTACAAGTGATCAAGATATCTATCTACCTTGTGTAAGTGATCCTGCTTACATTCAAGGCACCTTCTCTTTTACATAAGTTAATATTTTATAAAGACAAGAAGGTACCTAGCTGTGTTATAAAATAATGCCTACATAGATAACTCTTGAGCGCCTAGCCATAGTGTTCTGTTATAAAATTATCCTCTACAGTACTTGCAGCAGACCTGGATTTAGGAATAGACAATATAGGCAACAGTGTGATTATTTTAATTTAATGCATTTTTTAATACTGTTTTTCTACCATTCAAAATGGTTTGCACTAAACTAGGTGCAATCAGACAACATATGTGCAAAAAAAGTAAATTACAGGTAATGTTAACAAGAGCAATAACAATAGGTAACCAGTAGATAATAGATGGAGCCAGTGTAATGGCTAAGATAACTTAAGTACAGGGTACCGCTTATGTTGTCTGTCTTGACTAGATTGTAAGCTCTGATGAGCAGGGACTGTCACTTACATGTCTGTGCAGTTCTGCGTAGGACTTGTAGCGCTATACAAATGCCCAGTAGTAGTTATGGTAATGTGAAGCAGGTGTATGCTAATAGTTTTGATTTATCTGCTTTGTGTAGGAATTGGGGGCCCAAGTGAGGACATTCCATTTCTGTATGTTGACAGTTGAGGGGGAGTAGTCCTGTGGTTTTTCTGGCTATTCATAGAAGTCCTTATGGAAGTGAGGTGGTGATTTGTGAGCAGTAGTCCTGATAAGTGTATTTGTATTGAGTTTAATCCTATCAGGGGTCTGCACGTAGTATTCTAGGAAGAAGTGGGTTTTTAGGGGTTATGGTGGTTTGGTCGGTTTTTTTGGGGGGGGAAGTCTCCTAATGATTCAATGGCTCTTAGTTAGGAGGTAAAAAGTTAGATAGGTCGTAGAGTGAGAATGCCCGGTTGCATGTGCTTTGTTGCTTTTGAGCTTCTGGTGTGGTATATCGAGGAGATTGTAAGCTGCGTCTTTAAGTCTGTTGCTCTTGGGTTTTCTTAAGTGTTTGTAGATGCTCTGTCAGTTGGTTATGTAATACTTTGGTTTTATGTTTAGTTCTAGAGATTATGGAGAGCCAGTGTAGTTGCTTTAGGATGTGGATGATGTGGGCTTGTCATGTTGCTCTGTGGATGATCCTTGCTGCTGTATTTTGGGTAGTGCCAGAGCATCACTGCCATTACTATGTTTTGATCTGGACTTACTATCAAGAAGTGTGATCGGTCCAGCACAGCAACTACTGCAAGTAACTTATTTTTATTTATTTAACTAGGCTTATATACTGCTTTTCACCAGGTCAAAGTGGGTTACAGGGAACAAAGTTTGTGTGTGTGTGTTTGTTTTTTGTTTTTTAGTAGTAGTGTGGGGAATGCCTGCACTTGGGTTCCACGGGGTCTGTTAACCCCACATCTTTTGAGTTTCCATGGCTTGAGTATCTCCCTTTTCAGGAGTAGAAGAATAACCTAATGCAGGGGTGGGCCATTTATGGCCCGCGGGCCTCATGTGGCACACCACAGAGTTTTCTGTGGCCCACGGAAGCAGGGGCAAAAAAATGCCTCCAAATCACAAGCGCCGGCCGCCTCACACTGCCAAAAAAATACAATCCCCAAATCCAAGAAGATCTGCAATTTAGCAAAGCTCTGCCCTGCCGTGTTGTTGTGTTGGGATTGGCGGCAGCAGCAGAAGCAGATCACCAAAGCTGGGAGTCTGAATTTAAAAAAGACAACCAATTAAGCAAAAGAGTGGACCCGTGCCTCATTCTGCTCTTGTGAGCAGTCAGCTGGTCCCACCCCCTAACGTGACATCAGAGGGGGAGGGACCGGCTGGTCTGCTCACATGAGTGGAATGAGGCACAAGCCTGCGCTTTTGCATGGTTGGTTCTCTTTTTTTTTTTTTTTTTTTTTTTTTGGTTCAAAAACCCAGCTTTGGTGGTCTTCTGCTGCTGCCGCTGACCCCAACACAGCAAAAGCGGCAGGGCAGAGCTGTGCCAAATCGCTGCCAGTTTGCCAGCAGTCAAAGTCACCTCAGCACAGCCTGGTGCTGCCACAGCTGCCGGAGAGTTGTTTTTGGTACAGGTTGTTGTTTTTTGCATCTCAGCAACAGCAAGGCAGAGCAGGTTAGTGAGGCAGGGGGGGGGAGCAGCTTCAGACAATTTGTCACTGGCTTTAGTAGATAGCCAGATTTTGGTGGGCCACTGTAGCACCTCTGGGACAAGCAGTGGGCCTCAGGGAAGGCCCTTCTGTGCAATAGCCTCTGCCCAGCTCAAATCCGAAGGTAGTCCTATAGCTCTGTTGGAAGGACCATCTCATCTTCAGAGGTGCCTTTTTTTGCCAGAGTTTGCACATCAGATTTATTTTGCTATGAGCATTTTGTTTTAGTTTTATTTATTATGCAATTTACACTTCGCATTAAATGAAATGTAATGTTAACTAATGAATACGATTAGTTTTAGAAGGTGCGGCCCTCCGCTAACCACAGTCCTCTCAAAGTGGCCCCCGAGCCAAAACAATTGCCCACCCCGGCCTAATGGTTAGCGCAGTGATCTGAGAACCAAAGAATATTCCACTGATGCTTTTTGTGACTCTAGGCAAGTTGCTTAACCTTCCTTTGTCTCAGGTCAATGCAGAAAGCCAGTGCTGAAGTTGTATGCTATTAGCTGTATATATATTTTTGTAGTACACCAAAAGTGCAAGACCTTGGTGCTGATATGCAGCAACAGGTGTGTATGCAGATGAGCTGTGCACAAAACATCAGCATAAAGTTGACAGGTGGAGAGCCAACTGATGTGCAAACGGATGCACTACAAGTGGTCATTTACCCTAAGCTTGAAGTTGCGCTCATGTTATCTGCATGTCCTGTGCATATTCTTTTGGTGCTCACCCTGTAACAACCAATATTCCTTATCGTTCTCCAGTTTGGTCTTCAACCTCTGGGTAGTGAACCTCCTTCTGCAGCTTGGAGACTGGGCATGTCAAAAACTCATGACATCACTGGATATAGCCTGCTGGTCTCTCCCATCAGCCCCCAGTGTGTCCAGTCTCCATGCAGCAGGAGGACGTAGTGAGCCTAGCTTCTGGGCTCACTTGGGGGAACAGATAAGGAGCATTTAGTGTGACAAATTCTATTCTGATTTTACTTTTGATTTTTACCTTTAATTTTACTTCCTGATCGTGTAACCAGTCTAGTCCCGGACCTCTGGGTTCCCTATCTCATCCAGCAGCTTTGGAGACTGAGAAACTCCTCCTTTTTATGATGTCACAGGTATATCCTCCCGGGATCCGCCTCTTGCCATCAGTTACCTCAGTCTCCAAGCAGCTGGATAGATAGGAGCCCGGAGAGCTGGGCTCACTGGAGAAACAATTTGGCCTACTTTCTTTAGTTGGGGGTTAGTTATTTTGGAGGGGGACTGTGCCTTTAAATTTGACGGCAGGCTGCTCGCTCTCTGTCTCTTTTCTCCCCCCCCCTCCCCTTCGTGGGCTTTCCCGTCCCTCTACAACTGCTAACTCAGAGGGCCTAAGCAGTAGCTCACTCTTTGGGGTCCCCCCAGTTCAGTCAGCTGCCTTAAGGGGAGAGGCCCGGAGGTCTGCCTAGCCAGCGCCACACAGAAGATTTGCCTGTTAGTGCGCTGGCAGGCCCCTCCCGTTCGCACGCAGAATCCAGAGGTGCGCGCGTTTGCAGTGTCCGGCGATTTCAGACGCGCTCGGGGATCGGAGAGGAGTGGTCCCGGTGAGATTTCTGCAGGCTATTTACTTTAGCCGCCCGGAGGTAAGGGCGCATGTTTTCTTAGCGCAGGGGTGGTGGAAAGTATTTCTGGCGCCAAAGTGAGGCCAGCGGGCCTAGTCGCATGGCGGCACAGCGTAGGAACGCCGTTGCTGCATGCGGTAGCCATTTTTTCTGCCCCGACTGTCTGTGGTGCCTCGGAGAAGTTCGCTCATTCTCTGCTCACTTAGAATAGTTAATTTTCATTTTATAGCTTGTAGTTTAAGTGGGTTTTTGGTTTTGTTTTTTTTGTTTTTTTTGCAAACGGGGCTTTATGCTTTAGTTCTGAGAGCGAGTGCAGAGAATGTGTGGGAAAGAGCTTGAAGGGATAGTTTACCTTCCAATTATTTTTGCCTTTATTTTGCCATGCCTTCCAAGCCACTGTGTTTAGTCTGTGGCATGAAGAAGGGGTGTGCAAGTCCTGTGTAAGGGACACTGCCTCCATGGACCTTCCCGGAGATGCCTCAGGGGACGGTCAGGGCACGGCGTTGGAGAGCTCTAGCTCACAGCTACAAGAGTTGACCCTGGGGGACCCAGTGGCTGGCCCCTCGTCGGCTCCGGTCACACCACCTCCTCAGACTTCTTTGCCCACAGATTTGTCTGCAATTTTTTCAAAGAATTTTGTTGCGCTCCTTCAGCAGACTTTCTTTGCTAACGCTCAGCAGGGAAAGGGTCCTGAGGCGTCGGCCGGAGCTAAGAGGACCGCGTCTCCGGCCCAGGTCCAGGCCGAGGCCCCTTTCAGCAGCGCCAAGAGACCGCGTTTGGAGGGGCTGCCGGCAGACTGTTCGGTAACATCGGAGGGGCCGCTGTATGACGAGGTCCACGGTTTAGACGTTGAAGAGGAGCTGGAAGAAGGAGAGCTGTCCGAGTGGGAAGACCAAGCGCGTGTGGTGCGCGTCTTCCGCAGGGAAGAGCTCCCTGCGTTGATAATAGAAGCCCTCAAGGTTCTAAATATGCCAGTTCCCGGAGCAGCAGAGGATAACACCTTGGAGGATCCATTGCTTCAGGTCTTCAGGAAGACTCAGAAAGTGTTCCTGTTGATAGGGTATTTCGAGAGATGATCCAGGAAGAGTGGAATGTGCCGGAATCACCTTTGAAGGGATCCAGGGTCATGGGCCGCCTATATCCTTTGTCGGATCAGGATAAAGAGGTTTTTAAGTCACCCAAGGTTGATGCGGCCGTCTCGGCGGTCACCAAGAAGACTACCATCCCGGTGGAAGGCAGTGCGGCCCTCAAGGATGCCCAGGATAGGAAGTTAGATGTTTTGTTAAGGCAGGTGTTTGATGTGACTGCTCTGTCGCTTCAAGCGGCTATTTGCAGTGCATGGGTCGCTAGAGCCTGTCTTCGCTGGTCGCAGCGGGTACAGGGTGGCCAGGACGGTGCAGAATCGGGAGAGGCGGCCAAGTTGGGAGTCTGGCGCGGCCTACTTAGCAGACATTCAGTATGATCTTATGCGTGGTTTGTCCAAGAGCATGGTTTCAGTAGTGGCGGCTCGTAGGTACCTGTGGCTCAGCAACTGGGCAGCGGATAGTGCCTCCAAGGCTAGATTAAGTAAGCTCTCGTTTAAAGGCCGCCTATTATTCGGAGAAGACTTAGAGAAGCTGGTTAAGGACTTAGGAGAATCTAAAGGGGCAAATTACCAGAAGACGAGCCTAAGCCTATCTGGCAGTTCTCGGCTGGCAGGGGGCAGCAGCGAGATTTTCGCCATTTTAGGACCCAGAGATTCAGCTCAGGACAGAGAGGCCGTTACTCTAATAGAGGTCAGCCCTTCCGGGGGTTTCGAGGCGCGGGCCGGGGGTTTGGTCCGTCAACCTTCTCCTCCTCCTTCACGTCCAAAAAGCAACAATGAAATACGGGGGGCCCGGGCACCCTTACTCCCAGTAGGGGGGGTGGTTGCAGGAGTTTTATGCTGCCCGGGCCCGAGTAACATCAGATCAGTGGGTGCTAGAGGTAGTGCGAGAAGGGTACGCTCTGGAATTCCTGAGGCTGGTGCGGGAGTCCTTTGTGCAGTCCCCCGGAAAGTCTCCCGCCAAGCGTGAGGCATTGCGGGAGACGGTCCGGAGGCTACTAGAGCTCAGGGCGATAGTGCCTGTTCCGCCAGACCAATGCGGCGCCGGTCATTACTCGATTTACTTCGTCGTCCCAAAGAAGGGTGGAGGTGTTCGTCCGATCTTGGATCTCAAGGGCGTGAATCGCTGCCTTTGCGTTTCTCATTTCCATATGGAGACGCTACGGTCAGTCATTGTAGCAGTGCAGAGGGGAGAATTCACCTCGATGGACTTATCGGAGGCTTATTTTCACATTCCAATAAGACAAGAGCATCACAAGTTTCTCAGGTTCGCAGTCCCCTTCGGTCACTTTCAGTTCCAAGCATTGCCCTTCAGCTTGGCGACTGCACCGCGTACCTTCACCAAGGTCATGGTGGTGGTGGCGGTGGCTCTCCGAAAGGAGGGGATCTTGGTACATCCATACCTGGACGACTGGCTGATTCGGGCAAAATCAAGGTCAGAGAGCCTCTCAGTCACGGCTCGAGTAGTGGCTTTTTTGGAGGAGCTAGGTTGGGTTGTCTGTCTAGCAAAGAGTCACTTGGTTCCCTCTCAGAACTTAGAATATCTGGGAGCTCGCTTCGACACCAAGGTAGGAAAGGTGTTTTCTGACGGAGGAAAGGGCGCTGGGCCTTCGGAAGTTGGTGGCCTGTTTTTTTCTTCAATACAAGGCACCTTCGGCGTGGCATTA
This sequence comes from Ichthyophis bannanicus, assembly GCA_033557465.1. NCBI lineage: Eukaryota > Metazoa > Chordata > Amphibia > Gymnophiona > Ichthyophiidae > Ichthyophis > Ichthyophis bannanicus. The sequence continues at coordinate 333,802,742 of CM066036.1, read as the reverse complement.
TCTTCAATTGCTGGGCACGATGGCTGCAGCAATAGACAGTTCCATGGGCGAGAGCTCACATGAGACCTCTGCAGAGAGCGTTGCTTCACCGATGGTCGCATCAACAGGATCCACTGTCCAGGAAGTTGCCCTGTCCAGAGGAGGCTCGTCAGTCCCTGCAATGGTGGTTGCGTCCCGAGTCCTTGGCAGGAGGGAGGGCGCTGACTGCGCCGGCCTGAGTGCCCGTAATGACAGACGCCGGTCTCTTGGGCTGGGGCGCTCATTGCCAAGGTATGTTTGCGCAGGGTCAATGGACGGTTCAGGAGAAAGGGTAGTCCATCAACAGGCTGGAGTTGAGGGCGGTAACGCTAGCGCTGCAGGCGTTTCAGCAGCTGGTCAAAGGCAAGGCGGTCCGAGTGTTTTCCGACAATGCCACAGCGGTGTCCTATGTTAACAAACAGGGAGGCACCAGCAGTACAGTGCTGGAAGTCGAGGCCGGAGTCCTGTGCGAGTGGGCCGAAACGCATCTGGACCTGTCAGCAGCGCATGTCGCCGGAGTGGACAACGTGCAGGAGAATTTTCTCAGTCGAGTACAGGTGGATCCAGGGGAATGGGTCCTACATCCTGAAGTCTTCGAGATGATAGTGCGCAGATGGGGAGCACCGGTCATGGATCTCATGGCGACCTTTACCTCGGCAAAGGTTAGACGGTTTTTCAGCAGGCGAAGAGAGAGGATGTCAGAGGGCTTGGATGTGCTCGTTCAGGAATGGGCCCGTAGGACAGTTGCTGTATGTTTCCGCCGTGGGTCCTGATTGGAAGAGTACTGCAGTGGATCGAGCTGTTCAGAGGTCAGGTGATTCTGATCGCTCCAGACTGGCCTTGGAGGCCTTGGTACGGGGATCTGATGAGGTTGGTCGTGGCAAAACCTTGGCGGCTTCCGCCTCGCCCGGATCTTCTGGCACAGGGACCTCTGTTCATGCCGCACGTGGATCGATTCTCACTTACGGCCTGGCTCTTGAGAGGGCATGGATGAAGGCGAGGGGCTATTTGTTGGCGGTTATTTCTACCCTTTTAAAGGCTAGAAAAAGGTCCACCTCGCTAGCTTATGTCCGTATCTGGAGGGTTTTCGAATCCTGGTGCATGGACAGGAAGTTTGAGGCTTTGAAATCCTCCATTCCGCAGATCTTAGATTTTCTGCAGGATGGCTTTTCCACAGTCTAGCAGTGGCGTCATTGTGAGTTCAGGTAGCGGACTTATCCTGTTACAGAGGTAAGATAGGGGGTCAGACGCTCGGTTGTCATGTGGATGTCAAACGTTTCTTGCGGGCAGGTTCATTGCTGTGCCCGCCGGCTCGGCCGTTCGTCCTGTTTTAGACACGCTGGAGAGTGAACCCTTTGAGCCATTGTCCCGAGCGTCGCTCAAGGACCTCACCTTAAAGGTAGTGTTTCTGGTGGTCATTTGCTCGGCTCGGAGAGTCTCAGAACTGCAGGCGCTTTCCTGCAGGGAGCCTTATCTGTTATTTTTTTCCCTCAAAGGTGGTTTTGAGAATGGTGCCGGCCTTCCTTCCTAAGGTGGTTTTGCCTTTCCATGTGAAGCAGGAAATTTCTTTACCGGTATTTTCGTAGTCTGCAGATACATCGGGGCCGCGAAGGTTGCACTTGTTGGATGTCCATAGGTCGCTTAAAAAGTATCTTCGGCGTACGGCCAGTTTTCACAAATCCGACAGACTTTTTGTCCTCTTCGCGGGGCCCAGAAAAGGTGAGGCGGCATCGAAAGCATCCATCGCAAGGTGGATTAAGGAGGCTATTGTCTCGGCTTACGTATTGAGAGGTTGGCCGGTGTCGGAAGGGCTGCGAGCTCATTCCACTAGGGCGCAAGCCTCATCATGGGCCGAAGTGCGTCTGGTGCCTCCAGTGGAGATTTGCAAAGCGGCGACATGGTCGTCACTGAACTCATTTGCAAAGCATTACTGCCTTGATGTGCAGAGGGCGGAGGAGACCGCTTTTGGATCGGCAGTACTTCAGGCTGGTCTCCCGGGGTCCTCCCAGATTTGAATTTCTCACTGCTCTGGTACTTACCCAGAGGTCCGGGACTAGACTGGTTACACGACCAGGAAGGTGAAATTAGACTTACCTGCTAATTGTGGTTCCTGGAGTGTAGCCAGTCTAGTCCCGTATCCCTCCCCTAGGTTTGCACTTCTTGAGCCTGAAGTAATCAGGTTATTTACAGGTAAGAGTGTCTGTTCAAGTTTTTTTCTATGGCAGGTTGTCCTTTCCGTTGGAGGAGGGAGAAGCCTGCGTAAGTTAAAGTCACAGTTTATCAGAAATTTTGGTTTAAGGGTGGTGTACTTCTTGCATAAGTGCGGGGGTTGACTTTTAGTTGAATTCTTACTTGTGTCTCCGGTGAGTCTGCTTTGTCAATAGGTTACTGATGGCAAGAGGCGGATCCCGGGAGGATATACCTGTGACATCATAAAAAGGAGGAGTTTCTCAGTCTCCAAAGCTGCTGGATGAGATAGGGAACCCAGAGGTCCGGGACTAGACTGGCTACACTCCAGGAACCACAATTAGCAGGTAAGTCTAATTTTACTTTTAATTCATTTACCTTTGGTTAATTGGCAATCAGTTTAGTTGTTAGGAGCAAATTTCCTTATATTTACAGTAATTTTAAATTTGAGCTTGGCTCTTTAAATTAGTAGCAGCTCTCACCTTCCCTCCTTGTCAGTTTATTTTCACTTGCTGCAGGCATTTGCCGGTGCAGATCTCTCTCCCTGGACGGTACGGGACCCATACTGCCACACTGAAGCTGTGTGAGACGGAGCCTCTCTGTTGCTGTGGGATTTTAATTTTTACTCTGTGGAACCGGCTGAGTGGTCCTCGCTGCGGCTGCTGGGCGCAGCAGTGCGGTTTGAGGATCGGATGAACCAGGCGGTAGGAGCAGGCTGCGTGGCTTTCGGCCCTGCAGGTAAGGCCTTCGGGCTCTGTCGGTCTGCTGAGGCCTCCTTTTTGCAGCGGCTGTTCTTGACGCCAAAATTTGTTGGCAAAGGGGCGGCCATTTTCTCTCTAGGTATTTGGACCACGTGGCAAGCTGCCTGTGTGAGGTAGACGACTGGCAGAATAGCTAGATTTTTAGGTCTAGTGTTTCTTTCTTTTGTTTGTAGGTTTTTTGAGGCTCGGGGGAGGGGGTCCTCAGCCTTAAGGGGGCTGTTGTCCATCCTCTTTATTTTTAAGTTTATTCTTACTTTTATAGGACAGCAGTTTTGGCATTGATCTGATGCCACATGTTCTTTCCCTCCTAATCATGTCTCTGAGGAGCATCTGTTAAGTCCCGGGATATTAGGCAAATTGCCAGCTTTTAGTTTCTTGAAGAGCAGAGCCCTAACTTGTAGTTGGAAGGAGGGACAGGCTGGAAGTGTGCTTTTGTGTATTCTATAGTGAAAGTTGCCCAAAGGTCTGTGGTTTCACAGGGACAGGTTTAGGAAACCTTAGGATATAAAAAAAATATATAATAACAGTTAAACTGTCAACCAAGAAGTGTCTGTGCTACGGTCTATGGCCACCAGAGGGCAGCTGGTACACTCAATAGTGCCTTTCTGTGACCGTGTGTATGCAGCCATCATCAGATTGATCTCATTCTCTGCAAGTCGTGGAAGAAATAACCACAGGGCCACCTCATGGGCTCTCAGGGGTTAGTGACTAAACAAGCAACTGTAATGTTCTGCAAATCAAGATTATTTGACCAAGATTTAAAGCTCTTAACTTCTGTATCGTTTGTCGGGTTCTGGTGCCCTAAAGGCCACCGGATGGCAGCGCTGCTCATGAATCATATAGTATTCAGTGCCCCCATCCCTGGGGGGGTTTGTAAACTACGAAATTGTATTCCTCATCAGGTTCACATGGGTAGCAACCTCTAAGACCTCCACTTGCAAGGTTGTCGGTGTATCCCACTGCTATTTCTCTGACTGCAGGAAGGCCGGGGGGGAGGGGGTGCCTGTGTGTTTCATAGCTCCATTTAGCATGCCCATCCCAGGAAATTCTCATCTATTTCTAGAGCCTGTGCTGTCAGAGCAGGGCTTTAAGCACTTAGCAGGGGCACTTACCCGTCTGTGCCATCTTGTTAAAGGCTGAGGGTGAAGAGAAGGACGTCTAGGTAGCACAGTCTGGGGCTTAGCGCTCCAGGGCACTGGAAGGTTTCATAGCAGAAGTCAATACTCTGTGTATGCTCCATGTATTCAGCCTATGTTCAAGCGTGCTCACTGCACTGTGTTTGGGTGACAGGTACTGGGTCACCCGTATATGTAGATGTGCATTTTGTATGTGCTCACAATTGCTTAGGCATGATTTTTGGGTGCACTCTTTGCAGAGTGAGACTGCATTTCTTTGCTCGGACTGTATTATCAGGCTAAGGTAATTTCTCCAGTAATGGGGGGGGATGTCGATTGTAACAAAGTGCGTGAGGTCCTCATGGTGTTAGTGGGGTTGGAGATGCAGTCGTGGGATCTGCTGTGGAGTGAGCCATCCGGAGGAGCTACAGTGTCAGTCACCAGTTTTCCCTTTCTCTTTGAGCTTTGTTCCCAGATCCTAGCCCCTCTTTCTCTCTGATGTCCAGGATGCAAGGTCCCCGGCCCACTGGAAATCTATTCTCAGCCTTTTCTCAATGCTGATAGAAAGGAAGACCAGGAACCAGCACCAGCTCTGTCTCTCCACTGCCATTGTTTGCTACAGTCACATATTCCCAGTCAGTTATTTGAGTATACTGATTGCCTACAGGTCAGTGTCGCATAAAGTCGATTACAGTATTTCTATTTCCCTTGTCCCTGAAGGGCTCACAATTTGTTTTGGTACCTGAGGCAGAGAGTTGTCGCTTAATGAAGGCCAGAAGGACCACCTGTGGGACCAGAAACCCCAGTTTTTATGGCCCAAGGTTGGTGGTCTCGATTGGAATTCAAACCCTTGGTCCTCTGGCAACTTGCCTCAACCACTAGGCCGCACTGCTCCATGTGAGCTAGCCATAGGGCCAGGCGCAGCCTGTTACTTCCAAGGCAGAGACCTTAGGGAGGTTCCGTTCATAAGGATACGAGAATTGTCATACTGGGTCAGACCAAGCTCTTTCAGGTCCAGTATCCTGTTTCCTAGGGTAGCCAATCCAGGTCTTAAGGACCTGGCTGGTTTCCAAAAAGACGAATAGGCTACTCAATGCTTGTATCGGGGCAAGCGGTGGATTCATGTATGCTCATATTTTAAGGGTTCCGTTGCATGTACAACAGATGTGACGCTCTGTTGGGTTGTGTGCCTTGTAGAACATCTTGACTTGGTGAAAGTTGGTATAAAAAAAAATTATAAATTTCCAGCTTCTCTCTAATAAAAGGTTATGGACCTTTCCTCCTGGAGCTTGGCCCAAAACTTTGTTATACTCCGCTACATTTGGAGATCGTTTCGCGCAAGGCTCTTGGAGTACACAGGAGACCCAGTGGTCAGTCAACCGACTGGAAATGCAAGCGATATGCCAGGCATTGCAGGCGTTCGAAGCTACGGTGACAGGTCGAGCAGTGCGAGTACTGTCCTACAACTCCATGGCAGTGGTCTACATCAACCGGCAGGGCAGAACCGGAAGTGTGGCCATAAAGGCCGCAGCAGAGGGTCTGCGTGTGTGTGGATAGAGCTTTGGCTATCAGCGTTTTCGGTGGCGCATGTTGCGAGTAAGGACATTGTGATGACGGATTTCCTCAGCTGGGTCCGAGTAGATGCTGGAGAATGGGAGTGGCATCCGGAAGTGTTTGCACAGATCGGTCGCATAAGGGGACAGCCAGTAATGGACCTCATGGCGGCATTTCACTCTGCGTAAACGGGTCGCTGCTTCAGCAGACGAAGCAAAAGGAGGTCGGAAGGCATCTGCGCACTGTTTCAACGGCGGCCGTTGTCCGGTCTTCTCTGTCTTTCCACCGGGGGCACTCGTAGGTCAAGTGGTTCTGCGTATCGAAGCACTTCGGGGAAACGTGTGGTTGGGGCCTCGGGCTAGCTGAGGCACCCGTGGTATGCCTGCCTCATACGGTTGCTCGACGGGAATCCATGTAGGTTTCCGACATTGGGGATTCTGTTGCTGCGGTGTTCCCTTCGAATGCCTCAGGTGCATCGGTTTTTGCTTAGGAGGTGGCCATTGAAAGGGCAAGCTTAAGGAAAAAGAGTTGCTCGGCAGCAGTCTTTGCCACCTTGCTGCAAAAAAAAAAGTCTGTCCCTTGGATATGTGCGTATATGGCGCATCTTTGAGGACGGGTGCTCGTGGAGGCACGGCTCGCGCGACAGTGGTGTCGGTTCCCTTGGTATAAAGTTTTCTGCAGGACGGGTTTGGTAAAGGCAGGTCGTGGAGAGTTCAGTTAGCAGCTCTGTCTTGTTATAGGGGCAAAGGACAGGGAGTGGTTCTCATGCACAGGTCGATGTGGTACACTTTCTCAGGCGGTTACCAGACTGTAGCCCTCTTGTATGCTATTAATTCCACTGGAGAAGTTCAAGTTGGTTTTAGGAGCATTAGCTAGCGCACCATTGGGGCCTTTGCAACAGGTTAAGGGTTTTGCTTTGAAGATGGTACATTTGATGGTCATCTGTTCGGCGAGGCGATTGTCTGAGTTGTAGGCGTTGACCTGTCAGGAATCGTTTATCTGTCTCCAGACAGAAGGTGGCTTGGCGGCTGGTTCCATTGTTGTTGCCAAAGTTGGTTTCTACGTTCACCTAACTAAAATGGTCTCTCTTCAGCACTAGGTGCGGCAGAGGGGAGCGTATTGAACCATAGCTTGTGCTGGTTGGACCTCAAGAGTGCTGCGGCAGTGTTTAAAGGTTTCAGAAACTTTCGCAAGGCGGATCGTCTCTCTTCGGGGTGTTTGGAGGGCCCCGCAAAGGGAAGCAGCAGCAAAGGAGTCCATTTCTGGATGGATTGGAACGGTGAGTGCGTCGGCTTATCTTCTACGGGACCATACAGTCCCTGGGAGCTTACGAGCTCACTCTACCAGAGTGCAAACGTCTTCTTGGATGGAGCATAGTTTGGTTCCGCCAGTGGACATCTGTAGGGAGGCCTCTTGGTTGTCTCCATACTTTCAGTAAGCACTACCGCCTAGATGTTCTCGCAGCTAAGGATGCCATTTTCAGGGAGGCGGTGTTGAGATCCTGTTGGAAAGGTCCCTCCCGATGATTACTGCTCTGATACATCCCAGAGGTTGAGGACTAAACTGGAGGAATGATAAGGAAATAAGAATTACACTGACCTGGTAATTGTGGTTCCTTGAGTGACTCCAGTTTAGTCCTCATTCCCGCCCGGGGATTGGGTCTTAGCAGTGGTTTTTCTGTTGGGGGAAGTGCAAGGTTGAAAGTGGATATAGGCCTTCACTGGTGTTCAGTCGTTTTGATGCTTCCATTTCCTTTGCACTATATTAAGAACATAAGATATGCCATACTGGGTCAGACCAAGGTCCATCAAGCCCAGTATTCTGTTTCCAACAGTGGCCAATCTAGGTCATATGTACCTAGCAGTTTCCCCAAGGGACACAGGATCCACAATGCTTGTATTGGTTCAAGCATTGATATCCTGGGTCCCTTCTTAATAATGGTTTATGGACCTTTCCTCCAGGAACTTGTCCAAACCTTTTTTAAACCCAGCTACATTAACAGCCTTTACTACATCCTCCGGTAACAAATTCCAGAGTTTGATTACACGTTGAGTGAAAAAATATTTTCTTTTATTAGTCTTAAATAGTTTACCCTGTAGCTTCATTGCATGTCCCCTAGTCTTTCTATATTCTGATAAGGTAAACAATCAATCTACGTTTACCCGTTCCACTCCGTTCATTAATTTATAGACTTCTATCATATCTCCCCTCAGCCGTCTCTTTTCCAGGTTAAAGAGCCCTAACCTTTTTAGCCTTTCTTCATAGGAGTATTTTTCCATCCCCTTTACCATTTTGGTGTCTCTTCTCTGAACCTTTTCTAAAATCGCTATATCCTTTTTAAGATACGGCGACCAGAATTGCACACAATATTCAAGGTGCGGTCTCACCATGGAACGATATAGAGGCATTATAATATCTTTTCTTTTATTTTCCATTCCTTTCCTTATCATACCTAGCATTCTATTTGCTCTCTTGGCCGCCGCTGCACACTGGCCCGAGGGTTTTAACATGGTATTCATAATGACGCCTAAATCTTTTTCCTGGGTGGTGGTTCCTAATGTGGAACCTTGCATCGTGTAACCATAGTTTGGGTTGTTCTTCCCTAGGTGCATAACCTTGCAATTGTCCACATTAAGTTTCATCTGCCATTTTGATGCCCAGTCTTCAAATTTATCAAGATCCTCTTGCAATTTTCCACAATCCTCTTGGGTTTTAACAACTTTAAATAGTTTTGTGTCATCTGCAAATTTGATAACCTCACTCGTTATGCCACTTTCCAGGTCATTTATGAATATGTCAAAAAGCAGCGGACCCAGCACAGATCCCTGGGGTACACCACTATTCACCTTTCACCATTGGGAAAATTGGCCAATTAGCCCTACCCTATGCTTTCTATCTTTTAACCAGTTCCTGATCCACAATAGTACACTGCCTCCTATCCCACGACTCTTTAGTTTTGCCAAAAGTCTCTCATGAGGGACCTTGTCAGAGGCTTTCTGAAAGTCCAGATACACAATATCAACCGACTCACCTTTGTCCACCTGATTATTCACTCCTTCAAAAAAGCATAACAGATTAGTAAGACAAGATCTTCCTTGTCTAAAGCCATGTTGGCTGTCTCCCATTAGGTCATGACTATCTACATGCTGAGTAATTTTATTCCTTATGATGGTTTCTACCATTTTTCCCGGTACTGATGTCAGGCTCACCGGTCTCTAGTTTCCCGGATCACCCCTGGAACCTTTTTTAAAAATTGGTGTTACGTTGGCGATCCTCCAATCTTCAGGTATTAGAGATGATTTTAATGATAGTTCACAGATTACTAATAGCAGGTCTGCAATCTCGTATTTCAGTTCTTTCAACACCCTTGGATGTATACCATCCGGCCCAGGTGATTTGCTACTCTTCAGTTTATCTAATAGTTGTAATACATCTTCCCGATGTATCGATATTTATTTCCTTCAATTCTTCTGCACCTTTAAATACCACTTCAGTCATGGGTAACATCCCTACATCTTCCTCAGTAAAGACTGAAGCAAAGAATTCATTCAGTCTCTCCGCTATCGCCTTGTCGCCTCTTAGTGCTCCTTTAACCCCTTTATCATCTAATGGACCAACTGACACTCTCACAGGTTTTTTGCTACGAATGTACTTGAAAAGGTCTTTACTTCACGTTTTTGCTTCCGCAGCAAGCTTCTTCTCAAATTCTCCCTTTGCCTGCCTTATCAATGCCTTGCATTTGACTTGCCAGTGCTTGTGCTGTTTCCAGGTTTCGTCGTTTGGCTCTTTTTTTTTCCATTTCCTGAAAGATGCTTTTTTGGCAACAGCCTCTCTGACCTCACCTTTAAACCATGCTGGCAGTTTTTTGGACTTCCTTCCATTTTTCTTAAAGCATGGAATACAGCTGGTCTGGGCTTCCAAGATAGTATTTTTCAACAACAGCCAAGCCTGATGTACGTCTTTAACCTTTGCAATTGCTCCTTTTAGTTTTTTCTTAACTGTTTTCCTCATTTTATCATAGTCTCCCTTTGGAAAGTTAAAAGGGTAGTACTGTGATTTAATTAGTGGAGGAGGGATAGTAAGGAAATCCAAAGGCGATCATGCTATGATCACTATTGCCAAGTGGCCCCAACAACCTTATCTCTTGCACTAGATCTGGTGTTCCACTATGGATTAGGTCTAATATGGCTTCCCCTCTGGTCGGTTCATGAACCAGCTGCTCCAAGAAGCAGTCATTTATTTCATCTAGGAACTTTATCTCCCTAGCATGTTCTGCCGTGACACTGACCCAGTTGATACCGGGGTAGTTGAAATCACCCATTATTATTACTGTGCTGTAACTTTTGTTAGCTTCCTTGATTTCTTTGAGCATTTCATCATCCATTTGGTCATTCTGGCCTGGCGCTCGATAGTACACCCCCACTGCCATTGCCTTCCCCCTTTTACATGGAATTTCAATCCATATAGATTCTACAGCAGATTTTGTTTCCTGCAAAGCTTTAATCCTTTCTGACTCAATGCCCTCTCTAACATAGAGAGCAACCCCTCCACCAATTTGATCAGCTCTATCATTACGATATAGTTTGTACCCAGGTATCAGTGTCCCACTGGTTGTCGTCTCTGATATTCCAATCATATCTAACCTTTCATTTAGTGCTATGTATTCTAACTCTCCCATCTTATTTTTTAGACTTCTAGCATTTGCATACAAGCATTTTAGAGAATGTATTTTATTCATATTAATTAGGCTATTGTTAGACATGGGTAATTTAGGATCTTTAAGCTCTGTCTGCTCCATACTTGAGGGCATTTGGGCTACTTTACTCTTTTGTGGAACCTCTCACCTTTTGGTAGTATCCTTCAAAGATACATTCTTCCGAACCATCCGCTCTTGGGCGATTGTCGGCTTTCCCCTAATATCTAGTTTAAAAGCTGCTCTATCTCCTTTTTAAAGGTTAATGCCAGCAGCCTGGTTCCATCCCGGTTAAGGTGAAGCCCATCCCTTCGGAAAAGCCCCTCCTTTCCCCAGAATGTTCCCCAGTTCCTAACAAATCCAAAACCCTCATCTCTGCACCATTGTCTCATCCACGCATTGAGACTCCGGAGCTCTGCCTGCCTTTTGGGTCCTGCTCGTGGAACAGGAAGCATTTCAGAGAATGCTACCCTGGAAGTTCTGGATTTCAACTTCCTACCTAAAAGCCTAAATTTAGCCTCCAGAACCTCCCTACCACATTTTCCTATGTCATTGGTACTGACATGTACCAAGACAGCAGACTCCTCCCCAGCACTATCTAAGACCTTGTCTAGGTGGCGTGTGAGGTCCGCTACCTTCGCACCAGGCAGGCATGTTACCAGGCGATCCTAACGTCCACCAGCCACCCAGCTATCTACATGCCTAATGATCGAATCACCAACTATAACGGCTGTCCTAACCCTTCCCTCATGGGCACATGGCCCTGGAGAAACTTCCTCGGTGCGAGAGGGTTTTACATCACCTGGAGGACAGGTCCTAGTTACAGGATCACTTCCTGTCACACCAGGGTGATGCTCTCCTGTCACGTGACCTCTCTCCTCCATGGCAACAGGGATGCTGCCAGACTGGATGTGGGACTTCAGGACTATATCCCTGTAGGTCTCGTCTATGTACCTCTCTGTCTGTCTTATGCTTTCCAAGTCTGCTACTTTAGCCTCTAGAGAACGGACTCGTTCCCTGAGAGCAAAGAGCTCCTTGCACCTAGTGCAAACGTAAGACCTCTCACCAAATGGGAGAAAATCATACATGTGGCACTCAATGCAAAAGACTGGAAAGCCCCCATCCCGCTGCTGGACTGCTGTCTGCATCTTAGTTTTAAGTTTGTGTTTAGATCTAAGTTCTTTACTTACTAAGGGTTGCTATGGATATTTATACTAATAAAACTGTACCTAATACGTGTAATATACCTTGTTCACCTGAAGCTTAACTAATCTCAGGTCCTTAGTGTATGACTGATTTGGGTAATGAGCTTCACCTGAGAGCACCTCTTGTCTTGTAAGATGTTTAAGTACGTATAAAGCTACGATTATTCCAGGGGAGGGAGAGAAATAACACATATTAAAAGAGGGCTGCTACACAGTACCCTGTCTTGTGCTGCTGAGGTAAGCTATATTCTGATTTGATTTAAATTATAGCTCTTAGCTGCTGCTAGGCTCTAACTTCTTATGAAATTTAGACTACAAGCTCTCTGCTGGGTTCCAAATGTAACCAGAAAGCTCTCTTCTGTGTTTTAAATTTAAACTAAAAGTACTTTGCTGTTACTAGGCCCTGAGTGACTATTAAATTTAAACTACAAGCTCTCTGCTGGGTATGAAATGTAACCAGAAAGTTCTCCTCTGTTTTAAATTTAAACTTAAACTGCTGCTACTAGGCCCTGACTGATTTAACAAAAATAGTGGGTTCACAGATTAATTAGCTTTAATACAAAAAATTCCTTTTAGAAAATTACCAGAAGTATATACTCACAATTGCAGATCTCTCTCCAGAAGTAACAGTCCCTTTTTCTAGTCCTTCAATATTGTTATATTATATTATGATATTGTTATATATTATATATATATTGCTATATTGCTCTGGATTGTTTAGGGCTAGGCATTCGACGGAAAGGAGAGCATGCAGGAAGCAGTCCCTTTCCTTCTGGAATGGGAGTAGTAGGTAGATAGGTTATATGTTCTGTGTGCCCTTGAATATAATACGTTTTAAAAAAAAAAAGTTACTGATTTTCTGCTCCTTTGAGTCTGCTTCTGTCAATAGTTCACTGGGGGCTGATGGGAGAGACCAGCAGGCTATATCCAGTGATGTCATGAGTTTTTGACATGCCCAGTCTCCAAGCTGCAGGAGGAGGTTCACTACCAAAAGATTGAGTGTAATTCCTATCTATTTCACCCCCAAAAAACACTTTTTTTTAATGAAATCACAGCAAAGAAAATGAAAATAAAAGATGAATAAAATAAATGAGTCAAAATAAAACACAAGGATAAGAAGCAAAAAAACATTTCTTCTTAAACACTGAACTTTCACTTATATACTGAGATGCATGAAGAAACTTTTCACGTACATACCCTGAAACAGTCTTTCCCTACACACGCAACTTCAAGCTTAGTGCATCTAAAACCTCTGCCACTTGGCTTACTGGCTGCCCCACGAGCCATCTTTCGCTCCACTTCTTGACAACTCACCTAATGACTTGACATCTTCCTTCAAGTATTTTGAGGTCATACTGGATAATGTCCTCACCTTTAATGACCACATTAGCTCTATGGTAAAGTGCTCCTACATCCTCTGCCAAATCGGAGTCAAATCCCTGAGCTTTTCTTTGTACCTCAGCCTGGACCATGCTGCTTGTAGCCCTGGTCTTGTCCCATCTAGACTATTGCAGTGTTTATGCCAGTCTCCCTATCAACTCGGTCGGCTTCAAACTGTTCAGAACACAGCTGTCAGATTATTAGCACATGCCTCCAAGTTCAATCATATCATGCCTTTGCTTATTCACTTTCATAGGCTATGCATACAATTCCACCTTTAATATAAGGTCCTCAAAGTAGTTCACAAGACTTTACATCCTGGAACTCATTCCTCTTGCTTTGATCGCATCTCCCCATTGCTAGCCTGTCTCCATTGGTTTCCTGTTCCTTTGAGTTCAGTATAAAATCCTTATTTGTGCACAAGACCATTCACACATCCAATCCTCAGTATCTTGCTGATGTACTCCATTTTCACATTCCACACCACCTATTACATTCTATACACACTCATTGCTTGGTTCTCCCTTCTGTATCTCAGGCACATTTGTAATGCACACGGGGCTCTGCATTTTTTTTTAATAGGGCCTGCCCTGTGGAATTCCCTCCCCCTTCCCCTCCGATCCAAACCCTCCTTCACTAGGCTTAAGGCTTCCCTAAAAACCCATCTCTTCCATTTAGCATTCCCTTCTTGTGTTCCCCCTTCGTGACACTCCTTACAGTTTTGTGTTTGTATAGTTCTGGTATCTTGTAGTGGCATCTTCTTTGCCCCCCTCTCTTTTTCCTTTCTCTTCTGATCTCCTCTTTTTCTTTTCTTTCTCTGTCCTATATGATTATGGCATTCCTTTCCTTTTTCTTTTACGCAGTCCTGGTATATTTTGTTGTACACTGCTTTAATGCCTTGGCCTAAGTGATCTATCAAGAATCACAATAAATATAAGAAATGCCATACTGGGTAAGACCAAGGGTCCATCAAGCCCAATATTCTGTTTCCAATGGTGGCCAATCCGGGTCACAAAGACCTGTCGGGGTCCCAAAAGGTATATAGATTCCATGCTGCTTGTCCCAGGGATAAGCAATGGATTTCCCTGGTCCTCTTTAATACTGGTTTCCATATAGTCCTGCTAGATCAGTCCAGACAAATAGGTTGTGTTCCCCTACCAGCAGATTGGTGGAGACAAAGAACCAATGAAAAGCCCAGTTCCTAAGCGTCTCTCTAGTTCAGTCCCTTTCTTCTGGGTTGTGCTCCTCTACCTGCAGCTTGGAGACTGAATACATCATTCTTTGATCACCTCAGGCTATATACCACTAGCACCAACCACCAGCCCCAGTATACTCTGTCTCCAAGCAGCAGGAGAGAGCAGTAAGCCAGAGGAAAAGGCTTACTGGAGAGACGTTAGATTTAGAGGGGTTTTATTTTGTTGCCTTTCTTGTTTTTCCCTTCTTTTAAAATTAATCTGGTTTGATTTGTTTTATTTAAGTGCTGCCAGCACCTTCAGGGCTTTTTTCCCCTTTCCCCTCCAACTCCTCACCCAGGCGAAGGGCTCGTATCGAAGGAGGCTTGCTTGGCCCGAGGCAAAGGTAAAAAAAAAAAACTGACCGGGAGCCTGCGAGGGTTTTTTCCGCTGAGTCTCCCGGGTGTGCAGGGCCCCCCAAAGCGAGAGATGGCCTAGGGCGGGCAGAAAAAAAAAAGCTATCCCTCGTCGGAAGCCCGGGAGGTGCGGGTAAGCAGCACAAAGTAAGGGACTGAGTTTTTGCAGGCGGGCCACGTGGAGCACAAGGGAGTAACGTGGCTGCTGCGGAAACACGCTTTGGTGCACAGCTCGGGGAAAAGGGGTTTATTTCTCCCTTTCCCTTTTTGTTTTTGCGTGCCGGAGCAGGTGTGGGGCAGCACCTAGTGAAGACCAGACGAATGGATCTTCCCTGTGGTTGGGGGGAGGGCATGTCTGGCTGGAACAATACTTTAAATTAGTTTATCCACATTTTCTCTACAGTGTTAGGTGTAGGGCTAGAGTTGAGGTATATCTATATCAAAGAGAATGATATAGTATAGATTTTGTTCTTAAAAAAATAAAATAAAAGGGACAAGCTGTTGGATTGCAAGATGCCTGCTCAGCTACAGTGTTTGCTTTGTGGGTCATGTAAGGGAACGGTTTCAGAAGCAGGTGTCTGCAGAGGCTGTGCCATGGAGGCAGCCTCAGTGGAGCAGGGACTACAGGCTTGTGGGTCTCAAGATCCTTCAGCTCTGGTGTCTCAGGAGTTGGTGGAGCCCTTGGAAGGTCTTCTCGCTGAGGGTTCTTCTTGAGTTTTTGGAACAGCAGGTACCCTCTCAGCCGCAGCCCGGGACCTCATCAGGGGAGGGAAGTCTCAGAGGAGGCTTCTTTCCGGAGTTTGTTTTGCTATTACACAAGGCTTTCTGCCTGTGTCAACAGGGGAGTCAGGGAGGTGCAAGAAAGCGTGAGGCGGAGGCCAAATCTCTGGTTGAGACGGTTATTCCCTCCAAGTTAGAACTTTGGAAGAAGAGGAACCTCTCTCCCCTGGATTGGAGATACTGGAAAGGGAGGTCTCGGAACAGGAGTTGGGAGAGGAGGAAGAAGAACTCAAGGAGAGATCCCAGAGGAGCAGGCAAGAATTGTGAGGGGTTTTCGCCGAGAGGAGCTGCCGGCATTAATTGGAGAGTCCCTGATGGTACTCAACATGTCAGCAGTGGCCCCTACACAAGAGTATGATGTGGAAGATCCGTTAATTCAGGCAGTTAGGAAATCTCAGAGTCTTCCCTGTACACAGGGTGGTAAGGCAGATGATTCAGGAGGAATGGAATCAGCTGGAGACAGGTTTGAGGGGTGTGCAGTCAATGTCGTATTTGTACCCTCTGCCGGAAACGGAGAAGGAGCTGTTGAAATCACCTAGAGTGGATGCAGCATTTCGGCAGTTACTAAAAAGACTACCATCCTGGTGGAAGGTAGTGCAGCGCTAAAGGACGCCCAAGATAAGAAGCTAGATACACTGTTGAAGCAAGTTTTGACATAAGTGCCCTGGCCCTTCAAGCGTCGGTATGTGGGGCCTGGGTAGCACAGGCTTGTCTGAGATGGTCCCAACAGTTACAAGGAACTGGTGAGTTGGCGATGGGACCGCAGGGAGTGGCAGCGCAAATTGAGTCCGGTGCAGCATATCTGGCGGCTAGCCATTATGATCTGATTAGGAGTTTGTTGAAGAACATGGCTTCGGTGGTGGCGGCTCAGGTACCTTTTGGCTCCGCAATTGGGCAGCAGATAGTTCGTCCAAGGCCTGGCTTAGTAAGCTCCCCTTTAAAGGTAAGCTGCTTTTTGGGGAAGATCTGGACAAGTTGGTGAAGGAGTTAGAGTCAAAGAGTGGCAGACCTCCGGAGGATAGGCTCAAGCAGAGCTGCTTTTCTGCTCTGGGACGGTCACAACAGAGGGAGTCCCAGAGATTTCATCTGGCTCAGCAGAGCTCCTTTCAGAGGGGACGGTTTCCCTCGAGAGAAAAGTTTCTGGGGGTTTCAGGGAGCAGGAAGAGATTTTGGGGCC
This sequence comes from Ichthyophis bannanicus, assembly GCA_033557465.1. NCBI lineage: Eukaryota > Metazoa > Chordata > Amphibia > Gymnophiona > Ichthyophiidae > Ichthyophis > Ichthyophis bannanicus. The sequence continues at coordinate 333,786,284 of CM066036.1, read as the reverse complement.
TCTTCGGCCGCTTCCGCCCAGCGAAAGACACAAGTTGCGGGGGCTCGGGTGGAAGTTCTGCCAGTAGGGGGGTGCCTACGGCAGTTCTTTTCCGCCTGGGCCCAGGTTACGCCAGACCAGTGGGTCCTGGAGCTAGTGCGGGTCGGTTATGCCCTCGAGTTCGTGAGGCCAGTTCTTCCTTCCTTTGTCCAGTCGACTTGCAAGTCGCAGACCAAGCAAATACCAGTAGAGGAAACTCTAACAAGACTGTTAGCCGTGGGAGCGGTCGTTCCCATACCAAAGGCTCGGTGCGGCTGCGGTTGATACTCCATCTATTTCATGGTTCCGAAGAAAGAAGGTTCCCTAAGACCAATTCTAGAACTCAAGCGGGTCAGTCGGTGTCTTCGGGTCCCACATTTTCGTATGGAAACAAGTCAGTAATAGTGGCGGTTCGACAGGGAGAATTTTTAACTTCTCTCAACCTCACCGAGGCATATTTACATATCCCCGTCAAGGATCTCGTCAGCAGTTCGGTGTTTCGCGGTGCCAAGGGGGCACTTTCAGTTCCAGGCGCTACCATTCGGCTTAGCAACAGCTCTGCGCACCTTCACCAAGGTGATGGCGGTGGCGGTGGCCTTACACAAGGAAGGTATTCTAGTTCATACTTATCTGGACGATTGGTTGATCAGGGACAAGTCCAGAGACGAGAACTGGAGAGCAACCGCCAGAGTGGTCAGTTTCCTGCGAAGCTTAGGGTGGGTAATCAATCTGGCAAAGAGCAGGTTGGTTCCCTCTCAGGAAATCGATTACCTGGGTACTAGGTTCGACGGCTTCAGGCAGGGTGTTCTTGCCACCTCAGAGAGCAAGAGACCTTCAGCGCTTGATACGCAAATTTATGGCTCGGGAAGCGTCCTCGGCGTGGCACTACTTGCAGGTGCTAGGGATTATGGCTTCGACGTTATACCTGGTGCCCTGGGCCAGGGCCCACATGCGGCCACTGCAGAGGTCTCTCCTGCGGCACTGGTCTCATCAGTGTCAGCCCTTGTCAATGACGCTCCCTTGTACCCCGGCAACCGAGGAGGCACTTCAGTGGTGGTTAGCTTCAGGGAATCTGGAGAGAGGAATGCCCCTCAAATCTTCAGTGGGTTCAGGTCACGACAGATGCATGTCTGTCAGGCTGGGGAGCCCACTACGAGGGGCACTTTGACCAGGGACTCTGGAGTGTGCTGGAATCGCAGTGGCCCATCAACAGATTAGAATTGAGGGCGGTGACTGGCTCTCAAAGCGTTCCTGCGTTGGGTTCGCAGGAGGGCGGTCAGAGTTCTCTCGGACAACGTGATAGCGGTGGCCTACATCAACAGACAGGGAGGCACCAGCAGTCCCCTATTGGAAGAAGAGGCAGAAAACCTCCTAGCATGGGCCGAGACTCATCTGGTGGCGCTATCAGCTCAACACGTGGCAGGAGTGGAGAATGTGACGGCCGACTATCTCAGCAGGTACAAGGTGGATCACGGCAAATGGGAACTCTGCCAGGAGGTAGTCCAACAGGTGGAACACAGGTGGGGCTCGTCCGTCATGGACCTGATGGTGCGCTGGGAGTTGGCCAAGGCGAGCCGTTTCTTAAGCAGAAGGAGAGAGAATGTTGGAGGGCTTGAACGCCCTAGTTCAAAGATGGCCCACAGAGGGGTTACTGTATGTGTTCCCGCCGTGGGTGCTCATGGGCAGGGTTATGCAAAGGATAGAGGCACATCAGGGACTGGTGATTCTGATAGCTCCAGACTGGCCAAGGAGGCCGTGGTACGCCGATCTGATGAGGCTGTTGGCAGATCGACCTTGGTGCCTCCCAGTACGAGAGGACCTTCTCAGTCAGAGTCCTGTGAAGATGCCGCAGATGGATTGGTTCTCGCTTACGGCTTGGCTATTGAAAGGGCTAGGCTGCGTAAGAGGATATTCAGGAGCAGTAATCTCAACTCCGTTAAAGGTGCATAAACGGTCGATTTGTCTGGTGTATGTCAGAGTGGCATATTTTTGAGAACTGGTGTGTGGGGCGACAGAAGAGGCCCCTGAAAGTTTCTGTCTCTGAGGTGCTAGATTTTTTGCAGGATGGCTTTGAAAAGGGGCTGGCAGCCAGTTCGTTGCGGGTACAGCTAGCGGCTATTTCCTGTTACAGAGGTAAGATTTTGGGTAGATCGTTGGGCAAACATCCAGATGTGGTTCGATTTCCTCAAGGCAGTGAGGTGCTTATGGCCTCAGCAGAGGTCAATCGTGCCTTCTTGGGATCTTAATCTGGTGTTAGATGCCCTAGCAGGTAAGCCTTTCGAACCATCTTTGAAGGATCTGACGCTTGAGGCAGTTTTTCTGGTGGCCATTTGCTCAGCCAGGCGTGTGTCTGAGCTACAAGCTTTGTCCTGTCACCTGCCGTTTCTAGTTTTCTTCAAGGAGAAGGTGGTGTTGCGGACGGTACTGTCGTTTTCTACGCAAGGTAATTTCCCCCTTCCATGTGAATCAGTTGGTGTCTCTCCCTTCCTTTGCCACTTTGGGGCAGGGGGAGGGCGATGCACGTTTGCGCCTTCTGGACGTGCGAAGAATTTTAAAGCGTTATTTGAGGCGCACAAAGGCATTCTGCAAGTCAGAAAGGTTGTTTTGTTTTGTTTGGGGGGCCGCATAAGGGAGAAGCAGCGGCCAAAGACTCAATTTCAAGATGGATCAGGGAAGCCATTGCGTCGGCTTATCTACTAAAGGGAAAGCAGGTTCTGAGGGGCTTCCGCGCTCACTCCACTCAGGCTCAAGCAGCCTCGTGGGCAGAGTCTAGTCTGGTTACTCCCATCGGATATTTGTAGGATGGCCACTTGTCTTCCCTGCATACCTTTTGCCAAGCACTACAGGTTGGATGTTCAGGCAGCGGCAGATGCTGGTTTTGGGGGAGCAGTGCTTCGGTCCAGTTTGGCAGGCCCCTCCCATGGTTGAACTTCTCTGTTACATCCCAGAAGAAAGGGACTGGACTGGAGAGACGCTTAGGAAGAAGTAATTAGACCTTACTTGCTAATTAGTGTTCCTGAAGGATCTCCAGTCCAGTCCCTGATCCCACCCGGTATGATAGGTTAAGAAATAGAGTACCGGTCCGAAGAGGGGAGAAAAGAGATTGGTTGGCTCTAGGATTCGGTGACGGAGCAGATCAGGTGATCGCATGGCCCTGCTAACTAGGTGGCTATCGGAATTTTTAAAGGCCTTTTCAGGTAAGCCGCTTCCTCGGGGGTGGGGGGGAGGGTTGGAATATCCCTTTCCGGGAGTGGGAGGTGCTGTTTTGGTTATAGTTAGTTAATTGTTTGGTTTAGTTGTCTCTCCGTTAGGTCTACTTTGTCAACAGGATACTGAGGCTGGTGGGTGGTGCCAGTGTTATATAGCCTGAGGTGATCAAAGAATGACTTACTCAGTCTCCAAGCTGCAGGTAGAGGAGCACAACCCAGAAGAAAGGGACTGGACTGGAGATCCTTCAGGAACACTAATTAGCAGGTAAGGTCTAATTACTTCTTTTCAATAACATCACTCCTCTGCCTCTATTTGCCTTAGCCACCAGAAGTCTCTCCAGTATTTCTTTTGTCTCCAGCAGATGGTGGATGGATTTTCTCCCCTCTGCATGAAAAAATCCAAAGTTTGAGAGAGAAAGATTGATTTAAATGCTTGTGAAGACCACCTTGAGAGTGACTGTCATTTGAGTGTGACGTGGGAGGCTCTACTAAACTGCAGTTTTTTGGTAGCCATAGGAGAAGGGGAAAATTGGTCCAGCTCCATGCTCTTTCTCTGAAGAAGAGCCTGTTAAGCAGCCAGAAAATTGGAAGAATGAAGAATTCAGCAGCCTTACGCAACCTCAATGCTCCATCCCTCCTACTGTGTCTCCCCCATCCCCACTCTCTCCCAAAGATTGCAGAAGGTTCTCAGAGGAAACTGCCTGCCAGCCGCCTTAAACACTGCTGCCAAGCCAGAGTAACAGTTTCAGGGAAGTAGAGCTGAGCCCAGCACATATCCTCTGCCTGGGGCTCTGAGAGGGAGTACCAAGACTTGACCTTCGTCATTGACCTTGTTGGGGGCTCCTGATCCGTTGTCCTGGGACACAATTCAGGGTAAATCACTGGTGGTGATTGGCATGGTGTGGGGGTTTCCTGCCCATTTTCTGCCTATTATGTGCCTGGTGGTCACATGGTCCTAGCATATGTTCCATCCAAGCAGCTCCAATGTGTACTTCTTTTCTAGTGCCTGTAACATGCATTGCAATAAAAGCTCGGTTAATGTGTGCCTTTGGGCCTCTGCAGCCATAGCAGGTGCTATTGTGATACTTGCCTTAACTCTGTCTTCCAGGAAACATTGTTTGACCTGTGGCAAGAAAGGTGCCTCATCTCTGGATTTTGGACTTTGCTCTTCTTGCATAGGAGCTTTTGTGTCCTCCCTGGAGGGCTTCCTTCCCCTCTCCCAGCTGGAAGATGCAGTTAGTCTGACCTGCCTCAGCAGGAGGTGACAGATGGCGCTATGGGTAAGAATATCCAGCTGGCCGGAAGATCCAGCGACCCATGCTGTGAGCCAATCATCCTAGAGGGCTGTGGCAGCTGTGCCCCTTGGTGGTGTTAGGAGTTATTTGCAAGAGGAGAGCTTCTGGACTCTTTCGTTCTGCAGCAGGCCTGGTTCTTCTGGCATGAAACAGCTGGGGTCTGACTATGACTTATTCAGATGGCTCAGTACTGGGCTCTGACATGAATGAAGTACTCGCCTTCAGAAGATTGTGGAGAGGCTGGCGTGATCTGCCTATTCCAGAAGGAGGAGCTGGTGGCGTTGATGGCCAGAGTCTCTCATCTTTGAACTTGACAGATGCTTCCATATAGAGCAGGAGACAGATACTCCCGCTCCTTCAAGGAGTGTGGAAATACACTATCTTCCTATTCCCAGATGTGATCTAGTCAGAGTGGGGACCCCCACCCCCGACTCTCTGCCTAAGAGGCTAAAGGTGTGTAAGGTCTGCGCTCTCCCAGAAGTGGAGTATGGCATTCTTAAGGTGAATGTGCAGGCTGTAGTGATTACGAGACAGACCACCATTCCTGTGGAAGGTAGATCAGCTGCAAAGTATTTTCTGGACCACAGAAGATGGATTCATTGTTGAAGAGCAAGCTTTTTTTGTGGCAGTGGCTATTCTGCAGCTGGTGGTATGTACCAGCCTGATGACTCAAGCCCTGCTACAATGGATTCAGTCTCTTCCAGCAAATGATACATCCCCTCGTTTGGAATCTACTGTGGCCTTCCTTTCTGATGCCATGTATGCCCTGGTATGTTTGGCGGCCAAGGATGGTACCCTGACAACAGCTTCATAGCATTGGTTTTGGCCAGCACTGAGCAGAAGACTCGTCTTCCAAAGCCTGGTTGGCCCATCTGGTTTCTAAGGGGGAAGCTTCTGTCTGGAGCCAAATTGAAGCTGGCAAAGGGCCTGGATGAGACAAATCTTACCACCTTCCAGAAGACAGGTTCAAGGAGCCTGTGAAGCAGGCTGGTGCCCCTTTCTTGTTGGCCTCTGCCCATTCACCGAGAGCACACTGGCTGGATTCCTGGGGGTCTCAGGACTCGTCATTGCCGACCTTGAAACCTTTCTTCCTCTCTGCTTCCAGGCTTCAGGCTCGTTCTCAGTCCTTTAGTGGAGCGCTTGGGCCCAGGTACTCTTTCCCTTCCAGAAGAGGACCCTCCCAGGCTGCACAATGAAGATTTGGAGGGCCCATTCCCTGCTTCCTCCAGTTGGAGGCAGGAATGCACCCGGGTTACCAAGGATCACTGGGTGCTAGACACCATACAATTCAGCTATACCCTGGAGGGCAAAGCCAATTCTGGATGCCTTCATCTCCCCTTGTGGGTCTGCGATCAAAGTGCCTCTGGGCAGGCCACCTGGACAAGTTGCTGTGCCTAAAGGCAGTAGTGCCCATCCCATCAGATGAGCAGGACAAGTGCAAATACTCCAATCTATTTTGTGGTGCCCACAAAAATCAGTTCCTTCCAGCCCATCTGGACCTCAAGGTGTTGTCAAGCACTTTCATGTCCTGTACTTCCAGATGGAAACCTTGCACTCAGTGAACTGAAGCAGTGCACTAATGGAAGTTCTTGGCTTCTCTAGATCTGGCTGAGATGTATTTTCATATCCTGATCCAGGTGGATCAGCAGTAGTCTGTCATGCTTGGTTCTCACTTTGTTTGCCACCCTCTTTCATTCTATCTACTGCCACAAGGATATTCTCCAAGATCATAGTGGTAGCAGCTGTGGTGCCAATGGATCTGCACCAAGGGATCTGTGTCTATCCATATCTGGACAACTGGTCATCCGGGCCCTTTCCCTTCAGAGGTGTCAGGTGGCATCCCAAGTGGTGTCCTCTTTGGAGAGCCTTGGCTAGGTGATCAGTAGGGGGGAAAAAGTCAGCTGTTGCCTTTCCAGTCCCTGGGGTTTCTGGGAGCACATTTCGAAACTTGAATGGGCAGAGTTTCCTGCCAGTGGAGAAAGTCAGTCAAGATTGTTGGCTTGCCTGACACTTCTGTGCACAGCAGACTCCTATAGTATCTGTAATTATCTTCAGCTTCTCAGACTAATGACTGCAGCCATAGAGATGGTGCCATGGGTATGCTCACATGTGGTTCCTGCTTACTTTGTGGTCCCCAAGCTCTCAGGAGTTGGTGCAGGCTCCTGCTCCCATTGATGGTGAGATCCAGTCTGTGGAAGTGGCAGCAGCCTGGTCATCTGAGGAAGGGTATGCCATTGAACAATTTCTCCTGGATCCTTCTGATGACTGATGCAATGTTGGGGGCCAGGCAGTTCACGTTTTCAGACAATGCCATGGTGGTGGCTTCTGCCAGTTGGCAAGCCAGCACAAGGAGTGCCAGAGTAGCTCTGGAGATGGCTATCTTATTTACATGGGTGGAGAAGAACCTCTTGAGGCAGCCAAGGTGCCATCTCTGTTGGCCTTCTACAAGATGGCCTGGAGAAAGGCCTTTCCCTTAACTCCTTGAAAGTTCATGTGGTAGCTTTGTCCTGTTTCTGGGGGCTGGTGAGTCTCTGGTCTTGCACCTGGACATCTCATGCTTTCTCCAGGGTGTTGGTGTCGGTCTTCCCCTTCAGCCTGTGTCCTGCCTGGTGCTTTGAGCCCTGAGGTTAGTGCCCTTTGAGCTTTTGAAGCATGCCACTTTGAAGGATTTGATGCTCAAGATGGTCATCTTGGTTGCGATATGTTCTGCAAGGCAAATTTCCAAGCTGCTGTCTGTCTTGCTGAGATCCTTATCTGTCATTTTCAAGGAGGGTGTTTCCATTCAGCCTGTACCTTCCTTCTTGCCTAAGGTTCTTTCTCCCTTTCACATGAACCAGGTGGTCTGCCTGTCTTTCTCAAAGGAGCAGTGTCGGGGGTGAAGGATAAGGATCTGCACCTTGTGGATGTTCAGAGGGTGCTTCACCAGTACTTGGAGGTTACAAAAAGAATTTGTAAGTCTTACTATTTTGGTGTTTGCTGGGCTGCACAAGGATTATGTGGCAGCCAAATAGACTTTGGGGAGCTGGATTAAGGAGGCTATTGCTCTGCATATATGTAGAACTGGCTGGCTCCAGAGGGTTTTGCGTGCCCATTCTACCTGAGCACAAGCATCCTCATGGGTGGGGTGAGATGGAGCAGAGCTCGTAGCCTCTTCAGACATTTGTCAGACAGCAACATGGGCATCACTTTCCACTCTTTCAAACATTACTGATTGGATGCCCACATGGGGGTGCACACTGCCTTTGGCTCAAGGGTTTTGCGAGCTGCTGTCTTCCCACCCAGTGGGTTTGGACTGGTCTAGCAGGACAATAACTGGTAATTTAAAATGTCACCTTCCATAATGTCCCTGCCTTGAGTCCTGTTAAATCAGTCTAAGGCCTGCCCATCAAACTGTATTTATTTGTTCTGTTCTTCTGCTGCAGTACCCTTGGATCTGCTATGATTTACACTTGGCTGTGCAGGTTCATCTTTTGACAGCTTGCTGTTTATGCTTTCCTGTACATAGTTCTTTACTGTTAACCTTAATCGTGGGCAACATTGAGTAATGTGAGGCTTGCCACAATTCTCCCATATGCTTTGGGACAAATGCTGAAGTGACCTCTGGTGACTGAGGCAAATAGAGGCATAAGAGTGATGCCATTGACATCTGGGCTTTTCATTGGTTCTCAGTCTCCACTAATCAGCTGTTAGACCATTCCAGAAAAGTGGGTTGTGTTCCCCTAGCAGGACTCGAGGAAAGGACATTAACTGGTGAGTAAAACGTCACCTTATGGCCTTTTTCCTCCAGGAACTCATCTATACCTCTTAAACACAACTGCATTAACAGTTTTTACTACATCTTCTGGTAACAAATTCCAGAGTTTGATTATGCATTGAGTGAAAATTTATTTCCTCTGATTAGTCTTAAAATTTGCTATATTTATAGCTTCATTGCATGTCCCCCTACTCTTACTCTTTGAAGGAGTAAACTGATCTGTTTACCTGTTCCACACCATTCATTACTTTATAGACTTGTATCATATCTCCCCTCAGCCGTCTCTTTTCGAAGTGGAAGAGCCCTAGCTGTTTAAGCCTTTCCTCATAGGGATATTCTTCCATCCCCTCTACCATTTTGTTTGCTCTTCTCTGTATCTTTTTTTTTTTTCTAATTTTGCTCTCATCTTTAAAAAAAAAAAAAATGGTGACCAGAATTGCACACGATATTCAAGGTGCAGTCACACCATGGAAAAATACAGCCATCATAATATCCTTTATTTTCCATTCCTTTTCCTTATGATTCCTATGCATTCTATTTGCTTTTGTGACTGCTGCTATACATTGGGCAGAGTTTCAACATATTATCCACAATGACTCCCTAGATCCTTTTTCTGGATGGTGATTCCTAATATGGAACCTTGCATCATGTAACCTTTGGTATGTCACTTAACCCTTTATTGCTCTGCAGGGGCGGCCCAAGGGGGTTGCGGGGCCAAGTACGGAGATTCGGTGCGGGGCCTCATTTGCATAAGTGGCCATATTTGCATAAATATTTGCATAATGTTACCATACACTAACTTTTAGTAAACACGTCTCTTAATGAATGTATGGATAAAGAAAGACTAAAAGATTTCTACATTACTATAATCCAGTGCCAACCGCCAGGCACATTAGGAACTACTACAAACACTGCCCATTTAGAACCCATAGCAAACCCGCCATATCATAACAGCACTACCAGGACTCACAAAGCACCATACTCTACCTATCAAAAGGCAACACTGCAAATATTAAATACATTTTAGAGAACAACAATACATGACCTACTGGGGAAAGAGAACAAGTGGCAATGTCAAATAGGAATTATATAAACAGAATACCTAAGCTCAGTTACACATGCGGAGACCATCACCAAACAAGGAATCACAATTTAGATACAGGAAGGCAATAATTAAACTGGGAACCCAAAAAGCCAAACTTGGAATGTACAACAACACTGTAGAAATAAAACTATAAATTTAATTTCCTCTTGTACTAAACAAAGAGCAGACGTTAATGATGCACATTTCCCAGAGCTGACATTCCAGTTAATAAATTCAAAGTAAAAAGATTTTTCTACCTTTTTTGTGCATTTTTTCTTCAGTTGCAATTGCTCCAGCCACTTTCTTCTGGTTTCTTCATGTCTTCTGCTAACTCTCCATTGTCTGCTGTCCATTTGTCCTTTCTTTTCTCTTCTAGTTTTTTTCCATTCTCTCTCTACATCTGCTTTAACATACTAATCTTTCTCCTTTTGCTCTTTCCTCATTCCTATTTCATCCACTCAAATTTTACCCCTCCATCCTCAATCCCCCACCTACTCTCCCAATACCTGGCCAATTGTAGATTTTTCATCCCTCCCACACAATATTTTCCCCTCTCCATTTCACTCTCCCAGCCCCATCCCATTCTAATCCTCCCCCAACATCAGCTCCCTTCTAGTTCCAGCCTCACCCAGCATCCACTCCCTTCTAGTCCCTCCATCAGCTCATTTCCAATCCCAGCCCCCATCAGCCCATTTCTAGTCCTTTCCTAGCCCAACAGCCCATGTCAAATCCTAGCTCCCCTCCACTCAGCCCAATTCCAATCTAAGCCCCCCATGAGCCTACTTTCAGTTCTAGCCCCTACATGAGTCCATTTCAATCCAAGCCCCCACCACAGCCCATTTCCAATCTTAGCTCCCCCAACAGCCCATTTCCAGTCCTATCCTAGCTGCTCCCTCAGCCCATTTCCTGTCCTAGCTCCCTCAGCCCATTTCCTGTCCTAGCTCCCTCCCCTCACAGCCCATTTCCATTCCAAGCCCCTGTCCCCATCAGCTATTTGCAGTTCAAGCCTCCCCTTCCACTCAGCCCATATCCAGTCCTAGCAACCCCCCATCACCCCATTTCTAGTCTTAGCCCCCCCATAACCCATTACCAGTCCTAACCCCCCATCAGCGCACAGCCCATTACCAGTCCTAACCCCATCAGCCCACCTCCAGTCCTAACCCCCCCCATCAGCCCACAGCCCATTGCCAGTCCTAACCTCCCCCTCCCCCCATCGGTCCAGGGAAAATTTAAAAAAAAAAGAAAAAAGCTGGCTGCTGCCGGTGCCGCCGCAGCAGAATCGACTGTCCCACGGGGCCCCCCCTGCCCGACTGAGCTCTCCCTGCCCGGCTGAGCCTCTCTGCAACGGCTTTTAGATCCACGAAGGGAGAGTGTCTCACCGTCTCCCTCGCAGCTCTGTTAAGCCTGCAGGGGCTGATGGGAAATATCCACATAATGTAGTCAATACAAGAACTTACCTGGATAATGGTAGTCCACTACCTGGATACCCTAGGACAGGCATGTCCAACAGGAAGATCGCGATCTACCTGTAGATCGCGGAGAGGTCAGAAGTAGATCGCCAGCCCCAGTTGGCTCCATCTCTTCAGCAGCTCGCCCCATTGCTAGGAGAGAGCTCGTGCTGGCAGGTCGTCTGCCGAGGGCTTGCCGCCGCTGCTGATCCTTTGCCTGTCTTTTTTCCCTGCCTGTGGGAATCTTGCCTGCGGGTGTATTGGGGGTGCTTGTGTTCGTGCAAATAGTTTGTGGGTACCCCAGGGGGCTGCCACCCGCTCCCTGCGACAAAATGCCACAGGCCCGACGTCATACCTCGTCTCCTGCCTCTCAATCACCCATTCCTGCCCCTGCCCCCGCCCCAACACCCCTTAGAAGTGTGTTTATATACCGGGCGATATCCATTCGCCTGGGCTTTACCTGAATACACTTACTGTATTAGTTGTGTCGTGTGCTGGTCATTGGTTGCTTTATAGTTTGCTTTCATTAAACGTTTTTGGGCAGACACAACAAAGTGTCAAGAATTTGATGATTTTGATGGGCTTTTCCAATTTTGTTCTAACTTGCCTATGCCTTGCCTTCAAATTGGTTCAAACCACTGTGACTTTTTAGCTTGCCTCTGCAATTTTATTTTGCCTAGCCTTTGCGTTGATTCTACACTGTGTGCAGAATTTATTAAATCGCATGTGGTGGTATTTGAACTTGTTTGGCGGTATTTGATTTTATCTGGTTTGCTGGACAGGTGTTTGAGTTTTTTTGATTGTTTGTTTGGTATTTGATTATTGGTGCCAGTATGATGAATTCTTATTTTTACTTTTAGAACTGCATGTGTGGTTTTGGCATCTCCAGTCCTTGTATTGCACATCATCCAGAGGTCTTCAGTTCCTGTTGATCTCTAATACTTTGGGACAGTGACAGTTTTGGACCAGATTCAGCCAGTGTTTATACTAACTTAGCAGATTTGGCCTTCTTACATCCAGCCACCCCAGTATAACAAAGATGAGCGTTCCAAAGAAGAGCAAAACCAACCACTTTCATGATGAATGGAAAATGGACTACTTCATCATGGTGAAAGACAAGTGGTGTTGTCTAATTTGTAACACCCCAGTGTCCTTGCCCAAAAAGGGTAATCTGGAACGTCATTATAAGGCTCTGCATAGCAATAAGTTTGCTGATTTTCCACCCAAAAGTAAAATTCGTAAACTGAAGCTCAAAGAACTTAAATCAAAATTGGCTACTCGGCAACAGCTGATGGCGAAGCCAAGTTCACATTTGGTCAATGCAACCATAGCATCCTTCAAGGTCAGCAACCTGATCGCAAAGAAATGCAAACTTTTCACTGAAGGGGCATTTGTAAAAAATTATTTTCTTGAAGCAGCTGACAATCTTTTTGAAGGATTTAAAAATAAGAAAGAGATCATAGCTGCTATTCAAGATGTACAATTGTCAAACACCGTCGTGCGGCGAATAGAAAAGATGTGTGGAGACACAACTGAACAATTGTTGGAGGATGTTTCAAATTGTGTTGCTTTCTCACTCCAACTGGATGAATCTACAGACATAAGAGACATAGCCCAGTTGCTAGTCTTTATCCAGATGGTTTTTGAAGACTTCAATGTTAAAGAAGAACTACTTGGAATGATTTCTTTAAAAGGGAGAACTACTGATCAGGAAATATTCCATTCTTTTGTGACAGTGTAATCTTCCATTGCATAGACTTGTTTCTATCACTACTGATGGAGCAAGAGCAATGACAGGTGAGGTTAACAGTTTCATAGTCCTCTGTAGACAGCATGACGACTTCCCAGACACCAGCAAGTTTTGGCAAGCAAGAGACTCAATACAAAGACTGTCATGGGCTTTCAAAATTGTAAATTCAGTTCATGGAAGATCACTTCAAAGACGGCTTTTCAATCTTACTCTTGATGAAGGGGCAGTGGAAATCATTTTGCACACAGATGTAAGGTGGCTAAGTAGGCACAAATTTCTGCAAAGATTTTGTGATTTGCTGAATGAAATAAGACGTTTTTTGAAGGAGAGGGGAGATGACCAAGCAGAGTTGGAAGATGAGTGGTTATGTGATCTGGCATTTCTCGCTGACTTTACAGGCGAAGTAAGTGATATGAACCTTGAACTACAAGGTAAAAGCAAATGCATTGGCGAGATGAGTACAGTTTCATCCTACAAGAGCAAATTTGAGCTAATGATGACTGACCTTGCAAACAACACTTTTGCTCATTTTCCTAATACACAGGACCATCTGGGACAATATCCAAATTTTTGTTTTTCAGAACGAGATGTATGTGACAAAAATCTGTTCTGTTATCCAGGAATTCGAAAATAGATTCTGTGACTTCCAAAAAATTGGAACAGTTATGGAGTACTTGTCATACCCATTCAAAATAGATGTGGACATTAAAGAAACTGCAGCTGCTATCAGTAAAAATTACTCATTGAACAAGCCATCTCTTGAAAACAAAACATTAACCCTTAAAAATGACATTTTTCTCAAGAGCTGTGCTGAGCAAGAATTGTTTTGGAAGCCAGTGCCTAGAGACAATTTCCCAACTTGAGAAGATGCAGTGAAGCTGTACACTCCTGTTTTGGTTCAACTTATTTGTGAGTACACAACATTCCAACATGACAGATGAACATCTCCAGGTTTCCTTGAGACTGGCCCTCACGCAATATTCACCCAACTTCAAAAAGCTGGTGGATGAAATGCAGGCTCAGACGTCTCACTACTGAGCAAGAGCGAAATATTAAAGATTGTGCAAGATCAGCCTGGATCAATACTCGACCTAAATTTAACACAAATAACTTTCTTGTAACTTTTATTGAGTAATTAAGACAGCTAAAGAAAGTTGTTATTACTCAATAAAACTTTAAGAAAAAATGTACTTTCCATTTCCCCTTGCAGTTCTTACTGGATCTTTTGTCTCTCTGTTTTGTTTTTGCTTAATTTGCTTAACAGCTGATCACATCCAAGTAAATGACAGAAGGTTCATTAAAAATGGTGTGTGTGTGGGGGGGGGGAAATACTCCAACTTTATTGGGTTAAAATTTAATTTGAAACTTAATTTTCATGGTGGTAGATCACTGGCACTTTTGGCTAGAAAAAGTAGATCACAACCTGTTTGAAGTTGGACATGCCTGCCCTAGGATATCTATTTTTTCCCCTCTCCTAAGCTATCTGGATAGTGGACTGAATATCGCCACTATTCAGAAGTTCTGGGACCACTCTGGCTTCAACCAAACTCTGTTCCATCACTATACAGTGAGTGCCAGGGCAGTCTGTCATATTTTCAGCAGCATTGTCTGGTTAGTACCACAAAATATCTTATCTAGATAGGTGCTGCTTAATATTGGCCCTTTAGAATGCAAGTCCTCCTGAGGCAAGAAAATATTTATTGTATCCAAATTTAACTCTCCTACTACTAAAAAGTGTAGGTTATATATAAAGAAAAATATTTCTATATCGTCCTGCTAGACCAGCCCAGACAAGTGGGTTGTGTTCTACCAGCAGATTGATGGAGACAAAGAACCAATGAAAAGCCCAAGTTTCAATGACATCACTCCCATGCTTTTATATGTCTCTACCACCAGAGGTCTCTTCAGTATTTCTTTGTATCCAGCAGATGGATTTTCGCCTCTAATGAAAATTCTTAAGATTTGAGAGTAAAAGATTAAATACTCATGAATGAGGAAGTTGTCGGGCAGTTTTTTCTTCTCAGGACCTTCACTTCATCTGTGTTTTGGGGTCTTTTCCTCCAAGAGCAGTGAGTTTCATTTCTTTCAGGTTCTCTTTTAAAGCAGTGTCCCAATCAGTTTTTCAGTGGTATCTTGTTCTTCTGATTGCCTACGCCTCCTTTTTTTGGTGTGCTTTTTCTGCAGTTGCCTTTTTCCTGCTTCTCTTCACAAGGTCTGTCAGTGGCTGCTTCCCAGCTCTGCTGCTGTTTCCCACCATAGTTTTTGTGCCACAGTTGCCATTCTTTCTTCAGTCTTATTTTTGACTCTCTGGCTCTTCCTGTGACTTTCTTTTATCCTGTTGTGAAAATGCTGCCTTCCCTACAGTGCTGCTTGGGCTGTGGGAAGAAATGTAAGACTTTGACAAGTAGTTTGTTCCTCCTGTGGTTCTCATCAAGGGGGTCCTTCTGCATCTGCAGGCCCTGATTCCTGTAGCCCTTCCAGGTCTCTTGCTTTAGCTCTTTCTGGGTTACCTCAGGGTGATGCAAGATCTCAAGATGCCCGTCCTCTGGTTTTTGTTGCCTGAGCAGTCTGCTCATACTCTACAACTCTGGTATCCAGTTTATGCAGCTAATCCATTAGGCCTGAGATATGTGGCACTTGGGGACTTTGACTACTCAGACTGCCTCTAATTCACTGTCTAGACAATGTGCCTGCCAAAGTTTGGCTGGAGCTTCTTTAGATCTGGCCAAGGATACCTCTCCTCCAGGGGAATAGCGCCCTGCAGGGGAAGATGGTGACAGTCCTTCAAATGAACATTCTATCACATCTGAGTTGGGTTGGGAAGGAAAAGAGTTCTTGCCATAGCAAGACAACCAGGAGCCTCTAAGACAGTCAGGATATTCAATTATTATGTAAGGAAGAGCTTCCTGCTCTCATTGCTCAAATTAGAGGTTCTACACCTCTCAGACTGAAGTGCAACATCCTTTGGATTCCTCTAAACCTCAGGCAAACCCCATCATCGTGGGCATCAGGAAACCTAAGGCTTTCCTCTTTCCCCTTGAACTACAACATATGATCTCCTGATGTCTCTACATTCCACTCATTGCTTGGGACATGTTTACATTTGGTCTTCAGATGATCTTGACAAGTGGTTGCGTATCCCTAAAGGAGATGCTCTGGTCACTGCAGTCACTAAATGCACAACCATTCCTGTAGAGGGCAGCACTGCCCTCCATGATCATACGTGATTGCAAGGTAGAGGGCCTCTTAAACCACTTTCTCATCATCGTTGGCATTGCAAGCCTCTGTTTGCAGAGGTCTCGTCACATGCTCTGCTCTGATGGCTTCAGTCACTTCCAGATCTGGCTTTGCCTCATTTAGTCAGTCACTGCCTTTCTTGCAGATGCTTTTTTTATGATCTGCTGTGCTGATCTGCTTGGTCTGTGGATGTTTCTGCAGTGGCTTGGGGTTTGGCTCTGGCTATGGCATTGGAATGTGGATGCTACTTCCCAAGACCCTTCTTGCCAAGCTTCCTTTTAAGGGCTGCCTTCTTTTTGGTGAGGATTTGGAAAAAGCTTGTTAAGGATTTGGGGGAAGTCAAGCCTCAGCGTTTGTTCTACACGTGGCGGTCTAGTCCCTTCTGGACATCCAGACCCTTGTGCAGTTGGGCAGAACCAGGGCATACAGTGGCAGACCCAATTCTGATCCCACGGGAGCACCCTACGGGATCAGAATTGGGTCTTTCAGCCTGGATATGCAGGGTACATGCCCAGCTGCATACCTGGCTAACTCAGCCTGGCTCTGTAATAGAGCTGCAGTGCCATGGGCAGTCTCCATGGCACCTGGCTCCATTACAGAGCCATGAACACCACAGCTGGACCCTGACCATGGAACCTCCTGCAGACATCCCCATCTTGTCCCCGTGGGCTGCTGCTACCACCCATCCTAGCTAACCAGATTATCCCAGATATACAGGGCTGACCTCAATCGGCCTTGTATGTCTAGGGTGATGGCTTACCTATACACTGCCCTTGCTCCGCCTTCCTCCTGCCCCTGTCTAAAGCTCCCTGTACAACTCCTCTGCTCATACAAGGAGCCTTGCATGGGGATGGCAAGGTGGACAAATAGTGGGAGTTTACATCCATGTAGGGTGTACATACCTGCAATTTGTGGCTTGGAATAGACCCCATAGTGAAAAACACAGACCCGTTACATAATGCAAGGTCTCATGTATGGAATCACCACCCAGCAAAAGGCTGTGGCTATCGGCATCAAGAAATCATTGACACTTGCTGCCCATTGTACAGCTGCAACCAGGGGCGGCCCAAGGGGGGTGCGGGGCCATGTGCGGAGACTTGGTGCGGGCCTCATTTGCATAAGTGGCCTTATTTGTATAAATATTTGCATAATGTTACCATACACTAACTTTTAGTAAACATGTCTCTTAATGAGTGTATGGATAAAGAAAGACTAAAAGATTTCTACATTACTATAATCCAGTGCCAACCGCCAGGCACATTAGGAACTACTACAAACGCTGCCCATTTAGAACCCATAGCAAACCCGCCGTATCCTGACAGCATTACCAGGACTCACAAAGCACCATACCCTACCTATCAAAAGGCAACACTGCAAATATTAAACCAATACATTTCAGAGAATACTGGGGAAAGAGAACAAGTGGCAATGTCAAATAGGAATTACATAAATAGAATACCTCAGCTCAGTTACACATGCAGAACATAGACCATCACCAAACAAGGAATCACAGTTTAGAAACAGGAAGGCAATAATTAAACTGGGAACCCCAAAAGCCAAACTTGGAATGTACAACAACACTGTAGAAATAAAACTATAAATTAATTTCCTCTTGTACCAAACAAAGCGCAGACGTTAATGATGCACATTTCCCAGAGCTTTCATATTCCAGTTAATAAATTCAAAATAAAGAGATATCTTTCTACCTTTTGTGCATTTTTTTCAGTTGCAATTGCTCCAGCCACTTTCTTCTGGTTTCTTCATGTTTTCTGCTAACTGTCCATCGTCTGCTGTCCATTTGTTCTTTCTTCTCTCTTCTAGTTTTTTTTTTCCATTCTCTCTCTCTACATCTGCTTTGACATACTAATCTTTCTCCATTTGCTCTTTCCTCATTCCTATTTCATCCACACAAATTTTACCCCTCCATCCTCAATCCCCACTTACTCTCCCAATACCCGGCCAATTGTAGATTTTTCATCCCTCCCACACAAAATATTTTTCCCCTCTCCATTTTACACTCCCAGCCCCATCCCATTCTAATCCTCCCCCAACATCAGCTCCCTTCTAGTTCCATTCTCACCCAGCATCCATTCCCTTCTAGTCCCTGCATCAGCCCATTTCCAGTCCTAGCTCCCCCATCCATTTTCAGTCTGAGTCCCTTCATCAGCTCATTTCCAATCCTAGCCCCCATCAGCCCATTTCTAGTCATTTCCTAGCCCCACCATCAGCCCATGTCAAATCCTAGCTCCCCTCCACTCAGCCCAATTCCAATCCAAGCCCCCCCATGAGCCTACTTCCAGTTCTAGCCCCTCCATGAGTCCATTTCAATTCAAGCCCCCACCACAGCCCATTTCCAATCTTAACTCTCCCCAACAGCCCATTTTCAGTCCTAGCTCCCTTCCCTCACAGCCCATTTCCATTCCAAGCTCCCTCCCCATCAGCTATTTGCAGTTCAAGCCTCCCCTTCCACTCAGCCCATTTCCAGTCATAGCAACCCCCCAACCCATTACCAGTCCGAGCCCCCCATCAACCCACTTCCAGTCCTAACCCCCATCACCCCCTTTTCAGTTTAATCCCCCCCTATATCCCATTACCAGTCCTAACCCCCCATCAGTCCACTTCCAGTCTTAACCCCATCAGCCCATTTCCAGTCAGCCCCCCATAGCTCATTGCCAGTCCTAACCCCTCCCCATCAGCCCATTTCCTGTCCTAGCCCCCCCCCATAGCCCACTATCAGTCCTAACCCCCCCCCCCATAGCCCATTAGCAGTCCTAACCCCCATCACCTCATTTCCAGACAGCCCCCATCAGCCCACAGCCCATTACCAGTCTTAACCCCCCCCATAGCCCATTACCAGTCCTAACCCCCCCAACAGCCCACAGCCCATTACCAGTCCTAACCCCTCCCCATCAGCCCATTTCCTGTCCTAGCCCCCCCATAGCCCATTATCAGTCCTAACCCCCCCCCCATAGCCCATTACCAGTCCTAACCCCCCATCACCCCATTTCCAGACAGCCCCCATCAGCCCACAGCCCATTACCAGTCTTAACCCCCCCCCCAGCCCATTACCAGTCCTAAACCCCCCCCCCCCCCCCATCGGCTTATGGCAAAATTTAAAAAAAAAAAAAAAAACTGCCTCCGGCTGCTGCCGCCGTCGCAGCAGCGGCAGAATGAAGTGTCCCGCGGGGCCTCCTCTGCTCGCTGAGCCCCTCTGCAAGGGCTTTCAGATTCGCGAAGGGAGAGTGTCTCCCTCGCGTCTCTGTTAAGCCCGCAGGGGCTAATGGGAAATTTCCCATCTGCCCCTTTAGACACGAGGGGCTGATGGGAAATTTCCCATTAGCCCCTGCGGGCTTAACAGAGACGCGAGGGAGACACTCTCCCTTCGCGAATCTGAAAGCCCTTGCAGAGGGGCTCAGCGAGCAGAGGAGGCCCTGCGGGACACTTCATTTTGCTGCTGCCGCGGCGGCAGCAACAGCAGCCAGAGCCAGCTTTTTTTTTTTAATGTAATTTTAAAAAAAGCAGAATGTTCTTTGCGCGGGGCCCCCTGAAACGCGGGGCCCTGTGCAAAAAACATTCTTGCTCAATGGACGGGCCGGCCCTGGCTGCAACCAAGAAAACTAATAGAATGCTAGCAAACAGAAACAAATATGATACAACCAGTGGTATGATAATGCCTCTGTTGCACACAATGCTGTTACTGTAACATTAAGGTTATGTGCGTCTCTGCTCACCATATAGTATAAATGCTGTAGCCCTCTTGGAAAGGATACAGAGAAGAGGGACCAAAAGGGTATAGGGGCTGGAGGAAAGGCTGAAAGGGTTAGGGCTCCTCTGCCTCAGACTGCTGAGGGGATATACGATATGTACACAAGTATGATTAGGGTCAAAAGGCAACATGCTGATTGGTTCTTTACCCCCCCCCCCCCCACAAAAGGTCTGAGGCCTAGTGGACATGCAATGAAGCAAATTGTTAAGGCTGTTAGTGACTGTTAAGATTGTATTTCCCCCAAGTATATCCCTTCCCAGGCTATTGTTACAATGTATATAAGCTAGAGTTGAATGGAAATTGTATTCTTCAATGTAAACAACCTTGATTTAAGAAAAAAGTGGCATATAAAAACCATTAAATAAATGTGTGCAACATTTAAGACTGCTTTGAGAGAATATGTTTATCACTCAACTCATAGTTCAACTTGGGATGATGTAAATGTTCTCAGTGTAGCTGCGTCCTATACAGGTTTACCAAGTCCCAGAAGGAGAGAGCCCAGAAAACACCATTTCAGGCAACTGTAGAAATTCAAGCTCAAAGTTCTAAACTTCAAAAACACTGACTTCAATAAAATGGCCGAGTACCTAAAGGAGGAGCTGACAGGGTGGAAGGAGATAAGGGAAGTGGAATTGCAATGGGCTAAACTAAAGGTGGCAAACGGGGCAACAGATAAATATGTAAGAAGTAAACAAAAACAAGAGGAGAAGAAAACCTGTATGGTTAAGTGTGGTGACAACTTTCTCTAGGTATGTTAGGGAAAGGAAGAAGATCAGAGGTGGAATTGCAGAACTCAGAAGTCCTGCGAACGGACTTGTGGAAAGTGACATTGAAAAAGCAAAATTGCTAAACGAATACTTCTGCTCTGTTTCTACTAAAAGTCCTGGAGAAGGACCTCCTGTGACTCTCAAATATAAAAATGGGAATGAAGTAGATACCACACCATTCAAAGAAGATGAAGTGTTAGAACAACTTGCAAAACTGAAAGTGGACAAGGCTATAGGACCAGATGGGATATATCCAAGGATACTGAAAGAGCACAGGGAGGTTCTTGCAGGGCCGTTAAAGGACGTTTTCAACAGATCCTTGGAAACAGGAGAGGTTCCTCAGGACTGGAGAATGGCTGATGTCATACCTCTACACAAAAGTGGTGACAGGGAAGACATGTCAAACTACAGGCCTGTGAGCCTTACCTCGGTGGCGGGAAAAGTATTGGAGGCGCTCCTGAAACAGCGAATAGTGAACTTTCTCAAAACCAACAGGATGCAAAACCTGAGGCAACATGGTTTTACGAAGGATGATCCTGCCAAACAAATCTGAGTTCTTTGACTGGGTGACCAGGGAACTGGACCAGGGACATGCGATGGATGTCATCTACCTGGATTTCAGCAAAGCCTTTGATACTGTGCCTCATAGGAGGCTTATCAATAAACTCAGTAGCTTGGGGACGGATCCCAAGATAGAAAGAATTCCTATTTGATCGAATTTACTATTAAAGCTATTTAATCTGTGAACCCACTAATTTTTTGTTAAATCAGTCAGGGCCTAGTAGCAGCAGTTTAAGTTTAAATTTAAAACACAGAAGAGAACTTTCTGGTTACATTTCATACCCAGCAGAGAGCTTATAGTTTTAATTTAATAGTCACTCAGGGCCTAGTATCAGCAAAGTATTTTTAGTTTAAATTTAAAACACAGAAGAGAGCTTTCTGGTTAAATTTGGAACCCAGCAGAGAGCTGTAGTTTAAATTTCATAATAAGTTAGAGCCTAGCAGCAGCAAAGAGCTATAATTTAAATCAAATCAGAATATAGCTTACCTCAGCAGCACAGGACAGGGTACTGTGTAGCAGCCCTCTTTTAATAAGTGTTATTTCCCTCCCTCCCTCCCCCCCACACCCACCCATCCCTGGGATAATCGTAGCTTTATAGGTACTTACACATCTTAAAAGACAGGAGGTGCTCTCAAGTGAAGCTTGTTACCCAAATCAGACATACACTAAGGACCTGAGATTAATTAAGCTTCAGGTGAACAAGGTATATTAAACATATTAGGTACAGTTTTATTGGTTTAAATATCCATAGCAAACCTTAGTAAATAAAGATCTTAAAGATCTAAACAGCAACTTAAAACTAAGATGCAGACAGCAGTCCAGCAGCGGGATGGGGGCTTTCCAGTCTTTTGCATTAAGTGTCACATGTATAATTTTCTCCCAGTTGGTGAGAGGTCTTACGTGTGCACTAGGTGCAAGGAGCTCTTTGCTCTCAGGGAACAAGTCTGTTCTCTAGAGGCTAGAGTAGCAGACTTGGAAAACATAAGAAAGACAGAGAGGTACATAAACGAGACCTACAGGGATATAGTCCTGAAGTCCCACATCCAGTCTGGCAGCATCCCTGTTACCATGGAGGAGAGAGGTCACGTGACAGGAGAGCATCACCCTGGTGTGGTAGGAAGTGATCCTGTAACTAGGACCTGTCCTCCAGGTGATGTAAAACCCTCTCGCACCGAGGACGTTTCTCCAGGGCCATGTGCCCATGAGGGGAAGGGTTAGGACAGCCGTTATAGTTGGTGATTCGATCATTAGGCATGTAGATAGCTGGGTGGCTGGTGGATGTGAGGATCGCCTGGTAACATGCCTGCCTGGTGCGAAGGTAGCGGACCTCACGCGCCACCTAGATAAGGTCTTAGATAGTGCTGGGGAGGAGTCTGTTGTCTTGGTACATGTCGGTACCAATGACATACGAAAATGTGGTAGGGAGGTTCTGGAGGCTAAATTTAGGCTTTTAGGTAGGAAGCTGAAATCCAGAACTTCCAGGGTAGCATTCTCCGAAATGCTTCCTGTTCCACGTGCAGGATCCAAAAGGCAGGCAGAGCTCCGGAGACTCAATGCGTGGATGAGACAATGGTGCAGAGATGAGGGGTTTGGATTTGTTAGGAACTGGGGTACATTCTGGGGAAAGGAGGGGCTCTTCCAAAGGGATGGGCTTCACCTTAACCGGGATGGAACCAGGCTGCTGACATTAACCTTTAAAAAGGAGATAGAGCAGCTTTTAAACTAGATAATATGGGAAAGCTGACAGTCATCCAAAAGCAGATGGTTCAGAAGAATGTATCCTTGAAGGATACTACCAAAAGCAGAGAGGTTCCAAAAAAGAGTAAAGTAGCCCAAATGCCCTCGAGTATGGAGCAGACAGAGCTTAAAGATCCCAAATTACCCATGTCTACCAATAGCCAAATTAATAGTGAATAAAATACAGTCTCTAAAATGCTTGTATGTAAATGCTAGAAGTCTAAAAAATAAGATGAGAGAGTTAGAATACATAGCACTAAATGAGAGGTTAGATGTGATTGGAATATCAGAGACATGGTGGAAGGAGGACAACCAGTGGGACACTGTGATACCTGGGTACAAACTATATCGTAATGATAGAGCTGATCAAATTGGTGGAGGGTTGCGCTCTATGTTAGAGAGGGCATTGAGTCAGAAAGGATTAAAATTTTGCAGGAAACAAAATCTGCTGTAGAATCTCTATGGATTGAAATTCCATGTAAAAAGGGGAAGGCGATGGCGGTGGGGGTGTACTATCGACCGCCTGGCCAGAATGAACAAATGGATGATGAAATGCTCAAAGAAATCAAGGAAGCTAACAAAAGTTACAGCGTGGTAATAATAATGGGCGATTTTCAATTACCCCAGTATCGACTGGGTCAGTGTCACGGCAGTACATGCTAGGGAGATAAAGTTCCTAGATGACATAAATGACTGCTTCTTGGAGCAGCTGGTCCATGAACCGACGAGAGGGGAAGCCATATTAGACCTAGTCCTTAGTGGAACACCAGATCTAGTGCAAGAGATAAGGGTGTTGGGGCCACTTGGCAATAGTGATCATAGCATGATCGCCTTTGATTTAATTAGTGGAGGAGGGATAGTAAGGAAATCCACAGTACTACCTTTTAACTTTCGAAAGGGAAACTATGATAAAATGCGGAAAATAGTTAAGAAAAAACTAAAAGGAGCACTTGCAAAGGTTAAAGACTTACATCAAGCTTGGGTGTTGCTGAAAAATACTATCTTGGAAGCCCAGACCAGCTATATTCCACGCTTTAAGAAAAGTGGAAGGAAGTCCAAAAAACTGCCAGCATGGTTTAAAGGTGAGGTCAGAGAGGCTGTTGCCAAGAATGGCTCTTTTTTCCATTTCCTGAAAGATGCTAACGATGAAACCTGGAAACAGCACAAGCACTGGCAGGTCAAATGCAAGGCATTGATAAAGAAGGCAAAGAGAGAATTTGAGAAGAAGCTTGCTGCGGAAGCAAAAACGTGAAATAAAGATTTTTTTCAAGTACATTCGTAGTAAAAAACCTGTGAGAGAGTCAGTTGGACCATTAGATGATAGAGGAGTTAAAGGGGCACTAAGAGGCAGGCGACAAGGCGATAGCGGAGAGACTGAATGAATTCTTTGCTTCTGTCTTTACTGAGGAAGATGTAGGGATGTTACCCATGACTGAAGTGGTATTTTAAAGGTGTGGAAGAATTGAAGGAAATATCGATACATTGGGAAGATGTATTACAACTATTAGATAAACTGAAGAATAGCAAATCACCTGGGCCGGATGGTATACATCCAAGGGTGTTGAAAGAACTGAAATATGAGATTGCAGACCTGCTATTAGTAATCTGTGAGCTATCATTAAAATCATCTCTAATACCTGAAGATTGGCAGATCGCCAATGTAACACCAATTTTTAAAAAGGGTTCGAGGGGTGATCCGGGAAACTACAGACCGGTGAGCCTGACGTCAGTACCGGGAACAATGGTAGAAACCATCATAAAGAATAAAATTACTCAGCATGTAGATAGTCATGGCCTAATGGGAGACAGCCAACATGGCTTTAGACAAGGAATATCTTGTCTTACTAATCTGTTATGTTTTTTTGAAAGTGTGAATAAACAGGTGGACAAAGGTGAGTCGGTTGATATAGTGTATCTGGACTTTCAGAAAGCCTTTGACAAGGTCTCTCATCAGAGACTTTTGGCAAAACTAAAGAGTCATGGGATAGTAGGCAGTGTACTACTGTGGATCAGGAACTGGTTAAAAGATAGAAAGCAGAGGGTTGGGTTAAATGGCCAATTTTCCCAATGGAGAAAGGTGAATAGTGGTGTACCTCAGGGATCTGTGCTGGGTCCGCTGCTTTTTGACATATTCATAAATGACCTGGAAAGTGGAATAGCGAGTGAGGTTATCAAATTTGCAGATGACACAAAACTATTTAAAGTTGTTAAAACCCAAGAGGATTGTGGAAAATTGCAAGAGGATCTTGATAAATTGGAGACTGGGCATCAAACTGGCAGATGAAATTTAATGTGGACAAGTGCAAAGTTATGCACCTAGGGAAGAACAACCCAAACTATGGTTACACGATGCAAGGTTCCACTGCCTGAAATCAGGTACCAGTGTGATACAATGTATAGAGTTAAGAATTGTACATAGTTTCACCCAGTTACTTCCAAGTTGATCTCCCTGTTTATTGTAAATACAACTCAAAGTTCCTTGTGTTGTATAGTTGATGTTAAATGTAAACCGCTCTGATCTAAAATAGAGCGGTATAGAAGAACTGTTAAATAAATAAATAAATAAATAAATAAATAAATTAGGAACCACCACCCAGGAAAAAGATTTAGGCGTCATTGTGGATAACATGTTAAAACTCTCGGCCCAGTGTGCAGCGGCAGCCAAGAGAGCAAATAGCATGCTAGGTATCATAAGGAAAGGAATGGAAAATAAAACAAAAGATATTATAATGCCTCTATACCGTTCCATGGTGAGACCGCACCTTGAATATTGTGTGCAGTTCTGGTCGCCGTATCTTAAAAAGGATATAGTGTTATTAGAAAAGGTTCAGAGAAGAGCCACCAAAATGGTAAAGGGGATGGAAGGATACTCCTATGAAGAAAGGCTAAAAAGGTTAGGGCTCTTTAACCAAGAAAAGAGACGGCTGAGGGGAGATATGATAGTCTATAAATTAATGAACGGAGTGGAACGGGTAAACGTAGATTGACTGTTTACGTTATCAGAATATTGGAAGACTAGGGGACATGCAATGAAGCTACAGCATAAACTATTTAAGACTAATAAAAGAAAATATTTTTTCACTCAACGTGTAATCAAACTCTGGAATTTGTTACCGGAGAATGTAGTAAAGGCTGTTAGTGTAGCTGGGTTTAAAAATGTTTTGGACAAGTTCCTGGAGGAAAGGTCCATAAACCATTATTAAGAAGGGACCCAGGATATCAATGCTTGACCTAGTACAAGCATTGCAGAACCTGTGTCTTTTGGGGAAACTGCTAGGTACGTATGACCTAGATTGGCCACTGTTGGAAACAGTATACTGGGCTTGATGGACCTTGGTCTGACCCAGTATGGCATATTTTATGTTCAAAAATTGGTTGACTGACAGACGACAGAAGGTGTTGGTACATGGAGCTCACTCAGATGAAGGGAAGGTGATTAGCGGGGTGTCCCAGGGATCGGTCCTGGGCCCGGCACTGTTCAATGTATTTGTTAGCGATATTGCTGAAGGACTGAACGGAAAAGTCTGTCTTTTTGCAGATGACACACAAATTTGCAATAGAGTGGACTCCCCTTAGGCTGTGGTTAACATGAGGAAAGATCTACAAAAGCTGGAAGAATGGTCTAATGCTTGGCAATTACGATTTAACACAAAGAAGTGTAGTCATGCACTTGGGTAGCAGAAATCCAAGGGAAATGTACGTGCTAGGGAGCGAGAGGTGGTGTGCACGGATCAGGAGAAAGACCTTGGTGTGATTATTTCTGAAGATCTCAAGATGACAAAACAGTGCGACAAGGCGGTGGCAAAAGCCAGGAGGATGTTGGGCTGCATACAAAGAGGAATTACCAGCAGAAAGGAAGAGGTACTTATGCCACTGTACAAGTCACTGGTGAGGCCTCACTTGGAATACTGTGTTCAGTTTTGGAGACTGTATCTTGCAAAGGATGTAAAAAGACTGGCAACTGTTCAGAGGAAGGCAACCGAAATGATTTGGAGCCTGCATCAGAAGCCTTATGAGAAGAGACTTGAAGACCTAAACATGTACACTTTGGAGGAGAGGAGGGATAGGGGAGATATGATTCAGACCTTTAAATACTTAAAGGGAAATAATGAACAAACAAACCTCTTCCAAAGACGGGGAAGCTGTAAAACTAGAGGGCATAACAGGAAGCTGCAAGGTGGTAAATTGAAAGGCAATGTTAGGTAATACTTTTTCATTTGAAGAGTGGTGGTTGCTTGGAACGCCCTCCCGATGGAAGTGGTGGGGGCAAACACGGTGACGGAATTCGAAATGGCATGGGACAGACACAGCAACAGGATAAACAGCAACAGGATAAAATCAAAATAAATTGAACCATCTAAATTCTCAACAACTAGGGGTGTTCTACATGGAGTGGTGGGTTACCCCTAACCAAAGATGTGAGGAGGTGTGTCCTGCACGGAGCAGCAGGTGCAAGTACTCTTGCCATCATACTGGGCAGACTAGATGGACCATACTGGTCTTTATCTGCTGTCATTTACTATGTTACACTGCTAACCCCTGGGGAAAAGGGAGTATGGAATGTGTCTTTCTTCAGGAACCAAACAGGCGCTTGGGACCAGGAATGGCCACAGTTACAAGCAGTCTACTAGGCCTTGGGGACCCTTAGCCTGACTCTGTAGGGCATACCTTATGTGGTCTTCACTGCCTATGGCCCCATCCCTGCCACAGTGCTGACTTCCACTGAACTGCCACTGTGCAGATGTTGGATTGTCACATAGGACATGTAGGCATCAAGTCCTACACCCTGGATGTGTCAATGCAACATCACACACACCACAACTGGGAAATATGCCATGGGTGGGAAGCTGCAGGGTAGATGGGGGCATGTTCCTTTGGAGCTATGTGTCAACACCCTACAAAGACTACAAATTGCACAAAACGCTGCGGCCAGGACCATTATGAAGGTCCCCCATTTCAACATATCACACCGATTCTGGCGTACTTACACTGGCTACCGATACAAAGCCGAATAGTATATAAAACCCTAATAACTACATTCAAAATTCTAAACAACATGGCACCACCTACCCTACTCAACCTCATCACTAAAGAACCTGCTAAAAATCTACACAGGAGAGATCATACAAACAAACTTAGGACTCCGAAGGAATTTATAAAAGCCAGAAAGATAACAAACAAAAAAGCATTCTCTCATGCAGCCCCCATTCTATGGAATGCCCTTCCAGATGAGATGAGATCACATTCAGAGATCAATGAATTCCGCAAAAAACTTAAAACGCACCTGTTCACATCACACTACGGATCTCTGCCAAACACTCCTACCCAACTAGAAAATGGATAGTACAATGTCAGTCCTCATAAACCAAATTGGATTTGACATAAGATGTGAAACCCAAATGCTTATATATTATGATTCACCCTTGTCACACTCACCACTGTATTTAGTTCTCATTTTGATCCCTGTAAATAGTTCTTTTATGTTCCATGTAATGTAATATAAGTTGTTATGGTTTTAAGCTGTTCACTGTAAAAACAGACGTTGACCTGTTATTTTATGTTGTTCCATGTAAACCGCATTTGATCGCTGGAAGGTGTGGTATATAAGAAACTGTTAATTTAATTAAATTAACACCCTATAGGCAGTTGGCTAGGTTACACCCATATCAACCATCCGTCCTGTTGCATCACTCATGTACTCTGCATCAATATGTCAGTGTATGTACTGCTTGAGCCCATCACATTCCCCCATCCCCTAAGACAGTACCATGTATTTAACTGTCCAAATAGCAACACAGATGGTCCCCATGCAGCACCAACCCACCTGCTAAGCATTCATGGCTGACTGTGGTGTACTCTGAGGTTCCACTGGAGCCCCTGCAGAACTGGTGATCTGGAGCAGCTGAGATGTGACACATGGAGGGACATCCTGTGTACTCTCCACTTAATGCTCATGATCTGTAAGATGCTACATAGCTGCTTTCTTATAAGACCACCCCCCTCATTCTGCAGCTGTGTGTGAGATGTGAGTCTCAGGCTCGATAGGACTTGCTCTGTAGCAAGCAAACAGCCATCTGACCTGTACTATCAGCATTGGCCTCATTTGCATTGCCAGAAAGGTATCACACATGCCTGGATCCCAGACAAGACATCTGTACACTATTCCCTCCCCCTGCCACTGGATGTGGATGACCTTTGAAGAGAAAAGTGGGACGAATCTGTCTGCTCTCCCAGAACCCTCTCTGAAAACTCCATCTTGAAATGAGCAAATAGAAACGGTGTCTCTGTGTGCTGTGAAATACCTTTGAAATGCCTGCTAAGATGAATTGCAGACAGAATGCTCTATCCATGTATAAGTCTTTGGTGCGACCTCATTTGGAGTATGGTGTGCAATTCTGGAGACCGCACCTTCAAAAGGATGTGAACAGGATGGAGTCGGTGCAGAGGGTTGCTACTAAGATGATTAGTAGTCTTCATTATAAAGCATATGAGGACAGACTTAAGGATCTTAATATGTACACCTTAGAGGAAAGGCGGGATAGAGGTGATATGATTGAGATGTTTAAATACCTCCGTGGCATAAATGTTCAGGGAGAGAGCCTCTTTCAATTGAAAGCAAGTTCTGCGACGAGGGGACATGGGATGAGGGTGAAGGGAGATAGATTCAGGAGTGATATGCGGAAATATTTCTTTACGGAAAGAGTAGTGGATCCGTGGAATAGTCTCCCAGTGGAGGTGGTAGAGATGAGGACAGTAACTGAATTCAAAAAAGCATGGGACCGACACAGAGGATCTCTAAAGGTAAAAAGTGGACTGTTGTAGTTGTTGTTATGGAAGGACAGACTAGATGGGCCTTGTGGTCTTTTTCTGTCATTATGTTTCTACACATAAACCAGAGCAAGACAGGAATTGGGGGGATGCTGAGGGAGATAAGATACTGCAAAGGACCATAAAACAAGAGAACAAAGAATGTGTTTCAAAGGTTGTTGTAAGGAATAACCATATAAGGGAAAAGGGGCAAATGGACTAAAACTGACGTGAGTGTATAAATATAGTGCTTTGTAGAAGAGAGTGACTGAAGCTCTCTCTTAAGTGATGTCACCTCTGCCTAACAGGAGAACAATACAGTGTTAGTCTGTAGCAAATATAAATCTAACATGTTTTTGTAGACCTGTGTATTTCTAGTTCAATAAATTAGACAGGACAACTTATAAGTAAAAGCCAATCTTACAAATTTATACACAAATTATAAGGAGTGGGCAAGGTTCTATATTAGGGTGCCACACAGCAGTAAAGCACAAAAGAAGCAACCCCAATACCTTCTCTGCCAGGTGTCTTGGTCCTGTCTGCCACACAAGCATGATCGGCATTGAGAGGCAGGGACATATAGTCATCAGTGGCCCACACAGGTGCAAGTGTGGTACTCTAGCCAATCGCATGCATGTGTCCAGTTAGCTGCTCTCACCAGGTGCCCTATTCACTATGGTGTACTGGAATGGAGCAACATATGTTATGAGTAGGGCACAATCAGAGGGCATGGAAACTGACACTGCAGGCTCTGATAATGCGGGCTAGTGTACCTGGGGCAGCATAGGACAGGGGGTGGTGCCATAGGCATTGATTGTAAGTTGAGCATACAGAGAGTGCACGTTCACAGGTTCTATGTGTACACATTTTAATTTTTCACAACTGTGGACTGTCTCATACCATTGGATTATGGGATATGCAGCTCTGATGCCTAAGGGTAACATCTAGGTCTTCAGCTACCATACTGCATTGCTATTCAAATGTACAAACCAGAACTGGTCAACCACCTCGCACCTGGAACAGGGTAACTTGCCAACTCTGGATGTGTCTGATAGTATGAAAGTAACTAGGAGGTTCACAAAAGCAGCATCACCAGATTCTGAGTTGCCAAATTACCAGGTTCCAGGAGTGAGATGTGCCAGTCCTGAATATTTGACAAGTTCATTCTGATGCATTATGGGACCTGCTGTACTGATTTCAACGAACAAAATTGGGGACTACTGTATTGCTATGCTAATCTGAAACCAGAACGGTCCTGAAATCTCATTCCTGGAATTTTGTAACTTGGGCACTCTGCAAGTTAGTCAGTGGCAAAAGGGAGATGTTGGGCCACACCTGGTTTTCTGTCATTCCCATGTTGATATCTTGTGGAATTGTCAGACATCTACCTAGAATTCACAATAGCTCTTCCTGGAAGAGGACTACTTTCCAACTCAAAGGTCACCAGTTCAGAACTAACACTGGGTTGATAACTAGGCTATAGGGACATTTTTATTTGCCTGCAAACCTCTAGTACTCTTCCTGCCATTAATTGTTTTTGGTCAACAGCAATGCCTCTTTCTGAAATAGCACAAGTGTTCTGTCATGTAGCATAGCATAATATGCACAAACCTGCAACCCCAGGGAGCTAAATGTAGTTTTGGCTGCACACCTCTAGAAATACTGCCTCCTGGCTTGAGCATGACTAGTAGCTCCAGCTCCTGCACCTGCCCATGGTGTGCCTCATCGAGTTGTATCCCAGCCAAGGGGACCATATCTTAGTCTTTGCTGATTCTGTATATGGAACATAACTGTGAGTTCTGCCTCTTGCACATTCAGGTTGCACCCGCCCCAGCCATCAATACAAACATCTCAGAAGCAGCCTGGATCTCAGATTTCACTGCTACTCCTCACCTGGGGCCTGTCCCTACACTGCAGTACCAACTGTAATGATGAAACCACTATCCTTTGCTTCTCCCATCAAAACTGTAGTGTTGCTAGCCATTAGAAATGGGGAACCTGGCTGGCCCATGTGTTATAAAATAAAAGAGAGGCAGTGAAATGGCCATCAGAGGTCGGACAGGAAGGGAAATGTAGAGTGTGATAATTGTTTATAGCGTGGACACTGGTTGGAGGCAGATCTCAGCAACAATAGGGGAAAGAGAGAAGGGATGGGGCACTGGAGCTGCATGGTGAGTATGGGTGGTGTTAGGCCATGAAAGGTTGGGAGAGGATTGAGGAGCTATAGTTGGGTAGAGAGAAGGGGAGGTGGACAAGAAGGGAGGTGAGAAGGGGTAGGTGTAGGATAGAATGAAATAAGGGTGGGGAGGGCACAAGAAGAGGACTTGAGAGGGGAAGACAGGTTTACTAGATATTTGGAGAGCAAATTTGGGACGTGGCCAGGTCACAGCTGGGCTGGGAGGGGCTGCAGGCCTCCCTTGGGCATATATTCCCCATAGATTTCACAAGCACCAGTTGAGGTAGAATTCAGTGTTTCCAAACCTTTCAAAATAGGCCATGTGTTTTTTTCCTGCCATTATGTTTGTTTCTATCTCATCTGCCCTTCCATATAAACTATAATAGTCCTCTTCTTTTTTTTTTTCCTTTAGAGATTGTCTGTCTGTCCCATGCTTTTTTAATTCCATTGGGCCTTTCCCCATTTGCCCCTGGACATGCCCTTTATTCTTAGCCTTTCTTTTACCCATTAAACAAATGGTAGGGGATAACTCATTCCTCAGGTGCTCCAAAGGGGCTGCTATGGGGCAGGATGTGCCTCTTGGGCCATGCCCATTTGGGCATGTGGCTGCATGCAATGGAGCAGGCAGGCTTTTATCCCCCAGTGCAATAGGAGGAGGAGCTATGATGTCAGCAACTGCACAGATAGAATCTGGACCCTTGCAACCACATCCCAGATGCAGATCACCGTCCACACAGGTGCCTCCACAGAACCAATGGAACAGGCAGACCTTTATCCCTTGATGCAATGGAAGGAGGAGCTATGATGTCAGCAACTGTAGGATGGAATCCAGACATCTGTCCCAGACGCAGATGGCCATCAACACAGTTGCCTCCCAGCTTAGCCTTCCAAGCTTAGCTGGATCCCTCCTCCATGTTATTTACTCCTTCCTGGGTGTCCATTGCAGACTTCGGTATCATCCGCAAAAAGGAAAACCTTACCTGACATCCCTTTCACAATATCACTAACAAAGATGTTAAAAGAATCTGACCAAGGATAGATCCCTGGGCGCACCACTGGTAACTCTTCTCCTCAGAATGAGTTCCTTTTACCTGTACCATTTGTCTCCTCCCACTCAACCAATTTCTAACACAGTCACTTTAGGGTACATCCCTAGGGTACTCGGTTGTTTTTATAAGTTGCCTGTGTGGTACGGCAAAAGGCTTTACTGAAATCTAAGTACACCACATCTAGGGCTGTCCCTCGGTCCCACTCCATGGTCATCTAGTCAAAGAAATCAATCAGATTTGTCTGACAAGACCTGCCTCTGATAGACCCATGCTGCCTCAGATCCTGCAAACCAGTGGACTCCAGAAACCTCACTGTTCTCTTTTAGCAGCATTTCCAATAATTTACTCACCACAGAGGTTAGACTAACCAGCCTGTAGTTTTCAACCACATCCTTACTTCCAGTTTTGTGTATAGGGACCACATGTGCCTTTCTCCAGCCCTCTGGAACCACTCTGGACTCCAAAGAAGCATTGAAAAGGTCAGTGAGTGGAGCCGCTAGAACATACCCAAGTTCCTTCAGTATCCTCGGCTGTATCCACTCTGGTACCATCGCTTTGTCTACCTCTAGTTTAGCTAGTTCCTCATAAACACAGTCTTCTGAAAATCGTTCAAGATCCCTGTCACTTCTGTTCCTATCTCTGTATGTTTTCTGAGGTCCTGCTCCTTGCCATTCATCTGTGAACACAAAACAGAAAGAATTGTTAAGCAATTCTGCTTTATCCTCACCAGCTTCTACGTATTCCTCCCCTTCACCCTTGAGTCTGACAACACCACTTTTGCCCTTCCTCCTCTCATTAACTTATCTGAAAAATGTCTTCCCCCCACCCCCCACCCCCTGCATTTTATTGCATTGCCTATTTCTTTTTGTATCTTTGCTTTCCTGAGTACTTTGCTAGCTTCTCTAAGGTATTTTTTTTGTCCCTCAAATCCTGATGCTTGTCTTTCTCTGTGATCTCTTGTATCTTATGAAGGCCACCCTCTTTTTTTTCTTCACCTTTTCAGCTACTTCTTTTGAGAGCCATAGTGGGCTCCTTTTTCTTTTACATTTATTTACCTTTCTAACAAAAAGGTTTGTTGCCCTTTAAAATATCCCCTTTCAGTTTTGCCTATTGCTTTTCTACATCTCCCAGCTGTTCCTATCCTGCTATGGCACATAGCCCTGCTTACCAACCCTTTAATCCTGGATATTCAATCATTGAATATCTGGAGATAGCCACCCACGCCGGAAGCCGCATTAGGTAACGGCAGCAGCGATATTGCATGCTGTGTGGTTAGCGATCAGTGCTGACAAGATGGGGATGGAAAACCATCTTTTCAGCACAGATCACTAACCAGGCAACATGCAATATTGCTGCTGCCTGGTTAAAACACCCTAGACACGCCCTGATGCTAACTGGATAGCATTGTGGCATGTAGGAAAGTTAAAAGGGGGTTAATCAATGGCACCAATTGTGTAAGTGCCATTGACTATCCTGATTTAAGGTATTTACATGGTTTACTGGGCTGTAAACTGTGTAAATGTCTTTTGAATATTGGGCCCTAAAGTCTAAGATCCTCACTTTTAAATGGATTTTATCAACCTTAGTCCTAATACTGACCCACACCATCTGGTAATCACTGGATATGAGATGATCTTCCACTATGACAACAAACACTTTCCACATTGGTAAGTACCAAGTCCAGTACGGCCCCTATACGTGTGGGTTGTGTTAACAGTTGCCAAACTAGTTCTCCCTGTAGAGAGTCTAGGATCTCCTTATTTCTAGATGACACTGCAGCATGGATGTGGCAATCAACATCCAGCATATTGAAGCCTCCCTA
This sequence comes from Ichthyophis bannanicus, assembly GCA_033557465.1. Taxonomy (NCBI): domain Eukaryota; kingdom Metazoa; phylum Chordata; class Amphibia; order Gymnophiona; family Ichthyophiidae; genus Ichthyophis; species Ichthyophis bannanicus. The sequence continues at coordinate 333,751,803 of CM066036.1, read as the reverse complement.
TCAGTAGCACTTCTCCTTTCATGGCAATACTGTGTATGTCTTCTATTAAATCCCCATCCACTTCTCCTTTTGAGGGTGATCTGTATATCACACCAATGCAAATATATTTCCCTTTTTCCTCTTTCTAGTTTTAACCCCCAGTACCTCCTCCCTCCCTTTTTAAGCTCTGTAATTCAATAGCTTTAATATCATTTTTTACATATAGTGCCACTCCTCTTCCCCTTCTTACCCTGTCCTTCCTGAATAAAATATAGCCTGGTATAATTACATCCCAATCATGGTTGTCTGTGAACCATGTCTGTAACTGCCACTAAATCCAAGTCGGCCTCTTCCATTAAAGCCTCCACATCTGGAATCTTATTTCCAATGCTACAGGCATTTTTACACACTGTTTTCCAGATATTGCCCCTTTTTACCCATTTCTACAGAGAACAGAAATTGTAGCATTCCCACACCTTAGAGAAAGGCTTACTGCTGTTACTGCCAGGGTAAAAACTATATTGCAATGATAGGGTAGATCAAATTGGTGGAGGGGTTGTGCTTTATGTTAGAGAGGGATTTGAGTCACATAAGATTAAAGTTTTGCATGGAAGAAAATACACTGTAGAATCTCTATGGATAGAAATCCTGTGTAAAAAGGGGAAGGTGATGGTAGTGGAGGTTTACTACCGACCGCCTGGCCAGAATGAACAGATGGATGGTGAAATGCTAACAGAAATCAGGGAAGCTAACAAAAGTTACTACAGTGGAATAATGGGTATTTTCAGTTACCCCAGTATCGACTGGGTTAGTGTCACAGCAGGACATGCTAGGGAGATAAAGTTTTTAGATGAAATAAATTACTGTTTCTTGCAATAACTGATTTATGAACCGACAAGAAGGGAAATTATTTTGGACCTAATCCTTAGTGGAGCACAGGATCTGTTGCAAGAGATAAGGGTGTTTAGGCCACTTGGCAATAGTGATCATAGCATGATCACATTTGATTTAATAAATGGAAGCAGGATGGCAAGGAAATCCACAGTACTACTTTTAATTTTCAAAAGGGAGACTGTGATAAGCTGAGGAAAATAGTAAAGAAAAAATGAAAAGGAGCAGCTGCAAAGGATAAAGATGTACATCAAGTATGGGCATTGTTTAAAAATACTATCTTGGAAGCCCAGACAAGATTTATTCCATGTTTAAGAAAAGTGGAAGGAAGGCCAAAAACAGCCATCGTGCTTTAAAGGTGAGGTCAGAGGCTGTTTTAGCCATGAAAGCTTTTTTCAGGAAATGGAAAAAGGAGCCAAATAACAAAAATGGGAAACATAAGTATTAGCAAGTTAGATTCAAAGCATTGAATAAGGCAGGCAAAGATGGAATTTGAAAAAAAAGCTTGCAGTTGAAGCAAAAATGCATAATAAACCTTTTCAAGTACTTTTGTAGCAAAAAGCCTGTGAAAGAGTCAGTTGGATCATTTGATGATGGAGGGGTAAGATGGGTGCTAAGGGAGGACAAGGCCATAGCAGAAAGGCTGACTGAATTCTTTGCTTTGGTCTTTACTGAAGAAGATGTAGGAAGTTACCCATGCCTGAAATGGTATTTAGAAGTGATATATCAGGAGAATTGAAATGAATAACGCTAAATTGGGAAGGTGTATTACAAGTATTTGATAAACTGAAGAATAGTAAATCATCTGGACTGGATGGTATACATCCAAGGGTGTTGAAAGAACTGAAATATGAGATTGCAGACCTATTCTTAGTAATCTGTGAACTGTCATTAAAATTATCTGTAGTACCTGAAGATTGGAGAATGGTCAATGTAATGACAATTTTTTAAAAAGGATATCAGGGGTGAACCAGGAAACTACAGACCAGTGAGTCTAATGTCAGTACCAGGGAAAATGGTAGAAACCATTATAAAGAATAAAATTACTGAATATGGAGATAGTCAGTCATGGTTTAATGGGAGAAAGCCATCATGGATTTAGCCAAGGAAAATCTTGTCTTACTAATATGTTATTGTTTTGAAGGTGTGAATAAATAGGTAGAAAAGATGAGCTGGTTGATTATATTGTAGCTGGATTTTCAGAAAGCCTTTGACAAGGTCCCTCATGAGAGACTCTTGGCCACATTTAAAAAGACATGGGATTGAAGGCAGTGTACTATTGTGGATCAGGAACTGGTTGAGACAGAGTAGGGATAAATTGCCAATTCCATATCGTCTCTCCGGGCCAGTCCAGGCAAGTGAGTGACGGCCCCTCTCCTCTCCCAGGGTCTGGATACAGCACCTTCTTTTTTGGACCCGGGGGAAGGTTCCTCCGGCGCTGTACAGGGCACTCAAGGGGCTCACGATAGCTTCGGGTTACCCGGCCCAGAACTTCCCAGTCTGGATGAAGTGGAGCTTTGGCTGGACCCTGCCCTAGATCAGTGGGCTGATCTGGAGGAGGGAGAGTTGGGGAGCGCTGACGATCCGAGTCTTTTCAGAGTCTTTCGCAAAGAGGAATTGGGGGTCCTTATTTCTCAGACGCTGACAACTTTGAATATTGTGCTGCCTCCGGCTCAGGATCAGCCGTTGGAGGACCCGCTGCTCCAAGGGTTTAAAACGGAGCAGAAGTGTTTCCCGGTACACCGCGTCATGAAGCAAATGGTGGAATCCGAATGGGAATGCCCAGAAGGAACGCTGTGAGGGGCGCGGGCTATTGCCCGCTTGTATCCCTTGCCGCAGGAGGAGCTCGAGTTGCTTCGCTTGCCTAAGGTCGACGCCTTGGTATTGGCGGTTACCAAGAAAACCACCATTCCCGTAGAGAGCGGAGCGGCCCTCAAGGACTTGAAGGATAGGAAGCTAGAGGCTCTGCTTAAGCTGACCTTTGAAACTTGCGCCCTGTCTCTCAGAGCGGCCTTCTGTGGGGCGTACGTGTCCAGGGCTTCCATTAGATGGATTCAAGGGGCCCAGGGCAAAAGCGACGAGGAGGACGGCGCGAAGCTCGAATCGTCAGCGGCCTATCTCGCAGATACTTTCTATGACTTGGTTCGCATTTCCGCAAAGTCTATGGCGTCGGTAATTGCAGCTCGGCGATTCCTCTGGTTACGCCTTTGGTCAGCTGACGTTTCGTCGAAGACGCGTCTCACTAAGCTGCCCTACAAGGGCACCTTACTTTTTGGTGCGGCCTTAGATAAGATTGTGAAGGATTTGGGTGACCCCAAAGGGGGTCACCTCCCAGAGGACAGGCCGAAGGGTCAACGACCGGCCGGAGGGCCCAGGTTTGCGGGGCAGGAGCCTCGCAAGTTTTGTGGTTCTCGTTTTGCCCCCTATCAGAGAGGACGTTCTCTGACTCGGGGTCAGTCTTTTTGAGGGGCTCGAGGGTTCGGCAGAGGTTATTTCCAAACCCAGCAGAACCCCAGCAAAAAGCCCCAATGAAGTGAGGTTGGCCCAGATGGAAGTTCCGGTGGGAGGACGTCTCCAGCGGTTCCTTTCTGTCTGGGCCACTATAACAACAGATCTCTGGGTGCTCGAAATTATACACGACGGTTACGCCCTCGAGTTCGCGCGACCGTTGCGGGACGCTTTCGTGGTGTCTCCTTGTGGTTCTGCGGTAAAGGCAGCGGCGGTGTTCCAGACCCTTCAGCGCTTGTTGCGTCTGCGGGCCATGGTGCCGGTTCCACCCGACCAGTTAGGGTCAGGTCGGTACTCCATTTATTTCGTGGTTCCCAAGAAGGAGGGGTCTTTTCATCCTATCTTGGATCTCAAGCACGTGAACCGCTGCTTACGTATTCCGCATTTTCGCATGGAGACTCTCAGGTCCCTGATTTGCGCCGTGCAGCCCACGGAGGTCCTCACCTCCATCGACCTGACAGAAGCCTACCTCCATATTCCAGTGAGGCCAGAGCACCAGCGGTTCCTGCGGTTTGCAGTACCCATGGGTCACTTTCAGTTCCAGGCGTTGCCGTTTGGTCTGGCCACGGCACCGCAGACCTTCACAAAGGTGATGGTGGTGGTTGCGGCGGCGTTGCGACAAGAGGGCGTCCTTTTACACCCTTACCTCGACGATTGGTTGATCCGGGCGCCATCGGTCGCGGAATCCGTGGTGGCCACAGCTCGAGTGGTAGCCCTGCTCGAGCGGTTGGGCTGGGTAATAAATCAGTCCAAGAGCCATTTACAACCGACTCAGCGGCTTCTGTATCTGGGGGCGCTGTTCGACACGAGCGTCGGAGCGGTCTTCTTGCCCGAGCCCCGGATAAAGAAACTGATGGGGCAAGTGCAAGCGTTTCTGCGCCTGAAGGCGCCAACGGCTTGGCGTTACTTGCAACTGCTCGGGTCCATGGCAGCGACCCTGGACCTGGTGCCCTGGGCTCGGGCGCATATGAGACCGTTGCAGCATGCGTTGCTCTCGAGGTGGTCTCCTCAGCTTCACCCTCTTTCCCGCAGATTGCCTCTCGCTCCGCCCGTGAGCGACAGCCTGCTCTGGTGGTTGGATCCCGCTCATCTCCGGGCGGGCATGCCCTTGCGGTCCCCGGAGTGGGTGCTGCTCACGACCGATGCCAGTCTCGCGGGCTGGGGGGCCCACTGCCAGTCTCACATAGCTCAAGGGCTATGGTCCCTGGAAGAGTCGACCTCGTCCATAAACCTGCTGGAGCTTCGAACGGTGCGGTTAGCGCTGCAAGAGTTTTGCTTGCTCGTCAGGGGCAAGGCGGTGAGAGTTTTCTCCGACAACTCCGTGGTGGTTTCTTACATCAACAAACAGGGAGGTACCGGCAGCGCGCCTCTCTTGGAAGAGAGTCAACGGTTGATGGGCTGGGCGGAAGCCCACCTGGTAGCGCTTTCAGCGGCTCATGTGGCGGGCCGCGACAATGTATAGGTGGATTACCTCAGCAGGCACGCCGTAGATCCAGGGGAGTGGGAGTTGAACGCAGCAGTGTTCCACGCCCTAGTTCTCCGTTGGGGGCAGCCGATGATGGATTTGATGGCTACCTTTGACAATGCGAAAGCCAGTCGGTTCTTCATCAGGAGACGGGAACGTATGTCCGAGGGTCTAGACGCCCTGGCGCAGCCGTGGCCGTCGGTAGGGCTGCTCTATGTGTTCCCTCCGTGGCCCTTAATAGGTCGTGTCCTACGGCGGATAGAGGGTCACGCCGGATGAGTAGTCCTGGTGGCCCCGGATTGGCCACTGCGACCGTGGTACGCGGATTTGGTCCGCCTGCTGGTAGACCGTCCTTGGCGGCTTCTGGCGCGAGAGAATCTCTTGTCTCAGGGTCCGCTTCTCATGCCAGACGTGGACCGCTTCTCACTTACGGCTTGGCTCTTGAGCGGGAAAGGTTGAGGCATAGAGGTTATGCGCCGTCAGTCATCGACACTCTCCTTCGCGCCAGACGTTCGTCCACTTCTCTAGCGTACGCTCGCGTCTGGCAGGTGTTTGAACGTTGGTGTGGGGAGCGCGGTCTTCGGCCGGCCGGCTCTCTGGTGCCTGAGATCTTGTCTTTTCTGCAAGGTGGTTTTGAGAAGGGTTTAGCGCCCGCTACGCTCAAGGTTCAGGTCGCTGCGCTGGCGTGTTTTCAGGGTAGGATTAAGGGGATGCTCCTCTCTCGTCATCCCGATGTCTTGCTGTTCCTCCGAGCAGTCGAGAACTTGCGTCCTCCGGTTCGCCCCATTGTTCCTGCTTGGGATCTTAATCTGGTGTTGGAGGCTCTCGCGCGCCCTCCCTTCGAACCAGCTGGGGAGGTGTCCTTTAAAGAACTTTCCTGGAAGACTGCCTTCTTGGTGGCCCTCTGTTCGGCTAGGCGGGTGTCGGATCTTCAAGCTCTTTCTTGTAGAGAGTCATTTTTGCACTTCACACGTGAGAAGGTGATGTTGCGTCCCGTGCCCTCTTTTCTTCCGAAGGTGGTTTCCCGTTTCCATGTGAATCAGTCGATTTCCCTCCCGACTTTTCCGGATCGCGAGGGGGCACCCATCGATTCGGTTCTCAGGAAGTTGGATTTAGGTAGGGTGCTTAAACGGTATCTTCATCGGACACAACCTTTTCGCAAATCGGACAGGCTGTTCATTTTGTTTGGAGGGCCTAGGAAGGGGGAAGCTGCCTCCAAGGCCTCCATTGCGCATTGGGTTAAATGTGCAGTATCGGCAGCGTATCGGGCGAGCGGCCAGTCGCCCCCGGAGCTTTTCAGAGCTCATTCGACTCGTAGCCAGGCAATGTCCTGGGCTGAGCTGGCTCTTGTTCCACCAGTGGATATCTGTAGGGCGGCGACTTGGTCGTCGTTGCACACTTTTTCGAAGCATTATCGGTTGGACGTGCAGACCGCGGGAGACGCCACAGCCGGGGCGTCTGCGGTTATTGCGGGTCTCGCCGGTCCCTCCCAGGGATAGTTACTGCTTTGGTACTTCCCTCACTTGCCTGGACTGGCCCGGAGAGATGATATGGAAGAAGAAATTAGACCTTACCTGCTAATTGTCTTTCCTTGAGTTCTCTCCGGGCCAGTCCAGGCCCCACCCGGTGATTTCAGCGAGACTCCATTGAGCTCCACGGCATTGTCAGGCGGCACGGAGGTTTTTGAAGAGTCAGTATTGGCCTTCCGCGTCTTGTCACGGCTTGCTATGGTCTGTGGGGCTCCCTCGTTTTTTGGGGGGCTCTTTCCAGGAGTACCTTCATTTCTGTGTTCGTTATGTGCGTCCTCCTTGGAGTATTATCCGCACGAGGAAAAAAATAATAAAACAAACAAACAAAATAGGATGTAGGTCACGGGAAGAGCCCTTGTTGGACTTTGTCTAGAGTGAGCATGAGGGGGGCTCGTAGTTTCCGAGGGTTCCTTTTGTTCTCTTTTCATTTTCATTCTGCTGCTTTGTAACTTTAGACTGAGGTTCGGCCAGCAGAGGGAGCCAGATACTGTTTCAGCAAAACTTCAGTTTTTCAGTCCTCAGCTGCTAGAGAAGGTTGACAACCCAAAAGACAATTAGCAGGTAAGGTCTAATTTCTTCTTTGCTCTATGGAGAAAGGTAGCCCAGGGAGCCGTGCTGGGCCTACTGCTTTTTAACATATTCATAAATGACCTAGAAATGGGAATAATGAGTGAGGTGTCAAATTTGCAAATGACACAAAATTATTCAAAGTTGTTAAAACACAAGAGGATTTTGAAAAATTGCAAGAGGAGCTTGAAATATTTGCAGACTGGACATCCAAATGGCAGATGAAATTTAATGTGAACAAGTGCAAAGTTATGCACCTAGAAAAGAACATTCCAAACTACGGTTACACAATGCAAAGTTCCACATTAGGAACCACCACCCAAGAAAAAGATTTTGGTGCCTTTGTAGATAATACATTGAAACTATCCGCCCAGTGTGCAGTGGCAGTCAAGGAAACAGAATGTTAGGGATCATAAGGAGAGGAATGAAGAATAAAACCAAGGATGTTATAATGCCCCTGTATCATTTCATGGTTTTGACTGCACCTTGAATATTGTGTGCCATTCTGGTCTCCATATCTTTAAAAGGATATAGCGGAATTAGAAAAGGTACAGAGAAAAGCCACCAACATGGTAAAGAGGATGGAAAAATACCCCTATGAGGAAAGGCTTAAAAGGTTAGGGCTTTTCAACTTTGAAAATAGACTGCTAAGGGGAGATATGATAGAGATCTATAAAATAATGAATGGAATGCAACTGGTAAATGTAGATCGGTTGTTTATGCCATCAAAAAGTAGAAAGATTATGGGACACGCAATGAAGTTACAATGTAACCCATTTAAGACTAGTAAGAGAAAATATAATTTTTCACTCAATGCACAATCGAACTCTGGAATTTGTTACTGGAGGATGTAGTGAAGGCTGTTCACTGTAGCTGGGTTTAAAAAAGTTTTGACAAATTCCTAGAGGAAAGGGCCATAACCTGTTATTAAAGAGGACCTAGGAAATACACTGCTTGCCCTGGGACCTGTGTGCTTTTTTTGTTTGTTTTTAAATCTGCCAGGTACTTGTGATCTGAATTGGCAACAGGATACTGGGCTTGATGGACATTGGTCTGACCCAATATAACATTTATTATGCCAGGGTTTGAACTAGGGATCTGTTGCATGTAAGGCAAACATGATACCACTACACCACAGAAACATGGCTATAGAGAGTGGTAGGATCTCACAAGGTCCCAGTGTGAATCAAACCAGCATCTGCTGCACATTAGGCCATTGCTCTAAACATCATGCTACATCTCCACCCTACTCTGGCAGAGTAATATCCCTTCTTGAGGGATGTGTGTGCGTGTTTTACACTTTATCAAAATATAACTAGACTGTCCTTCAGAGGATTACAGATCTCCATATAAGTAACCTTTCTTGATGATTTGAACATCTTCCCCAACCAGCCATGGGAAGACTGCATTAGGAGGGTAAGCAGCAGGAGTGATTTCCTTTGCCTCTGTCCCCACTAAAATAGGGCACAGGAGGTGTCTATAGTTCATGGTATCAGGGGTAGTTCCTCCGACATGGGCACAATCTCGCAAATATTGGACATCTGATAAACCTAGGGGAAGAGGGAATGGAGAGCAGAGTGCAGGGACAGCAGGGCACAAGAGGGGAAGAGAAAGGAAGGGACAGAGTTAAAGAATGGGTGGGATCATGCTAGGGAGTGAAGAAACAGGAGGGAAAAAGCAGAGAGTGAGGGGTGGGTGGGGGAAGATGGAGTAACAGGACAGCAGGAGGAAGGAAGAGGGAGTGTGGAAGAATGGGAGAAAGGTGTGTGAGAAAGCAGAAAGGGGGGCAGTAAGAAGAGGAAGTTGTTGGGCACAGTTTGCAGGTGGACAGAGGATAAGGACTGGAAAGCTGCCCATCTACCCAGTTCCAGGAGTGAGATGTTCAGCCAGTCCAGGATTTCTGACAAGCTCATCATGGTGCACTATGGGACCTGCAGCACTGATTCCAATGGGTAACATTAGGGACTGCAAATACCATACAGCATTACAATGCAAAGTTTAAGCCAGGACTGGCAAAACATCTCACTCCTGAAACAGGATAACATGACAACTCTGGAACTAGACACAGATGGGGACCTCACATGAGCAGCTAAACAACACACACAGTGCATTGACATTGCCCAGATATTACCCTACAGACATTTATAGAGAAAAATCTGTTTCCACATACCTGCTGGTTCATGGGCAGTGGCCATCTCTGGAGGAAGCCCTTCTAAGTAGATGATGTCCAGCCGCTGCACCCAGGCCCACACTGGCACTTTGCTCCTTAGGACATATCACACATCGCCTGCAGAAGATATGCAGGACCCCACTCCTGCCCAGTCATTCTTACTATGCCTACATCACAGCCATGGTCGCTCCTTGACACACTCATATCCACTTCTATTCCACCCACTGACATCACAGCAGATTACATGACCACGCCTCACTAATACAGTTCAACTGCCTTCCACATTATCCTCCCATTCACTAACATGTATGGGACATATGGCTGGGACATGTCCGTCACCTATTCCCTTTGCTCCCATCTAGCACCTCAGTTCTGACTTCTAGGTAGCTCCCTTATCCCATGTTGCAGTTAACCTACACACTTGCCGCTCTTAATGCCTGCTAACTGACTAATGTGCTATCCATGCCTACACTCTGCCTCTGACCCACCCACTCTCCATATTAGCATGCGAGTGCCAGTTAACATGCATTTTGGAAGTTAGTAACTGGCATGCCTGTCTATCTAGATTCTAACAGCTCCTATTAGTGGTCTACTTTCAGAGGGCCTATTTTGTCACTCAAAAAAATGATCGCCACTCAATTATAACCGTAAAGATTGTGATTCATCACTTATTCCATACTTAAGAATCAATCATTAACTTCTTCCCATTTGTTATATTCTAAGTAACTCCCTTTCTCCAGGACCAAGCAGGAAGTCAGTCCTCACTTATGGGTGACATCGGCGCCGATGGAGCCCCCGTGCGGAGCATTTCCCCAGCTTTCAATGAAAGCCTTTGGGAATACTACACGCATGCGCGGTCCCCTTCCCGCCTAAAGGTGCCATCTTGCTCAATCTCTCTTTTTCCGTGGAGCCCTTCGGACGTTTTGTCCTAGTCACCCGGAAAAGTTGACGTTTTTGGAAGATTTCTTCGCCTTTTTCTCAGAGTTCGACGCCGGTTCCCCTTTCCGCCGGGTTCGGTACACTGGTATCAAGCCTGTTTTCTATTTTTCAGTTTTTGCCCTTCGTGGCTGGCGTTCACGCCCTTTTTTCTGTTTTTCCCTGGAAGGCCGGTCTTTTGACCTCGCGGGGGCTCTTTTTTCCCCAATGGCTTCCAGTGGTTTCAAGAAGTGTGATCGGTGCAAGAAACTAATGTCTCTCACCGGCACCCACAACTGCTGCCTTCGGTGCCTCGGCCCAGATCATGATCCCCATGATCTGTGGCCCGTGTGGCAAAATGTCCACCAAGGCACTTCGAAGCAGTCAGCACCAGAAGGAAAGGATTTTTTCGGAATCTGCCTCCGGCCGGGCCCAGACCTCGTCTGAGACCTCGACGTCTCGGGAGTCTGATCCCGAGCATCGCCGGGGTTCCTTGGACAGGGGGTCCCCCAACCGGGAACACAAGAGGAAGAAACGGCTCGCGAGGGCGGCGTCGGAAGAGGTCCCTGGTTCCTCGAGGGCCAGGTCTAAGACCCCCGACCGCCGTCCCGGGCCTTTGGAGCAGGAGAAGCTGTCCAAAGTACCTCGTGTAGAGCCGGAGACCGTCGGACACGTAAGTCCTGTAGTCCTCGTGGACTCTCCTCCGAGGGAGCCGACATCGGGCCCGGCACTGCCGGGGCCCATGTCGGTGGCTGCTGAGTCTCCTGAGCTTGGACTCAGGCTGACAGCCTTGGAGTGCAGATTGTCTGCCTTCATGGAGCAGCAGCAGGTACTGATGGCCAGCCTCGCTGGTGCATCGGCCCCGACCACCGGGACATCGATGTCGAAGTCGACCCCGGAGACCGAGCCGATATTCGAGACCATGAAGGCTCGAAGTCGTCCTCGGTCAAGGTCTCCCTCGACCTCCCGCTCGGAACTGAGGGCGTCGTCGCCGGTGCCTTCGGCGTCGGGGCGGGTGCCCCTCGACCCGCGCAGTCGGAGCCCCTCGACTCCTCTTCGGATGAGTCAGCCTGGGAGATGGAGGATGAGGAGTCCCCCGATACCTTCCGGACTCGGTGCGTCCCGTCAGACTCGCCACAGTCCGAGCCCCGGAGTAGATCCCCACTGGAGGACACCCGGTTCTCGGAGTTCGTGCGGGACATGGCCAAGGCCTTGGCGATTCCCGCAGACCCGGAGGAGGAGCCTCGAGCCGAGGAGCTTGAGGCCCTCCAGTATGACTCTCCTCTGAAGAAGCCCTTTACTGTTCTGGTTCCTCCGATGCTTGAACGGCTCCTCTTCCGGATATGGGAGGCACCGGCCGCGGTGCCGGTCTTGAGCAAGCGAGTCGATTCCATCTATCGACTCCATAAGAGCCCTGGCTTCCAAAAGACGCAGCTGCTGCATCATTCCATGGTGGTGGAATCGGCCATGCATCGTCTGAAGAGCCAGAAGATGCACGCTGCAGTGCCCCCCGGCAGGGAGGCCCGGAACCTGGATGTTTTCGGCAGAAAGTGCTTCCAGGGCTCGATGCTTGCTTGCCGTGTCCAGTCATACCAGCTGTACATGGGCATGTACCTCCGAGACCTGGCAAAGGAGCTTGCCGGGTTCTCTGCTGGCCTCTCCGGGGAACCTTTGCAGAGGTTCCAGTCTTTGTCTTCAGGAATCCGGGACTGTTCCAAATTCATGTCCCAAGCGGCCTACGATGGCTTTGAGGCTTTGGCTCGTGTGGCGGCCGCCGGCATCGCGGCCCGACGCCAGGCATGGCTGCAGTCATTGGACCTCGAGCCTTGGGTACAGGACAAGTTGGTCGATGTCCTTTGCCGAGGTGAAAACCTTTTTGGCAAACCCATGGCCGAGAAGGCGGCTGAGCTCGAAACCGAGCACCTGACCAGGACAAGGCTGTCCAGAAAGACTTCTGCCCCTTCTCACAAGAAGAAGGGCTTGGGTAAAAAGTCCTTCTACCCGAGGAAGGTGTCTGCCTATAAACCTTTCCCTCAGTACCAAGCCTCCCCAGCTCTCCCTCAGGGGCAGCAGGCCAAGCCTCAGGCTCCTGCTCCTACCCAGCAGGGAGGGGGTTTTTGACTCCCAAGGCATAGCCTCTCCGCCCCTGCTGCCCCATCCCTGCACAAGAGGTCGTTTAGCCCTGTTTGCCCACAGGTGGCCACCCATTACAGGGGATGCTTGGGTCTTAAGCATCATTCACAAGGGCTATATGCTTCATTTCCAACAGCTACCTCCTGTCTATTTTCCAGGAGAACCTCTGAGGCCTCTCCTGCACACCAACCTCCTCCTCCAAGAATTTCAGGGTCTGCTTCTGGACAGGGCGGTGGAGCCTGTACCTCCTCGCCTACAGGGGCGCAAGTTCTACTCCAGGTATTTTCTGGTGCCAAAAAGAACAGGAGGCCTAAGGCCTATCCTAGACCTCAGGAACCTCAACAAGTTCTTGGAGAAAGAGAAGTTCAAGATGCTTACTCTTGGAACACTTCTGCCCTACCTCCAGCAGGGAGATTGGCTATGCTCCTTAGATCTAAAGGATGCGTACACTCACATCCTCATTCATCCAGACCACAGAAAGTACCTCAGGTTCGTGGTGGGAGGAAACCATTACCAGAACAGGGTGCTGCCTTTTGGCCTAACTTCCGCCCCACGGGTCTTTACAAAGTGCCTAGCTGTGGTGGCGGCCTACTTGAGGACTCAAGGGGTTTTTGTCTTCCCCTATCTGGACGACTGGCTCATCCGAGGTCAGACTTACCAGGAGGCCAGGCAGGCCACCTTCAAGACTGTCACACTCCTTCAAGACCTAGGCTTTGTCATAAACTTTGCAAAGTCCACTTTGCTCCCCTCCCAGAACCTCGAGTTCATAGGAGCACGGCTGGACTCTCTGCAAGCAAGGGCTTACTTGCCAGAGGACAGAGCTCAAATGATCATGGAGTTGGCATCCCGGTTTCTCAGTCTGCCATGGGTTCCTGCCAGGCTCTGTCTGCAGCTCCTGGGGCACATGGCATCGACTGCATGTGACCCCCAATGCCCGCCTCCACATGAGGCCTGCACAGGGTGCCTCAGAACTCAGTGGAAGCAGGCCACAGGGAGCCTAGCAGACAAAGTAAGGGTATCAAAACCTCTCCTGAAGTCTCTTCAGTGGTGGCTACACCCCCCCAAACTTGCTGCAGGGGGGTGCCTTTTCAGGTGCCTGCCCCCACGGTGGTGTTGACAACCGATGCCTCCTTAAAGGGCTGGGGTGCACACTGTCAAGAGAGCTGCACCCAAGGCCTCTGGTCCCCATGAGAAGCCACGCAACAGATCAACCTACTGGAACTGCGGGCTATTCGTTTAGCCCTCAAGGCTTTTTCTCACACCTTGGCCCACCAGTCTGTTCTAGTTCAGACGGACAACCAAGTAGCCATGTTCTATGTCAACAAACAGGGCGGCACTGGGTCCAGGCCTCTATGCCTGGAAGCTCAGGCCCTTTGCTCTTTTGCCCTCAGACACCAGATTTTGCTGAGGGCTGTTTATCTTCCTGGCCAGGAGAACTTTCTGGGAGACCGCTTAAGCAGAATTCTGCATCCCCACGAATGGCAGTTGCACCTCTTGGTGGTTCAACAGATTTTCCTGAAATGGGGACTTCCATCCATGGATCTCTTTGCCAGTCCCCTGAATCACCAACTGCCCAGGTTTTGTTCCAGGCAACTGCATCCCCTAAGGGTGGTGGCGGATGCCTTCCTGATTTCTTGGTCCCAGGGCCTGCTCTATGCGTTTCCTCCCACGCCTCTGGTGGCCCGAACCTTGTTCAGGATTCTCAGGGACAAGGCCTCAGTACTTCTGGTTGCTCCCAGGTGTCCGAGGCAGCCCTGGTTCCCCCTGCTACTTCAACTAGCAGTGGAGACACCCATGCCTCTGGGATTCCAACCCGACCTTCTCTCTCAGGATCAGGGTTCCCTTCTGCATCCCAATCTCAAATCTCTCCATCTGATGGCATGGAGGCTGCAAGGGTAGTCTTGGCTCCCTGCGGCCTACCTCAGAAAGTGGAAGAGGTGGTCTTGGCCTCTAGAAAGCAATCCACCAGGAAAACATATGCCCTGAAGTGGAAGAGGTTCTCCTTGTGGTGTCAGCAAAGCAGGGAAGATCCTTTCGGCTGCACTGTGCCAGTAGTACTCCAGTACCTTCTGCACTTGTCCAATCAGGGCCCTTAAGTCCAACTCTGTTCGGGTCCACCTCTCTGCTCTGGCAGCTCACCACTCCCTGGTGGAGGGACACTCTGTCGGTTCACCCCTTGGTGTCCAGGTTTCTCAGAGGCTTACTATTGCTCAAGCCTCCTCTCCGTCCACCGGCCCCTGAGTGGGAGTTGAATGTGGTCTTGCAGCAGCTTACTCACCCACCTTTTGAGCCCATGGCCACATGCCCTCTACGCTTCCTTTCCTGGAAGACTCTATTCCTAGTGGCCTTGACCTCGGCCAGGCGAGTGAATGAACTTCAAGCCCTGGTCTGTGACAGGCCATACACTTGCTTCTATAGGAACAGGGTAGTCCTTAGGACTCATCCTAAGTTCCTCCCTAAGGTTGTCTCCTCTTTCCATCTCAACCAGGAGGTGGTTTTTCCAACATTCTTCCCTAGGCCCCATGCCAGCTGGGCTGAGACAGTCCTGCATACCCTGGACTGTAGGAGGGCCTTATCCTTCTACCTGGAGCGTACGCAGGGGCATAGGAGGGCTACTCAGCTCTTTGTATCTTTTGACCCCAATAACTTGGGGGTACCTGTGTCCAAGCATACCTTGTCCATCTGGGTGGCTGACTGTATCACCTGGGCTTACAGGGCAGCTGACCTTCCTTTGCAGGGTCGGGTCACAGCACACCGTGTCAGGGCAATGGCTGCCTCAGTAGCTCATCTCCGCTCTGTACCGTTGGCAGACATCTGCAGGGCTGCAACTTGGTCCTCAAGCCATACTTTTGCGGCCCATTACTGCCTGGAGAGGGAGTCCCACAGGGACAGTGCTTTCGGTCAGGCAGTGCTCCGGAATCTCTTCGAGGTTTAGGCAACTCCTACCCTCCAGCCATCTGGTTGGGCTACCGGTGGAGGTATGTTTTCAGTGAAATCCTTTCTCTGATGCTGAGGCTAGAGGGAGCTCATTTTTCAGCTCTGGGTCCCCGGTAGCCTGAAGCTGGGGAGTCCCATAAGTGAGGACTGACTTCCTGCTCGGTCCTGGAGAAAGAGTAGTTACTCACCTGTAACAGGTGTTCTCCAGGAGCAGCAGGAATCAGTCCTCACAACCCTCCCTCCTCCTCTGGGAGTTGTAGTTGTACATAGTTATTTTTTCTTTTTTGTGTGCTGTTTTTTAGCTATGTCATTTGACTGAGCAAGATGACCCCTTTTAGGCGGGAAGGGGACCGCGCATGCGTGTAGTATTCCCAAAGGCTTTCATTGAAAGCTGGGGAAATGCTCCGCACGGGGACTTCATCGCCGCCGATGTCACCCATAAGTGAGGACTGATTCCTGCTGCTCCTGGAGAACACCTGTTACAGGTGAGTAACTGTGATAGGCTATAGCCTATTAGCCATGACTTGACCTGGAAATTGGAAAGGCCTGTGAGTTAGGCCTGGATTTTAAACCCCCTATTTTTAGTAGTGCTGCTAGAGATCAGATTTGAGCTAGAGAAAACTGTTATTGTAAAGAGTGCACAATGTCTTTATGCTGAATTGTTGCTTCTGCATTCCTGAAGCCAGAAATGTCCTTGCAGCAGAAATGTAGCCATAACATAGAACTGTGCCCTTGTTAGACTAGCCAGAGAAGGAGGAACAGGGAGCTAGGCCCACAGAGGTTCCCTGATTGGATAAAGGCAAGGGGCGTTGGAACCAATACAATGTTTGCATGTATCAAACTGTGAGTAATGTATATAATGAATATGCTCCTGTATAACGGGGCTCAGTCCCTTTAAGCTGTCTGAGTCTGTGCACATAAACTGGCTTGGATCCTGAAACTGACTCCTGGTATTATTTGGTTGAATGCACTCTGCTGCAACATGTTCCTGGCACCCCAGATGGGACCTGTGAGTAGTATTCAAGTGAATATACCACGACTTCTCGCCTTCAGGTTTGGCCCAGTTGGAACCGTGTCTGTCCGACGCGGGGGAGCTCTCTGGCGCCACCGGTCCTCTTGCATCGGAGAGGGTTCCGCCCAGCCTCGGAGGACTACTGGGTCCTGCTGGCCAACACTTCGAACCCGAGGGGAGTCCAGGATCCAACCCATGAGCTGGTTTGGTATCGGGGACCGGATCCGGTGAGTAGAAGTTTCTTGGATATTCAGTCAGTCAGTTCTGGAATTACCTGGTAAAAGAGAGCTTGATCACCTCTCATAAGGGCAGTCCTAGTAGACCCTGTATGCGCGGGGGGAAACCACTGCCCTTTTCTGGTTAGTCAGTAAGGCCTATTCGGGAATTTGAACTTGTTGCTAGCATCTTCTGGTATAATATAGGATTATGAAACTCCGGAGTCACGTTATGGGATCGATTCTAAGCATAACACAGGAATACAGGCTGTGCCAGTGCTGTTTTTTTTCCCCCAGCTCAGCCTGCAAGCAGAGGGAGAAAGAGGTGTGGTTTTTTGCACAGCTTGCAGAAAAGAATGTCTAGAATTTCAGTACCCTTTAATTTAACCCTTTAAAGGTCTACTTTCATTTTTGATCCACGTTCTGCAGCTGGGTTGATTTGTGCGTATTTCAGGAACAATTGTGCCTGTCTTGTACAGTGTGTTCTAATAGTGAAGTACCTTCTGCTATGGTCATGTATTATATACCATTTGATAGGAATCTTAGTCAGAATTCCGGACCCCGACAGTTTGGGCCCGGCCTGGAAAGGGTTAAGTTCTTATTAACCCTATCGGATCTCCTCAAACTGTTTTTAGTTATAATCTCTGCTCTGCCTGTATTTCTCTGTCGATTGTTCCTATTATATTATTATTTGTACCTGTCCGAGTACGGACCAAGGGAGAAGGAAAGTGTTTATTTTACAAGCTGCTGGTGAGTGAGAGAGTGAAACTTGAATGAGAGAGACAGCACTTTTGAACAGCATGGGATATACTGAGCTTTCTGCAGTATTAAGTTTCTCTGGTGCTTATGTAATTGTAACGACACCCAGGTCGATGGGAAGTTTTGTGTGGACGGGAATGGCCCCCCTGTCTTTATAAAAAGCATCCCGAGGAACACTACCTGACACGTAGTTCTGTCACGCTGGGAGAGTTGGAATTGTTGCTGACATGTCTGATTGTGTGTGAATGAGAGGAAGCATCTGTTTTCCCTGTTTAAAATGTCTCCGTCCCGATCAGACATGCTCTGTAAAAGGGAGTGGCCTGCTTTGATTACTTTGTGGCCCCGTGAGGGTACCTTTGATGATAGTGTTATATCTTTAGTTCACCAGATTATATGAAAGACCACCCTGATCAGTCAGCCAGAAGTCTGGAGAAAAGAAACTGCCTGTTTATTCTGTCCCAGCAATCTCCAGATATCCCTCTCCCGTCCGTCCCGATTTCTCTCCCTGTAATTTTACTCCGTTTCAGGGGGGGGGGGGCGGGCAGTCCACCGATGATGCCACAAGCGGGGATTCATTTGCCAGTCCAGGGTCACTCACTTATCTGAAGCCTACAGACTGTATACCCCTGATGATCCAGCAGCCCAAGAGAATGTGCGCATGGTAAATGCAGCCTTTGTAAGTCAGTCCCAGGAAACTGCAGAAGTTGGAAGGATTTACGGGCATGAATGCAGCGCAGTTAATGGCAGTGTTTGTGCATTGTGATAAAGAATGTCAGAGAGGAAGTGAACCTAAGATGGAGGAGAAAGCTGATTTTCTTGCTGCAGCTTTAGTTGTAGTTTTTCTAACAAGAAGGACGTGGAAGGGGCCGAGGGAATGGCTGGCCCTCGGTGGGTGTGAATCAATGTGCCCACTGCAGAGAAGAAGGACATTGGAAAAATGAATGGCTGAACCTTGGCTCTGCCTCCCCAAGGGGAGGAGGAAGCACTTGGAGAGCCGAGGGACAAATTCCAGAGTCATGAGGAAATGCATCGCACATAGTTCTACGAGAAGAAGCAGCTATTTAGGGAGTTGCAGCTGTTGAGGGCTATGAAGTAGATGAAGACTAGGCCAGACCGGGCTCCAAGTTTTCCCTGGGTCTCCAGGAGCCTATGGTCAGCATGAAAATAGGGGACCAATATATGGGCTTCATGGTGGATACAGGAGCTGAGCACTCAGTGGTGGCCAAGCCAGTAGCCCCTTTGTCCTCTCGCACTGTTACCATTGTTGGGGCCACTGGTGCCAGAGCCACCAGGCCTTTCCTGCAGAACTGTATTTGTGAACTAGGGGGGCAGAAGATAACGCACCAGTTCCTGTACGTGCCTGAATGCCCTATGCTTGCCAAGCTTTAGGCACAGATATCCCTTATTGAAGGGGGAGTAATGCAAATGACTGTGAATTCCAAATCTGCCGGACTGATGGTGCTGACTGTCCCCCGGGAAGAATGGCGTTTCTACAATACATCTTCGCGCAGGACAGCTCGTTCCTGTATACCCACCAGTATTTCAGCTCCGCCTGAAGTGAGGGCGGAGGATAATCCACCAGGCCTAGCGAAGAACATAGCCCCAGTCCTTGTCACCCTCAAACCAGGAGCGGAACCTGTGCATGGGAGACCGTACCCTCTTCCTCGACTAGACATTGAAGGCACCCACTGTCATCTGATGAAATTGCTGAAGTATGGACTTCTTAAAGAACATCCCCGCTGAAGCTACTCATTTCAGAAGCCTGGGACAGGTGACTACCACCCAGTGCAGGAGTTAAGAAGAGTAAATGATGCGGTTGTAATTCTGTTGCCCAGGGAAAAGAGTCCTTCTCCAGTATGTGGATGACCTGCTGATAGCCACCAATTCAGAAAGCGAATGCTTGCAAGCCACCAGTGAATGAAGCTGGATACAAAGCTAAGTTAAATATCTAGGCTGGATATCCAATTATCCAGTGGAATTCGACGATTAGGACCAGAGCGCCTGTGTGTAGCATCCCCACACCCACCACCAGGAGGCAAGTGAGAGCCTTTCTAGGTGCTGCAGGCTATTGACGAATATGGATACCCAATTCTGCTCTGCTGGCAAAGCTGCTATATCAGGCCACCAAAGGAACGGAGAGGTCTCTGTTGGAATAGGGACCTGAACAGGACGTAGCATTCCGATCTCTGAAAGCCGCCTTCATGTCATCACCAGCTTTGGGTTTGCCAGATGTACAGAAACCATTTCGCCTATATGTTCATGAGTCACAGGGAACTGCTTTGGGAGTGTTGACTCAATTTCTTGGATCATGGCAACGGCCTGTAGCCTATTTATCGGAACAACTGGACACTGCAAAAGGATGGCCCCCTTGTTTGAGAGCTGTTGCAGCCACAGCCCTCCTAGTAAGCGAAGCAGATAAGCTCACCTTGGGACAGGATCTGCGTGTTGTACCACATTCTGTATTGACTCTTATGGAACACAAGGGAAATTACTGGTTCATAAATTCACGAATGCTGAAGTATCAGAGCATGCTGTGTGAGAATTCCCGACTGCAGCTGATGGTCAGTCAAGCTTTAAATCCTGCTACATTGCTACTAATTGGTCCTGATCCTCCTGATCATGAGTGTTTGGAAATCATGGACACTGTGTTCTCAAGTCGCCCGGACCTGACGGATGTTCCTTTGGAGAACCCTGAATGGCCTTTCTTTGTGGATGGCAGCAGTCTTGTCGTCAATGGACATCGTGGTGCTGGTTACGCATCAGTGACCCTGGACATGGCGGTTGAATCATTGGCTTTGGCATCAGGAACGTCAGCACAGAAGGCTGAACTGATAGTCCTCACTAGGACATTGATGTTGGGAAAAGGGCTCCCCGCTACACCACCTGAGAATTAGGCTATTTCTGTGAAGGATAGGGGGAGTGCTGGAGAATAGGTGGATAGAGCTGCCACCACCAGAAGATAGCCAACCCCCAGGTCCACCTGTAAAGCATTAGGTCCAGCTTTTGTCCATGCTTTTCACCAGGCCACACATTATGGGAAGACTGCCATGGAGAAAGCTCTCAAATCCCAGTTCTGTATCTCATTGTTAGAACCTCTGTCAGCCTTAGTAGCTTGTCAATGCTTAACATGTGCCGAGAACAATGCCAAGCAGGGTCCAAATCCACCCCCAAGAGTCTAGTCAGTAGGAGTCACCCCTATGGGTAACACCCAGGTGGACTTTACTGAAATGCCACGAGCAAATGGATATTATTACCTGTTAGTCCTAGTTTGTACCTTTTTCTGGGTGGGTAGAAACTTTCCCCACCAGAACTGAGAAAGCCAGAGAAATCACCAAGATCCTGCTCCATGACATCATTCCCCGATTTGGAATACCATTAACTATAGGATCAGACAATGGGCCCTCATTTGTATCACAGGTAACTCAACAGTTAGCACGAGCCCTACAAATGCAGTGGAAATTACATACAGCCTACAGACCCCTAAAGTTCAGGGAAAATAGAGCGTATGAATCATATCTTGAAGTCTCAGTTGTCCACACTCTGTCAGGAAGCTCACCTGAAAGGGCCCCAGGTCCTTCCCATGGCTCTCCTCAGAATACGCTCAGCCCCCACTAAGTCATTAGGCGTTTCCCCTTTGAGATCTTGTATGAGTGACCCCTGCCCATAATCCAAGGGATAGGAGGGGGATATGTGTCAAATTGGATCTGCGATTACTAGACAAGAACTACTGGCTTTAGGTTCTGTTTTACAGAGTCTGCATGCGTGGGTGCAAGACCAGTTGCCCATCAATCTGACTGAATCACTGCCCGGAACCTCAGTGTGGGTCAAAGAGTGGAGGAAAACACCATATTGGAAGGGACCCTATGTTGTCATCCTGTCAACCCCTACAGTTAAAGTTGCAGAATTTGAGCCTTGGATCCATCACAGTTGACTAAAGCCAGTGGCCGCTACCAAACTTGACCATTGGACTTCAGCATTAACCCTTTTAGCTAACAGAGTACCCAAATGCGTAGGCAAGCACATGTGCCAGTCCAGACCTGGCATGGACCGGAGCTTAATGACTTTTGTGATTATAGTATTAGTAATATTAGCTATGTTCCTGTTTTTCCCATGTCTCCTGCCCCCCTGCTTGAGAATGGTAACTTCAATTATGGATGACACGGTTGAACGGACAGCAGCAACTGGAATATTGGCCATGTGGCAGTGCCAGGCTGAACCACAAGAAGATGTCTTCATGCGAGTATCATCATGTGATTTGTTTCTCACCCACTTTAACATAGGGGTGAGAATAATCAAAGGGGGGAATGTGATAGGCTATAGCCTATGAGCCATGACTTGACTTGGAAATAGAAAAGGCCTGTGAGTTAGGCCTGGATTTTAAACCCCCTATTTTTAGTAGTGCTGCTAGAGATCAGATTTGAGCTAGAGAAAACTGTTATTGTGAAGAGTGCACAATGTTCTTTATGCTGAATTGTTGCTTCTGCATTCCTGAAGCCAGAAATGTCCTTGCAGCAGAAATGTAGCCATAACATAGAACTGTGCCCTTGTTAAGACTAGCCAGAGAAGGAGGAACAGGGAGCTAGGCCCATAGAGGTTCCCTGATTGGATAAAGGCAAGGGGCGTTGGAACCAAGAGAATGTTTGCATGTATCAAACTGTGAGTAATGTATATAATGAATATGCTCCTGTAACTGCACTCTGCTGCAACATAACTACTCTATATAGCAGGAAAGCAGCAGCAGCAATAGTAGTGGAAACAGTATGCAGTATGTACTTTCAGACCCCAGTACTCAGCATTGGTTTCCAGCTTAACAAGAAGCTTACACAGGAGGGGCACGGGCCTATAAATATTCAGTGGCTCACAGGCCACATGCTGACTGGTGACTTGGCATAAGTCACAGTGAAAGCCCAGAGAGCTGGAGAAATGGCCATGTTTCTGTGACCCCCATCCACCGATAATGTGACCCCATTTGAGGTCCTGACCCCAGGTTTGGGAATCATTGGGCTATGATAACTGACTGGAGGGTTGTCAGTATAAAGCTAGTTTTTAAAAAGGGCTCCAGAGTGATCTGGAATATTATAGATCAGTGAGTCTAACATCAGTGCCAGGCAAAATAGTTGAAACTATACTAAAAACCAAATTACTGACCAAATATTAGATTTTTTTTAAAAATTTTTATTTAAGCAAATTTCCCATATTTACAAGTAAAGAAAAAAAAATTAGGAACAACACTACTCATAACATAAAATAAACAGCTCTCAATAATCAGTAGATTAGTTCCATTATATCCTAGTCCCCAATATTTATACCTCTATAAGGTTCCAAAAGTAATCACAATAAAAATAAAAAAAAATACACATCGAATGAGCAAGATATTCCACATGGCAGCCAGTACAGGAATTACCCCACCTCCCCCTCTCCCGCCTCCCTCGCCTGAAGAAATTTAACCAGTTGCAGGGGTTCAAAGAACAGAAATTGCTTAGACTGATACAATAAAGCACACTTACAAGGAAACCTCAATTTAAATTGGGCACCCAAAGCAGTAGCTCTTTGGCGTAAAGCCAGAAACTCCTTCCGCCTTTTTTGGGTGTCCCTCGACAAATCAGGAAATAACATAACCTTTGATCCCATGAACTGAGAGAAAGACATCCTACTGAAATATAATTTTAGCACGGTATTACAGTCAGACTCAAAGGCAAAGGAAACTAACAATGTGGCTTTGCTAGTGACCACTTCCAGAGAACTCTCCAGAAAATCCGTGAGGTCCAAGTGGTCCGGCCCAGAGGCACCCACATTCCCCCCCTCCTCCCCAGACCCAGAAATCACAACATATTTAACTCTGGTAATAGGTGGTAAATTGTCTGATGGCATCAGGAGGACCTCTGTAAGGTATCTCCGGACAAGTCCCAGTGGTTCCATCAACGGTGATCTTGGGAAATTCAGAAATCGCAACGTATTTCTTCGCATAGCATTATCCATATATTCCACACGCCGCAGGGAAATCAAACGCTCCTTAGCCAAAGTCTCCCCCACATTCTGTAACTCCTCCACTTTAGTCTCCAGCACTGCCAGCTTATCAGCCTGCTCCACACACTTAGACTCTGCCGCGACACACCGGCCCTTAACAAGTAAAAATTCCTGTGACAAAGCTTCCACCACTGGAGCAAGGGAATTCTGGAGCGAGGAGATAGCTTCCCATAAGCTATCTAAAGTTACCTTAGCTGGTTTCTTCCAACCGCATATCGCCCAAAGATCTGGAGATCCCGTCGAATCGATGGTCACTCGAACCCTCCCAGGTCGCTCAACAGGAGAACACTCCACTTCCAATGCTCCTACCGACTGCACAGTAGGGCTCCTAGGCGGCTGAGAGGAAGCGCCCCCACACAAGGCTTCAACCTCCTGACCCGGAGATAATCCAGAACTCTCTACCTCCTCTCGCCGACCACTGGGCTGTGGCGCAAATATTAGATTTTTGAAGGTATAAACAAACAAGTAGATAATGGTAAGCTGTCTGATATAAAGACATTTTAGAGAGCACATGGAGATCAGACCTGATACATCAAGGTCATAATGTACACAATTTCAGCAGTATTTTAGAAAAGGCTGTGCCAAATGTGGAGCCTTTTCTAAAATATAAGTAAAGAAGTGCAGAAGTCCACATGCATGTGCCGATACATGGACCTGGAGGAGGCATTTACAAATCAACACGTGTCGGCAATTTCCACAACTTCCTCATTAAGTACAGGCACTTGCACATGTATGTTGGCCATTTTGCAACCTACATGTATAGATGCTGCTAATTAACTACAGATGCCACTATCATTATCCAATTTCAATTTGGAAGGGGAAATAAACAACAGGAGATTAAGAAGAATAAACCCCTTAATCGCTACTACAAAGGGCTGGCCAAAGCAAGCACTTTTTAAAATCTTCTAAATGCCAGGGAACAGCTGTAAATCCCGAAGTGGACAATTGCAGTCATATATGTGTATTCCCTATATGAAATGAGAAATACACATGTAGATTCTGGAGCCACCCAGGTCACTCTAACCAGATCCCCAACATACTCTCTTGAAACGTCCCTGTAGTAAGGACATCCCCATGTAAATGTAGCCATGTCCATGTGTAAAGCCCTGATTTTACAAGTGAAAATTGCAAATAGGGCTTCTAAAATAACCGCCATAGCGTATTTAAATTTTCAGAAGGCATTTGACAGTATTCTTCAAGAGAAACTCCTTAGGAATTTAAAGAATCATGGGTAGGAGGCAATGCCCTTTTATGAATTGCAAACTGGCTAAAAGAAACGAAATAGAGAGTAGAACTAAATGGTTAGTTATCCACATGGAAAATGATCTGGAGATTGAATTGAGGAGGTGATCAAATTTAGAAATGAGCCAAAATTACTCATTCATTAAATGGGCAAAAAATTGAGAGAATTTGTAGAGGGATCTTGTGAGACTAGGAGATTGGGCATCTAAATGGCAGATGAAATTCAATGTGGGAAAATGCAAAGTAATGCACATAGGGAAAAATAATCCCAACTACAGGTACAAAAGGCTGGATTCTGAGTTAGCAGTCACTACTCAAGAAAAATTCTTGGACTTTTTGTGGACAATATGTTGAAATTTTCAACTCAATGTGCCTCAGCTGTTATAAAAGCAAATAGAATGTTAGGTATTTTTCAAAAAGGAATAGCAAACAAAACTGAGAATAATACTATACTTCTGTATAAATCCCTGGTGTGACTGTATCTTGTGTATTATGTGCACTTCTGATCACCCCATCTCAAAAAGTATATACTGTAACAACTAGAAAGGATTCAGAAAAGGGTGATAAAAGAGAACACCTCCTTTATGAAGAAAGACTAAACAGGTTAGGGCTCTTTAGCTTGGAAAAAAGACAACTAAGAGGGGAAATGGTAGAAGTTTATAAAATCACGAGTGAGGTGGAACAGTTAAATAGGTAATGATTAAGCTGTCAAACAACACAAAAAACAAAATGACATTGCATGAAACGAATGGTCAGCAAATTGGAAAACAAATCACGGAAAGCTCTTTTTCATGCAGCACATAAACTGTGAAATTATTTATTTTATGTATTTATCACAAATATTTTCTAAACTGCTGATCAGGATCAAGCCCATCTGTGTGGTTTGCAATCTAAAACCATACAATCAAATCCAATCAAAACATAAAACAAACATATAATCTGTTAACTCCATCAAAGGAACCTCAGAGGGTGTCGTCAAAGTGACTAACATAGTGGGGTTGAAAAGAGGTTTGGAGAAGTTCCTGTAAATTCCATACGTTATTAGATACACTGGGGAGTGCCATTGTTCATCCCTGGAAATGAGGTATGAGAAATACATCTACTGTGTTGGATCTGACAGGTACTTATGATCCAGACAGGCCACTGTTGGACACAGGATGCTGGGCTTCATGGACATTTTTGTCTGAGGCAGCATGGCTTTGTTTATGTTCTTACATTCTTATGCCATAGCTGATTATTAATCAAAGCCTTTGAAATCTATCTGGGTCTGAATAGTTAAATCTAGCTGCATAAATTCGCTAGGAGGGCAATTTTGACACTGTCCACCTTGGGGGATAATCTTTTTGATCAGGTAGATTTTCTATGGAAAATAATGCCTATAGACTTGAAAATACAATCTGCATGCCTTACTTGCTGATCCTGCTCAAAACATTCCCGTGAGAATGCCTTCCCTAAATGCAACTGAAAGAATGCATTATTATAGAAAGGGAGAAAACTTTCAGGCTATTAGGTGGTACATGAAAACTGCTCTTTACCCGTAAAACATGTCCTCCATGTAGCTAAAGTTAGCCAGCCAAGAAATCTGACCCCAGTGTCTTCATTTGGTACAGCATTCATGACAGAGAAGGTAAATTCAATCATTTGCTTCCTTTCTGATGTCTGCCATAGCAGCAGCTGACACACAAATCAGTGTTTGGGTTCACAGGATTTTTACCTGTGTGATCCCTGAAATCCAAACACTCATTTTGCTGGCAGCAGACACCAGAACCATGCAAAGAAAAACGTACTCCTCTTCCAACTCGCCTGAGTCTATGCTACCAAGTAAAAGAGGAAAACCAGCTTCAGAGGAAGGGATAGCATGCAATAAGACTGGCCTCCACCTTATCTATTACAACAACTAATACTGTGGTACTGAATCAGCAGTGAAAAACAACAGTGATGAATATCTTGCCCAAACACCTACAGCTCATTGGTTGGAGGTATGGGGGACATTCCATGAAACTAACAGGTAGCAGATCTGAAATTAATTGAAGAAAAGTGTTTTCAACGGCCAAACAAAGTTGTTGCTGGAGGCTGTGATCAAGGTATCCAAACCCAACCCAGCCCAGCACCATAAGGATCCCCAACAACTCCCAGCTCTGCCTGATAATACTGGGCCTCCTCCTATGCCATGCGGGAGCCACCCCCTCGCTTACAACTACCTTACTCCCACTCACACCAACTGCTCCATGCCACCTACAAACATGGCACTTCATGCCCAGACATCCACACAAATGAACCCCCACATTCATACAAATCAAATCTGATCCACATGCACACAAATAGCAGCCCAACCTCAGCCAAATCAACATAGAACTCATTAATGCAAGGTCTGTCAAATAAAATGAACACCCTCACATACCACGTCCAAAATCACCAAACGGACATCTGTTGCATCACTGAATCTTGGCTAACTGATTCTGACCAAGTCATCCTGAATCAACTAACACCCCCCCCCCATGCATAAACAGGAGAGGAGGGGGAGTACTGATACTAGCCAACACCCATCTCAAATTTAAAACTCCTAGTAACAAAAAGCACAAAACACTGCAACACAATACTCATTTAAAACAAGTACTTGGCCATCTGCCTCACCTATAGAACACCCAAGAGCACCATGGACGAACTTTCCTTAATTCTGGAATCGGTGTGCACTGCCACTCCGCACACAAGCCTCTGATCATCCTTGGGGATTTCAACCTTTATTCATTGTCACACAAAGATGCGGACACCTTCCTCAAAGCTATGGAAGCCCTATAACATCCAGCTCCTCATTAAACCAACTCACTGCCTGGGATCCACTCCAGATCATATCTTCTTCCCAAAACTCCTTATATGATCCAACATTGTGGAACTCAACTCTCATACAGCATAAGGGATACTAAAGAATCAAATTATTTCAGCAAGCTGCTAAAAACCATTCTGTTCAGAGAGCATTTCGGTTAGTTACTTAACACAAGTCATACATGACCACCCTTCAGTTTTCATTGTAAACTCAGTGTCACTCAGAACATCATTTTAAATATGATGCACAGGGCAACATCTTTATGAAAATAGATTATGTAACTTAAATTAAAGTGAAGATTAATAAATGGGTCAGAACTTTCTATATGCACACAAGAATACTACATGTAAATAGTTGGTTGAAATTCTTCGTATGTTTGTTAGTTGTAATGCTGTTCTTGAGTTCATTATAAATCGCTTTGATTTCGGAAAGGTGGTATATAAGTGCACATAAATAAATAAAATAAAAAATGATAATGGAAGCCAACAAAGTAACACCCCTTTCAATTATCTCAGTACCATGTTCTGACCACTACAGCATAAGAATAAGCATGCCCCACACTTGTCAGACCCCAACCGATCTGCCACCATAATCAGGCCGAAGATTTAAAAGCTTCAACAAAGAGCAGTTCATCCAACAAATAGCACCAGCTCTAAACCAGGAACACCCTGAACTTGACGAGGCTATAGAACATTGGAATTGTACAATCAACGCAACCTCACAAGCACCAGAAAGAAGAAGCAAAGGTCACTCCACTATGACTAGAAGATCAGCACTTTGGTACTTGGAAGAAATCAGAGTAGCAAAGTGGCATCTCAGCAAAATAGAGAGGAGCTGGAAAAGAAACAAAACCCAAACCACGCAACAACTGTACCAAGCCAAACAGCAGGACTGCAACAACCTAATTAACCGCTGAAAATGTGAATACCACACGAACCTAATACTTCGATCAGCCAACAGACCCATTAAACTCTTTGAAATAGTATGGTCCCTCACTAAGGAACTAACCCCCCATGGAATTGAAACTATCAGCCCTCAAGCTTATACAAACTTCCTGATCACCAGGTACAGTTCTTTGCAAAATCATACTTTTTTCCTGCCTCTGATCCACCCCCTGAAAATATGCTCCCTGAGCACACATGGGGGGAGTTTAGCATATCCACCATTGATCAGATCTCACTCACCATAGCCAAACTAAACACCAGCACCTCACCTTCAGACCCCTGCCTGTCCCCTGGATAAAAGCAATAAAGGACATGCTCTCCAAATACATCCACAAGTTAGGCCACTCCTCTCTAATACAGGGTTACATGCCCCTCTCTCTTAAACAAGCATCCATCCGCCCATTCCCCAAGACAGCCATCCCCTCCAAAGATGACCCCTCAGCATATTGTCCAATCTCAAGCCTTCCATTCCTCACAAAGATACTTGAAAAAACAGCATACCAGTAGCTCCAGGACCATGTTGATGCTCATGCCCTGCTGGATCCCTACCAATATGGGTTCTGCTGCAACCACAGTGTCGAATCTTTGCTAACAGTACTCCATGACAACTTACTAAAAGGGATTGATAGCCTCAAAATAGGATTTTTATTCATCTCTATAGATGTATCTGCAGCCTTTGAAACCATTTCCCACAGCATCCTCCTACGAAGACTCAGTAACATTGACCTAAAGAACATGACTCCCAAGTGGTTTAACTCATACCTCACAAACAGGCAGCAACAAGTAAGAACAGGCACTGCCACCTCAACCATCTTCCCATCCACACAAGGGGTACTATAAGGTTCATCTCTGTCTGCCCTGCTCTTCAATCTCTACATATGCCCCATCTGCGATGTCATTAGGAAACACAACATCCTATATGCTATGTATGCTGATGACATCATGATTTACACTCCCATCAACCTGGAGAAGCCAGACTACACGACAATTGCACAACTTAGCACGGCACTCAAATACCACTTATTCCTTCATTATTACCAGGTTACCTAGACACCATCTTAACTTCACCTCTTCCTTAGTATGACATATTCAACTACCTTTGTAAGATAATATTCTAATCCATAGCACTAAGTATACTGTACATATGTAAATAGTTCCAGTTCATATTTCCCTATGTTATCCAAGTTACCTTTCCTGTTCTCTGTAAAACCAAACAATTTGATGTTGTGGTACTTTGTTTTATGTAAACCGCGCTGATGCTAAATAGTGCAGTATATAAGAGATTGTAATAAGTAACAATTTATTTATTATTTATTTATCTACAGGAAATGACTGGCTGGCTTTCCCACAACAACCTGAACATCAACTACAGAAAAACGGAAGCCTTCATCATCACACGCAACTCCACCTTTACCCCTCCACATTCTATCAGCCTGCTTAATTGCTCTATACCCATAAGGAAAGCGGTAAAATACCTTGGAATCACCTGGGACTGCAACCTTAATTTCCAATCACACATAAACAAGAGCACCAGAAATGCATACTACAAAATGGCCACAATACAAAGACTCAAACCCCTCCTTAGCCATGATCACTTCAGGACAGTCTTCCAGGCCATCATAACACCCATTCTAGACTACTGCAACTCCATCTACCTGGGCCTTCCCAAGCAAGCCACCCGACCTTTGCAGATGGTGCAAAATACAGCCGCCAGCATAATTCTAGGCTCGACTAGGCATGACCATGACCGTGTCACCCCCCCCTTTTTGACCAACTTCACTGGCTTCCAATCACTTCATGCATCTGCCTCAAAACCATATTAAACATATTTAAAATCAAACACAACATATTTGCTGACCGCCTCAAGAACCTTATCTCTTATAACACCAGCACCAGACCCAGGAGATGCAGTGCGATCAACACCATACAAACACCCTCATCATACTCCAAAACTATCCAAGCTACATTTGCAAGAGCTTTCTTCCTCACGGCACCAACCCTTTGAAACAGCCTATCAGACACCCTAAGAGCCATCATAGACATCAAGAACTTCCAAGATCACTTTGACACAACCTCTTAGGATATCCCTACCACTGAAAATTGATTGTTAACCTGCTGTATGTACTGTATATAACTAATGATTTAAAGATGCATTACTGAATGAATCTTGCATGTCTCCCCTCCCCCCCCCCCCTTTTATTTTTACTGGCAATTTTACTTCCTTGTAGTTATCATGTAAACCACTTTGATTAAAGGAGAAGGTGATATAGAAAATCTGTTAAATAAATAATAAATCTAGCAGAGCTGGGATTAAAAGGGATTTAGACAAGTTCCTGGAAGAAATATCAATAAACCATTACTAGCTACCGTGTTTCCCCGAAAATAAGCCCTACCCCGAAAATAAGCCCTAGCACGTTTTTCTGTGATTTCTGTAATATAAGCCCTACCCTGAAACTAAGACCTAGTGCAGATCATCGACGGACTAACAGATTCGGTACCGGGGGGGTCCCCCCACCAGGGAGGAGCTGTCCTCCTGCTCCACTCCCCGACGCCGATAAGCTGCCGGTGCTGTGCTGCGCGGCGGGCCTCTTCATTCCAAGGGGCTGTACGGTATTTCAATTGTTGCTGCTGATGGGCTTCGGCGGGAGGACCAGGGAGGAGCTTTCCTCCTGCTCCACTCCCCGATGCCGATCAGCTGCCGGTGCTGTGCTGCGCTGCGGGCCTCTTCATTCCAAGGGGCTGTACGGTATTTCAATTGTTGCTGCTGATGGGCTTCGGCGGGAGGACCAGGGAGGAGCTTTCCTCCTGCTCCACTCCTCGATGCCGATCAGCTGCCGGTGCTGTGCTGCGCTGCGGGCCTCTTCATTCCAAGGGGCTGTACGGTATTTCAATTGTTGCTGCTGATGGGCTTCG
Source organism: Ichthyophis bannanicus (assembly GCA_033557465.1). Taxonomy (NCBI): domain Eukaryota; kingdom Metazoa; phylum Chordata; class Amphibia; order Gymnophiona; family Ichthyophiidae; genus Ichthyophis; species Ichthyophis bannanicus. Next base: position 333,720,773 of record CM066036.1, on the reverse strand, counting down.
GCGGGAGGACCAGGGAGGAGCTTTCCTCCTGCTCCACTCCCCGATGCCGATCAGCTGCCGGTGCTGTGCTGCGCTGCGGGCCTCTTCATTCCAAGGGGCTGTACGGTATTTCAATTGTTGCTGCTGATGGGCTTCGGCGGGAGGACCAGGGAGGAGCTTTCCTCCTGCTCCACTCCCCGATGCCGATCAGCTGCCGGTGCTGTGCTGCGGGCCTCTTCATTCCAAGGGGCTGTATTTCAATTGTTGCTGCTGATTGGCTTTGGCGGGAGGACCGGGGAGGAGCTTTCCTCCTGCTCCACTCCCCGACGCCGATCAGCTGCTGGTGCTGTGCTGCGGGCCTCTTCATTCCAAGGGGCTGTATTTCAATTGTTGCTGCTGATTGGCTTCGGCGGGAGGACCGGGGAGGAGCTTTCCTCCTGCTCCACTCTGGCTCTCTTTCAGTTGTTGCAGCAACAGCATACTGTGGTAACACTTCACTGATTGGCTATCATGAGGTGGCAGCCAATCAGCTTCAAGTGCTACCGGTATCAGTAAAAATAAGCCCTACCCCGAAAATAAGCCCTAGTGCATCTTTTGGAGCAAAAATAAATATAAGACCCGGTCTTATTTTCGGGGAAACACGGTAGGTATTTATTTCTTATTACTTATCATTATTTCTTATTTCTATACTTCTGGGCCTGATGTTTAAAGCTATTTGATGTACTTAGCAGACCTGCTCACTGCATTAATTATGCTGAGCAGGATATTCAGAGGCACTAACATGATTAGTGCTGCAATCTGTGGGTGCTACCAATAAGCAACCCAAAGCTAGCCAGCTGGCATCGAGGCATTCCAGGTGTGATGTTCAGTCACTGCCCGGTTACCCCTTGGCAGTGAAAGTTAAGTACAGGAAAGGTTGTCCTAATGTTTGCCACCAAAGCTAACCGGGCAGCGGCTGAATATTGCTGCCTGGCTAGCTTCATTGCTATCTGGCTGACCCGGATATGCAATGATGGTAGCCAGATATGGTCCAGGCATCTGAGTCTATGTTCAGCGGCAGCTATTCGCTTTAGAAGGGTTAGTTGCTGCCACTGAATGTCTGGCTCTCCTATTTATTACACCAGATAATCTAGGTGACTTGAAAAAACCCTTGCACCAAGGAGTGCATCTGCTCTTTGGGATCTGCTAGGTACTTGACCTGGATTGACTGCTGTCTGAGACAGCATGTTGGGTTCAATAGACCTTCAGTTTGAAAGATGGCACATCTTATACTCTTAGGGGGGGCATTTTCAAAGTGATGAACACGGTTAGCAGAGCTGCTAAGTGCGTTAATCACAGCGAGTAGAATCTTCAGCGGCACTAACCTAACATTAGTGCTCCTGGATATCCCCGTGCTGCCACTGAATGCCCCTTTGCTAGCGGACTAGCATTGGGATGTTCTGGGCAGATCAAAAGTGGCGCCTGGAGATTGCAGGCTAGCAGTGATGATCAGCTGCTAGCTGAGTATCCCTCAGAAGTGAAAGTTAGGCACTTGAAAGGCTCGCCTAACCTGTCCCATTGAAGTTAATCAGACAGCAGCTGAATATTGTTATTGCCCAGTTAGCTTCTGTGCTATCCAACCAACCCATCTATTCAATGCCGGTAGCCAGATATGGCCCTGGCATTGAATATCGGAGTTTAAAGGTCAGCAGCAATGACTAGCCACTGTAGAAGCACTAGCCACATCCACTGAATATCCCTCCCTTATTGTTTAAAACCAAGAATTCTCCAGGACCAAGCAGGAAGTCAGTCCTCACTTATGGGTGACGTCGGCGCCGACGGAGCCCTCGCGGAGCAATTTTCCCCAGCTTTCAAAGAAAGCCTTTGGGAATTGCAGCGCGCATGCGCGGTCCCCTTCCCGCCCAAGGGTGCCATCTTAGCCAGTCTTCTTTTTTCCGCGGAGCCCTACAGACGTACCCGTCGTGTCCCCGCGAAAAAGTTGATTTTTCTTTAGAATTACTCTTTTTTTCCATTCGGTTCGACGCCGTTCTTTTTCCCGCCCGGACTCGCGACGCCGGTCACGAGTCCTCTTCTTATTTTTCTGTTTTTCTGACTTAGTCAGTTTTCGTTTCGGTTTTTCCCTGGCAGCCCGGTCCTTTGACCTCGCCGGGGCCCTTTTTCCCCCGATGGCTGCCAGTGGTTTCAAGCGGTGTGGTCAGTGTGACCGAAATATGTTACTAACTGACACACACGACAATTGCCTCCGCTGCCTGGGCCCGGATCATGAAGAAATGATCTGTGGGCCTTGTGGCAAACTATCCTCCAAAGCGTTGAGAAGTCGGCGGCATCAGCGGGATAGAATCTTCGCTGACCCCAGCCGTACCCGGACCTCGTCGGAGGCCTCCGCGTCCAGGGGTTCCAGCTCGGACCGTCGCCGGAGTTCCTCCGACAGGGGTTCTCCCCTCCGGGGACCATCGACGGAAGGTGAAACCCACGAGGGCGGCGTCGGTGGACGCTCCTGGCTCCGCGAGGGCCAGGTCGCATAGCCCCGATAGCCGCCCCGGGTCCTTGGAGAAGGAGCACCTCATGAAGCGACCTCGCCTGGAGTCGGAGCTGCCTGCTCGGGTAAGTCCTGTGGTCCTTCTGGACTCGCCTCCGCGACAGCCGACGTCGGGCCCGACGCCGTCGGGGCCCGAGTCGGGGGCTGCTGGGTCACCTGAGCTCGGACTCAGGTTGACGGCCTTGGAGAGCAGACTGTCTGCCTTCATGGACCAGCAGCGGGCACTGCTCGCTGGCGCCGCTGCCCCGACCGCCGGGACGTCGACGTCTAAGTCGACCCCGGAGACCGAGCCGATCCTCGAGTTGATGCGAACTCGAGTCGATCCTCGGTCGAGGTCGCCCTCGGCCTCCCGTTCGGGACCGAGGTCGCCGACGCCGACTCCCTCGGCGTCGGGACGGCAGGCGCCGCGCCCTGCCCGGGCCGACCCCACCGAGTCCTCGTCGGAGTCGGTCTGGGAGTCTGAAGAGGAAGAGTCGCCTGATTCTTTTCGGACTCGGTGTGTGTCCCCTCGGACTCACCTGAGTCCGAACCTCGGAAGCAGTCCCCCCGGAGGATGCCCGGTTCTCGGACTTCGTCAGGGATATGGCCAAGGCTTTGGCCTTCCCTGCGGACCCCGAGGAGGAGCCTCGAGCCGAAGAGCTCGACGCCCTCCAGTATGACTCTCCCGCCAGGGAACACTTTACTGTACCGGTTCCTCCCATGCTGGAACGACTACTCTTCCGCATGTGGGAGAGTCCGGCCACCTCGCCGGTCCTGAGCAAGCGGGTCGATTCTATCTATCGAGTCCGCAAGAGCCCTGGCTTCCAAAAAGCACAGCTACCACACCATTCCATGGTAGTGGAATCGGCCATGCATCGTCTTAAGAGCCAGAAGATGCACTCCTCGGTGCCTCCTGGCAGGGAGGCCCGTAACCTGGATGGCCTTGGTAAGAAGTGTTTCCCGGGCTCTATGCTCGCATGTCGTGTCCAGACCTACCAGCTATACATGGGCATGTATCTCCGAGACCTGGCTAAAGAGCTAGCCGGCTTCTCCGCTGGTTTGTCCGAGGAACCCTTGCGGAGGTTCCTGGCCTTGTCCACTGGCATTCGGGAATGCTCAAAATTCATGTCCCGAGCAGCCTATGATGGCTTTGAAGCATCGGCTCGAGTGGCCGCAGCCGGCATCGGTGCCCGCCGACAGGCTTGGCTTCAGTCGTCTGACCTTGAGCCCTGGGTGCAGGACAAGTTGGTCGATGTCCCTTGCCGAGACGAAAACCTCTTTGGCAAGCCCATGGCTGATAAGGCTGCACAAATTGAGACAGAGACTCTCACCAGGACTAGGCTTTCTAGGAAGACCTCCGCCCCTTCCCAGAAAAAGAAGGGCTCGAAAGAAGTCCTTTTACCCGAGGAAGGCGGCTGCCTACAAACAATACCCCCACTATCAGGCCCCTGCAGCTCCCCAACAGGGCCAGCAGGCCAAGGGACGGGGTAACGGGTCCCGTAGGCAGCAAGCCCCCAAGCCTGCACCACCAGCCCCTGCTCCGCAGGGTGGGGGTTTTTGACTCCTTAAGCATAGCCTCTCCCCCCCCGCTGGTTCCTCCCAGCACCGGAGGCCGGCTGGTTCACTTCGCCCACAGGTGGTCCAGCATCACCTCAGATGCCTGGGTGCTTCAAGTCGTGCGAGAAGGCTATCTTCTCCACTTCCACCAGGTTCCTCCCTCCTATTTTCCGGGAGAACCTCCACGACCCCCTCTGCACAGGGAGTTACTCCTTCAGGAGTTAGCAGGTCTTCTACAGGATCAGGCGGTGGAACCGGTGCCCCACCACCTGAAAGGTCAAGGCTTTTATTCCAGGTATTTTCTAATACCAAAAAGAACAGGAGGCCTCAGACCCATCCTGGACTTGCGCAACCTCAACAAGTTCCTCGTGCGGGAGAAGTTCAAGATGCTTACCCTTGGAATCCTTCTGCCCTACCTCCAGCAGGGAGATTGGCTATGCTCCTTGGATCTAAAGGATGCCTACACGCACATCCTCATCCACCCAAGCCACCGCCAATACCTAAGGTTTGTGGTGGCAGGAAATCATTACCAGTACAGAGTACTACCCTTTGGCCTGTCCTCCGCACCGCGAGTCTTCACAAAATGTCTCGCGGTGGTGGCGGCCCATCTCCGGCTTCACGGCCTCTATGTCTTTCCGTACCTAGACGACTGGCTCATCAGAGCAGCGTCCGCTCTGGAGGTCAGCAACGCCACGCGCCGCACGGTGACTCTTCTGCAGTACTTGGGCTTTGTTATAAACTTCGCAAAGTCCACTTTGCTCCCCTCACAGGATCTCGAGTTCATCGGCGCAAGGCTGCACACTCCTCAGGCACGAGCGTACCTACCGCTCGACAGGGCTCAACGGCTCATGGACCTAGCCGACCGTTTTCGCAGCCAGCCCCTGGTCTCCGCCAGGCGCTTCCTGAGACTACTCGGCCATATGGCTTCCACCGTCCATGTGACCCCCAATGCCCGCCTGAATATGCGGCCTGCTCAATGGTGTCTCCGCCGGCAGTGGCGACAAGCCACAGGCGGCCTAGCAGACCTAGTGCGCGTCTCCGAGCCGCTGATCTCGTCTCTCCGGTGGTGGCTTCAGCGGCCGAACCTGATATTCGGCATGCCTTTCCAGTCACCTCAGCCGGCCCGGGTGCTGACAACAGATGCATCCCTCCTGGGCTGGGGAGCGCATTGCCAAGGGGCACGTACTCAGGGCCTCTGGACCACGTGGGAGTCTGCGCAGCAGATCAACTTCCTGGAGCTCAGGGCGATCCGCCTGGCTCTCAAGGCCTTCTCCCACCTGACTTCTCACCAGTCCGTCCTTGTCCAGACGGACAATCAAGTTGCCATGTTCTACGTGAACAAGCAGGGGGGCACGGGCTCCTTCCTCCTCTGCCGGGAGGCACAGAAGCTCTGCTCTTGGGCCGTCAGTCACGGCGTTCTCCTCAAGGCAGTTTATCTCCCAGGCCAAGAGAATTGCCTGGCGGACAAACTCAGCAGGATCCTCCAGCCGCACGAGTGGCGTCTGGATCCCTTGGTAGTTCAGAAGCTCTTTCTAAAGTGGGGCCTCCCCACGGTGGATCTCTTTGCCAGTCCTCACAACCGGCAACTTCCTCGCTTCTGTTCTCGTCAGCCACACCCCCTTCGTGTTGCGGCGGACGCTTTTCTACTCTCATGGTCGGGGAGCCTTCTCTACGCTTTCCCTCCCATCCCGCTAGTCTCTCGGACTCTTTTCAAGGTTCTCCGAGACAAAGCCTTCATGATCCTGGTGGCCCCTCGCTGGCCCAGACAGCCGTGGTTTCCGCTCCTGCTGCAATTAGCGGTGGAGGATCCATTCCCTCTGGGGTTACAACCGGATCTCCTCACTCAGGATCGGGGGTCTCTGCTACACCCCAACCTCAGATCTCTCAATCTAATGGCCTGGCTGCTGAGAGGGTAGTCCTTGCTCCCCTTCTCCTGCCGGCAGAGGTGGAAGAGGTCGTCCTAGCTTCTCGGCGACCTTCTACCCGCAAATGCTACGCCCTTAAATGGCGTCGCTTTTCCGTTTGGTGTACCCAACAGTCTCAGGATCCCTTCTCCTGCCCGGTGTCGGTGATCCTGCAGTACTTGCTATACCTCTCTAATCTGGGACTTAAGTCCAACTCCGTCAAAGTTCACCTCAGTGCTCTTTCAGCACATCATGTGCCGGTGGACGGCAGACCTCTTTCCAGCGACCCTCTTGTAGCGAGGTTTCTCCGAGGTCTCCTTCTACTTAAACCACCTCTGCGCCCGCCAGCGCCTGACTGGGATCTGAATGTGGTTTTACAGCGGATCACCTGTCCGCCTTTTGAACCTATGGCTACCTGTTCTCTCCGTTTTCTTTCTTGGAAAACATTGTTCTTGATAGCCCTCACTTCCGCTAGACGCGTAAGTGAATTGCAGGCCCTCGTGTCTGATCCCCCTTACACTCGGTTCTACAAAAATAGGGTAGTCCTACGGACTCACCCAAAATTTCTTCCAAAAGTGGTCTCCCCCTTTCACATCAATCAGGAGGTGGTACTTCCAACCTTCTTTCCCAGACCACACTCCAGCCGAGCTGAAACGGTCCTCCATACCCTGGACTGTAGAAGGGCTTTGAACTTCTACCTTGACCGTACGCGGGAGCACCGTAAAGCTGCTCAGCTTTTTGTGTCTTTTGACCCCAATAAATTGGGACTCCCGGTCTCCAAGCGTACTCTGTCCATCTGGCTTGCGGACTGTATCTCTTGGGCTTATGGGGCAGCCGGACTCTCCTTGGAAGTTCCAGTCACGGCTCACTGCGTTCGGGCAAAGGCTACGTCAGTGGCTTACCTCCGCTCTGTTCCGCTGGCAGACATCTGCCGGGCCGCTACTTGGTCTTCGAGCCAGACTTTTGCGGTCCATTACTGTCTCGAGAGGGAGTCCCGCAGGGACAGTGCTTTCGGACAGGCAGTCCTCCGTAATCTCTTCGAGGTCTGAGCAACTCCTACCCTCCATCCCGGATGTGGGCTACCGGTGGGTAATAATTCAGCGAAGATTCTTTCCTTCTGTGCTGCTGAGCTAGAGGGAGCTCATTTTTGTGCTTAGGGTCTCCGGTAGCCTTGAGCTTGGGAGTCCCATAAGTGAGGACTGACTTCCTGCTTGGTCCTGGAGAAAGCGTAGTTACTCACCTGTAACAGGTGTTCTCCAGGAGCAGCAGGAATCAGTCCTCACGACCCTCCCTCCTCCCCGTGGAGTTGCAATCATCTGCTTTAGTTTTTTGCAAATTTTATGCTGTCTTTTTTAGCTATGTCATCTGACTGGCTAAGATGGCACCCTTGGGCGGGAAGGGGACCGCGCATGCGCGCTGCAATTCCCAAAGGCTTTCTTTGAAAGCTGGGGAAAATTGCTCCGCGAGGGCTCCGTCGGCGCCGACGTCACCCATAAGTGAGGACTGATTCCTGCTGCTCCTGGAGAACACCTGTTACAGGTGAGTAACTACGCTTTCTTGCTCATTCGTCTTATTCTTTTAGGAACTGATATTGAGTGGTGGCAGTCACCGCTTTTCGGAAATGTTTACTAACTCCATGCCAGTAATGTGTGTGTGGGCCACATTACCAGCATTAAATGTTGGTGGTAACTGCAGGGAGCCTGTGCTTCCATCCCCTTGCACTTAACATAGGCCCAGGCTGCTGGCATCATGCTGACTGCCACACAGGAGCACTTAACGCCACCCATTGAAATGGTGTTTACTGCACCAGCACTACAGGTGGCAAACATGGCTAGCACATGTCAATAATACCCATGCTAGCCTCACACATGGAAAATGCCCATGATCCACCCAATCCCCACCCCAACAGGCACTACCAGAGTAGCGTGGGAGTTTGTGTGTGGGCCCACTCTACTCTTTAGCACGGCACCCAAACCATGCACTTCCCATTAACAGGGTTTAGTGAACATGCCCCTAAAAGTGCCTGACTGCTGCTGCTTTAATTAAAGTCAGATATTCGGTGCCAATAGCAATATTCAGCCATTAACCAGATAGCAAAAACCACATGAAGTTAGGACAGCCATTGACCTGGCCTTACTTTATGTGCTTTAGCTACAGTATCTGGTTAGCAGCTGAATATTGCTGCTAATCAGATAGCTGCTGAGACAATCCCTGCTCTACCTACAGAGCACCCTGGTTTTAACCGGATGTCTTTCCTACAGGCTGTGGGCATATTCAATAGCACTATCCAGATAGTATTGCTCAATATCAATATCGCTAACTGGCTAAACCCTTTTGAATATACCTCCCCCCTCCTTAGATTTTTAGTATTTAGATAGAAGGCTTACATACTGTTTCAGACAAATCAAATCTTAAACATTTTGGGCCTGATTCTGAGCCATGAATAGCGGGGAAGCCCCCAACTAACTTCCCCGCTGGTTGTGTGGAGATGTTAGTCAGGGGCGGGGAAGAGGCAGCCTGGGGGCGGAGAGTGGGTGGGCAGTGGGCGGTTGCTGTTCCTGAACATCCAGGGCCGATTCTAATGTTGGCCCTGTACATCCAGGGCCAACGAAATGGCTGGGGAAGTTATTCCACCTCCGAGGTGAAATAACTTCCCTGGATGTTTTTTTCTGTGGACTCCAGGGCTCGGAAGGGGCTGGGGGGGCCATGGTTTATTCCCTGCAGCCTGACCCTGGCCTTAGGAGGCCGGATCGGTAGTTGGGCTGTGGGGAATAAACCTTAATTTCTGGCAGCCGGCATTGTGGCTTTTCAATGGAGCCACAGTGCCATGGCTCCATTTAAAAGCCCAACTGAGCTATCCAGGCAATGCCATTCAGTCCCGGCCTGATCATGATTCTGATCCCACAGGGCTAGACGTTCCCCACGGGATCAGAATCACGATCCCCTTTGTACGTCTGGTATAGAATCGGGCTGTTTGTCAATAATATTATTTTTTATCGGGTCTTCCAAAAAAAGCTGAGCACCTAAATAGGCTCCTAAGTTAGGCTCTTAAATTTGTCCCCTATTTTTAGCCAAACTTAAGCGTCTAAGTTTTCAGCTAAAAATTCATTCTAATTTAGGACCCTTATACCTACTTCATGTGCAGACAAAGTTTTGCTGTAAAAGAGCACACATAAAAATAAAAAACGTGGTGTACTTTTCCTCTCCCAACCTAAACATACTTCTAGGAATACCTCCTTCAAAGCAGCTAAAAGCCAGTTTTTGGACAGTTGAGCATAAAAGGCTTTTTACCCATGTAAATCACTTTGAGAATTGTCTTCTTCAGGCATAATTTAGGGCTCCATTTACTAACCTGCATTAACATGTCAACACATGTTAAATTGACACATTTTAATGCATATAAAGTAGCATAAGCCCCATTATTCTCTATGCAGCATATTTATAAAGTGATGTAGGTAGCACGAGACTAATGCGTGGTTAACGCTCTTTTTTATTGTGGGGCAGTACAGCCACAGTAAATGCAGGAAGCATGGCCACAGTAGAGAAGTAATGTCAAACTAGGCACAGCAGTTGCATAGTAGTATTTATTTATTTACATTCTCTTATATACCGTGCTATTCTGCATCAGTGCGGTTTACAGTGAACAAACTGAAATTACATTGAACAGGGCATTATAACTTGGAGATAACTATTTTATAGGGAACATGGGCTATGGAGGGTTAAGTGGCTTGCCCAAGACCACAAGGAGCACCTGTGGGACTAGAAACCCCAGTCCTTCCGGCCCAAGGTTTCTGTCCTCTAGTGGGATTTGAACCCCCAACCTTCTGGCCTGAAGTACCTTGCCCCAACCACTAGGCCACTCCTCCAATCACGCGACAGGTGTACATGTGCGCTGTGAAGGCATGTGCTACTTGCCCTCCACACTTGCGTCCTAATACCAATGTGCCCTCCCTAGACGTGTATGTCACTGGAACCATAGCACTGTGCTGTGTGAAGGGTTGAAAGGACCTTGCAGATGCCTGCAGGATGTGAGGGCACACAGGTAGCTGCAACATGCCATTGTCCTAGAAGGGCATGGCATCAGATAGGCTGTATATGGGATCTCTAGGGATAGATGCAGTACAAGGATGTGCCAACACAAATGGAATCCATGTCGTATAATGTCGGAGAGGGAAGCAAGAGCAAATGCAATGGGTAGATACAGCCTACCACATCCCAGTAGAGGGAACAGACAACAATATATGGCCCCCAACCCCACCAACAGAGTATAGTGCAAGTGGCCAGTGAAGGACAGAGAAAGCTAACTGGGGAATATATGTACCCTTCTGCTCGGGGCTGATATGGGCTAATATATAAGGGGGCGGGACATGAAAGTCAGTGAAACAAATCTCTGCAGAGAGGGAGTTAGGGCACAAATGCTGCATTTGCATGTTCAGGGGACTCCGTCCTGGTGACCACAGCAATGATGTGATCCTGTGCTCAGACATCTCCAACCTTGACTGCGTGGCCCACTTTGGTGGATTCATGAAGCACTTACTCTCTCTCCCAACCCCTCCCCAACTCATCACAGCAGCTGCCATCTCCCATCTTGCCAGTGCATATGCAGACCTGCACATCATACTTTCCAGGCTACTGTGTGCACACTTTCCCAACAAGTACTATCCTCTGCTGATGGTTGTGTTTTTTGTGGTTGTTGGGGTCATTTGCTTTGCTGTCCTGGATGCTGCATATTGATCCCCCAGTTGCCACTGCCCTAGGTGACTACCTGATTTGCCTTGGGACAGTACCAGCCATAGGTGTTTTGCCTGTTCTCTGAGTGGGATGGCTCTCAGCTGTTAGCTGTATGGGGATAGTGTCTATACTGGCATAGCACGTACAACTATCGCCCAGATACTGACTGGCGTTTTTGGTGCCCATGCTAGTGGCCTCTTTCTTGGTCTCCAGCACCACTAGCATGGCTGCCCTATCTGTGCTGTTCCTGCCCACTGTTGGCCACAATTCTGTCCTTATCCCACCTATTCTCACACTGCTCATGCAGCATGGTACCTTTAGCATAGCAGCAGTGTTGCTGCATGCTCCTAGCTACTGTGGGGCTGGGACATGTGCCATTTGTACCAAACCGTGTGCTTCCAGCTACCGCACTCTAGTAAAGATGCCCTCTGGGACCTATTTACTTACTATGCACTTAACTCAAAGTAGCACATGTTAAAAAGGAGATAGAGCAGCTTTTAAACTAGATATTAGGGGAAAGCCGACAGTCGCCCAAGAGCGGATGGTTCGGAATAATGTATCTTTGAAGGATACTACCAAAAGCAGAGAGGTTCCACAAAAGAGTAAAGTAGCCCAAATGCCCTCAAGTATGGAGCAGACAGCGCTTAAAGATCCCAAATTACCCATGTCTTACAATAGCCAAATTAATATGAGTAAAATACATTCTCTAAAATGCTTGTATGCAAATGCTAGAAGTCTCAAAAATAAGATGGGAGAGTTAGAATATATAGCACTAAATGAAAGGTTAGATATGATTGGAATATCAGAGACATGGTGGAAGGAGGACAACCAGTGGGACACTGTGATACCTGGTACAAACTATATCGTAATGATAGAGCTGATCAAATTGGTGGAGGGGTTGCTCTCTATGTTAGAGAGGGCATTGAGTCAGAAAGAATTAAAGTTTCGCAGGAAACAAAATCTGTTGTAGAATCTATATGGATTGAAATTCCATGTGAAAGGGGGAAGGCAATGGCAGTGGGGGTGTACTATCGAGCGCCTTGCCAGAATGACCAAATGGATGATGAAATGCTCAAAGAAATCAAGGAAGCTAACAGAAGTTACAGTGCAGTAATAATAATGGGTGATTTCAACTACCCCGGTATCGACTGGGTCAGTGTCACATCAGGACATGCTAGGGAGATAAAGTTCCTAGATGAAATTTTATTTTATTTATTTTATTTAGAGCACATTTATATACCGCTGCTTCCAGCGATCAGCAGTGGTTTGATTCTTCTTTTGGGAGGTGTCAATCAGGACAGGGTGGGGAGTATATACATAAAGGACTGAGGGGGGGGGGCACGGCACACATGGTTAAAGTTTTTGGGTTAAACTTATTTACATTATACAATACATATTTACAGATTTAGGAAATCACATTTTCCATGGCTATACATGGTTACACATAAATGACTGCTTCTTGGAGCAGCTGCTTCATGAACCGACCAGAGGGGAAGCCATATTAGACCTAGTCCTTAGTGGAACACCAGATCTAGTGCAAGAGATAAGGTTGTTGGGGCCACTTGGCAATAGTGATCATAGCATGATCGCCTTTGATTTAATTAGTGGAGGAGGGATAGTAAGGAAATCCACAGTACTACCTTTTAACTTTCGAAAGGGAGACTATGATAAAATGAGGAAAACAGTTAAGAAAAAACTAAAAGGAGCAGTTGCAAAGGTTAAAGACGTACATCAGGCATGGCTGTTGTTGAAAAATACTATCTTGGAAGCCCAGACCAGCTGTATTCCACACTTTAAGAAAAGTGGAAGGAAGTCCAAAAAACTGCCAGCATGGTTTAAAGGTGAGGTCAGAGAGGCTGTTCTGCCAAAAAAGCATCTTTCAGGAAATGAAAAAAAGAGCCAAACGATGAAACCTGGAAAAAGCACAAGCACTGGCAAGTCAAATGCAAGGCATTAATAAGGCAGTCAAAGGGAGAATTTGAGAAGAAGCTTGCTGCGGAAGCAAAAACGCGAAGTAAAGATCTTTTCAAGTACATTCATAGCTAAAAACCTGTGAGAGAGTCAGTTGGTCCATTAGATGATAAAGGGGTTAAAGGAGAGGTCACGTGATGCGGTGAGGACAGCAGACGTGTTCTGGCTGTGCTCCGGTCTCCTTCGCCCCAAACCGGCAAGTTAAAGTGCTTTTTGGTGCTGTATCTACGGGGCTAAATAGTCTCACCTGCTTCCCAGTATCTGCGGGTCTGGTTTGGAGATTTGGGAACCTTTGTGAGAATGGCGTCGGCGATGAAAACCGGTCGGAGAGAGAAAGAGCGGGTGGCCTCTGCGGCCAAAATGGCAGATGGAAACACGATGCCACGTTCACCCTCTTCGCCGGCCTTTCTAGAGGAGGTTTCCTCGGCGGTATCGGAGGCACTATCATCCCAGTTTGCGGCCCTGCACGAGAAAATGGACGTTTTACAGAGCTTGGTGGGTGCCCTGGGGAATCGCCTTGAGGAGACGGAGGAGCGAATCGGGAAGGCGGAGGATTCAATTGAGACAGTTACACGAGAGGTGGCGGCTTTGCGGGCCCAAGTACAACTGCAAACTTCGAAAATCGACGATTTAGAAAATTGTTCCCGCCGCAATAACTTAAGAATAATGGGCATCCCGGAGACGGTGGCGGATAAGGACCTGCAGCAATATGTGGTGACCCTGCTCCCCCAGCTCTTCGAGGGGTTACTAGACGGCGGAGACTTGACCATCGAACGCATTCATTGGGTGGGGAGCAAACAAGCTTCAGAGCGCAGGCCTAGAGTGGTGCTTGCAAAATTCCTCCACTTTCCACAAAAGGAGGCGATCCTTCGAGCGGCGCGGCAACGCGGAGTCCTAACCCATGGAAATCTCACCTTTAGAATAGCGCAGGACTATTCGGTAGCCCTCAGCCAGCGTCGTAGAGCGTATGCTCCGCTGTGTCAGAAATTGATAGCTGCAAAAGTTAAATTTTTAGTGCAGTACCCGGCCCGGCTCCATGTCTATCACGCTGGCGCTCATCGGACTTTTGAAGCGGCGGATGAGGCAGCCTCTTTTGTGGAGTCCGTAGTGCACGGCGACAGCTCTCCTGAGACCCGCCCTTAAGGATGCTCGGTGACTGGCTGTGCCGTGGGGATTTTTGGAGTGGCGGGAGATGGAGACCCTGGAGACCCTAGCCCGGGGAAAACCACCATCAGCGCAACAACAAACTCAGGAGGGATCACACTTACACACCAACCCGAAGAGGAAAGAGGAGGGGGACAAAACACAAAACCACCATGTAAATCAGCACCACATGGGCGCGTAGTGGACTTGCCTCTCGCACATGGCCGGGACACAGTACAACCCTGCAGCAGCAGCTGGATGTTCTACAGGCTGCGTGGTGCTTCTGGACGCCAGGGTTTTTGACAGCGGTACCGGGGGATACCGGCGACTAACTGTGGAGACTTTGCTGCGGGGCCCGGAGGCGGCTCCTACTACTTTCCAATTCTGTGGTTTGTCTTTTATGACCTGCATTTGGGGACAGCCCTACATTTGTGGTTTGAGTGTGTGTGTGAGGGGGGTATGTTTGGTTATTTGTTTGAGTGTGGGCTTCATTGGGGGTTGGGGGTTGTGGTTTTAGGTGATGTTAAGTGTGTGGGGAGTGCTTGTTCGGTTAGGAAGTGGGGGAGTCTGTGGGTCCCTGGGGGTGGGTTGAGGGAGGGGGTTGAGGTGCGGTGGAAGGTGGGAATTAAGGCGATCGGGGAGGGCGGGGGGGAGTGGGTTAAAAGGATGGGGATAGGGGGAAGGGGAGGGCAGTGGGGTGGAGAGGTGCGGGGAGAGACATCCGGGGGGGGAGCTGGGCCTGTGGAAGAGAGGACGTGTGGGGGTCTTGCTATGTCCCCCCACCCCTGGGCGTACCGTAGTAGAGGGGGGAGGAGTTTTGGATTCCTCTTGTATTTTCTTCTGGCTCTACGGCTGGGGGTTCCGTGCTCCTCTCCCTAATCTGCTCCTCTCCGCTTACCTGGGTTGCAGGGTGGGGGTGGGAGGGCTTCCTGCCTGGCCCTTCCCCCATTAGCATAGTAGGGGTGCCAGGGATGTCCCGCCAGTTTAACCCGGGCATGATGACGGGGGTGGGGGAGACCGGACGCTTCAGGGTGACCAGCGAGAGTAGTTACCTCGCTATGGCTAGGTGGCTGTTAGAGAGCCACTTAGGTGAAGATATGGAGGGGGTTTGGGGGAAGGGTGGGATGGGGGGGATGAGGGGGAGGGGAAAGAGGGGGGACATGGTCACACTGGTTGCAGGGATATTGTTCTTGGGCTTTACTGCTTTCTATGGAGTCGGGGGGGGTCCCAGGCTGGGAGGGCTCCCTCTGGAAATTTGGTATTTATGCTGGCACAGTGCTTTTTCATGTTTGTAGTACATTGAGGATTATTTCTTGGAATGTCTGTGGTTTTGGCTGCCCCATTAAACGCACTAAGGTGTTGCAAGCCCTCGCCCGGCAGAAAGTGGATATAGCGATGCTCCAAGAGACTCACCAGACGGCCGTGGAGCATAGTAAGTTGGCTAGGGAGTGGGTAGGGAAGGTGTATGGATCCCCAGCGCAGGGAAAGAAGGGAGGTGTGGCTATTTTGATCCATAAGCGTATACGCTTTGATGTTGTGAAGGAAGTTACTGATTCTTCCGGGAGATTCGTACTCTTACACGGAACCTTGGAAGGGAAACACGTGATCCTAGGGAATGTATATACCCCCAATGTATTGGATTCGGGTTTACATGCCCGTTTGGCCTCCAAAATTGAGCTTTTACCGGATGTGCCCATACTTTTAGGAGGTGACTTTAATGCTGTAATGGATGTGGCATTGGACACGTCTCTGGGTTGGGGTTCACAAGAGCGACGGAGATCAACGCGGGCATTACTTAGTCTACGGTCACGTCTGGGTCTTGTCGACCCTTGGCGGTTGTTGCATCCTTTCGAGAAGGACTTTACACATCAATCCCGAGCCCATGGATCGTCAGCGCGCATCGATTATTTGTTGCTCTCAGGGGGGTTGTTTGCTAGTGTGCGAGATGCGCAGATTGGGCCGGGGGAGATTTCTGATCATGCATTGATTTGGTTGGAGCTTCAGTGGGGAGGGATGACCCCGACCTCTCGGATCTGGTGTTTCCCCTTGGAGCTCTATACGGATCCCCAATTTCGTTCATTTATACGTCGCCGTTGGCAGGAATTTGAACTGGATCATAGGAGTCATCAGGATGATCCTGAATTAGTCTGGGAGACTGCCAAAGTGGTCTTACGAGGCGATATTTTGGGATACCAGACAAGAAAGCGGAGGCTGTTGTCTGAGCGCATCATTCGCCTGGAACGAGAGGTTACAAAGCTACGTCGGCTTTGTGCGAGTAACCCTAATGCTAGTCTTAAGAAACGGCTGTGGGAGACTCAAACCATGCTGAACGAGGTTCTACACCAACGGGCAAAAAAATCTATTCAGTATTTTCGTTATAAGCTATACAGCCAAGGGGATAAACCAGGGAAATTGCTGGCTCGGTGCCTGCGTGGACCCCGAGGGTCACGATTAATCCCAGCGATACGAGATGATCAGGGAAGGCTCTATCAGGATAGTCCGCAGATTGCTAAAGTATTCCGATCTTTTTTCCAAAAGCTTTATTCGGCAGAACCTGGGTCCCCGCAGCGGATGAGGGATTATTTGGCGGATTTGACTCTCCCTCAGCTAACGGAGGCGCAGCGAGGGCACTTAGATCAGCCGATTACACTGCAAGAGGTGCAGACTGTTATATCTAAGGCGCAATGTTATAAATCTCCTGGACCAGATGGGCTGGGGGCGGAATTTTATAAGATTTTGAACGATTTCGTTTCCCCGACCCTCTTAGAGGTGTATACCCGGAGAACCGAACAAGGCTTCTTTCGATGGGGCAGCAATCAGGCCCACATTATACTTATTCCGAAACCGGGAAAGGACCCACTCCACACAGCTTCTTATCGCCCCATCTCGCTTCTGAATTTCGATCTTAAACTGCTGGCCAAGATTTTGGCGGAACGTTTGGCGGGTGTTCTTGGCCAGCTAGTTCATGAGTCACAGGTGGGCTTTGTGAAGTCCCGCTACGCCGTGCGTAACTTACGGAAAATCGTTGCCTCTTTGGAGGGGGTGCAACAGCAAGGCCAAGATTCCTTGTTGATAAGCTTTGATGCGGAAAAGGCCTTTGACAGGGTCAGTTGGCAATATTTACAGTATCTGCTTCCGCGTTATGGCCTGGGCGATGCATTCTGTCAAATGGTGTGGGGTTTGTATGCCGATCCACTAGCAGCGATCTCGTGTAATGGGCTGCTCTCTGAGGATTTCCCGCTTCGTCGAGGGACCCGACAAGGATGCCCCCTTTCCCCTCTTCTGTTTGCTTTGTCTTTGGATCCTCATTAGAAAGGTGGAATGCTCCCGCGACATACGGGGTAATGGTATTGGGCGGCAGGGCTTTAAAATATCCGCCTTTGCAGATGACCTTCTGGTCCATTTGTTGTCCCCCCAAACCTCGTTGCCGGCGTTGCTGGAGGAATTTCAGGCCTTTGGGCATTTTGCGGGCTTCTGCATTAATAGGGACAAATCGGAGGCTTTGGATGTCTCGGGACTGTTGAGGTCGATGTGGCAGGGTGACTTCCCCCTTCGGTGGGCTAACGATCATTTTGTGTATCTGGGGATTCTCCTAACGCCTCGGCCGGCGCATCTTTATCGGGCTAATCTGGACCGGGTGATGACTAAACTACGGGCTCAGTTACAGGCCTGGGGACCTCTTCCATTGTCTCTTTCCGGGTGCATAGCGGCGGTAAAGATGGTTGTGCTTCCCCGGATACTTTATTGGTTGCAAACCCTTCCGGTCTGGGTGCTGCGACGCGACCTTCTTCGGGTTGAGGGGGTGATTAGGAATTTTCTATGGAGGGGGGCGAGAGCTCGTATCTCCTATCGGAAATTGATGGGGGGCTGGCGTCAGGGAGGTATGGGACTCCCAGATTTGGGGGGCGTATGCTTTGGCTTGCCAGGCGAGACACCTGGGGGATTGGCTGGGGGGTACTGAGGTGTTCACTCCCCGGAAGCTGGAGGAGGCTTTTGTTGCCCCGTACTCGTTATTGGCTCTCCTACACCAGGAGAACCGTTTGCTCCCTTCATATATTGCAGATAGCGTGCTCCTAGGATCAGTGCGGCGTACTTGGAGGCAGTTAAATGTGTACTGGCACCGCAGCTGGAAGGTTTCGAGTTGGCTGCCGTTCCAGGGTAATGTTTGTTTTGCCCCGGGAACGGACTCTGTAGTCTTGCGGCGATGGGCAACGAAAGGAATTTGTAATCTCGGGCATGTTGTGGACTCTACGGGTTCGTGTAAATCTTTCCCAGTGCTTCGGGCGGAATATGATTTGGAGCCGAGCCATATTTTCTCCTATATGCAGCTCTCTCATTACGTGTCTTCTCTTCCCGCTGTGGAGCTTCAGGTAGACCGGTCGGCACAGATCCTGGAATTTTTTGAGCTGGGAGGGGATGCTCCTCCCTCTATTCAATCTTTGCGGGCTAAATTAGATATACAGACCGTTGCCAGACTACCGGCCGGTAGAATTAGCATGGGCCAGGGAAATGGAGTGTGACATTCCCCCGGGCACTGTTCTCCGGGGTCTTTCCCGGGTGATCACTCTGGCGGAGGGGGTGCGGTGGAGGGAAATCCATTTCAAATCCTTAACTCGGGTGCACTTTTCGCTGCGGAGGGCCTTCCGCTGTCACTTGACGCTGGATGGCGGCTGTCCGAGGTGCTCCGCCCCCATGGCGACCCTGTTACATATGTGGTGGGGCTGCCGACTCATTCGTCCGTACTGGGCTAGAATTTCTACCTACATGCAGGGGTTGCTGGGGCAAGTGGTGCGTTGGGATGTCCTTTTTGTTACGTTGGACTGCCTGGGCCGTACATGTCCCAAAGGAACATGGGGGCGGTTGCTATTGCGTAAGGCCTGCTTGGTGGCGAAAGGACCCATACTTCGCAGATGGCGAGAGAGATGCTCGCCTACCTTCTGGGAATGGCGAAATAGTTTTCACCAACTGATGCTTGCGGAGTGTCGGAGTGCCCGGGGTAACCCTCATCGTTGGCCCACTTTTCAGAGGCTGTGGGATCCATACATCCAAACATTGAGCTCGCGTAGCCGTAACGAGGTCTTGCAATGGGTAACAGCCGAGACCACGGTGCCTATTGTTGCTGATATGGTAGGGAGGAGTGCTGAGCCAAGAAAGGGCGTAGTTTAAGGTGTGACTCTGTGGGTGTGGATCATGTCCTTCTGGGGGGGGGGGGAGGAGGGGTGTTTCCCTTTTTTTTTTTTTTGTTTGTTTGTTTAATTCCGTAAAATGTAACACCGGTATACGATGTTGGTTCTCTGTTGTGGGGATAAGAGTCCCTCCCCATGCGGGGATTGATGGTTATTGCTGTAATTGTTTATTACTGGTGTTTTAAATAAAGTTTGGAAAAAAAAAAGGGGGTTAAAGGAACACTAAGAGGCGACAAGGCGATAGCGGAGAGATTGAATGAATTCTTTGCTTCAGTCTTTACTGAAGAAGATGTAGGGATGTTACCCATGACTGAAGTGGTATTTAAAGGTGCGGAAGAATTGAAGGAAATATCGATACATCGGGAAGATGTATTACAACTATTAGATAAACTGAAGAGTAGCAAATCACCTGGGCCGGATGGTATACATCCAAGGGTGTTGAAAGAACTGAAATATGAAATTGCAGACCTGTTATTAGTAATCGGTGAACTATCATTAAAATCATCTCTAATACCTGAAGATTGGAGGATCGCCAATGTAACACCAATTTTTAAAAAAGGTTCCAGGGGTGATCCGGGAAACTACAGACCGGTGAGCCTGATGTCAGTACCAGGAAAAATGGTAGAAACCATCATAAAGAATAAAATTACTCAGCATGTAGATAGTCATGACCTAATGGGAGACAGCCAACATGGCTTTAGACAAGGAATATCTTGTCTTACTAATCTGTTATGTTTTTTTGAAGGAGTGAATAATCAGGTGGACAAAGGTGAGTCGGTTGATATTGTGTATCTGGACTTTCAGAAAGCCTTTGACAAGGTCCCTCATCAGAGACTTTTGGCAAAACTAAAGAGTCATGGGATAGGAGGCAGTGTACTATTGTGGATCAGGAACTGGTTAAAAGATAGAAAGCAGAGGGTAGCGCTAAATGGCCAATTTTCCCAATGGAGAAAGGTGAGTAGTGGTGTACCCCAGGGATCTGTGCTGGGTCCGCTGCTTTTTGACATATTCATAAATGACCTGGAAAGTGGAATAACAAGTGAGGTTATCAAATTTGCAGATGACACAAAACTATTTAAAGTTGTTAAAACCCAAGAGGATTGTGGAAAATTGCAAGAGGATCTTGATAAATTGGAAGACTGGGCATCAAAATGGCAGATGAAATTTAATGTGGACAAGTGCAAGGTTATGCACCTAGGGAAGAACAACCCAAACTATGGTTACACGATGCAAGGTTCCCCATTAGGAACCACCACCCAGGAAAAAGATTTAGGCGTCATTGTGGATACCATGTTAAAACCCTCGGCCCAGTGTGCAGCAGCGGCCAAGAGAGCAACTAGAATGCTAGGTATCATAAGGAAAGGAATGGAAAATAAAACAAAAGATATTATAATGCCTCTATATCGTTCCATGGTGAGACCGCACCTTGAATATTGTGTGCAATTCTGGTCGCCGTATCTTAAAAAGGATATAGCGATATTAGAAAAGGTTCAGAGAAGAGCCACCAAAATGGTAAAGGGGATGGAAGGATACTCCTATGAAGAAAGGCTAAAAAGGTTAGGGCTCTTTAACCTGGAAAAGAGACGGCTGAGGGGAGATATGATAGAAGTCTATAAATTAATGAACGGAGTGGAACGGGTAAACGTAGATCGATTGTTTACCTTATCAGAATATAGAAAGACTAGGGGACATGCAATGAAGCTACAGAGTAAACTATTTAAGACTAATAAAAGAAAATATTTTTTCACTCAACGTGTAATCAAACTCTGGAATTTGTTACCGGAGGATGTAGTAAAGGCTGTTAGTGTAGCTGGGTTCAAAAAAGGTTTGGACAAGTTCCTGGAGGAAAGGTCCATAAACCATTATTAAGAAGGGGCCCAGGATATCAATGCTTGACCCAGTACAAGCATTGTGGAACCTGTGTCCCTTGGGGAAACTGCTAGGTACATATGACCTAGATTGGCCACTGTTGGAAACAGAATACTGGGCTTGATGGACCTTGGTCTGACCCAGTATGGCATATCTTATGTTCTTAATGTGAATTAACATGCTTTAAATTCTTACCACAAGTTAGTAAATAAGGACTTTGGTTTCCTAATCTTCTAACTCTCCCTAATGCAGCGGTTATGAAATCTGTCCTAGGGGACCACCAGCCAGTCTGGTTTTCAGGATATCCACAATGAATATGCATGAGATAGATCTACATGTGTACTACCTCCATTATATGCAGATCTCCCTCATGCATATTCATTGTGAATATTCTGAAAACCCGGCTGCCTGGTGGTCCCCCAGGACAGGTTTGAGAAGCACTGCTCTAATGAAAGTAAAGGAGAATAAGTGCTGAGCATTCAGTTCTTTCGTAGATTCTGATTTCTAGGTTCCTATGTATGTGGATATCCAGCTCAGGAATGCAGCAATTCTTGTGTAGATGCCAAAGCTGGTATGGGGACAACCTAGTTTCCAGCTCAGGATGCCCACCAGAATCCACTTCTCTGTGACCTTTTGTACCAATGGTCCTCCAATATCACCCTGGATAGAAAGAAGAGAGGAACACTTAGTTCTAGCAGACATTAAGCAGGAAGAGCAATAAGCAGAGCATTCACAACAACTAGGCAGTAAATGAAAACACAAGGGGAATCATTTTACACCAGAACACTTATGTGATATGTCCAAGAACTGCCTTTTTTATGCCTAGTTATAAAAGCAACATAGGTGTTATTTACTATGTGTCTTTATTAAATATGCTTGTACAATGACCCCCAACAGTGCACAGATGCTGTCACACAAATATATACCTGCCCCAAAAAAGGTATACATGTGTGATGTATGTGCTCTATAGGAGTCGTTTTTAACAGGTTGCCTAGATTAAGAGGGGAAAATAGGTGCCTATTTTCAGTGGTGTTCCATGCCTCCTTGGCGCAGTTGGAGCTGTGCACCATGGTGCACCACCCTGCCACCAGGTGCACACAGCCAAGGCGGCGTGGCAAACTTATCATAAAGGTGGTGGTGAGACTTCAGTCGGGAGAGAAGAGCGGCTGGACCTGGAGTGGAGGCAGTACAGAAAGCCAGCTTTATGCTAAGTTTGCCGCACAACCTCTGTGGGCACCGTGGGAGTGCATCCCCCTCCTGGCCAGCACCCGGGGCAGGCCACACCCACCATCCATCCTTGGTCCACCGCTGCCTATTTTAATCCTATTTTATAAAGACACATAGGCACCTTTATAAAATATTAAGGATAAACTGGCAAGAAATCATGCTAGATTGACACCACGGACATTTATACCAGCTTGGGAGCTGATGTAAACATATTTACAAGCTGCATGCCTGCACATATTTTAGAAAGAACGTGTGTACTTTGCAACTCCACCTCTGTGGAGTAATTTTATAAAAGTCCTTTTACATGCATAAGACCAGATTTTACACATAGAAAAAGTTTATAAAATTATCCCCTATTCATGTACATGTCCCTACAAGTGCTTACATACAGATCACATAAAAGTAATAAGAATATTGTGATGTACCTACTTTTTACTAGTGCATATCTGCTCACATTTTTATAGCAACCATTTCCTTCATATAAAGCATGTTCTATGTACGGATAGTGATTTATAAAATTACCCCTGAGAAGAATAACTTACCACTCACACTATAGTTATGCAAGCTGTGTATAGAAAAATTGCTTTCTACTCAGTCTATAATCATTTTGGGCTCGATTTTCAAAGGCATTTGCACAGGTAGCTGCCCTAGTTACTCGTATAAATGCCATAGCTGGGATTTTTGAAGGGCACTTACATGGGTAGAGCCCTTCGAAAATACCTGAAGTCTCTAACTCGCCCAGTAGTTTAGTTTAGATGGTTAATATGCAACAGCTGAGGACTGTGTTTGTCCAAGGCCAGTGCTACCATTAGGCAAACTAGATGGTCATCTAGAGTGCTGGTATCCAAGGGGTGCCCATTGCAAGCACTCATTACACCTCTGCTTGACTATGGAAACTCGCTATATCAAGGCCTCCCTCAGCAGACCTTACACCCACTCCAAATGGTACAAAACACTGCAGCACGCATCATTACAGACACTTCAAGAGCTGAGCACATCACCCCCATCTTACAACAACTACACTGGCTCCCAATGGTGGCCAGAGCAAAATTTAAAACAATACTGATCATCTTCAAAATCATTCACCATCTCTCGGCAGATGCACTCCAAAATTTCATAAAAAGGGATAACAGTAGTAGACCAAGAAGAACTAATAATGACAACATGATCGGCACATCTGTAGGATACCACAAGACTAAACAAAATACCTCAAGAAGAGCTCCATCACTACTGGCATCCACACTATGGAACTCCCTCCCAATGAACCTGAGGGATTGGAAGACATCACAGACTTCTGCAAGGCCCTTAAAACACTGCTCTTTAAAGAAACATGAGTAGGCAGACAACAGTTCCCACCCCAATGGTATTCCAATTACCCCAGCCAACCCAACAGCCAATCATCCCAACTCGACCCAGTAGTTCAATGTATAGTGTTGTTAAGTACCCTCATGCTAAATGTAACCCTCCATAATGTAGTTAAGTACCCTCATGCTAATTGTAACCCACCATGTGCTGTCTAACCCTCCATAATGTAGTTAAGTACCCGCATGCTAATTGTAACCCACCATGTGCTATCTAAATGTTGTTAAATACCCTCATGTTAAATGTACCCTCCAATGTGATGTAACCACTTTGATTGTAGGATAAGGTGGTATACAAATCTGTCTAAATAAATAAATAAATTGCTGCCGCTGCCACCCCTCTCTGAGGCCTGAGTAATGGCAATGGCTTTCAAACTGCAACACAGCGCTTACCTAATGCCTCCGGCACTGTGCTGTGGTTCATGACTTCTAGGACCTGCTGCCTCTGCCCCTTTCCAATGCAGACTTCCAGTTTGCATAACCCGGAAGTTGCATCAGGCGGTGGTGGAAGTGGCAGCTCCTAGAAATCGCCACCCATGATACAGTGCTGTAGACTTTAGGTAAGTGCTGCATCACGGTTTGAAACCTTTGTGCCGCTGCGGGGCAGCAGTGGCAACAATAGATGCCCGTGGGAAGAGGAGGGTGCCCAGGATGGAGAGCCTGCCTAAGGCACCTCTAATCATTGCTCCAGCCCTGTGTGTGACAAAGAAATGCAAGCCCAGGAGGTGGAATGAGATGTTAAGGAGAGATTATAGAACTGAGGTACTTTAAAATCTGTTAGTTTTAGGATTTAGCTCACACCTTTTTCAGTAATAGCTCAAGTCAAGTTACATTCAGTAGGTATTTTTTCTCTGTGGACAAGCAGGAATGACATCCTTACATATGGGTGACATTCATTGGAGCCCACTCAGGAATGATCCCCAACTACTAGTGGAAGCTTTTGGGAGGTTCCATCACTATCGTGGTGCCATCTTGGACTAATCTTCGTTTTTCCACAGATCCCAGCATATCTCCACTTTTGGTAACCATTTGGTAACCATTTTTTTCCCCTCTTGGAAATCCTGCTGCCTTTCCAGGTTTTCACGTGAACCTCTGCTAGCCATTGGAGTGGAGGAGTGGCCTAGTGGTTGGGGCAAGGTACTTCAGGCCAGAAGGTCAGGGGTTCAAATCCCACCAGAGGACAGCAACCTTGGGCCGGAAGGACTGGGGTTTCTAGTCTCACAGGTGCTCCTTGTGGTCTTGGGCAAGCCACTTAACCCTCCATAGCCCATGTTCCCTGTAAAATAGTTATCTCCAAGTTATAATGCCCTGTTTAATATAAACCACACTGATGCAGAATACCACAATATATAAGAGAATGTAAATAAAATCACAGTTCCACTCTCAATTTCTTTTTGTTAATCCCTTTTCGATCCTTTTAAGTTTCTTTTATTTTCCATGGCACCTCTGCCCCCATAGGCATCGGTGCACTGGCTGTGCTCTTGCTCTTTTAAAAAATGAGCTGTTTGATTTCACTGCAGCTATTTTTCCAGATATGTCCCAAAAACTGGTCAGCGGGTTCAAGAAGTGTTCTCAGTGCTCAAGGATCATATCCACTACAGATACCCATAGCTGGTGCTTTCAGTACCTGGAACCCGATCATCCGACCTCTTCTGTAATTTGTGTTTGCAGATGACAAAAAGAGGACTCAAAGGTCGAGAAGCAGCGCAAATCACTTTTTGGCGTGCTCAAGTCCAATCCATCGACATCAGCATCAACGGCCTCAGTCAAAGGCTTCAAAGGCTGCATCAGACACTGGTGGTGCATCAACATAAAGGAGTTCTTGAGTCCACTTGGAGTCGAGCACCCGTAGTGTCCCATCGATTGATCTCCACCCAGTGTTGAGGAAGGATTCGGCTTCATTTTCATTGATGCCAAAGGGAGATCGCACTGAGTGAAGACTTTAATGCACCAGAATCTGTTCTTTGAGGTATGGCATCAAGAGCTATAAAGATCCACGAGTGCCCCTCTAAGTTGCCCCAAAGGGAGGAGAGCTCATTCTCCAGGACATCGGAGGGACAGAGATGACCTACCGACAGCCGAGATGAAACTGCCAATAACCTTGTTCAGATTCCAGGTACATCAGTCAAAGTTGCTGAGGCCCCACAGCCTTCAGAATTAGCAGTCATGGAGAAATGCCTTCTGCGTGATCTCGAGGAACGTATTGTGGAGCTCTTGGCTATGCAGCACTCTGGGGCCTCAACATTGACTGCATCGACATTGGCAAATGTGGAATCAATCCTTGGAAGGCCTGCTTTGCTGCAGGAGAGGCATTGAGATCGGGACATCGAAGGACCTCAATATCAGCCAATATTGCTGTCTAGCATTTTGGAGTCCAATGCGCACCCAAAGATTAAACAAACATTGGTGCATCATTGTTTCCAGAAGAGCTCCTTATCCACTTGGGTCAGGAGGGAGATTCAAGCAGAGATTCAAAAGTATACTGATTTCCTCTCTGAGTCTGACTCGGAAGTCTGGGTAGCCAATGTCGAGTCCAAGGACTTATCAGAGGACAAGTCTCCTGTTTCCATCAGATCCTTCTTCCCCTCATGAGCAGCACAAGTCCCCTCCTGAGGACATGACTTTCCAAGATTTTGTCAGGGACATGGCCAAGGCTATACCATTTTCTTTGGAGATTGAGGATGAACCCAAGGTAGAAGAGTTGAAGATACTTTAGTATTCCTCGGCTCCTAAGGAGGTTGTGACAGTGCCTGTGCACTGCATCCTTGTAAGGGCCTACCAATCTGTTTGCTATAACATCAGCATAAGAGTTAATAGAAAAACTGTGTGATTAATTCAGCACAGTTGTCTTTGACCTTGAAGGACAGATCAGACACAGACGAACAAGGTGCAACAGAAGATAGGGTACAGGAATGTGTAGGAGGAGTGCTAAATGTAACACACCAAGGGCAGGATATGTGTTAATTAAAAGGAAACATATTGAAGAAAGAACTGAGACATGACTTTTGGAAATGAACTACAAAGGGATGAGAGAGAAAAAAATAGAGATAAGACTATATGTGTGTTCGCATGCGAGTATGTGCTGGAAGGTCTATAAAGTAAGTAGGAGAAGAGATATACAGGGAGTGTTAGTGAGGACAGAACATGGAGGTGTGCTGTACTGACCTCTCTCTCTTATTAGGTAAGCTTATGCTATCTGCTTGCTAGATGCAATTAGATAATATACTCAAGCTTCTATAATAAAGATTTCTTGTTAAGCACTGAAGTAATTGGTTTTGCATGCTTGCTAGCATGTGTATGTGTGTCCGAGGCGGGAGGAGAGAGTATAACAAGGGAAGCTATTCCAGGTAATTCTCAAACACTTCGGATTCACTAGGTAAGCGTCCAAGGAGTGTCACCTCCGTACCTGAGTAGAAGGTAACCACTAACATCCTGCAGAGAGTACAGATGAGAATGTGGGAAAATCCCCTCACTGTGCCTCTGGTCAGTAGAAGACTTGACTCCATGAAGAGAGTTCAGAAGGCTCCCGAATTCAAGAAGCCTCAGCTTCCGCCCTATTCCTTGGTGACTGAATCTGACCTTCAGAGATCCAAGAATTCTAAGACTCATTTGTCAGTGCACCCAGGGAGGGAGGCTCGGCCATTGGATTATTTGGGGAGGGGGTATTTTCAGAGTTCCATGCTGATAGCCCATATGGCCTCTTACCAGCTCTACATGGACATGTTTTGAAGAACATCTTGTGTAACCTCACTGATCTGTCCCAGTATCTCCTTCCAGAGAAATTGGAGCACTATCCTTCCCTAGTGGCTCACGGCAAGAATTGCTCAAAGTTCATGGTCTGTGCATCCTATGATACTTTTGAAACAGCATTAAGAACTTCTATCTTAGATATTGGCACTCACTGCCTTATCTCCTCAGTCTCCAGATCTGGAACAATCAGTGCAGGACAAGCTTGCTGATGTGTCATGCCATGGAGAGAATCTTTTGGAGAATAGGTCGAAGAGAGAGCTTGCTTCATCAAAAAGCAGCATGTCGCACTTCATAATCTCTTAAGGCAGAAATCTGAGCTGGCCTCCTATCACAGGATGAGGCCAAGGAGGAGTCCAGAAAAAGACCTATTATTCTCATAGGCATAGGTACTTTTCTGGGTTCCAAACCTCCCAACCAAAACAGGTTTCTTGACCACAACCACATCAAGCAAAGCCTCAGAAAGCCCTGCCTGCTCCTCAGCCAAAGCCAGGGGTGGTGCTTTGACTGGTTCCTACAGATCAGACACTCTACCAGTAACCATGATGGGAAACCCCCCCGGTCGGGGATCGCTCACTTTTTTGCCCAAAGGAGGCCCCTCATAACCTCACTCATGGGTTCTACAGGTCATCCAAAGCAGTTACAAATTATATTTATTTGAATTGCTTCCAAATTGCCCCCGAGGGTGCATCACCTCAACCCTCTGCATTAGGAACAGCTTCATAGAGAAATTACCTCCCTGTTGACAGATCTCCTGATAAAGCTTGTGCTACCAGAGCAGAAAGGGTGAGGATTTTATTCCAGGTACTTCCTGATCCTCAAGAAAATGGGGATACCATCCCATCCTAGACCTAAGAGATATGAACACGGTAAGAGAAAAATTCAGAATGATTTCTCTAGGCAGCCTGCTTCCTTATCTTCAAAAGGAGATTGGCTATGCTTCCTGGATCTGAAGGATACATATACCCATATACAGATACTTTCTGTGAGCAGAAAGTATCTGATTCGCCCTGGGGGGACAGCACTTCCAGTACTGAGTGTTGCCTTTTGGCCTAGCCTCAGCACTTGGCATTTTCATGAAATGCTTCACAGTAGTAGTTGCTTATCTCTGGATGCTGGAAGTGTTCATCTTCCCCTATCTGGATGATTGGCTGATCAAGAATACCACTCCAGAAGGGGTACAAGAATCCACATGGTTGACCATTTGGGTGTTAGAACTACTAGGGTTCATCCTAAATTACTGAAAAATCGACCTATAGGCCACCCAACAATTTGAATTCATAGGAGACCCGTTCAACAGGACTCAGGCGAGGGCCTTCCTCTCACACAACAGACTCCTCAGATTGTCAATGCTGGTGCAAGGATCATCTATCTGTCACCAGTCCTCTTGCTAAATCACTACAATGGTGGAAAGTCATCCAAAGTGGATTGGGGAGCTCATCTCAATGGGTTTCACACTCAGGACAATTGGTCCTTCCAAAAAAGTCTTCACCAGATTAACTTCTTGGAGTTAAAAGCCATAGCAAAAACTGCAAAGGCTTTCTGGAATCAACTGGCTGTTACGGGTCTGTTCCTTGTTGGTCACTCCAGGCCAGGGAAGTCCTGAACCCTCATCTGCAGTATGCTTCTCCGGCTGTCTGGAATCCAGGGGAATAAAACTCACAACCACACAGAAGGAAAATTAAGGGGTGGGGGATTTCGGGGGCGGATGGAAGAGGGGCAGATGGTGCTGCAGAAACAGAAGTAACAGGAGGAGTAACCTGAGACGTGGCTGTAGAGGTAGAAGAGGGGCCAGATGGCTCAATAGAGCCAGGCAGTCCATTATAGTAAGGAGCTAACTGCAGCCACACAGTTCCACACTCCTTCACTGGCCAACTAAATTATTCTGATTTATTTATTTTAAACAAATTTTAATATACCGTTTTTTTTACAAGTCAAAACAGTTTACATGGAACTGAAATTGATACAGGAAACAATTAAAGGAAACATTAAAACAATTAACAATCAACATTTGTAACATTGTACAAGTAATAAATGTAAATGCAATGTAAACAAGGAACAGAGAGCAGTTTAGGGTTCGCTATGTACAAAGGGAAGGGGAATGGGGGTTGTGAGGTAGGGATTGGGAGTTTGAGGTTGTGGGGTAGTGAACCTTATGGAAGTGGAGTGGGGTGTGAAGTGCCTGTTTGTACATGGAAGCTCTGTGCAGAAATTGGAGAGTGTCTATCTCCATAGTGTCCCAAGAAGAGATGAGTCTTTAATTGTTTGTGAAAGTCTGTGGCTGAATTGATATTGCGAATTGAGGGGGGTAGGGAATTCCTATGGGTAGGTGCCTAGAGAGAGAATGCTCTCGTTCTTGTGGTTTTCTTAGAGTTGCGTATTTGTGTTGGAAGACTGAGGAGGGTTTGGGTGCTCTTTCTTCTTGATCTTTTGGAGTTCAAGGCATGAATTAGTGTTTGGAGGTGCTCTGAAGATCGTTTTTTAGGGTTTTGTGGATGATGGTTTGGACTTTGCATTGTATTCTTGAGCTGAAGGGAAGCCAGTGGAGGTATTTGAGGATAGGCATGATGTGGGTTTGCCTCGAGGCTTAGAAGATGGTATGATCAACAGTTTTCTGGGCTAGTTGTAATGGGAGGGAGAGCATGCTTAGGTAAACCTTGAAATATGAAATAACAATAGCGATGATGGCTTAACAGATTGAGCAGAAGGTGTTGATGGATACAAGGGGGCATAGATTCTGTAGAGTTCTAAGCTTATTGTATACCACTTTAGCGATGCTTTGGATTTGGGGTCTGAAGTCTAGTTGCTGGTCGATTATGATTCTAAGGTATTTTATCTGAGAACTGACTTGGATATCACTGTTGCCAATTCTCATAGAGGCAGGGGGGATGAAGTGGGGGTCTTTTGTGATATGGAGGAGCTCTGTTTTATTAAGGTTAATGGATAAATTGTGGAGATGAAGCCATTTAATTACTTCGATGAAGCAATTTGAGAGCATGGAGTAGTCAGGAGCAGATGTGGAGAATGGTGCGAATATCATGATGTCGTCCGCATATATTAGGTACTCAACTCAGAATTGTTGAAGAATGGTACAAAGCGGGTAGATGTAAATGTTGAATAGCAGAGAAGAGAGGGAGGATGCTTGGGTTACTCCTTGGTGTAAGGTGAAAGCTGATGAGGTTTGTGATTGAATTTTTATTCGTTGAGTTCGGTTGGTGAAACATAGAAACATAGAAATATGACGACAGAAAAAGACCACATGGCCTATCTAGTCTGTCCTTCCATATCAACAACTACAACAGTCCCCTTTTTTCCTTTTGTAGTGAGATAAGAATAGAACTATCTGAGGGGGGTGCCATGGACTCCGATGCAGTGGATTTGGTTGTGGAGGAGTTGATGGGATATGGTGTCAAAAGCTGCAGAGATGTCTAGAAAGAGTAGGACGAATCCCTGGGAGATTGCTTCAATGCCTTTTACAAGTGAGTTTAGGAGGGAGGTCATGAGTGTTTCTGTACCATGGCTGGGTCGGACCAACAATCAGGATGCAATGTTCTATATCGAACCTTTTGTTTTGAGAAGCAGTCAGGTTGTGGAAGTTTGCCAATCGCCCATGGGATGGACCTAAGAGCCACATACCTACAGAGTAAACTAACAACACTGGCAGACAAACTGAGTTGAGTCCTCCAACTACACTAATGGACACTGGACAGGAAGGTGGTAACCCGCATCTTTTGGGAGTGGGGCACTCCCTCAATAGATCTTTCACCATTCCACAAAAAACCCAGGTGGACCAGCACTGCTCCAGGGTAAGATTACACAATAGACTATCCTCAGATGCTTTCCTCCTACATTGGGCGGAGGGCTTTAGTATGCGTATTCTCCAGTACCTCTCATTGCAAAGACCCTCCCATACTCATACTCCTGAAGCTCAAAACAGATGGAGGCATGATGATTCTCATCTCTCCTTATTGGCCCAGACAGCCTTGGTTTCCTCTCCTGCTGCAGCTCTCCAGTCAGGAGACACTCCAGCTGGGTCATGCACCGGATCTAATTTCATAGGAGAATGGGATGATGTTGCACCCCAACATCTAGTCCTTGGCTCTCACGGCGTGGATTTTGAGAGGCTAGTGTTATCCAAGCTTGACCTGCCCACCAGCATAAACAATATCCTTTTGGCCTCCAGGAGGTCCTCAACGAGGAAGTCTTATTCCTATAAGTGAAGGTTTGCGGTCTGGTGTGAAAGTCATGCCCAATATCCTTTCATCTGTCCCACACAAAAACTGCTTGAGTATCTTCTGCACCTCTTCAAGTCTTAACTTGTCCAACTCCATCAGGGTCCACCTTAGTGCAATTGTTGCTTATCAGATATGGAAGGGAAGTCCATCTCGATACAGCCTTTAGTTGTTTGCTTCATGCAGGGGTTGCTTCTCTTGAAGCCTCCCTACAAACTTCCCCCGGAGTCATGAGACCTCAATGTGGTTCTTGCGCAGTTCATGAAAGCTCCTTTTGAGCCACTCAGTTCCTATTCTCTGAAGTCCTTGATCTGGAAGGTTTTGTTTTTGGTGGTGGTCACTTCAGCATGCAGAGTGAGTGAGCTACAGGTGCTCATAATTCATCCACCTTACACCAAATTCCATCATAATAGAGTGGTCTTCCATACTCGTTCTAAATTTCTTCCAAAAGTGGAATTAGATTTCCATCTTAATCAGTCAATTGTTCTTCCAACATTCTTCCTGAAACCTCATGCCCACAAAGGGGAAGCTGCATTGCAAATGTTAGACTACAAGCAATCCTTAGCCTTCTATTTGGAGCAAACAATCTATCCAACTTTTTGTTTCTTTCAACTCCAGCAAGCTAGGGGGTGCCATTTCCAAACGCTCTTTTTCAATTTGGCTAGCAGACTGCATCTATTTTTCTTATGCCTAGGCAGGTGTAAGCCTTGACAGTCATGTCACAGCTCACAATGTCAGAGCCATGGCTGCGCCAGTGGCCAACTTGCATTCGGTCTCCATGGAAGAGATCTGAAGGACTGCAACATGGTCTTCTGTCCACACATTCACATCTTATTACTCTCTAGATGGGAATTCCTGATGGGACAGCAAATTTGGTCAATCTGTACTTCGGAACCTGTTTGTGAATTAGAATCGAACTCCATCTCCCCTAGGGCCCTTCTATTCTGTTTGGGCTACCAAAAAAAAAGGACAATTTCTGTTGTACATAGTTCTGTATTTTGAGTTGCTAAGGCCTGTTGCCATTAGGCAGATTGAATGTTGCCTCTGTTGGGCTTGTCTGCTTTCTCATGGGCTTTCGGTAGTCTGTAGTTAAGGAGTCCCATATGTGAGGACTTATTCCTGTTGTCCAAGGAGAACACCTGCTACAGGAAGTAACTACGTTTTCTGTCCCCAGAGGGCTTACAATCTAAAGTGCGTTAAGTAGCAGGTGTTCTCCATGGACAGCAGGAATAAATCCTTATGTATGAGTGACCACCTCCAACAGATCCCGTATGGGAATGCTTCCCATCTCCTACTGGAAGCCTTTGGGAAGCTCCAATGTGACTGTGTGCCTCCTTCCCATCTGCCACCACTTAAGGCGCCATCTTAAATCAGTCTGTTAGCATAGCTGTAGCAGAATACAGCTCCTCGGGGAGGTGGGAGAGTTGTGAGGACTTATTCCTGCTGTCCACAGAGAACACCTGCTACAGGTGAGTAACTATCTTTTTATCTTTACGGAAAGAGTAGTGGATCCGTGGAATAGTCTCCCAGTGGAGGTGGTAGAGATGAGGACAGTAACTGAATTCAAAAAAGCATGGGACCAACACAGAGGATCTCTAAAGGTAAAAAGTGGACTGTTGTAGTTGTTGTTATGGAAGGACAGACTAGATGGGCCTTGTGGTCTTTTTCTGTCATCATGTTTCTATGTTTCTATGAGTCCTTGTGTATGGGATTCCCTACCTACAGGATACCGAAAACTGAGGAGAATGCAGACAAGCCCAACAGATATAACAACCCATCTGCATAATGGCAACAGGCCTTGGCAGTCAAGAGACCAAGTATGCATAATATGAGTGATTCTTTCTTCATTTTTTTTTTGGTAGCCTGAACAGAATAGAATGGGTCTGTGGAGATGGAGTTAGATTCTAATCACCAAATAGATTCCAGATTGACTCAAGTTGCTGTCGCATCAGGAGTCCCCATCTAGACAGTAGTGAGATGTGAATGTGTGGACAGAGGACCACATCACAGTCCAGCAGATCTCTTCCATGGAGACTAAGCATAAGTTGGCCACCGGTGCAGCCATAGCTCTGACATTGTGAGCTGTGACATGACCATCAAATCTCAGGCCTGCCTGGGAATAAGCAAAAGAGACGCGGTCTGCTAGCCAAATTGAGAGTGTTTGTAAATGGCGGTCCCATGCTTGCTGGAGTCAAAAGAAACAAAAAGTTAGATGGACTTTCTATGGATTTTTGTCTGCTCCAAATAGAAGGCTAAGACTCGCTTCCAGTCCAACATGTGCCTTTTTGGGCATGAAGTTTCAGGAAGAATATAGACTCCTCCTCCTCCTTCTCCCTCCAGTCATCTAAAGCAGAAAGCAGTGGCAACAGCAGCAGCAGTCAGCACAGTGTCCTTTGCGTCAATGTGCAGTGTGGTCTTACAGACCCCAGTATGGTTTTTCAGTCTAACAGGAAGCTTACCCAGGAAGGCGCAAGGGCCTATGAATGTTCACTGGCTCATGGTAATATAGTAACATAGTATATGACGGCAGATAAAGACCAGTATGGTCCATCTAGTCTGCCCAGCAAGGCGGCAAGAGTAGGTGCACCTGCCGCTCCGTGCAGGTCACCCCTCCCCATGCCTTTGTTTAGGAGCTTACCCACCACTCTGTGTAGGTCACCCCTATTTGTTGAAATATGAGATAGTTACTGTATGTTTAATTTGATATTATCCTATTGCTATAAAGGTATCCACTGTGTCTGTCCCATGCCATTTTGAATTCTGTCACTGTGTTTGCCACCACCTATCGGGAGGGCACTCCAAGCATCCACCACCCTTTCATTGAAAAGTATTTCCTGACATTGCCTTTCAGTTTACCCCCTTGCAGCTTCATCTTATGCAGCTTCCCCGTCTTTAGAAGAGGTTTGTTTGTTCATTAATACTCTTTAAGTATTTAAAGGTCTGAACCATATCTCCCCTGTCTTTCCTCTTCTCTAGAGTGTACATATTTAGGTTTTCAAGTCTCTTCTCAGAAGTCTTTTGGCACAGGCTCCAAATCATTTTGGTCACCTTCCTCTGAACCGTGTCATCTTTTTAGATCCTTTGCGAGATATGGTCTCCAAAACTGAACACAATAGTCCAAGTGAGGCCTCACCAGCAACTTGTACAGTGGCTAAGTATCTCTTCCTTTCTGCTGATAATTCCTCTTTGTTTGCAACCCAGCATCCTTCTGACTTTTCCCACCGTCTTGTCACACTGTTTCGCCACCTTGAGATCCTCAGAAACAATCACGCTGAGGTCCTTCTGGTTCATGCACACCAACCTCTTACCCTCTATCGCATACAATTCCCTTGGATTTCTGTTTCCCAAGTGCATGACACTGCACTTCTTCACATTAAATCTTAACGCCAAGCATTAGATCATTCGTCCAGCTTTTGTAGATCTTTCCGCATGTTCTCCACTTCCTCAGGGGAATCCACTCTGTTGCAAATTTTCGTGTCATCTGAAAAATGACAGACTTTTCCATTCAGTCCTTTAGCAATATCACTCACAAACACATTGAATAGTACCGGTCCCAGGACTGAACCCTGGGGCACACCGCTAATCACTTTCCTTTCATCCAAGTGAGTTCCGTTTACCTTCACCTTCTGTTGTCTGTCAGTCAACCAATTTCTGATCCAGGTCACCACCTTGGGACCCATCCCCAAGCTGTTGAGTTTATTGATAAGCCTCCTATGAGGAACAGTATCAAAGGCTTTGCTGAAATCTAGGTAGATCACATTCATCGCATGCCCTTGATCTAGTTCTCTGGTCACCCAGTCAAAGAACTCAATCGAATATGTTTGGCAAGATCGTCCTTTGGTAAAACCATGTTGCCTCGGATCATGCATCCTGTTAGTTTCGAGAAAGTTCCACTATTCGCTCTGTCAGGAATGCTCCATTACTTTTCCCGCCATCGAGGTAAGTCTTACTGGCCTGTAGTTTGTCACTTATTCCCTATAACCACTTTTGTGAAGAGGTACCACATCAGCTCTTCTCCAGTCGTGTGGAACTTCTCCTGTCTCCAAAGATCTATTAAAAGCATCCTTTAATGGCCCTGCAAGAACCTCTCTGAGCTCCTTCAGTATCCTGGGATGTATCCCATCCGGTTCCATGGCCTTGTCCACTTTCAGTTTTGCAGCACATCTTCTGCGAATGGTGTTGTATCTACTCCATTCCCATTTAAATATTTGTCAATCAAAGGTGGTCTTTCTCCAGGATTTTCTTTAGTAAAAACAGAGCAGAAGTGTTTATTTAGCATTTTCGCTTTTTCATTTTCCACAAATCCATTCCCAGCACTTTTGAGTCCTGCAATTCTACCTCTGATTTTCCTCCTCTCCCGAATATACCTGAAAAATGTCTTGTCACCACTCTTCACATCCTTAGCTATCTTTTCTTCTGCCTTTGATTTTGCTATCCTTACTTCTCTTTTTGTCTCTTTTAACTTTATCCTGTATTCTTTTCTGCGTTCCTCTGTTTCTGAACTTCTGAATTTTGTAAAAGCTGTGTTTTTTGCCTTTATTTTTGCAGCCACTTCTTTGGAGAACCAAATAGGTTTCCTTTTCCTCTTGTTTTCATTTACTTTTCTTACATATGTATCCGTTGCCCCTTTTATTGCCTCCTTTAGTCCATTGCAATTCCACTTCCCTTAACCCCTCCCACCCTGCCAACTCCTCCTTCAGGTACTTGGCCATTTTACTGAAGTCAGTGTTTTTGAAATCTAGGACTTTGAGCTTGCTGTGATTGGACTCCACCTTGGCTTTTATTTAAGACCACATTGTGTGATGATCACTGCTGCTCACATTGACACCCACCCGGATATTCAGCATGCTATCTCCATTGGTGAGCACTAAATCCAGCATCGAGCTTTCCCTGGTCTGTTCCATCACCATTTGTCTAAGTAATGCATCTTGTAAGGCATCCACAATTTTTTTACTTCTTTCCAGATTTGCAGTAGGAATACTCCAGTCCACATCGGGTAGATTAAAGTCACCCAGTATGATCACTTCCCCCTTCATGGTTATCTTTGCAATATCAATAATCAATTCGCTATCCATTTCTTCAGTTTGAGTTGGAGGTCTGTAGACTACACCAGTATGCCGCATAGTCCACATGCTGACTGATGATCTCCACTATTTTGCATAGGTCATAGTGAGCATCCATTTGGGGTTCCAACCCCAGGTTTGGAAACCACTGAACTAAAGACTGTACCGAGATGGACTTTCCTTCCATACCTCAATGATAAGCTCCAATTGCACTGAGATGGACCCTGACAGACTTAAGTCCAGACT
Organism: Ichthyophis bannanicus; assembly: GCA_033557465.1. Taxonomy (NCBI): domain Eukaryota; kingdom Metazoa; phylum Chordata; class Amphibia; order Gymnophiona; family Ichthyophiidae; genus Ichthyophis; species Ichthyophis bannanicus. The sequence continues at coordinate 333,684,039 of CM066036.1, read as the reverse complement.
CAGAGAGGTGCAGAGAATACTCAAACAGTTTTTGTGTTGGACAGATGAAAGGATCTAGGGCCTGGCCCTCACACCAGACAGCAAACCTATTCCATTGGCAGGAATAAGACTTTCTCGTTGAGGCCCTCCTGGAGGCCAAAAGGACATCAGTCACACTAGCAGGCAATTAGAGCTCAGATAACATTAACTTCTCAATATCCATGCCGTGAGGGCCAAGGACTTGATGTTGGAGTGCAACATCATTCTGTTCTCCTGCAAAATGAGGTTGGGTGCCTGGCCCAGTCGCAGTGGTTCCTGACTGGAGAGCTGTAGCAGGAGAGGAATCCAAGGCTTTCTGGGTCAGTAGGGAGAGATGAGAATCATCGTACCTCCATCTGTTCTGAGCTTCAGGAGGATCTTTGCAATGAAAGGAATTAGAGGATATACGTACAGAAGACCCTCCCCCCGGTGCAGGAGGAAATTGTTGTGTGATCTTACTCTGGAGCAGAACTGGTCCCCCTGGGCATTCTGCGGAGTGGCGAATAGATCAATCGAGGGAGTGCCCCACTCCCAAAAGATGCGAGTCGCAACCTCCCTGTCCAGTGTCCACTCGTGTGGTTCAAGGACTCGACTCAGTCTTTCTGCCAGAGTGTTTTGTTCACCTGGCAGATACATGGCTCTCAAGTCCATCCTATATGCAATGGTAAACTTCCACAACCTGACTGCTTCCCAGTACAGGAGGTACAAACCTGTTCCTCCCTGCTTGTTGATGTAGAAATGGCAACCTGATTGTTGGTCTGAATCAGAACAATTTGGTTGGCCAGCCGATCTTGGACAGCCTTTAGAGCATTTGCCACAGCTCTTAATTCCAAGAAGTTGATCTGGTGGAGACTTTCTTGGATGGACCATTCCCCCTGGTTGTGAAGCCCATTGAAATGAGCTTCCCAACCCAGCTTGGATGCATCTGTCGTCAAAACCTTTTGGGGTGGAGCAATTTGGAAGGGCAGGCCTCTGAGCAAATTGTGGTGGATTGTCCCATCATTGCAGTGACTGAACAAGAGGAATGGTGACATACAGATGATCCCTGAGTTGACCCATAGCTTAGGTCCATTGAATCCTCAGAGTCCACTGAGCCTGCCTCATCTGGAGGCCATGCCAAGGGTGTGCCATGCATTATAGAGGCCATATGGTCTAGTACAGTCAACATCCTGTGAGCTGATACCTGCTGACTCAATTGAGTCTCCTGCACTATTTCTGTCAGTCTGAGAAATTGGTCATAAAGGAGAAAGGCTCTCGCCTGAGTCATGTCAAGCAGAGCTCCAATGAATTACAACTGCTTGGTGGGTTGAAGGTGAGACTTGGAGTAATTTATAATGAACCCCAGTAGGTCCAACACCCAAATGGTCAATCATGATTCTTGAATCCCTTCTGTAGTGGTATTCTTGATCAGCCAATCATTCAGATAGGGGAAGACAAACCCTCCCAGCATTCTGGAGGCACACAGCTACTACTGCGAGGCATTTTGTGACCACACGAGATGCTGAGGCTAGGCCAAAAGGCAACACTCAGTATTGGAAATATTGTTCCCCCAGGACATTATCTGAGATACTTCCTGTGAGCGTGATGTAACTGTATGTGAGTAAAAACAGAGGTGTAGTACAATGGTTAATACACTGACTGATGGTACAGGGTTCATGAGTTCGATTCCCGAGTGGGCCTGATGAATAATAATACTTTGGTGGACAAAGGTTAGTCGGTTGATATTGTGTATCTGGACTTTCAGAAAGCCTTTGACAAGGTCCCTCATCAGAGACTTTTGGTAAAACTAAAGAGTCATGGGATAGGAGGCAGTGTACTACTGTGGATCAGGAACTGGTTAAAAGATAGAAAGCACAGGGTTGGGCTAAATGGCCAATTTTCCCAATAGAGAAAGGTGAATAGTGGCGTACCCCAGGGATCTGTGCTGGGTCCACTGCTTTTTGACATATTCATAAATGACCTGGAAAGTGGAATGAGTGAGGTTATCAAATTTGCAGATGACACAAAACTATTTAAAGTTGTTAAAACCCAAGAGGATTGTGGAAAATTGCAAGAGGATCTTGATAAATTGGAAGACTGGGCATCAAAATGGCAGATGAAATTTAATGTGGACAAGGGCAAAGTTATGCACCTAGGGAAGAACAACCCAAACTATGGTTACACGATGCAAGGCTCCACTTTAGGAACCACCACCCAGGAAAAAGATTTAGGCGTCATTGTGGATAACATGTTAAAACCCTGAACAGTGTGCAGCGGCGGCCAAGAGAGCAAATAGAATGCTAGGTATCATAAGGAAAGGAATAGAAAATAAAACAAAAGATATTATAGTGCCTCTATATCGTTCCATGGTGAGACCTCACCTTGAATATTGTGTGCAATTCTGGTCGCCGTATCTTAAAAAGGATATAGCGTTATTAGAAAAGGTTCAGAGAAGAGCCACCAAAATGGTAAAGGGGATGGAAGGATACTCCTATGAAGAAAGGCTAAAAAGGTTAGGGCTCTTTAACCTGGAAAAAAGACGGCTGAGGAGAGATATGATAGAAGTCTATAAATTAATGAACGGAGTGGAACGGGTAAACGTAGATCGATTGTTTACGTTATCAGAATATAGAAAGGCTAGGGGACATGCAATGAAGCTACAGGGTAAACTATTTAAGACTAATAAAAGAAAATATTTTTTCACTCAACGTGTAATCAAACTCTGGAATTTGTTACCGGAGGATGTAGTAAAGGCTGTTAGTGTAGCTGGGTTTAAAAAAGGTTTGGACAAGTTCCTGGAGGAAAGGTCCATAAACCATTATTAAGAAGGGACCCAGGATATCAATGCTTGATCCAGTACAAGCATTGTGGAACCTGTGTCTTTAGGGGAAACTGCTAGGTACGTATGACGTAGATTGGCCACTGTTGGAAACAGGATACTGGGCTTGATGGACCTTGGTCTGACCCAGTATGGCATATCTTATGTTCTTATGTTCTTAAATGCATCCTTCAGATCCAGGGAGCATGGCCAATCTCCTTTTTGAAGGTAAGGAAGCAGGGTGGCTAGAGAAATCATTCTGAACTTTTCTCTTACCAAGTATGCATTCAGATCTCTTACAGTAGATCTAGGTTGGGACAGTATCCCCCCGTTTTCTTGTGTATCAGGAAGTACCTACAATAAAACCCTCACCCTATACTCTGGTAGCACGAGCTGGATTGTGAGATCTGACAAGAAGGTGGTGATTTCTCTCTGAAGCCGTTCTTGATGCAGAGGGTTGAGGTGATGCACCATTGGGGGGCAATTTGGTGGCAGATCCAATAAATGCAGCTTGTAATTGCTTTGGATTATCTATAGAACCCAAGAGTTTGAGGTTTTGAGGGGCCACTTTTGGGCAAAAAGAGTGAGCCTTCCCCCGACCGGAGGGTTTCTTGTTGCAGTTACTGGTAGAGTGGCTATGCTTCTAAGGAACCAGTCAAAACTCCATCCCTGGGTTTGGCTGAGAAGCAGGCTGGGCTTTCTGAGGCTTCTCTTGATGCTGTTTTGGATGAGGAGCCTGTTTGGCTTGGAAGTTTGAGGCCCAGGAAAGTATCTGTGCCTATGAGAGTAAAAGGTCTTTTTCTGTCCCCCTCTTTGGTACCTCCTGCAATAGGAGGCTGGCTCAGATGTGCCCCTTGAGAAATTGCGAAGGGTGATATGCTGTTTTTCGATGAAGCCAGCCTTCTCTTCAACCTGTTCTTCGAAGAGATTCTCTCCACATCAGCAAGCTTGTTCTGCACTGATTGTTCCAGGCAAGTCTCCGGGCACTATTACCTATGGCAGAAGCTCTCAATGCTGTTTCAAAGATATCATAGGTGACACGGATCATGAATTCAAACAGTCTTTGCTGTGTGTCACAAGGAATGATACTGTTCTAATTTCTCTGGAGGGAGAAACTGAGACAGCTCAGCAAAGTCACACATGATGTTCTTCAGAAACATGCCCATGTAGAACTAGTAAGAGGCCATGCGGGCTATGAGCATGGAACTCTGAAAATACCTTTTCCTTAAAGAGTCCAATGTCTGAGCCTCTCTCCCTGGGGGTGCCGAGGAATGAGTCTTGGTATGCTTGGATCTCTGAAGGGTGGATTGGACCACCAGTGAGTGGTGAGGAAGCTGAGGCTTCTAGAATCCGGGAGCCTTCTGAAAGCTATACGTGAAGTAAGGCCTTCTACTGATTAGAGGCACAGTGCAGATGTGGTACACGGCACTATCACTGCTTTCTTAGGAGCTGAGGAGTACTGCCAGATCTCCAACTCTTTTGCCATTGGCTCATCCTCAGTCTCCGAAGAAAATGGTATGGCCTTGGCCATGTCCCTTACAAAATCCTGAAAGGTCATGTCCTCAGGAGAGGACTAAACCACTCATGAGGTGGAGAAGGGTCCAGTGGAAGTTCAGGCGACCTGTCCTGACAAGTCTTCAGGTTCCATATGGTTACCCAGTCTTCTGAATCAGACTCAGAGAGAAAGTTGAAGTACTTCTAAGTCTCTGCCTGGATCTCTCTCCTGACCCAAGGGGATCGGGAGCTCCTTCGGAAGCAAAAATGTAACAATGCTCCTCTAGATTTCGAGAATACATCGGACCCCGAAATGCTAGAGAGGAATATTGGCCAGGCATGTACCGGTGTCAAAGTCCTTTGATACCCCAATGTCGATGTATCTCCCACAGGCAAGGCATGCATCTCGAAGCTCAGCTGTATGGAGGTCAATGTTGATGCAGCTGACATCGAGGCACTGGCATGCTGTACTACTAAAAGCACTGTGATGCATTCCTTGAGAGCCTGCAGAAGGAGCTTCTCCATGGCTGCTAATTCCGATGGCTGTGAGGCCTCAGCAACCTCAACCAATGTATCCAGGGCCGGCCCAAAGGTTTCTGCTACCCTTGCCAAGCCATTTTGCCACCCACCCCCCACCCCCCATCCCCAGCGGCCACCTATTCCATCACAAGGGGGGCGGCAGCAGCAGTATTTCAAAGGACAGTGGCTTTCTACCACTGCTTTCTTCCCTGCAGCAGGCCATTTTTTTCAGCATACATGGCCTGTGTGCTGATGGACATGGCCTGCCACAGGAAGAAAGCAGCGGCAGACAGCCATCGCCTTCTGAAATAGTGCTATTGCCCCCCCCCATGACAGAATCAGCGGCAGCTGGGGGGGGGCAGCATGGCTTGTCATGTATGTTGCCACAACTCAGCTGGGCCAGCCACCCTAGACAGCCACCTAGCTCACCTAGTGGACAGGCCAGTCCTGCCAGTATCTGTATGGGGGGTATTGGTGACTTGGTCTTGGCAGGCTATTGATGCCCCTCCGATGCTCTGGAGGATGAGCTCTCCACCCTTCAGTGCAGCTTTGAGGGGTGCTGTTGCAGACCCTCATCTCTCTCAACGTCCTGCCTTGATGGGCTCTGACACCAATGCACCAGTGTCTTCACTCTGTGCTCAGTTTCATCACCCTTTGACATCAACGAAGACAAAGCCAAAGCCTTCCTTATCTTTGGGTGAAGACTGATCAATAGCTGATGCTCTGGGGCACTACAGGTGCTCAGCTCCAAGTGGGCTGAAGAACTCCTCAATGCCGATGCATGCAAATATCCAATGCAGTATTTGAAGCCATTGAGACTGGTATCGTCGATGACGATGGATCAGACTTTTGAGTGCCAAAAAGTAGTTTGCGCTGCTTCTTTTGATCTTTGAGTCCTCTTTTTGTCATATGAAAACACAAATTTCAAGAAGAGGGCTGAAGATTGGGCCCCAGGCACTGAAGGCGCCAACTATGGGTATCCATGATGGATATGGTCCTAGTGCACTGGGAACAATTTTTGAACCTGCTGGCCAATTTCTGAGAAATGTCATCCATAAAGATAGCTGCAGTGAAATCAAATGGCTTGATTTTTAACAAAGGGCCTCAGCCAGTACACTGGTGCCTAAGGGGGCAGAGAAGCCACGGAGAAAGAAAGAGAAAATTAGCGACCAAAAAGGACAAAAATCAAAAGGGAAAAGAGAAACTGTGAAGGCAGGCAATCGCTGGGTGAAATCAGAAGCGCAGGATCTCCTGCAGGGGAAAAAAATGAATTACTAAACAGAGAAAACTGGAACACGTCTATAGGGCTCTGTGGAAAAACCAAGACTGGTTTAAGATGGCAGCAGGGCCGGGGGGTTCACCAAATCAGTGGCAGTCACCGGAGTAGATAGGGGGCCCACAGCAGAAGCAGAGGAGCCGTGGGGGACCGGCGTAGCAGGAAAAATCTCGCTGAGAAGATTTCTTCGGGTTTTCCTCGCTCTCAGGGACATCTTTACACAATGGGCGCAGTCTTCGACTTTATGAGAGATGCCCAGGCAGCGGATGCAGCAGGAATGTGAGTCCGTGGAGTTCATCTTGCGCAAGCATCGTGGGCATTTCTTAAACCCAGGTTTGGGCATGGCGCTTGAATAACTGTTTGAGAGAATGTGGAATTGTAACAAAATAAAAAATGAGAGAGTAGAAATCCATCTTGTTGGCAAGGTGGAAGAAGTGAAAGTGGCCAGCTAGGGGTGATCCCAGGGGTAGGGCCAGGGGGAAGGGAGTCCCGCCAAGAAGGGAAAACCCCTTCTGGGCTAGAGAGAGTACTTCCGTCCACGGTGCTGTCGGATGACGTCACCAGGTGTGGCTGACTTCATCCTGCTTGTCCTAGGAGAACAAATTTCACTGACTTGCCTTGAGCAAGTTAGTTAACCCTCCATTGCCTCAGGTACAACCTTAGTTGGTAAGCCCTCTGAGGATAAGGGAATAGATACAGTACCTGATTGTAACTTGCCTTGATCTACTGGAAAGGCATGAGCTACATAAATATGTCTCTCTGCCTGTAGAACTGCCTCACCACCACATTGCAGCAATCTAAAAAATAACCAGAAGATGGCAACATCGCACCATAAATTAAACAAAAATTGTCTACTAAGAGGGCTGACTTCCAAAACAGCTGATATTCAAACACCACAGTGATCAGCCAAGGTGTTTAAATATCAATGGGAAAGTTAGTGGCTGTATCCAGATAGGAACTGTGGCTGAATATCCTAGCTGTGCAGCCCTAACTAGATAAGTGCCAGCACTTATCCAGTTATATTTACAATCAGCCAGGATTTCTGCAGATAGCAACTTAGGACAGTCTTTTAGGCAATCTAAGTTGGCCACAGAAGACCCAGCAAAATATCAGCTTGACTGGATAAGTACTGGCACTTATCCGATTAACGCCGACATGCTGTGTCTCTATCCTCAGACTACCCCTGCACTAACAAGATAGTGCTGGGGAGGTCTGTGGGGATATTCAGTGACACTATCCAGATAATGTCTCTGAATATTGCAGTCAGCACCGTTAGTTGGCTGGCCAGCTAAAGGTTCTGAATATCAACCCTTAAAATTATAGAACTCAATATTCAAAAGGGGATCTGCTATTTGCATAAACCTCGCTGAGCCTGATATTCAGCACCGCTGACCAGTCAGTGCCACGGAATATCCCCACAGACCACCGTGGCACAACCTGGATAATGCTAGGATGGTCCATTGGTGGAGCTATGCTTGGAATGCCCTCCCGATGGAAGTGGTGGGGGCAAATACAGTAACAGAATTCAAAATGGCATAGGACAGACACAGTGGATCCCTTTATAGCAACAGGATAAAATCAAAATAAACTTAACTATTTCTTATATCTCAACAAATAGGGGTGACCTGCATGGAGACATGGGGAGGGGTGACCTGCACGGAGCGGCAGGTGCACCTACTCTTGCCACTTTGCTGGGCAGACTAGATGGACCATACCGGTCTTTATCTGCCATTATATACTATGTCACTATGTAAGTTATGGGAACATATATATATCAAATGTACAAAACAATAATTCTAAGGGGGATGCATATAGAACAACAATATTGCTGCTGACTGGATAGCAGCAGAGATCAGCAGTGAAACTGGATATTCAGCACCAGTAGATATATGGCGTCTAGCAGTAAATATCCGGTTTCATTTTGCTCACAGCAGACAGGTGCTTTATAAGCCCTGATTGCCACAGGCTGACTATTAGGCCCACACCTTTCACTCACTGACCATACAAAAAAAACAGAGAAAGAGGGAGAAATAGGCTTGCAAAAGAAGAATCCTTATGTTTGTACGTTTTCTTTCAACTAGTTTGCCAACTGTCTTTGTGTGTGTGTGTGTATGTTTGTATTTTGCTACCTTCCATATTTTTTGCAAAGACAGCTAAAGAAAAAATTATCAATAGTGTAATTAATGATAAAGATTGATTTGGGGGCAGGCAGGAATTGTTCAGGCCTCCAGTCTACCTTGCAAATTCCATTGCAGGTGTCATTGCTGCAGAACATGTCATCATAGATGAATGTGATCCCAGAAACATACTTGCTTTGGAAAAACTGGTTACAGGATGTTGAGTTAAGGACAGAGACATTAGCCGCCTGCAGACTCTTGAAATGAGGCAGGACCACTGTCACAAAAGAAGATAAATAAACAAAATTATTTTATTTCCAGTCTTTGCTGGTATTTGTGCTTTATGAACATCTTAGCATACTGGGCTTGTCTGCGTTATGAACTTCCCTCCAACAGCCCTTTCTGGAGGGTGAGAGAAAGAAAAGATTCAGTCTCCAGGAGTTACCCAGGATGAAGACAATTTTGTAAGTATGGTTTCTGATTTTATGTTTAAACCAATAAACATTGATAAAACATCCTGGGTGCAAAAACAGTGAAATAAATATACGGAGGATAAACACCAGAAATGCCCCACTTCCCACTTTCCCAAGTCCTCTTCCACCCTTCCCTTTTCCTGCCTTGGATCCTTCATTCTGTTTTTGTTCCTTTTCCACACTACAACTCCTTAGCTGCACAAATGTGTATATATGATTCTAGGGCCACTTCAACCCCTTTTGGGGTCCTGGGCAAACGTTTTCAAATGGACCCCCCCCCCCCCCCCCAAATTCATGAGCACCCCCTCCCCTGTTTGCAGGCCCCCTCCTTCCTACTGCCACCGCTGCCCTTCTCTGGGAGGTCCTTTCTCATATTTCACTTGGGGAACCTTAATCTGAATGTCTGCCACTCCCCCCTTTAATCATTCCCTCTCCTAAGCTTCCCAACCCACTTCAGCATTCCCTCCCCCAATAGCAAAAATGAACCTGATACAGCAGCCTGCCCCCCCCCCACCTCCTATCAGATCTCACCCCAAGGTCCTAACACCACCCCTTCCTGCTCCCCCTCCCCCTCCGAGTCCAATCTGAGTCTTTCCTTCTGCTCTCTAGTGCTCTATGTGGGTATGGGGCAGGAGCTGTCCCCCTCCACTCCTGCCCTGGCTCTGATAGCTCTCAAAATTGCACCAGTAAGCCCTAGGGGTGACACATAGTTGTAGTACCACAAGACTATTGCTAGGGATTTCTGGCACCATTTTGAGAGTTGCCAGAGCCAAAGCAGGAGTGGAGGAGACCACTGCTGCCCTGTACCCACTTAGACCACCAGGGAGTGGTGGGTAAGACCCAGGGAAAGCTCAGAGAGTGGAAGTAGGGTCAGGGATAAGACCTTGCTGGGGGAACTGATCAGAGGTGGGAGGCCTAGGGGGTTGTTGCATCAGATTCATCTTTGCTGTCTAGAAGGGGAGGTCCTGAAGGGGGAGGATGCTCGGGGAGGGAGGGGAGGGAATGATCAATGGGAAGGGTCTAAACATTGGTGGGGGGTGGAAGGACCAAACTATCATGGCTACTGCTGCTTTTGTAAACATGCCCCTAAGTGCATAGTCTTCTCTACACGCACTTTAACATTTTTCAAAATGAAAATATACACAAACTTCCACTTTGAAAATTACCCAAGGAATTTATGTAATCTTTCTCCAGGACTGACAGCGGCAGCAATAGCCACAAACAGCCCTGTGGCGCTTATCTTCAAACTTCAATGCCACAGGGCCGTTTGCTTCCACCGCTTTCCAACACCAAATGTCAACTTCCTGTGCAAACAGGAAATCAGTGCTGAGAGAGAGAGGGGCAGAAGCAGCCCCACGACGCCAAAGCTTGAAGGTAAGTACCACGAGACTGTTTATGGCTATTGCCGCCACTGTTGGTCCCAGAGAGGGGCGACAGTGGCAGCAATGAGTGCCCCTGGAGGCCTGACACTATAGGCAACAGCCTAGTTCACCTAATGGTAGTGCTGGCCCTGCCTTTCTTCAGCCTTGGCACTAGGAACCCTTTCCTCAGTCCAGACAAACTTACGTGGTAGGAGCTGCACACGCATAAGTTTATATGCATACCAAGCAGGCAATTTTAAGAGACTATTTCTGCACATAAAGCACTGCATCATGTGCTGAAATGCTTCTGAAAATTACTCTCCATGTGATTTGTTCCAAGGTCACACAAAGAGTCTATCACAGAGTCAAGAACAAGAGGGAAGGCACAGGGGGAAAAAGTAACTTTGCCAAGATCATAACACAAATAGGCCAATGCAGAAACCCTGCACTGGAGCCCAATGCTTATAGCTCTAGTGCAGGATTTCATAGCATGAGTTTAATACTGACTTTTTGCACTGGGGTGCAATAAGCAAATAAACCAGTGCACAAAAAGTCAGCATTAAACTTGGAGAGCAAGCCAAATACATGTGCACAGAAATTAGTGCAAGTTTGGCATGCTGTCCCAGACAAACAGGTCATCTGAGGTGATGTCTGTCACTTTACCTCAGATGATCCAGGCATTGGGGAAAGCCTCTGATGCCATTGGCACACGGTTGGAGGGCCAGTACCCCCAGATACCGATCCTCTGACAGAAATGAAAAGACCTGGTGGCCCAGCGGCCCCAATCCCACCCCCCTCCCAGAAACACAGAGCTGGTGGTCCAGCAGCCCTGAAACATCCCAGCCAACCAAAACAAAGACCTGGTTGCCCAGCAGTTCCCAGTGCCCCACCCAAAACACAGCCCTGGTGGCCCAGTGGCCCCAAACCCCTATTTCCCCCCAGTACCTTAAATGTTGGGGCAGGAGCATTGCCCATACTCTCAGTCTCCGCTGCCACCATCTTGTAAAATGGCAGGGCTTGGCCCCGCATGGTGCATCCTAGGTTGCACCGGGTGAGGTCAGACTGCCATGTAAGGCAAAAAATGATTTATATGTCAGAATGACACCCCCCACCATGTTGCATCCTGGGATGCACCAGGTCTTTGTTTTGGTTTGGGAGGGGAACCGGGGGCCACTGGGCCACCAGGTCTTTCTTTCAGTTGGGGGTGGGGGTGGGTCAAGGCTACTGGGTCATCAAGTCTTTCTTTCAGTTGGGGGGGATCAGGGCCACCAGGTCAGTGTTTTGTGGGTGGGTGGGAGGGATCAGGGCCACTGGGCACTAAATGCGTTTGTTTTTGTTGGTGGATTGGTGTCCGGGAGAGCACTGGCCCCATGACAGTGTGCTGATAGTATCGTGGGCTTTCCTGTTCACCGGCTGATGTTTTTGCTCCCGGCTGGCTCTTTATGTCTGCCCAAAACTGGCATGAAAATACAGCGTAAAAAACTGTGCTAAGTTTCAGTGCAGCTTTTTACATCAGACACAATTAAGTATGCAGTGATTTGCATACCCAATGCATTGCAATTTAATGAGGTTGTTTTTTTGGGCATTTTTCTGGTGCTAGCTTGCTTTCTGCATCGGAAAGAAAGTGTAGCTTGGGAAAGTGCCAGAAACATGCTGCACTAAGGTTTTCTGCATTGGCCCCAAAGAGACAAAAACCGAGAACTGAGGTGTTTACTGAAGTCTGTACTCACTAGATTTCTTCACCTTCCCCCAACCAGTGAGGAAGTAGCCGTTCTCATTATTGGTGATATTGTCTGAAAGCTCTGGGAAACAGATGGGGCAGATGGGATTGTTTTGGGACACATTCTGATCCAACTGTACCAGGGCAATGTCATAACCAGAGATCTCCATGGAAAAAGAGGGATATTTGATGACTTTCATGATCCCTCGGGAGATAATTGAGAAGTTCCAGTTTGCTGGATTACTCCATCCCAAGAACACCTGCCATTCTGAAATGTTGCCCAATCTATGACACAAGACAAAAACAGCATCTTGTGAGTTTTAGATAGTTTAAGACACAACCATTTCCCTCCCTCAATATACACATTTATGTAAACAAGTACTTTCATACATTCATATATAAATATGTGCATAAAAGCACATATGCTTGCCTACATACATGCATGCATGATTGTACATATACAGTATATACAAACAGATAAATGTATATACACATTCTCAGCAGACTTACATTTGACACACAAATAGTTATGGTTACATTCGCTGAGAACAGACACAAATCATTGCTCTTTCAGTGCATACCTTTTAAAACAGCCTGCACTGGACAGGACCCATGTTTTGCTGATAAGGGCCCCTCCACAGACATGTGTACCATTCCTGTGGATACTGACCTGCCATGGCCAGTTCCCATTCTCTGAGGAGCAATTCTGACTGCAGACTGAAAGCAAAGCAGAACAGTAAAGGACCATTTAGTGCTAGAATCTGTCGTTTGGCTCTGGTCAGTTTTTTAGGGTGTTTGAGTAGCTTATTATTACTGTATTAATTGTATTAGAATTTACTTTTATTTGTTTATTAGGGTTGCATTCATTCAGTTTATAACTTTTGTGGATTTTTTGTTTGTATCGATGTACTGTATTATCAGTGTTTCCCATGGTGTGCCATCCGACCTGATCAGTTCATGGAAAAGTTACCAATGTCTAATGTTCGGGTCATGACCAGTGCCTGGACTCTACTCTCAGAGACTTGCAGAAATAAGAGACACCAGTAATGGCTGTCAGATGTGAAGAAGCTCCTTTCTGAGTCCATGCAGAGTCATGCATCCTCTCATTCTTAGCTATAACCTCAGTGTGAGAATTAAGAGGTGGCATGCAGGCCCCACTTTATACAGCACATCACTACACACATCATTTTCGCCTCTTCCTTCTCTGTATCTCATCCTTCAAGTCTTTCTATCCTTTCTCTTATCCCCAGACCAAGTGAGAGAGAGATCCTGCACTGAGCACCTGATATGAGGGACTTTACTGGGGGTGGCAACAGTGGCAGAACTCTGGCAGCCACATATGCCACCTCCAGCAAAGGCTAACTGAGCAGGCTGCTTGCATCATGTGCACATCTGATTTGTCTTGTATTTACATATAGCGGGAGTTGGAATATAGTAGTGGGAGGTGGCGGTCTGCTCATAGCAAGGAACTGAGGGGACCAGATAAAGGGAAAAGAGATCTAAGCATGGTGAGGAGCTGAAGAGAAGGAAGAAATGAGAGTCTGCAGGCAGCAGCTGAGGGATTAGCTGGAACAAGCAGGTGATATGCCCTCTTTTTCTTCACCTTCTCAGCTACTTCTGAGAATCATAGCGGCCTCCTTTTCCTTTTACATTTATTTACCTTTCTAACAAAAAGGTTTGTTGACTTTAAAATATTCCCTTTCCGTTTTGCCCACTGTTTTTCTACATCCCCCAGCTGTTCTCATCTCGCTAAGGACTCTCTGAGGTATTGGCCCATCTTTGCAAAGTTAGTGTTCCTAAAGTCTAAGACCCTCGCTTTTGAATGGATTTTATCAGCTCTAGTCCTACTACTGAACTACACCATCTGGTGATCACTAGATGCAAGATGATCTCCCACTATGACTTCAGAAACACTTTCACCATTGGTCAGCATTAAGTCCAGTATGACCCCATCATGTGTGGGTTCTGTAACCAGTTGCTTGAATAGTTCTCCCTGTAGAGAATCCAGGATCTACTTACTTCTACCAATTCATCTGGGTCGAGGGATTCATTGGAGAGATAGGACCTTCTCGAGGGCCTTCTTCTTAACAATCAGTGGGACACTGATACCTGGGTACAAACTATATCGTAATGATAGAGCTGATCAAATTGGTGGAGGGGTTGCGCTCTATGTTAGAGTGGGCATTGAGTCAGAAAGGATTAACGTTTTGCAGAAAACTAAATTTGTTGTAGAATCTCTATGGATTGAAATTCCATGTAAAAAAGGGGAAGGCGATGGCAGTGGGGGTGTACTATCAACCGCCTGGCCAGAATGAACAATGGATGATGAAATGCTCAAAGAAATCAAGGAAGCTAACAAAAGTTACAGCACAGTAATAATAATGGGTGATTTCAATTACCCCGGTATCGACTGGGTCAGTGTCACAGCAGAACATGCTAGGGAGATAAAGTTTCTAGATGAAATAAATGACTGCTTCTTGGAGCAACTGGTTCATGAACCGACCAGAGGGGAAGCCATATTGGACCTACTCCTTAGTGGAACACCAGACCTGTTGCAAGAGATAAGGGTGTTGGGGCAACTTGGCAATAGTGATCATAGCATGATCGCATTTGATTTAATTAGTGGAGGAGGGATAGTAAGGAAATCCACAGTACTACCTTTTAACTTTCGAAAGGGAGACTATGATAAAATGAGGAAAATATTTAAGAGAAAACTAAAAGGAGCCATTGCAAAGGTTAAAGACTTACATCAAGCTTGGGTGTTGTTTAAAAATACTATCTTGGAAGCCCAGACCAGCTGTATTCCACGCTTTAAGAAAAGTGGAAGGAAGTCCAAAAAATTGCCAGCATGGTTTAAAGGTGAGGTTAGAGAGGCTGTTGTTGCCAAAAAAAAGCATCTTTCAGGAAATGGAAAAAAGAGCCAAATGACAAAAACTGGAAACAGCACAAGCACTGGCAAGTTAACTGCAAGGCATTGATAAGGCAGGCAAAGGGAGAATTTGAGAAGAAGCTTCCTGCGTAAGCAAAAACACATAATAAAGACTTTTTCAGTACATTTGTAGCAAAAAACCTGTGAGAGAGTCAGTTGGTCCATTAGATGATAGAGGGGTTAAAGGGGCACTAAGAGGCAACAAGGCGATAGCGGAGAGACTGACTGAATTCTTTGCTTCAGTCTTTACTGAGGAAGATGTAGGGATCTTACCCATGACTGAAGTGGTATTTAAAGGTGTGGAAGAATTGAAGGAAATATCGATATATCGGGAAGATGTACTACAACTATTTGATAAACTGAAGAGTAGCAAATCACCTGGACTGGATGGTATACATCCAAAGGTGTTGAAAGAACTGAAATATGAGATTGCAGACCTGCTATTAGTAATCTGTGAACTATCATTAAAATCATCTGTAATACCCAAAGATTGGAGGATGGCCAACGTAACGCCAATTTTTAAAAAGGGTTCCAGGGGTGATCCGGGAAATTACAGACCAGTGATCCTGACATCAGTACTAGGAAAAATGGTAGAAACCATCTTAAAGAACAAAATTGCTGAACATGTAGATAGTCATGGCTTAATGGGAGACAGCCAACATGGTTTTAGACAAGGAAGATCTTGTTTTACTAATCTGTTATGTTTTTTTGAAGGTGTGAATAAACAGGTAGACAAAGGTGAGTCAGTTGATATAGTGTATTTGGACTTTCAGAAAGCCTTTGACAAGGTCCCTCACCAGAGACCTTTGGCAAAACTGAAGAGTCATGGGATAGAAGACAGTGTACTATTGTGGATCAGGAACTGGTTAAAAGATAGAAAGCAGAGGGTAGGGCTAAATGGCCAATTTTCCCAATGGAGAAAGGTGAATAATGGTGTACCACAGGAATCTGTGCTGGGTCCGCCACTTTATGACATATTCATAAATGACCTGGAAAAGGGAATAACAAGTGAGGTTATCAAACTTGCAGATGACACAAAACTATTCAAAGTTGTTAAAACCCATGAGGATTGTGGAAAATTGCAAGAGGATCTTGATAAATTGGAAGACTGGGCATTAAAATGGCAGATGAAATTTAATGTGGACAAGTGCAAAGTTATGCACCTAGGGAAAAACAACCCAAACTATGGTTACACGATGCAAGGTTCCACATTAGGAACCACCACCCAGGAAAAAGATTTAGGCATCATTATGAATAACATATTAAAACCCTCGGCCCAGTGTGCAGCGGTGGCCAAGAGAGCAAATAGAATACTACGTATAATAAGGAAAGGAATGGAAAATAAAACAAAAGATATTATAGTGCCTCTATATCGTTCCATGGTGAGACCGCACCTTGAATATTGTGTGCAATTCTGGTCGCCGTATCTTAAAAAGGATATAGCGTTATTAGAAAAGGTTCAAAGAAGAGCCACCAAAATGGTAAAGGGGATGGAAGGATACCCCTATGAAGAAAGGCTAAAAAGGTTAGGGCTCTTTAACCTGGAAAAGAGACGCTGAGGGGAGATATGATAGAAGTTTACAAATTAATGAATGGAGTGGAACGGGTAAACGTAGATTGATTGTTTATGTCATCAGAATATAGAAAGACTAGTGGACATGCAATGAAGCTACAGGGTAAACTATTCAAGACAAATAAGAAAAAATATTTTTTCACTCAACTTGTAATCAAACTTTGGAATTTGTTACCGGAGGATGTAGTAAAAGCTGTTAGTGTAGCTGGGTTTAAGAAAGGTTTGGACAAGTTTTTGGAGAAAAGGTCCATAAACCATTATTAAATAGGGACCCGGGATATCACTGCTTGTCCCAATACAAGCACTGTGGAACCTGTGTCTCTTGAGGAAACTGCTAGGTTTGTATGGCCTAGATTGGCCACTGTTGGAAACAGGATACTGGGCTTGATGGACCTTGGTCTGACCCAGTATGGCATATCTTATGTTCTTATGCTGAAGGAGTCAATGTGGGGAGAGCCTCCTTTAAAATTGCAGCTTTTGCTGCTAATATTCCTTTTTTTTTATTAATCATAAAGACAACAAATACAATAAAGTCCTCATCAAGAGGGAGATCATTTAACATCAAAGAAATAACAAGCAAAACCCATAACAAACAAAACAAAAAGGGAAAACATTCATCAAAGCCCCCCTAACGTTTCTATTAAACTAATGCCCATTTAAGCTTAAGCCAGGAAGCCTGAACAATCTAAAGGAAAATTCAAAGATTAGACCTCCCCAGAATAAAGACCTTTAGTTGCTCCAGTTCTATAAAAATATACTTAACCCTGTGTAAAACAACAATATATTTACAAGGATGTTTTAGATAAAGTGAAGCTCCAAGTGAAAGCACCCATGGCTTAAATACCAAGAAGGCGTTCATACACCTCTGTTTTACTTAGTAACATAGTATATGATGGCAGATAAAGACCAGTATGGTCCATCTAGTCTGCCCAGCAAGGTGGCAAGAGTAGGTGCACTTGCTGCTCCATGCAAGTCACTCCTCCCCATGCTTTTGTTTAGGGGTATACCCACCGCTCCGTGTAGGTCACCCCTATTTGTTCAGATATAAGAGATAGTTATGTTTATTTTAATTTTATCCTATTGCTATAAAGGGATCCACTGTGTCTGTCCCATGCCATTTTGAATTATGTCACTGTGTTTGCCACCACCACTTCCATAATTCCATACTTACTCAGATAGATCCAGGGCCTACTTCGGACTGGAGCCATAGAGTCTGTCCCCAATGCATGAACCAACCAAGGCTTCTACTCTCACTATTTCCTCATCCCCAAGAAGTCAGGGGGCTGGCAACCAATCCTCGACCTCAGGCAACTCGACAAATTCATTCTCAAGGAGAAGTTCTGCATGAACTCCCTCGAACCCATCCTCCCTCTGATTCAGAACATCTCTGGACCTAAAAGATGCATATAATCACATACCCCTCCATCCATCTCAGAAGAAATACCTTTGTTTCCAGGTGGGCAACCAACACTAGCAATAAAAGGCCCTCCCATTCAGCCTCTTGTCAGTACCATGAGTCTTCATGAAGTGCATCGCCATCATAGTAGCACATGTCTGCAAGGCAGGGATCCACATCTTCCCCTACCTCGATGACTGGCTGATCGCCACAAGGTCACAGAGGGCAGCGCAAGAGGTGACTCAAGTCATGACCAACCTCCTATACACACTGGGCTTCTTGATCAACAATGAGAAATCACATTGGGAGCCTACCCAGGCGTTGGAATTCATAGGGGTCTATATCGACACCACACGTGCCAAGATGTTCTTCCCGAACCTGAGGGCAGACAAGATTATTGCCCTAGCCAGCCAGATCTCCTCAACAGATATGACATCATCACAGACCTTCCAATGCTTTTTAGGCCACCTAGCAGCAGCTGTACACATCATCCTGCACACCAGACTCCACATGCACCAGCTCCAGTGGCATCTCAGAAGGTCATGGGACTAGCACAGGCAACCCCCCTACCACAAGATCCACATAGACTCTTCCACCCATAAGACTCTCAGCTGGTGGAAATTGCGGGATGACCTATGCAGAGGCAGGTCACTCAGGCACCCCCAGACTCAGATTACCATGACCCCAATGCATCAAAGTGCGGTTGTGAGGCACACCTGCTCGACCTCCGCACCAGTGGAGCCTGGTCCGCTGCAGAGACACATCTGAATATCAACCTTCTTGAACTCCGAGCCATAGGAAAAGCGTTGCAGGCCTTCCAGCCTTGGATCCAAGGGAAAGCCACTCTCATCTAGACGGACAACTGCCATGTTTTACATCAACAAGGAAGGGGGCACAGGCTCCTGCAGAGAGGCATAGAAACATGATGACAGAAAAAGACCACATGGCCTATCTAGTCTGCCCTTCCATATCAACCACTACAACAGTCCCCTTTTTTCCTTTAGAGATCCTCTGTGTTTGTCCCATGCTTTTTTGAATTCAGACACTGTCTTCATCTCTACCACCTCCACTGGGAGACTAATCCACGGATCCACCACTCTTTCCATAAAGAAATATTTCCGCATATCACTCCTGAATGTATCTTCCATCCGCTACTTAGGCATTACGCTAGACCAGCAGCTCGAATTTAAGATGCACATCAGCAAAACCATCAAGCAAATTTACCACAAAATAGGAACACTGCGACATCTCCGACCCCTGCTGCAACCAGATGACTTCAGAACAGTTTTTCAGGCACTGGTGACCCCCCCACTGACTACGCCAATGTGATCCTGCATGGACTACCCAAAAACACACTAAACCCATTACAGCTGGCAATGAACACAGCTGCAGGCTTCCTACACGGAGCCTCTAGAAGAGACCACATTACCCCAATTCTAAAGGACTTGCACTGGCTACCAATCTACTGCCGGCTCACCTATAAAGTAGTCCTGATGACCTTCAAGGCCATCAACAAAATATCCTCCACCTCCCTAACGGATCTTCTCTACCCCACTCCAGCAAACAGAGCAAGGAGGACATTCGCCACCAACACCCTACAGACCCCCAATGAAATAAGAAAATGCACCCAGGCAACAAAGAACCAAGCCTTTGAGTTCTATGCTCCCAGCTGCTGGAATGCGCTCCCAACTACCGTCCGAGCGATCACAGACCCTGCTCAATTCAGAAAAGCACTAAAACACCACCTCTTTCTCCTACACTACTCACAACCCAGTAATTCAACCTCACCCGCCATACACCCAGCTAAGCAATTGTAAATTACAGACAACTCATGTTTATATTGTAGATAGTTGTAGATAGCCGTGAATAGTTTCCCCAATTTGAAATCCAAGTTGTATCACCCATTCAATGTAAGTACATAACAGGCCTCCTGTTCTGTACAAAAATGTTATCTGTAAACCGCACTGATTTTAAAGAGCGTGGTATATAAAAGCAATAAAATAAATAAATAAATAAATCCCCTTTCATCCTCATCCCATATCTCCTCGTAGCAAAGCTTGCTTTCAATCGAAAGAGGCTCTCCTCCTGTGCATTTATGCCACGGAGATATTTAAACATCTCAATCATATCACCTTTATCCCGCCTTTCCTCTAAGGTGTACATATTAAGATCCTTAAGTCTGTCATCATATGCTTTATAATGAAGACCACTAACCATTTTAGTAGCCACCTCTGTACTGACTCCAGCATGTTTATATCCTTTTGATGGTGCAGTATCCAGAATTACACACAATACTCCCCTCAACAGAGCAAGAAGATCAGCTGCCGCTAATATGCTGATATTCCCGAAGGCGATTACAAAATGTTCATAGTCAACAAGAAACAGAGCCTTCACGCTATATGCACCCACATGATGGAACGCCCTTCCACCCGCCATTCGGGCCATCACCGACCTCGCCCAGTTTAGGAAGGCGCTGAAGCACCATCTTTTCCTTAAACACTAAACCGATTCAGATGACATCTCACAACCAGTCACACCCAGGAACCAGGCCGTCATCCCCAGCACAGCCACCCTGCACGATTGCAGCCCCACTCTCTAGATCACGACACACTCTGCAGGTGGAATGTGTACATACTCCTGCTGATAAAAGAGTCCTGCTGATAAAAGAGAAGTGCTATCGGGTGCTCCCACGCCTGGTGGGCCCGCGCCTGAGGGCCTCGCCAGAGGGCCCTTTGGCGTGGCCCTTAGGCGGGGAACTGAGCACAGCTCTATCCGATTGTCGACGAACCCCCCTAGTCCTTAATTGCACTACAATCTGAGGTGGGACCAAGTTACATTATCGCAATTGACTTCAGATACTCCGGATGACCACGAACTGAAGTCTCAACTGCTGACTACCCTACACGAGATCCAGCTACCCTTCAAGCTCCAGCAACTAGAGTCTCATAGGCCAATATGAACTAATACTAGCTATGAACTCATTCCAGCTCCAAACGAAAGCAACTCTTTTCATCTTGCTACCGTTTATACACATTGTTGCCTAATGTTCCAAACCAATCTGTAGTTTTCTTCATGTCAAAATATATAACTGCTTAATGCTATACTGTTACAACTTGTTCTACAAAAGTATCTAATTACTGTGACATTCACTGCTGCTAATATACAAAAGTATCCAATTTACTGTGATATTTACTGTTGCTTATATAACCCCTCTGAACAGACGCTAATCCCAGCTATACCACTGTCCCTGCCATTCACCCCCACTCACACATTATCCCTTATTCCATATCCTTTATTGCCACCATACTCCTAACCTATCCCAGAATGGCCCCTCCTAATTCTTGTTCATTCACCCTGAGGTTTGCCCTCATTATACTATACATCTCCTTGCTTACCTTCCCTTATGCGCTAACTCTGACCCATAGCGCCCCATTCCAATAATCCACTCTCCCAGACACCTATACATCCCACCACATCTCTCCCACACTCATTATAATCCCCACTACCGTACTTGTAAACTCAAACCTATTAGTATAAATCCCAACCTTAAACCCAACTCTCCCTCTGACCTCCCCCATCCCCCCCCCTCAAATGCACCCTACTCAATGTTCACTCAGCCAGAAATAAAATCCCCTTACTTGCTGACCTTATAACTGATTACAACCTTGATATATTTTGCCTCACCGAAACCTGGTTTCAAGACTCTGACATGGTCCTAATAAACCAACTATGCCCCAAAGCATACTCAATCAATACATGCAACAGAACATATGGCAGAGGAGGAGGTGTAGCTATTATAGCTAGATCCAACTTACAACTCTCTACTGTTGAATCCACCTCTACCTCAGGCATGGACTCCATTACAGTCTCCAACTCAACTCTATCTTTGCACCTCTTATACCGAGCACCCCAGACAGACTCAACTGATCTCTCCACGATCCTAGACACAGCCTGCTCCCCCCAACCTGCCTTATGCCCTCTTATAATCTTAGATGATCTAAACTTACACTCCACAACTCCAATACAATCCTCTACCTTCCTCCAAGCAATGAGCACCCTCCACGTCACCCAAATGCTGGAACACCCTACACATTCCAAAGGAAACATCCTTGACCTAATATTTATCCCACAACAATCTCTATTCACTGATCAGGTCCTACACACTATTCAACCCATACCCTGGTCTGATCATGCTCTCATCCTCTTCTCCTTCCCCTACTCCACTCACAGAAGTCAACTTCCCACCCATCCTCAACATACCCGTAAATTTAAACAATTCAATGCAGCCAACTTTCTAGAGCAAACAATCCCATCTCTTGACCTACTAAATGGTAAGAGACTGAACCAAGAGTCCCACATCTCTAAATGGAATGAAATCCTATCTGCAGCCTCTCTACTCCCACCTAAACAATTTCTTCAAAAGCACCGCAGAAGAGACCCCTGGTTCTCTACAAAACTAAGAAGCCTCAAAAGAGAGCTTAGACGTCTTGAACGTAAATGGAGACGCTCTCATGACCCTAATACACATATTGCCTACACAATTAAACTCCAAACCTACTGCTCTGAAACCCTCAACCATAAAAGAGAATATAATGAAAATATGATCCAACGGTCACTTAATAAACCAAGAGAGCTTTTCTCCATTGCCAAATCCTTAATAAATGAACCCTTACAGCAGGACTAGCCACCAAAAATAACTGCACAAGCTATAGCTAACTACCTGATCTCTAAATTCCTCCCGCCCTCATCAACCAATAACCCCCAGCCTATTGCTGACTACAGCACCCAACCACATGAGCCAACTCCCTCAAACTCATGGAATGAATTTGATCCACTTACATTAGATAACGTATCTAATGTTATAAAAGATTTAAATGCCTCAACCTCTGCCCTTGACCCTTGCCCTGTCCCTTGGATCAAATCCACCAGAAGTTCTCTCAGCCCCTACATCCTGTATATTGTACAAACCTCCCTCCAGACTGAATCTGTACCACCTCCACTTAAGTGTGCCACTATCCTAAAAGGAACAAAACTTGACCCCACTTCCCCTACCTCCTACAGACCCATCTCTAGCATTCCTTTCCTTGCAAAGATAACCGAGAAGCTAGTCCAAATCCAACTTCAGAACTATATTGATGATCACTCTCCCCTTGATTTATTCCAACATGGTTTCAAAAAGAACCATGGAGTTGAAACCCTCCTTACCTCCCTACTAGATTCCTTGTACCTGCATACCCAGAATCCTACCCAAGGATGCCTACTCATATTCCTTGACTTATCCGCTGCTTTTGACTCCCTTCCTCACCATCAACTCCTAAACAGACTCCATGAAATAGGACTGAGAGGCACAACCTTAAACTGGTTCCAATCCTACTTAGATGACAGAACCCAACAGGTCCGTATTGGAAATGATACCTCCCTTCCATTTATCCTAAAACAAGGTGTCCCCCAAGGATCTAGTCTATCTGCTCTACTATTCAATATTTTCCTTCAACCTGTCTGCAAGATTTTCCAAAGCTATGGCATTCAGTACCAATTATATGGGGATGACATGATGTGCTTCACCCCCTTTAACCTTACTAACCCTAACTTTACTAAACTAAGTGAATGCCTAACCAGCCTAAAATCTTGGCTCTCCCAGCACAACCTCCTAATTAATCAATCCAAAACTGAGGTTCTTCAGGTATTTTCCAATGCCTCATATACCCCACCTCCAACCCTTACTATTGGCGATCTCACACTCACTATAAAAAACCAAGTGAAATATCTTGGTATTATCCTTGATCAGAACCTCTCCTTCACTGATCAAATAAAGAGAACCACCAATACAATATACGCAAAGCTACATACCCTCTGGAACCTCAAACCTCTCTTAAGTCCTGACTCTTTTCATACTGTCTGTCAGGCCCTCACAATCCCTTCTCTATCTATCATGGCCTTCCCAAGAACACCATACAACCGCTCCAACTAGCCCAGAACACGATAGCGTGGCTTATAACCAACAACCCCAGACGATCCCACATCACACCAGTCCTCTATGATCTCCACTGGCTCCCCATTCAATACAGAGTTAAATTCAAAGTGCTTACCCTTACACATAAAATCATCTCCAATGAGTCAGCTCCATGCCTCTCCCCACTCCTTCCCTTCTCCAATAACACAAGAACATGCCGCTCCATTACCAAAAACCTACTGACCATTGGAATTCTCTCCCTCCCCCTTTACGACTCAAACCTCATTACCCTACCTTCAAATGCTCTCTTAAAACCTATCTGTTCTCCCTTGCTTTCAACCTCCCTCCTCCCTAGCCTACGCCCCTCATTTCCCCACCTCCCCATTTTTCCCCTACTTCTGTCTCTATCTCTTTCTCTTAATTATTTGTAACTTCCTTTCCAATTTTCTGGCTAATTGCCACTCTGTACTTGTTGATTTTCTACTGTAAACCGCTCTGCCTACCCATGAAGGGCGGTTAATCAAATAAATGAAAATGAAAATGAAATGAACAACTAAAAGACATTGCAAACAATCTACCAGTAACAGGGCCTTCTCCCTCTATGCTCCATCCTTATGGAATACCTTTCCTCACGAGCTGCGAAACTGTTCAAACCACTCGGAGTTCCGAAAGAAGTTAAAAACTCATCTCTTCCTCGAACATTTTTCCCTACCACCTTAGTACCTAACCCTTTACATCCACCTCCCCCCCCCCCCCGCCCTCTCAAAAATCTATCATGCAACCATGTGGTATCCCTGTATATACCTTTGTAAATAGTTGATCATTGTTCATTGTTCATTGTAATTAGTTCATATTGTTTACCTATGTATCCCTGTTACTTTGTACCATGTAAACAGTTGAAACATATTGCCACAAAATGTTCTATGTAAACCGTCTTGATTTGTAGAAGGACGGTATATAAAAATTGTTAAATAAATAAATACTCTGACCGGTCAATCTGTATATAGTTAAACAATCTGTAAATAGTTGTGAGCTGACCACGTCACCTGTGACAGCCAGCTTGCCTGTACATAGTTACCCTGTCAGTCCCGTTTAGAAACCCCTGTTCATTGTAAGTTCAGTGTAGGTCCTGCCTGCACTGCACAAGTAAACCGCACTGATTCTAAAGAGCACGGTATAAAAAAGACATTAAATAAATAAATGGTTCATGTTGGTACCAATGATATAGGAAAGTGTGGGAGGGAGGTTCTGGAGGCCTAATTTAGGATTTTAGGTAGGAAGTTAAAATCTAGAACTTCCAGGGTAGCATTCTCTGAAATGCCTCTCATTCCACTCACAGGACCCAAAATGCAGGCAGAGCTCTAGAGTCTCTGGGCTCTACCTTAATCGGGATGGAACCTGCTGCTGGCATTAACTTTTAAAAAGAGTAGCTTTTAAACTAGATAATAGGGGAAAGCCGACAGTTGCCCAAGAGTGCATGATTCGGAAGGATGTATCCTTGAAGGATACTAGCATACTAGGGAAGTTAGGGCATATCAACAGAGAGGTTCCAATAAAGATAAAAGTAACCCAGATGCCCTTAAGTACAGAGCAGACAGAGCTGAAAGATTCCAAATTACCCCATCAACTGATAACCAGATTAATATGAATAAAATACAATCTCGAAAATGCCTGTATGCAAATGTTAGATGTCTAAAAAATAAAATGAGAGACTTTGAATATATAGCACTAAATGAAAGGTTAGATATAATTGGCCTCTTAGAGACCTGGTGGAACGAGGACAGCCAATGGGACACTGTGATACCTAGGTACAAACTATATTGCAATGATAGAGTAGATCAAATTGGTGGAGGGATTGCTCTCTATGTTAGAGAGGGCATTGAGTCACACAGGATTACAGTTGTGCAGGAAACAAAATACACTGTAGAATCTCTATGGATAGAAAATCCATGTAAAAAGGGGAAGGCAATTGCAGTGGGGGTGTACTACTGACCACCTGGCCAGAATGAGCAGATGGATGATAAAATGTTAAAAGAAATCAGGGAAGCCAACAAAATTTACAGCACAGTAATAATGGGTCAGTGTCACAGCAGGACATGCTAGGAAGATAAAGTTTCTAGATGAAATAAATGACTGCTTCATGGAGTAGCTGATTCATTAACTGACAAGAGAGGAAGCTATTTTGCACCTAGTCCTTAGTGAAACACAGGATCAGGTGCAAGAGATAAGGTTACTGTGGCCATTTGTCAATAGTGATCATAGCATGATAGCATTTAATTTAATAAATGGAGGGAGGATGGCAAGAAAATATACAGTACTATCTATTAACATTCAAAAGGGAGACTATGATAAAATGAGGAAAATAGTTACAAAAAAACCTAACAGGAGCAGCTGCAAAGGTTAAAGATTTACATAAAGCATAAGCGTTGTTTAAAAATACTATCTTGGAAGCCCAGACCAGATGTATTCCATGCTTAAAAAAAAGTAGAAGAAAGGCCAAAAAACTGCCAGCATGGTTTAAAGGTGAGGTCAGAGAGGCTGTTGAAAAAAAAATCTTTCAGGAAATGGAAAAAGGAGCCAAATGATGAAAATGGGAACAATAGAAGCACTGGCAAGTTAGATGCAAGGTATTGATAAGGCAGGCAAGGAGGGAATTTGAAAAAAAAAAACTTGCTGTGAAAGCAAAAACATAATAAAAACTTTTTAAAGTACATTCGTAGCAAAAAAACAGTGAGAGAGCCAGTTGAACCATTAGATGATAGAGGGATAAAGAGGGCACTCGGAGGACAAGGGTATAGTGGAGAGACTGAATGAATTCTTTGCTTTGTCTTTATTGAAGAAGATATAGGGAAGCTTCCCATGCCTGAAATGTTATTTAAAGGTGATATATCAGAAGAATTGAAAGAAATATTGATAAACCGGGAAGAGGTATTACAACTATTTAATAAACTGAAGAGTAGCAAATCACCTGGACCAGAAAGTATACATCCAAGGGTGTTGAAAGAACTGAAACATGAGACTGAAGAACTCCTATTAGTAATCTGTGAACTATCATTAAAATCATCTGTAGTACCTGAAAAATGGAGAATGACCAATGTAACTCCAATTTTTAAAAAGGATTCCAGGGCTGATCTGGGAAACTACATACTGCTAAGCCTGAAGTCAGTACCGGCAAAATGATAGAAACCATTATAAAGAATAAAATTACTGAACATGTAGATAGTCATGGTTTAATGGGAGAAAGCCAACATGGATTTAGCCAAGGAAACTCTTGTCTTACTAATCTGTTATATTTTTTTGAAAGTGTGAATAAACAGGTAGACAAAGGTGAACCAATCAATATAGTGTATCTGGATTTTCAGAAAGCCTTTTACAAGGTCCCTCATGAGAAACTCTTGGCGAAATTAAAAAGTCATGAGATAGGAGGCAATGTACTATAGTGGATCAGGAACTGGTTAAAAGATAGAAAGCAGAGAGTAGGGCTAAATGGCCAATTTTCTCAATGGAGAAAGGTGAAAAGTGGGGTATCCCAGGGATCTGTGCTGGGCCCACTGCTTTTTAACATATTCCCATTTCCAGGTCATTTATGAATAACGAGTGAGGTAATCAAATTTGCAGATGACTCAAAATTATTCAGTTATTAAAACACGAGGATTGTGAAAAATTGCAAGAGGATCTTGATAAATTGGAAGACTGGGCATCCAAATGGCAGATGAAACTTAATGTGGACAAGTGCAAAATTATACACTTAGGAAAGAACAGGCCAAACTATGGTTACATGATGCAAGGAACCACCACCCAGGCGTCATCATGGATAATAGGTTGAAACTATCTGCCAAGTGTGCAGCAGCAGCCAAGAAAGCAAATAGAATGCTAGGAATCATAAGGAAAGGAATTGAGAATAAAATCAAGAATATTATAATGCCTCTGTATCATTCTACGGTATGACCGCACCTTGAATATTGTGTGCAATTCTGGTCTCCATATCTCATAAAGGATATAGCAGAATTAGAAAAGGTACAGAAAAGAGCCACCAAAATGGTAAAGGGGATGGAAGGATACCCATATGAAGAGAGGCTTAAAAGGTTAGGGCTTTTCATCTTGGAAAAGAGACGGCTGAGGGGAAATATGATAGAGGTCAATATTAATAAATGCATTGAAACGGGTAAATGTAGATCAATTGTTTACTCCTTTAAAAAGTAGAAAGACAGGGGGATACTCAATGAAGCTACAATGTAGCCCATTTAGGACTAATAAGAGAAAATATTTTTTCACTCAATGAGTAATCATAGAAACATGATGACAGAAAAAGACCACATGGCTTATCTAGTCTGCCCTTCCATATCAGCTACTACAATATTCCCCTCTTTTCCTTTAGAGATCCTCTGTGTTCGTCCCATGCTTTTTTGAAGTCAGATACTGTCCTCATCTCTATCACCTCCACTGAGAGACTATTCCACATATCTACCACTCTTTCTTTTAAGAAATATTTCCGCATATTACTCCTGAGTCTACCCCTTTTCACCCTTATCCTATGTCCCCTCGTAGCAGAGCTTGCTTTCAATCGAAAGAGGCTCTCCTCCTGTGCATTAATGCCACGGAGATATTTAAACACTTCTATCATATCCTCTACCCCGCCTTTCCTCTAAAGTATACATATTAAGATCTTGGTAATAGTGATCATAGCATGATCACCTTTGATTTAATTAGTGGAGGAGGGATAGTAAGGAAATCCACAGTACTACCTTTTAACTTTCGAAAGGGAGACTATGATAAAATGAGGAAAATAGTTAAGAAAAGACTAAAAGGAGCAGTTGCAAAGGTTAAAGACTTACATCAAGCTTGGGTGTTGTTGAAAAATACTATCTTGGAAGCCCAGACCAGCTGTATTCCACGCTTTAAGAAAAGTGGAAGGAAGTCCAAAAAACTGCCAGCATGGTTTAAAGGGGAGGTCAGAAAGGCTGTTGTTGCCAAAAAAGCATCTTTCAGGAAATGGAAAAAAGAGCCAAACGACGAAACCTGGAAACAGCACAAGCACTGGCAAGTCAAATGCAAGGCATTGATAAAGCAGGCAAAGGGAGAATTTGAGAAGAAGCTTGCTGCGGAAGCAAAAACGCGAAATAAAGATTTTTTTCAAGTACATTCGTAGCAAAAAACCTGTGAGAGAGTCAGTTGGTCCATTAGATGATAGAGGAGTTAAAGGGGCACTAAGAGGCGACAAGGTGATAGCTGAGGGACTGAATGAATTCTTTGCTTCGGTCTTTACTGAGGAAGATGTAGGGATGTTACCAATGACTGAAGTGGTATTTAAAGGTGCCGAAGAATTGAAGGAAATATCGATACATCGGGAAGATGTATTACAACTATTAGATAAACTGAAGAGTAGCAAATCACCTGGGCCAGATGGTATACATCCAAGGGTGTTGAAAGAACTGAAATATGAGATTGCAGACCTGCTATTTGTAATCTGTGAATTTTCATTAAAATCATCTGTAATACCTGAAGATTGGAGGATCGCCAAGGTAACGCCAATTTTTAAAAAGGGTTCTAGGGGTGATCCGGGAAACTACAGACTGGTGAGCCTCACGTCAGTACCGGGAAAAATAGTTGAAACCATCATAAAGAATAAAATTACTCAGCATGTAGATAGTCATGGCTTAATGGGAGACAGCCAACATGGTTTTAGACAAAGAAGATCTTGTCTTACTAATCTGTTATGTTTTTTTGAAGGTGTGAATGGACAGGTGGACAGGGGTGAGTCGGTTGATATAGTGTATCTGGACTTTCAGAAAGCCTTTGACAAGGTCCCTTGTCAGAGACGTTTGGCAAAACTAGAGAGTCATGGGATAGGAGGCAGTGTACTACTTTGGATCGGGAACTGGTTAAAAGATGGAAAGCAGAGGGTTGGGCTAAATGGCCAATTTTTTCAATGGAGAAAGGTGAATAGTGGTGTACCCCAGGGATCTGTGCTGGGTCCGCTGCTTTTTGACATATTCATAAATGACCTGAAGAGTGGAATAACGAGTGAGGTTATCGAATTTGCAGATGACACAAAACTATTTAAAGTTGTTGAAACCCAAGGGGATTGTGGAAAATTGCAGGAGGATCTTGATAAATTGGAAGACTGGGCATCAAAATGGCAGATGAAGTTTAGTGTGGACAGGTGCAGAGTTGTGCACCTAGGGAAGAACAACCCAAACTGTGGTTACACGATGCAAGGTTCCACATTGGGAACCACCACCCAGGAAAAAGATTTAGGCATCATTGTGGATAGCATGTTAAAACCCTCGGCCCAGTGTGCAGCGGCAGCCAAGAGAGCAAGTGGAATGCTGGGTATCATAGGGAAAGGAATGGAAAATGAAACAAAAGATATTATAATGCCTCTATATCGTTCCGTGGTGAGACCGCACCTTGAATATTGTGTGCAATTCTGGTTGCCGTATCTTAAAAAAGATATAGCGTTATTAGAAAAGGTTCAGAGAAGAGCCACCAAAATGGTAAAGGGGATGGAAGGATACTCCTATGAAGAAAGGCTAAAAAGGTTAGGGCTCTTTAACCTGGAAAAGAGACGGCTGAGGGGAGATATGATAGAAGTCTATAAATTAATGAGCGGAGTGGAATGGGTAAACGTAGATCGATTGTTTACATTATCAGAATATAGAAAGACTAGGGGACATGCAATGAAGCTACAGGGTAAACTATTTAAAATTAATAAAATAAAATATTTCTTCACTCAACGTGTAATCAAACTCTGGAATTTGTTACCGGAGGCTGTTAGTGTAGCTGGGTTTAAAAAAGGTTTGGACAAGTTCCTGGAGGAAAGGTCCATAAACCATTATTAAGAAGGGACCCAGGATATCAATGCTTGACCCAGTACAAGCATTGCGGAACCTGTGTCTTTTGGGGAAACTGCTAGGTACGTATGACCTAGATTGGCCACTGTTGGAAACAGGATACTGGGCTTGATGGACCTTGGTCTCACCCAGTATGGCATATCTTATGTTCTTATGTTCTTAAGTCTGTCCTCATATGCTTTAAATCAAAGACACTTAACCATTTTAGTAGCCACCCTCTGCAGCGACTCCGACCTGTTTATATCCAGAATTGCACACGATATTCCAAATGAGGTTGCACCAAAGATTTATACACAGGCAGTATCACCTCCTTTTTTCTGCTGGCCTCAAGCTCTGGAATTAATTACCAGAAGATTTAGTAAAAGTTTTTAGTGTAGCTGGGTTTAAAAAAGGTTTGGACAAGTTCCTGGAGGAAAAGTCCATAAAACACATTATTAAAGAGGACCAAGGAAATCTACTGCTTACCCCAGGATAAGCATTGTGGAATCTGTCTACCTTTTTGGGAACCTGACAGGTACTTGTGACCTAGATTGGCCACTGTTGGAAACAGGATACTGGGCTTGATGGGCCTTGGTTTCACCCAGTATGGCATTTCTTATGTTCTTATGTGTCCATGGGGCTCCGTGGAAAACAAAAGACTAGATCAAGATGGCACCATGGCGGCAGGCAGGAAGGAGACATGCAGGTGCGGTGGAGCTTCCCAAAATCTTCCAATAGAAGTTGGGGAGCGTTCCCATGAGGGGCTCCATCAGGGACATCACCCATACGTGAGGACTCATCCCTGCTTATCCGCAGAGAAAGGGTATATCTATTTTTATGCAATCTGTTTTTGGGCATGCCTAGAGGTGTAGTTGGGGCAGAGTGAAAGTAGAGATACAATGTAGAGTACATGCATGTTTATAAAATATTTGTGCACACATAGAATGCATACACAACTTTAGACCTTTTTTGGAGCAGGTGTAAATTTGTGTGTCAGCATTTGTGCACTATTGGGACTGATTGGAGCCTATTTTATAAAGGCATTTAGGCACCTATATTGCTTTTATAAATTAGGTAACTTTTGGACTTTTCATCTAGGCATCCTGTTATAAAATTAGCCCATGCCTGGCTACGTTTGTGAGGACAAAGTGGTGTGCACAAACAGCAGACCTATCATTACCCAGATAACTTTATTTTGTGATATTCACTGTAACGCTTTTTCTGATAAGTTCTATTGAATATCCAGATAAAATTATCCAGTTATTCAAAATCCCATGCGCATAGATAAGATATGGACTTCTGTGTGTGTACATGTTTGTCTTTCTACATATATGTCTTCCTCTCTGCACGTACGTCTATGTAACTACACCTGCTTACCTGCAGGAATCTTCCAGAATCTTTGTGTCAGTTTCAAGAGCCACTAGAACACTGTTCGAGGGTGACATGTCTTTGTATGTCTCTCCCCCCCCCCCTCCTTTATTTAACAAATTGGAAGGGAGACTGATGGAGCCTCATTGCTTCTTGAGTCCTTTCTTTCACTATCTGAGTCATCTCAATAGTTGCATTGCCTGCTCTATGGAGGCTGATGTGTCATTCCACATTACTCATATTGGGAAACACTAATGCGCATTGTGCTTTTGTTTTAAATCTTGTTGCTATCTTTCTTTAGGCTTTAAAAATAGTTAACGGTGTAAAATCAAAATTAATAATAATAATTCTGCATAGCCTTTGCTGCTGTTCCATGGCAGATGCATTTTAGTAACCCACAGCCCTTCTTAAAGTCCTGGTTTTTCCAGGCATATTTGAGTGTTTATAGAGAATGTGCTTGAGTGGTGTGAGATCTGTACAATAGTTAAGTTCTGTATCACAGTGTACTGACCCAAGTCTCCAAGCTTCCATTTTGAAGCACCTGAAATAAAAGAGAGTTCTCAGTCAGAATCGAAGACATATCTCAAGTTGAAAACAATCAAATGTAGGGCAAAAGTAGTGTTGCCAACAACAGAGATCCCAAGTCACATATACTGGGCATTTGACATGTACAAATGGAGGATGTAACATGTCTCGCGTTGAAAGCCCCTCCTCTCAAACATCCAGGAGCTTGATCCAACATGCGTCTTCTAAGTGACCTTCTGTGGCCTCAGGGCTGCATGCACTGTGCTTTCCTCTCTCCTAACCTGACCATCTTTTTTAAGTTCTAATATGCGACACTCAATCAAGCCGGGGGTTCAAAGTTAAGGAAAATAAAAAAATATCTTTATAATTACAATTTTAACTTTAACCCAAAATTTTAATCAGTAGACTAGGTTTTAACTTTACTTACAAATGTGCCAATCAGGCCTACTTCTTGTACTTCTCTACAGAGTGAATTTTCTTCAAAATAGCAACATTTTCACTAAGATAAATAAAACCTTCTGGGCAACTCAACTCAAAATTTTACTTTACAATCATTAGACATTTGAGAATCTGCAGTTGTTGTTTTTTTCTGTAGACCACACTTTGTTCATGATTTAAAAACACCTTTCAGTTAGAGTATTGGAACCTGGCAAACAAAAAAACTCCAACCAGTTTGCATAAATTTTTATATGGCATCTCATTACTTCTGAGGTGTCCAAACACCTCCTTCCATTTTTTGTCAACCATGGTGACTGTTTTTTTCCATTCTTGAACTTTTTATTCAGAAACAAATGACTTAAGACAAGAGAACTCATCAAAGAGTTCAGTATCATTTATTACTGATTCTAGCTTGGGTCTTGTATTCTAAAGATGACTTGAGCTCACACCACTCTGGTTGTTTTTGAAGGAAAGTCCACTGTTGTTTCCCAATCTCCTGGAAGTGAATGGTCCACTGATCCAAGTAATCAATGCAAATGGTATAGAAAGATGACACAGATTGCTTGAAATCTGCTTCATCAATGCTGCCCTCTTCAAGATCTTTTATCTTCTTTCTGATTGTCAGAGGCAAACACACTTCATTCTTCCTAGTTACTAACATGTTTCTAAGGTCACTGATTACTCCAGCCACCTCTATCATTAAGATTTTTTGAGAATCAATTTTTAAATCGCATTTTGGAAAATCACTGCCTGATTATGCAGAAAGTACAGTCAAACCTCTGCTGATTCATTCTCAAAAACATTTTGATAATAATTTGACATTTTTCCTGGCTCAGAAAATATGATTTCACTAGTTGGAACATTTTAATTAACCTCTCTATGACTGGTAGTAAAGGCAGCCACCTAGTGTTACTGTATCCAAGGAGCTTTTGATACTCACTCTCAACAAAGTCACACATCTCTTTAAGTTCTTCAATTCTCACTGTATAAATGTGAAAATGTCTGAATAGCTTTCAACAATAACTTCAATGTCAAATGGCAGGCATTCGGCAGCAGTGCTGATACAATTATGAGCAATGTGAGCTGCACAGTTTGCACCAAGTAAATTACTTCCTAAATCTTTTTGCAGCCTGTAAAAAATATTGTTATTACCCCTCCTAGTGTCCCCACCAAAATTGCAATTGGTATTGTCAGCATACAATGCCAAAACTTTGGATCTTAGCCCATTGGACTCAACTGTATCAAGAATGCACTTGGAAAGAATGTCTGAGGTTTCGCCTTTAACTTCGTAGACATCAAGAACTTTTACCTGAACCCCTTTCTCAGGAAGAAAGTATCTTACTAAAATAGGGCACATTAATTTAATGTTTCCATGGTATGAGCAATCACAAAAAACTGTTAAAAAACTTGTCTTAGAAAGGTCTCTCTTGAGGGAATCAAGAGTCAGGTTTGAAAACATTACAGACGATTGCTTCCATTTTGGCTTGCACACAAGAGTATTTTTCATCAAAACATTTTTTCAACAACTTTGAAGTACAGTCGGACAACCGAAAAAAATGGTTGTGGACAACATAGTGATAAGCCCATGTACCCTCAGCTGTAGCCAGTGACTGGGTTTTCTCGTCAAATGTTTTATTTAAAAAAATAATAAGTCACGGTTCTACTTGAAGAAGCACTTACATCTGCTGTTTGTCCATCCTTAGGAGCTGAACAATGTCACCCTTTCCTGCATGTATGATTGCAATGGAAGACCAGCATTTCTTTCAAAACACTGTGCTATCAGCAGAATGTTTCTTAATGAACGGGTATTCATTGTGTAGTCGGTCACTAAAACCACACTTTTTTGGCATTTTAAAATGAAAATAAAGTCTAAAGATGAAATAGAAACATGCATCCTAGGCTAAGAGCCTACACAGATGACAGAATCAACTAAATTAGCTGACCACTGTCCATGATCCTGATACTGATGTTGGCCCCAGGATCATAGGCGCCAACTCTGTGGGTGCTGTGGGTGCTGTGGGTGCTTCAGCACCCCCAATATTTTCTCCTGTAGGTCTGCATATCTGTAGCAAAAAAACCCCACCATACTCCAGTGCTGCAGGACAAGTGCTGCTCAGACGGACCCCTGCCCAGCCTTCTGGATAAGGGAACTGCGTTGTGAATTCAGCCCAATAATAACTAAAATAGTAAACCTGTCTTTCAACTCCGGTACATTCCCATCTGCCCTCAAGCAAACTTCCATCAGACCTCTCCTGAAAAACTGTAAGTTAGATCCTCAAAAGGTAGACTCCTACAGACCCATCTCAAGTATTCCTTTTCTCGCGAAGTTAATAGAAAAGGAGGTACAATGTCAATTGCAAGACCACATCGATACCAATGCTCCATTGGATCCTTGCCAACATGGCTTCAGAGAGTCACATGGTGTAGAGACTCTCCTCACAGCTCTCCTCAATACCATAATTTCTGGTATCAACAACATCCGACAGGGTTTCGCACTTGTGTTCCTGGACATAGCCGCTGCTTTTGACTCTGTGAGCCATGACCTCCTCCTATTAAGGCTGAAGGAGAAAGGAGTAGGCGGAACTGCCCTTGAGTGGTGCAGATCGTACTTATCCGAAAGATGGCAACATGTTCGTGCTGGGGGAGTGATGTCTGATCCATTCCACCAATGGCAAGGGGTCCCACAAGGTTCCTCTCTCTCTGCTTTGTTGTTCAATATTTATATGCAACCTATTTGCAAGATCATCCGGTCTTTCAATGTAGGTTGCATGATATATGCGGATGACGTCCTGCTTTATATGCCTTTCAACATTGACAATTTGGACCTGTCCCCTCTGAGCAACTGTTTTGACGCCATATCGGAATGGCTCTTATCACAAAACCTCCGGATTCAACATAAGAAGACAGAGGTGCTTTTCATGTCAAAGAATCCGAACTTCAGCCCTCCACAATTCCTTAAGGTGAAAGATGCTGAGCTACAATCAAAACAGCAAATACGTTATCTGGGTGTTACACTCGATCAGAACCTGGACATGAAGGCGCATATAGCTAACACGGTAAGATCCATATACTACAAAATCCGGTCACTAAGACATCTTCTCCCACTGCTTGAACCTGAGGATTTCCGTACCATCTACCAGGCTCTGATCATGCCTCACTTTGACTATGCTAATGTCATTTTGCTAGGCCTCCCTCAATCCACCTTGAACCCTTTACAGCTTGCAATGAACAGCGCTGCGAGGATTCTCTATGGGGCATCTAGGAGTGAGCATGTGTCGCCCCTTCTGAAGCAGTTACACTGGCTTCCTGTACAGGCCAGGATCATTTTCAAGACATTACTACTTACCTTCAAAGCGGTAAACAGTCTCTCATCCACATCATTAACTGAACTCATCAAACCCATTTCTTCTAATAGATCAAGAAGATCAATGGCATTAAATACGCTATTGGTTCCCCGTGAACTTACAAAAAGCACCTCATCAACAGCAAACAGGGCTTTCAGTCTCCGTGCCCCAAAGCTTTGGAATATGTTGCCACCTGATATTAGAGCAATCACCAGCATACTCCAATTCAGAAAGGCCCTCAAACATTACCTATTCCTTATATACTTCCCAGTGAGTGCAGAATCACGACCCATCTCTGTTAGTTATAGAAACTCTGAATCACCCATTGACCCTGAATTCCCCACTTAGT
This sequence comes from Ichthyophis bannanicus, assembly GCA_033557465.1. NCBI lineage: Eukaryota > Metazoa > Chordata > Amphibia > Gymnophiona > Ichthyophiidae > Ichthyophis > Ichthyophis bannanicus. The sequence goes on along the minus strand of CM066036.1, from coordinate 333,647,556 downwards.
AAGTTCAACGCTCAACTGACCATTACGTCTCAATGGTGCCCTAACTTATAGATGTAAATAGTTTACATTACAATCAAAGTTTATTTACCTGAGTTTTAAAATTACCCTGTTATCCAAGTTGTTAACCCTGTTTAATGTAACTCAGACATTTTTTGTGTACTGAAATGTTTTGTTCGATGTAAACCGCGCTGATGTCAAATAGTGCGGTATATAAGAAATGTAAATAAATATAAATAAATAAATAAATAAGAGAGAAAGGAAGGTTTCTGTATCCTAGCTACTGCTCCCAACTCCCCTGCTCCCTATTGGCTGGAAGTGTCTGCTGCAGCCTATTGGCTGGCTTTGTCTGACTGATGGTTGCCTGAGCCCTAAGGAGGAAGCAGATCCAGATTTGTCAGATGTGCTGAGGACTCAGGAGTTTAGAATTGCCAACCATATAAATTAATTTAGGATTCTAACACTTTGTAAAGTAACTGTATTAGTCAGAATGATTAGAATTTAGCTCTACAGCTCATCAGTGCTTCCCCCTCACTGTGCAGAAGAAGTGGTAGGTTCCAGCCAATGGAAAGGCTGCACTAGTCAGAGGAAGGGTAGGCTGATTTTCTGCATAGGGTCTGGGAGAAAGTCAGCGAAATAAATGGATTTCTTGGTAGAGGTGAGTGGGGTTGCTGAGATAGGGTAGAAATGTAAGAGGAATGGGGTGAAGTGTAAGGAGGCTATTGCAGGCTGAAAAAAAGAACTGATAGCAAAAACAAGAACTGGGGGCATTGATGTAGAGGAGTACAGAAGCAGCACAGCACCAGTAGACAGTCAGAGACAGACTCTGTCTGAACAGTTCTAGTGTGCATGTGTGTACTTGATTTGGGGGGTGGGGGTGGATAAATGCATGTGCATGTGTGTGTGACTGAAGTACAACAGAGTGCATGCATGTGTTTATGTTTCTGTGTCTGATGGAAATAGTCTCATATAAATAGTTTCCCTTTGAAAATTTCGGATGCAGTGGAGAGGTCCATTGGTACACAGAAAAATGATGACAGAAAAAGACCACATGCCTTTCCATATCAACAAATACAACAGTCACCTTTTTTTTCCTTTAGAGATCCTCTGTGTTTGTCCCATGCTTTTTTGAATTCAGATACTGTCCTCATCTCTACCACCTCCACTGGGAGACTATTCCATGGATACACCACTCTTTCCGTAAAAAATATTTCCGCATATCACTACTGAATCTATCCTCTTTCACCCTCATCCCATCTCCCCTCATAGCAGAACTTGTTTTCAATCGAAAGAGGCTCTCTCCCTGTGCATTTATGCCACAGAGGTATTTAAACGTCTCAATCATATCATCTCTATCACGCCTTTCCTCTAAGGTGTACATATTAAGATCCTTAAGTCTGTCCTCATATGCTTTATAATGAAGACCACTAATCATTTTAGTAGCCACCCTCTGTACTGACTCCATCCTGTTTATATCCTTTTGAAGATGTGGTCTCCAGAATTGCACACAATACTCCAAATGAGGTCATATCAAAGACTTATACAGAGGAATTATCACCTCCTTTTTTCTGCTAGCCATTCCTTTCCGTATGCATCCTTCTAGCATCCAAGCATCCTTCTAGCTTTTGCTGTCGCCTTTTCTACCTGTTTAGCTACTTTAAGATCATCAGACACAACCACACCTAAGTCCTGCTCTTCTTTAGTGGACAAAAGTACTTCACCCCTTGTACTATATTGCTCCCTTGGATTGCTGCAGCCCAAATGCATAACCTTGCATTTTTTAACATTAAATCCCAGCTGCCAAATTCTAGACCATTCTTCAAGCTTAGCTAGATCCCTCCTCATGTTATCTACACCTTCCTGGGTGTCTACTCTATTGCAGATTTTGGTATCATCCACAAAGAGGCAAACCTTACCTGACAGCCCTTCCGCTATGTCACTAACAAAGATGTTAAAAAGAATCGGACCAAGGACAGATCCCTGGGGCACACCACTGGTAACTTCCTTCTCCTCAGAGTGAGCTCCATTTACCTATACTCTTTGTCGCCTCCCACTCAACCAATTTCTAACTCAAGCAGTAACTTTAGGGTCCATGGTACAAATGTGAAGGAGTGAAAAACATGTTTTAAAATAAGGGACATGTAGGCGTCCTGACCAAAGTAATAAGATTCTAGGGACAAATCCTTAAAAAGGGGGTTGCCCCGTATAATATGGGACAGTTGATCATTTTATTTCCTCCTGTGAGCAGAAACCAAAAGCTCTCGTGGCATGGCAGAGAAACAAAGGGTGAACAATCCCAAAAAGTGAGTTTTACCACCCCAGAGGGAGATTATTTTTTTAGATGGTGCATCCAGGGTTTAAATCTAGAAGGTTTTCAATGTAATATTGTTTTGTAAAATATGTAGTAAAAAACCTGTGAGAGAGTCAGTTGGGCCATTACATGATAGAAGGGTAAAAGGGGCCCTAAGAGGGTATAAGGCCATAGCGGAGAGAGTGAATGAATTCTTTGCTTCAGTCTTTACTGAGGAAGATGTAGGCATGTTACCCATGACTGAAGTGGTATTTAAAGGTGATACTTCATAAGAATTGAAAGAAATATCAATACACCAGGAAGATGTATTACAACTATTTGATAAACTGAAGAGTATCAAATCACCTGGACCAGTTGGTATACATCCAAGGGTGTTGAAAGAACTGAAATATGAGATTTCAGATCTGCTATTAGTAATCTGTGAACTATCATTAAACTCATCTGTAATACCTGAAAATTGGAGGATGGCCAATGTAACGACAATTTTTAAAAAGGGTTCTGGGGTGATCCAGGAAACTACAAACCGGTGAGCCAGACGTCAGTACCAGGAAAGATGGTAGAAACCATCATAAAGAACAAAATCACTGAACATGTAGATAGTCATGGCTTAAGAGACAATCAACATGGCTTTAGCCAAGGAAGGTCTTGTCTTACTAATCTGTTATGTTTTTTTGAAAGTGTAAATAAACAGGTAGACAAAGGTGAGTCAGTTGATATAGTATATCTGGACTTTCAGAAAGCCTTTGACAAGGTCCCTCATCAGAGACTTTTGGCAAAATTAAAAAGTCATGGGATAGGAGGCAGTGTACTATTGTGCATCAGGAACTGGTTAAAAGATAGCAGAGGGTAGGGCTAAATGGCCAATTTTTCCAATGGAGAAAGATGAATATTGGAATACCCCAGGGATCTGTGCTGGGTCCGCTGCTTTTTAACATATTCATAAATAACCTGGAAATGGGAATAACGAGTGAGGTTATCAAATTTGCAGATGACACAAAACTATTTAAAGTTGTTAAAACCCATGAGGATTGTGGAAAATTGCAGGAGGATCTTGATAAATTGGAAGACTGGGCATCCAAATGGCAGATGAAATTTAATGTGGACAAGTGCAAAGTTATAGACCTAGGAAAGAACAACCCAAACGATGGTTACGGAATGCAAGGTTCCACATTGGGAACCACCACCCAGGAAAAAGATTTAGGCGTCGTCATGGATAACATGTTAAAACCCTCCGCCCAGTGTGCAGCGGTGGCCAAGAGAGCAAATAGAATGCTAGGTATCATAAGGAAAGGAATGGAAAATAAAACAAAGGATATTATAATGCCTCAGTATCGTTCCATGGTGTGACTGCACCTTGAATATTGTGTGCAATTCTGGTCGCTGTATCTTAAAAAAGATATAGCGTTATTAGAAAAGGTACAGAGAAGAGCTACCAAAATGGTAAAGGGGATGGAAGGATACCCCTATGAAGAGAGGCTAAAAAGGTTAGGGCTCTTCAACCTGGAAAACAGATGGCTGAGGTGAGATATGATAGAGGTCTATAAATTAATGAATGGAGTGGAACGGGTAAGCGTAGATCGATTGTTTACGTCATCAGAATATAGAAAGACTAGGGGGCATGTTTACTAAACATTCCTAACGTGCGGGGCCGCGGTAGTGTGCCTGTGCCATATAAGGAGTGGGCGGATCAGGCTGAAAAAAGGAAAAAAACAACCGTACGTGTGCGCGCCGCGCAAATGTGCGGGGCCCACATTAGCGCGTGGGAAGGCTAAGTGGGGTGCCGCTGGGCACATAGAGGAACAGAGCCGTAGCACAACGGTGAAGACATGAACCAATGGTGCAGGGGCCACAGGTTCAACTCCCCATTGTGCTCCACAAAAAAGGCCAGCTGAGGCATCAACTTTAATGGTTAAAAGTGGTTGAGGAGGCAAAATAATTTTGGGTGGCAGAAGGCGGCGCACTGTCATTGTGGGCGGCAGAAGGCGGCGCACTGTCATTTTGGGCGGCAGAAGGCGGCGCACTGTCATTTTGGGCGGCAGAAGGCGGCGCACTGTTAATTGTGGGCAGTAGGAGGCGGCACACTGTCATTTTGGGCGGCAGAAGGCGGCGCACTGTTAATTGTGGGCAGCAGGAGGCGGCGCGCTGATGGGCATCAGGCTGCGTGCTGATGTGTGCGGAGGCATTCAAATAGTGGGCGGCAGAAGTGGCGCGCTGATGTTCATGCATAGGAACAGAGCCACAGCACAATGGGTTGGACACTGACCAATGGTGCAGGGAGCAGGGGTTCAATTCCGTACAGTGCCCAGTAAACAAGGCTGGCTGAGGCATTATATATTATGGGGATGAGTGCTGTAGGGGGCAAGTTAAGTTTATTTTAGTACTCACGACTAGCAGACGCACACGCAAAGTGTGTTAACATAAGGCGGCCCATACGGCACATGTTACAGCTCACTGTCCGCCAAGGCACCCTAGAATGTCCCCTAAAGGGCACCATATATGTTGCGGCACAGGGTAAGGTATAGTGCACCTTATATGGATGGCAACCATAAGGTGGCCAATAGGGTGCCCAATAAAGCACCCGCAGAGGCACCCCATGGGTACAGTACGCTGAGGGTGTTATTGCTGGCAGCAACATATGTACAAGAAATAAAACAATGCTGTGGAAAACCCTATCAGATAACCCCACTGTGGGTTTGAACCCATGACCTCTAGCATCATAGGCAGTGACATAACCATTGGGCTACAGCTGACAGCAAGCCCCTGGCTAGCTGCAGAGAGCCTGCATGTCACCCCCACAGACAGTCTGCTGTTGTAGACAGGATAGGGTTAGGCCACCTGTACCCATGATGCACTGCACATGCAAATCAGCTGTCCACAGATGCACACAAGATGGGGAATGCACCTCAACAGCTCCCCGGCCTGGCAGGAGGAAGTGTCCATGTGCACCCACACAGCACCCCAGCCTGGTAGGGTGTACTGAGCGGGTGTTCCACTGGCACAGAGTAGCTACACCCTGTCGCATTGTGCGGGTACTGTGCTCACCCTGAGGGTGCGATGAGGCGCCCAGGACCAGGTCCACAACACCCTCCATGGCTGAGAGAGGCCATGTCAGAGCTCCAAAGCAGTGTTAATCTGTGAGATAGGTTGTTTCTGCAGAAACATCCTGGATATATCTGTCTGTCTCAGTCAGGGGAACCCCCCATGGACCCCCAGGTGGGCCATGCACCACCAACCCCCCCCCCCCCCTGCCGAGGGTGGCAAACAGGGTCACCCATCAACGGATCCACATTCTACCCCCCTGCAATGATGGCAGTAGAGTGGACCATCAACCCCAGCCCTACTGGGGAACAGACACCCCACAGGGCAGTCACAGCAGTTCTATACACCCCCAGAACACAATATCAGACAGACATTAGGCCTGGATATGCTAAGCTGCACCCCACCGCTGTCAGATATTCTCCTGCAGCAAGCCATCAGCTGCTGCACCCTGCATGGCACCCCTTCAAGACACAGACCAGCTGAATACAGTCTGCTAGTTAGTCCTGGTGGAAATGCATGCACCCAGAACTGGGATGGCAGCACACACAAGCAGTTACATCAGTGACTGGACCCCAAAAGGACACCCATATATATCACATGAGAGGAATACTATATAGCACTATGGGGGTGCCTAGCCATGCTGTGGTCACTGCACAGTCAGGGTGGAGTGATCCCCCAGCAGCACATACAGAGGTCACCCTGTCTGAGCTATACCCATGGTACCTTGCTGCTCATTATGCACATTGGCAGACCAATACTGGCAACAGTGCTGGCAGTGTGGGCTGTGGAAGGTGTTTGCAGCCACCACACACTATATAGACAGACACACACCCCCACACCTATGCCAGCAATGTGCTACTATAGAGGAGGTTAGTAGCCCTGCCCACCACACCTGTCCTAGGCATGGTACAGCCATGGATATGGTACACAGTACTGCTGGGGGTCACTCCCCAGGGTGGTAAACACTGTCAGGGGCCAGACCTGGAGCACGCACCGCAGACATCAGACAGCTTGTTCTGATGGAGCTCAAGAAGCAAACAGTGCTGAACGTAGGACTGTCTATCTGCCGGTACCCACATCAAACGTTTGAGGGCTGTGTACTGTGTACCCAGGTATAGGGTGGCATTGCTAAGGTACGCAGGTGCTAGATCTGGGAGATGCACGCAGGGCCCAATGTCCTGCCTCTCCAGGAGGCATTGGCCAATGGGGCCTGTGGGTGTGGGTGTGTCTGGCCCTGTTGTCTGCTGCTTTACGGCAGAGTTTCCCTACTCCAGTCCTGGTGTTCCAGACACTGTTCGGGTCTTCATGCTGTCCCCTATGAATATGCATGAGCTACATCTGCATACCATGGGGGTGGTGCAGACATATGCAGCACAGGCATCTTTCTTAGGGGAAGCATGGAACCTGAATGGTGTTTGGCCCTCCAGGACTGCATTTGGGAGACTCTGCTCTAGATAATGTGCCTGTTTATGGTGTCTGTGTTTGGTGTGGTAAAATATAGGTGTATTAACCATGCCTATGTTCTCAGCAATAAAGATTTGTCCTTACTATCATGGTGTAGTTGTGGGACAAATATGTGGACAGGGTTGGTAGTAGCTGCAGCTGGGATTTGAACCTGTGACCCTCTGGTCTTAGAGGTACTGGCTCTGTCCGCTGCACCACACTGTGGCCACAGAGACAGTGCAGTCCCTGGAGATGGTAAACCTGGCATGATGGGGTCGCAAACCCTGCTCTGCACATGTTTACTGTGGGCTCATTCACCTTGTCTGGTCACATACGTGCAGATAAACCCTGGAAATGACCACGAAAAACAGGGGCTATACTTTTAGCCAAGCTGGGCAACAGTGCTATTAATGGGCAACCATAGGGAACACTCCCAGGAAAGCTCCAAAGATGGCAATTAGTTTTGGTGGAGTCTCCGCTCCGTAGACCCTTCCAAAATTCATTTCTTTTTTCTGGAGCTTTCCTGGGTGTGGTTTTTATATTTGCCCATTACTATAACTGTTCCCCAGCTGAATTACTATTTTTAATATTTTTGTTGTGGTCATTTTCTATTTTTATTTTCACTTTTGTGCTGTGCACATGTATCACACTGCTTACGTTTTGCAGGTTTCCCCGGTTTTCCTGTACATTGCTGACGGAAATGGTTTCTCTTCCCTTTAACTGCCCTCTACCGCGAGTGTTTCACTCGCGCTATTTTTTCCTTGTAAATTCGGGCCCGATAATGTGCAGGGAGCCTCTCCCCTCCCCTTCCCCGCCCATTGACCCCGTCTCTCCGCCCCTCGGGAGCCTTCCTCCGCCCTCCGTTAGCCGTTCCACGCCTCTATCGGACATTTGCGGGCCCGTACTTGTGCGGGGCCCGTTAGTGTGTCGCGCACATGCGTGGGGGTTCATCGCACGTGTGCAGGGCGTTTAAGAGCATTTAGAAGCGTTTAAGTGCCACTTTTCTGTGCGCTATTGTGCGGCGCGCACTTTTGCGGTTTTTAGTAAACATCCCCCTAGGTGACATACAATGAATCTACCGGTTAACCTATTTAAGACTAATAAGAGAAAATATTTTTTCACTCAACGTGTAATCTAACTCTGGAATTTGTTACCTGAGGATGTAGTAAAAGCTGGGTTTAAAAAAGGTTTGGACGACTTCCGGTATGGCACTGAGCTGATCGGACATCGTGCAGATCAGCTCCGGGTACCCACCCCAAATAGCAGCTATAAATTCTAACTGATCGCGGCCAAATGCCCCTGGCTACCTCCAAAAGCAACAGGGATAGTGGTGGGGGTGCGGAAGTGCCTTCATCGCGGGCCGAGAGACCCCCGATGGCTACAAAAACATCTAAGCGGGAGAAAGCAAGAGGCCCTGACCCAAAGATGGCGGAAGGAGCGACGAGAAGTCCTGGGTCTGAGGGCGAGAGCAGCATGGTGGCTGACGTGAGTGCCGCGGTAGTGCGGGCCCTAGATGAGCGCTTTAATGAGCTTGGAGATCGGCTGAACTCTGTGGCACAAAACATCGCTGATTTCACCGGGCGGATGGAGCATGCTGAGACAAGGATCTCGGATATGGAAGATGCTCAGCACACTCTAACGGCTAGAGTGCAAGCCCTGGAGACCCTTGTCAAGCAGCAGGGTGAAAAGCTAGAGGACCTGGAAAACAGGGGCCGCCGGAAAAACTTGCGGTTTATCGGCATCCCGGAGACGGTCGCAGAGAATGCTTTGCCCCGATACCTTTTGGACTGGATGGGAAGGCTCCTGGACGATGCAGGGGAGCGCCCTATCGTGTTGGAGCGAGTGCATAGACTAGGCCCGAGACATGATCAAGCGCAGAGACCACGTGCAGTCATAGCCCGCTTTCTGGACTACACCCAGAAGGAGAAGGTGCTGAGAGCGGCCCGCGCTCGTCGGAGACAGGCTGACGACGTCGATCACCTCCTGGTCTTTCAGGATTACTCTCTGCTGGTGAGCCAACAACGCAGAGCCTTTTCGTCCATCTGCGCCCAGCTAGCGAACAAGGGGATTCGCTTCTCATTATTTTACCCGGCGAAATTGAGAGTGGAACATCGAGGACAGACACGAATAATTAGGACACCGGAGGAGGCTCACACCTGGATGGAACAACTGGCTGAGTCATCAGGGGCTGGGTCGTGAGGCTTGCGGCGGTAAGGATCATGACGGAGAGCAGCGTGCAGTCCACCTTGGATGGAGTAGCAGTGCTGTGGCCTGCGAGGAGAATATCGGCAGTATGGACATGAGGTTCCTGGGACTTATCTTATTGTTGTTTGGGTTGGTGGCCCCTGGGGAGTTGTTTCAAGGGGGGGACGATAATGTTTGAAAGTGGGGAATGGTGTCTGTGCATAGGGCTGGCGCCCGGGGGATGGGTCATATAGCGGGTACCTGTAATGGGAGCTCGTGGGCTGAGATATATGGGGCTGTGGGCCTAGAACTCTGGGTTCATTTCTCCCTGGGGTTTTCCCCCATAATTGTTAAGCTTTTCCACTTAATGCTCCTTCCTCTCTTGCCTTTGCTTTGGGTTGTGCTATAAGGGAGGCGGGAGGGGATACTTAGGAGGTGGGCAAGTTACTTAGTTGCGGGTTAGTTAAGTTACAGTTTGGGACAATCACAAAGTAACTGTTGCATTTGTATCTGTTGTTCGTAATAATGTTGCTGGAGAGATGGGGGACAATTGAAGTGTAAATTCCCTGTTTTTCTTCTCTTTAAATGAGTTTTGGCCCATATAATTACCCGGGAAGGCAGGAAAAAAATAAAAATAAAAAAATAAATAAAAAAAAAGGGGGAAGAAGGAGGGGGGTAGTTGGGCTGGCATGTCAAGTGAAGGGGGGTGAAAGTAACCCTGGGGTAGAGAGGTGTGGGGGAAGATTTAAGGAGACGGTAGAAGGTGAAGGGTAATCCTAGGTAGCGGGGGGGCAGGGATTCTTGCGAGAGTGGGTGTGTCTGGGGTGGGCCCGATGCCAATGGAAGTGTCCGACCTGTTGGACGGACTGGCTGGGAAGGAAGGGTGTGGGGGGGGCTGGGGGAGGGGGGAGGTAATTAGGGATGGGAGGGTTCACACTCCGGGGTTTAAGAATTGGCAGCACAGAAATCACAGGGATGATGTGAGTGGGGGGTTTCAGGCTGGGGGAGCCCCTCTGGTACGCTCAGATTTTTCATTTTGGAGGAGCCTTGACACTGCCCCATCCCCCTGAGGGTCGTTACCTGGAATGTTTGTGGCCTAGGTAACCCTATTAAAAGATATAAAGTACTCCAAGCACTGGCCCGACACAACTGCGATATAGCCCTGTTACAGGAAACCCACCAGTCGGCTGCAGAGCATAGTAAGTTGTGTAGGTCCTGGGTGGGGCAGGTCTGGGGGTCCCCGGCTACGGGGAACAAGGGGGGGGGTTGTTATTTTGGTTCACAAGAAGATTCGCTTTGTGGCGGAGACGGTCATTGCGGACGAGGTGGGTAGGTCTCTGTTGATTCATGGTCAATTAGAGGGGAAGCCGGTGATTCTCGGGACCCTTTACGGACCTAATGTAGCTGATTTTGGCTTTTATAGCAAGTCAGCCTCCAGATTGGAACAGCTTCCCGAGTGCCCTTTGATCCTGGGGGGGGACTTTAACGGGGTTATGGATGTAGGCCTAGATACGTCTCGAGGAGGGGGGACGAGGGAAAGGGGGACGTCTTCTCGGTTGCTACAACGCTTTTGTAAGCAATTGGGTGTAATTGATCCGTGGCGGCTGTTGCATACCTCGGAGAGAGACTTCACACATCAATCCAGAGCGCATGGCACCAGTGCCCGTATAGATTATTTGTTTCTATCAAGGGAGTTATTTGCCCATACGGAGGCGGCTCAGATCGGTCCATTGGAGGTCTCTGATCATGCTTTGGTCTGGCTGGATCTGAACTGGGGGGGTGATACTGATCGGACGCGTATTTGGCGTTTTCCCTTGGGGTTGTATCATGATGCGCAGTTTCGTCATTTCCTCCGTCAACGGTGGACGGAATTTGCGAGTGATCACCGAGTCCATGAGGATGATCCTGAATTGATTTGGGAAACGGCGAAAGTGGTTCTTAGGGGAGATATCATCGGTTATGCTGCACGAAAGCGTCGGTTACTCGCGGAATGCATCATGACATTGGAACAACAGGTCACTAAACTTCGGCGTCGGTGTGCCCAACTACCGACGGCGGAGAATAGGAAGAGGCTTTGGGAGACCCAGGTCGACCTCAACGAGCTGTTGCATCAGAAAGCCAAGAAATCGATTCTTTATTACCGCTATCGGTTGTACTGTTATGGCGATAAGCCTGGGAAATTGTTGGCTCGTTGCCTGGGGGGCAGACAGGGTTCTGCCCTGGTGGCGGGCCTCCGGGATGACAAGGGCATAGTACACAAGGCGAATGGGGATATTGCCAGGGTTTTTCGGGGTTTTTTTCAGTCACTCTACAAAGGTGAGGCGGGGCCCGGTGCATCCCTGCCGGACTATTTGAGAGATTTGAATTTGCCGCGGCTTACTGAGGTGCAGAGGGGGGCGTTGGACCAGCCTCTTACATCCCAAGAGATACAGTCGGCTATTTCGGTGGCTAGTTGCTGTAAGGCTCCCAGTCCGGATGGCATGAGTGCGGAATTCTACAAGATACTGGGTGACTGTGTTAGTCCGGTGTTACGAGGGGGGACCGGGGGGCTTTTCGTTGGGGGCAGAACCATGCTCATATTACTCTGATTCCCAAACCAGGTAAGGACCCGCTGCTAGCAGCCTCGTACCGGCCCATTTCCCTTATTAATTTCGACCTAAAAGTTATGGTGAAAGTTTTGACTCTTAGGTTAGCTGAAGTATTGGGGAGCTTAGTTCATGAGGCACAAGTGGGCTTTGTTAAGGGGCGATACGCCGTGCGTAATCTCCGGAAAATCCTGGCCTCCTTGGAATGGGTACATGCTCGACAGATGCCCTCGCTACTAGTCAGCTTTGATGCCGAAAAGGCATTTGATAGGGTGAATTGGCAATATTTGTGGGGGCTGTTGCCATATTACGGCATCGGGGATGCCTTTTGTAACATGGTGCGGAGTTTATATCTAACGCCGACGGCGGGGATTCTGTGCAACGGAGTGCTTTCGGAGGAGTTTGCTTTGGAGAGGGGTATGCGTCAGGGCTGCCCCCTCTCCCCATTGTTGTTTGTTCTCTCACTAGACCCTTTGATTCGCAAAATTGTTCATTCGGGTATGATCAAAGGTGTGGAGATGGGATCGCAGGAGTTTGTAATCTCAGCTTTTGCAGATGATCTGTTAGTCCATGTGACTTCCCCATCAGCTTCTCTTCGGAGTCTTTTGGAGGAATTCAGGCGATTTGGGGCCTTGGCGGGCCTCCGCATTAATTATGATAAATCGGAAGCATTGGATATTCTAGGGCAACTTCGTGGGTCCTGGGAAGAGGCCTTTCCCCTCCGGTGGGCAGGGGAGGAATTTGTCTACTTGGGTATAGTGCTACCTCGTCAACCCCAAGAGCTATACAGACGCAATTTGGATCGTACATTGCGACGTTTGATGACACAGTTGCAGGCCTGGGAGTATCTCCCCTTGTCTTTGTCTGGGAGAATTGCAGCGATACAGATGGTTATATTACCACGTATCCTTTACTGGTTGCAGACCTTGCCAGTTTGGTTATTACGTCGGGACTTGCGACGTGTGGAAGTCTCTCTTAAGCGGTTTCTTTGGAGAGGGCAGCGGGCTCGGATCCCGTGGGGTAGGTTACTGGGGAAATGGAAAGATGGGGGTATGGGGCTGCCTGATTTAAAGCTGTATGCTTTGGCGTGTCAAGCGAGACATTTAGGAGATTGGTTAGGTGGGACAGAGGATTACACACCTCGGGCTGTGGAGGAGTGTTTAGTGGCACCGTGGACCTTGCTGGGGGTTTTGCATGGGCGCCTTAGTGATTTGCCGGAGGCGATTCGGAGAAGCGCCCTAGTGGGCTCGGCTAGACGCACCTGGCAACAGCTTAATAAGTATTGGACTGCGCCCTGGGGTGTTTCTAGTTGGTTACCCCTCCAGGGGAATGCCCAGTTCCTCCCGGGGTCCGACACGAGGGTGTTTAGAGACTGGTGGGGCCCGCGGTATACGGACGGTGGGACATCTTGTCGAACCCTCGGGATGCTGCAAATCCTTTTTGGCCCTGAGCCGTGAGTATGAGCTACCTACTAGGCACTGTTTTGCCTATATGCAAGCCGCTCACTACGTGGCCTCACTATCGCGGGAGGCGCTGCACATTGACGCTCGGCAATGATTATGGAATTTTTTGGGATAGGGGAGGATAGTCCCCCGTCTATTTCTCAGCTGAAGAGTCGGTTGGATTGTTATAGGGTACTTCCCGATTATCGGGGGGTCGAGTTGGCTTGGGCTGCTGAATTGGGAGGGGAGGTGGCCCCGGGAATGGTCAGCAGGGCTTTGAAATGGATTGTTCACGTGGCACAGGGGGCCCGCTGGAGGGAGATCCAATTTAAGTGTGTGACTCGAGCTCATATTTCACCACGGCGAGCCTTTCGGAGTCAGTTGGGGACGGATGGCAGTTGCCCTCGATGTTCGGCACACTTGGCGACTTTGCTACATATGTGGTGGGGATGTCGTAGACTGCGGCCTTATTGGGCGAAGATACGGGATTTTCTTAGTCAGCTGTTGCAGCAGCGGGTTAGATGGACAGGCTCTTTCGTGGTTTTGGACCAGCTGGCGGTCCCCGGGCCTGCGAAGACCGGGGAGCGACTGCTCTTGCAGAAGGCCTGTCTGGTGGGTAAAGGGCCGATTCTCCGGTTGTGGAGGGAAAATCAGTCGCCAACCTTCAGTGAATGGCGGAATAATTTCCACTATTTGATGTTGCTGGAGCGCTGGCATGCGAGGGGCAGTGTCAAGCGCTGGACAGTGTTTATGTCAACCTGGGAACCCTATATTCAACAACTAGGGGCGCGTAGCCGTAATGAAATTCTTCAAATGGGGAGTTGAATGGCTGAGGGGGAGGAGAGGTGGGTATATCGTGCTTCCAATTTCTGTGCTAGTTTCTTTTGCTGCTGAGGGAGTGTGAGGGAAGGGGGGGAGGGGAGGGGGGGAGGGGGGGAGGGGGGAGTGGGGAGTGGGGGGGGGATAAAATGATAAAAGTCACCTGTTGTATTTTTTCTGCGGTCATCCGGAGGTGATAAGAGTACACCCCTCGTGGAGACCTAGTTCACTGTTTTTGTATACTTGTATTTCCTGGTGGATTTAAATAAAGTATTAAAAAAAAAAAGGTTTGGACAAGTTCCTGGAGGAAAAGTCCATAAACCATTATTAAAAGGGACACGGGATATCACTGCTTGAACCAATACAAGCATTGTGGAACCTGTGTCTTTTGGGGAAACTGCGAGGTACTTATGACCTAGTTCGGCCACTGTTGGAAACAGGATACTGGACTTGATGGACCTTGGTCTAACCCAGTATGGCATAACTTATTTTATTTATTTATCTGTATTTATATCCTGCTTTTCACCAGGTTAAAGCGGTCAATTGGGGGATACATTTAACACGAGGGGATATGAGACACATACACTAATACTTACAGGGAACATGGGCAATGGAGGGTTAAGTGGCCTGCCCAAGACCACAAGGAGTGCCTATAGGACTAGAAATCCCAGTCCCTCCGGCCTGAGATTGCTGTCCCCAGGTGGGACTATGAACTCCTGGCCCTCCGGCCTGAAGTACCTTGTCCTAACCACTAGACCACTCCTCCCCAACTTATGTTTTTATGTTCTTTGGAACTTCTGAAAGGATACAGGCATAGTAGAGGCAATATAGATCATTCTCGGGGATGAAAATTGCCCTCCATTTAGTGGCCAAAAGTATGTGCATAGGTTTCACAGCACCTGTACTTGTAGCTACAGGGAAAAGGGATGATGCAGGAGGAAGTAGTACACAGGAAGTTAAGCTCAGATTTCTTCCTATCAGCTGGGCCACTTGATTTTACTTCTCTTAGGCTTGTCTCTCATGAAAGCAGAGATCAGAATCAGTACATTGGCAATGAGCTCTAATGCTTGAGAGAAGGGACTTAAAGAGAGAGAGTAAGAAAGCCTTCAAATGAGTGTGACATACTCCCAATGAGTGAGACTTTGTATCTCTGAGGAGCAAATACTCCGAATGGGCTAGTTTTGCTCATACCGTGACAATAATGAACCTCTTATGGATATCATCTTAGTCTCTCAAATGTACTGCTAACACTCAGTGTAGTATTTGCATCATACCAAAGAGAGCTTCCTTCTGGAGTTCATAAAATGTAACAGACCCGATATTTGAAGGGCAGTTACACAGTTTACGGCCCTGTAAACCATGTAATTGCCACTGAGAGGGATATTCAATGGCACTAACATGGTTAGTGCTGCTGAATATCTGTGATTATCTCTCTTACACGCCCCACTGCTAACTGCTTAGCATTGGGGCATGTTGGGGGTAGGGTTGCCAACCAGCCGGTATTCAGCCGGCCTGGCCGGTCTTTACATGGCCAGGCCAGCTGCCAGCAGAGATCTACGACCAGCCGTTGAAAAGCCATTTTTTTGTTCTGGCCGTGAGACCAGGAGCAGCCAGAGCAGAAAACCAGCTTCTCGTCTCCTGGAGTCCTTGCCCCCCCCCCCTCCCCCAGCACAGCCTCACCCTCTCCTCCACTCCAGTTGTGGCTCCTGCTTCTTACAGATCCGCAGCTGCAATAGCACTCATAATTTAAAATAAAAACGAAACTGGTGCAGAACCTTCCGGCCCTATGAAACCCCTGCTGCTGCATCCTGCCCTCAAAAGTCGCTAGAAGGGGTGGGATGCAGCAGCAGGGGTTGCATATTGCTGAAAGGCTCTACACCGATTTTGTTTGTATTTTAAATTATTAGGGCTTTGCAGCCACGGCTCTGTAAGACACAGGAGCCACAGCTGCCAAGGGAAGGAGGTGGCAGGAAGGGATTGACATGAGGGGGGCCTGGAAAGGAGCTTACATGAAGGGGATGGAAGGGAGCTTACATGGGTGGGATGGAAGGGAACTTACACAGGGGGGGAAGGGAACTTACATGGGGGGAAGGTGGGAGCTAGAAGGAAGCTGACAGAGGAGTGAAGGATGGAGCTCGATGGGAGCTGACATGGAGGGAAGGTGGGGGCTGAATGGGAGCTTACATGAGGGGGGAAGGTTGGGGCTGGATGGGAGCTTACATGGGGGGAAGGTGTGGGCTGGAAGGGAGCTGACACAGGAGGAAGATGGTAGCTGGAAGGAAGCTTACATGGGTGAAGATGGGGGCAGGAAGGGAGCTGGCATGAGGGGAAGTTGGGGGCTAGAAGGGAGCTGACAAGATGGAGAATGGAAGGGAGCTGACATGGGGGGAAAGTAGGAACTGGAAGGGAGCTGACAGGGGGGGAAAGGAGGTGGCTGGAAGGGAGATGACAGAGGGAGGAAGGAGGGGACTGGAAGAAAGCTGACACCTAGGGATGGGACTGGAGGGGGACTGGAAGGGTGATGACACCTGTGGGTGGGGCTGGAGGAGCTGACACTTGGGAATGGTACTGGTAGGTGGCTGGGTAATGGGGGGATTGGAAGGGAGAGGCACTGGGACTGGAAGGGAGTAGACACATGGGGATGACACTCAAAGGGGGATGGACAGAGGGTAGGGTGACTGGAAGGCAGCTGACACAGGGGGTGGCACTAGGACTGGAAGTGAGCTGATACCTGGAATGATATTTGGACTAGAGGGGGCTAGACAGTGGGGAAGGAGGGGGACTGGAAGGGAATGGACACCACTGTCAATCCTAGGAACGCAAGGGGGTTGACATTAGAAGGTAATGGGAGAGGAGAACTGGAAAGGGGGCTGATACTGGGAAGGTTACTGGAACTGGAAATAGGCTGATGGAAGGAAGTGAAGAAAACAAAAGAAGAGACAAGAAATGGCAGATGGCTATAGACCATAGAAAGAGAGCTAAGAGAAGACAGGAAAGCAGATGCCTCAGATTGGGACCAGCATGATCAGAGAATAAAATGGTCAGACAAAGACAGAAAAAATAATTTTATTTTCAAGTTAGTGATTGGACTTTGTGCTATCTTTATATTTTACACAGTATGGGGAACTGCATCTCTTATATATCTGATGTTGTACTGCATGCGGAGTCTGGCTTCTTGGGGTTTCAATTAAATTTTTGTCTACATATTTTTTTTTACTTTAGGTTGTGGTCCCTTATTCTGTACTTGGTGAGGATCTGTGTTTTGAGTGTGTGACTGAGGCCATATGTTCTGTTAAGATGGAGTTTGTACGTAGAGATCTATACTGTATTGTAGTAATTTGACTTGTTTGTCTTTTCAAATAGGTGTATGGATGTTCTAGAGCCCCCTGCACTATTTATAGTACTGCTTTTTTCTGGGTAGGCCTCTTGTATGAGTTTTGGAAGTTTATGCTGGTATGGTATGGTAGATTTGGCCTTGTGGATCTTCGGTGACTTTTATAGGGTTTTATATTAGTTCACCTATATGCCTGGTACTGGAGAATGTTTATGTTGTTTTTAGTAAGATGCCAGAATCAGATTTTTTTTGTACTATCACAGCCTGTTTGAATGATGCTAAGTATTTACTGCTAAGTAGTTATCTTTATTCTGGCTATGTGTTTGCCCTTTCACTGCAATTTTCTTACAACATTGGATTTGAAGGAAAAGTACTAGCATCATGTGAAAAGAGTTCACAAAGGAGTTTTGGGAAAAAGGAGGGTGGGGTGTAGCTAACATTAATAATAATGAGGGAGGAGCGCCGATTTTATAGGTTGCAGGGGAGTACCAGAAAACCTAGCACGGCCCTGCAAGGGCTGGCCATACACATGCAGCAGGACAGATTCGGGCTGTGATCAGGGCTGTCAGCTGCCATGGTGGGCCCAAGTTGGCCCTGGGCAGGGCAGCAGAACTGAAAAAGAAAAGTGAAGCTGTGGGCTGGGCTCAGGCAGCATATGGGGTCATGCAGGTTGTCGGAGATTGCCGTGATCACCATGGCTGCTCCTGTTTAAAGCACGTGGTGCTTGTGACTACTCCCAGATACTGCCACCACAATCCTCACAGCAGTCCAGCATTCTAGAGTAGCCACAAGCACCATGGAAGGGAGCTGCTGTGGGGAGGGGCTGGAACTATAGGAGTAGCCTAGTGGTTAGAGCACTGACTTAGTAACTAAGAGACCAGGGTTCAAT
Organism: Ichthyophis bannanicus; assembly: GCA_033557465.1. Lineage (NCBI taxonomy): Eukaryota > Metazoa > Chordata > Amphibia > Gymnophiona > Ichthyophiidae > Ichthyophis > Ichthyophis bannanicus. The sequence continues at coordinate 333,629,513 of CM066036.1, read as the reverse complement.
TTCCACTTGCACTCCTTGTAGCCTTGGGCAAGTCACTTAACTCTTCATTGCCTCAGAAGAAAAGCCTGGCAATCTACTTCCTGTCACACTGCCAAGAAAACCCAGGAGCTGTTGGGTTGCCAGAAGTGGGCATTGACTCTAAGGCGCACACTGCATTACCTAAACCCCACTAGCAAGCTATACCTTTTTCCGTCTCCGACAGATCTGAAGCCTTCTCTGGCTTGTGAGTCCAGGGCAGTTGCCAGATTGCACCCCTCCTAATACCAGTCCTGACATCTGCTGTCTTTTATTCTCCAGGAACAAGTAGGAAGTCAGTCCCCACTTATTGGTGACCTCGGCACCGACGGACCCTGCGCAGAGCAATTCCCCAGCTTTCAAAGAAAGCTTTGGGATTGCTGCCACGCATGCGTGGTCCTCTTCCTGCCCAAGGATGCCATCTTGCTCAGTCTCCCTTTTTCCGCGGAGCCCTTCGGACACACGTCCTCGTCCCTCAGAAAAAGTTTTGTTTTTTCGCCTTAACATGCTTCTCTATTTTCTGGTTGCACCAGTCCTCTACCCGTCCTTCCCCTGCTCTATCTTTTAGAGCTATCACGGATGCTCCTTTTTCTTCATTTTTTCGTTACGGGCTTCGTGCCCTTTTTTCTTCTCTAACCACTGGCTGCATGGGTCTTCGACCGCACAGGGGCCATTTTTGCCCCTATGGCCACCGGATTCAAAAAATGTGATAGATGCTCTAGGAACATGTCATTTATGGACATTCATAACTGTTGTCTGCGGTGCCTCGGAGCCGACCATGATCCAGAAGTCTGTTCGCTCTGCAAGAAAATGTCCTCTAAGGCCCTGCTCAGCCGTAAGCAGAAATCTGAAGACATTTTCCGAAAGGCCGCATCAGAGTCCCCAGTGGCACCCTCAGTCGTCTCTCCTCCGGTGGGTTCCCCCCTATGGCCCCGCGTTCTCGGCGGCACTCCGACCAGGGGTCCCCCGAGGTGGAGAGGCGTAAAAAGAAGAAGGCCTTGAACTTGCTGTCCAGGGCTTCCAACAAGCACGAGTTCTCCCATGCCCGGTTGCTTAGCCCCCTTCGGCGACCCCGAGAGTTGGACAAGGAGCGGCCCCGCAAGGTACCCTGCACGGAAGTGGAAAGCCTCCAGCGAAGGCGCCCGGTCTCCTAGGGGTTGTCCTGATGAGGACCCCCTCTCCTCCTCGATGCCCGATCCGGTGACTCCGGTATCAGCGTCACAAGGCCTCACGCCTGCATGGGAGTCCCGCATGCTGGTGCTGGAATGCAGCGTTTCTGCATTCATTGCTTCCCAGCAGGCGCTCACGGCCAGCTTTGCTGACTTGTGCCCAGAGACCAAGGGTCCCTCATGTGGGACACCCAAATCCGTCCAGGAAACCCCCAAGAGCCACAGGCCTCATGAGTGCTGGGAAGGGAAAAGGACCCCACCCTTACAGTGAGGGTTCTCGATGTTGGTCTTGCTTGCCCTCCCGTTCCTCGGAGGGAAGATCGTCCAAGGCCTCCAGCACCAGGCCACCATCCATTGGACAGGGCGATCTGCCCAGCTCGGACTCCTTGACTGATTTCTCAGACTGGGAGTCTGATGGGGATACCTCCCCAGAAACCCATACCCACCGGGATCTTCTGTCAGACCCCTCGCCACCCGCATTCCAGCAGCACTTGCCATCCGAAGACACCTCCTTCTTGGTGTTCATTTGGGACATGGCACGGGCCCTTAACCTGGTCATCCAGGCTGAGGAGAACCCTCGTGCTGAAGAACTCGACATTCATCAGTACGAGCCCCCGCCCAGGGAATCCCTCACTGTGCCTGTACCGCCTATTCTATCTCAGCTGCTGCTCCGCATGTGGGAGGCCCCAGCCTCGGTCCCCATCGTGAACAAGTGCCTTGACACAATATACAAGGTGCAGTGAGGGCCAGGCTTCCGAAAGACCCAGCTCCCACACACCTCGATGATGGTGGAATCGGCCATGAGGAAGCAAAAGAGCCCAAAATCGCACTCGTCGGTACCTCCCAGCCAAGAGTCGAGAGCCCTTGATGCCCTGGGCAGCAAGGCCTACCAAGGTTCCATGCTCTCTTGTCGCATCCAGGCATATCAACTGTACATTGATATGTTCCTGCGCAATTTGGCTAAGGAACTCGGGGGCTTCTCCGCGGGCTTCTAGGGAGAGCCCCTTGGCAGATTCTGCACCCTGCTAAAGTCTGTCGCTGACTTCTCCAAGTACCTCTCTTAGGCCTCCTATGATGGCTTTAAGACATCGGCTCAGGTGGCGGCCGCGAGCATTGGGGCCCGCCACCAGGCATGGCTCCAATCCTCGGATTTGGAGCAATGGGTGCAGGAGAAGCTCCTGGACGTGCCCTGTCTAGGCAAGCAGCTCTTTGGCAAGCCAATGGAGGAGAAGGCTGCGGAAATTGAGACAGAGTTCATCACCAGGATCCGTCTCTCCCACAAAACGTCTACCCTGCCTCGGAAGAAGCAGCCAACCAAGAAGCCCTTCTTCCCTATAAAGGGTAACCAGTATCGGGGCTATCCACCATATCCGGCTACCCCCACTCTGACCACTCTGATGCAGGGAAAATCTGGCCAGGTGCATCGTAAGCCAAAGGGACTGAAGGCCCAAACACCGGCTCCCCTGCTACCCACTTAGGGGTTTTGACGCCATCGGCATAGCCCCTCGCCTTCCAGCAATGCAGCAGCCAGTGGGGAGACGCCTGTCCTGCTTCGCCCCAGCGTGGGCTTCCATCACCTCGGACACTTGGGTCCTCCAGGATGGCTATTGCCTTCACTTCGACAGGCTTACACCTCCTTTCTCCCTGGTGGAGCCTCCTCGACTCCCCGCACACCAGCTTCTGCTGCAGCGGGAATTACACGCCCTCCTTGTCCAATAGGCAGTCGAGAACATCCCTCTCCACCTTCAAGATCGGGGCTTCTATTCCCGGTACTTCCTTGTCCCAAAAAAGACGGGAGGTCTGCGGCCCATCCTCAACCTCTGCAGGCTAAACAAGTTCCTGGTGCGGAAGAAATTCAAGATGTTATCTCTTGGTGTGATGCTGCCCTTCCTCTGGCAAGGTGACTGGCTATGCTCCTTGGATCTAAAGAACACTAACACCCACATCTTAATCCACCCCCTATACAGGTACATAAGAACATAAGATATGCCATACTGGGTCAGACCAAGGTCCATCAAGCCCAGTATTCTGTTTCCAACAGTGGCCAATCTAGGTCATATGTACCTAGCAGTTTCCCCAAGGGACACAGGTTCCACAATGCTTGTATTGGTTCAAGCATTGATATCCTGGGTCCCTTCTTAATAATGGTTTATGGACCTTTCCTCCAGGAACTTGTCCAAACCTTTTTTAAACCCAGCTACACTAACAGCCTTTACTACACCCTCCGGTAACAAATTCCAGAGTTTGATTACACGTTGAGTGAAATAATATTTTCTTTTATTAGTCTTAAATAGTTTACCCTGTAGCTTCATTGCATGTCCCCTAGTCTTTCTATATTCTGATCAGGTAAACAATCGATCTACGTTTACCCGTTCCACTCCATTCATTAATTTATAGACTTCTATCATATCTCCCCTCAACCATCTCTTTTCCAGGTTAAAGAGCCCTAACCTTTTTAGCCTTTCTTCATAGGAGTATCCTTCCATCCCCTTTACCATTTTGGTGACTCTTCTCTGAACCTTTTCTAAAATCGCTATATCCTTTTTAAGATACGGTGACCAGAATTGCACACAATATTCAAGGTGCAGTCTCACCATGGAACGATATAGAGGCATTATAATATCTTTTGTTTTATTTTCCATTCCTTTCCTTATCATACCTAGCATTCTATTTGCTCTCTTGGCCGCTGCTGCACACTGGGCCGAGGGTTTTAACATGGTATCCACAATGACGCCTAAATCTTTTTCCTGGGTGGTGGTTCCTAATGTGGAACCTTGCATCGTGTAACCATAGTTTGGGTTGTTCTTCCCTAGGTGCATAACCTTGCACTTGTCCACATTAAATTGCATCTGCCATTTGGATGCCCAATCTTCCAATTTATCAAGATCCTCTTGCAATTTTCCACAATCCTCTTGGGTTTTAACAACTTTAAATAGTTTTGTGTCATCTGCAAATTTGATAACCTCACTTGTTATTCCACTTTCCAGGTCATTTATGAATATGTCAAAAAGCAGCGGACCCAGCACAGATCCCTGGGGTACACCACTATTCACCTTCCTCCATTGGGAAAATTGGCCATTTAGCCCTACCCTCTGCTTTCTATCTTTTAACCAGTTCCTGATCCACAATAGTACACTGCCTCCTATCCCATGACTCTTTAGTTTTGCCAAAAGTCTCTGATGAGGGACCTTGTCAAAGGCTTTCTGAAAGTCCAGATACACAATATCAACCGACTCACCTTTGTCCACCTGATTATTCACTCCTTCAAAAAAACATAATAGATTAGTAAGACAAGATCTTCCTTGTCTAAAGCCATGTTGGCTGTCTCCCATTAGGTCATGACTATCTATATGCTGAGTAATTTTATTCTTTATGATGGTTTCTACCATTTTTCCCGGTACTGATGTCAGGCTCACCGGTCTGTAGTTTCCCGGATCACCCCTGGAACCCTTTTTAAAAATTGGTGTTACATTGGCGATTCTCCAATCTTCAGGTATTAGAGATGATTTTAATGATAGTTCACAGATTACTAATAGCAGGTCTGCAATCTCATATTTCAGTTCTTTCAACACCCTTGGATGTATACCATCTGGCCCAGGTGATTTGCTACTCTTCAGTTTATCTAATAGTTGTAATACATCTTCCCGATGTATCGATATTTCCTTCAATTCTTCCGCACCTTTAAATACCACTTCAGTCATGGGTAACATCCCTACATCTTCCTCAGTAAAGACTGAAGCAAAGAATTCAATCAGTCTCTCCGCTATCACCTTGTCGCCTCTTAGTGCTCCTTTAACCCCTTTATCATCTAATGGACCAACTGACTCTCTCACAGGTTTTTTGCTACGTATGTACTTGAAAAGGTCTTTACTTCGCGTTTTTGCTTCCGCAGCAAGCTTCTTCTCAAATTCTCCCTTTGCCTGCCTTATCAATGCCTTGCATTTGACTTGCCAGTGCTTGTGCTGTTTCCAGGTTTCGTCGTTTGGCTCTTTTTTCCATTTCCTGAAAGATGCTTTTTTGGCAACAACAGCCTCTCTGACCTCACCTTTAAACCATGCTGGCAGTTTTTTGGACTTCCTTCCACTTTTCTTAAAGCGTGGAATACAGCTGGTCTGGGCTTCCAAGATAGTATTTTTCAACAACAGCCAAGCCTGATGTACGTCTTTAACCTTTGCAACTGCTCCTTTTATTTTTTCTTAACTGTTTTCCTCATTTTATCATAGTTTCCCTTTCGAAAGTTAAAAGGTAGTACTGTGGATTTCCTTACTATCCCTCCTCCACTAATTAAATCAAAGGCGATCATGCTATGATCACTATTGCCAAGTGGCCCCTACAACCTTATCTCTTGCACTAGATCTGGTGTTCCACTAAGGACTAGGTCTAATATGGCTTCCCCTCTGGTCAGTTCATGAACCAGCTGCTCCAAGAAGCAGTCATTTATTTCATCTAGGAACTTTATCTCCCTAGCATGTCCTGACGTGACACTGACCCAGTCAATACCGGGGTAGTTGGAATCACCCATTATTATTACTGCGCTGTAACGTTTGTTAGATTCCTTGAGTTCTTTGAGCATTTCATCATCCATTTGGTCATTCTGGCCAGGCACTCGATAATACACCCCCACTGCCATTGCTTTCCCCCTTTTACATGGAATTTCAATCCATATAGATTCTACAGCAGATCTTGTTTCCTGCAAAACTTTAATCCTTTCTGACTCAATGCCCTCTCTAACATAGAGAGCAACCCCTCCACCAATTTGATCAGCTCTATCATTTCGATATAGTTTGTACCCAGGTATCACAGTATCCCACTGGTTGTCCTCCTTCCACCATGTCTCTGATATTCCAATCATATCTAACCTTTCATTTAGTGCTATATATTCTAACTCTCCCATCTTATTTTTTAGACTTCTAGCATTTGCATACAAGCATTTTAGAGAATGTATTTTATTCATATTAATTTGGCTATTGTTAGACATGGGTAATTTGGGATCTTTAAGCTCTGTCTGCTCCATACTTGAGTGCATTTGGGCTACTTTACTCTTTTGTGGAACCTCTCTGCTTTTGGTAGTATCCTTCAAAGATACATTCTTCCGAACCATGCGCTCTTGGGTGACTGTCGGTTTTCCCCTAATATCTAGTTTAAAAGCTGCTCTATCTGTGTTAATATCTGTGTTTCATGGTGCAAGGAGAGCACTTCCAGTACAGGGTGCTCCCCTTCAGCCTTGCGTCCACCCCACGAATCTTCACAAAGTGCCTCGTCGGGGTCGCCGCTTACCTTTGGCACCAGGGCGTACCGGTCTTTCCCTACCTTGCTGACTGGCTCATTACGGGCTCCTCAGTTGAGGAGGCACGACAAGCGATGTTGCACATTATCCTCCTCTTGGAGAGCTTGGGGTTCTTGGTCAACTACCCGAAGTCTCACCTCGAGCCAGTGCAGGCTCTCAAGTTCATCGGGGTGTGCCTCAATACTCAGCAGGTGTTCGCCTTCTTGCCGGTGGATCGTTCCTCCCGCCTCCGAGCTCTGGCAGCTCACGTCCAAAGTGTTCACCAGGTCACCGCTCAGGCCATGCTACATCTCCTGGGCCACATGGCCTCGACTGTACATGTGGTTCCTCACGCCTGCCTACACATGCAAACAGCTCAGTGGTGTCTCAGTGCTCAATGGAGCCAGTCCCTCGGACACTTCAGGGACCCCCGTCAGGGTTCTTCCCGAACTCCGCTTGTCGCCGAGCAGGTGGCGAAACCTCCGCAACCTCCTGCGGGGATTGCCCTTTCAGGCCCCGCTGCACGATGCGGTGCTGATGACAGACGCTTCCCTGTTGGGGTGGGGAGCCCATTGCGGACCATTCTGCATGCAGGGCCAATGGTCACCCGAGGAGTCCCAGCAGCAGATAAACCTGCTTGAACTCCGAGCCATTCGGTGGGCCCTGAGGGCTTTCGAGGAACACCTCAGCGGGAGGTTGGTTGTAGTGCAGACCGACAACCGTGTAGCAATGTTCTACATCAACAAGGAGGGAGGCAAGGGATCACGCTCCCTCTGCCAGGAAGCGGTCCTCATCTGCTCTTTCCCTGCCCAATGGAGGATGTCCCTTAGGGCGACATACCTCCCGGGTCAGGAGAATGGCCTGGCAGACAGACTCAGCAGAATCCTTCGCCCCCACAAATGGCGGCTGGATCCCAGAGTAGCAGACTGGCTGTTTCTCTGCTGGGGGCCTCCAGAGATAGACCACTTCGCCAGTCCACAGAACACGCTGCTCCCCCGCTTTTGCGGGCCGGTGCCGTACCCGAACAGGGAGGGCCCCGATGCATTTCTCCTGGACTGGTCCTCCAGTCTTCTCTATGCATTCCCTCCTTTCCCCCTCATTGCGAGGACTATGTTCAAGGCTCAGCAGGATGGGGCATCGTTGATTCTCGTGGCCTCGGCAGCCTTGGTTCCCGCTCCTGCTGTCAACGGAGCCTCTGGTTCCCCTGGGCTCTGCCAGGGGTCTGCTAATGCAGGAGGGTGGTCGGGTGCTGCACCCGAACCTGACCTCCCTATCCCTCACAGCCTGGCAGCTGAATGGGTCTCCCTAGCCTCTCTGGCCCTCCCAGAGGAGGTTAAGGAAGTCCTCCTCACCTTGAGGAAGGACTCCACTAGGCGAGCTTATGCCTTTAAGTGGAAATGCTTCTCCATCTGGTGCTCGGAGCACCAGATCAACCCCTTCTCATGCCCTGTTCAGTGGGTTCTCCAGTACCTCCTCCACCTTTCAAGGGAAGGGCTGAAGTCAAACTCTGTCAGAGTTAATTTGAGCGCCATCTCGGCTAATCATCCCCCTATCGAGGGAAAACCCCTCTCGGGGCAGCTGCCCATCTGTCCTCCGGCAGAATGGGACTTAAATGTGGTACTCACGCAGCTCACCCATCCACCCTTTGAGCCGATGGCGACGTGTTCGCTCCGACATCTGTCCTGGAAGGTTGCCTTCCTGTTGGCACAGACCTCAGCCTGCTGAGGAAGTGAGCTCTAGGCTCTCATGGCTGGCGCCCCTTACACCAGGTTTTATCAGAACAGTGTGGTCCTCCATACCCACCCTAAATTCCTGCCTAAGGTCGTTTCAGACTTCCATCTCAACCAAGAGATAGTGCTGCTGACTTTCTCCCCGAGGCCCCATGCTAACCAGGCGTCGACTGCTTTCCACACTCTTGACTGCAAACGAGCTTTTGCCTTTTATTTGCAACGTACCCAGACTCATCGCAAGTCTGACAGGCTTTTCATGACCTATTATCTCAATAGACCGGGACAAGCAGTCACTAAGCGCACCCTCTCGGTTTGGATGGCAGACTGCATCACTTTCGTCCATGTGAAGGTGGGCTTCCACTGGATCGTTGAGTCACCGCACATGGGGTCCAAGCCAAAGCGGCCTCAGTGGCCTCGCTATGCTCTGTGACTCTGATGGACATCTGCCGGGTGGTGACCTGGTCTTCCACAAACACCTTCGCTGTCCACTACTGCCTGGAGAGGGAGTCCCACAGGGACAGCGCCTTCGGCCAGGCTGTACTCCAAAATCCATTCGGGGTATAAGCAACTCCTGCCCTCCGACCCTTCTTCACGGCTACCGAGGACGTCGCCCCGAGGATTCGGGCTCCTTCGGGCTTCTGCTCCTACTCACGGCCTCGTGGAGGCTTTTTTTGGATACAGGTTCGGTGGCCTGTAGCTAGGGAGTCCCATAAGTGAGGACTGACTTTCTGCTTGTTCCTGGAGAAAGCGTAGTTACTCACCTGTAACAGGTGTTCCCCAGGGACAGCAGGAATCAGTCCTCACTACCCTCCCGCCTCCCCTGATGAGTTGCTGAATTCTTGTCCTTCCCTTCCCAATTGCGTGGTAGGGCTCGAGCTAAGGGACCTGACTGAGCAAGATGGCACCCTTGGGCGGGAAGAGGACCACGCATGCGTGGCAGCAATCCCAAAGGCTTTCTTTGAAAGCTGGGGAATTGCTACACGTGGGCTCTGTTGGTGCCAATGTCACCCATAAGTGAGGACCTGTGTCTTTTGGGGAGACTGCTAGGTACTTATGACCTAGATTGACCACTGTTGGAAACAGGATACTGGGCTTGATGGACCTTGGTCTGACCCAGTATGGCATATCTTATGTTCTTACTGTCCCTGGAGAACACCTGTTACAGGTGAGTAACTACACTTTTTGTACAGTATGGGGGGAAATGCATTTCTATATCTCTTGTGTTGCACTACATGCAACATCTGCCTTTCTGAGGTTTTAGTTTAATTTTTGTCTATATATTTCTCTTCGTTTTGTGCTCATTTATTGATGAAGGCCTATCTGTATTGTGTGTGTGTGTATGTACAACCAATGCTGGGTATTCTGTTAGTATGGAATTTCTGTTTAAGAACATGTAGCAATCTTGCTTGTTCAGTTTGCACATTGCCCTCTCTGCAATTATTTTTTGGGTACAGGGGACGGGACAGGAGATGAGGTGGGTGGGTGGGGGCGGAGCATGACTAGCCACAGGCGGTGGGTTTTTCTCTTTCAAAAAGTTGGCAACCCTAGTTGGGGGCATTCCCGGTAGGAGCAGAGGTGGTGACTATCCCTAACAGGGCAGCAGCAATATTGTGACCTGCGGCTAAAAGATAAGTGAGGAAAGCCCTCTCTTATCTTTAAGGCACAGGAGCTAACCGGGCAGCATGCAATATCGCTGCTGCCTAGTTAGCTAATATGGCTTCTGGCATGTGCAGCAAACCCGGAAATTCAATTCCAGGGCCGCATATGACCCCGGCATTGAATTTCTGGGGTTTGCGGTTGGCTGGCATGGCTATGCACCGTAGCAGTGCATAGCCTGCCTAATTGAATAGCAGGCCAAACATGTATAGGCAATATATTAAGGTGCACTTGGAAATTCCTCTTAATCAAGCCTCTATCTTTCTGCCACATTTTTTTGGTCTCTGATTGTATTTCTTGGTACTTGAGGATCTCTTGCCTCTCAATGTGATTTATAGAATAATCACTTGAAATGGACACCTCTAATCAGTGTCATTCTGATGTTTTTCTCCTTTACTACTATATAGTATTTGGTTTCCTTGCACCCAATTTTCTGTCCGTGGGAATCGGAGTATCCCAAGTGATCATAGCCTCTTCATTTTCCATAATTCTCTTAAGATAGTGAGCCCAGTGCTTTTCTGGTACAACAATGTTGTAGTGCTTACACAGTTTCCAATATATGAGCTGTGCCGTCTTGTTGTGCCTTTTTGTATAGAAATTTCCTGCCATCAGAACTGCACAGCCAGCTACAAGATGAGTAACTGTTTCCATCTCTTTCTTACAGAATCTATATATGTCTGTTTTGCCGTATTTTCCTATGCTTGATAACCATCTCATCCTTAATCCACTGTCTCATGCTGCAACTATCAATCTCTCATCTTTTAGTTTCAATTTACCTCTCTTTAGCCATTCTTGTGTCCAGTTTTGATCAACAAATGGTCCCTGGATTAATGTGTTCTATTTCCCATTGTATTTGTGCATTTGTAACTTAATTTTCTTTGTTTGCTGATCTAATTCTTTAAAAGTTTTTTTTTCTTTTATTTTGCAGGTTCCTTCCCTATGTGTTCTGGAGGATTTTCACCCATCCCTTCTACTTGTTAAAATGCTTGTCCATGTTTAATGATGGAGACAGATCCTGGACACTTACTTTCATACTTCAGCACTTTTTGTGCATTTGAATCTGACGATGCTATCAGGTAGGCCTGGAGGCCTATGATAGAAGCTCTGTATGTATAATCAATTTCTATAAGGCCCCATCTTCCTTTGGTTCTGAGGATATACATTCTCGGCATACACTGGTTCTTATAAATTACCTCATAGGCATGAAGGAGTTTTCTCATTCATACATCCAGTTTTTCAATATATTTAAGAGGCCAATCTACAATCCCAAAGCTGTATGAGAGTAAAGGAATTGTCAGCCAATTAAGGGCTTGTATCTTAATCTTCTGTAATATTCTTTACTGATCTTTTTTCTCAGTAATTTTTGCTTTATTGTCGCTCCTTCCTCTACTCCTAGTTATTTATAGTCTCCTTCCTGTTTAAGTTCTTTGATGGCACAGTTCTCAATCAGGAAAATATTTTCAGTTTTGCTCAATTTTCTCTAAGGAACGTTGCCTTGGCACAGGACTTAACAAATCCTGGGCACCAGGTCACCATGGTGCCTAAAATGTACAACCTTTTGCCTTTGATTTCTTTCCCCCAAATCTTGTGTGCACTTGCTCTACCACTGTGATCCAGCTCACATGAGCCACAGTGCAGGACACTCAGACTGGTCTCATGGTCGGAGTCTCACTGGCACTCTCTGTGCTTTTCTCCCCTCTCTCCTTCTCTGGCAAGGCTGCGATGGATGAGAAACCAGTGCCTCTCATGTCTCTCCTCTGCCAAGCTGTCAAAAGCCAGGCAGCTGCAAGAGCTGCACACACAGTAGCCAGGCCCTCTTCAAACTCATGAGCTCGCCCATAGTGGTTGGCTTCATGGTTCAGACTGATCTTGCGGTTTCAACTCAAAACCGTGAGATCAGCCTGACCCACCAGGCCAGCTGCTGTTGGCAAGATCACAATTTATGAATGAGGACTCGGCTGCTGTGTGTGCAGTTTTTGCAGCCGCCTGGCTTTTGCCAGCTTAGCAGAAGAGAGGTGGTTTCCCGCCATTCACAGCCCCACTGGAGGAGAAGGGGAAGAAAATCACAGAGTGTGCTAGCAAGACTCTGATGCCAAGAAAGCTTGCCCCCAAATAGCAACATGGTACTGCAGAGGGAGCAGCTGCTGCCACCACCTGAGTAAGTGTTGCCTGCCTGCTGCCACCTGCATGGAAGCACCCCTGATGCTCCCAACCAGCACAGAAAGTTTGGTGAGCGCTTGACAAGGGGGCCCAGGACTAGACCAGCAGCTGAAGGTCATTGCCTGCCCATGCTCACTTTATTAGGGAAGGGCAAGAGCAGCAGCTAAATGACTTTTCCAAAAAATGAATGAAGACATAAGAACTTCAAGTTCCAAAAAATACAGCGAGATCAGCATAATACAGCAGAAAGGTATAGAAATAGAGCCTGATATTGAGTTATGCCAGTGATGTGCCACTATGGCGCATAGCCGTGTGTGCCGAACTTTAACCCCAGATATTCAATTCCGGGTCATATGCGGCCCCAGCATTGAATATCCAGATTTGCTGCACAGCCTCCCAGATGCAGTAGATAACCGGGCAGCATGATATTGTATGCTGCCTGATTAGATGCTGCGACTAAAAGATATCTATCAACAAATTTATCGCTCTAAAACCATTACCCCACAATTTGCAAAACTTTTCTCAACCAAACTGTTCTTCAAATATATGGCTAGGTCTCAAACTTCCCGACACATTCAAGGCGTCCTGCCAGCAACCCAGCAGGGCCGTGCCAACTAGCATCAATGACCTGCCAAAATAGTGAACACTTGGTAAACTGTTGGTTGAACAATTGGTAAATATCATAAAATCCTTTATACAAAAATAGAGATCACAGTAAATGGTCAAATACTTGCAATATTAAAATAACTCATATCTTGTTTAACTTCAGTCCAAAAAGATTTTCCCAACAGTTTGTGATGATCCAAAATGCACACGAAATAACTTATCTCTAACTTATCTCAAATACTTAAAGTCCAAAAAGATTTCCCAACGCTGTCTTTGTAGCGCTCCCACGCGTTTCTCCTAAACAGGATTCTTCAGGGGAAAAAATTTTTTCTTTACTCGTGTCTCAAACACCGCTAGCGAAGCCAGGCTAAAGTTGCGGAGAAAAGCTCCTGCTTCCCGTGGCTCCCAATTCGCAGCCTAGTGTCAGCATATACAAAAAATCATCCGCTGGCAAAGCCAGGCTAGAGTTGCGAAGAAAAGCTCCTGCTTCCCGTGGCTCCCTACAAACAAACAAGAACAAGATCCATCCCCAAGGCATTAACAGACATCAAAATAAAATAATATAATATGATCTTATGCAGAACTAACATCCGTGTCAGAAAATAACGTCATCCACTAACCAATTCGCAGCCTACTGTCAGCATATACGAAAAATCATCCAGGAGATGCTGCCCACGTCTCCAGAGGCTCACCGCCCTTCTCCAAAAAATGCCGCGCATGCGGACTTGCACTGGCTTATAGATTTTATACCAGACAGGTAAATGCAATGACTACCTTCTACAGTCAAGTCAAACACGCTCTCCATTTGATCATGTTGTTTAAACCTGTTGGTTCTACCGATCTTATGATATTTACCAATTGTTCAACCAACAGTTTACCAAGTGTTCAATATTTTGGCAGGTCATTGATGCTAGTTGACAGTCTGAGACCTAGCCATATATTTGAAGAACAGTTTGGTTGAGAAAGGTTTTGCAAATTGTGGGGTCATGGTTTTAGAGCGATAAATTTGTTGATAGGTACAGTAGTATACGCTCTGTAAATACGCCCAAATATCACGTCAGGCGACTAAAAGATAGGCAAGCTTTTGCCTCGCCTATCTTTTAGCCTCAGGTCGCTAACCGGGCAGCATGCAATATCGCCATTGCCCAGTTACCGACAGTCACCACCTCCGCCCCTCCTCGGAATCCCCATGACAAGCTCCAATGCTAAGCGGTTAGCATCAGGGCCTGTAAGAAAAAAGATCAGGGATATTCAGCGGCACTGAAGAGGGAGACTGGGGACTGAAAATGCTAGTGGTCCCTTAACACTTTACTGGAGAAAGATGAGGTAGTTTGGGAACAAGCAAGGACTGTTAATCACCCAGGAAGCTGGTCACAGCTTACCTCAGCAGCACAGGCATAAATAGCTCAACCAGAGCTCTGTGATCCTCAGTCTTGAAGGACTATAAAAGGGGACTGTTACTTCTGGAGAGAGATCTGCAATTGTGAGTATATACTTCTGGGAATTTTCTGAAAGGAATTCTTTCTATTAAAGCTAATTAATCTGTGAACCCACTATTTTTTGTTAAATCAGTCAGGGCCTAGTAGCAGCAGTTTAAGTTTAAATTTAAAACACAGAAGAGAACTTTCTAGTTACATTTCATACCCAGCAAAGAGCTTGTAGTTTAAATTTAATAGTCACTCAGGGCCTAGCATCAGCAAAGTACTTTTAGTTTAAATTTAAAACACAGAAGAGAGCTTTCTGGTTAAATTTAGAACCCAGCAGAGAGCTTCTAGTTTAAATTTCGTAATAAGTTAGAGCCCAGCAGCAGCAAAGAGCTATAATTTAAATCAAATCAGAATATAGCTTACCTCAGCAGCACAGGACAGGGTACTGTGTAGCAGCCCTCTTTTAATAAGTGTAATTTCCCTCTCTCCCTCCCCAACACCCACCCACCCCTGGGATAATCGTAGCTTTATAGGTACTTACACATCTTAAAAGACAGGAGGTGCTCTCAGGTGAAGCTTGTTACCCAAATCAGTCATACACTAAGGACCTGAGATTAATTAAGCTTCAGGTGAACAAGGTATAATATTAGGTACAGTTGTAATAGTATAAATATCCATAGCAACCCTTAGTAAGTAAAGAACTTAAAGATCTAAACACAAACTTAAAACTAAGATGCAGACAGCAGTCCAGCAGCGAGATGGGGGCTTTCCAATCTTTTGCATTCAGTGTCACATGTATGATTTTCTCCCAGTTGCTGAGAGGTCTTACATGTGCACTTGGTGCAAGGAGCTCTTTGCTCTCAGGGAATGAGTCCCTTCTCTAGAGTAGCAGACCTGGAAAACATAAGAAAGACAGAGAGGTACATAGACGAGACCTACAGGGATATAGTCCTGAAGTCCAACCTCCAGTCTGGCAGCATCCCTGTTGCCATGGAGGAGAGAGGTCACGTGACAGGAGAGCATCACCCTGGTGTGACAGGACGTGATCCTGTAACAAGGACCTGTCCTCCAGGTGAAGTAAAATCCTCTCACACCGAGGAAGTTTCTCCAGGGCCATGTGCCCATGAGGGAAGGGTTAGGACAAACGTTATAGTTGGTGAGTCGATCATTAGGCATGTAGATAGCTGGATGGCTGGTGGACGTGACGATTGCCTGGTAACATGCCTGCCTGGTGCGAAGGTAGCGGACCTCACGCGCCACCTAGATAAGGATAGTGCTGGGGAGGAGTCTGCTGTCTTGGTACCTGTTGGTATCAATGACATAGGAAAATGTAGTAGGGAGGTTCTGTAGGCTAAATTTAGGGTTTTAGGTAGGAAGTTGAAATCCAGAACTTCCAGGGTGGCGTTCTCCGAAATGTTTCCCGTTCCACGCGCAGGACCCAAAAGGCAGGCAGAGCTCCGCAGTCTCAATGCATGGATGAGACAGTGGTGCAGAGATGAGGGTTTTGGATTTGTTAGGAACTGGGGAACATTCCGGGGAAAGGAGGGGCTCTTCCAAAAGGATGGGCTTCACCTTAACCGGGATGGAACCAGGCTGCTGGCATTAACCTTTAAAAAGGAGATAGAGCAGCTTTTAAACTTGATAATAGGGGAAAGCCAACAGTCACCCAAGAGCGGATGGTTCAGAAGAATGTATCCTTGAAGGATACTACCAAAAGCAGAGAGGTTCCAAAAAAGAGTAAAGTAGCCCAAATGCCCTCGAGTATGGAGCAGACAGAGCTTAAAGATCCCAAATTACCCATGTCTACCAATAGCCAAATTAATATGAATAAAATACAGTCTCTAAAATGCTTGTATGCAAATTCTAGAAGTCTAATAAATAAGATGGGCGAGTTAGAATATATAGCACTAAATGAGAGGTTAGATATGATTGGAATATCAGAGACATGGTGGAAGGAGGACAACCAGTGGGTTACTGTGATACCTGGGTACAAACTATATCGTAATTAGAGCTGAACAAATTGGTGGAGGGTTTGCGCTCTATGTTAGAGAGGGCATTGAGTAAGAAAGGATTAAAGTTTTGCAGGAAACAAAATTTGCTGTAGAATCTCTATGGATTGAAATTCCATGTAAAAAGGGGAAGGCGATGGCAGTGGGGGTGTACTATCGACCGCCTGGCCAGAATGACCAAATGGATGATGAAATGCTCAAAGAAATCAAGGAAGCTAACAAAAGTTACAGCGCAGTAATAATAATGGGTGATTTCAATAAAACCCACATAGTACATGACCTCATCACGGATTCAAAGCCTGATATACTATGCATCACTGAGACATGGATAACTAAAACTGACCCAGTAATCATCAATCAAATAAGCAAACCAGGATATACAACCTTTAACTGTCCCCGCTCCAAGAGAAGGGGAGCAGGAGTCCTAATCATGGCCAAATCAGGCCTAACTCTAACCAGCACACCACTAAGCGTGCTCGATGGCATTGACATACTCAAAATAGAAAACAGAACTCTATCCATATGTCTTATCTACAGACCACCAGCTTCCCCGTCGGAATCCCTGGCAGCAGCTCTAGAAACCATCTCAGCTACTGCACCCAAAAAGAACCAGATCATCCTAGGAGACCTGAACCTAGCCTCTACATCCGCAGTGCAATCGAACACTTTCCATGAAGCTATGGAACAACTGGGTTATGAACAAATCATCCAAAACGCAACCCACATCAAGGGTAATACCCTGGACATGGTGTTTCTACCCAACAAGCATCCTAGTCTGTTGAAATCCAAACCACGAATAACCCAAGTACCATGGTCAGACATCATCAAATCGAGCTAACCATACTGCTCCCCACAGCACCTGACCAATCACAACCAGACCAAGCATCTCACCAGCGAAGATGCTTCCAACAATTCAACAAAGAAGCCCTCCTCGAATCCGTAGCAAACCACGTGCATACGGATCTCTCGGACCTTGAGCTGCTGACAGACCTCTGGAACATGGGGATCGAGGCTACCTCAAAACCCACCTGGAGTCACCCTAAAAGCTCAACCTTAACCAAGTCTGAACCTTGGTACTCTGCAACCCTACGAGATCTCAAGAAGGTCCTGAGAAAGCAAGAACGAAAATGGAGAAAACACAAAACCGAGGAGCGCAAGAAGGTTTACCTCAACCTCCTGTCAACATACAAGAATGAGGTCAACCAAGCAAAGAAAACACACCACACATGCACACTCAATAAGGCCCTCAACAGGCCCAGGGAGCTTTTCGCGCTCGTCAAATCCCTCACCAAAGCTCCGCAAGAAACCAACCCTAGTGGTTCCATAACTGCCCAGCGGCTAGCGGATCATTATGCCAACAAGCTCAATCCCACAGCACCGGCCCTCCCCGCTCCAAAACAGGACTCAGCCAACTCCCTTCAAGTATTCAACACCCGGGGAAGTCCTGACCAGGGAGGAAAATGGTCAACCTTCCAGAGAGTGGATGACCAGCAGATAAAAGACATCATCACCAACCTAAGAACCACTACCTCCCCTCTTGACCCCTGTCCAGCCTCCTGGATCAAGGCAACCAAAGAGGAAATAGTGCAACACATCTCCCACATAGTGAACCTTTCACTACAACAAGGCCTCATGCCATCACTTCTCAAGAAGTCTCTTATACGTCCCATCTTGAAAAACAAAGCGCTCAACAAAGACGACCCTACCTCTTACCGCCCTATCTCAAGTATACCCTTCCTCGCCAAGATCATTGAAAAGGCAGTGCAGCGGCAGCTGCAAAACCACATTGATGACACAAACGCCCTTGATATGCATCAATACGGGTTTCGGCAACATCACGGCGTAGAAACCCTCCTGTTAGCCCTACTGGACAAACTACTCAAAGGTCTGGAAGACAAGAGCAAGATGTACATGCTTATATTCATAGACATCTCAGCAGCTTTTGATTCAGTGCATCACCTCACACTTTTAGAACGACTCGAGCAATGTTCCCTCTAATTTTCTGTAGGCTGTGTGCACATAAAATATCAGCTGTGCAGCTTTTAAAGGAAGGTTAAATTTTTGTGCGCCACATAACAACACTCGGAGTTATATACCTTAAAATTTGACTACATGTCAGAATACAGTATGTACACCACATTGATTTTAATCAAATTTATTGAAAATAGATGATTACTAAATGAAGCGGAAAATTTCTAATAATTACAATCACAACTTTTAAATTTTAAGACATCTGTGTTGTTTTCTATCAGAATCAGAACCGTAATTTTTGTGCGCTCTGTTGTAAAGTATGTGCGCTCTCTCGGCGAGGTGTGTGCGCGCGCACATGCACACAGCTTAGAGGGAACAGTGGACTCGAGTCCATAGGTATCTCAGGAACTCCACTAAATTGGTTCTCCTCCTATATAACAAACAGAATGCAGCAGGTCAACTTCAACAATGTCAAAGCAACCCCCTTCCCGCAGACCCAAGGCATTCCACAGGGATCCGCCCTCTCCTCCCTCCTTTTTAACTTATACATTCAACCAGTATGCAATATTTTCCAAGGCCACGACATCAACTACCATATCTACGCAGATGACCTAATGCTCTATACCCAACTAGACGTAAATAACCCAAACCTCAACAAGCTAGAAAATTGCCTACACGAACTTCAAGTCTGGCTCCAACGCAACAATATGTCCATAAACCACAAGAAAACAGAAGCAATGTGTATCTCCAGGAAACCAGGATTCGAGCCCCCCACAATGGTTACCATGAACAGTAATAACTACAACATCAAAACAGAGATAAAATATTTGGGAGTGATGCTTGATAGCAACCTGCATATGGACAAACATCTTCGAATCACCAATCGGGCTATCTTCCACAAATTAAGAGTCTTACAGCCCCTACGTAGCATCCTCGATCATACTGACTTTAGATCTGTTGCTCAAGCCCTCATCATCCCGCACTTGGACTATTGCAATGCCATACTGCAAGGCTTGCCAAGAAAAACTATAAATATTCTACAAATGGCACAAAATGTAGCGGCCCGAATCATTATGCAAAAAGGACTCTCTGACCACATTACGCCCGCACTAATTGAGCTTCACTGGCTCCCAATCACTGCCCGCATTCAATACAAAGTCATAGTCACGACTTTCAAACTCATCCATGACATAGCGCCCTCACACCTCAACAGCTTAATATCCAATCTGCCCAACAACAGAAGCAGACGAACGCCCAACCTAAATACCCTCTGTATCCCGAAGTGCTTCAAAAAGCATGCACCAGCAACAGAGCTTTCTCATTTATAGCTCCGGCACTCTGGAACCGGTTGCCAAGCGATCTACGTGAAGTCTGCGATCTGAAGGACTTTCGAAAACAACTTAAGATGCACCTCTTCCAATCACATTTCAACTTAACCTCATGAAATGCACCCAGCCGTAATGTAAATATGTATATAAGAATCATTTGTATAACTTGTAAATATGTTTTTAAGTACCCTGTATGTAGCTGCGATATTCAATCAACTGTAAATCCTGTAACCCCATGCGTGCTGTGCACTATCCCCCCTCCCTAATCGAAATGTATACACTCTAATTACCGGCCGGTACAGCCAACTCCCCCATGTATAGCAACCGCTGCTGATCACTGGAAGCAGCGGGATACAAATGTACATTAAATAAATAAATAAAATAAATAAATTAGCCCGGTATCTACTGGGTCAGTGTTGCGGCAGGACATGCTAGGGAGATAAAGTTCCTAGATGAAATAAATGACTGCTTCTTGGAGCAGCTGGTTCATGAACCGACCAGAGGGGAAGCCATATTAGACCTAGTCCTTAGTGGAACACCAGATCTAGTGCAAGAGATAAGGGTGTTGGGGCCACTTGGCAATAGTGATCATAGCATGATCGCCTTTGATTTAATTAGTGGAGAAGGGACAGTAAGGAAATGCACAGTGCTGCCTTTTAACTTTCGAAAGGGAGACTATGATAAAATGAGGAAAATAGTTAAGAAAAAACTAAAAGGAGCAGTTGCAAAGGTTAAAGACTTACATCAAGCTTGGGTGTTGTTGAAAAATACTGTCTTGGAAGCCCAGACCAGCTGTATTCCACACTTTAAGAAAAGTGTAAGGAAGTCCAAAAAACTGCCAGCATGGTTTAAAGGTGAGGTCAGAGAGGCTGTTGCCAAAAAAGCATCTTTCAGGAAATGGAAAAAGCAGCCAAACGATGAAACCTGGAAACAGCACGAGCACTGGCAAGTCAAATGCAAGGCATTGATAAGGCAGGCAAAGGGAGAATTTGAGAAGAAGCTTGCTGCTGAAGCAAAAACGCGAAATAAAGACTTTTTCCTTTTTCAAATACATTCGTAGCAAAAAAACCTGTGAGAGAGTCAGTTGGTCCATTAGATGATAGAGGGGTTAAAGGGGCACTAAGAGGCGACAAGGTGATAGCGGAGAGACTGAATGAATTCTTTGCTTCGCTCTTTACTGATGAAGATGTAGGGATCTTATCCATGACTGAAGTGGTATTTAAAGGTGTGGAAGAATTGAAGGAAATATCGATACATCGGGAAAATGTATTACAACTATTAGATAAACTGAAGAGTAGCAAATCACCTGGGCCTGATGGTATACCTCTAAGGGTGTTGAAAGAACTGAAATATGAGATTGCAGACCTGCTATTAGTAATCTGTGAACTATCATTAAAATCATCTCTAATACCTGAAGATTGGAGGATTGCCAATGTAACACCAATTTTTAAAAAGGGTTCCAGGGGTGATCCGGGAAACTACAGACCGGTGTGCCTGACAGCAGTACCGGTAAAAATGGTAGAAACCATCATAAAGAATAAAATTACTCAGCATGTAGATACTCATGGCTTAATGGGAGACAGCCAACGTGGCTTTAGACAAGAAAGATCTTGTCTTACTAATCTGTTATGTTTTTTTGAAGATGTGAATAAAGAGGTGGACAACGGTGAGTCAGTTGATATAGTGTATCTGGACTTTCAGAAAGCCTTTGACAAGGTCCCTCATCAGAGACTTTTGGCAAAACTAAAGAGTCATGGGATAGGAGGCAGTGTACTACTGTGGATCAGGAACTGGTTAAAAGGTAGAAAGCAGAGGGTAGGGCTAAATGGCCAATTTTCCCAAAGGAGAAAGGTGATATATTCATAAATGACCTGGCAAGTGGAATAACGAATGAGGTTATCAAATTTGCAGATGACACAAAACTATTTAAAGTTGTTAAAACCCAAGAGGATTGTGGAAAATTGCAAGAGGATCTTGATAAATTGGAAGACTGGACATCAAAATGGCAGATGAAATTTAATGTGGACAAGTGCAAAGTTATGCACCTAGGGAAGAACAACCCAAACTATGGTTACACGATGCAAGGTTCCACATTAGGAACCACCACCCAGGAAAACGTTTTAGGCATCATTGTAGATAACATGTTAAAACCCTCGGCCCAGTGTGCAGCAGCGGCCAAGAGAGCAAATAGAATGCTAGATATCATAAGGAAAGGAATGGAAAATAAAACAAAAGATATTATAATGCCTCTATATCGTTCCATGGTGAGACCGCACCTTGAATATTGTGTGCAATTCTGGTCGCCGTATCTCAAAAAGGATATAGCATTATTAGAAAAGGTTCAGAGAAGAGCCACCAAAATGGTAAAGGGGATGGAAGGATACTCCTATGAAGAAAGGCTAAAAAGGTTAGGGCTCTTTAACCTGGAATAGAGACGCCTGAGAGGAGATATGATAGAAGTCTATAAATTAATGCACTGAGTGGAACGGGTAAACATAGATTGATTGTTTACGTTATCAGAATATAGAAAGACTAGGGGACATGCAATGAAGCTACAGGGTAAACTATTTAAGACTAATAAAAGAAAATATTTTTTCACTCAACGTGTAATCAAACCCTGGAATTTGTTACCGGAGGATGTAGTAAAGGCTGTTAGTGTAGCTGGGTTTAAAAAAGGTTTGGACAAGTTCCTGGAGGAAAGGTCCATAAACCACTATTAAGAAGGGACCCAGGATATCAATGTTTGACCGAGTACAAGCATTGTGGAACCTGTGTCTTTTGGGGAAACTGCTAGGTATGTATGACCTAGATTGGCCACTGTTGGAAACAGGATACTGGGCTTGGTGGACCTTGGTCTGACCCAATATGGCATATCTTATGTTCTTATAACATCATGTGGTTATTAGAAATTTTTTGATAGAGACAAGAGATTGTGAGTCCTTCGT
Organism: Ichthyophis bannanicus; assembly: GCA_033557465.1. NCBI lineage: Eukaryota > Metazoa > Chordata > Amphibia > Gymnophiona > Ichthyophiidae > Ichthyophis > Ichthyophis bannanicus. The sequence goes on along the minus strand of CM066036.1, from coordinate 333,607,231 downwards.
GGATGAGGGAATGTATCCAGTACCTGTTTGTAGTGATTGTAAACCGCTCTGGTGCCCTTCCGCCTGGGCGGTATATCAGAAAATTGCATAAACATAAACACTAATTATGTTACTGCCGTGGAATATCCCAGTTAGAGGCATCTACACAGTTTACAGGGCTGCTAACAATGTAAATGCCTTTCGAATATCGGGCCCATTGTTCTTTTTGGCACAATGCCAGTATCAATGTCAGCACTAGTAGTAAATGAGATTGAGATCTTATCCAACATACCATGTTCATTACTGCCATGATGTGTGTAAAACTAGCCCATTTGAAGACACTGCCCTGAGAGATATACATCAGATCTTCTGTGTATCTGGATAAAACTGTAGCTTCTTATACTGTTCTTGTTCCATCCTTCAGCAATATTTTTGCTATACATTTTAGGGGGTACTTTTATAGTGAACTGCCTAGGTTAACTGGCCAGAAAGGGTGAGGGACTTGACTTTTCTTTTTTTATGGAACAGTTAGAGGACAGGTTTTGTGTTTTTCACACATCCTCTTCTCTCTTCACTTTTCTCTCTGCCTGACTGCCTTTGCATTTGGGACCTAGCTGCACTTTGAAGGCTAGTGCCGCCAGGCTCTGCTTTGCTGCCTTTCAGCAGGGGCTGAATTAGATATTGGGTGATGGCTTTTTGGGGGGGGGTGGCTATGAGAGAGAGAGAGAGAGAAACACTGGGTGATGGCTGTTTAGGACTATGACAGAGAGACATTGGGTCATGGTTCAGGAGCAATGAGAGAGAGAAACACTGGGTGATGGCTGGAGGTCTATGAAAAAGAGAAAGAGACAGAGAGACACTGGGTGATGCCTGAGGAGAACTATGAGACACTGGGTGATGGATGGGGAGGGCTATGAGAGAGAAAGACACTGGGTGATGACTGGGATGCTATGAGAGAGAGAGAAACACTGGATGATGTCTGTGGAGAACTTTGAAACATTGGGTAATGGCTGGGGGGCTGTGAGAGAGAGAAAGACACTAGGTGATGACAAGGGCTATGAGAGAGACACACACTGGGTGATGTCTGGAGTCTATGAGAGAAAGAGAGACACTGGGTGATGGTTGTGAAGAACTATGGGACACTGGATGATGGCTGGGGAGTTATAAGATACACTGGGTGATGACTGGGAAGAGATATGAAAGAGAAAGACACTGGGTAATGGCTGGGGGCTATGAGAGAGAGAGACACTGGGTGATTGCTAGAGGGACTATGAGAGAGACAGAGACACTGGGTGATGGCTCAAGGGCTATGAGAAAGATAGAAACATTGGGTGATGGCTGGGGTATAAGAGAGACAGAGACACTGGGTGATGGCTGTGGAGGACTATGAAAAAGACACTGGGTGATGGCTGGGGGGCTATGAGAGAGAAAAACTGAGTGATGGGGCTGGGGGGTTATGGGAGAGAAAGTGAGTGATAGCTAGGGGATTATGAGAGAGAGAAACACTAAGTAATAGTGGAGGCTTTGAAAGAAAGAGATATAGAGACTGGGTAATGACTATTGGGGCGGCAGTGGCTATGAGAGGGACAAACTGGGTGAAGGCAGGGTGTGGGGACTATGAGAGATTTTTTTTTTACTTCATATATTGTTAGGCCATGGTGATATGTGAAGCAAAAAAGGAAGTTGACTCAGGTCACCAATATGCTACTGGCAACATACTCATTGGGAATGGTGGGAGGGAGAGGAGGAGAAGGGTCACTGCTTTCTGTTGCCACTGTGCAATGGCACATTGTTGTTGTTATGTGCTGTCGAGTCAGCGTCGACTCATGGAAACCCTCTGGATAGTTGTCCTAAACTGTGTACGGTCTTCAGTCAGGCATCCATAGCTGCTGTTATTGCATCAAGCCATCTCATTGCTGGCCTTTCTCTTTTGCGTTGACCTTCAACCTTGCCAAGCATGATGTCTTTCTCTAATGATCTCTCTCTTCACATGATGTGTCCAAAGTATGAAAGTTGAAGTCTTGTAATCTGCGCTTCGAAAAAAAGCTTAGGTTTGATCTCCTTGTTCTTCGGGCAGTCCATGGTATATACAGTATTCTTTGCCAGTATCATAATTCAAAGGCATCAATTTTCTTCCTGTCTATCTTTTTCACTGTCCAACTTTCATATCCATATGATGTCATTGAACATACCATGACACATTAAGGACTTGATTTTTTCACCATAGAAAATGGGAAAACAATAAATCAGGCCTGGAAGAAAGGAATTATGATACACATTTTGGGGAGGGGGAACTCAGACCATGGCAGCCAGCTCCTAAATTTTTAAGTTGGCTCCTAGATTCCAAGAAAATTTGTCAAGGGTTGCCTTAGCACATTTGTCAAGGCCAAAAATCATCTTTATGTCATCTGAGAAACTTTTCACTATATGGAATTGTTACACTAATTATTAGTCACTAAAACTATAAAGCTTCAGGTCACGTACAAATAGCAGGCATGATGATACTTCGGCTTTATTACCTTCTTTAGTATTAAAGCTAAATCTGTATCCCAAAGAGTTGATGAGAGTAGATTAAGTGCCATACAAAACAGAAGTGGAGATGGGGAGTTTCTCTGAAATATTCCTTGCTGGATAGTGATGTTAGAAATGATGAACTGACCATCATCATACTAAGTTCAAAAGGAGTGTGGTTTGCCACATTTTCATAGTGACCTTAATGTACTCATCAAGCCAGACTATATTTAATAAATTTCAGAACAACTTATAATCCAGGAGTGCAGGGTGCTACCAAAAGCTTTCTTATAGTCAATCCATGATATACTGAGATTTCTGCTTTTCTTAGCACTTGCCATGATGGCTTTATTTAACATTAACTAGTATTTGGTGCCATATACTTCCCTCATATCGCTCTTCTGCTCTATTTTCATGATGTTATTGGAATCAGTACGATTGTATAATATCTCTAGATTGCAGGTAGATAAGTTATGGTCTATAATTTTTGGGACCATTACTTGGATCCCCCTTTGGAAGGAGAAGTGTTCTTCCTGTTTAAGCCATTCTGGTGTTCAGTCTGACAGCATGACCAATTGATTTTTGTAGTTTGCCTGATCATGGTGAAGTAAGAACTGTTTAAGCAAAAAATTGGATAAAAGGAGAAACACAAAAGGAAAATAAAGCGATATCTTGTTATTAGATTAACTTAATATATTCTTGAACTAGATTTTGAAATTTAAAACTTCTTCTTCAGGTCAGAATAGTAAAAGGTTGGTCACTCCATCTGGGCAAGAGCTCTTTCATTTTGGGGCTCTTTTTAACCCATTTTCCAGCTCTTTTGTTGTTACTTCAAGCCATTCCATAGGTTTGATGTTTGCTTTATCTAAAATCTCCTGTATTCGGGGTAACCATTCTCGATTGTGCTCAATAGGGTCCTCATATAGTTTGCTCCAGAAGGGTCCTATTTCAGCTTTAGTTGATGGTATTTTTACTATACTAATGCTCTTTCCCAATTCCCTATAGAACTGTTTTAGGTTCTCTCTAGATTGTTTATTTTGCTATCTTTCTTTTCTATTCTCTTCATATCTTTTCAGATTTTGTGCTTCTATTGCTACTTTCAATTTGCTGTTGTTGTTGTTGTTAAGTTCCGTTGAGGCTGTGTCGACTCATGCAACCCTCTGGATAGTTGACCTAAACTGTGTTTGGTCTTCAGCCAGGTGGCTCATTGTTGATAGAGTGGTATCCCTAGCTGCTGTTATTGTATTGATCCATCTCATTGCCAGCCTTCCTCTTTTATGGTGACCTTCTACCTTGCCAAGCATTATTTCTTTCTCCAACAATCTTTCTCTTCACATGATGTGTCCAAAGTATGAAAGTCAAAGTCTTGTCATCTGAGTTTCCAAAAGTCTAGGTTTGATCTCCACTAGTACTAACTGGTTTGTTCTTAGGGCAGTCCATGATATACACAGTAGTCATCCCCAGCACCATAATTCAAAAGCATTGATTTTCTTCCTATCTTTTTCACTGTCCAAATTTTGCATCCTTATGATGTTATTGAAAATACCATGGCCTGGACCAGTCAAATCTTTGTATGGAGAGAGGCATCTCTGCTCTTCAGAATCTTGTCTAGGTCCTTCATAGCAATTCTGCCAAGAGCAATACGTCATCAGATTTCTTGACTGCTAGTCCTGTCTTTATTGATTATTGATCCAAGTAAGTTAAAGTTGTCAACTATTTCAATTTTTCTCCATCAATAATGAACTTATTGATTTTGCCAGTTGTCAGGATCTTTGTCTTCTTAACATTAAGATGCAGACCCATTTTAAGACTATGTTCCTTGATCTTGAGAAGCAAATGTTTCAGGTCATCTTCACTTTCAGACAGTAATGTGACACCATCAGCATAGCGAAGGTTATTGATGAGTCTTCCAGTCTTCGATTGTCTTCATACAGTCCTGCTTCTCTGATGATTTGCTCTGCATATAAAGAGGTAGGAGGAAAATATGCAGCCTTGTCATACACCTTTGCTGATTTTTAACCATTCTGTTTCTCCTTTGATAATCCTTTTAGATATCTGTCTATCAGAGATACTTCCGTATTCAATGATTTTATTTTTCTGTCGATGTGCTTTTTCTGAGTTGTTGTTATCATTCTCTTTTCTTCTGGCCCTGCATTTTAATTGGTAGTATTCTTTCAGTAATAATGTTGGCAGCACAATATTGTATTCTTTTTTTGTGATGTCAATAAATGGTCCCTTTATACAAGCTATGGCCTTGTTTATCTTACTTATTATACACTTCACTTTAGGTACTATGTTTAACCTAGGTAATTTTTCCCTCATCTGGAATGGGAAGGAGGCAATGACGCAGCCTGGCTGAGAAGGAGGATAGCATAGTCACGGTGCTTCAGACAACATGGAGAAGTCAATGCCAGAGTCTAGAGAGGACAAAACCAGTGTGGCCACAGTGCTTCAGCAGCTCCAGCAGCATATTGTAAAAAGAAGCACAACATAAAATTCACCAGCAGCAGTTGGTGAATTGTTGTGCATCCCTTAGGGGGAGAAAATAAAGTTTCCTCCTCAAGTTTTGCTGAATACCTTCATGTGGTGATCCCATTGTATAAAATCTATACTAAATCTCAGCAAGGCACTACTATAACTGAAGTATGGGAGGAAAGAAAAAGAAAAGTGTATACTGGCCACAGGTCGCCTAGTATAAAAAGCTGCTCACCTGTAGCATACGCACTAGGGCTAACGGTGGTAGCAATAGTGCACACACTGCAGATGCAGATAGCAACCCTGCCACAGATAAAAATCATGGTGAGCGTGTTTATGGACCCACTGTGGCAGGAGATAAACCACAGTAATTAATGAAAAAATTAAGAGGAATAATTACAGTTAAGTGGACGTCTGCAGATAAAGAGGAGATAATGTACTGCTACCTTTATGCTATAAACCCTATATTTAAATTGAGAGGGTAAACAAAGAGGATCTGCCAAAAAATGGAAGAAAGAGGAATATTGCCACAAGAAAAACTGCAGAAAGGAACTGATGCAAATTTACGATCTTTATTTTCACAGATAAACGTAAAGAAGTATGTGAATTATAACATCTTGAATCAACTAAGGGCTTCAGTGGAAAAAGAAACACAGAGAGGAGGAGACCTAGGTGGGAGCACCAGAAGAAAGGTATACACAGAAAAAGAAAGACAAGTTGAGGTGGAGATGGAGATGGAGCTTAGCGATCTGGAACTACAGGAAAGTGTGATAAACAAAGGACAGATCAATAAATCAACTGAAGAGGAAAAAGAAAGGGTGGAGAAAGACCCAGAAGTGGAGGAAGTCAAGATCCAACTCCTGGTCCACATGGAAAAAGATGAATATGCTGGGTTCCAGACAAGGAAAAGATTACTCAAGTTAAATTTAACATCTAAGGTTAAAAGTATGATAAATAAAATGAACAAGGCCATATCATATATAAAGGGACCATTTATTAATATCACTTAAATAAATCAAAAACACTACTGTGCTGCCAACACTATTGCTGAAAGAATATTACTAACTAAAATGCAGGGCCAGAAATAAAAAAGAGAAAAGGTAGTTACTCAACTGAAGCAGGTTCTCCGTGGACAGCAGAAATTTGTCCTCATTTATGGGTAATGTCACTGACGGAGCTCCACGCAGGAACACTCCCCAGCTTCTATTGGAAGCTTTTGGGAGGCTCTACTGTGACTGCACACCTCCTTCCCATCTGCCGCAATGGTGCCATCTTGAATCACTTTGATAACAGTTGTAGTAAAAGACAGCTCCTCGGAGGTGGGACAGTTGTGAGGACTCATTCCTGCTGTCCATGGAGAACACCTGCTACAGGTGAGTAACTACCTTTTCTCCGTGGACAAACAAGAATGAGTCCTCACATCTGGGACTCCCAAGCTACAGGCTACTGAAAGCTGAGGAGGCCACAGAGAAGCACTACAGGGGCAAAATTCAACTGTGACATGGTAACAGGCCTTAACAGTCAAGAGACCAAATATGTACAATAGCAGTGATTCTCTCTTTGCTTTTTTTCGGTAGCCTGGATGGAATAGAATGGGCCTAGGGGGAATGGAGTTGATTCTAATCCCCAAACAGATTTTGGAGTATAGATTGGCCGAAGATACTGTCATGTCGGGAATCCCCGTCTAGGCAGTAGTGAGACGTGAATGTGTGGACTGAAGACCATGTTGCAGCGCTGCAAATCTCTTCCATAGCTCTGACATTGTGAGCTGTGACATGACCATCAAGTCTTGGGCCTGCCTGGTCATGTGAAAGAGATGCAGTCTGCGAGTCAAATTGAAAGAGAGCATTTGGAAATGGCAGCTTCTAGCTTATTGGGGTCAAAAGAAACAAAAAACTGGATGGACTTTCTATGGGCTTTTGTCCACTCCATATAGAAGGCTAAGGCTCGTTTGCAGTCCAACATGTACTCTTTGTGGGCATAGGTCTCAGGGAAAAATGTTGGAAGAACAATTGACTAAGGTGGAAATCCGATACCATTTTTGGAAGGAATTTAGGATGAGTACGAAGGACCACTCTATTATGGTGGAATTTGGTGTAAGGCGGATGAACCACTAGAGCCTGAAGCTCGCTCACTCTGCATGCTGAAGTGACCACCACCAGAAACAATATCTTCCAGGCGAAGAATTTCAGAGGACAGGAATTTCACAGCTCAAATGGAGCTTTCGTGAGCTGCGCAAGAACCACATTGAGGTCCCAAGACACTGCCGGAGGCTTGTAGGGAGGCTTCAAGAGAAGCAAGCACCATATAAATCAAACACCTAAAGACTGTGCTGAAATGGACTTGCCTTCCACACCTCAATAGTAAACTCCAATCATACTGAGGTGGAGTTGGGCTTCAGTCCAGACTTGGAGAGGTGTAGAAGATATTCAATAAGTTTTTGTGTGAAACAAATGAAAGGATCTAGGGCCTGGCCCACACACCAGAGAGCAAACCTCTACCATTGGCAGAATAAGACTTTGTCGTAGAGGACCTCCTGAAGGCCAAAAGGATTTTGGTTACACTGTCCGGCAGGTTGAGCTGAGACAACATTAGCCTCTTAACATCCATGCCATGAGGGCCAAGGACCGGATGCTGGGCTGCAACATCGTCCCACCCTCCTGTGATATCAGATCTGGTGCATGGCTGAGCCAGAGTGGCTCCAGACTGGAGAGTTGCAGCATGAGGGCAAACCAAGGCTGTCTGGGCCAGTAGGGAGCGATGAGAATCATCATGCCACTGTCTGTTTTTAGCTTCAGGAGGGTCTTTGCAATGAGAGATATTGGAGGATAAGCATACAGAAGACTCTCCCCCCTCCCCCCTCCCCCCCCCCCCCCCCAATGCAGAAGGAAAGCATCTGACACTAGTCTGCTGTGTATTGTTACTCTGGAGCAGAACTGATCCACCTGGGCATTCTGTGGGGTGGTGAACAGATCTATTGAGGGGGTGCAAAAGATGCAAGTCACAATTTCCCTGTCCAGCATCCACTCATGCGGCTGGAGGACTCAACTCAGTCTGTCTGCCAGAGTGTTTTGCTTGCCATGCATGATCACAAACTTCCACAATCTGACTGCTTCCCAATACAGGAGGTAATTTATAACAAACCCTAGTAGTTCCAACACCCAAATAGTCAATTGTGTTGATTCTTGGACTCCTTCCAGAGTAGTACCTTTGATCAGCCAGTCATCCAGATAAAGAAAGACAAGCACCATTTGGAGCTACGGCGCTAGTACTGTGAGGCATTTGGTGAAGATGCAAAGTGAAGAGGTTAGGCCTAAAGGCAGCACTCGGTAGTGGAAGTGTTGTCCCCCAAGACAAATCTGAGATACTTTCTGTGAGCGGAATGTATCTGTATGTGGGTGTAGGCATTCTTAAGATCCAGGGAGCCTAGCCAATCTCCTTTTTGAGGGTAAGGAAGTAGGGTGCCTAGAGAAATCATTCTGAACTTTTCTCTTACTAAGTAGGTATTCAGAACTCTCAGGATGGGACATTATCCCCCCTTATCCTGGGGATCAGAAAATACCTGGAATAAAATCTCTGACCTCTTTGTTATGGTGGCACAAGCTCAATCACAAGATTTGACAAGAGGGCAGTGATTTCTCTCTGGAGTAAATCCTAATGTAGAGGGTTGAGATGATGCACCCTCGGGGCAATTTGGTGGTAGTTCCAATAAATGTAGTTTGTAACCATTTTTGATGATCTGTAGAACCCATGAGTCTGAGGTTATGAAGGGCCACCTTTGTGCAAAAAGAGTGAGCTTTCCACCGACCAGAGGGTTTCCTACTGCAGTTATTGGAAGAGTGCCTATGCTCCAAAGAAACCAGTCAAAACCTCACCGCAGGTTTTGGCTGAGGAGCCAGCTGGGACTTCTGAGGCTTCTCTCAACACTGCTATTAGTGAGGGACATGCTTGGATTGGGAGGTCTGGGGCCCAGGAAAGTACCCATGCCTGCGAAGATAATAGGTCTTTTTCTGGCCCCCACCTTGGTACCTCTTATGATAGGAGGCCTGCTCCAACATGCGCCTGGAGAATCTGGTAAGAGTGACATGCTGATTTTTAATATAACTAGCCTTCTCTTCGACCTGTTCACCGAAGAGATTCTCTCCATAGCACAGGACATCCTCCAGCTTATTCTGCACTGATTGTTCCAGGTCTGTTGACTGGCGTTGAGTGAATCTCCAGGCGCCAATACCTATGGCAGCATTTTTGGATGCCTTTTTGAAAATATCATAGGTCGCTTGGACCTTGAACTTCAAGCAATCCTTGCTGTGGGCCACTAGGGAATGATACCTATCCAATTTCTCTGGAGGAAGAAACTGGGCCATATCTGCCAAGTCGCACATGATGTTCTTCAAGAACATGACCATGTAGAGCTGGTAAGAGGCCACACAGGCTACAAGCATGGAACTCTGAAAACACCTTCCCCCTAAAGAGTTCAGTGTCCGAGCCTCCCTCCCTGGAGGTACCAAAGAATGAGTCTTGGTACTCCTGACTCTCTTTAGGGCAGATTTGGCCATCAAGGAATAGTGAGGAAGCTGAGGCTTCTCGAACCTGTGAGCCTTCTGAACGCTGTACTTGGAGTCAAGCCTTCTACTAACCTGAGGTACAGTGAGGAGGTTTTCCCACATTCTCATCTGTACTTTCTGCAGAATTCAGTGCACGGGCACTGTCACCGCCTCCTTAGGAGGGTAGAGGATCTCCAGCTCTTCTGCCCTGAGCTCATCCTCAGTCTCCAAAGAAAATGGTACAGCCTTGGCCATGTCCCTTACAAACTCTTGGAAGGTCATATCCTCGAGAGGATGACTTACACTGCTCATGAGATGGAGAAGGGTCTGAGGGAAGCTCAGGGAACCTACCCTCCAACAAGTCCTCCGATTCCACATCAGTGACCCAGCTTTCAGAGTCAGAGAGGAAGTCAAAGTACTTTTGAGTCTCTGCCTAAATCTCTCGCCTGCTCCAAGAGGATTGTGAGCTCCTTCAGGAGTGATGATACCCATCTAGAATTCAAGAGTGCATCAGACCCCGAAACCCAGAGAGGGATATTGGCCAGGCAGACAGGGGTGTCAGGCCCTTTGATGTCCCAACATCAATTCCTCTCCCATGGGTACGGCATGCATCTTGAGGATTGGCTGTACAGTGGTCAATGTCGATGCAGCCAATGTTGAGTCTCTGGCATGCTGCACCGCCAAAAGTGCTGTAGTGTGGTCCTGGAGCACTTGCAGAAGGTGTTTCTCCATTGCTGTTATTTCCAAAGACATCAGAGCCTGAGCAACTTTGACCAATGTATCCGATATCTGTACAGGCCTATTGGTGGCTGGGTCTCGGCTGTCAGTGCCCCTCCAATGTCCTGGAGGACGAGTTCTCCTCCCATCAGGGCACCTTCAAGGAGCACTTTCGATGCCATGGCTCGATGGGCTTTGATACCGATGCACCAGAGTCTTCACTTTGTGCTCAGTGCGATCACATCTCGACGTCAAAGAAGATGTGACTGAATCTGTCCTCATCTTCTGGTGGAGATCGATCGATGGCCAATGCTCCAGGGCACTACAGATGCCCGGCTCTGACTGAGCCTGACAACTCCTCAATGTCAATACACTGCCAGCATCTCATGCAGCCTTGGAAGCCATAGATACCAGTGCTGTCGATTCTGAAGGCAATGGATTGGACTTCTGAGCACCAAAAAATGCTTCTCACGACCTTTGAGTCCTCTTTTTGTCATTTGCAAACACAAATGATAGCAAGAGGACTGATGATTGGGATCCAGTCACTGTAGGCACCAGCTGTGCATTTCCGTGATGGCAGGGCCATACCAAGCCATAATTGCTCCTTGTGCAACTTGCATATCTGGTTTGCACTCCCCTCCATCTCACCCATACCTCCATCCAGCCGGCTGCCTGCCTTTGCCCTGCTACCGCCACTTTTGGTTTTCATGGCAGCGCTGGCTGCAGCGGAGCAGACCTGACTTCAGATTTTAAAAATTATAAAAAACACACAGGTCTTTCCTCTGTGCTTGTAAGCAGATCTGATCCCTTCCTGCTCTGACGTAAGTTCATATCAGAGGAGGGAGGGACCAGACCAGCCATTCAAACGTGGGTTTTTGCAACTCCATGCTTGAATGGCTGGCATGGTCCCTTCCTTCTCTGATGTGACCTACATCAGAGAAGGGAGGAAGGGATCAGATCTTCAAACAAGTGAGGAGGAAAGACCCGCGTATTTTCTTTTTTTAAAATTTGAAGTCATATCTACTCTGCTGCTGCCAGTGCTGCCGCTGCTGCTGCTGAGAAAACAAAAAGTGGCGGTGGCAGGGCAACAGCAGGCAGCGTGGGGAGAGCCAAGGTCAGCAGCCCGAAATGTGCCCCTAATCTTTTGCACCCTGTGTGGCTGCACCACTCGCACCAGGCTAGGTACGGTGCTGCATGACTGATATGGTCCTAGTACACTAGGAACACATTTTGAATCCACTGGCAGGTTTCTGGGACATGTCGCCCAAGAAAAATAGCTGCAGCAAAGTCAAAGGTCTTGACTTTGGAGAGTGAGGCCCAACCAGATTACCAGCGCTGGGAAGGCAGAGGTGCCACGGCAAAGAAATAAAATGATTGAGGGAGAAAAACCAAAAGGGTAAAGAGAAACCTCGATGGCAGGTGAACAGGCAAAAAACCCGACGTGCAAAAATCCCCCGCAGGGGTGAAGGAGAGTTTACCAAGTGGAGGATTACTGGAATGTGTCTGTGGGGCTATACTGAAAACAAAAGACTGATTCAAGATGGCACCACGGCAGCAGGCAGGAAGGATGCATACAGATGCAGTGGAGCCTCCCAGAAGCTTCCAATAGAAGCTGGGGAGTGTTTCCACACAGGGCTCCATCAAGGATGTCACCCATGAGGGACTCCGTTGGGGACGTCAGCCACGCTAGGCTGCATCAGGAACATCTCCCATACATGAGGACTCATTCCTGCTTTTCCACGAAGAACAACAGTTCCTCCTTGGAAAAAGCACATCGAAGGAAAAATAAAATCTTTGTGTGTGGAGATATCCCTGATAGACAGGTATCTAGAAGGATTAAGATCATCAAAGATATTGAGAAAGATCCAAAACATCAACCTGAAACATGCTGCATTAACAGAAGACTATCTTAAATGTATATTTATTTATTTTATTTTATTTAACAGTATTTCTAAACCGCCTTATCTTATTAATCAAGGTGGTATCACAGCAAACAATCGGGTAAAGTGAGTGTGTTAAACATGCAGTGAGGGTGAAATTTAGTTGAGTGTGTGTTGTATTGTGTGCTAGATTGGTTTGAGCTATGTACAATGTGTGTTGTATTGTGTGCTAGAATGGTTTGAGCTATGTACAATGTGGGCTATATACAGTGGTGCTAAAAATATTCTCTATACATACAGTGTTTAGGCGGAATCATGAGCTGTTATACATTCTCTGAGGTTATGTGATGTGTCCATAGTGTTCTATGAACAGCATGGTTTTCAGCTGTTTCAGCTGTGAGTGACACACGGTACAAACAACGAGCTGTAATTGAATTCTTGGTGGAGGAGAAATAAAGTGTGAGAAACATTCACTAACGGTTGTGTGCTGTGTATGGAAGTTCTGCGGTAGATAGGAGCACCGTTGGATGATGGGTGAAGAGAGTAAAGGCTTCAGGAAGTGGTAAAATGGAACTGGAAGATCGGCCACGTTCTGGACATCCTGCCTCAGCCACCAGTCCGTGTGTCACTCACAGACGCCATTTGAAGGATCACTACCGCCTCGCTATTTGTCAGACGACTGTAAAATTAAACACATGTGTCCTTTGAAGTTCCAGGTTACTACCCTTTCAATTTCACACCTCTATCTTCATTCTGGACTGAGAAAAAACATGTGGAGCATTACTTTCTGAGCAACCCTCGTATTTATGCTCTTTCCCTATTCCCTGTAGAATTGTTTCGGTTCTCTCTAAATAGTTTGTTTTGATATATTTTTTTTTTTTGTTTTCTTCATATCTTCACAGTTTTGGCACTTCTGCTGCTACTTTCAATTTATTGTTGGAACATATAAATTTAAGATCTTCTGTTAATGCAGCATGTTTCAGGTTGATGTTTTGGATCTTATGTATGTTAAAAACACCACCAAAGAAAGCTGAAAAATATATGACGACCACATAGAGCATAATCAAGAAGCAGAATGGTTACCCTGTATACAGGAACATTTAGAAATAGCAAACATCAAACCTATGGAATGGCCTGCAGTAACAACAAAACTGCTGGAGATCAGGTTAAAACGAGTCTCAAATTGGAAGAGCCTTGGCCCAGATGAAGTGACCAACCTTTAGCTCAAACAGGTAACATCATTCCACCAAGACTTAGCAAACTGCAAAAACCAATTGATCAAGCATCCAGACATAACACCACAATGGCTTATAACAGGAAGAACATTTCTCCTTCCAAAGGTAGATCCAAGTAGCATTCCCAAAAATTACAGACCAATAACTTGTCTACCTACAATTTATAAGCTGTTCATTGCAATAGATGCAGACAGAATATATGATTATATGAAGTCCAATAACATCAATGGCAATAGAGCAAAAGGGTAATAAGAGGGGAGCATATGGAACCAAAGACCAGTTAATTTTGAATAAGGCCATTTTGAACAGTGCTCAGAAAAGCAGAAATCTCAGTATAGCATGGATTGATTATAAGAAAGCTTTTGACGACGTCCCACATTCTTGGATCTATTGTTTTGCTTTGACTGCTGCTGCTCTTTGCTGCCCCAGCAAAAGTTGACACTCCTGCCCAGCACTCCGGCCCTTCCTGCAGCTCTCCCGGCGAGGATCGAGCGGGCCGGAGCACCAGACCACCCCCACCGGAGATCGCTGTCCAATCGGGGCAGCCGGCGGCGAATTTAAAGGAGCGCCGATCGGGCGCGTGGTCCTCTCCTGCCCAGCACTCCGGCCCTTCCTGCAGCTCTCCCGGCGAGGATCGAGCGGGCCGGAGCACCAGACCACCCCCACCGGAGATCGCTGTCCAATCGGGGCAGCCGGCGGCGAATTTAAAGGAGCGCCGATCGGGCGCGTGGTCCTCTCCTGCCCAGCACTCCGGCCCTTCCTGCAGCTCTCCCGGCGAGGATCGAGCGGGCCGGAGCACCAGACCACCCCCACCGGAGATCGCTGTCCAATCGGGGCAGCCGGCGGCGAATTTAAAGGAGCGCCGATCGGGCGCGTGGTCCTCTCCTGCCCAGCACTCCGGCCCTTCCTGCAGCTCTCCCGGCGAGGATCGAGCGGGCCGGAGCACCAGACCACCCCCACCAGAGATCGCTGTCCAATCGGGGCAGCCGGCGGCGAATTTAAAGGAGCGCCGATCGGGCGCGCGCGTGGTCCTCTCCTGCCCAGCACTCCGGCCCTTCCTGCAGCTCTCCCGGCGAGGATCGAGCGGGCCGGAGCACCAGACCACCCCCACCGGAGATCGCTGTCCAATCGGGGCAGCCGGCGGCGAATTTAAAGGAGCGCCGATCAGGCGCGCCCGCGCCTGGCGGACCCGCGCCTGGTGGCCCTTAGGCAGTGGTCCCCTCGGAAAACACTCAACTTCCTACCACCCCGACCGTCTAGTGGCCCGAGCTCCCCAAGGGTCGAGCTCGCTACCAGCACCAGCAAGATCTCTCCTGACAGTAGTCGATATCTACCATCACGGTAACTATTAACGGTTCCAAACTGTTCCAACTAGTAGCTTGAAAACTCCTTACTGTTGCCAATAACGGCAACCTTACGAGTAATTGCTTAATTATACTGCTTACTGCCTATATCATACTGCCTACTGCTAATTATACGGTAACTGCCTATTTATACTAGGAACTGCTATCTCCTATACCTTGTTATCGCTAACCCTTACGTCTTGTTTTACTGCGATATTGTGACATCACACAGACACCGCTTACACCTTGTTGTAACTGCTCCCCCTCCAAGTTGCGGACAGGCTCCAACAGCTACTAGTGCCTTACACAACACTAGGAATACGCTGTCCCAACCTCCCCACTATCCCCTACGCCATGGCATCCCCCACCATGATCCCATCACAACACACATTTTTCAGCTGCTACATATTACTTGCCCTGACACAAGTCTCTCAACCCCTCACCCCCACCCATAACTCCATCCCAATCCTTCATAACCCCTGGAGAAGGCCCCACAACCACACCAACCACCACATGTTCAAACCTATACACACGACACCCCCCCACCTCATCTACATAGCCCTTCTACAGACTAGATCCTCTCAGCACAACCCCGACACCCCCCTCCACGACCTGAAATGTGTCCTAATAAACGCCCGCTCCATCAGAAAGAAATGGCCAGCTATATCTGACATACTAGCCTCCCCTGACATCGATATACTATGCATCACCGAAACATGGATGTCAGAGGCAGATACGGCAATCCTCCACCAGTTTGTCCCCCCGAATTTCACCACCCACTCCTGCCCCAGAACTGACAGAAGGGGTGGAGGTGTACTCATACTATGTAAGACCAGTCTACAATTCCAGACAATTGCTTCAAGCAGCACTCCCCACCTAGACCACATCACCATAGCGAACAAATGTCACACCATCAACCTATTATATCGAGCTCCCTCACCATCACCGGATGATCTCTCCTCCATCACCGACATTGCCTGTAACCCCGCCAAGACACAGACCTCGAATTGGATACTAGGAGATTTCAACCTCCCCTCACTCCAAGACACTCAAGCCACAGCCTTTCTTGACGCTCTCGAGGCGGCAGGATACATCCAGCTGATCAACTCCCCCACCCACATCAAGGGAAACACACTTGATCTAATATTCGCACCACAATCAACCTTCTGCCACATATCCAAGATCAACCTCTCACTATGTTCAGTTCCATGGTCAGACCACAGCCTAATCAGATTCACGATCCCCACTCACCCATCACTATCTAACCCTCAGCCCTTAAACAAACCAACAGAACCAGTATCAAAACGCTATCGCCAATTCAACAGAGAAGAGATCCTAGAAAGGGCACATCCTCTCCATAATACACATGATATGAATCTTGAGGACATGGTCTCCACATGGAACTCATGCCTCAATGCCTCAACTGACCCTTCCACCATCAAAGCTCCACGTAACAAGAGGAAGAATGCTCCCTGGTACTCTCCCGAGCTCAAGACCTCCCTCAGACATCTCCGACAGCTAGAGAAACGTTGGCGCCGATCCAGATCAACTGAAAGCCAAGAAACCTACTCTGCCCAGCTATGCTCCCATCGAACAGCAGTTTTAAAGAAAATGAGGCAATACCACGCTGAGTTACTACAACGATCCCTGAATAAGCCGCACGAGCTGTTCAACATTGTCAAATCCTTAGCAAAGGAACCCTCTACTGATCAATTAAACCAACCAAACCCACAGAAATATGCAGACTACCTGCAAACCAAAGCAAACCAAGCCACCCTATCCGCTAGCGATGAGCCCCCCGGCATTGTGATGGCCCCTCCCACCTCAGCCTCACAAGCAGTGACAGCGACACAATGCACCATCTCCACCTTTACTACCCCAACCGACAGAGAAATACAAGACATCCTCATGAACATAAACACCACCACAGCACCAGCCGACCCATGTCCAGCATCCTGGATAAAAACCCTACGAACTGAACTCAGTACCTTCCTGGCAAAACTGATTGGGACCTCATTCCAAACAGGCGTCTTCCCCCGAAGCCTAAAACAAACCTCCATTAGACCGCTGCTCAAAAACAATAAACTTGAGCCCACAAAGATGGAATCATACAGACCCATCTCTAGCATACCCCTCCTGGCGAAAATTGCAGAGAAAATAGTCCACCGCCAATTGAGCCAACATATCGAGGATAACTCACCCCTCGATCCCTGTCAGCATGGATTTCGGGAACAACATGGCGTGGAAACATTATTAACAATCCTATTCAGCACTCTGATAACAGGGCTGGACAACCTCAAACAGGGTTTTGCCCTCATCTTCCTCGACATTGCTGCTGCTTTTGACTCCGTCAACCATGATCTACTGCTCTCCCGCCTAGCCGAAAAGGGCATCCACGGAACCGCCCTTGCATGGTGCACCTCATACCTAAATGACAGATGGCAACACGTCCGATCCGGTACCTCAACCTCCACACCATTCCCACTAACGAAGGGCGTCCCTCAAGGCTCCTCTCTCTCTGCCCTATTCTTCAACGTCTATATGCAGCCTATCTGCACTATCATCAGGTCCTTCGGTGTAAACTGCCTAATTTACGCCGACGATGTCCTCATGTTCACCCCAATACATACGGATCACCCAGACGTATCCCGGCTATCTTCATGCTTCAATGCAGTCACAGACTGGCTTCACTCTCAGATGCTCAAAATCAACCTCAAAAAGACAGAGGTGCTTTTCATCAGCAGAGACCAAGCATTCACCCCTCCATCTTCATTGAAAGTACGCGACGCCGAACTCCTCACGAAGACAACGATCCATTACCTTGGAGTTATGATTGACCAACATCTCAACCTAAACGCCCAGATAGGACACATCTCAAAAGCGATCTACCATAAAATCCGGATGCTACGTCATATCAGACCGCTACTCGAGCCAGACGACTTTCGAACAGTCTTTCAGTCCCTGGTGATGCCCCACTTCGACTACGCTAACTCCATCCTCCTCGGCCTACCGAAGTGCACTCTACAACCTTTGCAGCTAGCAATGAATACCGCAGCTCGAACCCTCCAACAAGCATCTAGCAGACAGCACATCACCCCTATCCTGAAGACACTGCACTGGCTCCCAATACGCTACAGAGTCACCTTCAAAATCCTAACAATAACCTTCAAAGCCATCAACAAATGCACGGCTAATGCCCTCACTGAACTCATCCAGCTTACCCCTCCCAACAGACTCAGAAGATCTGTCGCCACCAACTCCTTAATACTCCCGAAGACCATTACCAAATGCACCAATGCCTCTAGAAACCGTGCCTTCGTATTAGCTGCACCATCATGCTGGAACAACCTACCACCCAATATCCGTGCCATAAACAACCTTCTCCAGTTCAGAAAGGCTTTAAAACACTACCTTTTCCTTCAATGCTTTCCCAACCCTGAAGACATCACGTAGCCGCACCCCATCCATATCCACTTATTCCACCCTGACATATCCCCCACAAAGACCTTTGCACAGCACACATAGATGGATTGAAGAGTTGTGTACATAGTTTATATTGAAAAGTTTGTACATAGTTGTTATCTGTTATCCAAGTTTGAATTCCTTGTTTAATGTAAGTCCAAGGTTTCCCCCCCTTGGACATCTGTGTTTCCTGGAAACCGTGCTGATGTTAAATAGTGCGGTATACAAACAATGTTAAATAAATAAATAAATAAACTCTAGGTAACTACCTTGCTTTGCCTGATAGTTGTACCAAGTATTCCCCCGCTCCCTCTCTCTTTGTCTCAGTGTCTCTCTATCCCTTTTTATTCCTCCTGCTGAGATTGTGAAAGCTCACTTCAAAAAGGAACTCTGACCTCTCTCTCTGACACCCAAATTTTACAAAATTAAATACTCAAATCACTTACCTAACATGAATATGAGTGAAAATGCAGTTGCTGCCCCCATGCCTTTCTGCAGAGCCCACCTGATCCTCTCACACACTAGGTGACACTATTTCCAGTGCTCATCAACCACAGTTGATACCGTCATATACTAGGGATGGGTGCAGCTCAGGCTCCCCTGAATGATGAGAAATGTCAGTGTGTCTTTGACAGAGGGGCTAGCAGAGAGACACACAAAACCGGTTAAGCTGGTACTGGGAGGGTTATATCCTCACTCAGCTATGGGAGAAGCTCCCTTTAAAGAAGAGAGATTGTAAAAAATGCATCCTAGTAGAGGTGAGGAAAGGAGATGGAAGGGTGTGTATGGGTGTGAATGAGTGAGTGAGTGAGTGAGTGAGTGAGTGAAAATGGCTCAGTTTCCCGGTTTAAAAATTATTTTTATCTAACTGGTGACTGCAACGTAATTATATTACAAAATTCAGAATGAGTTCTACTGTAAAAGGTATCTCAGCTCACTGGCAGATTTAATTAAAAATGTGTATTCATTCTTAAATGAAATTTCATTCAATTTGTTTCATTTTTTTAAATTAGTCATCACCACCACTGCCAAAAAAAATCTATTGGGCCTTCCCAGGATTTCTCCTGGACCCTTTTACCTGCCTTAGGTGTGATCCCTGGTTGCTGAGGTCTATGATAAATGACACTCTTAGATCAAGACTGACACCATTGTTAATTTCTTCCATATAAGACCAACAACCAAAGTTGGCACTGTTTTGTACAGAACAGATAAGCAATGGTGCCAGCCTCAGTCTGTCAATGAAATTGACAAGCAGGGATTGCTCCTGCCCCATGAAAAAAACCTGAAAAGTGTAAGAGACTGTGGGGGTGTCTAAGGAAGTCTTTCTGCTTTTGGGGAGGTTTGTGGTGGGATACAGCATTGGTATTTTATTTTTATTTATGTTTTCATATTAAATAAATGAAAAGAAACAATAAAAGAGAAACATTTTTAAATTTGTATTCACCTCCAGATTTAATATAAAGGGCTACTAGTCGTGTGGGGAATTTTGATTGTTTTACACAAAAATGCTGTAAAATAAAACTCTGTGGGCATATTTACTAAAGTGAGGTAAGCTTTTGCACTTATCATGCAGTAAGTGCAAAAGCTGTGTGCTAACTGTTGAGGGGCGTGCCCAACATGTCCCCCTGCAGTTACCACACTGAAAAGTACCTCACTGCACTATATCTTCATTTGCAATTAACGTGGGTGCACCTAACGCGTCCACTGAGATGGCATTAAGTGCATTCATGCTAATTGCAACATGGACAATTAGTGCACTTTCATTACCGCTGCGCTAACCATAATGTGCAATTAATGCTCGCTCTCTGCCCCTAACTCATTCAGTCTCTGCCCTATTGGGCGCTAAGGGAATTTTACTGTGCTATTTTTAGCATGTAGTAACAGTTATAGTGGTCCTGCGCCAAGCACTTAGTGCATGTTAAACTCTGTGATAAACATTACTGCACTTTGGTAAACATGCCCCCATGTGTCATCAGGTATAGATGCAGGGCTTTCTTGTCAGGCGGTATTCAGTAGTACTGAGTACTAACACCTTTTCCATTGCTGGCTAAAATTGACCTGTGGTCCCCAAGTATTAATAAAAGATCCCAGGCTTTGCACACCTTAGACACATATATAGAGTTTGCCCCCTCCCCCCAGGAAAAGCACATATCCTGGCTTAGGAGTGAGGTTGATGACTATCATAGTATGGTATAAAACTATCCCTTTTGGAGAAATTTGCCCCTGAGAGAAACAGTGTCTTCAACCCCGCAAACCCATGGGATAATGTAGAGGTGCATGTTGTAGATGACACATAATAGTTGAGCAAAATGTGGGAGACACAGGCTACAGAGGCCAAGCTGTCTAGACAAAGGTAAACAAAAAATTAATTTTGGTTAGTGATTTGAACAGGTCATGTTGCCTGCACCATGAAGATTCCCATGCCTGACCGACTTAAGAGGGACACTTGAAACCCAGCTCACTGGATCACTTCTTCACAGCTGCAGGAGTGTTTTCCTTCACTCCTGTGCTGTGCTAACCAGCAGCTGCCAGTACTGCTTAGTTCTTAGAGGTTGAACAGGGGCACGTTCTGTCTTGTGCAAGAGAAAGCACAGCTGCTCACCTGTAGCAGGTGTTCTCTGTGAAAAGCAGGAATAAGTCCTCACATAGGGGTGACATCCCTGATGAAGCCCATGTGAGAATGCTCCCCAGCTTCCATAGGAAGCTTTTGGGAACATTGTGCATGTGTGCCTGCCTTCCAGCCCGCTGGAGCCATCTTTACCTCAGTATGATGACAAAGCTTAAAAAGCAGCAACTCCACAGGGAGGTGGCAGGACTTATCCCTATTGTTCATGGAGAACACCTACTACAGGTGAGTAATTGCTCCTTCTCTGTGAACAAGCAGGAAATCATCACATATTTATTTATTCAGTTTTCTATGCTGCCTTATCCTTCAATCAAAGCAATCACTACAAACAGGTGCTGGATACATTCCCTTGTCCCCAAAGGGCTCACAATCTGTGTACCTGAGGCTTACCCAAGGTGTGCCTATAGGACTAGAAACGCCAGTCCCTCCAGCCTGAGATTTCTGTCCCCAGGTGGGAATTGAGCCCCCAGCCCTCTGGCCTGTGGTACCATGTCCTAACCACTAGGCTGCTCCTCCCTTGTCACATATGAGACTCCCCAGCTACAGGCTACCGAAAAATGGTAAAAGAAAGCCCAACAGGGGACTCAAACAGGAGAACCAGAAGAAACAGCACGAGTAGTCCCCTCCGAGGGACTCATCCAATTCAGCGTCCCTAGCAGACATCAGTATCAGCAAGACTCTTTATGGTAGCCTGGATGGACAGAAGGGCTGGTGGGAAGGAGTTGAACCTAAGTCCCAAACAGATGCCAGAGTATGGTTTGGCCAAAGGTATTGTCGCACCAAGAATCCCCATGCAGAAAGTAGTGGGCTATGAAGGTATGGACTGAGGACCACGTAGCAGCCCTGCAAATCTCCACTATGGAGACAGAGTGCAAGTTTGCTACAGAAGCGGCCATGACTTGGACATTATGGGCCCTGACATGACCTTCAAGGCTCAGACCAGCCTGCGCATAAGTGAAGGAAATGCAGTCTGCCACCCAAATGCACAGCATACATTTAGAGATGGCCACACTTAGCCTGTTAGGGTCGAAGGAGATGAAAAGCTGAGTGGAATGCTGATGGGCTTTTGTCCTCTCCAGGTAGAAAGCCAAAGCATGTTTATAGTCCAATATGTGCAGTGTGGCCTCCGCCCTGTTGGTGTCAGGCTTGGGAATGAAGGTGGGCAAGATCACCAACTGGTTGAGGTGGAAAGAAGAGACCATCTTGGGCAGGAAACACGGATCTGTCTGCAGGACCACTTTGTTCTGATGAAATCTGGTATAGGGCGCATGCGCCACTAGGGCTTGCAGTTCGCAAACCCGGTGGCTGAGGTGACTGCCACTAGGGACATGACCTTCCAAGTCAGGAATTTCAATGGACAAGAGGCTAGCAGTTCAAAGAGGGCTGAGAGGAGTTGGCCCAACACCACATTGAGGTCCCAGGCCATAGCCGGGGGCCTAACTGAAGTTTAGAAAGGAATAGACCTCACATGAAGTGGGCTACAAGTGGGTGTGCAGAGATGTCTGCCACCCAACCTGGAATAATACGCCCCAATCATGCTTAAGTGCACTCAAACGGAATCGGACTTGAGTCCCAAGTCAGAAAAGTGTAGAAGATATGCCAGAAGCATCTCCACCGTGCAAGAAAAAGGGTCTAGAGTCCTGTCACCACACCAGAGAGAGAACCTGCGCTACTTAAAGGTATAGGAACACCTTGTGGATTCCCTGCGGGACACTAAGAGGATGTCCTCCATCTCCACAGGCAGATGGAGCTCTGAGAGGACTACCTGCTCAGAATCCATGCCGTGAGGGCCAGGGACCGCACATTGGGATGAAGCAGGGTCCCATCATCCTGAGAGATGAGATCCAGGACACAGCCTAAACATAGAGACTTCAGCCGAGAGAGCTGAAGCAGCAGCGCAAACCACAGTTGCCTGGGCCAATACGGGGCAATGAGTATCATTTTGCCCCTGTTGGTCTGGAGTTTGAACGTCTTCACTACTAGCAGAATCGGGGGGCTATGTGTATAGTAACCCCACCTCCCAGTCCAGGAGGAAGATATCGGAGGCCATCCAGTCACTGGACGCCAACCTGGAGCAGAAGCGACCCACCTGAGTGTTGTGCAGAGTGGAAAACAGGTCGATCTCCAGACTGCCCCACATCTGGAAGATGCAGTCCACCACCCTCCTGTTTAGGGTCGATTCGTATGGCTGAAGGACTCTGCTGAAATGGTCTGCCAGAGCATTAAGCTCCGCTGAAACGTACGCCACCCTGAGATCCTGCCATTGGTGATGGTGAAGCTCCACAGCTGCACTGCCTCCTAGCACAGGAGGTACAACCCTGTGCCCTCCTACTTGTTCATATAGAACATTGCCACTTGATTGTCCATCTGAATCAGGACTATCTGGTTGGTCAGTTGCATCTGGAAAGCACAAAGGGCATTTACAATAGCCCGGAGTTCCAAGAAGTTGATCTCCTGCTCTGACCAGAGGCCCTGCATGCATAGGCTATCCCGATGCGTTCACCAGCCCAGTTTGGATGCATCTGTGGTCAGCATCTGGTGAGGCGGAGGGAACTGGAAGGGAAGTCCTTTGAGCAGGTTCTGGGGCCAGAGCCACCAATGGAGAGAGTTTACTAGGGGCATGGTGATCCTCTGTCCCTGAGGCGGCCTGTTGCCATTGGGTGCACAGGGTCCATTGTGCCTGGCGCATCTTGAGATGGGCCAATAGCATCACATGCACTGTGGAGGCCATGTGGCCCAACAACCGCAGCATTCCTTGAACCGTGGTGAACCAGCTGTGCTGAATGGCTTCGACCACCTCAGTGAGTCACTGCAAGTGGTCCATTAGCAAGAAGGCCCGGGCTCGAGCAATATCGAGAACCACCCCAAGAATTCCAGCCATTGAGAAGGTTGGAGGTGCAACTTTGGGTAGTTGATGATGAAGATCAGAAGCTCAAGCACCTGGATGGTAAGGTGGGCCAACTGCCAGACTTTGTCCAGTGTGGAGCCCTTTATGAGCCAGTCTAAGTAAGGAAAGATGAAGACATCCAGGGTCCAGAGGTAGGCATTTTGTGACGACCTGGGGGCAGACACCAACCCACAGGGCAGTACGTGGTACTGGAAGTGCTGTACGTTCAGCATGAAGTGGAGATACTGCCTGCGGAGAGGATGGATTGCGATGTTTGTGTATGCATCCTTCAGATCCAAGGAGCATAGCCAATCGTCCTTTTGGAGGTAGGGGAGCAGCGTCCCCTAGGAAGCCATTTTGAAAATCTCCCTTAATAGGAAGCGGTTGAGGTTTCTGAGATCCAGGATGGGTCGAAAACCTGGTGGAGAAGACCGCAATGGTGTGGGTCGAGAGGGTACTCTCTGGGAAAGAATGGAGGAAACAGCTGGGTGTGATGCAACAGATACCCAGTTTGGATGATCTGTAAAACCCAGGTGTATGTAGTCATGAGGGGGCCACATGTATGCAGAATGGACCAGTTGACCCCCCCCCACCTGAGGGGGTACCTCATCAGATAAGGGGAGATTGGCCATGCTCCTCAGGAACCAGTCAAAAGTCCACCCCCCGGCTGCTGCTATGGGGCAGGCTGGGCCTTTTGAGGATTTGGGTGGCATTGCTGGTACGTTCTACTGGGCAGGCTGAGAGCTCTGGTAGACTTGGTGGCACTGGTAGCCCAAGTAGTACCTGCACTTGCATGGGTAAAAGCCCTTCTTGCCCACAGACTTGTTGGAGAGATCCGCAGTCTTTCAGGAGAACCTGTTCATGGGAAGTTGTTCTTTTTCTATCTCACTGGCCTTCTCCTCCATCAGTTTACTGAAGAGGTTTTCACCCCGGCAAGACACATCAACCAATTTGCCTTGGACCCACTGCTCCAGGTCCAAAGACTGGAACCAGGCTAGGCGGTGGGCTCCGATGCCCCCTGAGGCCACCCGGCTGACTGATTCAAAGGCATTATATGTGGCCCTGCTCATGTATTTGGAGCAGTGTTTGCCACATCCTACCAGGGTCCAGAAGGCCTCAAGGTACTCTGGGGGTATTAAAGCAGAGAACTCATTGATATCCCCCATGATGTCTTTGAGGAACATGACCATGTACAGCTAGTAGGATAGTATTTGAGCCACCAGCATGGACCCCTGATAGCACTGCCTCCCAAAGCCATCAAGGATGCAAGCCTCCCTTCCAGTGGAACCAAGGAGTGAGTCTTGGAACTCTTCACCTGACACATGGCAGACTCCACCACCAAGGAGTTGTGGAGCAATTGAGGCTTCTCAAAGCCGAGACTGTTCACCCTGTACATGAGTCTAGTCTCCTGCTGATGGCAGGCACCATCTGGGGTTTTTCCCACATATGGAACAGGAGATGCTGCAGGATGCAGTGCACCGACACCGTGGCCGCCCCTTTGGGTGGCGAGGGGTTCTGAAGTAACTCAAGCTCCTCGGCATCCAGAAGGAACGGAAGGGTCTTAGCCATGTCGCATACAAACTCTTGAAAGGCGATGTCCTCTGGCGGACACCACTTACGCTGATATGAACGCTGAGTAGAAGGTCTTCGAGAAGCAGCAACAACAGACAAGAAATCCTGTGGCAATGAAGAAATCAACGCTTGGTGCCCTGAAGCCGCCATGCCGTGAGGGATAGGAACTGAAGGTTGGGATGCAGAAGACAGCCTTGATGCTGAGTAAGCAAGCCTGACTGAGTCCCCAAGATTATGGGAGAATCCTGTAGCAGCACCAGCAGATGGGGAAATGAAAGCTGGTAGGGCCATCGTGGTGCTATCATAACGACTGATGCTTTGTCTTGCTTGATTTGAGCAGGACCCGTGTGATGAGTATGACCCATGTGATGAGCAGGAATAGAGGAAATGCATACAGAAGACTATAAGACCAGTCGAAAGCAAAAGCATCAGGGGCTCATCTCTGTAGGCATGGTTAGATTGAGCAGAAGACAGGACACTTGGCGTTGTATGCAGAGGCAAAGAGGTCCACCTCTGGCTCCCCCCAAAGGGCAAAAATGTTCTGAAGGATGGCAGGATCGAGGGACCACTCATGTGAGTCCAGCTGGTAGCTCAATTTGTTGGCTAACTGGTTGTGAGTCCCTGGAAGGTAGGCCACCCGCAGCATAGCATCTATGGAAAGGGCAAAAGTCCAGATTCATGTGGCCTCACAACAGTCAAAGCAAGCCTGTGCTGCCCTGCTTGTTGATGTAGAACATGGAAACTTGGTTGTCAGTGTGCACCAGGACAGTCTTGTGACGCACCCAGTCGGAGAAGACCATGAGGGCATAGTAGACCCCTCGGAGTTTGAGCACGTTGATATGCAAGGATTGTTCTTGAGGAGACCATGTGCCTTGTGTGGAAAGATTGAGAAGGTGGGCTCCCCAGCCATATGTGGATGCATCAGTGATGATGACGATATGGTAAGGTGGCATTTGGAAGGGACACCCCACCAAGAGGTTGGCTGGAATCGCCCACCACCTGAGGCTATCGAGAAGGCCTGATCACTGTGGGCCTTTGAGGGAAATTCTGACCCTGAGAGGATGAGTGCATGGCACCAGTTGAGTCTGAGATGCCAATGCACTCATCCTCATAGAGCCAGAGAGCACACGTGCAGCTGGGTGAGATGCACTACGTGTACAGATGCTGCCATGTGCCCCAGGAGACATAGGAGCAGGAGGGCCAATGCTGTCCGGCATGTGGCAAAGGTGCTGCTGAGGAACCCCAAGGCTTGGACCCTCTGGACAGTAAGGAAAGCTCTGGCTTGCAGAGTGTCTAGATATGCCCCAATGAAATACAGACGTTGCCGGGCTCGGACCTTTCTGCATTGAGGACGAAGCTGAGGGTCTGCAAAGTGACAGCAGTATCCCGCATGGCTCAAGCTACTATGTTTTGAGAGACACCCAAGATCAGCCAGCCACCTAGATAGGGATAAATGCAGAGGCTCTGGCGACATTTCAAATGGGATATCCAAGTGCAATCTGGGACGTCAAAGCCAGAACATCTGAAAAGAAAGGCAGGCGCGTGCAAGTTCAGACACAATTTTAGAAATGTGGATTTGCCTGAGATGCACGTATATCAAAGGTCTATATAGACATCCCCAAGAAAGTATTTCAGAGCCAAAATGTCTGATAGCATAATGGTTAGAGCAGTGGTTTAAGAGCTGGGTTGCCAGGGTTCAAATCCCAGTGTAGGTTACTTTGTAATCTAGAGCTAGTCACTTAATTCTCCATCTTCTATACTCTCTGGATATTTTAAGGTGAAAACAAACACTTTTCCTGATATCTATTCATGCCTGGAGCAGGAATAAACATGCATGTGCCTTGAACAGGATATGTAAGTCCATTGCCCCTCCCCAGACATGCCTCTGCCACACCCCCATGCCTACTTGAATGTCCTCATACTGGAAACGTCTGCGAACAGCATTTGTGGAATGATTACGGAGACGTGTCTGTAATTTTGATGTCCACATGCATGTATGCAGACATCCAAACTATGACTAAACCTTTTAGAAAGACCTTCTTGGTGAATACACAAGAGGCAGAGGACAGCCCAAAAGGAAGAACTTTGTACTGATAGTGGTAGTCAAGGAAGGTGAAGCAAAGGAACGTCCAGTGATGAGGGTGGATGGGGATATGGGTGTGGGCATCCTTGAAGTCCAGAGAGATGAGCCAATCCCGAGAACTGAGTAGGGGAAGGATTGTGCTCAAAGAATGCATTTTGAACTTTTTCTTCTTGATGAAAAGATTGAGATGACAGAGTTGAGGATCGGCTGAAGGACCTCAGATTTCCTGGGGATCAAGAAAAAACCCTGACCCCTCTCAGGAAATGGGACAAGCTCAATGGCCTTGTTGAGGAGGAGCTGAGCTATCTCCTTTGGCAGATGGAGCACATGCTGCTTCGGGAAATGGCTAGTCGGTGCCAGGGGCTGAGAAGGCAGTAGTATGATGATGTGAAGTTTGTACCCTGACTGTACAATGGAGAGAACCCAGCGGGCAGTGGTGATGGAGTGCCAGGCCTCTGCGAAATGGCGGATGTGTCCCACCACCGGCAGGTAGTCAAAAACCGGGGGAGGGTTTGAGTAGGATAGTCTGCGGGAGTGCCTGGGTTTTCCTCTCTTGGGGGCGACCCCACTTGGGCCAAGGGGGGCTGCTGCTAGTAAGGCTGGCAGCACCGCCGCAGGTAAAATTGTTGGAAGTAATGATAGCAGAAAGGATGGCAATAAAATGACAGAGAGGAGTGGTGTGTAGAAGAAGCTGCCTCTGCTGACTAAGCCAAAAGCTCTCGGACTGTAGTAGAATGGTCCTTGACCTCTGAGACTGCTTCCTGAACCTTGGACCCAAAGAGGCTGTCACTTTAGCAGGGGACATCTGCCAAGTAGTCATGAAGATCCTCACAGAGACCGAACACATGAAGCCAGGCAGTGCATCTGCCTGAATAGCCATAGCTGCAGACTGGGTCACGGAGTCATAGATGTCATATGTGGCACGGATAATATGGTATAGGGATTCATATAAATCCACAGACAAAGGAGCTGGATCTGCCGAGGAGGGATCATCCAGCTGCAGCAGAAGATCATGATGATAATGCAGTATGTGTAGCTGATGAGCTAGTATGCGCATGGCAAGAATACTATTCTGGTGAGACTTATGCATTACGGCATCTAGGGTCCACTGCTCTATCCCTGAAGGTGTCTGGGACGGCGGCTTAGTGCCCTTAGATTTTTTAAAGACTGCCTCAGATATGACTGACTGATGAGGGAGCTGAGGGTGGTGGAATCCGAGAGCCAGCAGGAGCTTCATTGCTTTGGGACACAGCACTGCCTGAAGATGGGGTCTTCCAGATGGAAGTTTGTAGATCCTGAAGCATCTGAAGTACAGGGAGTACAGGAACCTCCTTAGGAGTACTGCAAGCATTCAAAATGGAATGAAAATCCTGCTTGTTGGTTGGGGACTCTGAGTCACTAAGAGCCAGAGCATGGGAGTTTCTGGAGGAACTTTGGATAGGAAAGATCCTCAGGCGGATTGTCCTAGAGGTCCTGTTCATGGGAGATCGGGTATGGGGTCCTCCACATAGGATTCACATGGCTCCCAAGGGTAAGATGGGAGTGAACAAATGTCCTCATCGAGGGGCAAAGATTTGAAAAGTAAATGAGTGGAGGGAATCCCAAGACCTTCTGGGTGGGGGGTATCCGGGAATCTGAGGGTACACTGGGTCGTGTATCAAGTCCATGGGAAGAGGCCTGCAAAAGAGCGGAACTATCCTGAAGAAACTTTTGCAGGAGGGAAGACTGAGAAGTCTGTGGGGCCTTTTGGAAAGGGGGAGGGCTGACAGGCATGGAGGGCAGGGGTTTTCTCTTTGTGTGATGTTTACCCGATGGCTGAGATGGTGGAAGAAGCTGAAGCTTATGCTTGGACTTGCCTACATTGGGTCAAAGAGCTATGTCCCCCAGAGGGATAAAGGAGGAAGCCGACATACTTGGAGTCAGTTCAGGGGGGAGGGGTACTACCCAATGGCAGAAGTAGCTGAGGGGGAGCCCCAGACCCCACAGCCATATCCGGAGATGACAAGACCAGTGCTGAGGCTGTCTTTAGAGACCCTCCCTCCCTGAGTCTGTGGTTGTCCCGATGGGGGAAGAGAGGTGAAGGAGTCTGATATGAGAGCTGGCCCTGCAGAGGCCGTAAAACGCCAAGTACGGCTCTTCTTGCCATTTCAGGTACCTACCCTTACTCTCCCCTTGTTTTTGTTTATTTATTTATTTTATTAGCCAACCAAGTGCATGCTGAGGAGAAAGGTCAAGCTGCAAAAAAAACCTGCCTGCGGTCGCGTGGTCAGGAGGAGGGCAGGCACATTTTTCTTTTTTACTTTCTTTTTTTTTTAATTCAGAATTTTCAAATGTTACAAAGCAACCATAAGGAAAGCAAATCTCTTCTTACAGAATAATAACACAAAAATAAAAGGAAAATCTGGGAGAACTCCCAGTAATAGCCAAAGAGATAGGCAATAGTCCACATCACAGAGTACATCGGATACAACTTACAGTCCATATGATCACTTATAACCCCTTTTAATCTACCCAACCCACAACACAATGAGACAAAAGAAAAAAATAATAATAAACTATTTATCACTAAGAAACTTTTCCAAATGTGATACATCTGAAAAGGAATATTTTGTGCCTGCATACATTACAACATACTTACACGGAAACTTTAAATAAAAGGTAGCACCGACAGCAAGAACTCTAGGCCTCAATTGCAAGAATGCTTTCCTACGAAGTTGTGTGGCCTTAGCCACTTCAGGAAAAATTTTAATAGGATGTCCACAAAAAGGAACATCTTTTTTAGAAAAAATAACTTCAGGATAGCACCCTTCACAATTTCTGACCTAAAGGAAACGGCCAGTGTCATCCTTTTTGTCAAATTACCCAGAGAAGATTCAAGAAATCGAGTCAACTCAAGATCATCAATATTAACCAGCTCATCCATTTCAAGCTCAGGATGGCCAAGAGAAAAAGTGTGAGGCAGATAGTATATAGAAGAAACCATCGCATCTTCAAAATTTGAATAAGATAATATCTCTCACAGATACTTCTTCAAAAGCTCCAACGGGGATAAAAGACAAACTACTGGAAAATTTAGAAACCTTACGTTTTTAGCTCCAGTAACATTTTCAAGATATTCCATCCTAATATAAAGCACTAAACTATCCTTAACAAATGAATTCCCCAAATTCTGCACCCCACTAACATTACTCTCAAGTCTAGAGATCCAACCCTCCAGGCCAGAGAGCTGTGCTGCCTGATCTTACAGACATAGTGCAGTAGTTTGAGAGAAATTACAAAGTTATGTAAGAGTGCCCTTAACCCTTTGAAGGCCTACTTTAAATTTTTAATCCACATTCTGCAGCCGGGTTAATTTTTGCATATTTCAGGAAAATTGTAGCCGTCTTATTCAATATGTTCTAATAATGATTTTCCTTCTGCTATGGTCATGTATTATATACCATTTGATAGGAATATTTAGTCAGAATTTTGGATTCCGAGAGTTTTGGGCTCGGCCTGGAAAGGGTTAAGTATCCCCTCCATCCTCTCTACAGTTAACCAAACATTCTTTAAAGAAACAGAGCAAACAGCACCCGTGAAGCCCACATCCAGAGAACCTACCGGCAAAATAACCAGCGTCGGGAAGGGGACCACAGAGTTCAAAACTTTTGGGTGTTGAAGGTCTACTACGGGATCTAAAGGGGTAGAGGCTGCAGGAGTACCTGCCTCCCCAACACAGGCCTCCAACACAGAAAACTCCTGCTTTTTAGTAGGTTGAGGGGGAGGCAGGGCCGGCCCGTCCATTGAGCAAGAATGTTTTTTGCACAGGGCCCCGCGTTTCAGGGGGCCCCGCGCAAAGAACATTCTGCTTTTTTTTTTTTTAAATTACATTTTAAAAAAAATACCTGTCTCTGGCTGCTGCCGCTGCCGCGTCCGTCGCAGCAGCGGCAGAATGGAGTGTCCCGCGGGGCCCCTTCTCCTCGTTGAGCCCTCTGCAAGGGCTTTCAGATTCGCGAAGGGAGAGTGCTCCCTCGCGTCTCTGTAAAGCCCGCAGGGGCTAATGGGAAATTTCCCATCAGCCCCTCGCGTCTAAAGGGGCAGATGGGAAATTTCCCATTAGCCCCTGCGGGCTTTACAGAGACGCGAGGGAGCACGCTCCCTTCGCGAATCTGAAAGCCCTTGCAGAGGGCTCAACGAGGAGAGGGGGCCCCGCGGGACACTCCATTCTGCCGCTGCTGCGACGGACGCGGCAGCGGCAGCAGCTAGAGCCAGGTTTTGTTTTTTTTTTAATTTGCGGGAAGGGAAGGGGGGGGGTTAAGACTGGTAATGGGCTGGGGGGCTGATGGAGGCTGTCTGGAAATGGGGTGATGGGGGGTTAGGACTGGAAATGTGCTGGGGGGGGGTTTAGGACTGGAAATGTGCTGGGTGGGGTTAAGACTGGAAATGGGCTGGGGCAGAAGGAGGCAGAATGGAAAATGGGTGGGAGGTGCGGGGGGATAGGACGCGAAATGGGCTAGGGGGGGTTAAGACTGGTAATGGGCTGGGGGTTGATGGAGGCTGACTGGAAATGGGGTGATGGTGGGTTAGGACTGGAACTGGGCTGGGGGGGTTAAGACTGGTAATGGGCTGTGGGCTGATGGGGGCTGTCTGGAAATAGGGTGATGGGGGGTTAGGATTGCTAATGGGCTATGGGGGGGTTAGGACTGCTAATGGGCTATGGGGGCGCTAGGACAGGAAATGGGCTGATGGGGAGGGGTTAGGACTTGAGGTGGGCTGATGTGGTTAGGACTGGTAATGGGCTGTGGGCTGATGGGGGGGGTTAGGACTGGCAATGGGCTATGGGGGGCTGACTGGAAATGGGCTGATGGGGTTAAGACTGGAAGTGGGCTGATGGGGGGTTAGGACTGGTAATGGGTTACAGGGGGGGCTTAAACTGAAAATGGGTTGATGGGGGGCTAGGACTGGTAATAGGTTGGGGGATTGCTATGACTAGAAATGGACTGAGTGGACGGGGAGGCTTGAACAGCAAATAACTGATGGGGAGGGAGCTTGGAATGGAAATGGGCTGTGAGGGAAGGGAGCTAGGACTGAAAATGGGCTGATGGAGCAGCTAGGATAGGACTGGAAATGGGCTGTTGGGGGGGAGCTAAGATTGGAAATGGGCTGTGGTGGGGGCTTGAATTGAAATGGACTCATGGAGGGGCTAGAACTGGAAGTAGGCTCATGGGGGGGCTTGGACCGGAATTGGGCTGAGTGGAGGGGAGCTAGGATTTGACATGGGCTGATGGTGGGGCTAGGAAATGACTAGAAAGGGGCTGATGGGGGGAGAGGCTTGGAACGGATCTGATGAAGGGACTCAGACTGACATTGGATGGGGGAGATCGGACTGGAACTGGGTTGATGTGGTGCTAGGACTGGAAATGGGCTGATGCAGGGACTAGAAGGGAATGGATGCTGGGTGAGAATGGAACTAGAAGGGAGCTGATGTTGGGGGAGGATTAGAATGGGATGGGGCTGGGAGAGTAAAATGGAGAGGGGAAAAATATTTTGTGTGGGAGGGATGAAAAATCTACAATTGGCCGGGTATTGGGAGAGTAAGTGGGGATTGAGGATGGAGGGGTAAAATTTGTGTGGATAAAATAAGAATGAGGAAAGAGCAAAAGGAGAAAGATTAGTATGTTAAAGCAGATGTAGAGAGAGAGGATGGAAAGAAAACTAGAAGAGAGAAGAAAGGACAAATGGACAGCAGACGATGGAGAGTTAGCAGAAAACATGAAGAAACCAGAAGAAAGTGGCTGGAGCAATTGCAACTGAAAAAAAATGCACAAAAGGTAGAAAGATATCTCTTTATTTTGAATTTATTAACTGGAATATGAAAGCTCTGGGAAATGTGCATCATTAACGTCTGCGCTTTGTTTGGTACAAGAGGAAATTGATTTATAGTTTTATTTCTACAGTGTTGTTGTACATTCCAAGTTTGGCTTTTGGGGTTCCCAGTTTAATTCGTGCTATCACTGATCTATCCCTTTTTAGAAAGGCACTCAAATCCCACCTCTTCCCCCATTATTACTTAACCAACTAGCCAATCTTGATCACTACCCAAACTAAGAACAAATCCTGTCATGTATACTTGTAAATACTTTTGTAAATAGTTGCAGTAATGACTTCCCATGTTTTATCCAAGTTCTCTGACCTTGTTCTCTGTAAAACCAAACAGTTTGTTCATTATGGTATGTTGTTATATTGTAAACCGCGCTGATGCTGAATAGAGCGGTATATAAGAGCCTGTAATAAATAAATAAATAAATAATAATTATTGCCTTCCTGTTTCTAAATTGCGATTCCTTGTTTGGTGATGGTCTATGTTCTGCATGTGTAACTGAGCTGAGGTATTCTGTTTATGTAATTCCTATTTGACATTGCCACTTGTTCTCTTTCCCCAGTATTCTCTGAAATGTACTGGTTTAATATTTGCAGTGTTTCCTTTTGATAGGTAGGGTCTGGTGCTTTGTGAGTCCTGGTAATGCTGTCAGGATACAGCGGGTTTGCTATGGGTTCTAAATGGGCAGCGTTTGTAGTAGTTCCTAATGTGCCTGGCGGTTGGCACTGGATTACAGTAATGTAGAAATCTTTTAGTCTTTCTTTATCCATACACTCATTAAGAGACATGTTTACTAAAAGTTAGTGAATGGTAACATTATGCAAATATTTATGCAAATAAGACCACTTATGCAAATGAGGCCCCGCACCGAGTCTCCGCACATGGCCCCGCACCCCCCTTGGGCCGCCCCTGGGGGGAGGGGTATGAAACCCAAAACTCAAGGACCCATCTGTAGAGGAGTCCATTCCGATTAGCAGAAGTGCTTTCTCAACAGGTGGGTAGGCACTCACCAGGTGTAAATCCATCGGTCCTTGCACTGTTTTCCCCACAGCTGGTATCTTACTTACCTCTGGCCTTCCGCTTCCCCATTGATCCAAACTATCCTCCACAGGTGCCCCTCGGTGCTCCTAAGGGACTCACAAGGGGCCAAACCTTCCCCTTAGTTCATGTCCCTTAAGGCATGCTTGTGTCCGCGGAACGCGACCAGCTTTATCCGCCAATGAAAAGTGGGAGGAACTGTGACCGTTCTGGTAAGTGCGGTATGAAGCACAACTCTGCTCCAATATCCCATGCCGCTCTGGGCAACAAAGTTGAATCAGATGCCTCCTCTTTTTTACTTTCTTTTTGGTTTCAGAATCACGTGGCTGTGGAAGTGACACGGTGTGAGAACCAAGCGACAGGACTGAGAAAAAGAAAGAAAAATGCATACAAAAATGAAGCGGAAAGGAGACCAGTGCAGGCTGCTGTGCGGTGAGAGAAAAAAATGATTCTCCGGGCAAAGGCAGGTGGAAAGCAGGCATGCATGCTCAGTGAAGCAACAAAGCTTCTCTGAGCTGGGAGATCCAAAACAAGGTTCAATCCGGGGACTTCACCTTTGAGTGTGCCTGCATCCACCTGCTTGTCTCCAGAGAAAGTCAGCCCTGATAAATCAAATGGCTCAATGTCTCAGCCAGCCAGGGAAATGCATAGGAAGAAGACCCCATGCAGAAAAAGAAAAGAAAAAAACAAATCAGCATCGATCGGATCAATGTCCCCAACAGCAGACGAGAAGGCAAAAGAAAAAGAACTACTGAAAACAAATGAAAAACCCCACAATGGGGCACAATGTAGCAGGCCTTTTCTGACAACTAGAGGACACTCATTCACCGGGCTCCATGGAAAAGAAAAGACTGAGGTAAAGATGACTCCGGCGGATGGGAAAGCAGGTGTACATGCGTGATGGAGCTCCCAAAAGCTTTCTATGGAATCTGGAGAGCGTTCCCACGCAGGCTTCATTGGGGACATCACCCATAAGACTTACTTCCTGCTTGTTCACGGAGAAAGGAAGTGCCCCTGCTTTACTTCTAAGAACCCAGTGCTGCCAGCGGCTGCAAGTTATCACAGTCACAGGAATGAAGGAAAACGCTCCTGCAACTGTGTAAGCAATGAAGCTATGGGCCACAGGAAGGAAGGGGAAAGGGAGCCACTAGGCCACAGAGAGCTGGGGGTGGGGGGTGAACCACCGGCAGTGGGACTGCTGCTGGGGAGCAAGGACTGGAAAAGGGACTGGGACTGGAGAAGGACTGGAAATAGGCTGAGGCTAGGGGATGGTGGACTGGAAGGGAAATGATGCTGGGAGGGACTGGTACTGGAGGAGGACTGATACTGGGGGGGCTAGGATTGGAAATGGGCTGATACTGGGGGATTGGGACTAGAAGGCAAATGATGATGGGAAAGACTGGGACTGGAGGAGGACCGATGTGGGAGGGGGGCTGGAACAAGAAGAGGACTACTGCTGGAGGGTTAGGACTGGAATTTTGTGCTGATGCTGGGAGATTGGGGGACTGTAACTAGAAGGGAGATATTGCTGGGATGGGCTGGAGCTATAAGGTAGTTGATGCTGGGGGAGGTCTGGAAGGGGGTGATGCTGGGGCTGGGAGACTGAAAGGGGTCAAATACTGTGGTCAGGTTGAGAAAAAAAGAAGCTGGGGGAATAAAGATGGAGAAGGGGACAGATATTTTGTATAGGAAGGAAGAAAGAAGGTCATACAGAGGGAACAGTTGAGAGTGAGGGGTATTAGAAGACATACGGGGTAAGGAGGAGGAAAGGCAGGGTTAATGAATATCAGAGAAAGAAGTAGCTGGGTGGATGTGGAGAAGGGATGTAGGAGGCAGGAGGGTAGGTACTGAGGACAGGGAGATGGGGAGATCACGGACTGGAACTTAGGGCAGATTTTAAAATTGGGTGGGAGAAAAGAAGAAGACAGACTCTTAAGATTGGCTGGATATTGGGAGAGTAAGTAGAGACTCAGGGGGCGGGCTCAGGGCTGGAACAACTCACTGTGCATGTAGCTCCAGCAGCAGAAAGATCACGGTATCACCCTGTACCATCCTCAGCTTCATCTTTCTTTCTGTAGGTCACCAACAGCAGCCAATGCTGCCCATAGCATTCACTTCCAGTGTGCAGGGCCATTCATCATACGTGAATGCTACGGGCAGCACTGGCTGCTGCGTGATGACTCAGAAAAAGAAAGATGAAGCCGGGGATGATGCTATGTGATCTTTCTGTCGCTGGCTCAGAGAATGAAAGAAGACACCAGGCCAGGGATGGTGCCACATGATATTTTTTCCTAGGTGGGGAGACAGAGAGAGGGAGATAAAGAGAGATGGAATATGCTGGAATGGGGAGGGGGCTGAACCATACCAAGTTAGAAATCCACCCTGTGTGACTCATGAACCTGGTGCCCCCTCCCCACCCAACCATGCACAGGAACTTGCATTTGTTGGGCTTTCTGGAAGCCCAGTGATGACATTGGTGCCCCTTCTGTACTTGTGCCCTGTGTGGCTACACCACTTGCATTGCTCTTGGTATGGCCCTGGGGGATTATAGATAGAAAGATAGATAGACAGACAGAAAGAGAGAGAGAGAGAGATTTATGTTATGAGAGAGAAGGGATATTTTAGATGGGGAGGGCTGGGAGGAGAGAGAAGATTCTAGGCTGGAATGGAGATAGGAGAGATGCCGCTCTACTGAAGGGAGAGAGGATGGAGATGGGGTAGGGGATAGAAAGCTGATGATCTATGGGGGGGGGGGGGCTAGAAAAAAAAGGCTGGGGAGGTGGAGAAAATGTGAGATGTTGACTTTAGATGTAAAGCAGAAGGGTGAAAGGATTGGGAGATGCTGAATTGGGGTGGTGAGAGAGAGGAGATGGTGAGCATGATGGAACTATGTGAGAGAAGCCATGGAAAGCTGTCAAGTAGATAAAGTAGATAAGTGTGAAGAGAATGGTGATTACAGACGCTGGAAAAGTGGTAATGGGGAGTGGGTGAAAGACAGGGGAATAAGAGACTAGTGAAGGAGTGAGATGAGAAATGGGGGGGGGGTCTGGGTTGGAGGTTAGAGGAGTAGATAGAAAGTTGCTAGGTGAAAAGTCAAAAAAAGGATTGATGACGGAGGGGTGAAATTTGTGTGGATGAATGAGTAAAGAAAGAATTGGAGAAAAGAACAAAAAGTGAAAGAATAGTATGTCAGAGGTGGATTTAGAGAGAATGGAAATAAAATAGTAGAGGCGTGAATAAAGGACAAATGGACAGCAGACAATGGAGAGTTAGCAGAAAACATGAAGAGTGCAGAAGAAAGAGACTGGGGAAATTGCAACTGAAAATAAAATGCCCATACAACAAAAGGTAGGAAAAAAGTATTTGATTTTGAATTTATTAACTGGAATATGTCAACTATGGGAAATGTACATCACTGACATCTTTGTGTTTTGTTCAGTACAGGAGGAAATTAATTTTATAGATTTATTTCTCAAGTGTTTTTACATTCCAAGTTTGACTTTTGAGTCTCCCAGTTTAATTATTGTCTTCATATTTCTAAATTGTGATTCCTTGTTCTGTATTTAATGACAGTCTGTCTATGTTTTGCATGTGTGAACAAGCTGCGGTATTCTGTTTGTGTAATTTCTGTGTAGCAGTCTAAATTGTTCTCTTTTCCCAGTAGGAGATGTACTGGTGTAATATTTGCAGTGCTCTCTTTTGATAAGTAGGGTTTGGTGCTTCTCAGGACAGTTTCTCTAAATGGGTTAATATTGCAGATACCATGATAGTAATGCAGAAATATGGTAGCCTTTCTTTATCCTCACTGTACATACAATTGGTATTCAGACACTCACTAAGAGGCATGTTTACTAAAGGTTAACGAGCATTCACAAATGTGAACTTGTCATAAGTGCAGCAGCACCCATTTTATTTCTATGGGCACAGTGGCACAACACACAGTGTTTAGTAAAAATGCTCCTAAGTAATTGTTAGGACAAAAAAGAGGCTTGTGAAGGGCTCCGTTCCTTTGAAAGCCACTTCAAATTTTAGATAGACAGCATATACATTTTAAAATAAAATAAATTAGTTTTATGTAAATGAGGTCCAGTGGATATGTAAATATTTACACAAATGAGGCCCTGCAGTGAGTCTCCGCACATGGCCTCGTTTCACCCTTGGGCCACCCCTGGCTTTAAATATGCCAGCTTTGGGAATGTGAATGTGCAGCATCTCTGATATCTTTGTATTTTCCACACTATAGAAAGAAATGCATTTCTGATTCTAATTTTCTAGCTTCCAATGCCGTTTTTATATGCACATTTCTAATTCTAAAGCTCTATCCATATGTGACCCAGGTGAGGTATTTTGTGAGCATGTAGTTTCTGTGTAGGAAATTGTAGCAATCCAGCTTGTTCTCTTTTCCCAATGAACAGTGTGTTCTAAGGACTGGTGTAGTATTTGCAATGCTGCCTTTTCATAGATTCTGTGGCAGATTACAGGGGGATGGGGGGTGGCTATTGTGGGGGTCGGTCCCTCAGTGGTTTACCTCACCCCTCAAGGACATGAGCACCTGCATGTGAGTTCTGGAACCTTTTTTGCTAGAAAAAAAGCACTGGGTATATTATATCATAGTAACATAATATAGCTTTGTACTCTACTGTCATTGGAGAAATTACCCTGAGAGAATCAGTGTCTTCAGCATATAATCTGTAAAACTGCCAAGGATATCAATATAAGAAAGAACACATTCTGAGCTTTACAGTCCATTGCCACTCTACAATGAGACTGTGCATATAAATGATTTGTAACAAGCAAAGTGAGAAGAGGTGATCTGGAAGCAGGGCCGGCCCGTCCATTGAGCAAGAATGTTTTTTGCACAGGGCCCCGTGTTTCAAGGGGCCCTGCGCAAAAAACATCTTGCATCAGCCCAACTAGGTTTAAAAAAACACAAACCGGCTGCTGCTGCCGCTGCCACCATGGCAGTGGCAGAATCGAGCTTCCCGCGGGGCCCCCCCTGCCCTGCAGAGTCCTCCATGCGGCCTCAGTGTCGGCTGTCAGAGCCACGCGAAGAGAGAGAGTTCTCCTCTCGCAGCTCTGTTAATCCTGCCGCGGGGCTGATGGGATTTCCCATCAGCCCTGCGGTGGGATTAACAGAGCCGCTAGAGGGAAACTCTCCCTTCGCGCAGCTCTGAAAAGCCCGCGCTGAGGCCACATGGAAGACTGAAGGGCAGGGGGGGCCCTGCGGGATGCTTGATTCTGCCGCTGCCACGGCGGCGGCGGCAGCCGGTTTGTGTTTTTTTTTAACCTAGCTGGGCTGATGGGGGGGGAGGGGGATAGGACTGGTAATGGGCTATGGGGGTGGGGGGCTGACTGGAAATGGGCTGATGGGGGGGTTAGGACTGGTAATGGACTGTGGGGGGGTAAGACTGAAAATGGGGTGATGGGGGGTTAAGACTGGTAATGGGCTGTGGGGGGGTAAGACTGAAAATGGGCTGTGGGGGGGTAAGACTGGAAATGGGCTGAGTGGAGGGGGGCTAGGACAGGAAATGGGCTGATGGAGGGGCTAGGATAGGACTGAAAATGGGCTGTTGGGGGTGCTAAGGTTGGAAATGGGCTGTGGTGGGGGCTTGAATTAGGCTCATGGGGGGTTTGGATTGGAAATGGGCTGAGTGGAGGGGAGCTAGGATTTGACATGGGCTGATGGTGGGGCTAGGATAGGATTGGAAATGGGCTGATGGGGGGCTAGGACTGGAAATGGGCTGATGCAGGGACTAGAAGGGAGCAGATGCTGGGTGGGGCTGGAACTAGAAGGGAGCTGATGTTGGGGGAGGATTAGAATGGGATGGAGCTGGGAGAGTGAAATGGAGAGGGAAAATATTTTGTGTGGGAGGGAAGACAAATCTACAATTGGCCGGATATTGGGAGAGTAAGTGGGGATTGAGGATGGAGGGGTAAAATTTGAGTGGATGTAATAGGAATGAGGAAAGAGCAAAAGGAGAAAGATTAGTATGTTAAAGCAGATGTAGAGAGAGAATGGAAAAAAAACTAGAAGAGAGAAGAAAGGACAAATGGACAGCAGATGGAGAGTTAGCAGAAGACACGAAGAAACTAGAAGAAAGTGTCTGGAACAATTGTAACTGAAAAAAAATGCACAAAAGGTAGAAAAACATCTCTTTATTTTGAATTTATTAACTGGAATATGTCAGCTCTGGGAAATGTGCATCATTAACATCTGTGCTTTGTTTAGTACAAGAGGAAATTAATTTATAGTTTTATTTCTACAGTGTTGTACATTCCAAGTTTGGCTTTTGCGGTTCCCAGTTTAATTGTCTTCCTGTTTCTAAATTGTGATTCCTTGTTTGGTGATGGTCTATGTTCTGCATGTGTAACTGAGCTGAGGTATTCTGTTTATATAATTCCTATTTTACATTGCCACTTGTTCTCTTTCCCCAGTAGGTCATGTATTGTTATTCTCTGAAATGTATTGGTTTAATATTTGCAGTGTTACCTTTTGATAGTTAGGGTATGGTGCTTTGTGAGTCCTGGTAGTGCTGTTAGGATACGGCGGGTTTGCTATGGGTTCTAAATAGGCAGTGTTTGTAGTAGTTCCTAACGTGCCTGGCGGTTGGCACTGGATTATAGTAATGTAGAAATCTTTTAGTCTTTATCCATATACTCATTAAGAGGCATGTTTACTAAAAGTTAGTGTATGGTAACATTATGCAAATATTTATGCAAATGAGGCACCTTATGCAAATGAGGCCCCGCACCGAGTCTCCGCACATGGCCCCGCACTGCCCTTGTACCGCCCCTGTCTGGAAGCAGTAGTACATATCCATGGTTGTTGCTCTGCCTCAGGGGTTCTCAACCCAATTCTTGGGCCAGTCAGGTTTTCAAGATAACCGTAGTGAATATGCCTGAGAGAGATTTGCATGCACTACCTCCATGATCTGCAAATCTCTCTCATACATATTCATGTGGTTATCCCAAAAACCTGACTGGCCAAATGTGTCCCGAGGACTTGGTGAGAACCTCTGCTCTGGAGTGATGGCAGGCCCTCTTCTGTGAGACCTCCCATTGAGGAAGTTAGCGAGTTAAAAAGAGGCTATTATTATGGAGGCAATAATTAAACTGCCTGCATTGCTTCAAACTCCATTTGCAGTGTAATGTCAAAACATCGTTACATCTGGGTGTGGTTCCTGCTACATTAGAACGTGCCAGTGTGTGCTCACTGTTAAAAAATCTGGCTGGAATGTTGTCTCATCCCTGCAATGAATGATCAGTTTCAAGCTTGCCTTTTCTTGATAATTCTTGTTGATTCAACTACAGAATTTTTTAGTTAATCACAGTATTCTAGAGACAGAGTTGCCATGTCACCCAGTTCCAGGAGTGAGAATTTAAGCCAGTTCTGGTTTTAAATGTGCATTGCAATGCAGTATGGTATCTGTAGTCCCTGATTTTACCCATTGACATCAGTGCTGCAGTTCTCATAATGCATCAGGATGAACTTGTCAGAAGTCCAGGACTGGCTTAAAATCTCACTCCTGGAACTGGGTAACTTGGCAGCCCTGTAGAGATGAGTGAACACTGGAATCAAGCACATAGGCTCAGAACCAAATCAGTATGGTGCCTCCATGTTGGATACTTTATGCTGCACTTTGTATCTAAAGAATGCATTTCCTTGATGTGTTTCTTGACGTTTCATTTGCCTTCCATGCCCTTGGACCATATAGTATTAAGAACATAAAAATTATCATACTGGGTCAGACCAAAAGTCCATCAAACTCAGTATCCTGTTTTCAACAGAAACCAATCCACGCGTACCTGGCAGGATCCCCCAAAGTTGCTAGATTCCATGCTACCTACCCCCAGAATAAGCAGTGGCTTTCCCCAGGTCTACCTTACTAATATATTGACATTTTCTCCAGGAACTTGTTGAACCCTTTTTTAAACTCAGCTGTGCTAACTGCTTTTACCACATCCTCTGGCAATGAGATACACAGATAAAATATTTTTTGCATTGAATGCATAGTTAATTTGTTTTAAATGAACTTAGTAACTTCATGGTGTCTCCCCTAGTCTTTGTGCTCTCTTTTTCAACCCAGCCCCAGTAACCCATCTTTATCCTCCCACCTCTTCTACGCAGAGCTGGCGCTACCATTAGGTGAATTAGGTGGTCGCCAAGAGCGCTGGCCCTCCGGGGGCACCCATTGCCACTACTGTCGACCCTCTGCAGGACCTACAGCAATGGCAATAGCTGCAAACAGCCCCGCAGAGCTTACCTTCAAGCTTCGGTGCCGTGGGGCCATTTGCTTCCGTCCCTCTCCAACTCTCGATGCATAGGAGGTTGCCATCAGACATGGGGGAGTGTCGGAAGCAAGGGGCGCCGAAGCTTGAAGGTAAGCTCTGCGTGGTTGTTTGCAGCTATTGCCGTCTCTGTTGGTCATGGAGAGGGACAGCTGCTGTAGCAATGGGCACCGAGGGGGGAGGGGGAGGCGTAAGGAAT
This sequence comes from Ichthyophis bannanicus, assembly GCA_033557465.1. NCBI lineage: Eukaryota > Metazoa > Chordata > Amphibia > Gymnophiona > Ichthyophiidae > Ichthyophis > Ichthyophis bannanicus. The sequence goes on along the minus strand of CM066036.1, from coordinate 333,564,531 downwards.
GGGGTTCACCTAGGACACCTCATCTCCTTGCACTGGCCCTGTTTCTACTCCCAGCAGCTTTCTCTTTTTTCCCTCTGAGCCCCAGAGGCCACCCCGGCAGTCTTGTCTCTGTATGTTTACCCCCTCATACCCAGCAGCCATCTCTTTCTTTCCCTATTTCCAACCCGGCCATTTCCTCCTTTCTCTCCCCCTTCCCAGCTCAAACACAAAATACTTTCCCCTTTCTCCTCTTCTCCAGCATCCTCCTCTGTTCCATAAGAATTCAGCCATCCAGGATTCCTCCTAATCCGGAGGAGCTCCTGACCCTAGCAAAGAGCATATTGCACAGCAACTCCTACCTAAAGCCAACAGACTCAAGCTGACTGAAGAACATCGTTCCTGCAATGCTCAAGCGGTCGCCAGATTTGGATAGAGTGTAGACAGCATGTGCTGCGTGTCACCTGCATCTGGTTATGTCAGTTCCAGCCACAGGACAGGCACAGTGTGATGTGAGGTGGAGGGGAGGGTAGATGGAAATAGATGCCTTGATGTTTTTACTAGTACACTTCATTCACTGGCATGATCTGTGTAACTACTAGTAGGTCACCCCCAAATTTTTTGATGCTCTTGGTGGCTGCCTAAAGGTGGCTGCCTAATATGTTTTGGCCCTGTCTTGTTGAAATTTTGGAAGCAGTTTTTATTAGGTTGCTTTTTGGCCATATTAACTCTGTTTTAAGTACTGTCTATATGGTTCAATGTCATCTGTTGTGTTATAATCCGTTATGTCAAATGTTTGAATAGTCTCAACAGAATCCTTGAGCAATGTTCCCTCTAATTTTCTGTAGGTTGTATGCGCATAAAATATCAGCTGTGCAGCTTTTGAAGGAAGGTTAAATTTTTGAGCGCCACATAACAACACTCGGAGTTATATACTTTAAAATTTGACTACACGTCAGAATACAGTATGTACACCACATTGATTTTAATCAAATTAAATGAAAATAGATGATTACTAAATTAAGTGGAAAATTTCTAGTAATTACAATCACAACTTTTAAATTTTAAGATGTCTGTGTTGTTTTCTATCAGAATCAGAACCGTAATTTTTGTGCGCTCTGTTGTAAAGTATGTGCGCTCGCTCGGCAAGGTGTGTGCGCACGCACACAGCTTAGAGGGAACAGTGTCCTTGAGGGCCACCAAGGTTTTCAGGATATTCCTAATGAATACACATACGAGAAAGTTGCATGCCTGCTATCTCCATGGCATGAAAATCTGTCTTATGCATATTCGTTACAGATATCCTGAAAACGTGGCCCGTTGGTGGTCCTTGAGGACTGGAAATGAAGATAAAGGGAATAATCCTTTGGAATGTATGAAAAGTGGCTTATAAATATGTTACATACATAAATAAACAGACAGCTTTTACCATGGGGTTAGTCCCAGCAAACAATGCGGAAGTATTTGGGTTTTTATGCTTTGATTACAGCCCCTACAAAAAATCCTAAATCTGTGTTTATAAATAGGCACATACATTGCACCTCCGCCCAAACTATTCACCAAGAATGCCTAGGGGCAGATTGCATACAAAGTAGCACAATCTTTCAATACGCATACTTTTTACATCCCCTACAATTTTTTAATAGTCATTTTCCATATATAAAATATGCTTTTACATGCAGAAAAAAATATTTATTAAATTATCCCCTTAAAGAGTAATGTATAATATGCCTTTGGCTTTCAATCAGAATCATTTTCTTCATAAAATCTGATTTTAACATACAGTTTAATGGAATGAAAAACAAAGTTTAAAAGAATGTGTAATTCTCGTTTCCAAAACGATGGGCCATGTTTATTAAATGTTAGCACACGCTATCTGTTGCAGCACCCATGTTATTCCTAAGGGCATGGTGGCAGATAGCCTATACTAACATTTAATAAGCATGGCCCAATGTCTCAGTGGTAAATAACTGAACTTAAGGTGGGTGAATGTGATTAAGGTCAGCTCTCAGTGTTCATGGCTATTTGTGTCTTTGCCTGTGGTGTGTATATATATTAGGCATATGTAGTCGATTTCGAATGAAAATGGAAGAAAAAAAGTACTGAAATTTTATCACTTTCTGTCTGTCATTCATAGGTGCTCTACCACTCAACAGTGCATGCTATCATTCAATAGTGCATGCTATTAAACAATACTGTGTGCTATTGAGCAATAGTTCTCACTATTTGCACATGCTCACTATTGCTCGTATGCACTATTACTCAATAGCACACACTAGTGCTTTAATAATACACACTATTTGCCCATAGCATGCATTATTGAGCAATAGTGTGTGTTTTATTTGTATCCTACCTTGGGCTTTTTATAAGGGCAGGTAAAATATTGAATAAATTTTTAAAAAATCCTGCGAACAAGGGAAACTATACAAAATGAAAATGTTGGGCCTGTACAGCCCTAACATGTGTGTGTGTGTCTATGCGTGCTTTTTGAAATACCATGTGATAATATCTTAGGAAAGCTGAGGGATAGAGAGATGTCTCTAAGAGATTTTTTTAAGCCAGAAGTGAAATGTATAATTACATAGACTTTTCTCCGAGTATAGAAACTGAAGGAAAAAAAAACAGACGGTCCTGCCAGCAACTCCCTCTCTCTCTTAAGCCCTCCCTCAGCAAGAACAACGCACACACACACACAGAGACAGAGACTCACACACAGAGACACACATACTTCCAGACAAAGAACGAACACGTGCACACATTCAAAGACAGCCGTAGACCAACACACATATCTACAAGCACAGATGTAGACACAAACGCGTAAAGACGCATGTAACTGCTCTGCGTTATATACCCAGCAGAATGTCAGACCCTGAGGACCTGAGGCAGGAGCTGCTCTGCCCTATCTGCTATGACATCCTCCAGGATCCTGTGATCCTTGATTGCTCCCACAACACCTGCCGTGGCTGCATCAACCGCCTCTGGGAAGGCCAAGCAACTTGCTCTTGCCCACTCTGTCGCAGGGAGTACCCTGATGGAAAATACACCCCCAACCATCTGCTGGGGGCATTGATACAGGCTTATCTGTGCAGAGTGGAATGCCAGTTCTGTCCACAGGAGGAGAAACTGGTAGTGGATGTTCCAGTGCCGCTAGTGAACCGGCTCGTGCAGCGCTTTGTATCAGTGGAGGATGCTGCCCAGCAGTATAAGGTACAGTGCTGACTATAAGAATATTTGCAGTACAGAACAAGGAAAGTCCAGTGACAGAAAAATATTAAAAAATAATGATCTCCCAAAGACGGAGCAGGAACAGGCAGGAGGTTTATTCTGCTGTGCATGGTCTACAGAGATAATATTTCTTTTCTGGGGAAGGCATAGTAGTTTTTAAATCATTGAAATTTAAGGGAAAGAATTTAGGAGAGAGAGAAAAATGTATGCAGTAAGTACTACAGCTGCAAGTACAGTAATAAATATAAATCCTACTGGAAACGCAGATACTCACATAACCAGATTTGTCTGGCAAGCTGAGGAGAAGAGCAGGCTAGAACAGCAGACTGGGGGTGGGGGGAGCAGCAGATCAAGTGCAGGGGGAGGGAGGGCAGCACCACAGCCCCTGCACAGCAAAATGACCAGGGCAGAGAAACCGCTGTAAGCAAAGCAGCAAGCCTTTTAGCACCCGCACACATGCTCTAGAGCCTGTTGCTCCCACCCCCTCTGACAGGAAGTTGGAGAGGCAGAAATGGCACACCATGAGTGCACGCACAGTAATGGAAGGCCAGCACCATGATGACAGCAGTTTGCTCTGCCGCTGTCATGCCAGATATTTGTGTTAGAAGGAAGGGAAGGCAAGATGCTGGACACCTGGGGAAGGAAAGGGAAGGGGAAATATTAGACATCTAGGTGGGGAGGAGGAGAGGTTGGACTTGAGGGGGGGGGACAAAGGGAAAGGAAAGGAAAGGGAGATGCTGGATACCTTGGAGGAGGAATAGGGAAGGGGAGATTTTGGACACCTTGGGGAGCAGAAACGGCACATGTGAAGAGGAGGAAACTGTGACACAGCACCAGAGTATATTAATAAGTGCTCTGTCAGGGTTTGGGGTTTATTGTCGCTGCTGCAGGCCCCAAAGAGGGGTGGCAGCAGTGGCAATAGGGGTGGGGCAGCAGGATGGAGGGCCTGCCTAGGACCCCTTCAATTCTTGCACTAGCCCTGTTGGACACCTGGGAAAGGAAGAGTAGATGTTAGACTATGGGGGGAGGGTAGAGAAGGGATGGGGAGATTCTGGATACCTTGGGAGGATAGGGAAGGTAAGAGGAGATGCTGGAAACTTAAGGGGGAGTTAGGGAAGGGAAAAAAACTGGACATCGGGGGGGAGGGGAGATGTTGGATCCTTGAGGAGGAAAGGGGAAATGGTGGACTAATGGGGCAGTAGCACTCTTGAGCCACCTTGAGAGGGGGGTGGGAGGCATGAGTGTGAAGGTTCACCTACAGTGACAGAAACCCTTGGGCTCAGGACCAGCCCAAACAGGCAAACTGGTGGCCACCTAGGGCAGCAGCTTCTGGGGGCAGCAAAGAGTAGGGCATTCAAAGCTAAACAATAGATTCTGACAGCATGGGGGGGGACATAAGGCTTAAAGTCTGCCTAAGGCACCAACTACTTGAACCAACTCTGGGAGCCAGATGTTCACACAGCAGCCATGCTACTCTTGCTGGATATTTAAATAATTACAGAGTTCTGTGGTTAGATATGGGAAAGATGGGATGTAGGAGGGGAAGTAAGGAGTCTTATATACTTATCTTTCCAAGATGAAGGAGTACAAAGGAAAAAGACTAAAAGACTGTCTTGGACAGGAAACTTTTGCAGAGGGTTTACAGACTGGCTGGCAGCTGAGATATATCCTTAGCAGTGTGGATGGACCAATTGGTCTTTATATTATGTCCTATTCATGGATATTTATTATGGATATTCTAAAATTCTGATGGGCTTAGAGTGCATCAAAGACTGGACCAAGAACCATTGTGATGGTAACATCTTAGATTATAGTACGAACATAACATAAGAACTTAAGAAATGCAATCCTCTGGAACTGGAACATGTAGTAAAAGCTGCTCATGTAGATGGGTTTTAAAAGGTTTGGACAAGTTCCTGGAGGAAAAGTCCATAAACTATTATTAAAGAGGGCCCATGAAATCCACTGCTTACCCCGGGACAAGCATTGTGGAACCTATGTACCTTTTTGGGAACCTGCCAGGTGCTTGTGACCTGGATTGGCCACTGTTGGAAACAGGATACAAGGCTTGATGGACCTTGGTCTGACCCATTCTGGCATTTATGTTCTTAAGTTATGCTCTTACTATAATCTAAGATGTTACCATCACAATGGCTCTCAGTCCAGTCTTTGGTGCAGTCTAAGCCAGTCAAAATTTGAGAATATCCATAATGAATGTCCATGAAGTTGATTTGCATACAATGAAAACAGTGCACACAAATCTATCTCATTTTAGATATTCTGAAAATGTGACTAGTTGAGCATGTCTTGAGGACTGTCTTAAGAACCATTGTAACTATATAGACAGTATTATGATCTGAAATAAATTGCATGACCAAAGGATACTTAGGGGTTGGTTGAGTCTCCCTGGTTTGCATGAGATTCACTTGGAAAGTATTAAAAAGTCTGCATTTGGTTATTTGGGTCCTTCTTTATGGAACATCTTGCCTTCAGAAATTAGGAATGAGCCTGATTATCTACATTTTCAAAAGCTTTTGAAAGTGTGGTTCTTGTTTGCTTGTTAAGGTTCTTGATAATATTTTATTTATTTATTTGCGTGTTTTATATACCGCCTTATCAATAAAGCAAAGCAGTTTACAGAGGGACAAAACTGTACATGTAACATTAGGTGCAATTGAACAATGTAAATTGAACTTAAGTTAAACAAGCTATGACATTGTCATTTGAATAAAATAACTATTTACAATAGTGTTATGAGATTGGCTGTTAGTAACCTGGGTTTTCAGCTTATGTAGGGTCGGTATTAGTTTCATCATTCGTCTTTCCAAAATACTCAGAGAACAAAAGGAGAAATTAGACCTTACCTGCTAATTGTCTTTCCTTGAGTTCTCTCCGGGCCAGTCCAGGACATTAGGGTAGTCAACCTCCTCCAGCAGCTGAGGACTGAATACTGAAAAAAACTTGCTGACAGCTTATCCAGCTCCCCCTGGTGTCAGAGAGTCAGTCTTGTGGTATCAAAGCAGCAGAACTATAACTAGAACTTGTACAAAAAAATAACAAATGTACTCTAACTTCTGCACATCATCTTATGCCTATAGACAGTATCCTCTTACAAAGTTTTCTCCTTTCTTTTCTCTTTTTCTGTTTCTTTTTTTTTTTTTTTGAAGATTACCTTCGAACTTTAAAGGAACCCCCAAAATCCACTTCAAATATGCTATCCAACGTCCCCAGCTCCGGCCAACAGCATGGCCACCTTCTGTATTCTTGACCTATTGGCCGAGGACCCCAACTTGCTTACACCTCGCAGAACATATCGGGTGGGTCCTGGACTGGCCTGGAGAGAACTCAAGGAAAGACAATTAGCAGGTAAGGTCTAATTTCTCCTTCCTATTCGTCTCTCCGGACCAGTCCAGGACATTAGGGCAGTACCAAAGCAGTACCTAAATCCAGGAGGGACCTGCGAGCCCCGCCACAATGGCCGAGGCCCCCACCCTAGCATCTTCCCTTGCCTGAACATCTAACCGATAGTGACGCATAAACGTATGAAGAGAAGACCATGTTGCCGCCCGACAGATATCTACTGGCAGAACCAATGCATACTCTGCCCACGACGCAGCCTGGCCCCTAGTAGAATGTGCTCTGATTCCCACTGGAGCCATCTTGTCTTTCGATTCATAAGCTGCTCGTATCGCATGTTTCACCCAGCGAGCGATAGAAGCCTTGGTGGCCGCCTTTCCTTTAGCCAGACCCCCATAAAGGACGAACAACCTGTCCGATCTCCGAAATGACTCTGTTTCCTTAAGGTAGCTATGCAGCACTCACCCTACATCCAATTTCCGAAGCGACCGATCCAGCTTACCCCCGCCCTGTGCCACAAAGGTGGGAAGCGAGACAGTTTGATTCACATGAAAGCTGGACACCACCTTAGGAAGAAAAGACGGCACCGGCCGTAACACTACCTTTTCCGCTGAAAATTGAATGTACGGCTCCCTACACGAGAGCGCCTGCAGATCTGACACCCTTCTAGCGGAACAACGCTACTAAGAAGGCCGTCTTCCAGGACAACTCCCTGATATGTCCTATCGACCTTGATTCAAACGGAGGCCCCGACAGAGCCTCCAAAACTAAATTCAAATCCCAAGGAGGAACTACCTGCCTAACCGGAGGCCTAATGTTCCTGGCCGCCCTAAGGAAACGCAGAACATCTGGATGTGAAGAGAGTGAGCTCCCCTGAACTCTCCCTCTATAACAAGCCAGTACCGCTAAATGTACTTTTAGAGTGCTAAGGGCTAGCCCCTTTTCTAACCCACCTTGAAGGAAAGCCAGGATATCCGGTAGTTTCGGCCCGCCAGGCCTAACCTTCCGCTCATCACACCACACCTCAAAAATGCACCACACTCGAATGTATGCCAATGAAGTAGACCGCCGCCTAGATTTTAACATCATGGCTATCACCAACCTCGAGTATCCTTTGTGTCGCAAGCACTCCCTTTCAAGAGCCAAGCCATAAGCAAGAACTGATCCACCTGTGGCATCAATACAGGGCCTTGGCTCAATAGATTGACCTGCTCGGGCAGCCTCCATTTATTTATTTATTTACATTCTCTTATATACTGTGCTATTCTGCATCAGTGCGGTTTACATTGAACAAACTGAAATTACATTGAACAGGGCATTATATCTTGGAGATAACTATTTTACAGGGAACATGGGCTATGAAGGGTTAAGTGGCTTGCCCAAGACCACAAGGAGCACCTGTGGGACTAGAAACCCCCGTCCTTCCAGCCCAAGGTTGCTGTCCTCTAGTGGGATTTGAACCCCCAACATTCCAGCCTGAAGTACCTTGCCCCAACCACTAGGCCACTCCTCCACTCCATGGTGGAACCACTAGAAGCCGCATCAGATCCGCATACCATGGTCGTCTGGGCCAATCTGGAGCAATGAGAATCACCATCCCATTGTACCTCGCTATCCTCTGTACGACTCATCCTAAAAGCGGCCACGGAGGAAACATGTACAGCAGCTCTCCCGACGGCCAGGGCTGAACCAGGCCGTCGAGATCTTCCGACATATGTTCTCTGTGCCTGCTGTAAAACCAAGCCGCTTTGGCATTGGTCAGAGTCACCATGAGATCCATGATTGGCTGCCCCCATCGCAGCGTGATTTCGTGAAAGACTGCAGAGTTCAGCTCCCATTCCCCGGGATCCAGCACATTCCGACTGAGATAGTCAGCTTGAATGTTGTCCTTTCCTGCTACATGTACTGCTGAAATTGCTACGGGATGGAATTCTGCCCATTGGAACAACTGTTGACTCTCCTCTAAGAGTACGGCACTGCCCATTCCTCCTTGTCTGTTGATGTAAGACACCGTCACCAAATTGTCGGAGAACACCCAAACTGCTCTTCCTTCGAGCAGGTCTATGAACTCTATCAGCGCTAAACGAACCGCTCTGAGCTCCAGACGATTGATCGACCAGACGCTCTCTTCCGCCGTCCAAGTCCCCTGCGCTATCTGAGTCAAACAATGAGCCCCCCAACTGGACAGGCTGGCATCTGTCGTGAGCAACACCCAGTCCAAAAGGTCCAGCGGAACCCCCGCTTGAAGATGCACCGGGACCAACCACCACTGCAGACTGACGCGCACCTCTTCCGGACAGAGCAAACGGCGAGAGAGAGGATGATCCTGAGGCGACCATCTTGAAAGTAACGCATGCTGAAGCAGCCGCATATGAGCCCTGGCCCACGGAACCAGATCCAAGGCAGCCGCCATCGACCCCAACAACTGTAAGTACCTACAAGCCGTTGGAGCCTTTATTCACAAGAAAGCTGCTACCTGTGATAAAATCTTCTGTACCCGTTCCGTAGGAAGGAAGACTGAGCCTATCTCCGTGTCGAAGAAGGCCCCGAGATAAGTCAACTGTTTCACCAGCTGCAAGTGACTCTGTCCGGTTGATGACCCAACCTAGATGCTCGAGGAACTCCACCACTCGAGCGGTTGCATTGATTGAGTCCTCCAGCGACGCTGCTCTGATTAACCAGTCATCCAGGTAGGGATGCACTTGAATCCCTTCTTTCCAAAGCGCTGCTGCCACCACAACCATTACCTTGGTAAAGGTTCGAGGCGCTGTAGCCAGTCTGAACGGCAATGCTCGGAACTGAAAATGACCCATGGAAACTGCAAAGCGTAAAAACATTTGATGCTCTTTCCTGATCGGAATGTGTAAATACGCCTCCGTCAGATCTATGGAAGAAAGAACTTCTCCCTGCTTCACTGACCGGATAACCGACCTTAACGTTTCCATCCGGAAATGAGGCACCCGCAAGCACCGGTTCACATGTTTTAGATCCAAAATTGTCCGAAAAGAATCTTCCTTTTTGGGGACCACATAATAAATCGAGTATCGACCTAAGCCGTACTGGTCTGCAGGTACTGGCACTACGGCTTGAAGCCGCAACAAACACATCAACGTATCGTTGACCGCTGCCTCCTGTGCCTGAGGACCACACAGAGAGGCCACAAAGGCTTCTGCCAGAGGATGCGTGAACTCTAGCACATAGCCCTCTCTGATAATTTCCAGAACCCACTGGTCCGTCGTTATGGCGGTCCACGCGGAGAGAAACTCCTGCAAATGACCTCCTACTGGAATCTCCACCTGGACCAGCATCCCTTCATTGCTGTTTCTTAGCCGAGTTCTGCTGAGCATTAAAATAGCCTCTACTGAACCCCCTGGCTCCGCAAAAGGACGGCCCTCTGGCTACAAAACGGCCGCGCTGATAAGGCGTAAAGCAAGGTCCACGGAATCTGCAAAAGTCTCGTCCCTGACCCCTCTGCATGGAGCCCAACTTTGTCGTTCTCGGTCGGTCCTCGGGAAGGCGACCCCCTTTGGAATCTCCCAATCTTCCACAATCTTCTACAATGCCTCACCAAACAGCAACTTACCCTTGTATGGGAGCTTACTGAGGCGAGCCTTGGACAACACATCCGCCGACCAATTCCGTAACCAGAGAAACCGTCTAACTGCAATTACCGAAGCCATTGATTTTGTTGAAATCCGTACCATATCATAGAAGGCATCTGCTAGATAAGCTGCCACCAATTCCAGCTTTGCACCTTCCACTGAAGAAGTTTCCTCCTTTTCCAGACCCAACTCCCCTTGAAGCCATCGGATAGAGGCCCTGGACACATATGCTCCACACACCGAAGCCTGTAGAGCTAGAGAACTGGAATCAAAGGCTTGCTTCAGGAGCGCTTCTAATCTACGATCCTGAAGATCTTTAAGAGCTGTACCTCCTTTGACCGGAATTGTGGTCTTCTTGGTGACCACTGAAACTAGCGCATCCACCTTAGGCATTCGCAACAAGTCCCTCTCCTCTTGAGGAATGGGGTACAGACGCGTCATAGAGCGACCTCCTCTCAAGGACGCTTCAGGGCACTCCCATTCAGATTCTATCATTTGCTTAATAACCCTATGTATTGGGAAACATTGCTGCTCTGACTTAAATCCCTGTAACAAGGGATCTTCTAGCGGTTCCTGCTGCACCACAGGGAGAACTATATTTAACACTGCAAGAGAGTGAGTAATCAGTGCCCCCAGCTCTTCCTTCCTAAAAACCATAAAGACATTCGGATCTTCACCTGGACCTAATTCTCCTTCCTCCAACTCTCCTGGCCAGACTTCCAAACCCGGTTCAGACAGAATCTCACCTTCTTCTGCCCTTTGAGAAACGGCACCTTGAGACTCTGCGCTCTCAAGACCCATTTCCAATCCTCTTGCCATAGATGAGACCCCTTCACCCGAGTCTGCTTCAGTAGAATCTCCCTTCTGTGACACAAAGAGACTATCAGTGGAAGAACTGTGGGACGACTGAGACCTTTTTATTAAGTAGGCATTATGCAGTGCTAAAATAAACTCCGCTGACAACAATGAGTCCAAGGAACCCTGCATTGCTGACAACGGCTGCTGACCTGTCTCCTGCGCCAGAGGAGCCTTGTGTGATTTAGATTTCCTTTTTCCAGACTTTGCTTGCAGCGCGGGAGAAACGGACGGCTCATCTAAAATGGCCGCTGTTCCCGCTTTTTCTGAAGAGCACTGAGGCCTGCCTCCCACCCCCTCCTCAGCGATCTTGTGAGTCTCCATAAGCCGTTATCCTGCTAAAACATACCGCAACTTAGGGATCAACCCCGACCACCTCTGAACTCGCGCGATCCTGACAGCCCGGACGGCGTGTAGCTACTGCCGGTAAATGCGAGCAGCGAACTCCCGCTGAAGGAAAAAACCCCCACAAGGCTATGCAATAATAACACCCACAGCAGCGCCTTCCTAAGCCGGTTATTCTGCCCACTGCTACTATCGTTATTATTACCTGAAACCCAGACAGGTTGAAGTCACTGCCCTCTGCCTCGCCACTGCTAGCAGTCAGCAGGAATCGCAGAGTTCTGAGGCAGGGAAGAGGATTCTGGGGCTCCCAGCTTCTTTCCCATTACCCCTGAGCCACCGGTCTACAAATTGAGGTAGGCTCTGCCTTTTTATGCCGATCGGAGCCGTCGGCTGAAGAGAACCAGTGCTCCTTTTTTTTTTTTTTTCAGTTGAAGAAAGAGAAAAGAAACTTCTCTGCTGATTTGCCCTGCTAGGGCAAACAAGCACAACCTTTTCTTCTTCAAAATCCTATAAACTAATCTATTTTTATTTTTTTCTAACAATCTATAACTACTGTTCCTAATCGTCTCACAGGGGAGCCTGTCAGCCACACGTCCTGTTCAGCTGCTGAGGACTGAAAGACTGACTCTCTGACACCAGGGGGAGCTGGATAAGCTGTCAGCAAGGGGTTTTTTTCAGTATTCACTCCTCAGCTGCTGGAGGAGGTTGACTACCCTAATGTCCTGGACTGGCCCGGAGAGACGAATAGGAAACATTTTTAGCTGTTTTCTAAACATATAAATGTCACTTGTGTTTAACTTGTCTGGAAGCAAATTCCAGAGTATTGGTGAGTAGAACATAAATGTTCTGTTACTTATTGAGTGATTGGTTTTTATGGATGTATGTTTATATTCATAATGTATGTTTTTTCTTGATATTGGAATTTTATTGTAGATTGCCGTGATGCTTTTGGGTAGGAGGCAGTATATCAACCTGAATAAATAAATATTTGTATTAAAGAGTCACCACCTAATTTTCATTATTGGAAATTCAAATGATTTGTCACTGACAGTCACACAGTAAACGTTAGTGGAAGAGGTGGGATTGGAACCAAGATCAGCATGTGTCAAAGGGGCAAAAAAAGAGAGAATGAAAGCATGGATTGAAAAAGAGAAAAGAAAATAAGGGAATAGCCATAAATCCCTTCTGGAAGTGTACTCATCCTGGCCTCTTTGTGGCAGAATCCCACTCCTTCTGAATGAGAAACCAGAATCAAGGTAAAAATCAACATTCAGAACTGATCAAAAATCTAGGGAGGAGAGGAGCATGGTCCAGAGTTCACTGCTTCCCAGGACCGCTGCTGCTATCAGGCAAACTAGGTATTCACTTAGAGTGCCAACATTTGGAGGGTGGCCCTTTCCTGCCATTACTGCAACTGCCGTCCCTCTCTGGGACCTGCAGCAGCAGCAGCAGTAGTGACAACAAACAGAAAAGCAGCGCTTACCAGAGTCTCTGAGCCACTGCATGCTGTTGGTACTGCATTCTAACCAGCTGGTTCCATCCTAACGCAAACTGGAAGATGATGCTGTTGGCCTTTCAGAGCACAGCACCACCAGGCTCAGAGGCCCTGGTAAGTGCTGCTTTGATGTTTTGTCATCATTACTACCGCTTCAGGTCCCGGAGAGGAGCGGCAGCAGGGGTGGTGGTGGGAGCAGGGGGGAGGCAGGAATAAGGGTTCACCTAGGGCGCCTCATATCCTTGCACCAGCCCTGCTGCTTCCTTTCTTGGCAAGTGGGAAATGCTGCTGTTGACTTGAATGCTGACACACAATGGAAATTCCCAAAGTCTATTTAAAGAGGCCTAGAGCCCCTGGGGGAAAATGCAAAGAATAACTCGGATGGTTATTCTATCTGGGAATGACTCATCTGTTGTTCAGCGGCACTCAGTGTATGTGTCACAGCAAGCCACTGCCATAGTCGGCGTGGCATTTACAAACGCAGGGGAAAAGGTTTACAAGAAATGTCCAGGGTCCAAGAATGATGTTACTTTCTGCTCTCTATGATACACCTCTTTCCCTGGCTAATAACTCTAGAGCAGAAAACATTTCATAAAACTTGAACGCTTAATTCAATTTCTTTTTTTATATTAAATTACATTGTCCAATAAAGGCAGAATTAAGCTTAGAGAAAGAGTAAAGACATTTCTGAGCATTCTCCTTGAATTATCCTGCAATGGACTTCAATCCTTATTTTAAGGAGACACCTCAGTAACAGAGTGTCTCCTTTATCAGGCTGTCCTACTTCCACAGAATGATCTCATGCATCTGGGCTGGGGCAGGGTGGAATGGACATTGTTCTCCCAGAAAGTGTCCTAGGTATGTAGTGCCTCCTCAGTGAATTCTCGGGTGAGGTAGCATTCTTTTCCCATTAGCAGCGTCATATGTAAGACTTGACAAAATGTTATTGGTGGGGCCCTGCCTTTTTACTCACTGACTTCCTACTCAATAACAGGAAAAGCTGAAAGCAGCAATAGACTCACAACAGCACCATCTGCAGGCCCTAAAAATGCTGCAGGAGGAGCAGATTGAGAGGTTTCAGGAGATTAAGGTAAGCTACAACTACTGTTAGTCATTTATGCCACAGTACCAAATGCATGCAGCACTGTATAGGAATATCTAAGAAATACTCCATGCACTGTGAAGTATACAGTCTAGTCAAGATACATAGACGAGAAACAGAATATTCACTGCTTGACCCAATACAAGCATTGTGGAACCTGTGTCTTTTGGGGAAACTGCTAGGTACTTATGACCTAGATTGGCCATTGTTGGAAACAGGATACCGGGTTGATGGACCTTGGTCTGACCCAGTATGGCATATCTTATGTTCTTAGGCAAAACAAAAGGCTCCAGAAAAGTGGCTGTATCTAAATGACTGCACACTGTATTTGCAAGAGTGACAAATTCAATACGGAACTTGAGATATGTTCTGTCTTATCGAGTGGTAGTGCTATGTACTGCCATGCAAAGGACCTAGTTTAATTTTTTGGATCAAGCCTTCCATTCCCAGTCTGGCTGGGGGTTGGAGATGCTGCAGCTGGAGTCTCAGCACTGTGCAATAGTGATGCCTAGAGGTCATATTTAGGGCCCATAATTGCAGAGTTCCAGAAGGAGCCCTGGTGCATGGCCCACAACCAAAGACTATCATTAAAATGACCAAAGGAAGCTGGGAGACAACATCAAGGAAAGGAAAAATCCCAGGATAATTTTGAATAAAAGCTAATAGTAACAGATTCCAGCCCCAGTCTCGATTTAAAGGGATGATTACTGATGTGAACTACAGGAATAATATATGTGGGGTTTTTTCAAATTAACACACATTAAATGGTAAAATCATACGTTTTGCCCTTACATACTTTTTAGCACAATGAGAATTAAATAATAATGAAATGCAAAGCATGCATATGCATGCAAAGCACCTCATTCTTTGCAAAATGGATAATGCAGCTTGCATTTGACCTTGCAAGCTACATTATTTATGGTGGTCCAATGCTCCCAGGGAGCATCTTAAAGGCTGGTCCTGATAGCCATGCACACCTAACCTAACCTAACCCCCCCATATCAAAGTACACCTCTTTACCTCCCCACCTCCCCAAATCTAAGGTCCCCAACTGATCCCTACATTCAAGCCCCAACCCAGCCCTCTGAATATGTGTCCTCCCATCCCCAATCTACACCTTTTGTTGGCAGTTTGACCCCTAACAGTAGTACAACAAGACTATCACTTGGAGTCGAGCAGCACCATTTCAAATCCAGATAGCAATGGGGTAGGAACATCCAGTGGATCACTGCTGCACCCCTACTAGCACCAGGAGTTACCCCCCCCCCCCCTCGTAGGTGCCAGGGGGAGGGTAGAATGGGGGATGAGAGAGTGCATATTGGTGGGGTTGAGTTGGGGTGTAACTCCAGGAGTCCGATGAAGGGCTTGGATTGGGAGGGGGGATGATCAGCTTTCACTAAGGTTGAGTGGGAATTGTATTAAAGAATTAGAGGGGGGGAGTGTAACTTGGCTATGCAGCAACCCAATCATTCAAAAGCCGTGGGCCTGACTTGGAGCCCATTATCTTTCTGTTGCTGTAGTCAGGAACACAATGCTAATGACTTGCATGGTGAATTTTGCTGCAGTAAAATGTAATATTTTACCACAGCTAAGTAACAACAGCCTTGAACAGGAAGCCCAGAAAAGCAAGAGTAATATACTGGGCCAAAATAATGTAGATGTGTTCTAAAACTAGGTTTTTAGGCTGAATCTCTGGTTGTCTCCACCTCCTCTCTCTAGGCTCAGTACCTTACCCTGGAAAAGTACATCTCATCTCAGTTTACTGAAATGCATCACTGGCTGCAGCAGAAGGAGCAAGGAATGATGAAGGAGCTTAAGAGGGACGAGGAGAAGCTACTGGAGGAAATTGAGCACACACAGAAGAGTCTCAAGGATGAGATCCAAGCGACTGAGGAGAGTGTGTCACATCTTAAGGACCGGCTAGAGGAGCAGGATCCCACTATCTTTCTAACGGTAAGCACTCTCCTATATCATACTATAAATGAAGGCTACTCATTCAGAACTGATATCACATATCCTATAGGGGAAAATGCCTGAGAATCTTGAAAGAGTACATTTTCAAAGGCAAAGTCACAAAGTAGGTAAAAAGGGGCGTATCAGAGTTGCCAAGTCACCCAGTTCCAGGAGTGAGATTTTAAGCCAGTTCTGGTTTTAAATTTGCATTGCAATGCAGTATGAATTTGTAGTCCCTGATTTTACCCATTGAAATCAGTGCTTCAGCTCCCATAATGCATCAGGATGAGCTTGTCAGAAGTCCAGCACTGGCTTAAAATCTCACTCCTGGAACTGGGTAACTTGGCAACTCTGAGTTATGTAGCTAGAGTGGCTCAGTCTTCCTAAAACGATTTTAAGTTACCTTGAGTAAACAAGTACTTTCACAACGCACAGAATTTTAACTGCAGCAAAAAGAGGCAGGGATGTAACTTGGGTGGGTTAGAAAGTTATGCGCACAGATTAAAGTTATATATGTGTAGCTGGTATGCATACTTTACACCTGCAACTGAGACAATTCAAGAAAGTGTTGACCAAATACTCCTCTGGAGGCATACCTTGCAGTTGGGTTTTTAGAATTGCCACAATTAGTATGCATGACACAGATTTGCATACACTGGACCTCCAATGTATGCAGATCTATCTCAGGCATATTCATTGTGGCATTCCTGAAAAATAGACTGGCTAGGTGTGCTGCCAGGAGAAGATATGGAGACTGGCATAAAATTATATGCACATCTTAAATCAATAGCCTCCCAATTTTGTAAAACAATTTTTGTTCCTGGGTAGTGACTGTTATTTCCTAATTACTTATAACTTAAAAGTATGGAAATGGTTGTTGTTCTCATTAAACTTGGCTTTTGTGAACTGGAGATTGATATTTGTGAAATTTATGTATTCCCATTGTTTAAACAGGCTTACTTGTGCCTTTTTGTTCACATAAAATAAATAAAACACAACATATAATACTTATTTACTGTATATTTAAGTCATTCAGGAAAGACCATAAAACATTTAGATTTTCAACATTTACGATTATGTTGTAAATCACTTTCACAAATAAGCCCCCAGATTATAGTGTCCTTGGTAGCGGCGTTTAAATTCCAGTATATCCTGGTGGAAACGTTTGCCTTGTTCCTCTGAGTACGCTCCCATGTTCTCCTTGAATTTATCAAGATGAGCATCAAAGATATGGACTTTGTGAGATATCCTGCAGCCCATTTTGCCGTAATTCTTAACCAGAGTCTCAATCAGCTTCACATAGTTTTTGACCTTGTGATTTCCAAAAAAGTCACCAACCACTGCAACAAAGTTGTTCCAAGCTGCTTTCTCCTTCCTAGTAAGCAGTTTGGGAAATTCCATGCACTCAAGAATCTTTTTTATTTGTGGTACAACAAAGATACCAGCTTTGACCTTAGCCTCAGACAATTTAGGAAAGTCATCTTGGGCTGTCGACTCTTTCTCTAGAGCTGTGACATATTGTTTCATATGGCCCAATTTGATGTGCAGTGATGGCACAAGCACCTTCTGTGGTTCCACCAGTGGCTCCCTCTTCACATTCTTTATCCCAACAGAAAATTCAGTTCACTGTGGCCAGTCCCATCTGCGGTAGTGCGTCGCGGTGTCCCTGCTGTCCCAAAAACAAAGATAGCAGGGAAACTTGGTAAAATCATTTTGGAGACCCATCAGAAATGCCACCATTTTAAAGTCTTTGATAACCTCCCAACCGTACTCAGCATACTTCAAGGCTTCTAGCAAGGTCTTGACGCTTCTGTAATCTTCCATGAGGCTCACTGAGTGAGCTAGGGTAAGAGACAGGTACTTGTTCCCATTATGTAGCAGCACAGCTTTGAGACTTCTGGAAGAGCTGCCAATGAACAGGCGCCACTCTTTCGGGTCACATACAATTCCTATAGTGTGGAACAGACCGGTAACATTGTGGCAAAAGCAGAGCCCAACTTGACTAGTGAAGAAGCTAGAAAAAGTGTGGTGACATTTCCTCTGACCTGTGACTTGTACACTTTCATCCAACAAGTTCCACTGCTTGAACATGGATGTCAAAAGCTCAGCATTGGACTTGATGAGACCAAGATCTCTGACCAAGTCATTTATGTCATTTTGGTTCAGGGTTCTCTCCTCGGCTCCACCTCTGATAGCTGCAACATCTTCTTCGTTTTGTGAATTGCTGCTGTCTTCTGAAGACAGCTGCTTTCTCTGCGGAGGAGAGGGTACAGGGAGCTCTGAGCAGTGTGGCACTGGGGCAATGGATGAAGGAATGCTTGGATACATGACAGAAGGAGCATTCTTGCCAGTCCACAATTTGGAAGGATCCTCCATGCAGAAGTAGCAATTGCTCAAGTGGTCAATGGGTTCCTGCCAAATTCTTGGCATAGTGACCTTCATGACTCTCTTTTCCCTTCTGTACCATCCCGCCAAAGAAAAAAATAAAATGTGAAAATAAAAAATAAATATATTTATCTATAATTATGATGATAAAATTAATTTGAATTAATGATGTTCTTGCTAAATATTTCATACATTATGTAAAAATTCAATAACAATAAAGATTTTATAACATAAAATGCCACAATCTAAGCCAGCATCAATTGTCCATCTTACCTTCCGGAGTTTTCTTGCAGTGCTCGCAAGTGAAATGAGGCACCCAGGGTTTGTCCTGATCCCCAACAGGCATGCCGAAATATGCCTTGTAAGCATTCACACATCTTGGCAGATGCTTCCACAGAGTACTTTTTCACTCTTGTCTTAATAAAATTGCCACAGACATAGCAAAATGCATCTGCCGGATGCTTACAGCCTCTTGATGCCATGTCAGTCCACTTAAGAAGCTAGAATGAAAATAAACCGGTGAGCTTAAGACACGTGCTGTTGCTTGCTCCTAGGTTTCCAGTCGATAAGGAGGCTGCTGAACAACTGTGCTCACTCCACGCAAATCCGTGGTTAATATAGATGCAAGGCGGAAGTGATGCTATAACGGTCATCAAAAGACTTTTATTAAAAGTTCTCAAAAGTTATACAAAGTTCCAAAAGTTTTGCAAAGTTCTAGAAAGTTCTAGAATTTTCCAAAAGGTACTCCATGTTTACTTTGCACTAAATCTATCTAGAATGTCCTGCAAAATAGATCATTTTCAAAAATATCACTCCCCTGGTCCCAAAAGCAATGTTTGTGGGCCATAATTGCCATTTCCTATGGTTTTGAGACATAAGATATCGGAAAAATAACACTTATTGCCCAGGAATACGAATAAAGTAAAAATTTGTTACACATGGATTACTTTGTGTTTCATATTAGATTTGCTTGTACAAACTGAAATGTACATATGTACTTTGTTAGTTGCCTTTTTGAAAATTTACCTTAAAGCATACTCAATAGAGGAAAGAAAGAAAGAGAGGAATTATGAAATGTTCAAGTATTAGGTAGGCTTCAATAAAGGGTTGGGAGGCTGGATAAAAAACATGGGAGCAGATGTTGATTGAAATATGAGAATGTGTATGTTTATCTATCCAGAATGATAAGGAACAGAGAGGGAAGACAACAAAACTGATCTGGGTAAGGAATGACATGCTGCAGGCAATCAAGCTTATTATATCTTTAGTTAGAGCAATGCAGATGGGGCCAACTGCATAGACACTAGGAGCAACTTGATCCTCATCTGTCATTATTGGGGTTGTGCACATGCTTTGTCTTAGGGCTACATTAGTAGTCCTTCATGGATGAGGGGTTGGTGAAGATAGTAGAAGTGATGTCGCTGCTGCAACTATCACAAGCCAGAAGCCATCTCTCCTCCATGGGCCAGATGTGTTCCACAAGCTGTAATTTTCCTTCCTCTGATCTACTATGTTAGAGTGTTACAATGTATTTCTATGTCTACTATATTCACAAGAGGAGCACCTCATAGGTCACAGTGAACCATACTGATTCATACACCAGGAGTGGCAAG
Organism: Ichthyophis bannanicus; assembly: GCA_033557465.1. Taxonomy (NCBI): domain Eukaryota; kingdom Metazoa; phylum Chordata; class Amphibia; order Gymnophiona; family Ichthyophiidae; genus Ichthyophis; species Ichthyophis bannanicus. Next base: position 333,544,623 of record CM066036.1, on the reverse strand, counting down.
AAATGCTTTACACAGTTTCATCAATTGTGCCAGGTTTGTTCCCTTTTCAGGCAAAAAGACTTTACAACTATACTACACAACAGTGATGTCATAGATTATTGCAATGTGTTGCTTTTGGGACTAGACTAAGAAAAGGTCAAATTTCCTAACACACAACTACACACTTCTTGGTAGAATGTGGATACAGGCAGCATAGATCACCTTCTGTGATCTACATTGGCTCCCTAAAGAAGAATAGATCTAATTTTAAAGCCTAACCTTATTTTTACAGCGTTACATGATATGGGTCTAATACAGGAGTTCTCAATCCAGTCCTCTAGACATACCTAGCCAGTCAGGTTTTCAGGATAACCACAATGAATATGCATGAAAGATTTGCACACACTGAAAACCAGACTGGCTAAGTGTGTCTTGAGGGCTGGGTTGAGAAATCCTTGTCTAATATATCTTAAAAGGAGGTTGCTTAAATATATTCCTGTTTTTGTTACTACTCACACAATGAGAACCTGTTATGTGAACCTTCAGCAAAAAAAAGATCGGACTGCTTGATTGTGGGAGCAATGTTTCTCACCTGTGGCTCCTAGAATGAAAAATCAGCTCCCCAAAGAACTCTGTCATCCAATATCATACATTTTAGACTAATTTCAAAAACCTGATTACTCCAATATAGAGGGACTGGGATAGCATGATGGTGACTACTATTAAGAATGAATATTGCTAGCTGTCGTGATTTGGATTTGCTTCATTTTAATACATAGCTATTTGGGAATTTAGGCAGTTTGTTTCTTTGTGATTGATATTTTTATTTATTTATTTATTTAGACAGTTTTTGTATACCACCTTATCCTTCAATCAAAGTGGTCACAACACAATTGGGGGATACATTTAACACAAGGGGATATGAGACACATACACTAATATTACAGGGAACATGGGCAATGGAGGGTTAAGTGGCTTGCCCAAGACCACAAGGAGCACCTGTGGGACTAGAAACCCCAGTCCTTCCGGCCCAAGGTTGCTGTCGTCTAGTGGGATTTGAACCCCGAGTCCTTTAGTTGTGAAGGCATTATTTCCATCTTTTTTCTTACGTGTTTACAAATTGTAAATTTAGGTGGGTTTTTTTCCAGTTAATTAAGGGTTCTTTGATGGTACAAGAAAATCAATGTTTATTGGTATTTTCATGCCACAGGTACCATTGCTGTGTGTACCTTTTCTGCTGGAATCAAATATGTACATTTGTGTTACTTAAGCATCAAACATACAAACAAGATATAAAAACCACGCAGAGGATACATGATAAGCTGGAGAGGGATGAGAGAGTACTAGGTGACGTGGTATCTTTCAGGTGTTTCTCCAATGAACACATATTTTAATATTTTTGCAATGGAGTATTTTATAGGTGTGCATCAGGTAAAGCGTAGTTACTCACCTGTAACAGGTGTTCTCCAGAGACAGCAGGAATCAGTCCTCACATAAAGGTGATGTCGGCGCTGACAGATCCCATGCAGATCCACTCCCCAGCTTTCAAAGAAAGCCTTTGGGAGTCACACCGCACATGCACGGTCACCTTCCCGCCCAAGGGTGCAATCTTATCTCAGTATGATGACAAAGTTTAATCAAGCAGAAAAAAGGAAAAGCAACTCCACAGGGAAGAGGGAGGGTTGTGAGGACTGATTCCTGCTGTCCCTGGAGAATACCTGTTACAGGAGAGTAACTATGCTTTCTCCAGGAACATACAAAAAGATGCGGGTCCACTTTATAGAGTAATCTAAATATACCACACTCTAGAAAAATATTACTCCAAAATCAACAGACTAACTCAGAAAAATGGGAGGGTTTTAGATTCAAAAGATGTATTCAATGCTCGGAAATGGTCTCAGACTAGTCGGCTGCCATACTATGGATATTGAATTCTCAGAATATCCAACGGCGCCTGTTGGCATCAATGACTCTTTTCCGGCTTGACTTTTCAGATAATATCAATACCCTCTCCCAACGGTGCTTTACATAAAACAATAAATCACTGTTATATTAGATATGGCACACTTAGCTTTGAGCTTCTCATGAAGAAAAAGATTTTCTCTAAAGCATATCAGAAAAAATGATTTCTTCTTCCTCCCAACGCCTCACATACAACGTCGTTACTACGTTTCTCCCAACTTCATGAGGTTCTTCAGGGGATCTTTCTCTAGACAGCCAAGTGTTTAACTACAAAAGAAACCACCATTAAAAAGTGGCAACCACCGACAGTCAAGACATGATATGGAACACTTTTCACAAACTTGATGACAAACAAATAACTAACATAATCACAAGCATCAACACCACCACCTCCCCACTAGATCCCTGCCCAGCCACTTGGATCAAGGCAGTGAAACAGGACATCACTCAACTTGTCTCGCACATAGTAAACCTATCACTGCAACAAGGAATCATGCCCACACAACTAAAGAAGTCTATCATAAGACCTGTCTTAAAAAACAAAACAAGCAATAGAGAAGACCCTGCTTCCTATTGACCAATATCGAGCATATCGTTCCTGGCCAAAATCATTGAAAAGGCCGTGTTACTACAACTGCAAGACCATTTGGATGACAACGAAACCCTGGATAAACAACAATATGGATTCAGACGATATCACGGCATTGAAACACTACTCCTAGCGCTGCTTGACAACCTCCACAAGGGTTTAGAAGACAAAAAGAAAATGTTTCTACTCATATTCATAGACATATCTGCAGCATTCGATACAGTTCACCATGGCACCCTCTTAAACAGGCTTAAATCCATTGGAATAACAGGAACCCCTCTAAAATGGTTCTCCTTGTACATATCAAACAGAATGCAACAGGTCCAGTTCAACGGAGAAAAGGCAGAAGCATTCACGCAAACACAGGGTATACCACAGGGTTCGGCTCTCTCAGCACTCCTGTTCAATATTTACATGCAACCACTTTGCAAAATCTTCCAACATCATAATATCAAATACCACGTCTATGCAGACGATATTATGCTGTACACTCAACTCGACACTGCCAACCCAAACTACACCCAACTCGAAGAGTGCCTAAGTGAGATGCAAGCCTGGTTACTCCAAAGTAACATGACGATCAACCACAAAAAAACCGAGGTAATGTACATCTCCAGAAAACCAAACTTCGATCCCCCCGCAACAATCACCTTATGTAACAATACTTACCAAACGAAGGAGGAAATAAAATATCTGGGAGTAACGTTCGATAGTAATCTAAAAATGGAGAAACACCTCCGCAAAACAAACAAAGCCGTTTTTCACAAGCTTAGAGTCCTTCAACCGCTAAGGAGCATTATCGAACCTCAGGACTTCAGGACCATTGCCCAGGCACTCATCATGCCACATTTCGACTACTGCAACGCCATCCTGCAGGGTCTCCCAAAGAAAACTCTGAACATTCTGCAAATGGCGCAGAATGTAGCTGCTAGGGTCATCACGAAAAAAGGCTTTGCTGATCACATCACCCCGGTATTGATTGAGCTCCACTGGCTCCCCATCACGGCTCGTATAAAATACAAATCACTCACGACCACTTTCAAGCTCCTACATAACATTGCTCCATCCTTCCTCTCCACCTTGATATGCTCACAACCACCCAACAGAAGCAGAAGAACCTTCAACTCCAACACCCTCCTCATTCCAGCTGATATAAGAACTGTTAAAACCAATACTGGTAATAGAGCGTTCTCATACACAGCACCTACACTCTGGAATCATCTGCCGCCAGAGTTACGAGATTGCAAAGACCTAACTGTCTTCAGGAAAAACCTCAAGACTCATCTTTTCCAGTCATTATAATTTGAATTAACCTAAGGGGTCTAAGTCCAGAACATATTTATGTACTCCTGCTCGTTTATGTATAATGTATATATGTATATATGTAATTAGTACTCATATACTTAACAAACCCCTCGTGTGATGTGCCTACCCTCCAGATCAACCTGTACACACCCAAATTTTACTGTACTGATTGACAGTCCTCCTAATGTTCTCCTTGTGTAATCAGACCGCTGCTGATCGCTGGAAGTAGCGGTATATAAATGTTTGCTAAATAAATAAATAAATAAATAAAGCTCCCACCTTAAATGCTTCGTTAGATCAGATTTAATATTGATAAAACTTCAAACTCAATCGAAACCTTAAAATAAAATCATACCCAAACTTGACTGAAGCGATGCACAGTTTTTTAAGTCCAGTTACTTCTTCACTTCTTGACTGGAACATATCTTTTCAGTGTTCCAAAAAACGCTGCGCATGGGCAAACATACTCTACTGACTCCTCTTATAGTCCCTCCCACTATTCCAGAAAAAAGGTCTGCAGTCACCGCTAACTACTACCCATTTAACAAGTCCCCCATTCAATTTCTACATTTAGCCCATTCGGTATTAAGGTCTGTAGTAGAAAAATCCAACGTTGTTCTCTGAACAGGAGGGTTTGTGCTAATGATTTCCCACTCATTGGGATTTTTACTTGTTCCACACAAAAACAATGCAGTGTTTCAAAACTGTGCTGAAATTCCTGACAATGGGGGACCAATGGTGCTGGCATCACCCTATGCTTTAGGCGACTTTTGTGTTCTAATATGCGAGTTTTAAAAGGTCTAATCGTCTTCCCAATATAGAGAAGGTCACATGGGCATACTATCGCATAAATCACATTCTGAGAACCACAGGTCGTCCGATTACGCAGAACATATTCTTTTTGATGATATGTAAATTTTTGTAGTTCTCTAGTAATGGCACAGATGGAACATTGATCACATTTATAATGGCCACAGATCTCCTCCTCACATGATGCTATGATTATGGATCATAAAACTGTAGGACTCAACTTCTCCTTCAGATTTTTGTTTCTATGCCAAACACATCGAATGGATTTATTTCACAAACCCGGAACTGCGTTCAGAACATTAATATGCTTAGAGACAATCTTTTTGATCTTAAAACTTAATGGAGAGTATTGCGTAATGAAATTAACTACATCGGGGTCGATTTCTTTTCTTGTTTTGGTTGATCCCAGTAATGCTGATCTGTCATTAAATAGCACTCGATGGTAAGCTCTTGTCACAACCTTGGTGGGATACCCTCTAGCTTTAAAATTAGTAGGTAAAACTTTAGCTTTTATCTTATAATCCTGAACTTCAGAACAGTTTCTGCGATATCGCAGGAACTGTGAAAAGGGTAAACCCTCTTTCAGTCGGAGCGGATGTGCACTATGATAGTGAAGCAAGGTATTCCTATCGATAGATTCCAATCATCGTGTTTTACTCCCATTTAAATTGACCTGGACTCCACCAGGGCCGCTTCACCCAGCGCTAACCATTTTTCGGGAATTGATACTGAAAGATATAGAATCTTTAGAACGAACTCAGAAACTGTCCTTCAATACATTATCAATAAGGGATAACAAAGCTTTACGGGATCTGATGGATAGACCCGATATTGTCATCAAACGGGCGGATAAGGGTGGGGCAATAGTGGTCCTGAGTAGAGAACAATACGTCCTGGAAGCCAGGCGACAACTTTCAGATGCTGCATCTTATTTACGTTTAGAAGTTGATCCCACAACAGAGCTTAAGCAAGAGATTTTGCGAATTACCACCCAGGCCCTGAATGATAAACTTATTTCCTATAAAGAACATCTATTTCTCAATACAGCATACCCTGCGATAGCGCGTTTTTATCTTGTCCCTAAAATTCATAAAGATCTCACGCAGCCGCCAGGTAGACCTATCGTTTCCACCAAGGGGTCTTTATTAGAGCCACTCTCCATTTTCATTGATTCTTTTCTACGTCCCCTTTTAATGGATATACCTTCGTACATTAGGGACACGTCCCATTTTTTACAGATTTTAGAGGGTTGCCCTCAATGGGCCATAAACCCGGATATCATATTGGTCACTCTAGATGTTGTAGCTTTATATACTAGCATCCCTCAAACACAAGCAGTAGAGACAATAGTTCGAGCATTACGGAGTAGAGGGGATCTGTCAGATTCCCAGATCCAATTTCTATCTGATTTGACGGAACTGACCATTTTTCGGAATTACTTTAAGTTCAAAGAGGATATTTTTCAACAAACATCAGGGCTGGCAATGGGGGCGACGTTTGCCCCATCTATTGCTAACCTTTTCATGGGCTATTTTGAGGATCGAATAGTGTTTTTCTCTCAATTTAGAGTAAACATTAAACTTTGGCTCCGTTTCATTGATGACATTTTCGTGTTGTGGTTGGGCCCAATGGAGGGTTTATCTCTGTTTTTAGAATGGTTAAATGCTCAGGATGATCATATTCACTTTACACATACAATACATAGAACCATTATGATTTTTTTGGATGTACAGATAAGTAAGGCAGATTCCAAATGGCAGACCTCAATATATCGAAAATCTATCGATAGGAATACTTTGCTTCACTATCATAGTGCACATCCGCTCCGACTGAAAGAGGGTTTACCCTTTTCACAGTTCCTGCGATATCGCAGAAACTGTTCTGAAGTTCAGGATTATAAGATGAAAGCTAAAGTTTTAGCTACTAATTTTAAAGCTAGAGGGTATCCCACCAAGGTTGTGACAAGAGTTTACCATCGAGCGCTATTTAATGACAGATCAGCATTACTGGGATCAACCAAAACAAGAAAAGAAATCGACCCCGATGTAGTTAATTTCATTACGCAATACTCTCCATTAAGTTTTAAGATCAAAAAGATTGTCTCTAAGCATATTAATGTTCTGAACGCAGTTCCGGGTTTGCGAAATAAATCCATTCAATGTGTTTGGCGTAGAAACAAAAATCTGAAGGAGAAGTTGAGTCCTACAGTTTTACGACCCATAATCATAGCATCATGTGAGGAGGAGATCTGTGGCCATTATAAATGTGGTCAATGTTCCATCTGTGCCATTACTAGAGAACTACAAAAATTTAGATATCATCAAAAAGAATATGTTCTGCGTAATCGGACGACCTGTGGTTCTCAGAATGTGATTTATGCGATAGTATGCCCATGTGACCTTCTCTATATTGGGAAGACGATTAGACCTTTAAAAACTCACATATTAGAACACAAAAGTCGCCTAAAGCATAGGGTGATGCCAGCACCATTGGTCCCCCATTGTCAGGAATTTCAGCACAGTTTTGAAACACTGCATTGTTTTTGTGTGGAACAAGTAAAAATCCCGATGAGTGGGAAATCATTAGCACAAACCCTCCTGTTCAGAGAACAACGTTGGATTTTTCTACTACAGACCTTAATACCGAATGGGCTAAATGTAGAAATTGAATGGGGGACTTCTTAAATAGGTAGTAGTTAGCGGTGACTGCAGACCTTTTTTCTGGCATAGTGGGAGGGACTATAAGAGGAGTCAGTAGGGTATGTTTGCCCATGCGCGGCGTTTTTTGGAACACTGAAAAGATATGTTCCAGTCAAGAAGTGAAGAAGTAACTGAACTTAAAAAACTGTGCATCGCTTCAGTCAAGTTTGGGTATGATTTTATTTTAAGGTTTCGATTGAGTTTGAAGTTTCATCAATATTAAATCTGATCTAACGAAGCATTTAAGGTGGGAGCTTTACACTTTTTATTGGTGGTTTCTTTTGTAGTTAAACACTTGGCTGTCTAGAGAAAGATCCCCTGAAGAACCTCATGAAGTTGGGAGAAACGCAGTAACGACGTTGTATGTGAGGCGTTGGGAGGAAGAAGAAATCATTTTTTCTGATATGCTTTAGAGAAAATCTTTTTCTTCATGAGAAGCTCAAAGCTAAGTGTGCAATATCTAATATAACAGTGATTTGTTGTTTTATGTAAAGCACCGTTGGGAGAGGGTATTGACATTATCTGAAAAGTCAAGCCGGAAAAGAGTCATTGATGCCAACAGGCGCCGTTGGATATTCTGAGAATTCAATATCCATAGTATGGCAGCCGACTAGTCTGAGACCATCTCCGAGCGTTGAATATATCTTTTGAATCTAAAACCCTCCCATTTTTCTGAGTTAGTCTGTTGATTTTGGAGTAATATTTCTCCAGGAACAAGCAGGAAGTCAGTCCCCACATATGGGACTCCCAAGCTACAGGCTACTGAAAACCTGTAAAAAGCCATGGGCAACCCAAAAAGCAGACTGTAAAGGACAGCAGGAAACACTGATTGGCTGGAAGTCCAGCACTGCAGTACCAACATCAAAGATGAAATCCCCTCCCCGGTAGCTTGGATACCAAGGGCTGGAGGGAAGGAGTTGCACTGTTCTCCAAAGAGATGACAAAGTATCACCTGGCCAAAGACACTATCACACCATGAGCTCTCCTCCAAGCAATAGTGTGCTGCAAAGGTATGCACAGAGGACCAGATGGCAGCCCAGCAAATGTAGAGCAAGGACACTTAGTGCAGACTGGCCACAGAGGCTGCCATGATGCGCACATTGTGCACTGTGACATGATGTGCCAGAGAAAGCCCATCCTGCCTGTAGGCAATGGAAATGCAGTTGGCCACCCAGCATGAGAGAGTACACTTGGAGACTGCAAACCCAAGCTGACTGGGGTTGAAAGAGATGAAAAGCTGTGCTGAGTGGTGGTGTGGCTGCGTTCTCTGGATGTAGAAGGATAGGTCCCTCTTGCAGTCAAGCGTATGCAGGGAGGCCTCCACCCTGGAGGAGAGGCCTGGAAAAGAAGGTGGGGAGCAGCACCTCCTGATTCAGGTGGAAAGCACAGACCACCTTTGGCAGGAACTTGTGGGGAGTCCGAAGGATGCACTTGTTCCTGTGGAATCTAGTGTAGGATGCATGGGCCACCAGCACCTGAAACTCGCTCATGCATCTGACAGAGGTGAGTGCCACTAGGAAAATGACCTTCCAGGAGAAGTACTTGAGATGGCAAGTAGCCAATGGTTCAAAGGAGGGAGCCATGAGCTTTCCAATATCACATTATGGTCCCTCACCACTAGTGGCGGACGGGTGGGGGACCAGAACAGGAGGAGGTGCCTCATGAAGCAGCCTACCTGAGGGTGCACCAAGATGGCCTGGCCATCCACCAGGTGGTGGTGAGCCAAAGTGGCACAGAGGTACACTCTAACCATGTTGGATTTTAGGCCAGCTCCAGAAAGATGCAAGAGGTAACACAAGATGTCTTGCACAGTGCAGAAGAAGTGGTTGAGACCCCATCTGTGCACCACCAGGAGAATCTGTGCCACTTAAATGCATATGCCTGACACGTGGAGTCCTTACATGAGGCTAGCAGAACATCCTCCACCTCTCTCGAGAGGCGGTGGTGCACTATAGCAGTATCTAGGCCATCAGGGTGAGAGACAGAAGGTTGGGATGCAGTAGCAGCAGCCCATCCTCCTGAGACAGCAGGTCGAGAGAGCTTCCCAGCAGCAGTGGGCCCCTGGGACAGCGGCAGGAGCAGGGGGAGCCAAGATTGCCTGGGCCTCCTTGGAGCAATGAAGATGACTGAGGCCATCTCCGCTTGTATCTTGAGGAGCGCCCAGGGAGCCATGAGTGTAGGTGGGAATGCATACAGGAACCCCCTGGACCAGGGGAGGAGAAAGGCATCTGCTGCCTCCTACCCCTGGGCTGGCCTCCAAGAACAGAAGCATGGAAGCTGCGTGTTTTCCAGAGTGGTGAAGAGGTCTATTTCTGGGGTCCTCCAGTGGCGAAAGACCTCCTCCAGCACTACTGGGTTCAGCCGTCACTTGTGGGGTTGAAGGACCAGGCTCAAGCAGTTTCCAGGATGTTGTCCTGGCCCGGCAGATAAACAGCCCTGAGGGAGATATTCTTCCTGGCTTCAAAGTTCTAGAGGTAAGCAGCCTACCAGCAGTGGTGGTATGAGCCTGTGCCACCTTGCTTGTTGAGGTAGTACATTGCTACCTGGTTGTCTGCTTGGACTTGGACCACCTGTCCTTCCAGGTGGCCCTGGAAGACCTACAGGGCATGATAACTGCTCTGAGCTCCAGCAGGTTGATCTGCATGGCACTCTCGCTTGTTGACCACGGGACCTGCAACCACAGGTAATAGCAGTGGGCCCCCCAGCCCAGCATGGACATGTCTGATGTGAGGATGTATTGGACTGTGAGAGTCCAGAAGGGTAGGCTGGCTCTGAGGTTGAGGGGGTCCTACCACCAGTTGAGAAACACCACCAGGGCCAGTGTGACCTGGATCCTGTCTTCCAGGCAGCCAGAAACCTGCATCCACTGGGCACTGAGTGTCCACTAGACCTACCGCATGTGGAGGTGGGCAAAAGGGGTGACATGGACTGTAGATACCATGTGCCCCAAGAGGTGGAGCATTTGTCTTGCAGTCACCGCTAAGCAGCCCTGCACTGTCCATGCTAGGGAAGATAGGCCCGCACCTGGGTGGAATCCAGCAGGGCACCGATGAATTCTAAGCACTGAGTGGGCAGTAGGTGTGACTTTGGGACGTTGACCATAAACACCAGGTGCTGGAGCAGCCCTATGGTGCGATGTGCTGTGTTGCGCACCTCCATCAGATAGCTGGCTCTTAAAAGCCAGTTGTCAGGTAGGGGAAGACAAAGATCCAGGTGCGCAATCATGACCGCCAGACACTTGGTGAACACTCGAGGGGCCGAGGCTAGGCTGAAGGGGAGTACCCTGTACTGGTAGTGTTGGCCGCCGACCACGAATCAGAGGTACTGTTGGTCCCTTGGATGTATCAGGATGTGGGTGTAGGCATCTTTCAGATTCAAGGAGCATGGCCAATCTCCCTGCAGGAGGTGAGGCAGCAAGGTTCCAAGGGATACCTTTGTGAACTTTTCCTTGACCAGGAAGCGGTTGAGGTCCCACAAATCCATGATGGGCCAGAAGTCCCCTGTTTTCTTGGGCACAAGGAAGTAACAGGAGTAGAGGTTGCAGGATGGGCTCCACCACCTGATCCTCGAGCAAGACCTCAAGCTCCCTTTGCAGGAGCTCTCTGTGTAAGGAGTCTAGGGTAATTACCCCAGGAAGAAGGGAGGAGGCAGCTGGAAGAAGTGGAGGAGATCCCCTCCCTGACCACCTGCAGCATCTGTGGTGATGTCCGGCCAAAGGTGTGCGAAGTGGACTAGCCCTGCTCCCATGAACCCTGGGGTCTGTGACCTCCTCAGGGAGGGAGGCTATGCTCAAGGGGTCAAATGTTCCCCCCCAGGCTGTGGCTGGAGCACTGTTTGGGTTTTGGGGGCCTTTTGCTTAAAGAGGCCATGCTCCTGACCCTTGGTCTGCTGCTCCTTGGGGGGGGGAGCATTATAGGGGTAGTTCCCATAAGCCTTCTTGGTCTTCGGGTGGAAGGCCTTTTTCCACAAAGTCTTCCTACAAGACGATTCAGACACTTTATTGGACAGCCTGGTTCTGGTCATGAATTCTTTCTCCAGCTTATCAGCCTTCTCTGTCATAGGTTTGCCGAAGAGGTTCTCTTCCCAGCAAGGGATATCAGCCATCTTGTCCTGAACCCACTGCTCCAAGTTGGAGGACTGCAGCCAGGTGAGGTGGCGGGCACTAATGCCCACCGCATATACCCGAACCTCTGACTCAAAACCATCGAAGGCCGCACAAATTTGAAACATGGAGCACTCTTTCACTGAGGGAAACCAGGGTCTTGAAGCACTCAAGGGGTTCACCTGACAACCAGTCGAGAACCTGGCAAGCTCTTTCGCCAGGTCCCTCTGGTACATGCCCATGTACAGCTGATATGCCTGGATCCGGGCTGTGAGCATGGAGTCCTGGAAACACTCCTTACCAAAAGCATCCATGGTATGAGCCTCCCTACTGGAAGGCACTGAGGAGTGCATCTTCTGGTTTTTGATTCAGTGCATGACCGATTCCACCACCATGGAGTTATGGGGCAGTTGTGTCTTCTGGAAGTCGAGGCTCCAGCTGACTCGATACTAAGAATCGAGTCAATGATTCACAATCAGCACCATCACCAGGGTCTCCTACATCCTGAATAGCAGCTACTTCAGGATGGGGGGTATTGGCACCATCAGTGCCTCTCTCGGAGGGGCGTCATGTTGGAGGATCTCAAGATCCTCTGTACGTGCTCATTCTTGAGCAACGTCATGAAGGCAAGGACTTGGGACATCTCCCTCACAAACTCCAGGAAGACAAGGTCCTCTAGAGGTGACTGCCGCCGATGATGTGGCGGGGACAGGTTGGAGGGGATATCCTGGTGAAGGACCGTGTCTGGCAACTTCTCATCCATCTCCCAATCCGAAACAGGGTCAGAGGAATCGGTGGGCACCCTGCAATGAACCAACTTGGCGTTTACAACTCCTTGCATCTGTGTTCTGGCACCGCCGCACCCAATACGGAATCGTGCCTCAATATGGATATTGACGGAGTCAGCAGCAATTGAGCCAATCTCTAGAGGATGGGTGGAGCATTTTCCAGGGAGGTCTTCAATGGGAATGACCCAGTGATCGGCACCGAAGACCTGGAGTGACCGGGAGTCAGGCCCCACTGCGCCTCAAGGAACGTAGCAAAGCTTCATTCCAGAGCTGCCATTCTGGCCTCGATGCCAATTGACTCTGCAGTGGCAGGTGCTGGCCTCGGTGACATCGAGGCTGGTGCCGGTTCTCTCGCAGGGAAATCCCTGATAGTGTTCGCATCGAGGGACACAACCTGATCCCCCATTGCCATGGAGGTCTCCTCCCACCAGGGCTGCTCGGAAGGACACTCCCGGCCATCATAACTGGCATCAGGTCGAGGGCTCCACAAGCTTCTCTAAGTTTTTCCAAATATAGATGTCTGTCTTCCTCTCTCTGTGATCTCTTGTATTTCCTGAAGGCCTTCATATTTTTCTTTACCTTTTCAGCTAGTTCTTTCGAAAACCATAGCAGTCTCCTTTTCCTTTTACCTTTATTTACCATTTTAACAAAAAGGTTGGTTGCCCTTAAAATATTCCTCTAAACTACTAAACAGCTTTAAATAGCTAAAATCTTTGGGCCTGATATTCAAAGGCATTTACACAGTTTACAGACCTGTAAACCATGTAAATGCTGCTTAGAGGGATACTCGGTGGCACTAACATGATTAGTGCCACTGAGTATCCCTGATTAATGACACTACATGCCCCAATGCTAAGCGCTTAGAATCAAGGCATTCCAGGGTGGAGTGGAGGGCAGCACCAGTCCCTAACCGGGCAGCAGCAATATTGCACTACTGCCTGGTCATCGAACCGTGAATAAAGATAGACGCAGCAAAAGCCAGCATATCTTTACCCAGAGCTAACTGGGCAGCAGCTCAATATCGCTGTTGCACGGTTAGCTTCTGTGGCATCTTTGGCTGTGTGGTCACCCCAGATATTCAATGCTCGGGCCACATATGACCTCGGCACTGAATATCCAGGGTTAAAGTTTGGCGGCAACAGTGCATAGCTGTCACAAATGAATATCAGGCCCTTTAATTTTATGATTCAGCCAGCAGTCCAGAAGTGACTCGAAGGCACACATTGCATTGCAATAAGAAGTCTTATGTGTGCACTAGGTGTGAAGAGCTCTTTGCTCTCAGGGAACAAGTCCGATCCTGGAGGCTAGAGTAGCAGACTTGGAGTAGCAGAGGCAGACAGAGAGATGTATAGACAAGACCTACAGGGTTGTAGTACAGAAGTCCCACCTCCGGTCTGGTGCTTTTCTGCTGCCATGGAGGAGAGAGGTCATGTGAAAGGAGATCACCACCTTAGTGTGGCAGGCATGATCCTATAGCTAGAACCTGTCAACCAAGATACGTAATACCCTCTCACACTGAGAATGTGTCTCCAGGTCCATATGCCCATGAGGGAAGGGTTAGGACAGTTGTTATAGTTGGCAATAAGATCATTAGGCATGTAGATAGCCGGGTGACTGGTGGTCATGAGAATCTTCTTGTTACCTGCCTTCCTGGTGCAAAGGTAGCAGACCTCATGTGCCACCTAGATAAGATTTTAGATAGTGCTGGGGAGGAGCCTGCAATCTTGGTACATGTTGGTACCAATGATATAAGAAAGTGTGGGAGAAAGGTTCTGGAAGCTAAATTTAGACTTTGAGGTAGAAAGCTGAAATCCAGAACTTCCAGGGTAGCAATCTCAGAGATAATCCCATTACACACGCAGGACCCAAGAGACAGGCAGAGTTCTGGAATCTCAATGCATGGATAAGAAAATGGTGCAAAGAAGAGGGGTTTGAATTGGTTAGAAACTGGGTAAGATTCTGGGGAAGGGGGGGGGGGGACTTTTCCGAAAGAACAGGCTCCACCTTAACCAGGGTGGAATCAGGCTGCTGCCATTTACCTTCAAAAAGGAAATAGAGCAGCTTTTAAACTAGAAAATGGGGGAAAGGCAACAATTGCCCAAGAGCACATGGTTTGGAATGATGTATCTTTGAAGAATATTAGCAAAACAGGGAAGTTAGAGCATCCCAATAGAGAGGTTCTAATAAAGGTAAAAGTAACCCAGGTGCCTTTAAGTAAAAATCAGACAGAGCTGAAAAATTCCAAATTATCCCTGTGTCTGATAGCCAGACTGTTAATCTGAACAAAAAGCAAACTTTGAAATGCCTGTATGCAAATTCTAGAAGTCTAAAAAATAAGATGGGAGAGTTAGAATATATAGCACTGAATGAAAGGATAGATATAAATCTCAGAGATCAGGTGGAAGGAGGATAACCAATGGAACACTGTCATACCAGGCTACAAACTATGTCACCTGCAGAATCAACAATCCAACTCCTCCAGCCCTTAAATTGAAGAACCAGTATGCAGCCCTGGAACTAGAGCAGGGGTCTCAAACTCAAATTGCTTTGAGGGCCGAATGAGGACTTGTAAAGTAACCCGGGGGCCGCATAAGACACGGGGGGCTCATTTGCATAAGGGGCCTCATTTGCATAAATATTTGCATAATGTTACATAATGAGTGCATGGATAAAGAAAGACTAGAAAATTACTATAATCCAGTGCCAACCGCCAGGCACATTAGGAACTACTACTAACACTGCCCATTTAGAACCCATAGCAAACCCCCCGTATCATAACAGCACTACCAGGACTCACAAAGCACCAGACCCTACCTATCAAAAGGCAACACTGCAAATATTAAATCAATACATTTCAGAGAACAATACATGACCTACCCCCCAGCCCACAGCACACTGGTAATGTGCTGGGGGGTTTAGAACTGGTAATGTGCTGTGGGGCTGGGGGGGTTCAGAAATGGTGATGGTTCTGACCCCCAGCCCACAGCACATTACCAGTTCTGACCCCCCATCCCACAGCACACTAGTAATGTGCATGGGGGTTTAAAACTGGTAAAGTGATGTGGGGCTGGGGGGTTCAGAAATGGTGATGGTTCTGACCCCCAGCCCACAGCACATTACCAGTTCTGACCCCCCCATCCATCATCATCAGCAGCAGCAGCAGCAGCAGCAGCAAAAATCACAGCCCCCCCCCCCATCCATCCATCCATCCTCCCTCCCTCCCTCAGCATAAATCACAGCCCCCCCCCATCCATCCATCCATCCTCCCTCCCTCCCTCAGCAAAAATCACAGCCCCCCCATCCATACATCCTCCCTCCCTCAGCAAAAATCACAGCCCCCCCCATCCATCCATCCTCCCTCCCTCCCTAAGAAAAAATCACAGCCCCCCCCATCCATCCTCCCTCCCTCAGCAAAAATCACAGCCCCCCCCCATCCATCCATCCATCCTCCCTCCCTCAGCAATAATCACAGCCCCCCCATCCATCCATCCATCCTTCCTCCCTCAGCAAAAATCACAGCCCCCCCCCCATCCATCCATCCATCCTCCCTCCCTCAGCAAAAATCACAGCCCCCCCCATCCATCCATCCATCCTCCCTCCCTCAGCAAGAATCAAAGCCCCCCCATCCATCCATCCATCCTCCCTCCCTCCCTCAGCAAAAATCACAGCCCCCCCATCCATCCATCCGGCCTCCCTCCCTCCTCCCTCAGCAAAAATCACAGCCCCCCCATCCATCCATCCTCCCTCCCTCCCTCAGCAAAAATCACAGCCCCCCCCCATCCATCCATCCATCCTCCCTCCCTCAGCAAAAATCACAGCCCTCCCCCATCCATCCATCCATCCATCCTCCCTCCCTCCCTCAGCAAAAATCACAGCCCCCCCCCCATCCATCCATCCATCCTCCCTCCCTCAGCAAAAATCACAGCCCCCCCATCCATCCATCCATCCTCCCTCCCTCCCTCAGCAAGAATCACAGCCCCCCCCATCCATCCATCCATCCTCCCTCCCTCCCTCAGCAAGAATCACAGCCCCCCCCATCCATCCATCCAACCTCCCACCCTCCCTCCGCAAGAATCACCGGCCACCCTCAGCCCGCATCACAGGCCCCCCCCCCCCCCCGGCAGAGCCATCCCTCCCTCCCTCCCTCCCTGCCTCAGTCCCTCTCCTCTTCGGCTTAGAACCGCGAAGGGAGAGTTCCTCCCTCGGGACTCTGTTAAGCCGGCTGAAATTTCCTCCCTTCGCGGTTCTAAGCCGAAGAGGAGAGGGACTGAGTGAGGCAGGTCTGGCTTAATTCTGGGCAGACTGCTTCCTTACCTGCCGAGAGCTGTGCAAGCAGGCGATCCTTCCTCCAAGCAGGCGATGCTTCATAAACCGCTGATACCTCGTGGCTGCTCAGACTGCTTCTGGGCCGGGCCCCCCCCCCCTCCGCCTTTTTTTCTCCTCCTTCTGCCTGTCCCTGATTGGTGGAGGGCAGGCGCGTGACGCGGTCATGCAACCCAACTTTGTATGCAGCCCCGGGAATCGCGCTAAGCTGGAAAACAGTGAGTAAAAGTAGCAAAAATTGCAGAAAGGATACTCGCGGGTCGCGGGCCGCACAAAATGCTCTCGCGGGCCGCGTGTTTGAGACCCCTGAACTAGAGGATGTGAAAGCAGCCCAGGAAAGAGAACCACCAGAGCTTCAGCACTCTAAAGTTGCGGAATCAGTGACCACAAGGAAGCAAAGGGTAGTGGTAGTTAGTAACTCTCTTCTGAGTAGTATGGAGAGCGACCAGACTTGATGTCCAGAAAGGTGTACTGTTTGCCAGGTGTCAAAATCCAAGATGTTACAGTGAGTTTGCAGAGACTCATCAAGCCTACTGACTGTTATCCAATGTTGCTGATACATGTTGGCACAAATGAAACTGCTAGGTATCCCTCTGAGCATATCAAAAGTGACTTCATGACTCTGGGACAGAGGGTGAAGCAGATACATGTGCAGGTGGTGTTCTCTTCAATCCTTCCTGTTGGGAGTAAAGGTTGAGGCAGAGAAACTCCCATTCTGGAGGTGAAAGCATGGCTGTGTGGATCCTGTCATCAAGAGCATGTTGGCTTCTTGGACCATGGGATAATTTTCCAAGAGCTGCAAAGCAGAGATAGCATCATCTGTCCAAGAAGCGTTGAAGTGTTTTCTGCAGCAGACTGGCTACTGAAGAGGACTTTAAACTAGATTCGTTGGGGATGGGTGTAGAAAGCCCCCAGGTAAGTGAAACATTAAATACCTCTGTACAAAGGGTAAAAGAGGCATCATCTGGAAAATGGTGTATATAAATACTTGTAGCATGGGAAATGAGATCTCAGATATTGAGGCTTTAATGGAAGAGGCTGACTTGGATTTAGTGGCAGTTACAGAGACATGGTTCACGGACAGCCATGACTGGAATGTAATTATACCGGGCTATAATTTATTCAGGAAGGATAGGGTAGGAAGAAGGGGAGGAGGAGTGACACTATATGTAAAAAATATTATTAATGTTATAAAATTATGGAGCTTAAAAGGAAGCGAGGAGGCACTGTGGGTTAAACTAGAAAGAGGGAAAGGGAAATCCATTTGCATTGGTGTGACATACAGATCTCACTCACAGGGGAAAGAAGTGGATGGTAATTTAATAGAAGACAAACAGTATTACCATGAAAGGAGAAGTGCTGGTTATAGATAATTTCAATATGCCAATGTTGATTGGCACTTCCCTGCTGTGGTATCATCTTGAAGTAAGGAGATGTTAGATTTTCTGTAAGGAGGGCTATTTTGGCAACTGGTAACAGAACCCGCATGTGAAGAGCCATACAGGACTTACACAGTATTGCTAGGAAAGGGGAAGTGCTACTGATAGGGGATTTCAATATGCCAGATGTTGATTGGCACATTCCTGCTGCAGTATCATCTAGAAGTAAAGAGATCCTGGATTCTCTACAGGGAGAACTATTCAAGCAATTGGTAACAGACTCCACACGTGAAGGGGCCATACTGGACTTGGTGCTTTCCAATGGGGAAAGTGTTTCTGATGTTATAGTGGGAGATCATATCACACTGACTGATCACCAGATGGTGTGGTTCAGTATTAGGACTAGGGATGATAAAATCCATTCAAAAGTGAGGGTCTTAAACTTTAGGAAAACCAACTTTGCTGAGATGGGACAATAACTCAAGGAGTCTTTAGCGGGACAGAAACAGCTGGGGCATGTAGAAAAGCAATAGGCAAAACTAAAAGGGGATATTTTAAGGGCAACAAACCTTTCCTTTAGAAAGATAAATAAATGTAAAAGAAAAAGGAGGCCACTATGGTTCTCAAAAGAGGTAGCTGAAAAGGTGAAGAAAAAGAAAATGGCTTTCATAAAATATAAAAGATCACTGAGAGAGGAAGACGAGCATCTATATTTGGAAAACCTTAGAGAAGCTAGGGAAGTAGTCAGGAAAGCATAAGATACAAAAAGAAGAAGAAATAGGCAAGGCAATGCAATAAAATGGGGAGATAAGACATTTTTCAGATATGTTAGTGAGATGAGGAAGGGCAAAAGTGGCATTGTCAGAGTCAAGGATGAAGGGGAACAATATGTAGACACTGATGAGGATAAAGCGGAATTACTTTATTACTTTATTTTTATTTATTTGTGTGCTTTTCTATACCGCCCCTTCACAGATGAAGAGCCAGGATCAGGATCTCAGAAAACACCCACAAATAGGAACAGAAATGACAGGGATCTTGAATGATTTAATGGATCTTGAATGGAGTGGAGGAGTGGCCTAGTGGTGGGGCAATGTACTTCAGGCCAGAAGGTCGGGGGTTCAAATCCCACTAGAGGACAGCAACCTTGGGCCGGAAGGACTGGGGTTTCTAGTCCCACAGGTGCTCCTTGTGGTCTTGGGCAAGCCACTTAACCCTCCATTGCCCATGTTCCCTGTAAAATAGTTATCTCCAAGTTATAATGTAATGTTCAATATAATGTTCCATGTAAACCACACTGATGTCAAATAGCATGGTCTATAAAAGAAATAAATAAATAAATTTACAGAAGGCTGTGTTCATGAGGAACTAGCTAAACTAAAAAGGGACCAAGTAATGGGACCAGATGGGATACATCTGAGAATACTGAAGGAACTTTGAGACATCCTAGCGGCTCTATTGACTGACCTTTTCAATGCTTCTTTAGAGCCAGGAGTGGTCCCAGAAGACTAGAGAAAGGCACATGTAGTCCCTTTACACAAAAGCAGAAATAAGGATGAGGTTGAAAACTACAGGCCAGTTAGTCTAACCTAGTGGTGAGTAAATTATTGGAGTTCATTGGATTGCAGGATCCGAGGCAGCATAGGTTTACCAGAGGCAGGTCTTGTCAGACAAATCTGATTTATTTCTTTGACTGGATGACCAGGGAGATGGACCAAAGGAGAGCCCTAGATGTGGTGTACTTGGAATTCATTAAAGCCTTTGACACCATTCTGTACGGGCGACTTATAAACAAATTGAGCATCCTAGGGATGTATCCTAAAGTGACTGAATGGGATAGGAATTGGTTGCATGAGAGATGACAAAAAGTGCAGGTAAATGGAGCTCATTCTGAGGAGAAGGATATTACCTCTTGCGTGCTGCAGGGATCTGTCATTGATCCGATTCTTTTTAACATCTTTGTTAGTGATATTGCGGAAGAGCTGTCGGGTAAGGTTTGCCTCTTTGTAGATGATACCAAAATCTGCAATGAAGTAGACACCCAGGAAGGAATAGATAGCATGAGGAGGGATCTAGCTAAGCTTGAAGAATGGTCAAGAATTTGGCAGCTGAGTTTTAATGCAAAAAAATGTAGGGAGTGGTACAGTGTAGGGATCAAAGTACTTCTGTCCATGAAAGAAGAGCGGGACCTGGGTGTGATTGTTTCCAATGATCTTAATGTGGCTAAAGAAGTAGAAGAAATGACAGTGAAAGCCAGAAGGATGTTTGGGTGCTTAGGGAGAGGAATTGCCAGCAGAGAAAAGGAAGTGACAGTGCCTCTGTATAAGTCTCTGGTGCAACCTCATTTGGAGTATTGTGTGCAGTTCTGGAGACCACACCTTCAAAAGGATATAAACAGGATGGAGTTGGTGCAGAGGGTGGCTACTAGAATGGTTAGTGGTCTTCGTTATAAAGCATATAGGGACAGACTTAAAGATTTTAATATGTGCACGTTAGAGGAAAGGTGGGATACAGGAGATGTGATAGACACATTTAAATACCTCCATGACAGAAATGCACAAAAGGAAAGCCACTTTCACTTGAAAGCAGGCTCTGCAACAAGGGGACATAGGATGAGGGTGAAGGGGGATAGACTCAGGAGTAACATGTGGAAATATTTATGTACAGAAAGAGTGGTAGATGTGTGGGAATAGTCTCCCATTGGAGGTAATAGAGACAAGGACAGTATCTGAATTCAAGAAAGCATGGGTCAAACACAGAAGATCTCTAAAATAAAAAAGGGGACTAATGTAGTTGATAATTTAATATTATTTAACAACTCTTTTATATCACCGTATCTACTAGCCATGGCGGTTTACATGGAACAAGTGGAACAAAAGAACTTGAACTTTATATGGAACACTTTGTTGAAAGAACTAAACAGATTAAACAATACAGTAACTCTGGAACACTATGAACAATTGTAAACTATGTAGCATAGTATAGGATACATTGTATCAAGGTAGCTGTCTCTTGCAGAGTTTATATGACCAAGGACTGTTAGGGTGGTTATGCATCTGAGCGCCGAAGTATTCCAGGAACAGCAGTGTCTAACTTTTGGCAGAAGTCTGCAATGTCTTGAGAGGGAGTAGAGGCCAGAGGGAAGTGCATTTCAGGTGATTGGTGCATAATAGCAGAAACCTCTGTTGAATGTAGAGCTGTTGGTTTGGGTGATTGTAGGAGGCACTGCATGAAGCGTGTTAGTGCTTCTGCAAGTTCTCTCAATTCATATCTTCAGGGTCTGGATGTATTCTAACAAACTTTCTCTTGTGGTCAAACTCTCTTTAATCTGTGCTAACCAGTTTTTATATATCGTGTTGTGAAAAGGTCTCAGACTTAGTGGCACTAATTTCTAGACTTCAAATATGTCCAACTTTTGTGCCCATTCGCATCAATGACCTTTCTCAAACTATGTTGATACTTATACTTAGATAGAGTATACCAAAAATATACTAAGCTTATGACTCACTGCTGTTGACATAGTACAAAAAAGTGCTTAGCTTATATCCCGTGCTGTTAACTCGTTTCAGCAGTGTGCTTAGCTTATGTCCCAACGTCTCTCCTTGGCGCCTCCTTCGTGTTTCACTTTAAGTTTCCTCAGGGGATTACAAAAACTCGTATCTCTAAAAATATACAAAAAATATAAGTGACCACTAAAATAATTTAAAAAACAAACAACTCCATATCCCTCTAACATGTTAATAGGACTATAGAAGAATAATCACCTACCAAAAACCAGCGGGTTACAGGATCTGAGGCAACATGGTTTTACCGAGGGACGATCTTGCCAAACAAATCTCATTGAGTTCTTTGACTGGGTGACCAGATAACTGGATCAAGGACACGCGATGGATGTCATCTACCTGGAGTTCAGCAAAGCCTTTGATACTGTCCCTCATAGGAGGCTTATCAATAAACTCAGTAGTTTGGGGATGGGTCCCAAGGTGGTAAACTGGATCAGAAATTGGTTGACTGACAGATGACAGAAGGTGATGATAAATGGAGCTCACTCGGGTGAAAGGAAGGTGATTAGCGGGGTGCCTCAGGGTTTGGTCCTAGGCCTGGCACTGTTCAATGTATTTGTGAGTGATATTGCTGAATGACTGAATGGAAGTCTGTCGTTTTGCAGATGACATGAACATTTGCCACAGAGTGGACTCCCCCAAGGGAGTGCTTAACATGAGGAGGGATCTGCAAAAGCTGGAGGACTGGTCTGATGCTTGGAAATTAAGATTTAATACGAAGAAGTGCAGTGTCATGCACTTGGGTAGCAGAAACCCAAGGGAAATGTACACGATAGGGGGCGAGAGGTAGGTGTGCATGGAGCAGGAGAAAGACCTTGGTGTGATTATTTCTGTAGATCTCAATGTGGCAAAACAGTGCGACAAGGCAGTGGCAAAAGCCAGGAGGATGTTGGGCAGTATTCGAAGAGGAATTCCCAGCAGAAAGGAAGGGGAACTAGTGCCACTGTATAAGTCTCTGGTGAGGCCTCACTTGGAATACTGTGTTCAGTTTTGGAGACCGTATTTTGCAAAGGATGTAAAAGAAATGGAGGCTGTTCAGAGGAAGATGACCAAAATGATTTGGAGCCTGCATCAGAAGCCCTTATGAGGAGAGACTTGAAGACCTAAATATATACACTTTGGAGGAGAGGAGGAATAGGGGAGATATGATTCAGACTTTTAAATACTTAAAGAGAAATAATGAACAAACAAACCTCTTCCAGAGACGGGGAAGCTGTAAAACTAGAGGGCATGACATGAAGCTGCAAGGTGGTAAATTGAAAGTGAATGTCAGGAAATACTTTTTTACTGAAAGGGTGGTAGATGCTTGGAATGCCCTCCCAATGGAAGTGGTGGTGGCAAATACAGTGATGGATTTCAAAGTGGCCTGGGACAGTCACAGTGGATCACTTTACAGCAACAAGATTAAATCAAAATAAACTGAACCATCTAATTACTCAACAAATAGGGGTGTCCTACATGGAGCGATGGGGGGAGGAGCGGTGGGTTCACCCCTCAACAAACAAAGAAACAAAGATATGAGGAGGGGTGCACCTTCTCCTGGTGGGTGCATCACTAAGCAAAGACATGGGTAGGGGTGCACCTACTCCCTAAAAGACATGGGAAGGGGTGCACCTACTCCTGCCATATAGCTGGGCAGACTAGATGGACCTTATGGTGTTTATCTGCCGTCATTTACTATGCTACTATGTTACTATGAAATATGAACGATGCTGCATGTGTCTTATTATCCACTAAAACTGGAACCTCTCAACCTGCGTGGTTGTTAAAAACACCGCACATGCGGGCTGTTTGTTACTACCCTTGTTTTTAAACCCGCTAGCTCGTCGGCCTTTCAATGACGTGTATAAACACTTATAATGACGTAAACAGAATTAATACTATCGCAGTGTTGATGTATAGTACTCATTCGTTCGGTTAGGCAATTCTCCTCGAATAATGTGTGTGATGAATAGTCTTACGTTCTAAAATGCCTTAAATGTTCTTATATTTTCATGGATCTAACTAAAGAGTGTGTATTATCCTGGACTTACTACCGATATTTCTACTAGCTTTTCTAAACATTAAATAAACTACCACTCTGGTAATCTTTTATATACAAGATGTCCAGTCTATATGTGCATTTACACCACCAGGTGTCACTGATTTTAAAATAAATATCCATCTCTGTTCCCTTATGAGTAAAGATTGCTCCTGTGACTTTCCCACTATGCCTGACCATATTTTATCTATGCAAAAGCATCTCAAATGTTCAAACTGATGTCCCTTTGTTAAACAATGCTGTACCAGTGGTGCCTCTTTTACTTTACACTTTAAATGACTTTTGTGTTCTCCAATTCTTATTTTGAAACGTCGAATCATTTTCCCCACATAAATTAAATCACAGGGACATTGAATGATATAAACCACAAAAGTGGAATCACACGTTGTATATTCTTTTAGAGTATATGTTACTCCTTGTTGTTTGAAAGTGCTCACCTCCAAGGTGATGTTACAAATCCCACAAGTCCCACATTTTTTATGTCCTGCTTCAGTTTTCAATGATTTTTCCACAGATAAAGGGAATCATAGTGCTGCTGGACTAAGTTGTTCTTTTAAATTTTTATTACATTTCCATACGCATCATATTTTCTTGTGTTCAAGCCCAGGAAGAGTAAATTAGACTTACCTGCTAATTGTTGTTCCTTGCGGAACTCTAGTCCAGTCCCGGAACCATAGAGTTGTGAACCTCCACCAGCAGCTTTGGAGACTGAACATCTTCATCTCTTTGATCATCCAGCTATATGCAGCCCCCAAGGACCGCCCACACATCAGTACCTATTGACAAAGCATACTAAGCAGAGCAACAAATAAGTAGCTAAAACAACACAGTGGAAAAAAGGATCCTGACCCTAAAGTTCCCACTACGAGCAAAAATTCTTCTTTTTTTTTTTTTTTCTTTTTCCAATTGCGTAAGAACAACCTCCCGCCTACGGGAAGGCGGACCAGAACGGCCATGGCGACCCTTGTGCAAAACGCATGCAACAAGAGGCGCCACCGCTCACCCCCAAGATTTGACCCCGAAAGGAAACTAAGGCGTGCTGCAAGCAGAGGAGCTCTGACCGAAAGTATAGAGAACAAAAACCCTGGCAGACTCCTATAATGAATGTACCTTCTTGGCTGGCAGCGAGAACAGATAGACAGGGAGGGATCCGGGACTGGATTAGAGTTCCGCAAGGAACAACAATTAGCAGGTAAGTCTAATTTACTCTTCCTTAGCGTCCCTCTAGTCCAGTCAACAGAGCAGTAAATCTCAACGGGAGGGCCTCGCTAGTCCAGCCTGAAGCACCCGAGACCCAAACCGCGCATCCGACGCCGCCTGCACCTCCAGACGATAGTGCTTAGCAAAGGTGTGCAAGGACGACCACGTCGCCGCCCGACAAATATCCACCGCCGGTACCAAGCTCACTTCTGCCCAAGACGCCGCCTGCGCCCTAGTCGAGTGAGCCCGAAGCCCGGCAGGAACCATCCTGCCGTGTAAAAGGTATGCCGACGAAATCGCCTCTTTCAACCAGCGGGAAATGGAAGACTTAGACGCCGCTTCCCCCTTGCGCGGACTGCCAAATGCAACAAATAGGCGATCGGACTTACGGAACGCCGCCGTTTCCCTCAAATACCGACGAAGAGCTCGACAGACATCCAACGCATGCAAGGAGTTATCCGCGTGCTTGCCCCGTTCCTTGGCAAACACCGGGAGAGACACCACCTGATTCATGTGAAACGCCGAAACTACCTTAGGCAAAAACGCGGGAACCGGTCGCAATACCACCTTGTCGGCAGAGAAAGACAGATATGATTCCCTACACGAAAGAGCCTGCAATTCCGAGATCCTGCAAGCTGACGAGATCGCTACCAGAAACACCGTTTTCAACGTCAAGGCCTTCAACAAAGCTTGCGCCAAGGGTTCAAACGGCGAAGCCACCAGAGACCTCAACACCAAATTCAAGTCCCACGAGGGCACTAAAGCCCTGCACGGAGGACGCATAAGCAACACCGCTCGCAAGAAGCGCTTCACGTCCGCATGGGACCCCAATAACTGGCCCTGAACCTTGCCTCGAAAACACGCAAGAGCTGCAAGTTGGACCCTCAACGAACTGGCCGCCAGGCCCTTGTCCACCCCTGCTTGCAAGAAGGAGAGGATCTGAGGAACAGAGGTCCGCAAAGGCCGCAACTCGCGAGCCGCACACCAGCTCTCAAAAATACGTCAGACCCGGACATACGCTAGCGACGTAGACCGACGCCGCGCCCGCAACAAGGTAGCAATGACCTCCGGAGAATAACCTTTGGCTCTCATTCATGCCCTCTCAATAGCCATGCCGTAAGCGAGAATCGAGCCACCTGAGGCATCTGCAGCGGCCCCTGCCGAAGGAGATACGGCCGAGGAAGGAGCCACGGATCGGCCACACTCAACCGCACCAGATCCGCATACCAAGGCCGACGAGGCCAGTCCGGGGCAATCAGAACCACAGGACCCGGATGCCATTCGATCCGCTGTACCAGGCGACCCAGCAGAGCCCACGGAGGAAAGACATAGAGCAGCCCGTACATTGGCCATCTTTGTGCCAATGCATCAAGGCCTTCCGACGTGCGTTCCCGACGCCTGCTGAAGAACCTTTCGACCTGCGCGGACTCGAAGGCCGCCATGAGGTCCATTATCGGCAGACCCCAACGACGGACCAGCAACGCAAATACCTCGGGATGTAGAGACCACTCTCCGGGGTCTACCCTGCGACGACTCAGAAAGTCCGCCTCCACATTGTGAACCCCCGCGATATGCTGGGCCGACAGACACTGAAGATGCCGCTCTGCCCAATCCAGAAGCAGATCCGCCTCCGCTTCCAACGCCGCGCTGCCTGTGCCTCCCTGGCGATTTATGTAGGCTACTGTGGAGGCATTGTCAGATAGCACCCTGACCGCCGCTCCCTGCAGCCAAGGCTGAAACGCTGTCAGAGCCAACCACACGGCTCTCATTTCCAGTCGGTTGATGGACCACCGGCTCTCCCGCGAGGACCATTGGCCCTGAGCAATCTGGCCCTCGCAATGAGCCCCCCAGCCGCTCAAACTGACATCCGTCATCAGCAGACGCCAGACGGGAGACTCCAAGGGCATACCGTTTGCCAGAGAGTGCCGACGCAACCACCAGCGAAGGCTGCGCCGAACCCCCAAGGGGCAAACTAACTGACGAGCTAGCGAGTCGGACTGATGACACCATCGACACAGCAGCGCTCGCTGCAGGGGCCGCATGTGCGCCCTTTCCCACGGAACTACCTCGATGGTCGCCGCCATCGTGCCGAGAAGCTGAAGGTATTGCCAAGCCAAGGACACCCGTCTCGCTAGAAACTGCTCCACCAGCCGCCTCAGGGCCCGCGCTCTGTGCACTGGGAGAAAAACCTTCCCGTTGCCGGTCTCGAAACGCGCCCCCAAATACTCCAAGGTCTGCAAGGGAAGAAGGCTGCTCTTCGCCCGATTGACCACCCAGCCTAACGACTGCAAAACCTGTACGACCCGCGCCGTTGCCCGGAGACTCTCCTCCCTCGACTTCGCCCGGATCAACCAGTCGTCGAGATAGGGATGCACGAGGACACCCTCCTTCCGCAGGAACGCCGCTACCACCACCACCATGATCTTCGTGAAGACCCGTGGCGCCGTCGCTAGGCCGAAGGGCATGGCTTGACACTGAAAATGGCCCATCGGCAGCGCAAACCGCAGAAATCTTTGATGTTCCCGGCTAATGGGAACGTGCAAATAGGCCTCCGTAAGGTCTAGGGACATTAGGAATTCCCCCTCATAGACCGCCGCTATGACCGAGTGCAGCGTTTCCATGTGAAAATGCGACACCCGGAGGCACCGATTCACTCTCTTTAAATCCAGGATTGGTCGAAAGGTGCCCTCCTTTTTCGGCACTACAAAGTAGATGGAGTATCGACCGGACCCTAACTGCCCCTCCGGCACGGGGGCGACCGCCCGGAGCCGAAGCAGCCGGGAAGGAAAGTGTATCGGATACGACTCGTCGTTTCCAGGGAGCGCTGCACGGGGACATAACGAAGGAATCGAGCACCGGTCGATGTAGCTCGAGCGCATATCCTTCTCGTATCACTTCTAACACCCACCAATCGGATGTGATAGCGGCCCAGGCAGGGTAGAAATCCCGCAGTCTGCCCCCTACGGGAATCACCGCCACCGGAGCCGGCCTCGCTTCATTGTGACTTTTTGGGGACCTGCGCCTGGAAGGAGCCAAAACCTCTACCTGCCCCCCGAAATCCGCGGAAACTCTGTCCGCGCCCCAGATATCTGGAACGCTGGGACTGACCAAAGCGGGAGGCACGAAAC
Source organism: Ichthyophis bannanicus (assembly GCA_033557465.1). Classification (NCBI taxonomy): domain Eukaryota; kingdom Metazoa; phylum Chordata; class Amphibia; order Gymnophiona; family Ichthyophiidae; genus Ichthyophis; species Ichthyophis bannanicus. Next base: position 333,516,755 of record CM066036.1, on the reverse strand, counting down.
CTCCAAAAGGACTGCTGAGACCCCCGGAAGGTGAAGGTTGGCTTCCCCTGCTTGGGCTTATCCTCTGGAAGCCGACCCCCCTTAGAATCCCCGAGATCTTTTACCAACCTATCCAAGTCCTCTCCAAATAACTGCCTGCCCTTAAACGGCAGCTTACTAAGGCGAGCTTTAGAAGAGCCATCAGCCGCCCAATTGCGTAACCAAAGAGAACGACGCACCGCTACCACCGACGCCATGCCGTTAGCTAACCCCCTAATGAGGTCATAGTGGATATCCGCCAAATAAGCGGTACCCGACTCCAATCTGGACGCCGCGGCCTCTTGTTCCGCCGACTGGGGCCCCTGGAACTGTTGAGACCAGCGGAGGCAGCCGCGCGCCACCCAGGCCCTGGCCACCGCCGCCTGCATTGACAGGGCAGCAACATCAAACGCCTGTCTCAACAAGCTATCAACTTTCCGATCCTGCGGGTCCTTCAACGCCGCAGCACCTTCCACCGGGATAGTAGTCCGTTTAGTAACCGCGGAAAATGCCGCGTCCACCTTCGGCGAACGAAAGAGCTCTCTATCAGCCTCCGACAGAGGATACAATTTAGGCAACAGTCTAGCCCCGCGCAAAGCGGACTCTGGACTGTTCCACTCCTCCTGGATCATAGCTTTAAAAACCCTATGGAGCGGAAAGACTCTGTGGGAAGTGTGCACCGCCTGCATCAAGGGATCCTCCAACTTGTCTTCCGCAGTGGCATCTTCCACGGGTATGTTCAATACCTTGAGGGTTTCGGCAATCAGTGCCGGAAGTTCCTCTTTACGAAATACACGCACTATTCTACTACTCTGCTCGTCGTCCAACAACTCGCCATCTTCTAAATCCTCCGCAGACCCCAGCTCGAGAGCCTCCCCCAGCCCCTCGTGGAACTCGTCCCCAGGAGGCGCAGAATCCGCAACACTCAGGGGCCGGCTCTTCTTTTGTGGACCAGTGTCTCCCTCTACTGAAAGTGGATGCTTTAGCCCACGGCGGGGCAGGACTGAGCCTCCCCCCGCCGGCTGCAAGAGAGCCAGAGCCTCCTGCATGAGAGAGAAAAAGGCGGGTGGAACTCCCAGGGATCCCTCCTGGACGCCCCCCGCCAACAGGCACTCCGGCACTGCAGAAATCCCCGGACCAAGGACCGTCTCTGCCTGCTCTGATGTCCCTTCTGTAGATACAGGTGGGAGATCTGCACTGGAGCCCTCCAGAGGGTCCTCCATGCCAGCACCCACAGCAGAACAAGTGGCACAGACTCGGGCTTCCAAATTACTACTTCTACGAATGCCACAGACCAGACACCGAGGACTAGGAGGCATGGCATGGCTATGCACACAGCCCTTTGCCAGCAAAGCAGGAACACCTTGCTGAAGCAAACAGAGCAGAAAAAAATCGCGATTTTAAAAGTGCTCAAAAATGCTCCAAATTGCAGGATTAGATAGAGCTGGAGTCAATTAGCTGATATCTGACCAAGAAATGCAAAAACGAAGCTCCTATCCCTAAAAAAAACACACGAAGAAAAACAACTTTGAAAAAAATCCAAAATGGCCACCGGACCCGATCCCGCCAAAAAAAAGACCAGAAAAACTACCCAAAAGGTCTAAAACACTCCCCAGAGCTGATTCCAGGCCACCCCAAGGCCTCCACCACTGCCTTTAGAAAGAAAAAGCTTCAAACTCTACTCACCCACAGACAGGAGTGGAGGGGGGGGTCAAAACACTGAGAGTGCTGTCCAGCGTGCCTGTCACAAGCTGTGAGTAGCAGTTATCAGAGTCAATAACAGAGTAATAACCACTCAGGGCAGCTCAGGGAACCCCTAAATCAGTCAGGGGACCCTCAGAGCCTACTGCTGTATTCAATTGCTGCCTGTAATTGTCTTCAACCTTCTCCTCACCCACCAAGGGGGTTCGGTAGAAAGGAGACCTGTGTCCTGTGCAGCTCCCCTGCTTGTTTAACCTATGGGGAGACTGACAGAGAGAGACAGAGAGAAAAAAACAGATTAGAGAAAGACAAAAGGGACACAGTCAAAGATTTCCTCCACAGCAGCAGCCCAGCACCTAAATCTAGAAAATAATAAAACACTAAAGCTCTGCTTATTTGTTCCTAAGGAGCCCAGTTCTGGGCTCTGACTTCCAAGCTGCTTGGAGACTGAGATACTGATGTGTGGGCGGTCCTTGGGGCTGCATATAGCTGGATGATCAAAGAGATGAAGATGTTCAGTCTCCAAAGCTGCTGGTGGAGGTTCACAACTCTATGGTTCCGGGACTGGACTAGAGGGATGCTAAGGAACAGCACTTAAAACATTCCCATGTTTCTTTAATATACGCTGAATTCCAGGGCTCAGTGGAGAATATTTTGTAATTAAATTGACATTATCCATATTTTCATTTAATATTTTTTCTTTGGGTTCCAGTAATAAACCTTTGTTATATAGAGCCCTAGAGTAGGCTCGCTTTAGCACTTGTGGAGGGTATCCTTTCTCCCTAAAATTATCTGAAAGCTGCTTCGATAAATTCTTAAAATCCCGACTGTCGGAGCAGTTTTGTCGATATCTCAAAAATAGAGAAAAGGGAGACCCTCCTTTAATCTGGGGGGGGGAGGGGGTGTGCGCTTCCATAATGTAGGACTGTGTTCTTGTCCGTAGATTTTCAATGGACTGAGGTTAACCATTCTTCCTCTCGTTTGGTAATCACCACATCCAAATATGTCAACAAGTCCCTGTGATAAGCATGGGTGAATTGTATATTATTATCGCAGCGGTTTATCCATTGAAAAAACTGCCCTAAAAGTTCTTCCGAACCTTTCCGCAACATAAAAACGTTGTCTATGTACCGACACCACATCTTCACATTCAAAGCATTCTTCAAATTTACTCATATAGAGATTTGCTATCGATGGGGCATAAGTGGCCCCCATCGCCACTCCAGAAATCTGCTGATAAATTATGTTCTCAAATACAAAGTAGTTGTGAAAAATGGTCATATGCGCTAACTGTAGTAAAAACTTTATCTGTTGTTCTGATAAATCCCCCCGCTGATGTAAAAACCAATCAACTATTTTGTATACCGCTGTCTGGAGAATATTCATATACAAAGATGTAACATCCATAGTTACAAGAAGTACATCAACATGCCGAGCCCACTGTGACTGACTACATAAAATTTTAAGAAGGTGTGTAGCAGTCCCTTTTTCTAGTCTTGAAGGACTAGAAAAAGGGATTGCTACTTCTGAAGAGAGATCTGCAATTGTGAGTATATACTTCTGGGAAGTTTCTGAAAGGACTTCTTTGTATTAAAGCTAATTAATCTGTGAACCCAGTGTTTTTTGTTAAAGGTTTCTGGTTAAATTTGGAACCCAGCAGAGAGCTTGTAGTTTAAATTTAATACTCACTCGGGGCGTAGTATCAGCAAAGTATTTTTAGTTTAAATTTAAAACACAGGAGAGCTTTCTGGTTAAATTTAGAACCCAGCAGAGAGCTTGTAGTTTAAATTTCATAATAAGTCAGAGCCTAGCAGCAGCAAAGAGATGTAATTTAAATCAAATCAGAATATATTTTAGTATAAAAGGCAAAACAGGGTCAGTACTCTTTGAGCAACAAATAAAGTCTTCTAGAGACTTTTACAAAGAGGCCTTCTACCTAGGGGGCAAGAGACCTGTGAAACATTTTCAATAGGTGTTAACACCAGGTGGCAGGTCAAAAGGCCATTTTGAAAGACTCCTTCTATCCAAGCAAGGACTGTTAATCACCCAGGAAGTTGGTCACAGCTTACCTCAGCAGCACAGATCAGGGTACTGTGAAGCAGCCCTCTTTTAATACGTGTTATTTCCCTCCCTCCCTTCCTAACACCTACCCACCCCTGGGATAATCGTAGATTTATAGGTACTTACACATCTTAAAGGAAAGGAGGTGCTCTCAGGTGAGGCTCGTTATCCAAATCAGTCATACACTAAGGACCTGAGATTAATTAAGTTTCAGGTGAACAAGGTATATTAAACGTATTAGGTACAGTTTTATTAGTATAAATATCCATAGCAACCCTTAGTAAGTAAAGAACTTAAAGATCTAAACACAAGCTTAAAACTAAGATGCAGAAAGCATTCCAGCAGCAAGATGGGGGCTTTCCAGTCTTTTGCATTGAGTGTCACATGTATGATTTTCTCCCAGTTGGTGAGAGGTCTTACGTATGCACTAGGAGCAAGGAGCTCTTTGCTCTCAGGGAATGGGTCTGTTCTCTAGAGGCTAGAGTAGCAGACCTGGAGACATAAGAAAGACAGAGAGGTAGATAGACGAGACCTACAGGGATATAGTCACAAGAACATAAGAACATAAGATCATAAGAACATAAGATATGCCATACTGGGTCAGACCAAGGTCCATCAAGCCCAGTATTCTGTTTCCAACAGTGGCCAATCTAGGTCATACGTACCTAGCAGTTTCCCCAAGGGACACAGGTTCCACAATGCTTGTATTGGTTCAAGCATTGATATCATGGGTCCCTTCTTAATAATGGTTTATGGACCTTTCCTCCAGGAACTTGTCCAAACCTTTTTTAAACCCAGCTACACTAACAGCCTTTACTATATCCTCCGGTAACAAATTCCAGAGTTTGATTACACGTTGAGTGAAAAAATATTTTCTTTTATTAGTCTTAAATAGTTTACCCTGTAGCTTCAATGCATGTCCCCTAGTCTTTCTATATTCTGATAAGGTAAACAATCGATCTACGTTTACCCGTTCCACTCCGTTCATTAATTTATAGACTTCTATCATATCTCCCCTCAGCCGTCTCTTTTCCAGGTTAAAGAGCCCCAACCTTTTTAGCCTTTCTTCATAGGAGTAGCCTTCCATCCCCTTTACCATTTTGGTGGCTCTTCTCTGAACCTTTTCTAAAATCGCTTTATCCTTTTTAAGATACGGCGACCAGAATTGCACACAATATTCAAAGTGCGGTCTCACCATGGAACGATATAGAGGCATTATAATATCTTTTGTTTTATTTTCCATTCCTTTCCTTATCATACCTAGCATTCTATTTGCTCTCTTGGCCGCCGCTGCACACTGGGCCGAGGGTTTTAACATGGTATCCACAAGGACGCCTAAATCTTTTTCCTGGGTGGTGGTTCCTAATGTGGAACCTTGCATCGTGTAACCATAGTTTGGGTTGTTCTTCCCTAGGTGCATAACCTTGCACTTCTCCACATTAAATTTCATCTGCCATTTTGATGCCCAGTCTTCCAATTTATCAAGATCCTCTTGCAATTTTCCACAATCCTCCTGGGTTTTAACAACTTTAAATAGTTTTGTGTCATCAGCAAATTTGATAACCTCACTCGTTATTCCACTTTCCAGGTCATTTATGAATATGTCAAAAAGCAGCGGACCCAGCACAGATCCCTGGGGTACACCACTATTCACCTTTCTCCATTGGGAAAATTGGCCATTTAGCCCTACCCTCTGCTTTCTATCTTTTAACCAGTTCCTGATCCACAGTAGTACACTGCCTCCTATCCCATGACTCTTTAGTTTAGCCAAAAGTCTCTCATGAGGGACCTTGTCAAAGGCTTTCTGAAAGTCCAGATACACAATATCAACCGACTCACCTTTGTCCACCTGTTTATTCACTCCTTCAAAAAAACATAACAGATTAGTAAGACAAGATCTTCCTTGTCTAAAGCCATGTTGACTGTCTCCCATTAGGTCATGACTATCTACATGCTGAGTAATTTTATTCTTTATGATGGTTTCTACCATTTTTCCCGGTACTGATGTCAGGCTCACCGGTCTGTAGTTTCCCGGATCACCCCTTGAACCCTTTTTAGTCCTGACGTCCCACCTCCAGTCTGGCAGCATCCCTGTTGCCATGGAGAAGAGAGATCACGTGACAGGAGAGCATCACCCTGGTGTGGCAGAAAGTGATCCTTTAACTAAGACCTGTCCTCCAGATGATGTAAAAACCTCTCACACCGAGGAAGTTTCTCCAGGGCCATGTGCCCATGAGGGAAGGGTTAGGACAGCTGTTATAGTTGGTGATTCGATCATTAGGCATGTACATATCTGGGTGGCTGGTGGACGTGAGGATCACCTGGTGACATGCCTGCCTGGTGCGAAGGTAGTGGACCTCACGCGCCACCTAGATAAGGACTTAGATAGTGCTGGGGAGGAGTCTGCTGTCTTGGATATTGTGTGCAATTCTGGTTGCCCTATCTTAAAAAGGATATAGCGTTATTAGAAAAGGTTCAGAGAAGAGCCACCAAAATGGTAAAGGGGATGGAAGGATACTCCTATGCAGAAAGGCTAAAAAGGTTAGGACTCTTTAACCTGGAATAGAGACAGCTGAGGGGAGATATAAGAGAAGTCTATAAATTAATGAACGGAGTGGAACGGGTAAACGTAGATCGATTGTTTACATTATCAGAATATAGAAAGACTAGGGGACATGCAAGGAAGCTACAGGGTAAACTATTTAAAACTAATAAAAGAAAATATTTTTCACTCAATGTGTAATCAAACTCTGGAATTTGTTACCGGAGGATGTAGTAAAGGCTGTTAGTGTAGATGGGTTTAAAAAAAGGTTTAGACAAGTTCCTGGAGGAAAGGTCTATAAACCATTATTAAGAAGGGATCCAGGATATCAATGCTTTACCCAGTACAAGCATTGTGGAACCTGTGTCTTTTGAGGAAACTGCTAGGTACATATGACCTAGATTGGCCATTGTTGGAAACAGGATACTGGGCTTGATGGACCTTGGTCTGACCCAGTATGGCATATCTTATGTTCACATACAAAGGAATATCCATTAACAATGGACGTAAGTAAGAGTCTATAAATGTTGATAAAGGTTCTAAAATAGTCCCCTTAGTAGAGACTATAGGTCTTCCCGGGGGTCGTTCCATGTTTTTATGTATCTTAGGAACTATATAGAACTTCGCTATGGCAGTAGTCACAGCGTTTAAAAAGACCCATTCCTTATGTGAAATCAATTTATTCTGCAGAGCATCCTGAGTTACTTCCTTACTTTCTAACTGAATCTCTTTCTTTGGATCTTCTACCAATATACGATATATTGTATGATCTGTTAGTTGTCGTGTTGCTTCTTCGAGATAATATTCATGGCTTAAAACTATTATGGCTCCGCCTTTATCAGCTCTCCTGATTACTATATCAGTTCTTTGTTGTAACTCTTTCAGTGCTGATCTTTCTGTTTTTGACAAAGTATTAAAGCTTCTTCGAGAAGAACCTTCCAAAATTCTCACTTCTTTTAAGACTAGGTTTTTGAAAATCGTCAGAGCTAGATGAATTTGTCCAGGTGGAGACCAGGTGGATTTCAAAGGCAAATTTACCCTTCACGCTGGTTGATCTTCCTGTAATTCTCCCTGTTGTGTATGAGATGCAAAACAATTTTTCAAATTTAGCTTTCTAATCAGGCTTTCAAAATCTATTCTAAACTGAAACGAATCAAAACTAGCATACAGGACATATGATAGTCCCTTATTCAAAAGTCTTATATGTTCTTGAGAGAGTGGAATACCCGATATATTTACTACCAAATTCGAATACGTGTCATATTGATGTTCACTCATTATTTTCGTCATTGAACTGCGCAATCCCGATACTTCCCTCGCTCTGTTTCTTTTTTCTTTTTCTTCTTCTCGTCCTCCTCTTCTAAAAAATCGTCCCCAGATTAAAGGAGGGTTTCCCTTTTTCTCAATTTTTGAGATATCATTGAAACTGCTCCGACAATCGGGATTTTAAGAATTTATCAAAGCAGCTTTCAGATAATTTTAGGGAGAGAGGATACCCTCCACAAGTGATAAAGCGAGTCTAGTCTAGGGCTCTATATAACAATAGAAATTTATTACTGGAACCCAAAGAAAGAATATTAAATGAAAATATGGATAATGGCAATTTAATTACAAAATATTCTCCAATGAACCATGGAATTCATCATATATTAAAGAAACATGGGAATGTTTTAAGTGCTGTTCCTGGGCTTGAACACAAGAAAATACGATGCGTATGGCAACGTAATAAAAATTTAAAAGAACAACTTAGTCCAGCAGCACTACGATCCCCTCAATCTGTGGAAAAATCATTGAAAACTGAAGCAGGACATAAAAAATGTGAGACTTATGGGAGTTGTAACATCACCAGGGAGGTAAGCACTTTCAAACAACAAGGAGTAACATATACTCTAAAAGAACGTACAACATACAATGTGTAATTCCACTTTTGTGGTTTATACATTCAATGTCCCTGTGATTTAATTTATGTGGGGAAAACGATTTGACCTTTCAAAATAAGAATGGGAGAACACAAAAGTCATTTAAAGTGTAAAGTAAAAGAGGCACCACTGGTACAGCATTGTTTAACAAAGGGACATCAGTTTGAACATTTGAGATGCTTTTGCATAGATAAAATATGGTCAGGCATAGCGGGAAAGTCACAGGAGCAATCTTTACTTATAAGGGAACAGAGATGGATATTTTAAAATCGGTGACACCTGGTGGTCTAAATACACATAGAGACTGGACATCATGTATATAAAAGATTACCAGAGTGGTAGTTTATTTAATGTTTAGAAAAGCTAGTAGAAATATCGGTAGTAAGTCCAGGATAATACACATTCTTTAGTTAGGCCCATGAAAATATAAGAACATTTAAGGCATTTTAGAACGTAAGACTATTCATCACACACGTTATTCGAGGAGAATTACCTAACCGAACGAATAAGCACTATACATCAATACTGCGATAGTATTAATTCTGTTTATGTCATTATAAGTGTTTATACACATCATTGAAAGGCCGATGAGCTAGCGGGTTTAAAAACAAGGGTAGTAACAAACAGCCCACATGCGCAGCATTTTTAACAACCACGCAGGTTGAGAGGTTCCAGTTTTAGTGGATAATAAGACACATGCAGCATCGTTCTTATTTCAGTAGGTGATTGTTCTTCTATAGTCCTATTAACATGTTAGAGGGATATGGATTTGTTTGATTGGTTTTTAAATTATTTTAGTGGTCACTTATATTTTTTGTATATTTTTAGAGATACGAGTTTTTGTAATCCCCTGAGGAAACTTGAAAAAGTGAAACGCAAAGGAGGCGCCAAGGAGAGGCATTGGGACATAAGCTAAGCACACTGCTGAAACGAATTAACAGCACGGGATATAAGCTAAGCACTTTTTTGTACTATGTCAACAGCAGTGGGTCATAAGCTTAGTATATTTTTGGTATACTCTATCTCAGTATAAGTATCAACATGGTTTGAGAAAGGTCATTGATGCGAATGGGCACAAATGTTGGACATATTTGAAGTCTAGAAATTAGTGCCACTAAGTCTGAGACCTTTTCACAACACAATATATAAAAACTGGTTAGCACAGATTAAAGAGAGTTTGACCACAAGAGAAAGTTTGTTAGAACACATTCAGACCCTGAAGATATGAATTGAGTGAATATACGTTATCAACATTTGACAAACACATCACCCAGTTGTTTCATCTGCAAGTTCTCTGGCACTGGGGTTTGTCAAGCATTGACTGAAGGTTATGGGATGATATTTGTAGAATTGCTCTGAAAGTTGTTAGTGCCACTTTATGTTTCACTCTGCTGTGGATTGAAATCCAGTGCAGCTGCTTCAAAATGGGTATTATGTGGTGGTCGTGTCAAGAGGTACCTTTGATGAGTCTGGCTGCTACATTCTGTGCCAGCTGCAGTGGCTCTAACAAGGACTTTGGGAGGCCTTGATAGATAATGTTGGCATAATCGAAGATGAGAGTGATAAGTGCTTGGCAGACATTTCTGAAATCCTTGTGATCCAACAGTGGCTTGAGGTTCCTCAGGGTCTTGATGCAGTGGTATACTGTTCTGGTCACGTGCTTGATGTGGATGTTGAAATTTAGGTTCTGATCAAGAATTATGCCCAGATATTTCACTTGTTTTACTTGCAGTTTTAGGTTTGCAAGGGTTATTGTATTTGGCGGAGAGGAGGTAGGATGCCTGGTTACGTGTAAAACTTCTTTCATGTTGGGGTTGATAAGTGGATTATAGAGGCTGAGCCATTGCGTAACTGCTTCTAGACATCTGCTAATTATATGGAGTAGTTGGGGTTGCTAGTGGTGAAGGGGGTGTAGGTGAGGATATTGTCTGCGTAAAGATGGTAAAGGACTTTGTGGCTTTGGATGATCTTGCAGAGGGGTTGGATAAAGATGTTAAAAAGTAATGAGGATAGTGCAGAGCCCTGTGGTAGACCTTGGAGGAGTTTGAAAGATTTTGAGATTTGTGATCCTACACGGATTTGTTGTGAGTGGTCAGATAGATAGGACTGGAAGCATAGTAGTGTCTTACTCTTTAGGCCTATTTCATAGAGGCATGCAGTGAGCTGGGAGCGTATGACTGTCAAAGGCTGCAGATATATCCAAAAACACCAGGATGAAACCTTGGGTGGCTTTCTCAGTGCCTATGATTAGATTGTTAAGGAGGGATATCAGTAGAGTTTCGGTGCTGTGGAAGGGCAGATTAAATAGGCCATGTGGTCCTTTTCTGCCATTATGTTTCTATATTTCTAGGGTAGATCACATAGATGGAGGGGTGGTGCTATATGTTAAAGAGGGCAATGAGTCCAACAGGATAAAGGTTTTGCAGGAAACAAAATACACTGTAGGATCTCCATGGATAGAAATTCCATGTTAAAAGGGGAAGGCAATAGCAGTGGGTGTGTACTGCCTGGCCAGAATGAACAGATGGATGATGAAATGCTAAAAGAAGTCTGGGAAGCTAACAAAAGTTGCAACGCAGTAATAATGGGTGATTTCATTTACCCCAGTATCGACTGGGTCAATGTCACAGCAGGACACGCTAGAAAGATAAAGATGCTAGATGAAATAAATGACTGCTTCATGGAGCAGCTGGTTCATGAACTGACAAGAGGGGAAGCTATTGTAAACCTAATCCTTAGTGAAACACAGGATCTAGTGTTGCGGCCACTTGGCAATAACGACCATAACATGGTCATATTTGATTTAATAAATAGAGCAAGGATGACAAGGAAATCCACTGCACCAACATTTAACTTTTAAAAGAAGAATATGATAAAATAATGAAAATGGTTAAGAAAAAAACTAAAAGGAGCAACTGCCAAGGTGAGGAGTTTACATCAGGTCTGGATGTTATTTAAAAATACTATCTCGGAAGCCCAAACCAGATGTATTCCATGCTTTAAGAAAGGTGAAAGGAAGGCCAAACAACAGCCAGCATAGCTTAAAGGTGTAGTCAGAGAGGCTGTTATAGCTAAGAGAGAATCCTTCAGAAATTGGAAAAAAAAGAGCCAAATGACGAAAACAACAACATAAGTACTGGCAAGTTAAATGCAAGGCAATGATAAGACAGGCAAAGAGAAAATTTGAAAAGAAGCTTGCCGTGAAATCAAAAGTGCATAATAAAAATGTTTCAAGTACATTCATAGCAAAACACCTGTGAAAGAGCCAGTTAGACCATTAGATGATAGAGATGTAAAAGGGACAGCAAGAGAGGACAAGATCATAATGGAGAGACTGAATGAATTCATTGCTTCAGTATTAACTAAAGAAGATGTAGGGAAGTTACCCATGCCTGAAATTATATTTAAAGGCGATGTATCAGAGGAACTGAAACAAATCTCGATAAATCGGGAAGATAGAATAGAGTTATTTGATAAACTAAAGACCAGCAAATCACCTGGACTGGATGGCATACTTCCCACGATGCTAAAATAACTGAAATATGAGATTGCAGACCTACTTTTAGTAATCTCTGAGCTATCATTAAAATCATTTGTAGTACCAAGGATTGCAGAGTGGCCAATGTGATGCCAATTTTTAAAAAGGGTTCCAGGAGTGATCCAGGCAACTGCAGACTGGTGAGCCTGATGTCCGTACTGGGCAAAATGGTAGAAACCATTATTAAGAACAAGATTACTTAACATGTAAATAGTCATGGGTTAATGGCAGAAAGGCAACATGGATTTAGTGAAGGAAGGTCTTGTCTTACTAATTAATCTCTTACATTTTTTTGAAAGTGTGAATAAACAGGTGGATAAAGGTGAGTCTGTTCATATATCTGGATTTTCAGAAAGCCTTTGACAAGTTTCCTCATGAGAGACTCTTGGCAAAGTTAAAATGTCATGAGATAGGAGACAATGCATTATTGTGGATTAGGAACGGATTAAAAGATAGAAAACAGAGAGTAGAGCTAAATGACCAATTTTCTCAATGGAGAAAGGTAAATAGTGGAGTATCCCAGAGATCTATGCTGGGCCTGCTTCTTTTTAACATATTCATAAATGACCTGGAAATGGGAATAACGAGTGAGGTGATCAAATTTGCAGATGACACAAAATTATCCAAAGTTGTTAAAATACAAGAGGATTGTGAAAAATTGCAAGAGGACCTTGATAAATTGGAAGATGGGGCATCCAAAAGGCAGATGAAATTTAATGTGGACAAATGCAAAGTTATGCAGTTAGGAAGAACAACCAAAACTATGGCTACATGATGCAAGGTTCCACATTAGGAACCACCTCTCAGAAAAAGGATTTAGGCATCATCATGGATAATACATTGAAACCCTCTGCCCAGAGCACAGCAGCAGCCAAGAAAGCAAATAAAATGCTAAGAATCATAAGGAGAGGAATGGAGAATAAAATAAAGAATATTATAATGCCTCTGTATTGTTCCATGGTGCAACCGTACCTTCAATATTGTGTGCAATTCTGGTTGCCATATCTTAAAAAGGATATAGCAGTAACAAAAATGGAAAAGGGGATGGAAGGATACCCCATGAGGAAAGGCTTAAAAGGTTAGGGCTCTTCAACTTGGCAACTTGACTGAAGAGAGACATGATAGAGGTCTATAAAATAATGAATGGAGTGTAACGAGTAAATGTAGATTGGATGTTTACTGCTTCACAAAGTAGAAAGACTAGGGGACATGAAATGAAGCTACAGTATAGCCCATTTAAGACTAATAGGAGAAAAGGTAGTTACTCACCTGTAGCAGGTGTTCTCCATGGACGGAAGAAATAAGTCTTCACATATGGGTGATGTCTGCGATAGAGCCCCACGTGGGAATGATCCCCAGCTTCTATGGGGCTCCGTGCTGCGTGCCTCCTTCCCACCTGCCGCCGCAACACCATTTTGATCCAGTCTGATAACATAGCTGTAGCAGAAGCGCTGTGAGGACTTATTCTTGCTGTCCATGAAGAATACCTGCTACAGGTAAGTAACTCCCTGTTCTCCGAGGACAAGCAGAAATATGTCCTCACATATGGAACTCCCAAGCTACAGGCTACCGAAAATCGAGGAGACCACAGAGAAGCCCAACCAGGACAAAACTCAACTGTTGCATGTCAATAGGCTTTAATGGTCAAGGGATCAACTATGTACAATAGCAGTGATTCTCTCTTCCCATTTTTTTCGGTAGCCTGGACAGATTAGAATGGGCCTAGTGGGATGGATTTGGATTCTAATCCCTAAACAGATTCCAGAGTACAGATTGGCTGAAGTTACTGTCGCACGGGGAATTTCTATCTAGGCAGTAGTGAGATGTGAATGTGTGGACTTAAGACCATGTTGCAGCACTGAAGATCTCTTCCATGGAGACCAAGTGCAAGTTGGCCAGCAATACAGCCATAGCTCTTACATTATGAGCAGTGAGATGACCATCAAGGCTCAAGCCTGCCTGGGCATAAGCAAAAGAGATGCAATCTACTAGCCAAATTGAAAGAGCATTTGGAAACGGCAGCCTCTAGCTTGCTGGGGTCAAAAGAAACAAAAAGGATGGAATTTCTTTGGGCTTGTGTCTGCTCCAAATAGAAGGCTAAGGCTTGCTTGCAGTCCAACATGTGCAACTTATCTTCCCCCTTGTATGCAGGAGATCTTGGGGAAAATGTTGGAAGAACAATTGGCTGATTAAGATGGAAATCCAATACCACTTTTGTAAGGAATTTAGGATGAGTACAAAGGACCACTCTATTATGGTGAAATTTGGTGTAAGATGGATGAACCACTAGAGCCTGAAGCTCCCTCATTCTTCGTGCTGAAGTGACCACCACCATAAATAACACCTTCCAGGTCAAGAACTTCAGCAGACAGGAATTGAATGGCTCAAAGGCAAGAACCACATTGAGATCCCAAGACACTGTGGGAGGCTTATAGGAAGCTTCAAGAGAAGCAAGCCCCATATAAAATGAGTAACTAAAGGTTGTACCGAGATGGATTGTCTCTCCACACTTTGATGGTAAACTACAATTGCACTGAGGTGGACCCTGATGGAGTTGGACTTAAGTCCAGACTCAAAGTAGAAGATTTTCATGCAGTTTTTGTGTGGAAGAGACAAAAGGATCTAGAGCCTGTCCCTCACAACAGACAACAAACCTCTTCCACTTGCAAGAGTAGGACTTTCTCGAAGAGGCCCTCCTGGAGGCCAAAAGGATATCTGTCCGGCAGGTAGAACTCAAACAGCATTAGCCTTTCAATATCCATGCCATGAGGGCCAAGGACCAAATATTGAAGTGCAATATTATCCTATCTTCCTGCATTATGAGATCACCTGCATGGCCGAGCCGTAGCAGCTCCTGATTGGAGAGCAGTAGTACGAGAGGAAACAATGGCTGTCTGGGCCACTAGGGTGCAATGAGAATCATCATGCCACAGTCTGATATGAGCTTCAGAAGGGTCTTTGCAATGAGAGGTATTGGAGGATAAGTGTTCCGACGACCCTCTCCTCAGTGAAGGAGGAAAGCATGGAATGATACAGAAGCTGTGTGATCTTACTCTGGAGCAGAACTGATGCACTTGGACATTCTGCAGCATGGCAAACAGATCTATTAAGGGGGTGCCCCACTCTTGAAAGATGTGAGTCACAACCTCCCTGTTCAGCATTCACTTATGCGGCTGGAGTACTCAACTCAACCTGTCTGTTTTGCTCATCTGGCAGGTATGTATCAAATGAGACTAAACATAAACAAACAAACATGTGGCTCTCAAGTCCATCCTGTGTATAAAAGTAAACTTCCACAATCTGACTGCTTCCCAACACAGGAGGTATGAGCCTGTTCCTCGCTGCTTCTTGATGTAGAATATGGTGACCTGATTGTCGGTCTGTATCAGAACAATTTGGTTGGCCTGTTGATCCCAGAAAGTGTTCACCACCGCTCTCAGCTTCAAGAAGTTGATCTGATGAAGGCACTCTGGGATGGACCAATCGCCCTGGGTTTGCAACCCGAGATGAGCTCCCCATCCCAGCTTGGATGCATCTGTCATCAGAACCTTTTGAGGTGGAGCAATTTGGAATGGAAGACCCTTGAGAAAATTATGGTGGCGTGTCCATCATTGTAATGATTATATCAGAGGGGCGGTAACAGACAGACAATCCCTGAGTCGATTCGTGGACTGGGTCTATTGAGTCCTCAGAGTCCACTGAACCTGCCTTATTTGGAGGCATGCCAAGAGTGTGACAAGCACTGTAGAGGCCATGTGGCCTATTACAGTCAACATCTTGCCAATTGTTACCCGCTGACTCACTTGAGTTTCCTGCACCAGTGCTGTCAATTTGTGAAGTCGGTCATGCAGCAGGAAGGCTCTCGCCTAAATCATGTCAAGCAGGGATCCTATGAATTCCAAATGTTGGGTGGGATGAAGGTGGGATTTGGGGTAATTTACCAGGAAATCTAGTAGTTCCAACACCCAAAAGGTCAATCGTGTTGAGTCTTGGACTCCTTCCAGAGTGAAACAGCCAATCGTCCAGTTAAGGGAAGACAAATACTCCCAGTGTCTGGAGGTAAGCCACTAGTACAGCGATGCACTTTGTGAAGACGCAAGGCCAGGCCAAAAGACAATACTCTGTACTGGAGGTGTTGTGCCCCTAGAACGAATCTGAAATACTTCCTGTAAGCAGTATTTACTTGTATGTGAGTGAGAGCATCCTTGAGATCCAGGGAGTATAGCGTAGTTACTCACCTGTAACAGGTGTTCTCCAGGAGCAGCAGGAATCAGTCCTCACATATGGGTGACGTCGGCGCCGACGGAGCCCTCGCGGAGCAATTTTCCCCAGCTTTCAAAGAAAGCCTTTGGGAATTGCAGCGCGCATGCGCGGTCTCCTTCCCGCCCAAGGGTGCCATCTTAGCCAGTCTGATGACATAGCTAAAAGACAGCATAAAAATTTGCAAAAAAACTTAAGCAGATGATTGCAACTCCAAGGGGAGGAGGGAGGGTTGTGAGGACTGATTCCTGCTGCTCCTGGAGAACACCTGTTACAGGTGAGTAACTACGCTTTCTCCAGGACCAAGCAGGAAGTCAGTCCTCACATATGGGACTCCCAAGCTTAAGGCTACCGGAGACCCTAAGCACAAAAATGAGCTCCCTCTAGCTCAGCGGCACAGAAGGAAGGAATCTTCACTGAATTATTACCCACCGGTAGCCCCCATCCGGGATGGAGGGTAGGAGTTGCTCCAACCTCGAAGAGATTTCGGAGGACTGCCTGTCCGAAAGCACTGTCCCTGCGGGACTCCCTCTCGAGACAGTAATGGACCGCAAAAGTCTGGCTCGAAGACCAAGTAGCGGCCCGGCAGATGTCTGCCAGCGGAACAGAGCGGAGGTAAGCCACTGACGTAGCCTTCGCCCGAACACAATGAGCCGTGACTCGACTTTCTAACGAAAGTCCGGCTGCCCCATAAGCCCAAGCGATACAGTCAGCAACCCAGATGGACAGAGTACGCTTGGAGACCGGGAGCCCCAATTTATTGGGGTCAAAAGACACAAAAAGCTGAGCAGCTTTACGGTGCTCCCGCGTACGGTCAAGGTAGAAGTTCAATGCCCTTCTACAGTCCAAGGTATGTAGGACCATTTCAGCTCGGCTGGAGTGTGGCCTGGGAAAGAAGGTGGGAAGTACCACCTCCTGATTGATGTGAAAAGGGGAGACCACTTTTGGAAGAAATTTTGGGTGAGTCCGTAGGACTACCCTGTTTTTGTAGAACCGAGTGTAAGGGGGATCAGACACGAGGGCCTGCAATTCACTTACGCGTCTAGCAGAAGTGAGGGCTATCAGGAATAAAGTTTTCCAAGAAAGGAAACGGAGAGAACAGGTAGCCATAGGTTCAAAAGGCGGACAGGTGATCCGCTGTAAAACCATATTCAGATCCCAGTCAGGAGCTGGCGGGCGCAGAGGTGGTTTAAGTAGAAGGAGACCTCTGAGAAACCTCGCTACGAGAGGGTCGCTGGAAAGAGGTCTGCCGTCCACCGGCACATGATGTGCTGAAAGAGCACTGAGGTGAACTTTGACGGAGTTGGACTTAAGTCCGAGATTAGAGAGGTAGAGCAAGTACTGCAAGATCACCGATACCGAGCAGGAGAAGGGATCCTGAGACTGCTGGGCACACCAAACGGCAAAGCGACGCCATTTAAGGGCGTAGCATTTGCGGGTAGAAGGTCGCCGAGAAGCTAGGACGACCTCTTCCACCTCTGCCGGCAGTAGAAGGGGAGCAAGGACTACCCTTTCAGCAGCCAGGCCATTAGATTGAGAGATCTGAGGTTGGGGTGTAGCAGGGACCCCTGATCCTGTGTGAGGAGATCCGGTTGAAACCCCAGAGGGAACGGATCCTCTACCGCTAATTGCAGCAGGAGTGGAAACCACGGCTGTCTGGGCCAGCGAGGAGCCACCAGGATCATGGAAGCTTTGTCTCGGTGAACCTTGAAAAGAGTTCGAGAGACTAGCGGGATGGGAGGAAAAGCATACAGAAGGCTCTCCGACCATGAGAGTAGAAAAGCATCCGCCGCTACTCGAAGGGGATGTGGCTGACGAGAGCAGAAGCGAGGAAGTTGCCGGTTGAGAGGACTGGCAAAGAGATCCATCGTGGGGAGTCCCCACTTCAGAAAAAGTTTCTGAACTACCAAGGGATCCAGACGCCACTCGTGCGGCTGGAGGATCCTGCTGAGTTTGTCCGCCAGGCAATTTTCTTGGCCTGGGAGATAAACTGCCTTGAGAAGAATGCCGTGACTGACGGCCCAAGAGAAGAGCTTCTGAGCTTCTCGGCAGAGAAGGAAGGAGCCCGTGCCCCCCCTGTTTGTTCACGTAGAACATGGCAACTTGATTGTCCGTCTGGACAAGGACGGACTGGTGAGAAGTCAGGTGGGAGAAAGCCTTGAGAGCCAGACGGATTGCTCTGAGCTCCAGGAAGTTGATCTGCTGAGCAGACTCCCACGCGGTCCAGAGACCTTGAGTACATGCCCCTTGGCAATGTGCTCCCCAACCCAGGAGGGAAGCATCGGTCGTCAGCACTTGAGCCAGCTGAGGTGACTGAAAAGGCATTCCGAGCACCAGGTTCGGCCGATGAAGCCACCACTGTAGAGAAGAGGCCAGCGGCCTGGAGACGCGCACTAAGTCGGCTAGTCCGCCGGTGGCTTGTTGCCACTGCTTGCGAAGGCACCATTGAGCAGGCCGCATATTCAGGCGGGCATTGGGGGTCACGTGGACGGTGGAAGCCATATGGCCGAGTAGTCTCAGGAAGCGCCTGGCTGAGACCAGGGACTGGCTGCGAAAACGGCCGGCTAGGTCCATGAGCCGTTGAGCCCTGTCGAGAGGCAGGAAAGCTCGTGCCTGAGGAGTGTGCAGTCTTGCGCCGATGAACTCGAGATCCTGTGAGGGGAGCAAAGTGGACTTTGCGAAGTTTATGACAAAGCCCAGGTACTGCAGAAGAGTCACCGTGCGGTGTGTGGCATTGGTGACTTCTGGAGAGGACGATGCTCTGATGAGCCAGTCGTCGAGGTACGGAAAGACATAGAGGCCGTGAAGCCGGAGATAGGCCGCCACCACCGCGAGACATTTTGTGAAGACTCGCGGTGCGGAGGATAGGCCAAAGGGCAGTACTCTGTACTGGTAATGATTTCCTGCCACCACAAACCTTAGGTATTGGCGGTGGCTTGGGTGGATGAGGATGTGCGTGTAGGCATCCTTTAGATCCAAGGAGCATAGCCAATCTCCCTGCTGGAGGTAAGGCAGAAGGATTCCAAGGGTAAGCATCTTGAACTTTTCCCGCACGAGGAACTTGTTGAGGTTGCGCAAGTCCAGGATGGGTCTGAGGCCTCCTGTCCTTTTTGGTATGAGGAAATACCTGGAATAAAAGCCTTGACCTCTCAGGTGGTGGGGCACCGGTTCCACAGCCTGTTCCTGAAGAAGACTTGCTAACTCCTGAAGGAGTAAGTCCCTGTGCAGAGGGAGTCGTGGAGGTTCTCCCGGGAAATAAGAGGGAGGGACCTGGTGGAAGTGGAGAAGATAGCCTTCTCTTACGACTTGAAGCACCCAGGCATCTGAAGTGATGTTGGACCACCTGTGGGCGAAGTGAACCAGCCGGCCTCCGGTGCTGGGAGGAGCCAGCTGAGGGAGAGAGGCTATGCTGATGAAGTCAAAAACCCCCACCCTGCTGAGCAGGGGCTGGTGGTGCAGGCTTGGGGGCTTGCTGCCTACGGGACCCGTTACCCCGTCCCTTGGCCTGCTGGCCCTGTTGGGGAGCTGCGGAGGCCTGATATTGAGGGTAGTGTTTATAGGCAGCCGCCTTTCTCGGGTAAAAGGACTTCTTTCCCGAGCCCTTCTTTTTCTGGGAAGGGGCGGAGGTCTTCCTAGAAAGCCTAGTCCTGGTGAGAGTCTCCGTCTCGATTTGTGCAGCCTTTTCAGCCATGGGCTTGCCAAAGAGGTTCTCACCTCGGCAGGGGACATCGACCAACTTGTCCTGCACCCAGGGTTCAAGGTCAGACGACTGAAGCCAAGCCTGTCGGCGGGCACCGATGCCGGCTGCGGCCACTCGAGCCGATGCTTCAAAGCCATCATAGGCTGCTCGGGACATGAATTTGGAGCATTCCCGAATACCAGTTGTCAAGGCCAGGAACCTCCGCAAAGGTTCCTCGGACAGCCCAGCGGAGAATCCGGCTAATAGCCAGGTCTCGGAGATACATGCCCATGTAGAGCTGGTAGGTCTGGACACGACAAGCAAGCATAGAGCCCTGGAAACACTTCTTACCAAGGCCATCCAGGTTACGGGCCTCCCTGCCAGGAGGCACCGAGGAGTGCATCTTTTGGCTCTTAAGCCTATGCATGGCCGATTCCACTACCATGGAATGGTGCGGCAGCTGTGCTTTTTGGAAGCCAGGACTCTTGCGGACTCGATAGATGGAATCGACCCGCTTGCTTAATACCGGCGACGATGCCGGACTCTCCCACATGCGGAAGAGTAGTCGTTCCAGCATGGGAGGAACCGGTACAGTAAAGTGTTCCCTGGCGGGAGAGTCATACTGAAGGGCGTCGAGCTCTTCGGCTCGAGGCTCCTCCTCGGGATCCGCAGGGAAGGCCAAAGCCTTGGCCATATCCCTGACGAAGTCCGAGAACCGGGCATCCTCCGGAGGGGACTGCTTCCGAGGTTCGGACTCAGGTGAGTCCGAGGGGACACACCGAGTCCGAAACGAATCAGGTGACTCTTCCTCTTCAGACTCCCAGGCCGACTCCGAGGACGAATCGGTGGGGTCGGCTCGGGCAGGCGGAGGCGTCGGCCGCCCCGACACCGAGGGAGTCGGCGTCGACGACCTCGGTCCCGAACGGGAGGCCGAGGGTGACCTCGACCGAGGATAGACTCAAGTTCGCATGGACTCGAGGATCGGCTCGGTCTCCGGGGTCGACTTAGACGTCGACGTCCCGGCGGTCGGGGCAGTGGCGCCAGCGAGGCTAGCGATCAGTGCCCGCTGCTGGTCCATGAAGGCAGATAGTCTGCTCTCCAAGGCCGTCAACCTGAGTCCGACCTCAGGCGACCCAGCAGCCCCCGACTCGGGCCCCGACGTTGGACCTCTCGGAGGCGAGTCCAGGAGGACTACAGGACTTACCCGAGCAGGCAACTCCGACTCCAGACGAGGTCGCTTCGGGAGGTGCTCCTTCTCCAAAGACCCGGGACGGCTATCGGGGCTATGCGACCTGGCCCTCGCGGAGCCAGGAGCGTCCACCGATGCCGCCCTCGCGGGTTTTACCTTCCGTCGATGGTCCCCGGAGGGAGAACCCCTGTCGGAGGAACTTCGGCGATGGTCAGAGCTGGAACCTCTGGACGCCGAGGCCTCCGACGAGGTCCGGGTACGGCCGGGGTCAGCGAAGATTCGTTCCCGCTGGTGCCGCCGACTCCTTAACGCTTTGGAGGACATTTTGCCGCAGGCCCCACAGATCAGTTCTTCGTGATCCGGGCCCAGGCAGCGGAGGCAATTATCGTGTGTGTCAGTGAGTGACATATTTCTGTCACACTGAACACACCGCTTGAAACCACTGGCAGCCATCGGGGGAAAAAGGGCCCCTGCAAGGTCAAAGGACCGGGCTGCCAGCGAAAAACCGAAAAACGAAACTGACCAAAAATCAGAAAAACCGAAAAATAAGAGAAGGACTCGCAACGGCGTCGCGAGTCCGGGCAGGAAAAAGACCGGCGTCGAACCGAAGGAAAAAAGAGAAATAAATCCCTAAAATCAACTTTTTTAGCGGGGACACGACGGGTACGTCTGTAGGGCTCCGCGGAAAAAAGAAGACTGGCTAAGATGGCACCCTTGGGCGGGAAGGAGACCGCGCATGCGCGCTGCAATTCCCAAAGGCTTTCTTTGAAAGCTGGGGAAAATTGCTCCGCGAGGGCTCCGTCGGCGCCGACGTCACCCATATGTGAGGACTGACTTCCTGCTTGGTCCTGGAGAAAGCCCATTTTCCTTTTGAAGGTAACAAAGGAGGTGCCTAGAGAAATTATTCTGAACTTTTCTCTTGCCAAGTACAGGTTCAAATCTTTTAGGTCTAGGATGGGAAGGTAGATGGTATCCCTTCATATTCTTGGGGATCAGGAAGCACCTGGAATAAAACCCCCAATCTCTTTGCTCTGGTGGCATGAGCTCAATCGCGAGATCTGATAAGAGGGCAATGATTTCTCTCTGAAGCAGTTACTGGTACAGATGGTTGAGATGATGCACCCTCAGGGGACAATTTGGTGGTAGTTCCATTAAATGTAGTTGATAATCGCTTTTGATGATCTGTAGAACCCATGAGTCCGAGGTTACGATGGATCACCTTTGAGCAAAAAAAGTGAGCCTTCCCCCGAATGGAGGGTTTTCTACATAGGTCATTGGAAGATTGGCTGTGCTCCGGAGGAACCAGTCAAATTCCTTCCCCAGGTTCCGACTGGGCCTTCTGAGGCTTCTTTCAATGCTGCTGTCAATGTGGGGCCTGCTTGGGTTGAGAGGTCTGAGGCTTAAGAAAGTACCTACGCCTGTGAGGGTAATAGGTCTTTTTCTGGTTGCCCACTTGGTACCTCCTATGATAGGAGACATGCTCAGACATGTGCCTGGAGAGCCTGGTAAGAGTAAGCTGCTGCTTTTTGATTTGGTCATCCTTCTCCATGCAAACAGTCTAGAACAAAAGCACATACCCACTTAGATAGCAAGTGAACTAGTCTGGAGCAAGGTGGTAAAAGAAAACAACAAATTTATTAGGGTGAACACTAAAAGCAAACAAGAGGACCCAATATCCCTGTGTTTTGGCTATGCCTTCATCAGGGATAGGAGTCTCTAGGATAAAACATAATAAACCAAATCAAATCATAATGAAAATGATAAATAAAACAAATACAATAAAATGAACCAAATGAGTGGAAAAACATCATAAGAATTTATACAGAATAAAATATAATACACTACTAAAACATCTATATAAAATACATAGTAAAATATATAATAAATGTATAGGTTACAGTTTATATACATTAAACAATAATTCAACAATGTTGTGTAGAATGCAGTTTAAAAACACAGTAAGTACAATAGTGGCCAAAAAATTAAGGCAGGCATCTTTTTCTACAATTTATTGTTAAATAATGTACTGTGGAGATGTCACACGTGCTTACTTATTTACTCAGCATGGCGATTAGTCACACCATGCATCTGGCATCCATTTTAGTTTACTTACACTCTGTAGTAGGTTTCTTGGATGAAGTTTGAATTTTTACAACTAGGAAAAGATTGATAGTTACATGTGAAATATACAATCAAGATGGGCAAAAAGTGTGATATTAATGACTTTGTAAAGGGACAAGTTGTCACACTCCATGCTGAAGGATATCCGCAATGTGCTATTGCAAAACATTTGCATATATTAAGGTGTGCAGTTCAGAATGTTCTGAAATCAGGTGGTTCGAAATGTGGGCGCAGATAGATAACTACTGGATGAGATGACCGATTCTTCAAAAGCATTATTACATCTAGTCTACATACTTCATCTCAACATGTGGCTCAGTTAGCTAATGATTGAGGAATAAAGATAAGTGCCAGATCTGTCCAACAACGGCTTGTGGATGAATTCAAACTTGTGGCCAGAAGACCTGCCAAGAAGCCTATGATGACCAGGAAACAAATTGCTGCCCGTATACAGTTTTGTAGCAAGATGAAAGACAAATCTGCTGAATGGTGGGAGAGGGTAATGTTCACAGATGAAAGTACATTTCAACAAGTACATGGGAGTGGTTACAACTACGTCCGCCGACCAGCAGGTGAGAGGCTAAATCCGAAGTACACGATCAAGACTGTTAAATACCCACCATTGGTCATGGTATGGGGTGGTACTTCGACAAATGGACGATGTGGCCTGCACATTTTTGAGAAAGGTGAAAGAGTAAATGCTGCAAAATACATATCCGTGCTGAATAGTAAAGTTAAAATACACATGAATGTTTCTGGCACAACTATATTTCAGCAGGACTCGGCACCGTGCCACACTGCAAAAACAGTCAAAAAAATGGTTCGTGGACAACAAGATTGAACTGCTACCAAGTTGACCATCAAACTCTCCGGATCTCAATGTAATTGAAAACTGTTGGAATCTTATGAAGAAAAAGGTGGCAGCACACCGTCCAACTTCAGAAGCAGATTTAAAGGACATACTCAAGTATGTATGGGTCAACGAAATCACTCCGGCATACTGTAAAACGCTAGTTAACAGTATGTCTACAAGAATCCAGGCTGTGCTGAAAAATCATGGACACCCTATCAAATATTGACACGTTTCCTGAATAAAACTTTGAAAATGACATATATATCTTTGGTTCTTAAAGATTTTGACTATGAAAGTGACAATAACGCATACCTTTCTAATAAAATTCTGATATTTTGGACTCTGCCTTAATTTTTTGGCCACTACTGTAAATAACAATAAATAAATATATCCATATATATATAAAATGGACACAAATACAAAATAAAACATAAAAACTATTCCAGGTGTAAAAGCAAACCAAAGATAAAGAAAGAGGCACATGTGGTGTGACAGGGAAACCATGTTGTGTAGTGTTATAACCAGAGAAAAATACTTAGCCAAAACTCACACTACACCATGTCACCGGGCAATTGTGCAGAAAAGCATGAGTATCCATGTCCTGCTCATTCTAAACCCCTATACTTCTTCCTACTTCTGGTATTCAGCCCTCAACACATTACGCTATCTAAATACCTCACCATAATATTTCTTGATTATAAGGGTGCTCATCCCCTTTTTTAAAATGAGTTTTTAAAAGCTTTTTAATGTTTTTTCAATCTTTTTACCCTCTCTTCCACACCATATTGACCACAAATTTGCTTGTTTTAGTTCATCTAGGAACATTATATTGGATCCTTGCCTTTCTGCACAATTGCCCGGTGACACGCCATCGCGGGTTTTGGCTAAGTATTTTTCTCTGATTATAACACTACACAAAATGGTTTCCCCATCACACCACATGTGCCTCATTCTTTATCTTTGGTTTGTTTTTATACCTAGAGTAGTTTTTATCATTTTATTTTGTCTTTATCCATGTGTCCATTTTATATATATATTTATTCATTGTTATTTACTTACTGTGCTTTTAAACTGCATTCTACACAACATTTTTGAATCATTATTCATTTATAACCTATACATTTTATATTTTACTATGTATTTCATATAGATGTTTTAATAGTGTATGTTATATTTTATTCTGTATTCATTCTTATGTTTTTCTGCTCATTTAGTTCATTTTATTGTATTTGCTTTATGTTATCATTTTTATTATGATTTGATTTATGTTTTAGTTAAATCGTTTTTATTGATTTCAACATTCAGTACCAAGCCAGTCGGCCACTCACAATAACATTGCACCATTAAACCCTAGTGTTAACACTCTTGTATGCGGTAAACTCTAAATACAAATTAGGTACAATAGCTATCCATATCCGAACATCATGTTCCTTCTTGCTGAACTTTTCCCACTCTCAGGTGTAGGGCATCAATTAGTGAACGCCTCACAAACCCACTAAGATGTCTTAGGGTGAGCATCGACCACTCAGCTTCCCGGTGTCTCCCGGCCCAGCCCATCGAACCAATTCCCAGTCCCCCCCTTTTTTCTGTCTACTCCACCCCCCATTCCTACTCCCCCACCCCCCCCCTCTTCCCCTACCCACACTCCCCTTGCAAATCAGACACAATCACTCCCCCATACCCTCCCTCCCCCGCTGCACACACCGATCCCCATACTCTCATATGACTATCCCATGCTCTCTGCCCCAACAACTGGGCTGTGCGGTGCTCCATCTCCCTCAACTCCAGCAGGGCCCTCTCCCACTCTCCCACTGTGGGGGCGGCTTCATTCAACCAATGTCTCAGGATACATTGCTTCGCCACTACAAAGCTCTTGGTACACAACCTGTGCTCCTCCCTATCTAATGGGACCTCCCCCTCATAGACATCGAACAGACACCACTTGGGGCACAGTTCCACAGCCTCTCCCAACCACTTCCCTAAACGTTTGCCCACCCCCAGCCAGAACCCCTGTATGTGTATACAAAACCAAAACCAATGCGCAAAACCTCCCTTTTCCACCTTACACAGACTGCACACATCCGTCTCTGCCAAGCCTACTCTCGCTGCCCGTATATTATGTACGTAAGCCCTCCAAAGGAACTTATACTGGATCTCCTGTAACTGGACTGCTTCAGAAATCAACTTAATGGAATCAAAGGCTCCACGCAGACACTCCTCCGTAGCTTGCGGTACCCCGTCTTTCCTCCACTTTTCCACCAAGGCAACCAGTCGTCAGCCTCTTCCCTCGGGGTAGAGAGCTCGCCCCAGACTGCGAATAGTTATCTTCCCCTCCAAACTGTTAAACAGTTCTAACATACCCCCCACCATTAATACGTGCTCATTTGCCTTTCGCAGTGCAAGGACGTAGTGCCGGGCCTGGAAATAAAAGAATTGGTCCCGGGGTCCTAAACCAAACCTCGCTGTCAAGGAAGCAAAGGAATCCAGTATCTCGCTCCCTTCCATACGTAATTGCCCCACATAGCTTAATCCCCTTTCCGCCCACCTCTTTGCAACTATGGTCTGCATTCCCAGGGGAAAAGCAGTGTTACCCCTTAAAGGGGTACAGTCGGTCCTATTCCATACCACCTTGCGACATCCACAGAGGATCCTCCAGGCAAGGCGCAGTGTCTTCCAAAAACCCAAGGGTTTGCACCTCTCCGGGATCGTCCCCCAACTCCCCTGCAGCACTGCCATTCTATGTTGCGGAGTCACAATCTCATCGAGAAGCGCTACAGGGACAACCTCTGAGGTACCCGCTACCATATCACATAAAATTCTCGTCCAGCATACCATGTTATACCCTCGTATCGACAATAAACCAACTCCCCCCTACTCTCTGGGCTGGAACAGAGTATCCAGCGCTATACGAGCTCGCCGCCCCTGCCATAGGAATCGAGACAAATGACTCTGCAAAATCCGCGCCTCCTTCCGCCGAACCCATACTGGCAGGTGCCGCAATATATATGCCCATCTGGGAAACTCCACCATGTTAAATAGCGCAATCCTACCCCGCAGTGACAATGGCAACGCCCTCCACCTTCGCAGCCAGTCTATAGTCCCCTCAATTAGGGGCAGGATATTTACCTCATACAGTTGATCCAATCTTTCAGGGACCTGTATACCCAAGTATCGTATCTGTCCATCTGCCCACCTCAGCGGGAAGACTCCCTGCCAGAGCGCTCGACTCCGCCCCCCCACATCTAAACCCAATGACTTAGCTTTGTTGATTTTTAAACCGGAAAAAGCCCCAAAAGTATCTATAATTTGTAGTGCCCTTACCAACGACTGCTGCGGGTTTGTTAAGCATAGCAGCATATCATCCGCGAAAGCGCTGACTTTTATCTCCTCCCCCTCCCAAACAATCCCCGTCACCTCCTCGTGCTGCAGCAGCCTAAGCAGTAACGGCTCTAGCTGCAGTATGAAGAGGAGCGGCGACAGGGGGCATCCCTGTCTAGTGCCCCGTCGTAGCACGAAGGCAGACGAAATCTCCCCCCCCCATCGCAATGAACGCGCGAGGTTCCACATATAATGCTCTAATCCAATCCACAAAGTGCCCCGTGAAGCCAAAACGCCACAGAACTTTAAACATATAATCCCACAAAACGCGGTCAAAGGCCTTTTCCGCGTCTAGGCTGGCCAACAGTAAATGTATATCGCCCTGAAGGCAGCGTTCCATGCCCAGCAGGACTTTTGCAATGTTATAGGCTGCCACACGCCCCCATACAAAGCCCGCCTGGCAACGTCCAATAAGATATGCCAAAATTTCCTGGTCACGTGCCACCAAAATGGATGCCAGAATCTTCATGTCAAAGTTAATGAGCAAAATTGGCCTATAAGAAGACGGATCTTCCAGGTCTTTACCCGGCTTATGGAGAAGCGAGATAGAGGCTGTTCTCATATCTCTCGGGAAGATCCCGGAATCTAGCACCTCAGCATATACTGCAGCCAAAGTAGGCACCACTTGCTCCTCAAGAATTTTGTAGAACTCGGCCCCGTACTCGTCGGGTCCAGGCGCCTTGTGTGTCTTCCCCGCTTTAATAACCGATTGAATCTCTACCCCTGAGATAGGCTTATTCAGCGCTGCCCTTTCTTGTGACATCACCTGGCGCAATGTCACACTATCCAAAAAACTACGTTCCTGCTCCCTATCCTCGGGCTCTGGGGTATACAGGGCACTATAGAAGCGCTCAAACTCCTTAACTATGTCCCTCGGCTCCGTAAGCTTAGCTCCCGTTCAGTCCTTGAGCCCGGTCACCAAATTAGTGCCTTTCCAGTCCCGCACCAGGCAGGCTAGAAGTGTTCCGGACCAGTTCCCGAACCTAAAAAACTGATGTCTATAGTATTGCATGCCAAATACTGCTCTCTCCTGTAACAAATTATTCAGTTGCCTCTGAACCTCTAAATAGCTCTTCAACGCTTCGCTGTTCGAATGCCGCAATGACTCTCTTTTCCTTTCTTGTAACTCTTGCACTAGCTTCACTAAAACCTCGTCCACTCTCTTCCGTTCTTTAGCCACATAAGCAATAATATGTCCTCGTACTACTGCTTTTCCTGCTTCCCATAGCGTTGCCACAGAGGAGACACTACCCTCATTGTCTGCGAGATAGTCACACCATTTGTTACGTACAAACTCCTTAAACTCCTCCCGCTGCCAGAACTGTCGAGGAAACGACCACCTACCACCCAACCGATGCCGTCCTTTCCAACTAATGCTCACCATCGCATGATCTGATACCTGTATGGGACCAATCGCTGCCCTTCCCACTCTGCCAAAGTCCCTTTGTGTTACCAGAATATAATCCAACCTAGACCAAGTGTGGTGAGCTCTAGACAGATGTGTGTAGTCTCGCTCTCCCCCATGCAGAACTCTCCACACATCCAACAGCCCTCCTGTCTGACATAAGTATATCATCCCCTGGGTACTCCAACCCCCCCCCCCGCCCCTCCTGAAGGTGCTGCCAATTTATCCAACAGAGGATCATGAGGACAGTTAAAGTTCCCCGCTAAAATTATTGGGAGATGAAGTGCATTCCCCAGTTTCTTCCCTAGGGCCTTAAAAAACGCATGGTTGTAAACATTAGGCGCATAAACATTCCCTAGGAGCATTTCCTCATCATTGATTCTTGCCTGTAGCCAAATAACGGGTATTTTTCCTTCCCCCTGGAAGCATGTCCTAATCCGTCCCATTCTTAAAAACTCTTCACTTGATCCTTCAGTTCCCTCTCACTATCGTCCTGTATCTAACCTTCCTTTCCTTTCCAAGCTACTCGAAAAGTTTGTTTTTGCCCAACTCTCACACTACCTCGATTCTATTAATTTTCTTCACCCCGCCAATCGGGTTTCCGCACGGGTCACAGTGTTGACACCATTCTTCTTGCATTCACCAATGCACTACACACGGCTCACGATCGGGGTGATATCTCGGTGGCGGTTGCTCTAGATCTCTCAGCAGCTTTTGATCTTGTCGATCACTCTCTTCTCCTCCTTCGTTTACGGGAAGCTGGTTTATGTAGTATTGTGCATCACTGGTTTCACTCTTTTCTTTCCTCTCGTTCCTGTTCTGTGCTCTCCCCCTCTTCTTCTACCCCCTCTTCTAATTCTTTCCCTCTTACCTGTGGGGTACCTCAAGGCTCTGTTTTGGCTCCTCTTCTTTTCAACCTTTTCTTAGCACCCCTTGCACTCTTAATTCAACAATCAGGAATTTCTGCTTTTCTTTATGCAGATGATATTGTTCTGCTCCATCACACCTCTCCCTCCTGTCCCGATCTCACTGCGCTTAATTCATGTCTCTCCGCTGTAGCCAACTGGCTGACCCTTCACTGTCTACACCTTAATCTCACTAAGACCGTTGCCATTTGGTTCTCCTATGGGTCTACACCCCCTACCCTTGCCCCCTCCTTTTCTGGATCCCCTGTCCCATTAGTTTCTACCTTTCGCTATCTTGGTGTCCACTTTGATTCTAATCTCTCTTTTCAGTCACATCTTTCTCACATTACCAAATCTTCTTTCTATTTCCTCCGACAAATACGTGCAGTACGTCCCTTCTTGTCCTCGGCAGCCCTCACCACCCTGGTGTTGTCTTTGGTTATCTCACGTGTCGACTTTGCAAACTCTGTTCTTATCAGTCTTCCTAAGTCTCGCTTATCCCGTTTACAACGCATACAACATACTGCCGCTCGCCTTATTTGTCATGCCTCCCTTCGCGATCACATCACTCCCCTCCTGTTTCACCTCCACTGGTTACCCTTTCCTTACCGTTCCCAATTCAAGCTCCTCACCCTGGTACACAAAGTACTCCACACTGGCTCCCCCCAATATCTTGCTGACTTACTTTCTCTCCACTCCCCTCGGTACACTCCCCGTTCCTTTCATCTTCACCGTCTAGCCCTTCCTTCCCCCTCCCGTGCTCATCTACAGACCACCCGCTCCTC
This sequence comes from Ichthyophis bannanicus, assembly GCA_033557465.1. Classification (NCBI taxonomy): domain Eukaryota; kingdom Metazoa; phylum Chordata; class Amphibia; order Gymnophiona; family Ichthyophiidae; genus Ichthyophis; species Ichthyophis bannanicus. The sequence goes on along the minus strand of CM066036.1, from coordinate 333,486,401 downwards.
TGCTTTTTTCTTTATTGGCCCCGCCCTCTGGAACTCTCTACCTCCCTCCCTCCGTCTCGAACCACTTTTCTCAACTTTTAAGCAAAACCTAAAAACACACCTTTTCTCTCTGGCTTTCGATGTGCCCTCTCCTTTTGTGTAATTTCCTTTTCCCGTCCCTAACCTCCCCTTGTTGTCTCTTCCCTACCCCCTCCATGTCTCTTCTGTCTACTCTTTTAAACAGAAATTGTACTCTTTTAAACGGATATTGTATTTCTTTTCCTTTCCAGGCTTCGGCCTCTGTTTAGACAATTGTTTTTATACTGTACATCGCTTTGATTTATGTAGAAAGGCGATTTTATCAAAACTAATAAACATAAACACAACATAAACACATAACCCCCCCCCCCATTGGGTCCCTCTCATCCCTAATAACCTCCTCTTTTAACTGTCTGTGAAACAAGATAGCCACTCCGTTCTTCCTCCCCCCACTCCCGCTGCAGCATATAGTTGGCCCACCCAGGTTCTCTTCAATTTTGCATGTTCGCTGTCAGTAAGATGCATCTCTTGTAAAAACGCCACATGTGCTCCCTGCTTCTTGAGGGCCTGCAACACTTTAGTATGCTTAATTGTCGTACCTCTACCCCCAACATTCCAGGAAATAAATTGCAAATCAGTCCCCATCAGCCCTTATCCCCCTCTCAAAACTCAGTGCAACCCTCATCATAGAACCAGAGACTGCGAGCCGCCCAGCCTCAGCTCCCAGTCTCCACCGCCCCCTAGCCCCAAAGGTTTGTTCACCCCACAACCTCCTGCTATCCGATTTGCACACACGCACAGCTCTCTCATGCTCTCCCCACCCCCCTATTCCCACTCCCCCCTTATCACCCTGATCACATGCAACCAACCTCCACTCTCCCTCCCCCCCTCCCATCTTCGATCCCCCCTACCCGTCACCCCCTCCCTCTCCCTCCCCCGCCCCTCCATCCCACCCTCCCCCTCCCCCTTCTAAAAACAGTCTCCCTATTACTCCCGGCTACTTGTACCAGGCTCAGAGACCACCTTCGTGCGCTACAGGGCTGTCCCACCCCTTCCACCCTCCAGGCTCATACATCTCCCCCATCCCCCACAGTTAAGGCAAACTCAAAGTCCTATAAACAAAGATACAAACCCATACAACTTAGTACACAATTGTTAACTATAAACAGATGTAACTCACATTCCCTCCTTTAAGTGAAAGCAAGCAATCCCGCCACAGAGACTATATAGTACCGGTTTATTGCCCTCCGTGTGATCGCACAGCCTCATAACTACTGCGTGGCCCCGAACCCCGGAGCCCACAGCACATAACTACGGAGTGTACACCGCTCCAGTCTCTAGTCCAGCTGAACCTGGCTGTCCGTTCATTACTTATGGGGCGATGCTCCTCGCGTCATGCCGCTCTTTCACTCCACGCCTCTAGCCCTTCCAGCTCCTCCACAAATTTCCTAGCGGCTGCCACCATGGTCAGTACGTGATTCTTCCCCTCATGCTGTACTCGGAGCGTCGCAGGAAACGCCAGAGTGAAGCGGAGTTGCTTTTGGAACAGCACAGAACAGATTGGAGAAAAGTCTTTCCGCTTCACTGCTACAGATGCGGAATAGTCTTGGAATAAAAGAACTTTATGATTGTCCATCATCAAAGACCACTTCTTCCGAAATGCCTGTAGCAGCCTCCATTTATGGTGGAAATTGAGTATGCGTGCTATGATCACTCTCAGTCGCTGATTAGCCTCTGACTTAGGCCCAATGCAATGCACCCGTTCTGCTTTCACTTCTCCAACCAGGTCCTCAAGGCCCAACTCCCTTGGAAGCCATGACTCCACCATCGGCAGTAACATAGTCTCCGTGTTAGACTCTGGAACTCCCACGATCCTTAAATTGTTCCTGCGAGAGCGATTTTCTAAGTCGTCCACTTTGTCTCGCAGTGCCTCGATGGTCTTTTGCATCATGGCCTGCTCCCGGGCCTGACTCCCCTCTGCATCCTCAAGCGCAGACACGCAGTGCTCGAGTTCCTCGACCCTCTGACCAAACTCCGTCAGAGTCTCTCCCACCGTATCAAGCTTATTAAGAATCAGGTCAAACTTCGGTTCTAGGAACTTAGCCACTTCCTTTGCCAGCTCCTCAGATCCTGATTCCACACTCTCAGTACCAGGGGATCGTGGCTGTGCCATATTGGACACCAGTTTCCCAGCCGAGGCAGCCTCCATCTTCGAAGCCTTCTCTCGCTCTTTTCTCACTGAGAGAGGCATGTTTGAAGCTGATTTTTCGCCAGCCACCTCCAGATTCACACACTCTTCAGCCGTGGGCTTTGTCGAAGCGCTTACTGGGGAATAATCTGAAAAAGATCAATATAACGGCGAGACAGCCCCGGAGCGAGCAGAGAAGCCTCTCACTCGCTCATGCGTCACGTGGTCTCCCCTTGATTTATGTTTTAATCTAGAGACTCCTACCCCTGATCAAAGCATAGCTGAAACATGGCCATGTTAGGTCCTCATGTTTGCTTTTAGTGTTCACCCTAATAAATTTGTTTTTTTCTTTTATCACCTCACTTCAGACTAGTTCTCAACTTTCTCCTTGACCTGTTCCCTGAAGAGATTCACTCCGTGGCACAGGATGTCTGCCAGCTTTTTTTGCACTGTCTGTCCCAAGTCTGATGACTGGAGCCAAGCGAGTCTCCAGGCACCAACACCAATGACAGCATTTCTGGGTGCCATCTCAAAGATATCATAGGTCACCCAGACCTGAATTTCAAGCAGTCCTTGCTAAGGGCCACTAGTGAATGATACTGATACAGTTTCTCTGGAGGGAGGAACTGGGCCAGATCAACCAAGGTGCACATGATGATCTTCAAGAACATGCCTATGTAGAGCTGGTAAGAGGCCATGAAGGCAACAAGCATGGAACTCTGGAAACATCTTCTCTCAAGAGAGTCCATTGTCCAAACCGCCCTTCCTGTGGGCACCGAGAAATGAGTCTTGGTACTCTTCATTCTCTTTAGGGCAGATTCAACCATCAAGGAATGATGTGGTAGCTGAGGCTTCTCAAATCTGGGAGTCTTCTGAATGCTGTACATGGAGTCAAGCCTTCTACTAATGAGGTATAGTGAGGGGGTTCTCCAACATTCAGTGTAGTTAATCACCTGTAGCAAGTGTTCTCCAGGATCAGCAGGAATTAGTCCTCACATATGGCGATGTCACTGATAGATCCCGCATGGGAATGCTTCCCAGCTTCCAAAGGAAGCTTTTGGAAGGTGCTCCACGCATGCATGCCAGTCTTCCTGCCCAAAAGAGCCAGTATGACGACATAGCATAATTAAGCCAAAAAAGAAAACAACTCCACGGGGAGGAGGGAGGGTAGTGAGGCCTGATTCCTGCTGATCCCAGAGAATACTTTCTACAGGTGAGTAACTAAGCTTTCTCTGGGACCAAGCAGGAAGTCAGTCCTCACATATGGGACTCCCTAGCTACAGGCTACCGAAAAAACCTGCAAAAGACCCAATGGTGCAACCAGAAAAAAATGAACCGAGAACAAGCAGCAAGAGCAATCGCTGAGAGGTTCTGAGAGTCAGCGTCCACCAGTGACATCAACATCAGATCAACTCTACGTAGCCTGGATGGACAGAAGGACTGGTGGAAAGGAGTTGCTTCAATTCCCAAAGAGATGCCGGAGTACGGCCTGGCCAAAGTTGCTGTCATGCCAGGAATCTCCATCCAGACAGTAATGGGCTCTGAAGTTGTGGACTGAAGACCACATAGCAGCCTTACAGATCTCCACTGCGGAGACGGAACCCAAATTGGCCACTGAAGTAGCCATAGTGTGGACATTGTGAGCCATTACATGGCATTCCGTCAGCCAGGCCTGAGCATAAGCGAAAGAGATGCAGTCCGCCATCCAAATGGACAGGGTGCATTTAGATACCGCCATCCCTAGCTTATTGGGGTCAAAGGAGACAAATCTGGGAGAAACTGCGATGGACCTTTGTCCTCTCCATTTAGAAAGCTAGTGCTCTCTTACAGTCCAAGGTGTGCAATGAGGCCTCGGCTCTGCTGGCATGAGGTCTTGGGAAGAAGGTGGGTAACATCACCGACTGATTGAGATGAAAAGCAGAAACTACCTTAGGTAGGAATTTTGGGTGTGTTCAGAAAACTACCCTGTTCTTATGAAACCTGGTATATTGCGGGTGCACCATCAGCACTTGCAATTCGTTGACTCTGCATGCAGAAGTAAGCACTACCAGAAAAATGTCCTTCCAGCTAAGAAATGTGAGCAGGCAGGAGCTAAGCAGCTCAAAGGGTTGTTGCAAGGAACTGTCCAAGTACCACATTAAGGTCCCACTCCACTGGGATGGTTTAATGGGGAGGGAGGGGTGAGACAGTAGGAGGCCTCACATAAAGTGACTCACCAAGGGGTGAGCATAGATCGCTGAATCAGCTATGGGTCGATAAGCAGCTATAGCACTGAGATGCACTCTGACCAAGTTGGACTTTAGTCCAGAGTCTGACAGGTGCAGAAGATAAGACAAAACTGACTCTACAGAGCAGAAGAAGAGATCTAGAGACTTCTCCCATCATACAGAGAACCTGCACCACTTGAAAGCATAAGACCACCTCATTGAGCCCCTATGTGAGGCGAGAAAGATGTTCTCCATGCCCTGCAGTAAGAAGAGCTTTGTGAGTACTAGCCACTCAGCATCCAAGCCTAGTGCTAGAAATGACAAGTTGGGATGAAGCAGAGTCCCCTCGTCCTGCAAGATCATATCTGGGGCACAGCCCAACCTTTGAGACAATCGGAGGAGGAGTGGAAACCAGTGCTGCCTGAGCTAGTGCGGCACAATGAAGATCATGGTAGCCCCGCCCACCTGCATCTTGAAAAGGGTCTTGGCCACCAGAGGAGTCAGTGAGTAGGCATAGAGAAAACCTTCGCTCCAATCCAGTAGAAAAGTATCATGAGCCACTGTGGAGCAAAACAGCGGGATGTGTGTTGCGGAAGTAGCAAAAAGGTCCATGGACTGCGTGCCCCACATCTGGAAGATGTGGTTGGCAACCTGCCTGTTCAGAGTCCACTCATGTAGCTGAAGGACCCTGCTGAAGTGATCCGCTAGGACGTTGAGCTCCCCTGGTAGGTATACTGCTCTGAGGAGCATACTGTGCAAGACTTCAAACTTCCAGAGGCGGACAGCCTCCCAGCAGAGGAGGTATGAACCCTTGCCGCCCTCTTTGTTGAGGAAGAAAATGGTCACCTGGTTGTCTGTCTGTATGAGGAAAACCTGGTGGGAGAGCTGTTACTGAAACACTTGGAGAGCACTGGCAAAAGCCCAAAGCTCCAGGAAGTTGATCTGATGGTGGCTTTCCCCTGCAGTCCAGAGGCCCTGTGCAGACAGGCCATTCAGATGTGCCCCTCAGCCGGGTTTGGAGGCATCAGTCGTTAAGACTTGCTGATGCAGCAGGGCCTGGAAGAGAAGCCATGCAAGCAGATGAGTAGGGTGCTGCCACCAGGACAGGGAATCTTGGAGGGACAGAGTCACTGTGACCTTTTCCGAAAGATGTCCCATCACCTGATTCCAGTGTGTGCAGAGTCCACTGCATCTGACACATCTGAAGTCGGGCCGAGGGGGTAACATGGACCATAGAAGCCATATGGCCCTGTCGGCATAGCATCTTCCAAGCCATGACAACCGGGCAACTCTGGACATCCCTTGCCAAGGTGGCTAGGCATTGGACCCTGTCCGCCGGAAGGAAAGCTCGAGCCAGTGTGGTGTTGAGGAGAGTCCCAATGAACTCAAGGTGTTGAGAGGGTTGCAGGTGGGACTTTGGGTAGTTGATGACAAAGCCCAGCTGTTCCAGCACCTGAATGGTGCGCTGTACAGACTGCCCCTGACCAACCAGTCATCTAGGTAGGGGAAGACAAAGATTATCAGGATCTGGAAAAAGGTGGTAATGACCACCAGACATTTGGTGAAGACCCTTGGGGTGGAGGCAAGGCCAAAGTGCTGAACCCTGTACTGATAGTGCTGTCCACTCAGCATAAAGCAGAGGTACTGATGGTGCAGGGGATGGATAAGGATGTGCGCATAGGCATCTTTGAAATTCAAGGAGCACAGTCAGTCAATCTTCCCGTTGAAGGTACGGCAGCAACATTTCAAGGGATACCATCTTGAACTTCTCCTTTACTATGAAGCAATTGAGATTGAGGAGATCCAGGATGGGTATGAACTCACCTGTTTTCTTGAGGACCAGGAAGTAGCAGGAGTAGAAACCCTGTCCTGTCTGGGATGGTGGAACAAGTTCCACCGCCTGTTCTGCCAGGAGGGCCTGGATCTCCAGTTGGAGTAGTTCGCGTTGGTGATGCTTGAGAGGATACCCCCCTGCAAATAAGATGAGGAGAATTTGCTCGAAGTGCAGCAGGTAGCCTTTGTGCAGTGCCCAGGCATCAGTTGTTATGCTGGGCCATCTGTGGACAATGTATCAGTTGTCCTCTCACCTGTGGCAGAATGGAGGCTGGGATGGGAAGATAGGCCATGGTACAAAGCCAGGAGTCAAAAACCTCACCTGGCTGGGGGTGTGGTATTGGTTGAGGCTTTGGGGCTTTTGGCTTGTGCTGCTGTCTCTGGCTTTGACCCTTAGCCTATTGCCCCTGTTGGGGCAGCTGGTATGAATAATATGGGGTATAAGTACCATAGGCCTTTTTCTTCTTACAATAATAGGACTTCTTCCCCAAAGACTTTCTCCTGGAAGGATCAGCGGTCTCTCTTGAAAGCCTGTTCATGGTGAGTTGCTCCAACTCTGTGGCCTTCTCCGCCATCAGTTTTTCAAAAAGGTTCTCTCCCCAGCATAAGACATCGGCCAACTTGTCCTGAACCCAATGCCCACCGCAGCCAACCTGGTCATGAACTCAAACCCATCATAGGCCACCTGGGTGATGTACTTGGAACACTTTCATTTTGCTCACCAGGCTCTGGAAGTACTCAAGGTTCTCTCCAGACAGAACAGCTGAGAACCCAGCAAGATACCCCACCAGTTCATGCAGGTACATGCCCATGCATAACTGGTATGCTTGGATCCAAGCCACTAGCATTGAACCCTGGTTGTACTTCCTCCCAAAGCCGTCCATGGTGCGGGCCTCTCTACCCAGGGACACCGAGGAGTGCATCGTGGAACTTTTAATCCGACCCATGGCCAATTCCACCACTATGGAGTTGTGAGGGAGTTGTGCTTTTTCAAATTCAGGGCTCTTGCACATTCGATACCTGGAATCGAGGCATCAGCTTACTGCTAGTACCTTGCGTGTGGTTTCCCATTTCCTAAAGAGAAGCCGTTCCAGGATCGGGTGGAATTGTAATGGCCTCTTTAGGGGGGAGTTGGATACTGGAAGATTTCCAACTCCTCCACCCAAGGTTCCTCCTCCGCTTCAATTGTGAAGGGCAAAGCATTCTCTATGTCCTGCACGAATTCGAGGAAGGAGAGGTCCTCCTCCGCTCATATGGGGGGTGAGGGATCGGAGAGGACCTCATGGTGATGGATGGTCTCTGGCAATTCCTCTTTGGTCACCCAATCAGAGTCCGAGTCCAAGAGGAACTCAAAGTACTGCCGTGAATAGTGACTGTGCCAGTGGCACTCCAGTGGAGTCGAAAGCGTCCTTAGTTCACAACTGTCCAAACCCAAAACACTTTCGTAGAGACACCCGCTGCACCAAGAGGGACCTCAAATGCTCACGGGAACCACCCGAGAGAGCATGGACCTCGAGGATGAGCTGCACTTTCTCAGATGAGGCACCTGCCATGGATGGGGCCATCACCGGTGTGAGCAACCCAAGGTAACTGGGTCCCTGGCAGCCTGCTGAGCCATTAATGCAATGAGGCTATGCTCGAGGGCCAGGAGCCTCTCTGTGAAGACAGAGGTCTCCCCTGCTGCCAGAGTCAGCACCGCAGCCTTTGGTGCTGATGTCAGCTCCATCAGTGGGTACTCCTCGATGGTCACAACCTCGAGAGTCCCACGCCGGCCCTCCAGGACCTCAGAAGGCAACTCCTCCTGCCACGTCAGCTTGGAGGGGCATTCCCAGCTCTCACCTTCAGAGTAACGCTGAGGGCTCCAATGCCGATATCCATGGGCCTTCATCCTGCGCTCAGCATTGACCTTCACCTCTGATGAGGTTGAAGTCTAGTCCTTCTGGGGGCACTTCTTATCAAAGGAGAGCCGTCATTCCGTTGCCTCGCAACCCCTCATTTCCGAATGGGCCTGGCCTCTGCGTGAAGCCAAAGCCTCAGCGGGAGCCTTCAAAGGCATCGATGCTGAGGTCGATGCTTGGGCCAATGTAGACGCCTCAGAACCAAATAACAATTCCCACGGCTGTTCCCAGTTCTTAAGCCCCTTGCACATCATCTACAAGCAGAGAATGCAATCCAAGGGCTTGTTGTCAGGCAGAGGCATTGAAGACATCAGTTGTGGCAATCTGTGATGGAAATGGTCCGACCACACTGCGTACACTTCTTGAAGCCATTGACCAGCTTTGACATGGCAGGGAAGACGGCTTCTGCCAAGTCAAAGGACTCCAACTTTCTCACCAACCAAGAGGGTGCCAGAGGAAAATCCTGCACACCAAGAAGAAAAAAGAAAATGAAACACAAGAAAAATGTGGCACCGATGTTCTCGGAGACAGCAGGAAGGTGCTGTGCAGCATGCAATACCGAAAAATCAAAAGAACTAGAGAAAAAAGGTAAAGTAAATTCCGGGACACCGACAATGTCTGAAGGGCTCGTGGAAAAAAGAAGACTGAGGTAAGATGGCTTTTTCAGACACGAAGACCAACATGCATGCATGGAGCACCTTCCAAAAGCTTCCTTTGGAAGCTGGGAAGCATTCCTGGGTGGCCTCCATCGGTGACATCACCTATATATGAGGACTGACTTCCTGCTTGGTTCCGGAGAATCATCTGTACCCTCTGCAGGAGCATTGGCACTGTCACTGCCTCCTTAAGGGCTGAGGGGTACTGTAGAATCTCCAAATCTTCTGCCCTGGACTCATCCTCAGTCTCCAAAGAAAATGGAAAGCCCTTGGCCATATTCCTCACAAATTCTTGTCCTCAGGAGGGGACTTTCACTGCTGATGAGGTGAGGAAGGGTCCGACAGGAACTCAGAGGACCTGCCCTCTGAAAATCCTCCATTTCCATGTCAGTGACTCAGCATTCTCAGTCAGACTCAGAGAGGAAGTCAAAGTACTTCTGAGTCTCTGCCTGGATCACTGTCCTGCTTTGAGGGGATTGGGAGTTCCTTCAGGAGCAATGATGCACTGATACCTTTCTAGATCTCAAGGGTGCATTGGACCCCGAGATGCTATATAGGGATATCAACTAGGCAGGCACCTGTGTCAGGGTCCTTCAAGGCCCCGATATCGATGCTTCTCCTGTAGGCATGGCATGCGCCTCAAGGATCGTCCGTATGTTGGCCAATGTTGATGCAGCAGACATCATCGCCCCAGCATGCTACACGCCAACAGCACCACAATGCATTCCTCGAGCGCTTGCAGAAGGTGCTTCTCCATGGCTGCCAATTCCAAAGACTGCAGAACCTGAGCAACTTCTACCAATGTACGCAGTAGGTGTACAGGGATATCGGCATCTGGATCTTTGCCCATCGGTAGATTTTCAGTGCCCCTCCGATATCCTCGAGGATGAGCTCTTTTGGGGGCACCTTTGAGGGATTCTCACATGGACCCCTATCACTCTCAATGCCATACTAGAAGGACTGCAACCCCAATGCACCAGAGTCTTCACCCAATGTTCAGCATGGTCACCCTTGACGTTTTAGAAGAGACAGTCAACTTATTCCTCGTTTTCAGGTTTAAATCGATCAATGGCCGATGCTCCCGAGCACTATGGGTGCTCGGCTCAGATGTTTATGTTTATGTTTATTAGAGAACTTGATATACCGCCCATCACGATAGCGTCTGAACGGTTCACAAAAAATAAAACAAAGCTGCTAGAAAAGGAAAAGAACGCCAGTAGGTTTGATAGGAAAGAATAGAATAGATTGAACTCGAGAGCTCCTCGGCATTCTTGCACCACCATCATCCGATGCAACTTTTGGAAGTCATAGAGACAGATGCCATTGATGCTGATGGATCGGACTTCTGAGTGCCAAAGAGTGATTTGCGCTGCTTCTCGCAATCTTCAAGTCCTCTTTTTGTCATCTGTGAATATAAATTTAAAGAAGAGGGCTGATGATCGGGTCCCAGGCACTGTAGGCATCACTTTTTTAACCCACTGGTGGGTTTCTGGGACATAGCATCAGGAAAAATAGCCGCTGTAAAGTCTAGTGGCCCAATGACAAGGACTGAGGTCCGCCAGAGCACTGGCACCAGAAGGGCCAAGCTGAAGTAGCAAGAATAAAATTAACGATAGAAAGAAAAAAAGGTAAAAGTGAGGAGAGAACCGTGACAGCAGGCAAATGGGATAAAAAACAGAAGCAAAAAAAAACCATTGAGGGGAAAACAGAGAGGTTTACCAATGGAGATGTATGGAATGTATTTGTGGGACTACACAGGAAACAAAAGACTGGATCAAGATGGTGCCATTACAGCATGTAGGAAGGAGGCACGGAGGCATGGTGCAGTCTCCCAAAAGTTTCCAATAGAAGCACAGAGAAAAGATTTTTTTACTCAACATGTAATCAAACTCTGGAGTTTGTTACCAGAGGATGTGGTAAAAGCTGTTAGTGTAGTTAGATTTATAAAAGGTTTGGGCAAGTTCTTGGAGGAAAAGTCCATAAAATATTATTAAAGAAGACCAGGGAAATCCACTGCTTACCCCTGGTATAAGCAGCATGGAATCTGTGTACCTTTTTGGAACCTGACAAATACTTGTGATCTGGATTGGCCACTGTTGAAAACAGGATGGACCTTTGTTCTGATCCAGTATGGCATCTCTTATGTTCTTATGAAACAAACACATGCAGAGAGACAATGCTGCAGTTCCTTCTGGGGAGAAAGGGTGAAAATACAGCATCAGAATGAGCCAAGGGCCCTGTAAATGAGCAGGCAAGGGGGCATTAGAGTGGCTCTGCAGATTCAACACAGTGACCACACTAGGGTTGCCAACCGGCCGGTTTTCAGCCGGCCTGGCCGGTTTTTCCATGGCCAGGCCGGCTGCCGGCGCAGAGGCAAAACCGGCCCTTGAAAAGTCGGTTTTTTTTGCTCTGGCCGCAAGATCGGGAGCGGCCAGAGCAAAAAAACCGGCTTTTCTCCCAACCCAGAGGGCTTCAGAGGGACCCGGGGAAGCCCGCGCGAGGCCCCGGCTCCCTCTGAACAGCCGCCAGCGTGAAGAGCCTTTACCTTCACGCTGGCGGCTGTTCCTGTGAAGCCGCGATTGGTGGGAAAGGTTAAAGGCAATGCCCTTTAACCTTTCCCAGCATTCGCGGCTTCACAGGAACAGCCGCCAGCGTGAAGGAAAAGGCTCTTCACGCTGGCAGCTGTTCAGAGGGAGCCGGGGCCTCGCGCGGGCTTCCCCGGCTCCCTCTAAAGCCTCAGACAGCCGCGGGGTTGGGGGGGGGGGGCGGCCAAGGACTGCCTGGGCGGTGATGGGGGGAGGGGGCCTGGGCTGGAAAAGGGCTAGGAGGGTGGAATTTGACTGGAAATGGGTTGTGATGGGGGGGGGACCTGGACCGGAAAAGGACTATGGGGGGGGGGGGGACTTGGACTGGAAAGAAACAGGCTGTGATGGGAGGGGACCTGGACTGTAAAAGGGCTATGGGGGGGGACATGGACTGGAAATGGGTTTTGATGGGGAGGGGGACCTGGACTGGAAAAGGGCTAGGGGGGGGGACATGGACTGGAAATGGGTTGTGATGGGGAGGGGGACCAGGACTGTAAAAGGGCTATGGGGGGGAACTTGGACTGTAAAAGGGCTATGGGGGGGGACCTTGGACTGGAAATGGGCTATGGTGGAGGGAGGGGGAACTTGGACTGGAAATAGGCTGTGATTAGGGGGACTTGGACAGGAAATGGGTTGTGAAGGGGGGGGGGGACCTGGACTGTAAAAGGGCTATGGGGGGGCATTGGACTGGAAAGAAATGGGCTGTGATGGGGAGGGGACCTGGACTGTAAAAGGGCTATGTGGGGGGGGGGGGACATGGACTGGAAATGGGTTTTGATGGGGAGGGGGACATGGACGGGAAAAGGGCTATGGGGGGGGACGGGACATGGACTGGAAATGGGTTGTGATGGGGAGGGGGACCTGGACAGGAAAAAGGCAATGCGGGGGCTAAACTTGCATTGGAAAAGTCCTATCGTGGAGGGAGGGGGAACTTGGACTGGAAATAGGCTGTGATTAGGGGGGCTAGGACTGCAAATGGACTGTGATGGTGGGGGGGGGTAGGACTGCAAATGGGCTGTGATGGTGCGGGGGGACTCGGACTGCAAATGGGATGTGATGGGGGGGCCTAGGACTGGAAATAGGCTGTGATGGGGGACTTGGACTGGAAATGGGCTGTGATGGGGGGGGCTAGGACTGGAAATGGTCTGTGATGTGAGGGCTAGCACTGGAAATGGGCTGATGAAGAGCTGGAATAGGACTGGAAATGGGCTGATGTGGGGCATGGGAGAATGGGATTAGAAGGGAGTGGATGCTGGGTGGGTCTAGAACAGGGGTGGGCAACTCCAGTCCTGGAGGGCCACAGACCAGTCAGGTTTTCAGGATATCCCTAATGAACATGCATGAGATATATATACATTAGAGATATCCTGCCAACCTGACTGGTTTGTGGCCCTCCAGGGCTGGATTTGGAGACCCCTGCCTTACACCTCTGTCATTTAAGATCATGAGTGGGCAAGGTACAGATGTCCTAGACATCGAAAGGGTATATAGAATGTGTCACATTCCTCCTCGATTCTCACCACCACCAAAATGTTGTCTAATAGACAATTATTTGGTGGTGGTGAGAAGTGAGGAGAACTGTGACAAATTCTATCTAACCTTTTTGATGTCTTGGACATCTGCACCTTGTCCACTCACAATCTTAAATGACAGAGGTGTAAGGCAGGGATCTCCAAATCCAGCCCTGGAGAGCCACAAACCAGTCAGGTTGGCAGGATATCTCTAATGCATATATATCTCATGCATATTCATTAGAGATATCCCGAAAACCTGACTGGTCTGCGGCCCTCCAGGACCAGGTTTGCCCACCCCTGGTCTAGAACTATAAGGGAACTGATTTTGGGGGAGGACTAGAATAGATGGGGAATGAGAATGGAGAGGGGAAAAAATATTTTGTGTGGAAGAAAAGTCTATGATGGGCTGGGTATTGGGAGAGTGAGGGGCTTGAGAATGGAAGGGTGAAATTTAAATGGATGATAAAGGAATAAGGAAAGAATTGGGGGAAAGAGCAAAAGGGAAACAATCAGTATGTTAAAGCAGAAATAGAGAGAGAATGGAAAACATCTAAAAGAGAAGAAAGGACAAATGGATAGCTCGCAGAAGACACGAAGAAACCAGAAGAAAGTGACTGGAGCAATTGCAACTGAAAAATAAAACGCCCAAACAGAAGGTAGAAAAATACTTTTTATTTTGAATTTATTAGCTGGAATATGTTTGGTCTGGGAAGTGTGTATTGATAACATCTTTGCGTTTTTGTTTAGTGCAAGAGGAAATTACTTTATAGTTTTATTTCTCCAGTGTTGTACATTTCATGTTTGGATTTTGGGGTTCCCAGTTTAATTATTATCTGACCAAGGAAGTTAGCCTACACGTATCCTCGGTAATTTTTGTGGGTGGGGCTGGGGGCATGGCAGGGGTGGGACTAGGGGCGGAGAATGGGTGGAGCATGGCGAGCCACAGTTGTCGGGTTTTTCTCGGTGAAAAAGTTGGTAACCCTAGACCACACGCATATGGGAGATATATGGCTGGAGGACCCTGCCCTCCATGCCTTCTACCACATGGGGTCTATGGTGCTCAGAAAGAATATATTTGGCCACCCTCCTCTGTAGCCTAACCTGAACTAAGGGGGGATGGGAGGCAGTCCATATAAGGCACTCATACTCCCACTATGGGGGAAAACTCTGAAGAGACACCACAGGCAACCCCAAGTGGCTCCCAACTGGTGCACACCAAACCTCAAGGAAATGAAGAACCACATGAACTCCCTAGGTCTGTGGAATGCCATCCCCTAGCCAAGGGACCAGCTAAACACCATCAGGGAGCTCTAACCAAGCAAGATCATGTTCAGTGGTAGAAATGTAAGTACCTGCTCATGAGCTAGTAAGCCATAGACTCATCCTCCTATGGTGAGGGGCCACCTGCCTACATAACAGGGCACTGGCATAGCCCCCCCCCCAAGTGCACATATGCACTGCTACATGGCTCTCCATGAAGTGAAGGTGGTGGTCTGATAATGGGTGTGGTTTGACAGTTTCATTAGAGGGGCCAAAGGGTAGGTGAAATATTTGCATGTTCATTTGCATATTTGCATATCCATTATGGTTATCTTTAAAAATATTACTAGGTGGATATGAAGCCAGTATAGAGTGGAAGAGTAGCCTAGTGGTTAGAGCAACTGCCTCATACCCAGAAGATCAAGGGTTCAATTCCCACTGGCACTCCTTGTGACCTTGGGCAAGTCACTTTACCCTCCATTGCCTCGGAAGAAAAGGCTGGCAATCTACTTCCACTGATACATTGCCAAGAAACCCCAGAGGTAGCTGGGTCACTATGAGTCAACACTGACTTGATGGCACTTAAAAAAAAAATCAAACAGGCAAGGGATCAGCTGGACTCCCCAAGATAATCAAAGAGGGAGCAGAGGTTCTCATTCAGTGGCTTTTGCAAAAAAAATGAAAGGAACATATAATTAAAATGCAGCAAAAATTGTAGCTGTTTAATTATTTAGCTGGTACTATAAGATTTAAAATATACTGTCACCTGTAAATATATATTCTCCAAAAGAGGAGATGGAAGGTGCTCACACTCCAAGGGACAAAAAGAGAACCACAGCATAGTTTCTAACAACAAAATAAAATTATAACTATAATTATTTTGATGTTAGAAACTGCTAGCATTCTCTCTTTTTCTTTCTGAATATCCATTCTGTGTCCAGTGAAACCCGTCCTCCAACAGCAGGTGCAGAGCAAAACTAGGACATTTTACCAAAGAACCTAACACACAAGAAAAAAATAATTTGATTCCAGTATCATCTCATTAACAGCCTCTCCAGTACCAGGCAGATTGTAAACTAACACAAAACCCTACAAAAATCACTGAAGACCTATAATGAAAATCTACTATATCATAATGACACCAACTTCTAAAATTAACATAATAAGGAGCCTACCCAAAAAAGAGCACCACCATAAATATTGTAGTGGACATCTTAGGAACCATTGCTTGCGACCTACTCGGCTCCCTCCCCCCATTGTCTCTCACGCTGGTCTCAAGTTCTCGTCTCAGGAGACCAGCACCGGATTTCCTATACCGCGCAGCATCGTTGGTCAAGAATACAGATAACAGTTATAGCTTCACATATTAAATGTCTGTGTGTGTGTGGTGCAACAGTGGTGTGCCTGTCTGTGTGTGGGATGGGGCAGAGGGTGCCTTTGTGGGAATGGTGTGCGGGATTGTGGTGCATGTGTGTGTGTGTGCTGCAGAGCTGGAGAGGCTCTCTGTGTGGGGCGGAGGTAAGGTGCCTCTGTGTGTGTGTATGTGGTGCAGAGGTGAGGTGCCTGTGTGTGTGTCTAACATGCGGAGGTAGGGTGCCTGTGTGTGTGCGTGTCTATCGTGAGGAGGCGGGATGCCTGCACATGTGCGTGCCTGTGTGTGTGTGTGTGTGGCATGTGTGTGTGTGGTATGTGGTGCTTGTGTGTGTTCTAGGGGGGAAGAATGCACCTTTTGGCAACATCTTGCACTCTTCCCTCCTCTTCCAACCCCTCTCCTGCTGGCTCCCCTCCTCTGTTAACCTTCAGAGTCTCCCCCCTTCACTAATCACCCTAGCGCTCGCATCCCCTGCCCTAAAATCCCCTCTCCCCATCCTTTTCTAAATAGGCCACTGCCTCTTTAAATTGTCCCAGTCTTTACCTCACTTCCTCCTCCCCCCAGCCGTGACGGTGACCTCCCTCTTCTCATCCTCCCACTGGGATCAGATCTCCCACGAGCAGATAGAAGAGGTCTTTGCCGCGATTGCAGCCATCTCCTTCTCTTCTTCCCGCTGAAGATGGGATCCCAGCAGGCAGAAGGGGAGGCAGCGATCACAGTCCAGAGGCAAGCTGTCTGCCCGTGGGAATGAGATCCCCTTCTCTTCTGCTCGCAGGAGATCAGATCCCCAAGGGCAGACAAAGGGTTGCAGCCATTGGGTCAATACCCCCGCCCTTTACCCCCCCAAACTACACCCATGGTCTGACAGCATAAATTGGTGCCAAGCTTTCACTTATCACTTGTTGCGACACCTCATTTTCATGCCCCTCCCCCTGCTGTACACTGCTTTTTCCAACCCTGCCTATGTAGCCAGTACCAGTGTTTCACTGAGAACATAAGAACATAAGATATGCCATACTGGGTCAGACCAAGGTCCATCAAGCCCAGTATTCTGTTTCCAACAGTGGCCAATCTAGGTCATATGTACCTAGCAGTTTCCCCAAGAGACACAAGTTCCACAATGCTTGTACTGAGCATAGGCCCTAGCTCCCAACTCCTCCCCAGCTCATCACACCAGCAGCCCTCCCACATCTATCCAATGCAAACACATATTTGAACAACATACTTTCAAGGGTGACATAGCTTTGTGTTTGTGTGTGTATATATAAATATATATACATATATAAAGAGAGAGAGAGAGTGTGTGAAAGAGACCACTCTCCCAGCAGATACATTCATGTACTGCAGGTTCTCGTTCTGCGGCTGTCGGTCTGCAGTACTCCATGCTGCTGTGGCAGACACACCATGCTGCCTGTCTGATACCAATGCCCTAGGCGAATGCATAGTTCAAATCTAGACGTTACCAGCCCTATGTATGGGAGGTTCAGGGCTTTAAACTGATTGGCATTTATGCTCGGGCCATGCATTGCCAATGTGCTAGCATGGTGGGTGCAACTACCACCTGTTCAGAAGCTGGTGATAGTTGCACCTGCTCTAAAGGCAGCTTTATGCCTCTAGCAGACCACAAATGCAAGCACACCAGCTGCACACCACTGCTACAGCCCACTCTCCACCCTAATCCTGCCTATTCACATGCTGCTGTTAGCATGGCATTTTTAGCATGGAAGCCTTCTGGCTGTGTGCTATCACACATCTAAAACACATATTAGCCCTGCAGAAAACACCATGCTCCTGGCTACTGCACTTTAGTAAACATATCCCAGAATGTTTCTTGTAGCCCTGTGATAATTGCTACCATCATTAAATCTCTTCAAAATGTATTATATGTATTGAACATTAACATAATTCATTAACTGTTCTTTCTCTTTACAGAAAATAAAGAATTTTGTTGAAAAGTGAGTACAATTGAAATCCTTTTTCATGCATTCTTGTATGCGTTGGGAAAATAAGAGACAAAACAAAAGAGATGGATAAAGAGTGACAGAGAAAATAACTGAGAGGAAATAAAGTACAATTGCCAGTGAGCTTCACTGATAGTTCTGTTCAATCATTCTTTGGAGAAAGAAGTGATTCTAGAGCAGTGTCTCTCAACCAATGTGCCGAGGCACACTGGTGTGCCTTGACAAAGTCCTTGGTGCTGACAGCCAGAGATGTGACTAGGCAATGGCTTATGAGCAGGGGCAGTGACCTGGAGTGACCAACAAGGGACAGACCCGTAACAGGCAGTCCAATGGTGGTGCGGCACCATGTGCGGAGACTCATTACAGGGCCTCATTTGCATATACACTGGACCTCATTTACATAGATTTAATTTATTTTATTTTAAAATGTATCTGTTGCCAACTAAAATTTTAGGTAGCTTTCAAAGGAGCCCTTCACAAGCCTCTCTTTTGTCCTGGCAATGCTTAGGAGCATGTTTACTAAATATTAATGTGTGTTAAGTGCCACTGTGCCAATAGAAATAAATGGGTGTTCCTGCACTTAGTGCACATTAATATTTGTGAGCGCATTAACTTTTAAACATGCCTCTTAATGAGTGTCTGAATACCCTTTGCATGGGCAGTGAAGATAAAGAAAGATTACCAGATTTCTACATTACTATACTCCAGTGCCAACTGCCAGGAAGTACTATAAACCCTGCTCATTTAGAACCCATAGGAAACCCACCGTATGATAATAGCACTACCAGGACTCATGAAGCACCAAACCTAACCTATCAAAAAGGCAACATTGCAAATATTAAACCAATACATCTCAGAGAATACCAATACATCTCCTACTGGGGAAAGAAAAGAGTAGTTACTCACCTTAACAGGTGTTCTCCAGGAGCAGCAGGAATCAGTCCTCACATATGGGTGACATCAACATCGATGGAGCCCCCCGTGCGGAGCATTTCCCCAGCTTTCTAAGAAAGCCTTTGGGAATATTGCACGCATGCGCGGTCCCGTTCCCGCCTAAAGGTGCCATCTTGCTCAGTCTGATGACATAGCCAAAAGTCAGCACAAAAAAATGTAAAAATGAACTATGTACAACTGTAACTCCCAGGGGAGGAGGGAGGGCTGTGAGGACCGATTCCTGCTGCTCCTGGAGAACACCTGTTACAGGTGAGTAACTACTCTTTCTCCAGGACCAAGCAGGAAGTCAGTCCTCACATATGGGACTCCCCAACTTCAGGCTACCGGGGACCCAGAGCTGAAAAATGAGCTCCCTCTAGCCGCAGCATCAGAGAAAGGATTTCACTGAAAACATACCCCACCGGTAGCCCAACCAGAGGGCTGGAGGGTAGGAGTTGCCTAAACCTCGAAGAGATTCTGGAGCACTGCCTGACCGAAAGCACTGTCCCTACGGGACTCCCTCTCCAGGCAGTAATGGGCCGCAAAAGTCTGGCTTGAAGACCAAGCAGCAGCCCTGCAGATGCCTGCCAACGGTACAGAGCGGAGATGAGCTACTGAGGCAGCATTGCCCTGACACGGTGGGCCGTGACCCAACCCTGCAAGGGAAGGTCAGCCGCCCTGTAAGCCCAGGTGATACAGTCAGTCACCCAGATGGACAAGGTACGCTTGGAGACTGGTAACCCCAAGTTATTAGGGTCAAAAGATACGAAGAGCTGAGTAGCCCTACTATGCTCCTGCGTACATTCAATGTAGAAGGATAAGGCCCTTCTACAGTCCAGGGTATGCAGGACTGTCTCAGCCCGGCTGGCATGGGGCCGAGGGAAGAACATTGGAAGAACCACCTCCTGGTTGAGATGGAAAGAGGAGACAACCTTTGGAAGGAACTTAGGATGAGTCCTAAGGACTACCCTTTCCTATAGAAACGAGTGTATGGCTTGTCACAGACCAGGGCTTGAAGCTCACTCACTCGCCTGGCCGAGGTCAGGGCCACTAGGAATAGAGTCTTCCAAGAAAGGAAGCGGAGAGGACATGTAGCCATCGGCTCAAAAGGTGGGCGAGTCAGTTGCTGCAAGACCACATTCAACTCCCACTCAGGGGCCGGTGGACGGAGTGGAGGCTTGAGCAAGAGCAAGCCTCTGAGAAACCTGGACACCAAGGGGTGAACCGACAAAGAGCGTCCCTCCACCAGTAAGTGGTGAGCTGCCAGAGCAGAGAGGTGTACCCGAACTGAATTGGACTTAAG
Organism: Ichthyophis bannanicus; assembly: GCA_033557465.1. Taxonomy (NCBI): domain Eukaryota; kingdom Metazoa; phylum Chordata; class Amphibia; order Gymnophiona; family Ichthyophiidae; genus Ichthyophis; species Ichthyophis bannanicus. The sequence continues at coordinate 333,466,673 of CM066036.1, read as the reverse complement.
GCCCTGATTGGACAAGTGCAGCAGGTACTGCAGCATTACTGGCACAGTGCAGGAGAAAGGATCTTCCTGGCGTTACTGACACCATAAGGAGAATCTCCTCCACTTCAGGGCATAGGATTTCCTGGTGGATTGCTTTCTAGAGGCCAAGACCACCTCTTCCACTTCCTGAGGCAGGCCCCAGGGAGCCAACACTACCCTTGCAGCCTCCAGGCCATCAAATTGAGAGATTTGAGATTGGGGTGCAGAAGAGAACCCTGGTCCTGAGAGAGAAGATCGGATTGCATCCCCAGAGGTAGAGGGGTTTCCACCGCTAGTTGAAGCAGAAGTGGGAACCAGGGCTGCCTCGGCCACCTGGGGGCTACCAGAAGTACCAAGGCCTTGTCCCTTAGAATCTTGAACAAGGTTCGGGCCACCAGAGGCATGGGAGGAAACGCATACAGGAGGCCCTGGGACCAAGAAATCAGGAAGGCATCCGCTGCTAACCTCAGGGGATGCGGTTGCCTGGAGCAGTACCTGGGCAGCTGCCGGTTCAGGGGACTGGCAAAGAGATCTATGGATGGAAGTCCCCACTTCAGGAAAATCTTTTGAACCACTAATGGGTGTAGTTGCCACTCGTGGGGCTGCAGAACCCTGCTCGTCCTGTCTGCCAGGAAGTTCTCCTGACTGGGGAGATAAACAGCCTTGAGAAACATGTTGTGCCTGAGGGCAAAAGAACAAAGGGCCTGTGCCTCCTGACACAGGAGCCTGGACCCAGTGCCTCCTTGTTTGTTCACATAGAACATGGCCACTTGATTGTCTGTCTGTACCAGAACAGACTGGTGAGCCAAGGTGTGAGAGAAGGCCTTGAGGGCTAAGCGAATTGCCCGGAGTTCCAGTAGGTTGATCTGTTGAGTGGCCTCCCATGGAGACCAGAGGCCCTGAGTGCACCTGTCCAAACAATGTGCACCCCAGCCCTGCAAGGAGGCATCGGTCGTTAACACCACTGTGGAAACAGGCACCTGAAAAGGCACCCCCTGTAGTAAGTTGGAGGGGTGTAGCCACCACTGTAGAGAGTTCAGGAATGGCCTGGACACCCTTATTTCGTCTGTGAGGCATCCTGTGGCTTGCTTCCACTGAGTTCTGAGGCACCACTGTGCAGGTCTCATGTGGAGGCGGGCATTGGGGTCCCATGCACTGTCGATGCCATGTGGCCTAGGAGCTTTAGACAGAGTCTGGCGGAAACCCTTGGCATGCTGAGAAACTGGCTTGCCAAGTCTATGAACCTGTGTGCTCTGGCTCCTGGCAAGTAAGCCTTTGCTTGCAGGGAATCTAGCCATGCCCCTATGGACTCCAGGTTCTGGGAGGGGAGCAAAGTGGACTTTTCGAAGTTTATGACAAAGCCTAGGTGTTGAAGGAGGGAGACAGTTCGGAGGGTGGCTTGCCCGGCCTCCTGGCAAATCTGACCCCTGATGAGCCAGTTGTCCAGGTAGGGGAAGACAAACACCTTGATCCCTCAAGTAGGCAGCCACCACTGCCAGGCACTTTGTAAAGACCCTTGGGGTGGAGGTTAGGCCAAAGGGCAGTACTCTGTACTGGTAATGGTTTCCTGGTTTCCTCCCACAATGAACCTGAGGTACTTTCTGTGGTCTGGATGAATGAGGATGTGAGTGTACGCATCCTTTAGATCTAAGGAGCATAGCCAATCTCCCTGCTGGAGGTAGGGCAGAAGTGTTCCAAGAGTAAGCATCTTGAACTTTTCTTTTTCCAAGAACTTGTTGAGACCCCTGAGGTCGAGAATAGGCTGGGGTCACCGGTTCTCTTTGGTACGAGGAAGTACCTGTAGTAAAAACCGTGACCTTGCAGACGGGGAGGTACAGTCTCCACCGCTTTGTCTAGAAGCAGACCTTGAAGTTCTTGAAGGAGGAGGTCTGTGTGCAGAGGAGGTCGCAGAGGCTCTCCTGGGAAGTAGGTAGGAGGCAACTGCTGGAAATGGAGCATATAGCCCTTGTGGACTATGCTCAATACCCAAGCATCTCCTGTAATGGGTGGCCACCTGTGGGCAAACAGGGCTAGCCGACCTCCTGTGCAGGGATGGGCAGCAGAGGTGGAAAGCTATGCTGTGGGAGTCAAAAAACCCCTCCCTGCTGAGTGGAAGCAGGAGCCGGAGGCTTGGGAGTCTTCTGCCTACGGGGCCCATGTCCCTGCCCCTTGGCCTGCTGACCCTGCTGGGGGGCTGGGGAGGCCTGGTACTGAGGGAAAGGTTTGTAGACAGCTGCTTTCCTCGGGTAAAAGAACTTCTTACTCGAGCCCTTCTTCTTATGAGAAGGGGCAGAAGTTTTTCTGCACAGCCTTGTCCTAGTCAGGTGCTCGGTTTCGAGCTCAGCAGCCTTCTCGGCCATGGGCTTGCCAAACAGGTTTTCACCTCGGCAAGGGACATCGACCAACTTGTCCTGCACCCAGGGCTCGAGGTCCAATGACTGCAGCCATGCCTGGCATCGGGCCCCGATGCCGGCTGCCGCTACACATGCCGAAGCCTCAAAGCCATCGTAGGCCGCTCAGGACATGAACTTCGAGCATTCCCGGATCCCCGATGACAAGGTCTTGAACCTCTGCAAAGGTTCCCCGGAGAGGCCAGCAGAGAACCCGGCAATTTCCTTTGCCAGGTCTTGTAAGTACATGCCCATGTACAGCTGGTAGGACTGGACACGGCAAGCAAGCATCGAGCCCTGGAAGCACTTTCTGCCGAACGCATCCAGGTTCCGGGCCTCCCTACCGGGAGGCTCTGCAGAATGCATCTTCTGGCTCTTCAGACGATGCATGGCCGATTCCACCACCATGGAATGGTGCGGCAGCTGCGCCTTCTGGAATCCAGGGATTTTACGGAGTCGATAGATGGAATCGACCCGCTTGCTCAAAACCGGCGCCGAGGCCAGTGCCTCCCACATCTGGAAGAGGAGCCATTCCAGCATCGGAGGAACAGGCACAGTAAAGGTCTCCTTCGGAGGAGAGTCATACTGGAGGGCCTCGAGCTCTTTGGCTCAAGGCTCCTCCTCAGGGTCCGCGGGAATCGCCAAAGCCTTGGCCATGTCCCTAACGAACTCCGAGAACCTGGTGTCCTCCGGCGGGGACCTACTCCGGGGCTCGGACTGCGGTGAGTCCGAAAAGTATCAGGGGACTCCTCGTCCTCCGTCTCCCACGCGGACTCATCCGAAGAGGAGTAGGGGGGCTCCGACCGCGCAGTTCACGGTGGCACCCGCCCTGACGCCGAAGGCACCGGCGTCGACACCCTCGGTCCTGAGCGGGAGGTTGAGGGTGACCGTGACCGAGGATGACTTCGAACCTTCATGGTCTCGAGTATCGGCTCGGTCTCCGGGGTCGACTTAGACGTCGATGTCCCGATGGTCGGGGCAGATGCACCAGCGAGGCTGGCCATCAGCACCCGTTGCTGATCCATGAAGGCAGACAATCTGCACTCCAAGGCTGTCAGCCTTAGTCCAAGCTCAGGAGACTCAGCAGCCACTGACTCGGGCCCCGGCAGCACCGGGCCCGACGTCGGCTCCCTAGGAGGAGAGTCCTCGAGGACAACAGGACTTACGTGCCCAGCGGACTCCAGCTCCATGCGAGGTATTTTGGATGGCTTCTCCTGCTCCAAGGGCCCGGGGCGGCGGTCGGGGGTCCGAGACCTGGCCCCCGAGGAATCAGGGACCTCCTCCGATGCTGCCCTCACAAGCCGCATCTTCCTCTTACATTCCCAATCGGGGGACCCCCTGTCCGAGGAGCCCCGGCGATGCTCGGAGTCAGACTCCCGAGACGTCGAGGCCTCAGACGAGGTCCTGGCCCGGCCGGAGGCAGAGTCAGAAAAAATCCGTTCTTTCTGATGCTGGCGGCTTCAGAGTGCCTTGGTGGACATTTTGCCACACGGGACACAGACCTTAGGATCATGATCCGGTCCGAGGCATCAAAGGCAGCAGTCGTGTGTGTCGGTGAGAGACATCAGTTTCTTGCACCGATCACACTTTTTGAAACCACTGGAATCCATCGGGGAAAAAAGAACCCCCGCGAGGTCAAAGGACTGGCTGTCCAGGGAAAAAGACAAAAAGGGCGCGAATGCCAGCCATGAAGGGCAAAAACCAAAAAATAGAAGACGGGCTCAATACCGGTGTACCGAACCCGGCGGGAAGGGGAACCGGCGTCGAACCGGAGAAGAACAACGAAGAAATCGCTAAGAAAAAAGCCAACATTTCCGGGTGACTCGGACACACGTCCGTTGGTCTCCACGGAAAAAGAAAGACTGAGCAAGATGGCACCTTTAGACGGGAAGGGGACCGCGCATGCGTGCAGTATTCCCAAAGGCTTTCTTAGAAAGCTGGGGAAATGCTCCGCACGGGGGCTCCATCGACATCGATGTCACCCATATGTGAGGACTGACTTCCTGCTTGGTCCTGGAGAAACAAGTGGAACTGCCACAAAGAAACTACATGAACAAAATACTGCAGCTCGATTACACTTGCAAAACATAGACCGCCAGCAAACATAAAACAAGGGATCACAATTTAGAAATATGAAGACAATAATTAAACTGGGAACCTCAAAAGCCAAACTTGAAACGTACAACAATACTGGAGAAATAAAACTATAAATTAATTTTCTCTTGTACTAAACAAAACACAAAGACATTAACAATGCACATTTCCCAGAGCTGATATATTCCAGTTAATAGATGCAAAAAATAATAGTATTTTTCTACTTTTTTGTTGTTTGGGCATTTTATTTTTCCATCGCAACTGCCCCACTCGCTTTCTTCTATTTTCTTTGTGTCTTCTGCTAACTCTCCATTGTCTGCTGTCATTTGTCCTTTTTTTCTCTCTTCTAGTTTTTTTTTCCATTCTCTCTCTACATCTACTTCAACAAACTGATCTTTCCCCTTTTGCTCTTTCCTCCATTTCTTTCTTTATTCCTTTTTCATCTACTCAAATTTCACCCCTCCATCCTCAATCCCCATTTACACTCCCAATACCTGGCCAATCATAGATTTTTCTTCCCTTCCACACAAAATATCTTTTCCCCTCTCCATCCTCACTCCCCAACCCCATCCCCTTCTAGTCCTCCCCCAACATCAGTTTCCTTCTAGTCCCATTCTCCCACCCTCCCATCAGCCAATTTCCAGTCCAAGACCCCTCATCAGCCCTTTTCCAATCATAGCCCCCCCATCAGCCTATTTTCAATCCTAACCCTGCCATCAGCCATTTCCAGTCCGATCCTAGCCCCTCCATCAGCCCATCTGTAGTCCCCCCCCCCCCATCAGCCCATTTCCAGTCCTGGCCCCACCATCAGCCCTTTCCAGTGCTAGTCCCCCATCAGCTCTTTTGAGTCCTATCCTAACCCCCCCACCAACCCATTTCCAATACTAGTCCCTCCATCAGCCATTTCCAGTCCTATTCTAGCCCCCATCAGCCCATTTCCAATCCTAGCCCCCCCCCCAGAATTCCATTTCCAGTCCTATCCTAGCCCCTCATTCAGCCCATTTCCAGTCCTATCATAGCCCATCAGCCCATTTCAAGTCCTAGTCCCCTCATCAGCCCTTTTCCAATCATAGCCCCCCATCAGCCTATTTTCAATCCTAACCCTGCCATCAGCCATTTCCAGTCCGATCCTAGCCCCTCCATCAGCCCATCTGTAGTCCCCCCCCCCCCCCCATCAGCCCATTTCCAGTCCTGGCCCCACCATCAGCCCTTTCCAGTGCTAGTCCCCCATCAGCTCTTTTGAGTCCTATCCTAACCCCCCCCACCAACCCATTTCCAATACTAGTCCCTCCATCAGCCATTTCCAGTCCTATTCTAGCCCCCATCAGCCCATTTCCAATCCTAGCCCCCCCCCCAGAATTCCATTTCCAGTCCTATCCTAGCCCCTCATTCAGCCCATTTCCAGTCCTATCATAGCCCATCAGCCCATTTCAAGTCCTAGTCCCCCTATGAGCTCTTTTATTGTCCAAGCCCCCCCAATCAGTCCATTTCCAGTCGTAGTCCCCCCCCCATCAACCCATTTCCAGCCTATCCCAGCCCCCCCCCATCAGCCCTGTCTGACCGGTTTCAAAGGGAGCCGGGGAGGCCCGAGGCTCTGGCTCACCACTGTACAGCCGCCAGAGTGAAGAGCGGCATTTTCTTTCACTCCAGCAGCTGTGTTCTCGTGTACCCCGCTGGCATGCTGAGTACCAGGAAACAGGAAATGCCTTTTAACCTCCGGTGCACCAATGAACTACACGAGAACACAGCTGACGGAGTGAAGGAAAATGCCATTCTTTACTCCAGTGGCTGTGCAGAGGTGAGCTGGGGCCTCGGGCCTCCCCAGCTCCCTCTGAAGCCGGACCTGCCGGGAGCCGAACAGCCTGTGCAGGATGAAGTTGGCAGGGGGCCTCCTGAAGTGTAGGGCCCTGTACGAACAACATTCCCGTACAAAGGACAGGCTGGCCCTGCTTATGAGGTGCTTGCCCCATCTCAATTGGACAATATCCCTGAAAATAGCATCTTCTTCCTGCTCCAGGTATATCTTCCCCAAGCAGAACACAGACCAGAAGAGCACAGGGTAAGCTTGGAGCAGATCAAGCAAAGAAGAGCTAGTGTGTCTCTTAATGCACCCTTCCCCTCCTGTCATTCCAGGACAACAGGAAGGAAGCCCTTGCTGACTGGAGCTCACATTCCAGATCAAAATGTAAATCACTACTCTCCCAGATTCCTTTCTTTTCTATCCTAGATGCAAAAAAATGTTTATGTTCAGATTAGCAATTGTAATGATCTAATAGCTGTAAACTTCCTGGAGTAAGCTGGATGTTCTAGAACCCAGTGCAAAAGCTCTGACTTGAACCTATCTCCTACACAGAATTTACATGTTAGTAATAGTTTGATTGTGTTAGCTAATCTGATTTTTCTCTGGTATATAACTATCTTGCAGGCAAGACATACCCACATGCTCTGAGACTTTTGTATTGAATCAAAAATATTTAGTAGTAGCAAAACTGAAAGAATGTGCTTTTAGGCATAGGCATCAGAACAGGATGAACTCTGGCCCCCACCAAACGTTTGCCCACCAGCCACAACCTGCATCAAGGCCACAATTGCGGCCTTTCCTTGCTGTTCTGCCCACAGGGATCCCATCTCCTGCAAGAGGAAGAGAAAAGAGCAGCCACAATCATGGCAAAGATTCCTATCTGTCTGCAAGGATCTGATCTCCTGAGGGCAGACAGCAGGAGTCTTTGCTGCAATCGCAACCATTTGTTTCTCCTCTGCCTGCGGGAGATAGGATCCCCATGGGCAGAACAGGAGGGGAGGCCATAGGGGGCTTGGGGCAGAGTTAAGGTGGAACTTGCGGTGAAGTCAAGACAAAGTTAGGATGGAGCTTTGGCGCCCTCCCCATCCAATAGGTGTTCCGCTGTCCCTGCTTTTTTAGGCATAATTTGAGAGTAGAAAACTACAATTTTTAATGGAAAGAATCCACTGGACTCCACTCGTCCTCTGCACCAAACCAAACTCATCACTTAATACTAGCACACACCTCTTCCATTAATGGGACAAAAGCACTTAAGGGCAATTTCTTTATATGGGTTAGTTTTGCAAACATGACAGTAACGAACCTCACTCAAACCAGCAAAGAAAAGTGAGGTTTCTGGAGTCCTATGGATTAGAGGATCCGAGGCAGCATGGGTTTACCAGATGCAGGTCTTGTCAGACAAATCTGATTGATTTCTTTGACTGGGAGATCAGGAGTTGGAGACCCCTAGATGTGATTTACTTCGATTTCAGTAAAACGTAGTTACTCATCTGTAACAGGTGTTCTCCGGGAACAGCAGGAATCTGTCCTCACATATGGGGTGATGTCACTGACAGAGCCCACATGGAAATACTTCCCAGCTTCCAAAGGAAACTTTAGGAAGGTGCATCATGCATGCATGCCAGTCTTCCCATCTGAAGGAGCTACTTTACCTCAGTATGATGACATAGTTTAATCAAGCCAAAAAGGCTAACAACTCCATTGGGAAGTGGGAGGGTAGTGAGGACTGATTCCTGCTGTTCCCAGGGAACACCTGCTACAGGTGAGTAACTATGCTTTCTCCAGGACCAAGCAGGAAGTCAGTCCTCACATATGAGAGTGCCAAGCTAGAGGCTACTGAAAAAACCTGTGAAAAGCCCAACGGGGCAAACAGGAAAATGAACTGAGAAAAATAACATGAAAAATGCTGAAAGGTTTGGAGAGTCATCGTCTGCAGGGACATCAACATGAGTTCACACTCTACGATAGCCTGAATGGACAGATGGGCTGGGGGGAAGGAGTTGCTTCAATTCCCAAAGAGATGCCGTAGTGTGGCTTGGCTGAATTTGCTGTCACAGTGGGAATCCATATCCAGACAGTAATGGGCTGTAAAGCTGTGGACAGAGGACCACGTAGCAGCCCTACAGAGCTCCACTGTGGATATTGGGTGCAGGTGGGCCATGGAAGCAGCCATGGCCCTAATATTATGCACCATTACATGGTGTTCCAATGAGAGACCATCTTGAGCATAAATGAAGGAGATGCTATCTGCCACCCAAATGGAAAGGGTGCATTTGGAGACATCCATGTCCAGCTTGTTGGGGTCAAACGAGACAAATAGTTGGGAGGAACGGCGGTAGGCTTTTGTCCTCTCAAGGTAGAAAGCCAGCACTCTCTTGCAATCCAAGGTGTGTAGTGAAGCCTCAGCTCTGTTTGCATGAGGCCTTGGGAAGAAAGTGGGCAGTACCACGGATGTTTAAGGTGAAAAGTGGATACTATCTTAGACAGAAATTTAGAGTGAGTCCTAAGGACGACCCTATTCTTATGGAATCTGGTGGAAGGCAGATGTGCCACCAGTGCTTGTAATTTGCTTACTCTGCAGGCAGAAATGAGCAGTACGAGAAAGATGACTTTCCATGTGAGAAATTTGAGTGGAAAAGTGCCAAGCGGCTCAAATGGAGGAGACAGAAGTTGCACCAGGACAACATTGAGGTCCCACACTACTGACAGTGGCTTTATGGGGTGTCAAGAGGGAAGAATCCCCCTCATGAAGCAACTCACCAATGGGTGAGTTGAAATCAGCTTATCCGCTGTCAGACAGTGATAAGCGACCATGGCACTGAGGTGCACTTTGACCGAGTTGGACTTAAGGCCAGTCAGAGAGGTGTAATAAGTAAGACAGAATGGACTCTATTGAGCAGGAGAAGAGGATGAGGGCCTACCCTTACACCAAATGGAGAATCTGCACCACTTGAAGGCATAGGCTCAGCATAGCTCCTTATGGGAGGCTAGGAGCACATTCTGCACATTGCCAGCAGGTGAAGGTCTGCGAGTGCTATCCCCTCAGTATTCATGTCATGAGCACTAGAGATGCCACATTGGGATGCAGTAGAGTTTCCCTATCCTGAGAGACGAGGTCTGGGGCCTAACCGAGCCTAAGGGGTTGCTGGCGAGACAAATGGCATAACAAAGGGAACCATAGTTGCCTGGGCCAGTGCAGTGCAATAAGAATCATTATGGCATGCTCTGCTTGCAACTTGAAAAGGGTTTTGGCCACCAAGGGTATGTGTAGAGAAGTCCTTCACTCCAGTCTAGGAGGAGCACCGGGTGTAACCCGGTTCCTGCAGAGGAGCCTAGAGCAGAAGATGAGCATTGTGAGGGGCAGCAAAGAGGTCCACTGATGTTGTTGACCACAGCTGAAAGATGCGGGTGGTCATGCTCTTGTTGAGAGTCCACTTATGTGATTGCAGGACTCTGCTGAGGTAATCTGGAAGGACGTTCTGCTCCCCTGGCAGATATATGGCCCTGAAGGTCATGTCGTGTAACACGGCAAAGTTCCAGAGGTGAAGAGCCTCCCAACAAAGGAGGTGTAACCCCATGACACCCTGCTTGTTGATGTAGAACATAGCCACCTGGTTGTCCATTTGGATGAGGACTACACGGTTGGAGAGCTGCTGCTGAAAAGTCCAGAGGGCATTGGAGATGGCTCAGAGTTCCAAGAATTTGATCTGGTGGATGCTCTCCCGAGCCATCCAGAGTCCTTGCGTACAGAGGCTGTCGAAATGGGCTCCCCAGCCCATCTTGGAGGCATCCATGGTCAGGACGTAGCAGAGGATGGAAGGCAAGCCTCACAAGAATGTTGGAGGGCTGTTGCCACCAGGAGAGGGACTCCCTGGGTGGGGGAGTTACCCTGATCCTGACCCCAAGGCAGCCAGTTGCCTGGTGCCATTGAGTGCAGAGCATCCACTGCACCTGATGCATCAAGAGCCGGGCCAGTGGGGTAACATGGACTGTGGAGGCCATATGGCCCAGGAGTAGCAGCATCTGATGAGCTGTGACAGATTGTTGAATCTCATGCAACAGGGCTACCAAGCCTTGGGCTCTGTCCTTTGGCAGATAATCCCGAGCCTGAGTGGCATCGAGTAGCATCCCAAAGAACTCTAGCCATTGGGTGGGCTACAAATGAGATTTGGGGCAGTTGATCATGAAGCTGAGGTTCTCCAAGACCTGGATGGTGAGCTGGGCTGAGTGCTGAACCTCCGCTAGTGTGCTGGCCGTGATCAACCAGTTGTCCAGATAACGGAAGACAAAGATTCCCTGGCTGTGAAGGAAACCCACCACCACTGTCAGGCACTTGGTGAAGACCCTGGGGGCGGAGGCAAAGCCAAAGGGCAGTACTCGGTACTGGTAGTGATGTCCACTGAGCATGAAGCAGAGATATTGCCTGTGGAGGGGTGAATGAAGATGTGAGCATACACATCCTTGAGATCCAGGGAACATAGCCAATCTTGAGGTTGGAAGCAGGGTAATAACATCCCTAGAGACACGTTCTTCAACTTTGTCCTCACTAGAAACCAGTTGAGGTTTAGGCGGTCCAGAATGGGCTGGAACCCTCCTGTCTTCTTGGGAACCAAGAAGTAGCAGGAGTAGAAAACTGACCCTGTCTGCGATGGAGGAACTGGTTCCACCGCCTGGTTGGCTAGGAGAGAGTGGACCTCATGCTGTAGCAACAGGCAATGGCAGTGGTCAAGAGGGTACTCCCCTGGGAAGAACAGAGGAGGAAGCTGATTGAAGTGCAGTAGGTAGCCATCCTGGATGATTCTGAGTGCCCAGTTGGTTGTTATTCATGGCCACCAGTGTACAAAGTTGTTCAGTCTTCCCTTCAACCTAGGAAGGAAGAGTCTCCAGGAGGGGAAGAAGGGCCATGTTCCTAAAGAAGAGGCAAAACTCACCCCCGGCTGCAGTTGCGGCACCAATTGGGGCTTCAGGATCTTAGGACGGCGTGGGGATGCTGTCCCTGACCTTTCTGCTGTTGGCTGTGCTGCAGCTGCTGGTAGGACTGGTACAGGTTATAGGAGCCATAGGACTACTTCTTAGGGTAAAAAGATTGTAAATGCCTTCCAAGAAGCATCACACAGACAACTGGTGATAGAGCCAATCAGGGAAAGTTCGATGCTGGATTTAGTACTCACCAATGGAGATAGCGTGTTGAATGTCCGGGTGAGAGCCTTCTTGAACAGCAGTGATCATTACACAGTATGGTTAGAGGTAAAAGCCAAGGCAGACGCCAATCACAGCAAACTCAAAGTCCTAGACTTCAAAAACGCTGACTTCAGTAAAATGGGAAAGTACCTGAAGGAGAAGTTGGCGGAGTGGGAGGAGTTAAAGGAAATGGAATTGCGGTGGGCTAAACTGAAAGAAGCAATAAAAGGATCAACAGATATATATGTAAGGAAAGTAAATAAAAACAAGAAGAAAAGGAAACCTATATAGTTCACCAAAGAAGTGACTGTACAAATAAAGGCAAAAAAACTCAGCTTTCACAAAATTCAGATCATCACAAAAAGACGAACACAAAAAAATACAGACAAAGAGAAATAAGGACAACAAAAGCAAAGGCAGAAGAAAAGATGGCTAAAGATGTGAAGCGTGAAGACAAAACATTTTTCAGGTATATTTGGGAGAAGAGGAAGATCAAAGGTGGAATTGTCAGACTCAAAAGTGCCAAGAATGGATTTATGGAAAGTGACATTGAAAAAGCTAAAATGGGGTGACGTCACCTACTGAATGGCGGCGTAGCGGAGGAGCTCCGCCACCAACCCGCAATAATTGAAGCATTTTAGCCCCCACGGGCAACGGAGCGGTGAGCCGAGGGGCGACGGAGAGAGCGGGGAGTGCCGGCGAGCCGCGGCGGCGGCGAACCAAGCGGGTGCGGAGGTGCAGAGAAGCTGGTGGGAGCGGACCGGACGAGGCAGCCTGACTTTCAGGGGGCTTCTGGGCCGGTGGCCGCGCTGAGCCGGACTTGTTGGGAGAGAGTCAGCAGGGCCAAAAGCGGCTTGCCGGTGAGCAGAGGCAGTGTGCTTCCCCGCGGAGGACGCCACGCCACCGACCCCCACAGACCACGTGGAGGCAGAAGAGGGTGGCCAACAGAGAGGTGAATCCGGAGACAGAGGGGGCCGAGAAGGCCTAGCACGTGGCTGGGAGAAGCAGGAAGCAGGGACCTATGCTAAGCTGCAGCCCACAAGAAGCAGAGTGCAGAAGCAGCCAGTAGTGGTGAGTCTCATACCCCCCCAACTGCACTAAGAAAGGGAGCAGAGGCAGAGAACTACCAAACACCAGAATTGTTCCCAGCAGAAGCTATAGTGTGGTGAGTGGACGCCCTACCAGCTCTATAGGCCGGGGAGACCGGGGAGAGAGGGGCTAATCAGCCCAAAATGGAAAAAAATAATAAAAAAGAGACTCTGGCAAAAAAAAAAGCTGGCCGAGTTCCGCTTCCCATATGCAACCACCAAAGGAGGGAAGGAGGCGGAAAAAAAAGCAGGGAAACCTGTGACAGAAACCCCACAGAGCCCGGAGGGGAGTGAAGGAGGAGAGGAGGGCCTGTCGACAGCAGAACAGATTAAACAATGGCTCCTAGAGTTAAAGGAGGAACTGAAGATGGAGATGTGTGGGGTTAAAAATGAAATTAAAGAAGCAATGCAGACTATGCGCCAAGACCTGCTGGAGCTGGGGGGACGTATGGAAGAGGTGGAGACCAAGTTGGAGAGTCAAGAGGAGACCCTGACGCAGGTCCAGAGCAGCTGGGAAGAGCTTCAGAGGACGCAGGAGACCCTGAAAGCCAAAACAGAGGACCTGGAGGACCGCTCGCGCAGATGCAACCTCCGAGTGAGAGGGGTGCCGGAGGAACCACAATATAAGAACTGTGAGGAGGTGGCCCAGCGGATCTTCCGGGACCTACTCGCAGCAGCTGGCCCAGGGAGACCTGCAGAGGAGACCCGCCTCGAAATAGAAAGGGCGCACAGGGGTATGGGGCCCATCCGAGACAATAGGCCAAGAGACATTGTGGTCTGCCTGCACTCCTTTAAGAGTAAGGAACTCCTGCTGGGTGCCAGCCGCAAGCTGAAAAATTTCCGTTGGGAGGGGCATACGGTGGAGCTGTACCAAGACCTGTCCCAAGGCACGCTACAAAGACGGAGGGAGATAAGAGAGGTCACCGCATATCTCAGACATGCTGACCTGCGCTACAAGTGGCTCTTCCCCTTCGGCCTCTTTATTACGGTGAAAGGACGATCGAGGACGGTGAGATCCAGTGTGGAGGCGTGGAGAGCACTGAGAGAGCTCGGTGCTGAGAATCTACCAGAGCAAGCCGAGGGCTCTTTCACTCCGCCGAGAACGGGATCCAGGACCGGAGGAGCAGCACAGATGAAATGGCAGAGGGCAAGTGGACGTAGACTGGCAAGAACCACCAAGGACGTGCACCAGAACCGGACCACAGAACAAGAGACTGGCTGAGCTGAAGCATCTTTATAATGGACTGGTATTCTTGAATAAGTTGGGCTGTGGGCGGGGGGGGGGGGAAGGAGAGATGGGCAGTGGGCTAAGGGGAGAGGGAGAGGGGAGGAGGCGGGGACTAGGCTGAGAGGGAGAGAGCCCAGGCTGGGTGGAGAGAGGAGGGGGTTTAGAGGGGGGAGAGTTGGAAGCGAGGGGGGCTTAGGCAGGGGAGTGGGGGGGGGCTGGGGAACAGTTGAGGTGGGTAGGTGGGGAGGGAGAGAAGGTCACCGAATTGGAAGTCGTATCTCCGCAGAGGAGAGTTACGAGGGGGGGAGAGGGAGGAGGGGAGGGAGTAGCGAGGGGGGGAGAGGGAGGACGGGAGGGACCAGCGGGAGGGGGAGTGGGGGGGGGGGGGAGGAGGGGGTGGGTAGGGGGGGGAAGAGGGGGTCAGAGTGGGAGGTGGGGGCGGAGGGACTTAGGGGGACGAGGCAGGGATCTGGGGGTAGGAAAGGAGTTAAAAATTCTCACGTTAAATGTGAAAGGTCTAAATTCACCAATGAAAAGACAGAAATTATATAAGGAGTTAACAAGACACAATGCAGACATAGTGCTGTTGCAGGAGACACATCTATTGAGACAACATGAGACATTGGTGCAACCCCGGGGGTACAAGCACCGTATGTTCGCTTCTAATCTTAAAGAGAAGAAGAAAGGCGGGGTGGGGGTCTTCATCAGAGAGACAGGCCCCATGGAGGTCAAGGTAGTGTCCCGGGATAGGGGGGGGCGGTTTCTCCTGCTGAGGGTAAAGATAGGTGAGGAGTGGTTTTGCGTGGTAAATGTGTATGCCCCTACGGGCCCGCAAACTGAATTCTGGGATGCTTTGAGTGCGCAAGTGGCGGCAATGGGGGATGGGGTCCTAATCTGTGGTGGGGATTTCAATGTGGCATGGGAGGTAGGGAGAGATACGACTGGGCGCAGGGAGGGGAGAGGCACAGATAGGAAACATTACCACAATTTTGTGCGGGAGAACGGCCTGATAGATGTATGGCGGACACTAAACCCGGGGCGGAGGCAATTTTCTTTTTATTCTGCAGCACATGGCACTTACTCCCGGTTGGATGCCATATGGGTAGGGAAGGAGTTAACAGGGCGGCTCCTAGGGGGCGAGATGGAACCCATTACCTGGTCCGATCATGCTCCGGTGGTGGTACGGGTGCGGGTGGAAGGGGAAGATAGAGGCCGCCAGTTCTGGAAGTTGAATGAGGGGCTCCTTGAGGACGAGAGGGTGGTGCGGGAGATTGAAAGGCTCATCCCGGAGTACTTTGACCAAAATGGCGGTGGGGAAGTGCTGGATGGAACAGTCTGGGACGCCTTCAAGGCTGTAATTAGGGGGGTTCTCATAAAGTGGGGAGCCCGCCTAAAGCGAGAGAGAGAGGGCGGAGAGGGAGGACCGGTTACGCCGGCAATTGCGGGAGATGGAGGAAAGAGACGGTCAGGACAGAACTGGACAGGTACGGGGTGAGGTGCTGGCACTACGAGCCCAGGTGAATGCTCTTGAAGCGGAGAAGATACAATTCCGCCTGCAGCTGTTAAAACAGAGGTTCTTTGAAGGGGGGAATAAAGCGGGGAAACTTCTCGCGAGACAATTGAAGAAGCGGAGGGAGTGGAATAGGATTACACAGATTAGGAGTACAGGGGGGGTAGTGCGAGAGGCTCCACGAATAAGGGAGGAATTTGTGTCCTTCTATAGCAACTTGTATGAGGCCCGAGCTGCAAGGTCGGGAGAGGACATTCGGGAATATGTGAGGGAAGCAGGGCTCCCGACTCTAACGGGAGACGAACAAGAGGGGCTCGACAGGGAAATACAAGCTGACGAAGTCAGCCAGGCTATCAAGGGCTTAAAAAATGGAAAGGCCCCAGGGCTCGATGGGCTGACGGCAAAGTTTTACAAGCGCTTTGGGAGCCTCTTGCTGAACCCGTTGACCAGGGTATTTAATGGACCGGGAAGGGGGGAGGCACTGCCTGAATCAATGGGCTGGGCAGGTATTACGCTTATCCACAAAGAGGGGAAAGACCCGCAGGAGTGTGCGTCTTACCGTCCGATCTCGCTGCTGAACCTAGATGCGAAACTGCTGGCGAAAGTACTAGCGGTGCGCCTCAATGGAGTGTTAGGTAAATTGGTGCATGAGGACCAGGCTGGATTTGTACCAGGCCGGCAAGTGGCGGATCATATCCGCAAAGTGTTAAATGTGATGTGGTCGACACAGCGGCAGAGGACGGGGGCCTTGTTGGTATCACTGGATGCAGAGAAGGCCTTTGATCAGGTGTCCTGGGATTTTCTCTACGCGGTGTTGGAGGCCCAGGGGTTTGGACCGGGGTTCACACAGTGGATAAGGGCTCTCTATGCTAGGCCGAAGGCATGTGTTCGCGTGAATGGGGGGTACTCTGGTTTCTTCCCCCTAGAAAGAGGGACGCGGCAGGGATGTCCACTGTCCCCCCTACTTTTTGTGCTATCCTTAGAGCCATTGGCAGCGAAGTTGCGCGGCAGCCCTGATATCACGGGGGTTAGGGTGGGACGGCAGGAATGCAGAACGTCCCTCTTTGCAGACGATATACTGCTGACACTCACGAATCCCAGCGAATCTCTGAGGGCAGTGATGAGAGAGATTCAAGATTATGGTGAAAGGGCGGGCTTCCGGATTAATTGGGGGAAATCGGAGATCTTGAGTGTAGGGGGGGAGGGGGAGGGGCAGCGTGACTGGCAGCAGAATTTCCCCTTCAAATGGGCAAAGACATCGATCCGGTACCTCGGGGTTCATCTCGGTAGAACCTTGGAGGAGTTGTATGATTTAAATTACAAGAAGTTGGTGGGGCAGGTGGAGGCGAAGCTACAAGGCTGGAGCAGGGGGTATTACTCGTGGTTTGGACGAATAGCGACGGTTAAGATGATGCTTCTCCCCCAGTTCCTCTTTCTGTTTCAGGCTTTGCCAG
The DNA here is from genome assembly GCA_033557465.1 of Ichthyophis bannanicus. Lineage (NCBI taxonomy): Eukaryota > Metazoa > Chordata > Amphibia > Gymnophiona > Ichthyophiidae > Ichthyophis > Ichthyophis bannanicus. Next base: position 333,449,909 of record CM066036.1, on the reverse strand, counting down.
TCCCAATCCCCCCGAAAGTGCTAAAGAAGATCCAACAACAGGTCGAGCGGTTTATCTGGGGGTCGAGGCGTCCACGGGTGGCGGCAAGGACGCTACAAGTCTCGGTACGGGAAGGAGGGATGGGGGTTCCCAATTTCCGACTATATTATGCGGCAGCACAATTGCGAGCAGTCTACGCGTGGTTGCGGGAACCCCAGAAGCAGTGGGTTCAGCTGGAACAGGCCGGGTGCACTTGAACGGTTAGTATGGGAGGGGAGGGGAGAGAAGGGGAGGAATCCCATTGTGGGGCATACTTTGAAAGTGTGGCAACAGTATAGAAAGCGGCTGGTGGGTGACAAACGATGGTCGGCCACCATGTCATTACAAGCCTGCTGTGCGGAGAGCGGGGGACCGGGAGCCACAGTGCTCCGTAACTGGGCGGCGTTAGGATTGTCCCAGGTGTCCCAGATTGTGGTAGGAGGACATTGTAGAGGATTTGAGGGGGTCCGGGACCTCTATCGTTTGGGGGAGGTAGATAGATTCCCGTATAGGCAGCTATGTTCGGTAGTGAGTACAAAGGGAAGGGAGCAAGGGGGATGGGGGGGAGGTGAATGGTTTGAGGGTGCCTGCCTGGGATCCCTGGGAAGCCAGGGGATGCTCTCCAGGATTTACAGAGGGTTGACAGCGAGGGGGGAAGACAAGTTGAAATACATGGAAGCGTGGGAGAAGGATTTAGGGGTAAGCTGGGGGGTGGAGGAGTGGGAGACAATGGCATTAGGTATAGCACGATTCTCCATTGCCACGACATTGCGAGAGAATGGGTTTAAGGTGCTGAGTCGCTGGTATCTCACACCGGAGCGGTTGTGTAAGGCAGGGGTGTTGCAAACGGATGAATGTTGGCGAAAGTGTGGGGAGCGTGGCTCCTGGCTGCATATGTGGTGGACGTGTCCGGTAGTGGGAGAGTACTGGCACCGCATAGGGGCAAACATCAACAAAATGATGGGGGCGAACCTTGAACTTGGCCCTGAGATGTGTCTCCTGCATAGACCAGATGGGAAATGGGAGGGGGATTGGAAAATTATTTGGTATTGTGTCACAGCGGCCCGCTGCGAAATTGCATGGTACTGGAATAGACCAGCTCTACCCTCCATGGCGAGCTATGCACGCAGGGTGTCGCATCTTTATGCCATGTATAAATTGACTGGGGAGCGGGGAGGGAGAGGGGAGCAAATGGAGAAGCGGTGGGCAGGGGTTTGGAGGTGGTTGCGGGAAGAGGGGTGGAAGTAGGGAGGGGGTGGGGGGATGGCAAATAGGAGGAGAAATGATTAGACTGTGTGTTAGTTGAAGAGTTGTCTCTTATGCTGTTTGCTGAACCCTTGATGCCTTGGAGTTGTTGAGTATATGCTAATGTAACTGTTACAAATGTTAATAAAAATTTAAATAAAAAAAAAAAGAAAAAGCTAAAATGCTAAACAAACACTTCTGTTCTGTATTCATGAAAGAAAATCCTGGATAAGGACCACGTATGATTGACAAATATACAAATAGGAATGGAGTAGATACCACACCGTTCACAGAAGATGTTTTTGAACAGCTTGCAAAACTGAAAGTGGGCAAGGCCAAGGGGACCAATGGAATGCATCCCAGGATACTGAAAGAGCTCAGAGAGGTTCTGGCAAAACCTTTAAAGGATGTTTGTAATTGATCCTTGGAGACAGGAGAAGTTCCACAGGACTGGAGAAGGACTAATGCAGTACCTCTTCACAAAAGTGGTAATAGAGAAGAGGTGACAAACTATAAGCTGGTAAGCCTTACCACTGTGGTGGGAAAAGTAATGAAGGCACTCTTGAAAGAAAGAATAGTGGACTTTCTGGAAACCAATGGATTGCAGGATCTGAGGCAACATGGTTTTTACCAGAGGAAGATCATGCAAAACAAATTTGATTGAGTTCTTTGAATGGGTGACCAGAGAACTATATCAAGGGCATGTGATGGATGTGATCTACCTAGATTTCAGCAAACCTTTTGATACTGTTCCTCATAGGAGGCTTCTCAATAAACTGAGCAACCTGGAGATAGTTTCCAAGATGGTGAACTGGATCAGAAATTGGTTGACTGACAGACAACAGAAAGTGATGGTAAACAGAAGAAAGGAACGTGCATAGTGGTGTGCCTCAGGCATCAGTCCTGGGACTAGTACTGTTTAAAATATTTCTGAGTGATAATGTGGAAGGACTGAATGGAAAAGTCTGCCTTTTTGCAGATGACATGAAAATTTGCAACAAAGTGGACACTTCAAAGAGAGAATGGACAACATGAGGAAAGATCTAAAAACATTGGAAGAATGATCTAATGCGTGGCAGTTAAGATTTAATGCCAAGAAGTGCAGAGTCATGCACTTGGGATGTAGAAATCCAAAAGAATCTTATGCGATAGGAGGAGCGAGGTTGGTGTGCATGGACCAGGAGAGGACCTCGGAGTGCTAGTGTGTGAGGATCTCAAGATAGTGAAACCATGCAACAAGGCGGTAGCCAAAGCCAGAAGGATGCTGGGTTGCATACAGAAAGCAAAAAAACAGCAGAAAGGAGGAGGTATTAATGTCCCTGTACATGTCAGTGGTGAGGCCCCACTTGGGAGTATTGTTTTCAGTTTTGGAGACTGTATCTCACAAAGGATATAAGAAGACTTGAAATGGTTCAGAGGAAGGCGACCAAAATGATTTGGAGTCTACACCAGAAGATGTTTTTGAAGAGACTTGAAGACCTAAATATGTATACCCTAGAGGAGAGGAGGGACAGGGGGGATATGATACACATCTTTACATACTTAAAGGGTATCAATGAACAAACAAACCTTTTTCAAAGAAGGGAAACTAAAATTAGAGGGCATACGATGAAGCTGCAAGGTGGTAAATTTAAAAGCAACATCAGAAAATACCATATATACTCGAGTATAAGCCTAGTTTTTCAGCACATTTTTTGTGCTGAAAAACGGCCCCCTCGGCTTATACTCGAGTCAACGTCTGCAGGACGTCTGCAAAATTCTACAGAAGCCCTCCGGAGCCGAAGCTCTATGCAGCCATCTTTCTCGACGCTAGGCTCCGCCGTCTTTGGCTATCTTTTATTCCCCGACTCTCTGTCCCTGTCCATCTCATTTAGTTCTGTAGCATCCCCCTTCAAACCCCCTGTGTATCTCATTTCCCCTCCCTCTTCCCCTCCCCCCCCACCAGCTGTGCTCCTATCCTTACCCAGAAATACAAAAAACAAGCACTCCACAAAACCAAAGTTCCAAATCAAAAGAAGAGTGACACTATTATCATTTGAGCCAGCGCTGAAAATACTTTTTGTCGGAAGATCGGCCGTGAGGATTACAAGCCTCTCGAAGTATATACGGTAGGTGCCTCATTTCCCACCCTCGGCTTATACTCGAGTCAATAGTTTTGCCCAGTTTTTTGTGGTAAAATTAGGTACCTCGGCTTATATTCGGGTCGGCTTATACTCAAGTATATACGGTACTTTTTCACTGAAAGGGTGGTGGATGCTTGGAATGCCCTCCCAATAGAGGTAGTTAGGGCAAATACAGTGACGGAATTCAAAATGGCATGGGACAGATACAGTGGATCCCTTTATAGCAAGAGGATAAATCAAAGCAAAACAAATATTTTTTAATAGAGGGGGTGATATGCACTGAGCTGCAGATACAACCACTCTAGCCACCTTACTGGGCAGACTAGATGGACCATACTGGTCTTTATCTGCCATCATATACTATTTACTATGTAGGACTTCTTCCCCGAGGATTTTTGCCAAGAAGCGTCAGAAGTCTTTTTGGAAAGCTGACACATGGTGAGCTGCTCTCTCTCCAGCTCACCAGCCTTCTTCTCTATCAACTTCCAAAAGAGGTTTTCACCTCTGCAGGGGTCAACTGCCAGTTTGTCCTGGACCCACTGCTCTGGGTCAGAGGACTACAGCCACACAGCTACTGACTCGAAGCCGTTATAAGCTGCTCAAGTCATGAATATGGAGCAGTCTTTGGTTTTTGCAACAAAGGCTCAGTACCGATGGAGCTGCTCCCTGGACAGCTCTGTGGAGAAACCAGCCAGATCCCTGAGGTACATATCATATACAACTGGGTAGACCTGAATACGGGACACCAGCATATAGTCTTGGTAGCATTTTATACCAAAGCCATTGATGGTACACATCTCCTGGCCTGGGGGAACCAAGGAGTGCGTCTTGGAGCTTTTGATTTAATGCATGGCCGACTTCACTACCATAGAGATGGGGGAGCTGTGGCTTCTCAAAACTGGGGCTCTTGCTCACCCTGTAGAGAGAATTGAGAATGACTCACAGTGCGCACCATGAGAGGTGTTTCCCACATCCGAAAAAGGAGCCTCTCAAGAATCTGGAGCACCAGCATCATGATGGCTTCCTTCGGGGGAGAGTACTGGAGGATGTCTAGTTCTTCAGCCCTTGGCTCCTCTTTAGCTTTGATAATGAAGGGCAAGGTCTTTCCCATAATCCTCACAAACTCCTGGAAGGACATGTCCATAGCAGGGACTTTCTCCTTTCATAAGGTGGAGAAGGATCAGAGGGGATGTCCCAATGCCACATGATCTCGGGTGATTCCTCCTCCTCAGTCTCCCAAGTGTCTGAGTCCAACTCAGAGAGGAACTCAAAGTACCAACGCAATTCCTCCTGGCCCAAGTGTTGGCCAGGAGGGGTGGAAGGCATCTGAGGCTCTCGGTGGTCTGACCCCAAGATGCTCAGTGGAGAGAAGCAGGGCACAAAGAGTGACCTCGAGCAGCCCCCGGAACCGCTGTCTCCTCAGGGGAGGGCATGCACCTCCAAGACTGGTTGCACCTCTGATAGAGATGCCACTGTGGTGGACAAGGCTATCACCGGCACTGAGGAACCGGAGGTAATTGGGTCCCGGTTGCCCTGCTGAGCAAGGAATGCAGACAGGCTGATCTCGAGGGCTTCCATGGGCTGCACGAAGAGCGCTGTCTCCGATACCAGAGCAGGTGCAGCAGCCACCGACACCAATGTCTGTTCCCTCAGCGGGGACTCCATGATGTTAACTTCCTTGGGAGTCAGCTGCCGGCCCTCAGGGGCTGAGGCAATTCTTCCTGCTGAAGCAGCTTGAGAGGCAGTCCCGGCTCTCACCCTCTGAGTCACGTCAAGGGCTGTGATGCCGATGCCTTCAGGGCTCGGCATCCCCCTTAAATGCTGATGGGGCTGGAGGTCGGTCCTTCTGTGGGGCCCTCCCTCCTCAAAGGAGAGAGGCTCTGGACTGAAGCCCCATGACCTCACAGCTCCAAGCAAGGCCGATGCCTCAGGGTGAGCCTTCGAGGACATCTATGCTAATGTCGATAGTAGTGCCGATGCCAACTCCAAAGCTCCAAACAGCAATTCCCACTGTTTCTCCCGATACTGAAGCCCTTTAATCATCATCTGAAGACAGAGAGCACAATTAGAGGGCTCATGGTACAGCCCAAGGCACAGAAGACACCAGTTGTGGCGGTCCATCACAGAGATGATCTGGCCACATTGAGTACATTTTTTAAAACCACTGGCCAGCTTGGAGATATTAGAGAAGATGGCTTCTGTCAAGTCAAAAGACTCCAACGTTCCAGCTGACCAGGGCTGTGAGAAAAAAGACCCATGCACCTCAAAAAGAAAATTGAAGAAAAAAATGCAGCGCCTGAAGCACCAATGCTCCTGGGCATGGGCAAAAAGGTAGTGACCGTCACATGACCAAAAAAAGTAGAAAAGATACCAAAGAACAATACCGAAGGTCAAACTTTTTCCAAGGATCAGACTAACATCCGACAGGATCCACGGAAAAAAGATGACTGAGGTAAAGATGACTTCTTTTGGTGGGAAGACTGGCATGCATGCATGGTGCACGTTCCAAAAGCTTCCTTTGGAAGTTAGGAAGTGTTCCCACATGGGCTCTATCGGTGATATCACCCCATATGTGAGGACTGACTTCCTACTTGGTCCCGGAGAAAGCCTTTGACACTGTTCCACATAGGCGACTTATAAACATACTGAGTACCCTAAGGATGGACCCTAAAGTAACTGGTTAGAAATTGGTTAAGTGGGAGGCATCAAAGGGGACAGGTAAACGGAGCTCACACTGAGGAGAAGGAGTTACCAGTGGTGTGCCGCACGGATCTGTCCTTGATCCAAATTCTTTTTAACATCTTTGCTAGTGATATTGCTGAAGGGTGGATGATACCAAAACCTGCAATAGACACCCAGAAAGGAGGAGATAACATGAGGAGGGATCTAGCTAAGCTTGAAGAATGGTCGAAAATTTGGCATCTGAGATTTAATGCTAAAAAATGCAGGGTCATGTATTTGGGCTGCAAAAATCCAAGGGAGCTGTATAGTGTAGGGAGCGAAGTACTTCTGTCCATGAAAGAAGAGCGGGACTTGAGCGGGATTGTTTCTGATGACCTTAAAGTGGCTAAACAGGTGAAACCCAGGAGGATGTTTGGGTGTCTAGGGAGAGGAATGGCCATCAGTAAAAGGGAAGTGCAAGTGCCTCTGTTTAAATCTCTGGTGCGACCTCATTTGGAGTATTGTGTGCAGTTCTGGAGACCACACCTTCAAATGGATATAAACAGGATGGAGTAGAAGCAGAGGATGGCTACTAAGATGGTTAGTGGTCTTCATTAGAAATCATATGAAGATAGACTTAAAGATCTTAAAATGCATACGTTAGAGGAAAGGTAGGACAGAGGCGATATGGTAGAGATGTTTAAATAAATGCATAAGAGGACAGCCTCTTTCTATTGAAAGCAAGCTCTGCTATGAGGGGACATAGGATGAGGGTGAAAGGGGATAGACTCAAGAGTAATATGTGGAAATATTTCTTTATGGAAATAGTGGTAGATGTGTGGAATAGTCTCTCCCAGTGGAGGCAGTAGAGACGAGGACAGTATCTGAATTCAAGAAACACATGCATAACATGTTGAAACCCTCTGCCCAGTGTGCAGCAGTGGCCAAGAAAGCAAAAAGAATGCTAGGAATCATAAGGAAAGACAATGAGAATAAAACAAAGGATATTATAATGCCTTTGTATTGCTTCATGGTGTGACCACACCTTGAATATTGTGTGCAATTCTGGTTGCCATATCTTAAAAAGGATATAGCAGAATTAGAAAAGGTACAGAGAAGAGCTACCAAAATGGTAAAGGGGATGGAAAGATACCCCTATGAAGATAGGCTAAAAAGATTAGGGCTCTTCAACCTGGAAAAGAGACGGCTGAGGGGAGATATGATAGAGGTCTATAAATTAGTGAATGGAGTGGAACGGGTAAACATAGATCGATTGTTTATGCCATCAAAATATAGAAAGGCTAGGGGACATGCAATGAAGCTACAGTGTAAACTATTTAAGACTAAGAGTCATCGATGGCGGTGTCAATGCTGAGAATTTGGAGGACCTGAACAGCAATTCCCACTGTTTTTCTTGATTCCTGAGTCCTTTGCGCATCATCTGTAAAAAGAGAGCTCATGGTCAGGCCGAAAGTATTGAAGGCACCAGTTATGGTGATCAATCATGGAGAAGCCACTGGCTGGCTTTGACATGTTGGGAAAGATGGCTTCTGCCATGTCAAAGGACTCCAACATCCCAGCTGACCAGGGAGGTGCGAGAGAAAAAAATCCATGTGCTGAAAAAGAAAAAAGAACCCAAGAAAAATGTGGTGCCGAGGCATTAATGCTCCTGGGAACAGGCAAGAAGACTGTGACAAGCACCCGAGCAAAAAAAAAAAACTGAAAAATGACCAAAAACAACCTGAAGGGGTTCAACTGATAAGTGGAGCTCTACTCATTTTAGTCCTTGGTTATCCTGTTATCTTCCAGCGAAAGCATTATAAGTGGGGTTATACATACAAGGACTGGGACTAACATCAAGGTTCTTATCCTATTCTGTGCCTGTACTGGGAAAGCATAATGAATCAAGCCTTGAAAGATCAAAGAATTAAATCAGAGATATAAGAGCATAAGAGATGCCATACTGGGTCAGACCAAGGTCCATCAAGCACAGTATCCTGTTTCCAACAGTGGCCAATCTAGGTCACAACTACCTGGCAGGTTCTCAAAAAGGCACATAAGTTTCTCTTATTAGTCTTAACTGGGTTACAGTATAGCTTCAATTGCATGTCCCCTAGTCTTTCCATTTTTTAATGGTGTAAACAAATCGATCCACATTTAGCCGTTCCATTCCATGCATTAATTTATAGACCTCTATCATAGTTCCCCTCAGTCATCTCTTTTCCAAGTTGAACAGCCCTAATCTTTTTTTCCTCATAGGGGTGTCTTTCCATCCCCTTTATCATTTTGGTGACTCTTCTCTGTACCTTTTCTAATTCTGCTATATACTTTTTAAGATAAGGCGGCCAGAACTGCACACAATATTCTCTATTCCTTTCCTTATCATTCCTAGCATTCCATTTGGTTTCTTGGCTGCCGCAGCACACTGGATGGAGGGTTTCAACATGTTAGCCACGATGACGCCCAATGCTTTTTCCTGGATGGTGGTTCCTAATGTGGAATGAGCACTAGATGTGACATAGATGGATTTCAGTAAAAAACTTATCACACTTTTCTTCATAAGTGACTTGTTAATGCTGTGACTAGCACAGGAATTAAACCCTAAGGTGATGGGCCAGATTAGACAATAATTCAATAATAGATAGAGTATTGACAAATAGAATTTATTCCAAGGGGTTATCAGTGATATGCCTCTGGTGTTGATCCTGTAGCCAGTTCCATTCAATAATTTTGCAAATGACATTGCAAAAGAGTACATAGGAAAGGACTGTTATTTTGCCATATGACAAAAAAGAGTAGACACTACTAGTACTACTACCTCTTATCATTTGTATACCTGTAGCACTAAAAGACATACAAGAACATAAGAACATAAGAACATAAGAGATGCCATACTGGGTCAGACCAAGGTCCATCAAGCACTGTATCCTGTTTCCAACAGAGGCCAATCCAGGTCACAACTACCTGGCAGGTTCTCAAAAAGGCACATAGGTTCCACAATGCTTGTCCCGTGGCAAGCAGTGGATTTCCTGAGTCCTCTTTAATGATGGTTTATGGAACTTTCTTCCAGGAACTTGTCCAAACCTTTTTTAAACCCAGCTACACTAACAGCCCTTACTACATTCTCCGGTAACAAATTCCAGAGTTTGATTACACGTTGAGTGAAAAAATATTTTCTCTTATTTGTCTTAAATAGTTTACCCTGTAGCTTCATTACATGTCCCCTAGTCTTTCTATATTCTGATAGCGTAAACAATCGATCTACGTTTACCCGTTCCTCTCCATTCATTACTTTATAGACCTCTATCATATCTCCCCTCAGCCGTCTCTTTTCCAGGTTGAAGAGCCCTAACCTTTGTAGCCTCTCTTCATAGGAGTAGCCTTCCATCCCCTTTACCATTTTGGTGGCTCTTCTCTGTACCTTTTCTAATAACGCTATATCCTTTTTAAGATACCAGACTTGCACACAATATTCAAGGTGCGGTTGTACCATGGAACGATACAGAGGCAGTATAATATCCTTTGTTTTATTTTCCATTCCTTTCCATATGATACCTAGCATTCTATTTGCTTTCTTGGCCGCCGCTGCACACTGGGTGGAGGGTTTAACATTTAATCCACAATGACTCCTAAATCTTTTTCCTGGGTGGAGATTCCCAATGTGGAACCTTGCATTGTGTAACCATAGTGTGGGTTGTTCTTTCCTAGGTGCATAACTTTGCACTTGTCCACATTAAATTTCATCTGCCATTTGGATGCCCAGTCTTCCATTTTATCCAGATCCTCCTGCAGCTTTCCACAATTCTCTTGGGTTTTAACAACTTTAAACAGTTTTGTGTCGTCTGCAAATTTGATAACCTCACTTGTTATTCCCTTTTCCAGGTCATTTATGAATATGTCAAAAAGTAGCAGACCCAGTACAGATCCCTGGTGTACTCCACTATTCACCTTTTTCCATTGGGAAAATTGGCCATTTAGCCCTACCCTCTGCTTTCTATCTTTTAACCAGTTCCAGATCCACAATATTACACTGCCTCCTATCCCATGACTCTTTAGTTTTGCCAAAAGTCTCTGATAAGGGACTTTGTCAAAGGCTTTCTGAAAGTCCAGATACACTATATCAACCGACTCACCTTTGTCCACCTGATTATTCACTCCTTCAAAAAAAATAACAGATTAGTAAGACAAGATCTTCCTTGTCTAAAGCCATGTTGGCTGTCTCCCATTAGGCCATGACTATCTACATGCTGTGTAATTTTGTTCTTTATGATGGTTTCTACCATTTTCCCTGGTACTGATGTCAGGCTCACCGGTCTGTAGTTTCCCGGATCACCCCTGGAACCCTTTTTAAAAATTGGTGTTACATTGGCAATCCTCCAATCTTCAGGTATTACAGATGATTTTAATGAAAGTTTACAGATTATTAATAGCAGGTCTGCAATCTCATATTTCAGTTCTTTCAACACTCTTGGATGTATACCATCCCGTCCAGGTGATTTGCTACTATTCAGTTTATCAAATAGTTGTAATACATCTTCCCGGTGTAGCGATATTTCTCTCAATTCCTCTGCAGTATCACCTTTAAATACCACTTCAGTCTTGGGTAACATCCCTACATCTTCCTCAGTGAAGACCGAAGCAAAGAATTCATTCAGTCTCTTTGCTATAGCCTTGTCTCCTCTTACTGCCCCTTTTACCCCTCTATCATCTAACGGTCCAATTGACTCTCTAACAGGCCTTTTGCTACGAATGTACTTGAAAAAGTCTTTATTTCGTGTTTTTGCTTCCGTAGCAAGTTCCTTCTCAAATTCTCGCTTTGCCTGCCTTATCAATGCTTTGCATTTAACTTGCCAGTGCTTGTGCTGTTTCCAGTTTTCATCGTTTGGCTCTTTTTTCCATTTCCTGAAAGATCCTTTTTTGGCAACAACAGCTTCTCTGACCTCACCTTTAAACCATGCTGGCAGTTTTTTGGACTTTCTTCCAATTTTCTTAATGCATGGAATACAGCAAGTCTGGGCTTCCAGGATCGTATTTTTAAACACCCAAGCTTGATGTAAGTCTTTAACCTTTGCAACTGCTCCTTTTAGTTTTTTCTTAACTATATTCCTCATTTTATCATAGTCTCTCTTTCGAAAGTTAAAAGGTAGTACTGTGGATTTCTTTACTATCCCTCCTCCACTAATTAAATCAAACACGATCATGCTATGATCACTATTGCCAAGTGGCCCCAACACCCTTATTTCTTGCACCAGATCTGGTGTTCCACTAAGGACTAGGTCCAGTATGGCTTCCCCTCTGGTCGGTTCATGAACCAGCTGCTCCAAGAAGCAGTCATTTATTTCATCTAGAAACTTTATCTCCCTAGCATGTCCTGCTGTGACACTGACCCAGTCGATACCGGGGTAATTGAAATCACCCATTATTATTATTACTGTGCTGTGACTTTTGTTAGCTTCCTTGATTTCTTTGAGCATTTCATCATCCATTTGTTCATTCTGGCCAGGCGGTCAATAGTACACCCCCATTGCCATCACCTTCCCCTTCATACATGGAATTTCAATCCATAGAGATTCTACAGCAAATTTTGTTTCCTGCAAAACTTTAATCCTTTCTGACTCAATGCCCTCTCCAACATAGAGCGCAACCCCTCCACCAATTTGATCAGTTCTATCATTACGATATAGTTTGTATCCAGGTATCAGTGTGTCCCACTGGTTATCCTCCTTCCACCATGTCTCTGAGATTGCAATCATATCTAACCTCTGATTTAGTGCTATATATTCTAACTCTCCCATCTTATTGTTTAGACTTCTAGCATTTGCATACAAGCATTTTAGAGACTGTATTTTATTAATATTAATCTGGCTATTGGTAGGCATGGGTAATTTGGAATCTTTACGCTCTGTCTGCACCATACTCAAGGGCATTTGGGCTACTTTACTCTTTTTTGGAACCTCACTGCTTTTGGTAGTATCCTTCAAGGATACCTTCTTCCGAACCATGCGCCCTTGGGCGACTGTCGGCTTTCCCCTATTTTCTAGTTTAAAAGCTGCTCTATCTCCTTTTTAAAGGTTAATGCCAACAGTCTGGTTCCATCCTGGTTAAGGTGAAGCCCATCCCTTCAGAAGAGCCCCTCCTTTCCCCAGAATGTTCCCCAGTTCCTAACAAATCCAAAACCCTCATCCTTGCACCATCGTCACATCCACGCATTGAGACTCCAGAGCTCTGCCTGCCTTTTGGGTCCTGCACGTGGAATGGGAAGCACTTCGTTGAACGCTACCCTGGAAGTTCTGGATTTCAACTTCCTACCTAAAAGCTTAAATTTAGCCTCCAGAACCTCCCTACCACATTTTCCTATGTCATTGGTACCAACATGTACCAAGACAGCAGACTCCTCCCCAGCACTATCTAAGATCTTATCTAGGCAGTGCGTGAGGTCCACTATCTTCGCACCAGGCAGGCATGTTACCAGGCGATCCTCACATCCACCAGCCACCCAGCTATCTACATGCCTAATGATTGAATCACCAACTATAACAGCTGTCCTAACCTTTCCCTCATGGGCACATGGCCCTGGAGAAACTTCCTCGGTGTGAGAGGGTTTTACATCACCTGGAGGACAGGTCCTTGTTACAGGATCACGTCCTGCCACACCAGGGTGATGCTCTCCTGTCATGTGACCTCTCTCCTCCATGGCAACAGGGATGCTGCCAGACTGGAGGTGGGACTTCAGGACTATATCCCTGTAGGTCTCGTCCATGTACTTCTCTGTTTTTCTTATGTCTTCCAGGTCTGCTACTCTAGCCTCTAGAGAACGGACTTGTTCCCTGAGAGCAAAGAGCTCCTTGCACTTAGTACATAAGTAAGACCTCTCACCAACTGGGAGAAAATGATACATATGACACTCAATGCAAAAGACTGGAAAGCCCCCATCTTGCTGCTGGACTGTTGTCTGCATCTTAGTTTAAAGCTTGTGTTTAGGTCTTTAAATTCTGTACTTACTAAGGGCTAGTGTAGATGCTTATACTAATAAAATTGTATCTAATACCTCTAATATACCTTGTTCACCTGAAGCTTAATCGATCTCAGGTCCTCAATGTATGACTGATTTTGATAAAGAGTTGCACCTGAGAGCAGCCCCTTTCCTCTAAGACGTGTAAGTACCTATAAAGGTACAATTACCCCAGGGGTTGGGGAGGGAGGTAGGGAAATAAGACCTATTAAAAGAGGGCTGTTACAAGGTACCCTGTCCTGTACCCTCAGCAAGGAGGGAGGGGGTTAGTCCCTCAGGTAGGCTAGAGCAGGAAAAAAGTTTAAAACGCAGCACGTTCTGGGAACAGAACAGGGAGAGATATTTAATTTAAAGTAACAGTTAACCTGGCTACCACACAAAGGCCAGTTAGTTGAGAGAGGCAAGGTAAGTTATACAGCTGAGAAAGCTGAAGTGCAAAACTAAAGGGAACAGGGAGGTGAAGTAGCACACCAATAAAGACAACAAATAAATAAATAAATAGACAGCTAGAACTCACAGCAAAGTCGTCACAGGAGTTAAATATCCACCTCTCTAGCAGAGCACTGTGAGGGCACTGCTCTTCCCAGAGCAGAGAGAGGCAAGAGACAATCCCTGCTCATCAGAGCTTACAGTCTAGTCAAGACAGACAACACAACAACTGGGGACTAGGAGCTATCTAGGGGAACTGGAAGTACAATATCTCCTTACAGTTTTGCCTCCTGCAGGGCAACAAACCTCTTTGATAGGAAAGTAAATAAAAGTAGGAGTTAAAAGAGGCTTCCATGTTTGTGAAAGTAGCAGTTAAAGAGATATGGGAAATTCATAAAGTACAAGCGTGGCAAAATGGAGGAGACAAGCAAGACTATCTGAAAAAAGAGAACCCGGGAAAGTATTCAGGAAATCAACAATGCAAATGGAAGAGAAAATAGCCAAAACAGCAAATTGTGGGGAACGAGGTTTTGTTGGTTTTTTTTATATGGGGGAGAGGGGGAAATAAAAAAGTGACAGGGAGGAATATGCAGAAACTAAGGAGGGTAAAAAAAAAAAAGATTATTTAACAAAATTTCTGTTCAGTGTTATATACAGCCCTGCTCTTTGTCTGTAAAAAGAGACAAATATGTTTGTTGCAATTTATGAATCAATACTATCAAAAACCATAGAGTGATTTACATCTAAAAATACAAATAAAAACCCAAAAATACACTGCATTTTTTTATTAAGTATTCATTATATATCATAAAGAAATAGGATTACAACATATAATGAAAACTGTAGAGAAAGAAAAAAAGACCATGGGGTATGTTTACTAAACCGTGGTAGCGGACTCCATGTGAGCCCCATTGAAATCAAATGATTTCAATGAGGCCGCGGCTCTGATATCACACGGAGGCCACTACTGCGGTTTAGTAAACATACCCCTATGTCTCTTAATACAATCAAACCAAGAAACATTACAAATCAAGCCCACACTGAGGGAAGACAAGGGAAGGAAAAATTAAGGAAATTAAAAAACATGACCCTAACCAAATGAACCCATTTTCTAATCTACCTAAACAGAAATTAGACACTGTTAGATTTCAAAACTTCTTCCAAACGTGAGGGTTCCAAGAAAATGTAATGTTTCCCCTGATGAACCAAGAGGCACAAGGACATTTCAGGAAAAAGAATGTCCCTAGAGGCCTTAACTCCAGGAACCTCTTCCGCCTCAGTTGGGTAGGCCTTGAGACATCAGGAAAAATATTCAACCTTTGTCCACATAACAGCACTTCTTTCCTCTTAAAGTATGCTTTCAGGACAGATGTTTTATCAGATTCCATCAGGAAAGTGACTAAGAGTCACCCATGTAGGTATGGAATCTTGAGATGATTCTAAAAACTGTGACAAATCCAAACTATCAGGATTAATAGTAGTAGTAGTAGTAGTGACAATACTTGATCTAACTCACCCTCTACATTTTTTACCACTTTTTTACTACAAAGAAAATAGTATATACTAGAAATCTTTAACTTCTTGGGATTAGAAAAAAAGCAAAAATCTCCTTCAAATATTTTTGAAACAATATCTGCAAGGACAAATAGTGGGTAACAAGAAAATTCAAACATCTTAAATTTTTTGCTCTAATAATATTTTCTAACACTTCAAACTGTCAATGAAGCAAAAGGCTATCCTTTATTAAAGTAGACACCAATTGCACATTTGAAACCAGATATTCCATCTTACTAAGACGGCCATCCAACTGAGTCATCTTAGTATCCTGATCAACAAACTTATTAACAGAGGGGGTCATTCTGTCCCACGAATAGCAGGGAAGGATGTCCCATTCCCCACCTATTAGCCCCCCTGCTGGCCACAGCAAAAGCCTCCCTGAAGGCGGAGTGGGGGTGAGGCATGGGCGGTCCACGACCCCGGACGTGCAGGGCTGATTCTGAGGTCAGCCCTTTACATCTAAGACCATGAACTTAGACAGGGGACTTATTCCACCGCAGAGGTGAAATAAGTCCTCTTGGATGTCGGTGGAACCTGTAGGGGGGTGCAGGAAATTCCCCACAGCCAGACCCTGGCCATGGGTGGCCGGATCGAGGGTCCAGCTGCGGGGAATGAATTAAACCTGCAGTGGCTGGCATTTGTGGCTCCTGAATGGAGCTGCAGTGCCATGGCGAAGCCTGACTGAGGTTGCCAGGCAAGTGGCTGTGCGTGCAAGCCGATCAGAATTTGCTCCCGGCCTGCATGTTCAGGCCCTAGACCCAATTCTGATCCTGCAGGCATGTCTAGCCCCTGCGGAATCAGAATTGGGTCTACCTCTGGGTGGCCCGATTCCAATCAGCCCCACAGGGGCCTGGATGCCCACATTGGAATGTGCCTCAGAGTCTTTAGTGAAATCAGAAAATTTTTGTAAGGTGGCTTCAGTACATGATACAATAGCCCAAATGCCTTTCAGGGAAATATCAGTTATAGATAATTGCTGTGCTACTCTAGCAGCACGTGCTGGGAGTTGAACAACCTTAGGCATTGGGACTGTCAATTTTACATCAGACTCACCATCCTGAACAAGAGCCAAGGTCAGAGAGGAGGAGGAGACCAACTATTAGGATCTCTCTTCATCCAAAGAAATGTTTTAAACAGAAGGGGTTGGGTCAACACCCCTTAAGAAGCAGAAGTAGATGTAGGGGAGGACGATAACACCTCATCCATATCTTTTCTCATCAGATGTTTATTCATAGGGTCCTCCATTTTAATCAGTTTTTCTACAACTTTGGATGACACAGTCTTCTCGTTCTTCTTACCCATCATGGTGAGACTCTCACGCTCTAAGGTGCTCCAACTGCGCTTGCAGGCCAGGACCTCAATCCAATCTCCCGGGTCTCCCAAACAGCATATTTAGACTTTTAAAACCACACATCACAACAAGCATTTGAAGCCCAATAAGAACGGAAGTGAGCTAGACCTTGAATGATTTCCAAAGGTCTATTCATGAGTAGCTAACTAAACTAAAATTAAACAAAGTGATTGGGCTGGATGGAATATATTCGAAGGTATTGAAGGAACTTAGGGAAGTTCTGGCAGCCCTGCTATCTGACCTGATGGAACAGACAAAATGAGGAGTGCTCTATAAGAGTAGTCTATTGCATGATAAAGTAAAACTCCATGCAAAGTGCATAGTTATGAATTTGAGAAACACGCATGCAAAGGAGGAGTATGAAGTGATAAGACACTAATGTCCACCATTCAGAAAGAGCAATCTCAGAGTTATCTTATCAGATGTTTGTTTATTATAGCATTTTCTGTATCATTTTTTGTCCAAAGCCAACAAAGCAATAATAATGAAGTATATAATGAAAATAGAATAGTTAAAAAATAGTTGTTTATGAAGAGGCTAGACGTAAGAATAAAACCAAACCATACGCAAGACAAATAATGTTAAAATTATAAATAAAAACTTCCTCACTCCCCTAGATGCCATGCTCAACACCTACAGTGCCAAAAGCAGATAAAAAAATGTTCAGTTTATTTTAAATTTCTTATAGGATGTTTGGATATAGAGAGAATTTCAAGGTTGAAAAACAATGTGACAAGGCATTTACCAGAGCCAGGTGAATACTAGGGTGCACAGAGAAAAGTAAAATAAAGGAGGTGACTATGGGCCTGATTCTGGGATGCGAGTTGCAGTGCTGCATGTCCCACCGCAAGCCGTCCGGGCCCGATCGGCAGCCTGGCAGGACATACAGGGCCGATTCAGGTCATGACCCTGTACATCCTGCTGGTCCCATGGGGACACGCTACTTATTCCACCTCAAAGGTGGAATAAGCAGCAAAAACCCAGTGATCAAGCCCGTTGATCTTCCCCAGGGCCAGGTGCGGGAGGGTCCCCACTGCCTGAACCAGGCCAGAACAGGCCAGCCTTGGGTCAAGCAGCAGGTCAAAAGGGGGCCAAGGACACGGGAGTCAGGTGCACCTGTGGGGAGGACATCCTTGGGCCCGATTCTGGCTAACAAGGGAACGTTTTGTTCCCCTGGTCCAAAATGAGGTCCAAACTGTCCCGTCTTGTTTGGAGCCATCCAGATGGCCTGGACGTGCCCCTATTTGAATCGGGCTCCGTGCCTCTCTTCAAGTCAATAGTGAGACTTCATCTAGACAGTCCAGCTCTTGAGGCTCTACATCAGAAAAGATATAAGCCATAGAAAGGCTACTAAAATGGTGCACAGTCTGCATTAAAACCCTATGAAACAATAAGGAGAAAATCAACATATCTATATATCTCCTACAAGAGGAGTGACAGGAGAAGTGATAGACATTCAAATGCTGCAAAGTTTTAAATAATGCATAAAGCACACATTTTCCCATGGAAACACATTTCTAAAAGGTCATGATATAATGCTCAGGAGTAACCTTAGAAAATATTGCTGCACAGAAAGAGTACTGGAAATATGGACAGCATGGTAGAAGAAAAATCAGTAACAGATTTCAAGAAAGCTAGGCATAAGCCTTAGCTGCAAAGAAGTGAAGAGAATAGAGATCAAAATGAGGTCTATGGTATTTGGAGATCATTTGGAAGACTCAATGGGCCTGGCGATCCTTTTCTGTTGTCATATGCTACATTTTCATGTCCAAAGTAGCCAAATTACCCAGTTCCAGGAGTGACATTTTTTTGCTAGTTCTGGTTTTAAATTTGCATGGTATTCGTAGTCCCTGATTTAACTATCAGAATCAGTGCTGCAGGTCCCATAATACATCAGGATGAGATTGTCAGAAATCCAGGACTGGATTCAAACATGGAACTGGTTAACTTGGCAACCCTGCATGTCATATTTCTATTTGGGCTACACTCTGAGGGTGACCTTAGTAGCCTTTTTTTGCAATTTCCACATGGAAAATACAGCTTTTGAACATGAAAATGGCATACACATGTACAAGACAATTTTAGAAAGGGTGAAATTTACATATGGGATGTCCATAATATATAGAAATTGCAAGAGGCATGTTAGGGTGAGTCAAAAACCTACACATATATTCCCCATTTCATATAGGGAATGTATGTGAATGACCAAAACTGTCCATGTCTGATTTAGAGCTGCTCCCTGGTACATATAGGTTTTAAAAAGGGATAGAAAGGGATTATGGGTTAAGCTCATGCTTTTTTTTTTTAGGAACAGTTGAAGGCTAGCTACATTCAGGTGTAGTAGATGTTTCCGATCCTCTGGAGGGCTTTGTACCTGAGGCAATGGAGGGTGAAGTGACTTTCCCAAGATCACAAGCATTCCGAACTGGCCTTCCCTGGTTCTCAGGCCACTGCTCTAATGATTAGGCTACTCCTCCATTCCACAGGCTCATTTTGGCCATCCCCTTACAGGAGGGATTAAGGGGGTTATCCTCAATTTCCTGCTGTTTATTTTCCCCTCCAAACTGAAGTTAAAGGTAGTGACATCTGCAATTATTTACAGGCATTTATACATACAGGTTTGCAAAATGGCTCACTTACATGTATAAGCTGCAAAATACCAATTTACACATGTAAGTTGTAGAGTTCCCTCCATTGATATTCCCCCACATGTACATTTGCAAAATGATTTCTCCAGCTCTACATGTCAGCAAATAAAAAGTGCACTCCTGTACATTCTTGTAAGTCTTTTAGGAAAGGTTCCACATTTAGCAGAGCCTTTTCTAAAAGACTGCCGGAATTGTGTACCTCCTGACCTAGATAACTCACATTCGATCTCCCAGTACTATATAAAATTTGCCTGTCGTTCTCAAACACTTTGCTCTCTCTCCCTCCCTCTTTCTGCTATACCTTCTTTGTCTTTATTTTAGAAACATAGAAACATGACGACAAAAAAGACCACATGGCCTTTCTAGTCTGTCCTTCCATATCAGCCACTACAACATTCCCCTTTTTTCCTTTAGAGATCCTCTGTGTTTGTCCCATGCTTCTTTTTTTTGTGTTTAACAATTTTTATTATGTAGGTATAAAAATATACATACAAACAGCAAAAACAATACAATATCAAACTGTCTCGTACATCAATCCCCCCCCCTCAACCGAGTCACTTCTTGCCTCATCCGTGGATTTACATATAATTCCAACCCTGGAATAATACCACTAACCAATAACTTCCCCAACTAAAATCTATATTCCTAAATATTACAAAATAGACAGCTCAGACCAACAGCAGGAAAGGTAACAGAACCAGGCTCTCAACCCAGCGAGAATATGAAAAGATATGAAAAGTAACAAGAATAGGGAAGAAAAGAAAGAAAGAAAATCAGTTCAAAGACAAAACAGAATAACAATCTCACGATTACATCTGCATCCCTACTTTCTCTTAACAGTTTTACTGACTCCCTATCCTAAAGAGCCATTATAAGGGAGATAATCTTCTCCTCATAGTAGAACTCGCCAAATAATACGATCCTACACTCTTCAATACCATTACAATCCTTTAATTATACGCCCCACTCCCTCCCCCCCTCCATCCCTCCCCTCCCCCACCCTCACCATAGCAAACCTATCTCTTCTCATGCAAGTCTCTAGGTAAGCGGAAACACAAGTCTATGACCAAAATGACCCAAATGAGTGACAGTATGACGGTATGAACCAACCTCCGTCTCCCTCCAGTAAGCATCATATGAAAGAGAACTAATGGGAACCTCCCCCCTCAAGAGGTAAAAACCTCCCCCAAGATTGTGATACACTATCTGTCCTTCCCCTGCAAATAGCTGTAAGTTTTTCCATCCGATAAAGATCCCAAATCTTTATCCACCATTCAAGCAAGGTAGGAGCAAACGAACGCTTCCAAAAGCACCCAATTACCGAGCGCGCAGCCAACATTAAACAATTTACTACCCTACTCGTATCCCAAGAGAGTGTCCATTCCGGAAGATGACCCAAAAGACAAAACTCCGGCTGACAAGGCAGGTCCACCTCCAACCTATCAGAAATTTGAGAAAGGACTGCCGTCCAAAAGGCCTGAATGTATCTACACTCCCACCACATGTGCATAAAAGTGCCCCTCATACCACATAGACGCCAACATAAAGGATCATCCGCTCTGCCCCACTGAAACAATTGCTCAGGTGTGACTGACATTCGAAAAAATATACGCAGTTGCGTGTTCACGAGCAACAATGAAATGGAGCACCCATGCGAATAATCAATAATTTCATCCCAAAAATCCTCCAGGTTACCCGATAAGTCCCTCTCCCAATGTTTTTGAGAGATTGGAGAGGAAGAAGAAGAAGCAATGTCCAAGGAAAGAGCTCTATATAATCTAGCCAACAAAGCCTTTAAACGAAAACCTCGAAAGAGAATAGTTTCCCATAGTCTGGGACTCCTTGTTCCAGCAATGAAATACATTGGCTCCGAAAAACAGTGCCGAAATTGAAGATACTGAAAGACAGACATCTCTCTTCCAAAAAGCTGTTCCAAATTCAGTTTGGACAAGAATGTACCCTTATTATACAGGGAGGAAACCACAACCGGAGCACTGACTGAGCAAAGTTCTTTTCCAACAAACCCAAGAAAGGAAAGGGAGCCTAACACTGTAAAAGGAGACACTTTCGAAGGCAGGAAAGATAATGCGCTCACCTTCCCCCAACTTCTCCACACGAGTTCCAACAAGGCGTGTCGTAGGATTAACCGATGACTAACACCTGCATCCAGAAACGGTGTTGCCAAGAGAGGAATAGGAGCAAGCCAAGCAGCCTCGGCTTGAGCCCAAGAAGAATCCTGATGATGTGTCCAAAAATGAATGCGAAGGCAAGAACAATGATAATATATTTCAAAATTGGGAAGACCCAACCCCCCTAAAGACTTAGGATGAACCATTGTCTGCCAATTAAGCCGCGGACGTTTACCTTGCCAGATAAATTTAGTAACCAATCGTCTTAGTTCCACAAAAAACTCTAGGCACGGAGATTGGCAATTGTTGAAAAAGAAATAACTTAGGTAAGGTCAGCATCTTGATCACGTTTATTCTACCTAATCAGAAAACCGTTAAAGAGGACCACTGTAAAAGCTCCTCTCTCACAGCTTTCAGCAACGGTGGATAATTTAAAACATATAAATCTTCCACTTTCCTCGGAATAATAATACCTAAATATCGGAACTGCGAGACAATGGGGAAAAAGTCATTAGAATATTCTCTTTCATCTCCCGTACCTACAGAGCAGGGTAACAGGACCGATTTAGTAAAATTGACCTTAAACCCTGACATAGAAGAAAACTGATGGAGTAGACCAACTATTAAAGGTACTGCACTATCCGGATTTCTGAGAAAAATCAATGTATCATCAGCATATAGAGAAGCAATATGATTATGATGCCCTATTTTAATGCCAACAACTGCTGCCTGAGCTCACAACCGACTCGCAAGAGGTTCAAGAGCAAGAGCAAAAAGTAATGGGGAGAGTGGACAACCTTGTCGAGTCCCTCTACCCAAGGTGAAAGGAGACGACTGAAAACCATTAACCTGAACTACCGCCTGCGGAGCCCTATATAAAGCCTCAATCCACCCCCGAAAATTAGGACCGAACCCAAAATGTTGCAACGTTGCGAATAAATACGGCCACTCCACCCTATCAAAGGCTTTTTCAGCGTCTAGGGAGAGCACAGCATATTTTCCCTGACATTTCCTCAAACCAAGTAAAACATTAATCAGTCTCCGAACATTTTCAAAACCATATCTACCTTTAATAAAGCCGGTCTGATCAGGGTGTACAATTTCCTGAATATGGGAATCCAGTCTCATCGCAAATACCTTTGTCAGAATTTTATAGTCTATATTTAATAAGGAGATAGGTCTGTAATTAGTGCAAAGAGTCAGGTCTGTACCTTCTTTAGGAATCACTACAATAGAAGCCTGATACATAGATTGTGGTAATTGTCGTAGAGTTAAAATCTCGTTATAGACCCGAACCAAAACATTAGCAAACTGTCTCGAGAGAACCTTGTACAGTTCGGCCTGGAACAAATCAGGTACAGAGGCCTTAGCAGTCTTCAACCTTTTAATAGCTTCTTGCACCTCTGCTAACTGGATAGGTCTCGCTAAGGAGTGGAAAACACCTTCTGAAATTTGAGGAAGATTAGATTCTTTCAGCCAACCATTCAAGGCATGTACATCAACGGAAGACTGGGATGTATATAAAGTTTTGTAGAATTTTGCCAAACAGTTGGCCATTTCTATAGATTTTTTAAGAAAGATGCCTGTATCATCAACAATAGCAGAGATTTTCTTTTTCAACCTCTGTCGCTTTAATTGCCAAAGAAGCATCTTACCGGCTTTATTACCATGTTCGTAAAAATTACGCTTCGTTCTCTGCATATGAGAAGCAATCTCAGTTGTTTCCAAAGCCGCTAATTTGCCTCTCAACTCTATCAACTTCCGCCAAGTGTTCTTGTTCTGAGTACGCTTGTGTATCGACTCCAGTTCACTAATCTGAGTTCGTAAAGTCTCCTGCTGAATCATCGTTTGTCTACGAAACGCTTTCAAAAGGGATATCAACTGCCCCCGCATAACTGCTTTCCCCGCTTCCCACAACAAAGAACAAGATATCTCAGGTGAGTCATTAAATTGTAAGTACTCTTTCCAACAGGCTTGGATTTGCTCCACAAATTGCTTATTTTTCAAAAGCTGTCTGTTCAAAGACCAAGTTCTAGGGGGAGTTTCCTGATGCGCCAAAACCCAATCTAAAGCTGCCAAGTGATGGTCCGAGGGGCCTTTATCCCCAATGCACACTCTGGGAATAGAGGACATGAGCGACTGGGACACCAACCAATAATCAATTCTGGAATGTGAGTGATGTCTGGGAGAGAAAAACGTGTAATCTCTTTCGCCAGGGTGAAGCTCCCTCCACACATCTCGGAGGTCAGAATTGGAGATGAATGACCTGAATGCTTTAGTCGCACCCTGTCTCTGCGCCCGTGTAGCTGACCTATCAAGCTCTGAGGTGACACTATTGAAGTCTCCCCCCAACAAAATTTCACCTGTAACATGAGTCCGAAGAACATCCAGAAGGTCCTGCAACGACATCGTAACATCTGTGGGAGGAATATAAACATTAAGCAAAGTGATTGGAAAAGTATTGCATGACCCAACAAGAAGAAGAAAACGCCCCAATGGATCTGAAATATGCAATGAGACTGTAAAAGGACAATCCTTAGAAATTAAAATCGCCAATCCCCCCCCCCCCCCCGCTTATGTGCAGTAAAATTAGAATAAAAAACCTGCGGATATGCCTTAGACGATAGATCTGTTAACGCATCTGGTGCTAGATGTGTTTCCTGGAGAAACACAATATCTGCTCTTTCCCTAAGAAGTTGGGCTTGCACTCTGCGCCTCTTGATGGGGTGATGTAATCCCCTAATGTTCCATGTTATTAATTTAATCATAGGAATCATTACAAATTTGCTTACCTGAAACAGCTAGTTGGTTCCATACTGCCACTCTTACAATATTGAATACATAGTTAATGTAACAAGAAATCCCCCTAAATCCCACTCTCTCCCCAAGAGAACACTTCTCCCTCCCCCAGAACTGCGAAACCCACACCCCTCCCCCCTTAACATTCCCCCCAACCCCTATTGCCTCCCTCCCCCCACCCTCTGGCCCTGCACCAAAAGGACCTCCCCACCTCATAGCAAAGTAACAAAAAACAACACGACAAACAAGTCGCCAAAGGGGTAACAAGACCCACATTAAGATCCCAGCCCCCTCCATCCCTTCCCCCAACCCGAAGCATACACCCTCAGTCGCACAGATCCCCCTCCCCCACACACAAACCAAGACAGCCTCCTTTTCTAACTTGTAAAAAGAACCTTAGCTCTACATCATATTCAATCTAAGCACAGCGATAACCCTCCTGAAGCAGAAAATAAACACCTCATATCCTACCCCAAAAGAACCCTCATCCCATAACCATACACCATAAATACAAAAAGCAATGATTTCACAGAGGAACAGCAGTGTCCATATCTTTAAGGGCATGGTCACCAGCATCAGCTTCCGATTGGCGTCGTGAACGCGGTATCTTTCTCCTTTTAGGTGTCGAGACTTCCCAGTCCGATCGCAGATTACGCTGACGTGGCGGACGATTATCTCCACATTGAATATGATCCACAAAGTCCATACATGCCGATAAATCCTTAATTTGTTGGGTTTTATTGTGCCATTCAAAAATTAAGGCAAAAGGAAAGTTCCATCGATATTTAATCTGCTTTTGTTGTAAAATCTGTGTTAATGGTTTGAAACTCCGTCTTTCCAGTATATAGGCGGATAAATCCTGGTAAATTTGAAGCTCCCAGTCTCTAAAGAAAAAAGAACGTTTTCCACGAAGCGCTCTCATAAGCTCAGCTTTATCTGCAGAACATTGGAAACAAGCTATGATGGGACGTGTTCTAATATCTCCTCCAGCCTTCCCACTACCACTCCGATGCGCTCTTTCTATTAGCACTGGAGTCTCACGTGCTGGCACACAAAAAGCGTATATCTCTTGAACTAATGTAACTAGGTTACCAGCAAAAGTGGAAGACTTCGGTACCCCCCAAATTCTGATGTTGTTCCTCCGCTGTCTATTTTCAAGATCATCCTGCCGCTCTTTCATATCCGCTGTGAATTGCTCCAGCTTATAAATCTTTGATTGAAGCTCCACCGTGGAATCCATTTGTTCTCCAATATGAAATTCTGTTTGAGTTACACGATCATCTAGAGATTTAAAATCAGAACGCAGATCCAAAATGTCTTTAGAGAATTCAAGCCGGAAGGAAAGCAGTTCTTGTAATATTTCCAGCAAATCCGCCTTAGAAACTGGTTGAGCACCTGTAGACTGAGTTGCAGCAGGTTCAGAGGACAAAAGTAGAAGATCTTGCATCACCAGGCGTGAGATTAGAAGTGGACTGATCAGTTTTCCTAGAAACTTTGGACAGCGCAGTAGCATAAGTATTCTTGGTTGCCATGCTAAACTATGCAACAGGATAGGATGTTCAGAATGATCTTAGAGCTCTGTTGCAAAATTCAGTGGTGAATCACAAAACTGAACACACTAGACAGAGTGGAGAGCCTGAGCTGATGAAAAAAACACTTGGTGCAAATCCAAAATAATAGAATTGCCAACTTTCTGCACAGTCCCAATGAGTTCTGCCAAAAGTAAAAATATAACAATTGTAATGCTGTTCGGGCCACAACCTCTAGATGGGGCTATTTACTCACAAACAGGCAATGCAGCAGATTAATATGGAATCGTATCTCAAAGCACAGCTAGCATCAGACATACAGCTCTGACCGAGACAGTTCTTTGCCAATTTATGTAGATGGTATCACCTGAGACAGGGAAATTTATTCTTCATAGACTTGCAACAATTATAGGAAGGTGTCACTCCGGTAGATCAAACAATCCAAGCAGTTCCCTGCATACAGTATTAAAGAGAGCAGAATCTGCTGCCGATTCTCTCAAAGTGAGCTGGTCACCATCACTTCCATTTATCTCACAATTAAAGTAAATTTGACAGTCCCAATAAGCTCTCATCCAAATCCGGATCCAAATAAACTGCTGCTCTATCCCAACCGGGATCCACTCTCAAAAGACTCCATTACAGAGCAGTGCATCTTACATTGTGGTGATGATAGGAAATGGCTACAGTGAGCGCTCTCCTCAGCATTCCAGTGTTGCTGTCACTACCATGTGGCAATGGCCGCCCCGACACTTTTTCCCGCCTCACAGATCCACTGCTGAAAGTTTACCAAGAGCATTACCATCTTTAACATTCAAAATTCCTGAATCTGAGAGAAATCAGCTCCAATATGCGATCGCTGTGTAAAACTGCTAAACCGGATCTTTAAATATACAGCATTCTCCGAGATCGCTCACTCCCAGCCCCGATGAAAAAGTTGGTACCAGACACTCACAGAGATTTAACGATCCGCGATGTGAAGATTATAGCCTGCTGCAAAAAAAAATATCAAAATACTCCCAGTGATCTGACATATCGCCATAAGTGCCATCATTCTGCTGAATCAGACATCCCAGGAGAGGCAACGAGAGCTGAGAAGAGCTGGCGAAGGCAGCCGGCATTCACTCCGGACAGCGACAGTGTCCCGATCGCAAAGATAGAGCAAAATCAGTTAAAATTAAGATCGGGACCCATTCCCACCCTCAGATTTGCGCAAGGAGAGAAGTTCAAAAATCACATCACTGCAAATTTTTACGGGGACAGGATGATCAGGGCACAGAGCTTCAGAGAAACCCAGCCATTCCACACTGGGCTTACTAGCGCCCCCGTCCCATGCTTCTTTGAATTCAGATACTGTCCTCATCTCTTCCATCTCCACTGGAAGACTATTCCACGGATCCACCACTCTTTCCGTAAAGAAATATTTCTGCATATCACTCCTGAATCTATCCTCTTTCATCCTCATCCCATGTCCCCTCGTAGCAGAGCTTGCTTTCAATCAAAAGAGGCTCTCCTCCTGTGCATTTATGCCATGGAGATATTTAAATGTCTTAGTCATATCACCTGTATCCTACCTTTCCTCTATGGTGTACATATTAAGATCCTTATGGAAAGCAGTATGTATAAATGCCCATAGCATGGGAAATAAGATCCCAGATGTTGAAGCTTTAATGGGACTGGCTGACTTAGATTTAGTGACAGTTACAGAAACATGGTTTACAGAAAACCATGACTGGGATGTAACTATACCAGGCTATATTTTATTCAGAAAGGACAGGGTAGGAAGAAGGGGAGGAGGAGTGGCACTATATGTAAAAAATAGTATTAAAGCTTTAGAATTACAGAGCTTAAAAGGGAGAGAGGAGGCACTGTGGGTTAAACTAGAAAGAGGGAAAAAGAAATCTATTTGCATTGGAATGATATACAGACCTCCTTCACAAGAGGAAGAGGTGGATGGAGAGTTAATTTAAGACATATGCAGCATTGCTAGAAATGGGGAAGTGCTACTGATAGGGGATTTCAATATGCCAAATGTTGATTGGCACATTCCTGCTACAGTATCATCTAAAAGTAAGGAGATCTTGGATTCTCTACTGGGAGAACTATTCAGGCAATTGGTAACAGACCCCACACGTGAAGGGGCCATACTGGACTTAGTGCTTACCAATGGTGAAAGTGTTTCTGATGTTATAGTGGGAGATCATTTTGCATCTGATGATCACCAGATGCTGTGGTTCAGTATTAGGACTAGGGCTGTTAGAATCCATTCAAAAGTGTGGGTCTTAGACTTTAGGAAAACTAAGTTTGCCAAAATGGGCTAATACCTCAGGGAGTCGTTAGCAGGATGGGAACAACTGGGGGATTAGAAAAACAGTGGGAAAAACTGAAAGAGGATATTTTAAGGGCAACCAACCTTTTCATTAGAATGGTAAATAAAGATAAAAGGAAAAGGAGACCACTATGGTTTTGAAAAGAAGTAGCTGAAAAGGTGAAGAAAAAGAGGGAGGACTTCATGAAATACAAGAGATCACAGAGAGAGCAAGACAGGCATCTATATTTGGAAAAACTTAGAAAAGCTAGCAAAGTAGTTAAGAAAGCAAAGATTCAAAAAGAGGAGGAAATAGCCAATGCAATAAAATGGGGGGGGGGGGGGGGGATAATAAATTTTTCAGATATGTTAGTGAGAAGAGGAAGGGCAAAAGTGGTATTGTCAGACTCAAAAGTGAAGGGGAGGAATATGTAGAAGCTGATGAGGATAAAGTGGAATTGCTTAACAAATATTTCTGTTCTGTGTTCACAGATGAAGAACCAGGAGCAGGACCTCAGAAAACACCCACAAACAGGAACAGAAGCAAGGGGCATCTTGAAGAATTTTCAGAAGACTGTTAGTGGTCTTCATTATAAAGTATATGAGGATAGACTTAAGGATCTTAGGCGGGATAGAGGTGATATGACTGAGACATTTAAATACCTCCATGGCATAAATGCACAGGGGGACAGCCTCTTTCGATTGAAAGCAAGTTCTGCTATGAGGGGACAGGGGATGAGGGTGAATGGGGATAGATTCAGGAGTGATATGCGGAAATACTTCTTTACGAAAAGAGTGGTGGATCCGTGGAATAGTCTCCCAGTGGAGGTGGTACAGATGAGGATAGTATCTGAATTCATAAAGCATGGGACAAACACAGAGGATCTCTAAAGGAAAAAAGGGGACTGCTGTAGTTGTTGATATGGAAGGACAGACTAGATAGGCCATGTGGTCTCTTTCTGTCATCATTTTTCTATGTTTCTAAGTCTTATTTATTTGGTTACATTTTTATACTGTTCCTTCCAGCTATCAGGAACAGTTTACATTATAACAGGAACTCAACAGTAACAGTTACATATAACAAGTTTGGAACTATGTACATATAATGAGTTGAATGCAGGGGATTCTCACAACTATTTACAAAGTGGAACAGATTGGGTTCATAGAGCTTTTACACTGAGGAGCAGATCTGTTTACAAAGTGGAACAGATCAGATTCATGTAACTATTTACAATGAGGAACAGATCAGGTTCATATGACTGTTTACAGTTAATGTTAGTCTGTCCTCATATGCTTTATAATGAAGACCACTAACCATTTTAGTAGCCACCCTCTGTACGGGCTCCAGCCTTTTTATATCTTTTTGAAGGTGCGGTCTCCAGAATTGCACACAATACTCCAAATGTGGTTGCACCAAAGACTTATACAGAGGCACTAACACCTCCTTTCTTCTGCTAGCCATTCCTCTCCCTTTGAAGCCAGTCATCCTTCTAGCTTTTGCCGTCGCCTTTTCTACCTGTTTAGCTACTTTAAGATCTTCAGACACAATCACGTCTAGGTCCCGCTCTTCTTTAGTGGACAAAAGTACTTCACCCCCTATACTATATTGCTCCCTTGGATTGCTGCAGCCCAAATGCATGACCTTGAATTTTTTAACATGAAATCTCAGCTGCCAAATTCTAGACCATTCTTCAAGTTTAGCTAGATCCCTCATGTTATTTATACCTTCCTTGGTGTCTACTCTATTGCAGATTTTGGTATCATCCGCAAAGAGGCAAACCTTACCCGACAACCCTTCCGCTATATCACTAATAAAGATGTTAAAAGGAATCGGACCAAGGACAGATTCCTGGGGCACACCACTGGTAACATCCTTCTCCTCAGAGTGAGCTCCTTTTACCTCTACCCTTTGCCGCCTCCCACTCAACCAATTTCTAACCCAAGCAGTAACTTTAGGGTCCATCCCTAGGGTGCTCAGTTTGCTTGTATGTCACCTGTGAGGAACAGTGTCAAAGGCTTTACTGAAATCTAAATACACCACATCTAGGGCTCTCTCTCTGTCCAACTCCCTGGTCACCCAGTCAAAGAAATCAATCAGGTTTGTCTGACAAGTCCTGCCTCTGGTGAATCCATGCTGCCTCTGATTCTGTAATCCACTGGACTCCAGAAACCTCACTATTTTCTGTTTCAGCAGCGCTTCCAATAATTTACTCACCACCAAAGTTAAACTAACCGGCCTGTAGTTTTCAACCACATCCTTACTTCTGCTTTTGTGTAAAGAGACCAAATTTGCCTCTCTCCAGTCCTTTGGCAGCACTCCCGACTCCAACGAGGCATTGAAAAGGTCAGTCAGCGGAGCTGCTAGAATGTCCCCAAGTTCCCTCAGTATTCTAGGGTGTATCCCATCCTGTCCCATCGCTTTGTCTACTTTAAGTTGAGCTAGTTTCTCACAAACACACTCTTCTGAAAATTGTTCAAGATGCCCCTCACTTCTGTTCTATTATGCTCTATTTCTCCACCACTCTTATACACAAGTCTAGTCATACTATCTTCCTCTGTTTGTTAAACTTTTCCTTCTACATCTAAAATGTAATATACACGTTTGTCTTGCAGGTTTTGTGCAGAAAGGACTTTGCCTCCCATAACCCCTCATAAAGGCCTTAGCTTAGGTCAATTCATGGGTCCAATCCAGTATGCTGTGTGGAAGGAGATGAAGTCTGTTATCCAGCCCGGTATGTCAAGTTATATCTAGAGATGAATCCCACCTCGGACACTGCTGAGACTTAGGAAAAATATATTAGGGACATGGCAGCATTCAGCACAAAACTGAATTTGTACATTTCAAATGTGTATATCATGACAACACTTTCAGATCTTCAGACCCTTTTAATGTCTGGTCTTTAAACTCTTGAAACCACTCAGTCTCTCATATCTAAAACCCAAACATAGGAGGTAAGGCAGAGAGAGAGAGAGAGAGTAGCTGGATAGGATGGTAACTGTGGTAAAAATGAGGCTATTTGCTCTATGGTGGTGCTGTTAGAAGCAATAACTCTGCACCAGCACCAGCAGCAACAGAGCAACCTAACATCTCTTCCTGTCCTCTACCTCTCACAAAGATGGTGAATGTTCTCATCAACAGTGGCAGTAGCAGAAAAATGCCCTCTTAAGGGTTATTTTAGGAGTCTCTCGGGTTCAAAACATAATTGCCCATTCTCACATAGCTGAAGAATAAGTTTCCTTGCGTTTTGAGCACAAGTGGTCCTTAAAATCCACAACTATTTTACTTATTAAACCTTTCATTAGAAATATTTGTTATTGCAGTTCTGAATAAGAAGTAGTGAATCCTTCATGTCCCAATCTTTCTAGACCTTCGTTTAGTGTCCTGAAAAAGTCCAGCAATATATGGTTATTTCAAAATGGTATTTGTTGTTGTTGTTAAGTGCCGTCGAGTCGGAGTCGACTCATGGCAACCCTCTGGATAGCTATCCTAAATTGTGTTCAGTCTTCAGTCAGGCGGCTCATTGTTGACAGACTGGTACCCGTAGCTGCTGTTATTGTATCGATCCAAAAATGGTATTTAGTCAGTGGCATAAAGA
This sequence comes from Ichthyophis bannanicus, assembly GCA_033557465.1. Classification (NCBI taxonomy): domain Eukaryota; kingdom Metazoa; phylum Chordata; class Amphibia; order Gymnophiona; family Ichthyophiidae; genus Ichthyophis; species Ichthyophis bannanicus. The sequence continues at coordinate 333,418,507 of CM066036.1, read as the reverse complement.
TCTTGCGGGAAGATATTAACAGCAGTTGCTAACGTGGTTTTAGCAGCTAGCCAATGCCACTGAAACTTAAACCTGGATATTCAATGCTGGGATCATATGTGGGCCCCAACATTGAATATCCAGGTTGTCTGAATTGCCAGAAAGCTAACTAGGCAGTGGTGATATTCAGCCACTGCCATGCTAGCTTCCACAGCAAAAGTTAAGCTAGCCTTTACTCTGCCCGACTTTAACTGCTTAGCGATAACCAAGCAGCAGTGCCCACGGATATTCAGTAGTACTAACTGTTCATTCTGGTGCTAATTTTGTGATTCCACACTCTTGTACACTGCTCTTATGACATATCCTTGGTAGGAGTTTTTCTATCCTTCATTTTGAGAGTCTGACCTCTGATGAAGGCCTAATCGCCAAAACTTAGTCAAGTTGGGCTTTTTAGAATAAAGTGATTTGTGTTGACAAGGCCTGGTCTGTTTTCCATTCTGTCTGTGTGTTGTTCGACTACTGGGAAAGTGTCATCCCCTTTGTGTGGTTTGCATTTGGACTAACCATGTTAGTGCCATCCTGGATAAGAGGATTAACGCGGTTAGCAGACTGTTAACCATGCTAATCCCTTTGAATATTGGGCCCTTTCATTCTTCCAATCTGGAAGGCTATCAATATGTTTAACTTCTATTCTTTATATATTCTAATTCACCTTTCTTTTCCTTTTAAGTTCCATGTCTAGTGACTCTCGATCCAAAGACCAACCACCCAAACCTCATCCTGTCCAAAAGCCTGACCAGTGTAAGAATGGGGGAGCCAGCAGAGGTCCAGAACAGTCCATTGCGATTCAACAAGAGCATCTGCGTCTTGGGTTCCAAAGGATTTTCCACTGGGAAACATTATTGGGAGGTTCAGGTGAAAGACAAAACCAGCTGGGATGTGGGCCTGGCCAAGGAGAGCATCAACAGGCAGGAGATTGTTAAGGTGAAACCCAAAAATGGTTACTGGGCCATATGGTTAAGGAAGGGACATGAAATCAGAGCCTTGGATTCTCCCTCCATTGTTCTGACTCTGAAGATGAAACCCCAGAAGATTGGGGTCTACTTGGACTATGAGGGGGGACAGGTATCGTTCTATAATGCTGAGGACATGTCCCACCTCTATACCTTTAAGGACATCTTCACAGAGACTCTCTATCCCATGCTGAGCCCTGGAGTTAACAAAGATGGAACTAATGAAGAGTCAATGAAGCTTTTTCATCTCAAACTGTAAGGCCCATCCAAATGGATTCCAGTGAATTTCAAAAGCTATAATGGTGTAATGAGATGATTAGGATGGTGCCACCAGATGACTCAGAAGCCATTCCCAGAAACATGTCAATCAACAGTATGGGAGGAGCTGGGATATTAATTCCTATCCTAACAGGATCTTGTAATATCAAACAGCTTTTGAGCATTTCTAAATCTCTCTCTTCGTTAATCTGGACACAGCTTAACGATCTTTTTATATTGCTGCTTTCTCTGACTGAAATAATTTCATTTCATAGATTTTATGTTTTTCTACAGTAAAATGTTTAAAGTACAAAACACTTAACAATGCTTATAACGAACATGTGCCCTAGACCAGTTTAATGAGAACATACATCTCAAGATAGACTATCAAAGTCAGTCAAGACTAAGACCAAAGTTATCATTCAAGTAACAAATAGTTCAACATTGTCAAAACTATTCAGTTAGAAAGAGAAACTCGGTGGTAAGTGGAGCCACAAAACAAAGAAAACAGAAAGAAAGGAAAAATAAAACACAAGAAGGGATGAAAAAAGACCAAGCTAGCTAACCCACCTCCCTGGCTTCCTCTCCATCCACAATCCCCAGGGACCTTATTGACAGGGCCAGCCTGTCCATTGAGCAAGAATGTTTTTTGCACAGGGCCTCGCGTTTCAGGGGGCTCTGTGCAAAAAACATCTTGCTTCAGCCCAACTAGGTTAAAAAAAAAACACAAACCGGCTGCTGCTGCCGCCGTGGCAGCAGCAAAATCGAGCAACCCGTGGGGCCCCCCTGCCCTGCAGAGTCTTCCATGCAGCCTCAGCATCAGCTGTCAGAGCCGCACGAAGAGAGAAAGCTTCTCCTCTCGCGGCTCTGTTAATCCCACTGCAGGGCTGATGGGATTTCCCATCAGCCCTGCAGCAGAATTAACAGAGCCGCGAGAAAGGGAAACTCTCCCTTCGCGCAGCTCTGAAAAGCCCGTGCTGAGGCCAAATGGAAGACTCTGCAGGGCAGGGAAGCCCCGCGGGATGCTCGATTCTGCCACTGCCACGGCGGCGGCGGCAGCCGGTTTGTGTTTTTTTTAACCTAGCTGGGCTGATGGGGGGGAGGGGGTTAGGACTGGTAATGGGCTATAGGGGGGTAGTACTGTTAATGGGCTATGGGGGGGTTAGGACAGGTAATAGGCTATGGGAGGCTAAGACTGGAAATGGGATGATGGGGGGGTTAGGACTGGTATTGGGCTACGGGAGGTTAGGACTGGAAATGGGCTGATGGGGGGTAGGACTTGTTACTGGCTATGGGGAGGCTAAGACTGAAAGTGGGCTTATGGGGGTTACGACAGGTAAAGGGCTGTGGGGGGGCTAAGACTATAACTGGGCTAATGGGGGGCTTATGACTGGTAATGGGCTAGGGGGGGCTAGGACTGGAAATGGGCTGATGGGGGGGTTAGGACTGGGAGTGGGCTATGGGGGGGCTAAGACTGGAAGTGGACTGATGGGGGTTATGACAGGTAATGGGCTGTGGGGGTGCTAAGACTACAAGTGGGCTGATGGGGGCTTAGGATTGGTAATGGGCTATGGGGGGCTAGGACTGGAAATGGGCTGATGGGGGGGTTAGGACTGGGAGTGGGCTATGGGGGTTACGACAGGTAATGGGCTGTGGGGGGCTAAGACTACAAGTGCACTGATGGGGGGCTTAGGACTGGTAATGGGCTATGGGGGGCTAGGACTGGAAATGGGCTGATGGGGGGCTAGGACTAGTAATGGGATGGGGGCGTTGCCAGGACTGGAAATGGGCTAAGTGGAAGGGGGGCTTGAACTGCAAATAGCTGATGGGGACAGGGGCTTGGAATGGAAATGGGCTGTGAGGGGAGGGAGCTAGGACTGGAAATGGGTTGAGGGGGGCTAGGACAGGAAATGGGCTGATGGAGGGGCTAGGATAGGACTGGAAATGGGCTGTTGGGGGGTGCTAAGGTTGGAAATGGGCTGTGGTGGGGCTTGAATTGAAATGGACTCATGGAGGGGCTAGAACTGGAAATAGGCTCATGGGGGGTTTGGATTGGAAATGGGCTGAGTGGAGGGGAGCTAGGATTTGACATGGGCTGATGGTGGGGCTAGGAAAGGACTAGAAATGAGCTGATGGAGGGACTCGGACAGGACTGGAAATGGATGGGGGAGCTAGGACTGGAAATGGGCTGATGGTGGGGCTAAGATAGGATTGGAAATGGGCTGATGGGGGGACTAGGACTGGAAATGGGCTGATGGGGGGACTAGAAGGGAGCAGATGCTGGGTGGGGCTGGAACTAGAAGGGAGCTGATGTTGGGGGAGGATTAGAATGGGATGGAGCTGGGAGAGTGAAATGGAGAGGGAAAGATATTTTGTGTGGGAGGGAAGACAAATCTACAATTGGACAGATATTGGGAGAGTAAGTGGGGATTGAGGATGGAGGGGTAAAATTTGAGTGGATGAAATAGGAATGAGGAAAGAGCAAAAGGAGAAAGATTAGTATGTTAAAGCAGATGTAGAGAGAGAATGGAAAAAAAACTAGAAGAGAGAAGAAAGGACAAATGGACAGCAGATGGAGAGTTAGCAGAAGACACTAAAAAACTAGAAGAAAGTGGCTGGAACAATTGTAACTGAAAAAACAATGCACAAAAGGTAGAAAAATATCTCTTTATTTTGAATTTATTAACTGGAATATGTCAGCTTTGTAAAATGTGCATCATTAACGTCTGCACTTTGTTTAGTACAAGAGGAAATTAATTTATAGTTTTATTTCTACAGTGTTGTACATTCCAAGTTTGGCTTTTGGGGTTCCCAGTTTAATTATTGTCTTCCTGTTTCTAAATTGTGATTCCTTGTTTGGTGATGGTCTATGTTCTGCATGTGTAACTGAGCTGAGGTGTTCTGTTTATATAATTCCTATCTGACATTGCCACTTGTTCTCTTTCCCCAGTATGTCATGTATTGTTATTCTCCTAAATGTATTGCTTTAATATTTGCAGTGTTGCCTTTTGATAGTTAGGGTATGGTGCTTTGTGAGTCCTGGTAGTGCTGTTAGGATACGGCGGGTTTGCTATGGGTTCTAAATGGGCAGTGTTTGTAGTAGTTCCTAATGTGCCTGGCGGTTGGTACTGGATTATAGTAATGAAGAAATCTTTTAGTCTTTCTTTATCCATATACTCATTAAGAGGCATGTTTGCTAAAAGTTAGTGTATGGTAACATTATGCAAATATTTATGCAAATGAGGCCCCGCACCGAGTCTCCACACATGGCCCCGCACCCCCCTTGGGCTGCCCCTGCTTATTGAAGATAGATAGCAAATGGTTTCCAGAGTTTCTTGACATAGGCTGACCTACCAAGCTTCTAAGCACAAACCTTCTCCATTTTATAATACAACAAAAGAGAATGCCACCAGAAATGAATAGTAAGGAAGTTAACATCCTTCTAGTTTTTCAGGATAGTGTAGTTACTCACTTGTAGCAGGTGTTCTCCAGGAAAAGCAGGAATAAGTCCTCGCATATGGGTGACGTCACTGATGGAGCCCACACGGGAACACTCCCCAGCTTCCATAGGAAATTTTGGGAGCTCCACCACACATGCATGCCTGTCTTCCTGTCCAAAGGAGCCATCTTCTCAGTAGGATTACGTAGCTTAATCAAGCCCAAAAAGAAAACAACTCCGGGGGGGGGGGGGGGGAGGATAGTAAGGACTGATACAGGTGAGCAACTACGCTTTCTACAGGAACAAGTAGGAATGAAGTCCTCACATATGAGGCCATATGAGACTGGAGAGAGGCTCATGTGGTGCCTTTACACAAAAACGGAAGTAAGGATATGGTTGAAAACTACAGGCCGGTTAGTTTAACTTCGGTGGTGAGTAAATTATTGGAAATGCTGCTGAAACAGAAAATAGTGAGGTTTCTGGAGTCCAGCAGATTACAGAATCAGAGGCAGCATGGATTCACCAGAGGCAGGTCTTGTCAGACAAACCTGATTGATTTCTTTGACTGGGTGACCAGGGAGTTGGACAGCGAGAGAGCCCTAGATGTGGTGTATTTAGATTTCAGTAAAGCCTTTGACACTGTTCCTCACAGACAATTTATAAACAAACTAAGCACCCTAGGAATGGACCCTAAAGTTACTGCTTGGGTTAGAAATTGGTTGTGTGAGAGGCGACAGAGTACAGGTAAATGGAGCTCACTCTGAGGAGAAGGATGTTACCAGTGGTGTGCCCCAGGGATCTGTCCTTGGTCTGATTCTTTTTAACATCTGTTAGTGATATAGCGGAAGGGCTGTTGGGTAAGGTTTGCCTCTTTGCGGATGATACCAAAATCTGCAATAGAGTAGACACCCAGGAAGGGGTAGATAACATGAGAGGGATCTAGCTAAGCTTGAAGAATGGTCTAGAATTTGGCAGCTGGGATTAAATGTTAAAAAATGTAAGGTCATGCATTTGGGCTGCAGCAATCCAAGGGAGCAATATAGTATAGGGGGTGAAGTACTTTTGTCCACTAAAGAAGAGCGGGACCTAGGCGTGGTTGTGTCTGATGATCTTAAAGTAGCTAAACAGGTAGAAAAGGCAACGGCAAAAGCTAGGAGGATGCTTGGGTGCATACAGAGAGGAATGGCTAGCAGAAAGGTGGTGATAGTGCCTCTGTATAAGTCTTTGGTGCGACCTCATTTGTAGTATAGTGTGCAATTCTGGAGACCGCACCTTCAAAAGAATATAAACAAGATGGAGAGTGGCTACTAAAATGGTTAGTGGTCTTCATTCTAAAGCATATGAGGACAGACTTAAGGATCTTAATATGTACACCTTAGAGGAAAGGTGGAATAGAGGTGATATGATTGAGATGTTTAAATACCTCCATGGTATAAATGTACAGGGGGAGAGCCTCTTTCAACTGAAAGCAAGTTCTGCTATGAGGGGACATGGGATGAGGGTGAAGGGGGATGGATTCAGGAGTGATATGCAGAAATATTTCTTTACAGAAAGAGTGGTGGATCCATGGAATAGTCTCCAGTGGAGGTGTTAGAGATAGAGTAGTTACTCACCTGTAACAGGTGTTCTCCAGGAGCAGCAGGAATCAGTCCTCACCTATGGGTGACATCGGCGCCGATGGAGCCCTCGTGCGGAGCATTTCCCCAGCTTTCTAAGAAAGCCTTTGGGAATGCAGGCACGCATGCGCGGTCCCCTTCCCGCCTAAAGGTGCCATCTTGCTCAGTCAAATGACATAGCTAAAAATCAGCACACAAAAATGTAAAAATGAACTATGTACAACTGCAACTCCCAGGGGAGGAGGGAGGGTTGTGAGGATTGATTCCTGCTGCTCCTGGAGAACACGTTACAGGTGAGTAACTACTCTTTCTCCAGGACCAAGCAGGAAGTCAGTCCTCATATATGGGACTCCCCAGCTCTAGGCTACCGGGCACCCAGAGCTGAAAAATGAGCTCCCTCTAGCCTCAGCACCAGAGAAAGGATTTCACTGAAACATACCCCCACCGGTAGTCCAAACAGAGGGCTGGAGGGTAGGAGTTGCCTAAACCTCAAAGAGATTCCGGAGCACTGCCTGACCGAAAGCACTGTCCCTACGGGACTCCCTCTCCAGGCAGTAATGGGCCGCAAAGGTCTGGCTTGAGGACCAAGTTGCAGCCCTGCAGATGTCTGCCAACGGAACAGAGCGGAGATGAGCTACTGAGGCAGCCATTGCCCTGACACGGTGGGCCGTGACCCAACCCTGAAAAGGAAGGTCAGCTGCCCTGTAAGCCCAGGTGATACAGTCAGCCACCCAAATGGACAAGGTACGCTTGGAGACAGGCACCCCCAAGTTATTGGGGTCAAAAGACACGAAGAGCTGAGTAGCCCTCCTATGCCCCTGCATACGCTCAAGGTAGAAGGATAAGGCCCTCCTAAAGTCCAGGGTATGCAGGACTGTCTCAGCCGGCTGGCATGGGGCCTAGGGAAGAATGTTGGAAGAACCACCTCTTGGTTGAGATGGAAAGAGGAGACAATCTTGGGGAGGAACTTAAGATGAGTCCTAAGGATTACCCTGTTCCTATAGAAGCGAGTGTAGGGTCTGTCACAGACCAGGGCTTGAAGTTCACTCACTCGCCTAGCCGAGATCAAGGCAACTAGGAATAGAGTCTTCCAAGATAGGAAGCGCAGAGGACATGTAGCCATGGGTTCAAAAGGTGGGCGAGTAAGTTGCTGCAAGACCACATTCAATTCCCACTCAGGGGCCAGGGGACGGAAAGGAGGCTTGAGCAATAACAAGCCTCTGAGAAACCTGGACACCAAGGGGTGAACCAACAAAGAGTGTCCCTCCACCATTGAGTGGTGAGCTGCCAGAGCAGAGAGGTGGACCCGAACAGAATTGGACTTAAGGCCCTGATTGGATAGGTGCAGCAGGTACTGGAGCACCACTGGCACAGTGCAGCTGAAAGGATCCTCCTGGCATTGCTGACACCACAAGGAGAACCTCTTCCACTTCAGGGCATATGTTTTACTGGTGGATTGCTTCCTAGAGGCCAAGACCACTTCTTCTACCTCCCTAGGCAGGCCCCAGGGAGCCAAGACTACCCTTGCAGCCTCCAGGCCATCAGATCGAGAGATCGGAGATTGGGGTGCAGAAGGGAGCCCTGATCCTGAGAGAGAAGGTCGGGCTGGAACCCCAGAGGCAGTGGTGTCTCCACTGCCAGTTGAAGCAGCAGTGGAAACCAGGGCTGCCTCGGCCACCTGGGAGCTACCAGAAGTACCGAGGCCTTGTCCCTGAGAATCTTGAATAAGGTTTGGGCCACCAGAGGTGTGGGAGGAAACGCATACAGTAGGCCCTGGGACCAAGAAATCAGGAAGGCATCCGCTGCCACCCTTAGGGGATGCGGTTGCCTGGAACAAAATCTGGGCAGTTGGTGATTCAGGGGATTGGCAAAGAGATCCATGGATGGAAGTCACCATTTCAGGAAAATCTTTTGAACCACCAAAGGGTGCAGCTGCCACTCGTGGGGCTGCAGAATTCTGCTTAATCTGTCCGCCAGAAAGTTCTCTTGGCCAGGAAGATAAACAGCCCTCAGCAACATCTGGTGTCTGAGGGCAAAGGAGCAAAGGGCCTGTGCTTCCAGGCATAGGGGCCTGGACCCAGTGCCGCCCTGTTTGTTCACATAGAACATGGCTACTTGATTGTCCGTCTGAACTAGTACAGACTGGTGAACTAAAGTGTGAGAAAAAGCCTTGAGGGCTAAGCAAATAACCCGCAACTCTAGTAGGTTGATCTGTAGCATGGCTTCCCAGGGGGACCAGAGGCCCTGAGTGCAGCTCCGCTGACAGTGTGCACCCCAGCCCTGTAAGGAGGCATCTGTTGTCAACACCACTGTGGGGACAGGCACCTGAAAACGCACCCACTGAAGCAAGTTGGGGGGGTGTAGCGACCACTGAAGGGAAGCCAGGAATGGTTTTGACACCCTGACTTTGTCTGCTAGGTTCCCAGTGGCTTGTTTCCACTGAGTTCTGAGGCACCACTGTGCAGGCCTCATGTGGAGGCGGGCATTGGGGGTCACATGTACGGTCAATGCCATGTGTCCTAGGAGCTGCAGGCAGAGCCTGGCAGGAACCCTTGGCAGGCTGAGAAACCGGGATGCCAACTCCATGAGCCTTTGAGCTCTGTCTTCTGGCAAGTAAGCCCTTGCTTGCAGAGAGTCCAGCCGTGCCCCTATGAACTCTAGGTTCTGGGAGGGGAGCAAAGTGGACTTTGCAAAGTTTATGACAAAGCCTAGGTCCTGAAGGAGTGATACAGTTCTGAGGGTGGCCTGCCTGGCCTCCTGGTAAGTCTGACCTCTGATGAGCCAGTCGTCCAGATAAGGGAAGACAAAAATACCTTGAGTCCTCAAGTAGGCTGCCACCACAGCAAGGCACTGGGTAAAGACCCTGGGGGCGGAGGTTAGGCCAAAAGGCAGTACTCTGTACTGGTAATGGTTTCCTCCCACCATGAACCTGAGGTACTTTCTGTGGTCTGGATGAATGAGGATGTGAGTATACGCATCCTTTAGATCTAAGGAGCATAGCCAATCTCCCTGCTGGAGGTAGGGCAGAAGTGTTCCAAGAGTAAGCATCTTGAATTTCTCCTTCTCCAAGAACTTGTTGAGGTTCCTGAGGTCTAGGATAGGCCTTAGGCCTCCAGTTCTCTTTGGCACCAGAAAGTACCTGGAGTAGAAGCCATGCCCCTGCAGGCGAGGAGGTACAGGCTCCACCGCCTTGTCCAGAAGCAGACTTTGAAGTTCCTGGAGGAGGAGGGATGTGTGCAGGGGAGGCTTTAGAGGCTCTCCCGGGAAGTAGGCAGGAGGTGCCTGCTGGAAGTGAAGCATATAGCCCCTGTGGACTATGCTTAACACCCACGCATCCCCTGTAATGGGTGGCCACCGGTGGGCAAACAGGGCTAGGCGACCTCCTGTGCAGGAAGGGGACAGCAGAGGCGGAGAGGCTATGCTTTGGGAGTCAAAAACCCCCTCCCTGCTGGGCAGGAGCAGGAGGCTTGGGGGTCTTCTGCCTACGGGGCCCATGTCCCTGCCCCTTGGCCTGCTGCCCCTGTTGGGGAGCTGGGGAAGCCTGGTACTGAGGTTTGTAGGCAGACACCTTCCTCGGGTAATAGGACTTTTTACCCGAGCCCTTCTTTTTATGAGAAGGGGCAGAAGTCTTTCTAGACAGCCTTGTCCTAGTCAGGTGCTCTGTCTCGAGCTCAGCCGCCTTCTCGGCCATGGGCTTGCCAAAAAGGTTTTTACCTCGACAAGGGACATCGACCATCTTGTCCTGCACCCAAGGCTCGAGGTCCGATGACTGCAGCCATGCCTGGCGTCGGGCTCCGATGCCGGCTGCCGCCACCTGAGCCAAAGCCTCGAAGCCATCGTAGGCCGCTCGGGACAAACTTGGAACAGTCCCGGATCCCTGAGGACAAAGTCTGGAACCTCTGCAAAGGATCCCCGGAGAGGCCAGCAGAGAACCCAGCAATCTCTTTCGCCAGGTCCCGTAGGTACATGCCCATGTACAGCTGGTAGGACTGGACATGGCAAGCAAGCATCGAGCCCTGGAAGCACTTTCTGCCAAAAGCATCCAGGTTCCGGGCCTCCCTGCCGGGGGGCACCACGGAGTGCATCTTCTGGCTTTTCAGACGATGCATAGCCGATTCCACCACCATGGAATGATGCGGCAGTTGCGCCTTCTGGAAGCCAGGGCTCTTATGGAATCGATAGATCGAATCGACCCACTTGCTTAAGACCGGCGCCTCCCACATCCTGAAGAGGAGCCGTTCCAGCATCGGAGGAGCCAGCACAGTAAAGGTCTCCTTCAGAGGAGAGTCATACTGGAGGGCCTCGAGCTCTTCAGCTCGAGGCTTCTCCTCGGGGTCCGCAGGAATCGCCAAAGCCTTGGCCATGTCCCGCATGAACTCCGAGAACCGGGTGTCCTCTGGGGGGGACCTACTCCGGGGCTCAGACTGCGGTGAGTCCGAAGGGACGCACCGAGTCTGGAAGGTGTCGGGGGACTCCTCGCCCTCCGTCTCCCACGCTGACTCATCCGACGAGGAGTCGAGGGGCTCCGACAGCGCGGGTCGAGGTGGCACCCACCCCAACGCCGAAGGCACCGGCATCGACACCCTCTGTTCCGAGCGGGAGGTTGAGGGAGACCTTGACCGAGGACAACTTCGAGCCTTCATGGTCTCGAGTATTGGCTCGGTCTCCGGGGTCGACTTTGACATCGATGTCCCGGTGGTCGGGGCAGATGCACCAGCGAGGCTGGCCATCAGTACCCGCTGCTGCTCCATGAAGGCAGACAATCTGCTCTCCAAGGCTGTCAGCCTGAGTCCAAGCTCAGGAGACTCAGCAGCCACTGACTCGGGCCCCGGCGGCGCCGGGCCCAATGTCTGCTCCCTCGGAGGAGAGTCCACGAGGACTACAGGACTTACATGCCCGGCGGTCTCCGGCTCCACACGAGGTACTTTGGATGCCTTCTCCTGCTCCAAAGGCCCGGGACGGCGGTCGGGGAGCCAGGGACCTCTTCCCACGCCGCCCTCACGAGCCGTTTCTTCCTCTTGCGTTCCCGGTTGGGGGACCCCCTGTCCGAGGAACCCCGGCGATGCTCAGGATCAGACTCCCGAGACGTCGAGGCTTCATATGAGGTCCGGGCCCGGCCGGAGGTAGAATCGGACAAAATCCTCTCCTTCTGGTGCTGACGGCTGCGAAGGGCCTTGGTGGACATTTTACCACATGGGCCACAGATCATCGGGTCATGATCTGGGCCGAGGCACCAAAGGCAGCAGTCGTGTGTGTCGGTGAGAGACATCAGTTTCTTGCACCGATCACACTTCTTGAAACCACTGGAAGCCATCGGGGAGAAAAGGGCCCCCGCGAGGTCAAAAGACCGGCCTTCCAGGGAAAACCAGAAAAAAGGGCGCGAACGCCAGCCACGAAGGGCATAAACCGAAAAATAAAAGACAGGCTCAATAGTGGTGTACCGAACCTGGCGGGAAGGGGAACCGGCGTCAAACTCGGAGACAAAAACGAAGTAATCGTTGAAAATTCGTCAACTTTTCCGGGTGACTCGGACAAACGTCTGATGGGCTCCACGGAAAAAGAGAGACTGAGCAAGATGGCACCTTTAGGCGGGAAGGGGACCGCGCATGCGTGCCTGCATTCCCAAAGGCTTTCTTAGAAAGCTGGGGAAATGCTCCGCACGGGGGCTCCATCGGCGCCGATGTCACCCATATGTGAGGACTGACTTCCTGCTTGGTCCTGGAGAAGAGAACAGTATCTGAATTCAAAAAAGCATGGGACAAACAGAGGATCTCTAAAGGAAAAAAGGGGACTGTTGTAGTTGTTGATATGGAAGGACAGACTAGATAGGCCATGTGGTCTTTTTCTGTCATCATATTTCTATGTTTCTATATGGGACTACTGACCTACAGGCTCCAAAATAAACCTATAAACAGCCCAAGGGGGCAACCAGAAAAATAAACAGAGAGAAACAGCATGAGTAATCTCTATAGGGTTCTGAGAGTCAGAGTCCAATTTGCACATCAAAATCAGGTCGACTCTACAGTAGCCTGGACAGTCAGAAGGGCTGTGGGAAGGAGTTGAATCTAAATCCCAAACAGTGCCAGGAATCACCATCCAGACAGTAATGGTGTGGACAGAAGACCACGTAGCAGTCCTACATATCTCAACTGTGGAGATCGAGCACAGGTTTACCACAGAAGCAGCCATAGCTTGTACATTATGAGCTGTGAATTGGCGTTCTAAGCTTAGTCCAGCCTGAGCATAAGCAAAGGAGATGTAGTCCGCAACCCAGGGTGAAAGGGTGCGTTTTGAGACAGCCATACCCAGCCTATTGGGATCAAAGGAGACAAAGAGCTGGGAGGAATGGCAGTGTGCTTTCGTTCTCTCAAAACAGAAAGCAAGAGCTCTTTTACAATCCAGGGTGTGAAGAGAAACCTCAGCCGTATGGCATGAGGCTTGGGGAAAATTGTGGGCAGTACCACCGACTGATTGAGATGAAAGGCAGAAACCACTTTAGGTAGGAATTTAGGATGAGTCTGAAGGACTACTCTGTTGTGATGAAACCTCATATTTATTTATTTATTTATTTAACAGTATTTCTAAACCGCCTTATCATAATAATATATGGAGGGTGCGCCACCAGTGCCTGTAACTCGTTCACTCTGTGCGCAGAGGTGACTGCCACCAGGAAAATGACCTTCAAAAGCGAGGAATTTAAGTGGGTAGGAGCTGAGCAGCTCAAAGGGGGCTGAGAGGAGCTGCCCAACACCATGTTAAGGTCCCATGCCACAGGCGGGGGCTTGAGAGGAGAACACAAGAGTAAGAGACCTCTCATAAAACGGCCCACAAGAGAATGAGCAGAGATGGGCTTACCATCAGAGCCATGATAGTACGCCACTATGGTACTTAAATGGATGCAAACTGAGTTTGATTTAAGACTGGAGTCAGAAAGATGGAGAAGATGGGACAATAGTGCCTCCACTAAACAGGAGAAGGGGTCTAGAGCCTTGATGGCAAACCAGTGGGAAAACCTTTGCCATTTGAAAGTGTAGGAGTGGTGCATGTAGTCCTTCCGTGAAGCGAGGGGCACATTCTCCACATCAACAGGCAAATGGAGCGCTGCAAGAACCACCTGCTCAGCATCCATGATGTGAGGGCTAGAGAACAGACGTTGGGGTGAAGAACAGACCTACCGTCCTGTGAGATGAGATCCGAGTCACAGCCCTTCAATGTCGATGGGACAAAGGACTGATCCTTCTGGGGGTGATCTTCATCAACAGACAGCCTCCTATCCAGGGCACCATGGCCCTTCGGCTACGAGAGAGCTCGGGTGCCATGTTGAGTCGAGGACTCAGCACAGGCCCTCGAGGGTGTCGATGCCAGCGCTGATGCCACCGACTCTGAGGAACCAAACAGCAATTCCCACTGTTTCTCTCTATTCCGGAGCCCCTTGTGTTTCATTTGCAAACAGAGAGTGCAGGTGGAAGACTCATTGTCAGCCCGAGGCACTGAAGGCACTAGCTATGGCTATCCATCACCAAAATGCTGCGACTGCATTGGGTAGACTTCTTGAAGCCACTGGCTGGCTTTGACATGTTGGGGAAGACTGCTTCTGCCAAGTCAAAGGACTCCAACATCCGAGCTGACCAGGGAGGTGAGAGAGAGAAAACTAATGTGCTGAAAAACAAAAAGAAAAAAAGGTCCAGAGAAAAACAGTGCTGAGGCACCAATGGTCCTGGAAACAGGCAGGAAGACAAATGATCAGAATGCGACTGAAAAATAAGAAAAAACACAAAAAAGTACCTTAAAGGTGTCAACAATTTTCCAGGGACAGACGGATGTCTGAGAGGCTCCACGGAAAAGAGGAAGACTGAGGTAAGATGGCTCCTTCAGGAGGGAAGACAGGCACACATGCGTGGTGAAGTTCCCAAAAGCTTCCTATGCAGGCTCAGTCTGTGACCTCACCCATATGTGGAGGAGTAGCCTAGTGGTTAGAGCACTGGCTTGGGAACCAAGAGACCAGGGTTTGATTCCCACTAGCACTCCTTGTGGCCTTGGGCAAGTCACTTAACCCTCCATTGCTCAGAAAAATCCAAGTTATCAATGTCCCTGTTTAATGTACATTTACCAAGTTTAAGTTACAATGTAAATTGCTTTGATTGAAATTATAAAGCAGTATAAAAAAATTGTTAAATAAAATAAATATGTGAGGACATCATTCCTGCTTGTTCACGGAGAAAGTACAGTTACTTACCTGTAACAGGTGATCTCTGGGAACAGCAGGAATTAGTCCTCACATATGGGGTACGTCGGTACTGACGGAGCCTGCGCGGGAAAGCTCCCCAGCAGGAAAGCTTTTGGGGCCTCCCACTACGCATGCGCGCTGCCTTCCCGCCTTCCTGACCAACTCTCCTCAGTTCGAGTTTAAAGCTGAGACAATAGAGAGAGGAAAGGAAAGAGAGAGAGAGATACAACTCCTAGGGGAGGTGGGTGGGTTGTGAAGACTTATTCCTGCTGTTCCCAGAGATCACCTGTTACAGGTAAGTAACTGTGCTATCTCCAGGAACAAGCAGGAATAAGTCCTCACATATGGGGACTCCCTAGCTGAGATGCCCGGGAGATCCCCTGAAGGGTATGAGACCCTGAAAGGTTCCTCCTCTTCCTATGGATCTCAGGCATCCATTCAGGGAAGATGGGCTGGAGTTGTTCAAGAATGGAACAGGTGTCTGAGGACAGCCTGACCAAACAAGGCATCCCAGCGGGAGTCCTTGTCCAAACAGTAATGGGCTGTAAAGGTATGAACCGAGGCCCAGGTGGCTGCTCGACAGATCTGGTCAATGGACACAGAGTTTAGATGAGCCATAGAGGTGGCCATGGCCCGCACATTGTGAGCGGTGACATGGCCCTCCAGAGAAAGGTTCTTACTCTGGTAAGCAAAAGAGATACACTGAGCAATCCAATTGGACAGTGTTCTTTTAGAGACTGGAAGTCCTAAATGAGAAGGATCAAAAGCAACAAAAAGCTGAGAAGACTTTCGATGTTGCTGTGTCCTGTGGAGGTAAAAGGCGAGAGCTCTTTTACAATCTAGAGTATGAAGGTTCCTCTCTGCACTGGATGCATGAGGAGCTGGAAACAAGACAGGTAAATATACCTCTTGATTAAGATGAAAAGGGGAGACCACTTTAGGCATAAAGTGGGGATTGGTCCTAAGGACCACCTTATCATGATGAAACCTTGTATAAGGTGGATTAGCCACTAGAGCTTGCAGTTCACTGATACGGCAAGCTGAGGTGACTGCAATAAGGAAAATAACCTTCCAGGAAAGAAATTTCAAGGAGGTAGTGGCTAAGGGTTCAAAGGGTGACTTCATAAGCTGACCAAGAACCAAGTTTAAATCCCATGCCACCGGAGGAGGTCGAATGGGAGGTTTAGTTAAGGTTAGGCCTCTCATGAATCTTGCAGTAAGAGGATGAGAGGAAACAGGTTGTCCATTGATGGGCTTAAGGGATGCTACAATAGCACTCAAATGGACTCTTACCGAATTCGTTTTGAGTCCTGCATTGGAGAGATGCAGGAGATATTCCAAAAGAGAATTCAAAGGAAGTGCTAGAGGGTTAAGACCCTGTTGAGCACACCAAATGGAAAATCTTTTCCATTTAAAAGCGTAAGAACGCCTAGTGGAAGGTTTCCTAGAGGCATAGAGGATATCCTTCACTTGCTGCGAAAGATTGAAGTGTTGAAGGTCTAGGCCTTCAGTAACCAAGCTCTGAGGTGAAGGGACTTGGGGTTTGGATGCCACAAAGTCCCCTCCTCCTGAGACAGAAGGTCTGGAGCCGCTCCCAAGTTCAGGGAGGGGGCTTGAGAGAGATGCAGAAGTAGAGGGTACCACACGTGGCGTGGCCAGCGTGGAGCTATGAGGATCATGAACCCTTGATCCCTCTGAAGTTTGAACAGAGTCTTGGGAATCAAAGGAATGGGTGGAAAGGCATATAGGAAGTCCTGACCCCAATGAAAGAGGAAGGCATCCTTGGCCTGAACTCCCTGACACGGAATCCTGGAACAGAACCGGGGAAGTTTGGCATTCCACGGACTTGCAAAGAGGTCTATGTCCGGGGTCCCCCATTTCTGGAAGATTCTGAGTACCTGATCCATGTGCAGGGACCATTCGTGTGGAAGCAGAACTCGACTGAGTCTGTCTGCCCAAGAGTTTTGGATTCCTGGAAGATATACTGCCAGGAGATGGATTTGATGCTCTCTGGCGAAGGCCCATAATCTTAGAGCTTCGTTGCAAAGCGACAGAGAGCCAGTCCCTCCTTGTTTGTTTATGTAAAACATGGCTACTTGATTGTCCGTATGAATAAGGACCGTCATGTTGCTGAGGAGGGTATGAAAAACTCAGAGCTAGAAAGATTGCTCGAAGTTCCAAGTGGTTGATATGAAGGGTGGTCTCCTGTGGAGACCAAGTGCCCTGAGTGGAGAGATCTTGAAGATGAGCTCCCCAACCTGTTTGGGAGGCATTTGTTGTGAGGGTTGCTTGGGGCAACAATGGTTGAAAGGGGGCCCCCAACAACAGATTGTGAGTGGACATCCACCATTGGAGAGACCAAAAGAGACGTTTGGAGTTTGCTATTTGGTCTGAGAGAGCTCCGGATGCTTGAGTCCACTGGGTGGACAAAGTCCATTGAGCTGCTCTCATATGTAGGTGAGCATAGGGCACCACATGTACTGTGGAGGCCATGTGGCCTAATAGTTGTAGCATCTCCCTGGCAGTCAAGTGGCTTCTGGACTGAGTCTGGAGGCTAAGTGCACTAGACGTTGGCAACGGGCCTGAGGAAGATAGGCCCTTGCCGTGGTGGTATCCAACCAGGCCCCTATGAATTCCAGGGACTGAGTAGGGGCGAGTTGAGACTTTGGCAGATTGATCACAAGTCCCAGATACTGCAGAATGCGTCTGGTGCGATCCAGGGAAGTCTGAGCCTCGGACTGAGATGGAGCTCGGATGAGCCAGTCGTCCAGGTATGGGAAAACAAAAATTCCCAGGGCTCGTAGAAATGCAGCTACTATTGCCATGCATTTGGTAAATACCCTTGGAGCAGAGGCTAGACCGAAGGGAAGTACTCTGTATTGGAAATGTTTTCCCTGGAACAGAAACCGTAGGAATTTTCTGTGGGATGGATGGATGAGTATATGTGTGTACGCATCCTTGAGATCTAGAGAACAAAGCCAATCCTGACTCTGTAGGTATGGAAGGAGAGTACCTAGAGAAAGCATCTTGAATTTCTCCTTGCATAGGAATTTGTTTAATTCTCTGAGATCTAGAATAGGTCTGTATCCCCCTGTTTTCTTGGGAATAAGAAAATAAGGGGAGTAAAACCCTGACCCCTGTTGAAGAGGAGGAACCTCTTCTATTGCCCTTTGGGCGAGAAGGGTGGTCACCTCCTGACCTAACAGATTCAGGAGAGAAGGGGGAGAATTGAAACATCTCACCATGGTATGGGGAGGAAGGCTGGAGAAATGTAGTTTGTAGCCCTCTCTGATGATAGAGAGGGTCCATTGTTCTGATGTGATTTGCTCCCAGCTGGGAGCAAAATGAGTTAACCTTCCTGGAATGGTGAGAGGCTCTGGATGTTTTAGAGCCAGAAAGGTTAAGTTCTCTAGAGTTGAGTCAAAAACCCTGAGGGGGTTGGGACTGCTGGGCTGTAGCAGCCCCTGCAGGTTTTGTCCTGGCCTGTTTAGGCTGCTGATGCTTAGGAGCAAAGCGAGCTGCAGAAGATTGTTGGCCAGTATTTGTAGCAAATCTGGCCTTCTTATAGAAAGGCTTCTTGAAAGATTTTTTTCTTGACAGGGGCAGAGGTAGACTTAGAAAGTCTATCTAAAGCAGCATTTTCTGCATCCATTTGGGTGGCTTTGATTTGCCACTCCTTACCAAACAGATTCTCACCTGTACAGGGCAGATTTCCCAACCCATCCTGGACCCAGGGTTCTAGATCAGAGGCCTGGAGCCAAGCAATTCTGCGAGCCGCTATGGCAATACCTGAGGCTCTGCTAGCACCCTCAAAGGAGTCAAAGGCTGCTCTGTTGGAGAACTTTGAGATATCTTGGGTATGCTTTAGCAAAAGAAGGAACTCCTCCTTTCTATCCTCTGGGATAAAGGGGAGAAAATGGCGTATTTTCAATGCAATCTCCTTCAGAAACATGTCCATATAGAGGCTGTATGAATTGATTCTAGCAATAAGCATACTTGCTTGGAAGATTTTTCTACCAAAAGCATCCAAAGTCCTACATTCTCTCCCTGGAGGAGTAGAAGAGTGTCTTTTGGCACTCTTTATCCTTTTCATAGCTGACTGCACCACAATAGAGTGGTGAGGGAGCTGAGTTTTTTGAAAACCAGGAGAAGGAGGGACACGATACATGGTGTCCAACCGACGAGAATATGGAGATAGGGTGAGAGGAGTCTCCCATAAGTCCATCATATGTTCTTGAAGAATTTCATGAATGGGCAAGGTGACTGCCTCTTTGGGAACTTTAGAGTATCCTAAAATATCTAATTTTTTTGCTCTAGGTTCTTTTTCAGAGGTTACTGAAATAGAGAGACCTTTAGCCACTTCAAGGATGAAGTCTTGAAAAGACAAATCATCTGGAGGAGACATTCTCCTCTTTGGAGAAGAGGGCTCTTCAGGTAGAGTTAGGGATACTTCAGCAGAGTCATCTGATGAATCAGAATCATCAGAAGACTCGAAGTATCGTCTGTTTGCTTCCAGGGATCGATAAGCGTATCGACCGGTATCGACATTGGGGGTACCCGGAACCGGATCGGTATCGGGAAAAACCCCGGAACCGGAATCGGTATCCTGGTCGATGTGGATGCCCTGGGTACCGGTATCGGTTGTGGTACCGGAACCGTAGTCGGTACCGCTGGCTGCGGTACCGATGGCGTCGCAGCTTTAATAAAAGCCATAATAGCCTGCTGCATGGATTGAACTGTATGATCCATAGACGCCACGACTGTCTGGATGTCGGTACCGGAAGAATGAGCCGGTACCCCAGAGCAGTCTAACAGGTGATCGGTCGAGGCCGTGCCATCGATGTCAACCTGTAACCCCATAGGAGGAGCTTTGGAAGCCGGAGCTTCCCGCCGGGGTTGTTTGGCTGGGGCAGGGTCCTCAGGGTCAAGCCCGGGGGCATCTCGATACTTGGAGGGAGATTTGCCCTTTGAGGACCTACCAGAGGAATGTTTGGTTACCTGAGATCCATCAGGAGAGGAAGACCTGGAAGATGTCGATGCTGGAGTATCTGTAGAAAACAGCATGTGAAACTTGGCTGCTCGGTTTTGTAAGCCACGTTTAGACATCAAAGAACAGGATGGGCAATCCGGAATGGAATGGTCAGGCCCCAAACATTTAAGACACCATTCATGGGTGTCTGTGACTGATATAGTACCGCTACACTTGGTGCATTTTTTAAAACCAGAGGCTTGTTTCTCCATGAGGGAGAATTCTGTGAAGGCCTAGAGGCCTCACAGAACAAACACACCAAGTGGGGAAAATAAGATTTTTTTTTTTGTAAAGAAATAAAGAAAAAAGACCGGCGGTACCGGTCCGGAATCGGGGAAGGCAGACACGCGGCCAAAGAAACAAATTAAAATAACAACTTCTTCAGCGGTGACAGGAACACGACCTGCTGGCTCCGCGGAAAAAGAAGAACTGAGGAGAGTTGGTCAGGAAGGCGGGAAGGCAGCGCGCATGCGCAGTGGGAGGCCCCAAAAGCTTTCCTTCTGGGAAGCTGGGGAGCTTTTCCGCGCAGGCTCCGTCGGTACCGACGTACCCCATATGTGAGGACTTATTCCTGCTTGTTCCTGGAGATAGATTGGATGGCTATAATTAGACTGATATCATATAGATATAAATTAGATTTGGATAATCCACATAGAGGTATTGCAAAAAGAAGCATTACATTATGTTAAGACAAATGAACCCAAGATATAGCATGTCCCACATCATCCCAAAAGACTGTCTCTTGCAAACTCAAAAACAGGTGTGCCTAAGTACCAATTTTACAGACAGTGCCAACATAAATTAGAATTTAACAATCCAGCTCTATACATTTTTACATATGTCAATTGAACACAATGTGCAAGGAAAGAGAGAGACTGATGCAAGATAACTGAGCAAGGACAAACTGTTCTACACCAGAAGAATGTCCAATCCACACCATCTTCCATCTGAACGGGGCATTCCTGTTCCAAGATCGTATGCAAGGTATTAGGCTCCTGATAAATCATATTCATGAGGAGTTTAGAAGTTTGAGAACCAATGTGTCCAGTTTCCCAAAAGCGATCAGCATATACATTAATATCAAAAAGAGCAGATCTGCATATAATATCTGAGCCACCCTGTTTAAGACAGTAATTGTAAACTTTTAAAGTGATCAACTGACCTCAAATCAAATTTTGAGGTGAGCTGCTCCCATGCACATAATTTCCGATGGAGCCTACGTGGGAAGCTCCCCAGCTACCAATAGGAAAGCCTTTGGGAGCACTCCACTATGCCTGCAGTACTGCCTTCCTACTCTCCCAACTCCCTCTCCTCAGCTGAGTTTGTAGCTGAATAGGAGGAGTGAAAACAAAAAACAACCCTACATCTCCATGGGAAGGAGGGAGGGTTGCGAAGACCAAATTCCCACTGTTCCCAGAGATCACCTGTTACAGGTGAGTAACTATGCTTTCTCCAGAAACAAGCAGGAATGTAGTCTTCACATATGGGACTCCCTAGCTCCCAGATCTCTGAAGAGTTGAACCAGATCAGAAAGTTGGACAAGATCATCTGAACCTAGACTTCTTCGCCAAGGAGATCTGGCAAAAAAATGGGGCTGAGAGAAGGAGTTGTTTCTATGTTCCAAAGAGATGTTGAAGGACTGCCTGGCCAAAGGCTGAATCCCAGCGGGAGTCCTTGTCCAAGCAGTAATGGGCAGCAAAGGTATGGATAGAGGACCATGTTGCAGCTTGGCAAATTTCGCCAGTGGCTACCAAACGTAGGCTGGCCACCGATGTTTCCATCGCATGGACATTATGCGCAGTGACATGACCCATGAGGGTAAGTCCCGCTTTGTTGTATGCAAAAGACATACAATCCGCTATCCATCTGGAGAGCGTACATTTTGTTACAGGAAGACCCAGATGATTAGAATCAAAGGAGACAAACAATTGGGAGGACTTCCTAAAGTCTTCCGTCCTTTAAAGGTAGAAGGCTAGAGCCCTCTTACAGTTGAGTGTATGCAGGGTTGCCTCTGCACGAGATGCGTGAGGTCTTGGGAAGAAGACAGGAAGGATGACTGACTGACTGATATGGAAAGGAGACACCACTTTTGGCAGAAAGAGGGGATGTGTACGAAGGATGACTTTGTCATGATGAAACCTTGTATATGGTGGATGCGCCACTAAGGCCTGCAGCTCACTGATGCATCTGGCTGAGATCTGGGCGATGAGGAATAAAACTTACCAAGATAATGCAGGTGTGTGGTTGCTAAGGGCTCAAACGGAGGCTTGAGGAGTTGAGCCAATACCACATTGAGATCCAACACTACATGGTCGAAGGGGTGGCTTGGTGAGGAGGAGGCCCCTCATAAAACATGCCACGAGAGGAACTGTGAAGATGGGTTGACCATCCACAGGTTTTAGAAAATCTGAAATAGCACTGAGATGCACCCGTACTGAATTTGTTTTGAGTCCTAAAGAGGACAAATGCAAAAGGTATTGAAGAAGCGTGATTACTGATGCTTCAAAGGGATTTTGATTATTTTGAGAGCACCATGAGGCATATCTATGCCATTTGAAAGAGTATGTCTTCCTGGTGGATGGCTTTCTGGAAGAAAGGAGGATATCCTTTACAGCTGTTGATAGTGATAGATGTTGAACGATCATGCTCTCAGCATCCACGCTGTCAGGCAGAGAGACTGCAGATTGGGATGGAGGAGTGTTCCGTTGTCCTGAGAGAGAAGACCTGGCTTGGATCCCAATGGAATTGGAGGAGTCTGTGTCAGCCGAAGCAGGAGGGGAAACCAAGGCTGACGGGGCCAGCAAAGGGCTATGAGGATCATAGATTCCTTGTCTGCTTGGAGTTTGAGGAGAGTCTTCAAGATGAGAGGAATGGGGGAGAAATGCATAAAGTAGTCCCCAAACCTAGTGGATCGTGAAGGCATCGGATGCCAGACTGAACTTGGATGGCATCCTGGAGCAGAACTGTGGAAGCTGAGAGTTCTGTGGAGTGGCAAAGAGATCTATCACTGGAGTTCCCCAGGCTTGGAAGAGGTTTGCAACTGTTTTCGGATCTAAGGACCACTCGTGAGGTTGTAAGATCCGACTTAGCTTGTCCACCAAGTGATTGGACTCTCCTGGAATATAAAGTGCATAAAGATGCATGTGATGGAGAATGATGAAGTTCCATAGGTGGCAAGCTTCCTGGCAGAGAGGAAGGAGCCTGTCCCCCCTAGTTTGTTTATGTAAAATATTGCCACCTGATTGTCCGTCCTGACCAGTATCTGACTGTTGGAGAGGTGATGTTGGAAAACTCGGAGGGCATTCATGACTGCTCGAAGCTCGAGGAGGTTTATCAGTTGGATTGATTCCTGAGCTGTCCACAGACCTTGTGTGGAAATGGAATCTAGATGTTCTGCTTAAACGCATCCATAGTCAGGATATGAGGAGATTGGGGCATCCAAAAAGATGACTCTACAAGATTTGTTGGGGTGCACCACCATAAGAGATATTCGGTCAGAGGGCATATGATATCCTGTAGATTCCCTGTGGCCTGGGTCCACTGGGTTGAGAGAGTCCATTGTGTTAGTTGCATGTGGAATCTTGCATAAGGTACTACATGTACTGTAGAAGCCATGTGTCCCAAGAGGCACAGGAAGTCTTGAGCTGTGGCAGTCTGTTGCTGGCGTATATGGGTGGCTAGATCCACTAGCTTGCCACAAGAGGAAAGGCTCTGGACTGTTGGGTTTCCAGTACGGCTCCTATGAACTCCAGCCTTTGGGTTGGAGCAAGGTGGGATTTTGGGAAGTTTATTACAAAACGCAGATGCTGCAATAGTGCAAGAGTTCTTTGACAAGATGAGTAGAGTTCTCCAGGAGAGTTTGCCCTTATTAGTCAGTCGTCTAAGTAAGGGAAGACAAAGACTTTTTTGTTTTGAAGATATGCTGCCACCACGGCCATGGGAAGACCCTTGATGCAGATGTAAGACCGAAGGGAAGGACCCTGTATTGGTAATAGGTGCTCTGACAGGTGAAGCAAAGATACTGTCTATAGTCTGGATGAATCAGAATGTGTGTAGGCCTCTTTGAGGTCTAGGGAACAGAGCCAGTCATGTTCCTATAAGTAGGGAAGGAGGGTTCCCAGAGAGATCATCTTGAATTTGTCTTTTACAAGGAACTTGTTTGGCTCCCTGACGTCGAGAATAGGCCTATAACACCCTGACCTCTTTGTAATGGGGAAGTAGGGGGAGTAGAAGCCTTTTAGAGGTTGATGTGGGGGAACTGCTTCTATTGCTCCTTGGTTAAGAAGATTGTTGACATCATGATTGAGCAGGGCATCCAGGGGAGGTTGGGTGGGAAAATCTCCCCTGAAGTGGTGAGGGGGAAGTTCCTGAAAATTTAGTTGGTAATCTTTTTGAACTATAGAAAGAGTCCATTGCTCTGTGGTGATGGAATGCCATTGATGTGCAAAATGGTAAAGTCTCCCTAGGATAATGGTGGGCTCCTGAATGTGCAGGAGAAGAATGGCTGTGCTCCCTTTGTGGGAATCAAAAGCTTGGTGTTGTCGGTGCTTGGGAGGCTGTCTGTGGCTTCGCTAATCTTGGCTTTTTTTTCTTGCTTAGGACCCTGTTGTTTCTGTTGGGTGTGATAAGCCGGTTGGGAATATGAGGGGTAGAACCTTCTCTTTTTAGGGTAGAAGGGTTTTGTAGCTGCTGCCTTTTTCTTGGTATGGTCAGCAGTTTTTCTAGACAGCCTCGTCAGTGTTGTATCATCCGTTTTGAGCTCTCCAGCCTTCTCCCTCCAGTTCTTTCCAAAAAGGTTCTCCCCAGTGCAGGGTATATTGCCCAGTTTATCCTGGACCCATTGTTCCAGGTCGGAAGCCTGGAATCAAGCTAACCGCCTTGCACCGATGGCAATAGAAGAGGCCCTGCTGGTTGACACAAAGGCATCGAATGCTGCCCTATTTACAAACTGAGATATTTTGGCTATTTGCCAAAACAGCCTGGAAGGCAGATCTCTCTTCCTCTGGAAGGAAGGGAAGGAAACCTTCCCAGACTTTGTTGAGTTCTTTGATGAACATCCCCATATACATGATGTAAGAATTAATCCTGCTTGCTAGTATGGATGCCTGAAAGGAACGTCAGGCGAAGGAATTGAGATTTCTCAGTTCCCTTTCTGGAGGAATTGAGGCATGGTTCTTGCCACTTTTAATCCGACACATTGCTGATTCCACCACCATGAGTGGTGTGGAAGCTGTGGTTTCTGGAATGCAGGACATTCCGGTACCTTGTACATGATGTCTAGTCGGCGACTGATTGGGGAAACCGTGAGAGGAGTTTCCCACATCCGGAACATCAAATTATGGAGGATCGGGTGTACTGGGAGGATTGCAGCCTCCTTTGGGGCTGTAGGATACTCCTCTGCTGTCGGTTCCAGTTCCAATGCTTCCAGAATTGATAGGCCAGTCACCATGTCTCGGACAAATTCCTGAAACGACATATCTTCAGGAGGGGATTTATGTCAACTACTAATGGACAGAGGCAAGGGTTCCGAGGTGATGTCCTGGAGGTCAGTGGAATCCAAAGAACAGTGCTGGAATCAGAGAAATCTGAATCAGACACCGATGATTAAACAGGTACACTACCAAAAAACTGCCTCCAGTTTTGCAACTGATTCCTATAGATTTTGGGGTGCTGAATCCAGGAAAAATAGCCAAAATGTTCCATCACGTCACGTTTTCTTGCAAAATTAGATTTCTTACCCATATAAGGAATGTTCACATAATTTCTTTTTAGCCGACTGCAGTTTATTTTCTTGGCCCAAAATAGAGGTTGTAATGGTTAACTAACTAGAAACACTCCCTCATGATATTTTAGAGTGTTTTGTATTCATTTTATACATTAACAGGACAATTGGGAGGCGGAGGGCTAAATCCAGTACTCGCGCTGGCGCATGTTCTTTCCTGTTCGCCTCGCCTCGTTCGCTCGCTCAAACACGGTGGTTGCGACATGAACGTTCCTGTCAAATTTCAGTTTCTTGCAAGTTCATTATTACCTTTTGTTTGCTCAATCGTAATCCAGCTTTATTCCGAAGTGGTTCACTACAGTTGTAGTTTGCAGTGCTGTGTATTTGTGATGGCTCACAGAGCCAGAGGTTGCGTCAACTCTCCGGACAGTTTTTGTTTTATTTGTGGGGAATATACCGTGAAAAAGCGGCAGAGGAACATTTCTGCATTTATTAAAAAAGTATATTTCGCCTATTTCGGTTTGAAGTTAGGCGATCAAGACAAACCGTGGGCTCCTCACAAAGTGTGCAAGACATGTGAGGAAGATCTACGCTTATGGATGAAAGGTAAAAAACAAGCATTTCGTTTCGGAATACCTATGATGTGGCGTGAACAAAGAGACCACAGCAGTGACTGCTATTTTTGCTCTTGCATTGTGAAGGGATACAACTTAAAAAATAAGAACGTAATAAGTTACCCCAACCTTCCCTCAGCAATTAGGCCTATGCCTCATAGCAACGAAGTACCTGTGCCTGAACCACCAAAATCTTTGGATCATATTTGTGTGGACGGTTCTGATTATGATGAGACTCATCAGATGGCTTTTCCCGATGAGTCCAGTACTTCCGAGTTTGAAACTGAACCAGATCCGAAACCTGAACTTTTCTCTCAAGCTGAATTGAATGATTTAGTCCGGGATTTAGGACTCCCAAAAGATGCTGCCCAACTGCTAGGTTCTCGGCTTAAACAGAAAAATCTATTGTCACCAGGAACAACTTTTTATTGGTACCGCAACCGCGAGACACAATTTTTGAAGTATTTCAGCAAAGAGGAAGATTTGGTATTTTGCAACGATATATACGGAGTGATGGAAAAGTTTAAACTCAAGTATGATCCTGCTGAATGGCGGCTGTTCATTGATTCGTCAAAAGACAGCATAAAAGGTGTTCTTCTTCATAATGGCAACACATTCGCTTCAGTTCCTATTGCTCACTCTGTTATTCTCCAAAAAAAAATACGAGAGAATTTGGCCCTGATTCTTCAGAAGATTCGTTATGATGAGCATAAGTGGATGATTTGTGGAGACTTTAAAATTCTATCCATGCTATTAGGGCAGCAATCCGGTTTCACCAAATATCCCTGCTTCCTTTGCTTGTGGGATAGCCGGGCCCGCGACCTACACTGGGGGAAAAAAAAGACTGGCCAATTCGGGAGTATTTGAGACCCGGTGAGAAAAATGTTCTTCATGAGAGCTTGGTACCTCGTGATAAAATTCTATTACCACCTCTCCACATTAAGTTGGGTCTCATTAAGCAATTCATCAAGTCCCTTCCAAAAGATGGTGAGTGCTTTCGGTACCTTTGCTCAAAGTTCCCCCGACTTTCTGAAGCAAAGCTAAAGGAAGGAGTGTTTGTTGGCCCTGATATAAGGAAACTCATTTCAGATGGAGCATTCGCTGAAACGATGTCTGAGAAGGAAAAAGAAGCCTGGGATTCCTTCAAGGATGTTGTTCTCAAATTCTTGGGGAACAGGCGGGATGAGAACTATAAGGATATTGTTGCCAGGATGCTCAATGCCTTCAAAGAACAAGGCCGTAACATGAGCCTGAAAGTCCATTTCTTGCACTCCCATGTGAACTACTTTCCCGAAAACTTGGGGGCGTACAGTGAAGAACAAGGTGAAAGGTTTCACCAGGACATCAAGGACGCAGAGAGAAGGTACCAAGGAAGATGGAACACCACTATGATGGCTGATTTATGCTGGTTGCTGCTGCGGGAAACCCCAGATGAAAAATACGCCAAGCAGCGCACCAAGAGAAGCATTCGGGGGAAGAAGAAACGGGCCCACCAGGAGATTGATTGACCCAAGAATGACTTTAAAATCTAAACTGTGTTGACAAATATCGTGTTTTTACTAAACTTTGAAATAAAAATGTGCTAGTTATTACCACAGTGTCGGATCTCATTTATTAGAATTTTATTTTCACACCATCGGGTGTTTGTCTTCATGTATTGCAATGGTGCGGTTTGCGTTTTCTATTCTTACATACATACCTGTACAACATTTTTTGCACATTTCTTTGCTTTGCTTTGTGTCTAACCTCGCTCTTATATGTTCAATGTTTGTGCACATGTATGTGGCTGTTTTAAGTGCAGACAATTTTGCTACCATCACAGTGTGTTTTGTTGACATTACTCTATTCTTATGTGCTGCCTTGTTACAATTTTCTTTATTCTTATTTGAATAACTACTAAACAATTAGTATAAAGAATTCATCCAAGAAACTTTTATCTCGATCGCACTCAATCTGAAACGTTCACCTCAAACTGCTAACCCAATGTAGCAAAAAATCTGTACGTGATGGAGCAAATTGGTTACCAGATTTGGATTCAGCGCACCAAAAAACGTAAAAATCAATCGAAACATTAGAGGCAGTTTAAAAAAAAAATTTTTAGTGTACCTGTGTTATCGACAATGCCGACAGTGGCATGAATGGTGTCGATGTTCGGTAATGTCTTCGGGGTCTACACCTGGAGTAGTCCACAGGTTATCTGCTACCGATACTGATGCCGGTGTGGGTACTGAGGCTTCGGTTCTCAGTGTGGAGTGCATCGGTGTGGAAGGTAGTACCGATGCCGAAGCCTGCACCGCAGTCGATGAGTCATCGAAGTCGATGTTCCCAGTTGCGCTCCTGCAGCTGTCAGTGCAAGAGGAACTGAAGCTGCGAGGAGGGCCGCTAGAGTTCTCTCCAGGGAGGTTGCCTGCATCTGGTCCAATGAAAGAACATGACTGGGTGCCACTGTACCAGAGCAAGGCATTGGGGGCTCTCTGGAGGCCAAGGCCTCGGGTGCCTCTCAATTCTTCATTAGAGCTTTGGAGGACAAGTCCTCCCACCTGGGATGCCTAGACCGATGTCCAGAGTCGGAAGAAGTCCTGGACAAGTCCCGGTGCTTAGAGTGGGATCTCTCCCTCGATTCCTGAGACTTGCTTGAGGAATCTTTGGACCTTTCCTTCGGATCCTTCAACTTCTTTGAGGACTCTTGGAGCTTTACCTTGTCTTTTGAAGGTTTTGAGGGAGATGCATTTTTTTGGTCTTTTTCTCTGAGTGTCTCGACTCTTTTGAATGTTTGGAACCGTGCAAGCATGATGCCCTAGATGAAGTGGAGGCCAGTGACAGAGTCCAATGGAAAGAGCTCTCCAAACTTTTTGGCCAGGTTCCCTAAGCCCCTCTTCATCATCTGTTTGCAGAGGGAGCATTCTTGGAGTATATAATCGAGATCAAGGCATTTCAGACACCAGTCTTGTTTATCTATCACAAAAATGGTGCTGGAGCACTTGATGCATTTTTTTAAATCACTGGAGGGTTTCTCCATGGTAAAGATGGTGGGCTAGGCCCGATGGGCATGAGGCCCTGAGGTAAAGAAAAAAAATGTTCCTGTTCGGTAATCCAGTTTAGTCCTCCACAATCGGGTAGTGCCCCTCCTCCTGCAGCCGGGAGACTGGACCAATCAAATCTTCTGTAGTATATATGCAGACGGAGCTCCCAGAAGCCCCCAGTGTGTCCAGTCTCCTTGCAGCTGGAGGACTTCTGTGCCCTTTCTGGGCACGCTAAGTGACACTTGAAGGAGCAACACTAGTTAGTTAGTTCTTTTGGGGTTTCTTTCTGGTCCTTTATTTTCTATTTCTTTGCTAGGTAGCTGTATCTTTAAAAAAAAAAAAAAAAAAAAGCCACAGGGGACATCCTGGGGGAAGCCAGACCTGCCTTGGGCTCCTGCCTTCCTGCCTGGGAATTTCTGAAGCCTGGGTTGAGCTCTCCCCAAGGCTGTACGGGGAAGAGCCATACCGGCTGCAACATTGCCTGTCACTTGGAGATGTGGGCTGAGTTCCTTGCTGTTCCCTGAGCTGGTAGGAATTTTCCTTGCTTTAACTTTTCAGCTCTCTGTTCTTTGCATTGTCAGAGGCTCTGTCGGCTCCCCTGGCTTCCAAATTGCACTTTTTCCTGATTTTTTTCGCTTGCCCTGTGTTAGAGGGTCGTTTTCTTTCTTTTCCATACTATTTGGTTACCTTTGTATTTTCGCGCCGTTTTTTACCGCGGGTGAAAAAGTGCGGTGGCCATTTTGGATTTCTAAAGTGTGCTTTTTAAGGGCACTTTTTAACACTTGTGCACGGGTTCCCCTGGTGTTTTTGGGGTTTATTTTCCTGGCGATTTTGCTCAGGGCACCCCTAGGATACTGGGGAGTGTTTTGTTTTCTGTAAAAAAAAAAAAAAAAAAAGTTTTAAATTTAAAGCTGTACTGATTTGAAAAGGAATTTGAAAAGAAAAAAGGAAAAGGAAATCAGTATCAAGTGATACCGGTGCAGTTAGGCAGAAACGTTTTTTTAAGAAAAGTTTTGAAGTTCTTTTCTTTGGTGAAAGGGTGATGACCCATTGGCTCTGTGGAAAAAGATGAACTGAGGAGAGGGAGTTGGGAAAGCGGGAAGGTAGTAGCGCAGATGCAGTGGAGTGTTCCAAAGGCTTTCCTATTGGTAGCTGGGGAGCCTCCCGCACAGGCTCCGTCGGTACCCAATGTCACCCATATCTGACTACTACATTCCTGCTTGTTCCTGGAGATGATAGATTTAGATCCTATCTTGAACACCCATAATGGAATCAAGGAACTATATATCCAAGAACGAGGAGAAAATGTATCTAAGTACAAGAAAGTATGTTTGGTACTGGATATAGTAGGGATTTAAAATACTTCATGAGACAGGAAGTCCCCATAAGCAAGGATACTGGAAATGGATAGGCAAGGTCTTGCTTAAGTCTGAACAAACATGGAGATTCAAAGAAATCGTTTCAATTCATTAAACTTATAAATCCCTTTTCATTTAGCACAAAGCGATGTGCTACTAAATACAACTAAAATAGACATATACATGTATACCAGAATATTATTTTCTCTTATATGTCAACATTTTATTAATTCTCTGGCACTTATATTCTGCACTGAACATAGACGGCAATGTTCACATTTAATGCTAATGTAGATTAATGTGACATTTTAGAGTAGGTGATAATGCCCCTGCAGAGTTTGTGAATGAAAACTCACTTAAAATAATGTGTTCAGTTTTGAAGACCATATCTCAAAAAGGCTGGAGATGACCCAGAGAAAGGCAACAAAAATGGTGTGGGGTTTGCACCAAAAGATATATGAGCTGAGAATTAAGGACCTAAATATGTATGCCATTGAGGAAAGGCATGAGGGAAATAAGATACAGATGTTTATTTTATTATATTTATTTATTTACATTCTCTTATATACCGCGCTATTCTGCATCAGTGCGGTTTACATTGAACAAACTGAAATTACATTGAACAGGGCATTTTTTAACTTGGAGATAACTATTTTACAGGGAACATGGGCTATGGAGGGTTAAGTGGCTTGCCCAAGACCACAAGGAGCACCTGTGGGACTAGAAACTCCAGTCCTTCCGACCCAAGGTTGCTGTCCTCTAGTGGGATTTGAACCCCGACCTTCCGGCCTGAAGTACCTTGCCCCAACCACTAGGCCACTCCTCCACTGTTTATATATTGAAGAGGTATTAATGCACATGGAACAAACCTTTCCATGACTAGGAGACAGGATATGAAGCTACAAGGAGGTACACTCAGGACCACCATCAGTAAAGCAAAGTTATGCACCTCCGTGGATGGTAGGATAAACCCTCATTTATGGGTGACTTCATCGATGGAGCCCTCCTGTGGGAGCTTTCTCAGCTCCTTCTGGAAACTTTTCAAGAGCTTCACCGCACATGTGTGCATCTTCCCTCCTACCACCATGGCATCATTTCTCCTCAGTCCTATGTATAACTGAAAAGAATTCAACTCCAAGGGAAGGTAGGAGGGTTGTAAGGACTTATTCTGCTGTCCATGAAGAACAAACACCTGCTATAGGTGAGTAACTTAGCTTTCTCCATGGACAAACAGGATTAAGTTCTCACTTATGGGAATCTGTAGCTACAGGCTGCCTTTATCAAAAAAGGGGACTATAAATAAGTGCCAAAACTGAGGCACAACATTTTTGGTGTCAAAAGCCTTTTGCTCAAAATTGCTTTTAGAAACATGATGGCAGATAAAGACCATATGGCCTATCCAGTCTGCCCTTCCATACAAACTACTATAAAGCGTAGTTACTCACCTGTAACAGGTGTTCTCCGGGGACAGCAGGAATCAGTCCTCACATATGGGTGACGTTGGCACTGACAGAGCACTTGTACAGAGCAAATCCCCAGCTTTCAGAGTAAGCCTTTGGGAATTGCATCATGCATGCGCGGTTCCCTTCCTGCCCAAGGGTGTCATCTTGCTCAGTCAAATGACATAGCTAAAAAGATGGCAAAAAGAATAAAATAAGACTGCAACTCCAAGGGGAGGAGAGAGGGTCGTGAGGACTGATTCCTGTTGTCCCCAGAGAACATCCGTTACAGGTGAGTAACTACGCTTTCTCCAGGAATAAGCAGGACGTCAGTCCCCACATATGGGACTCCCCAGCTATAGGCTACCAAGAACCCACAGCTGAAAAATAGGCTCCCTCTACGAGAGCCGCAAGCAGCCACAATAGGAATCTAACAGAGAGTAGCACTCCGGTAGCCTGACACAGAAGGGTCGGAGGACAGGAGTTGCCTAGACCTCGGAAAGGTTACAGAGTACAGCCTGGCCGAAAGCACTGTCCCGATGGGATTCCCTATCCAGGCAATAATGGGTTGCGAAAGTCTGACCCGAAGACCAGGTGGCGGCCCAGTAGATGTCTGCCAGCGGAACAGAGTGGAAATGAGCCACTGATGCCGCCATGGCCCTGACCCGATGGGCTGTGACACAACCCTCCAACGGAAGCTTGGCTGCCCTGTATGCCCAGGCAATACAGTCCACCA
Organism: Ichthyophis bannanicus; assembly: GCA_033557465.1. NCBI lineage: Eukaryota > Metazoa > Chordata > Amphibia > Gymnophiona > Ichthyophiidae > Ichthyophis > Ichthyophis bannanicus. The sequence goes on along the minus strand of CM066036.1, from coordinate 333,386,054 downwards.
CCCAGGTGGACAGCGTATGCTTGGAAACAGCCATCCCCAGCTTACCGGGATCGTAGGATACGAAGAGCTGAGAAGCCCTTCTGTGGTCCTGCATATGCTGAATATAGAAGGCCAACGCCCTCTTACAGTCCAGGGTATGCAGTACTGACTCTGCCCGACTGGCATGCGGCCTGTGAAAAAGGGTAGGCAGCACCACCTCCTGGTTGAGATGAACCGAGGAGACCACTTTCGGAAGGAACTTGGGGTGCATGCAAAGCACCACCTGGTTCCTATAGAACCTAGTATAAGGCCTGTCTGACACAAGGGCCTGAAGCTCACTCACCCGCCGAGCTGACGTGAGTGCCACCAAGAAAACCACCTTCCAAGAAAGATAGCATAGATGGCAGGTCGCCATCGGCTCAAAGGGCTGCCGAGTAAACTGCCCTAAAACCACATTCAAGTCGCACTTGGTCGCTGGAGGGCAAACCAGAGGCTTCAACAGAAGCAGGCCTCTCAAAAACTGAGAGACCAAGGGGTGGGCAGAAAGAGGTTTTCCCTCCACCGAGAAGTGGTTTGCTGTAAGGCCACTGAGGTGAACTCTTGACGGAGTTGGACTTGAGGCCCAAATTCGAGAGGTGGAGAAGGTACTGCAAAACCACCCCAACTTGGCAGGAGAAAGGATCCACACCCTGCTCCTCACACCAAGTCACAAACCTACACCACTTCAAGGCATAGGTCCGTCTAGTTGACGGCCTCCTTGAGGCCAGCAAGGCCTCTTCAACATTCTTTGGAAGGAGGAGTGGTGCGAGTTTTACCCTTTCAGCAGCCATGCCATTAGGTTGAGGGAGCTGAGGTTGGGGTGCAGGAGAGTGCCCCCTTCCTGGGATAGGAGGCTTGGAGAGGACCCCAGGGGAATGGGGACCTTCACCGCTAGCTGAAGTAGAAGTGGAAACCAAGGTTGCATCAGCCACTTGGGGCTACCAGGATGACCGAGACCTTGTCCTGGAGGATCTTGAATAGTCTTGGCCACCAGGTGCGTCAGAGGAAATGCATACAAGAGGCCTACAGACCATGATATCAGAAATGCATTGGCAGCCACCCTATGCGGATGCGGCTGCCTGGAACAGAACCAGGGCAACTGGTGATTGACCGGACTCACAAACAAATCCATAACTGGCCATCCCCAGGTCTGAAAAAGCCAATGGACTACTCCCCTGTCCAGCTGCCACTCATGAAGCTGGAAAATCCTGCTTAGCCTGTCGGCTAAACAGTAGTCTTGGCCTGGCAGGTAGACCATGCCGGGTCGCAAACAAGCACAGATCCAGGGTTTCCTGACATAGTGGAAGAGACCCCGTACCACCCTGCTTGTTCACAGAACATGACCACCTAGTTGACTGCACCAAAACAGGTTCGTGAGCCAGGATCCGCCAGAATACTCTTAGGGCTAGGTGGATGGCATGGAGCTCCAAGAAATTGATTTGTTGTGCTCTCTCATTTGGGGACCACACTCCTTGAGTATAAAGCCCTTGACAATGGGCTCCCCAGCCCAGCAGGGACGCATCAGTGGTCAGGATCTTCGTGTGCAGAGGAGCTTGGAAAGGCATTCCCGCCTCCAAGTGGAGTGGCTGAAGCCACCAATCCAGGGAACGTACTAGTCGCTTGGATATTGTGCCTCTGTCTCTGAGGCAGCCTGTGGCCTGTGACCACTGGTCTCTGAGGCACCATTGAGCAGTTTGCATATGGAGGCAGGCATCTGGTGTCAGATGGACCGTAGACGCCATGTGCCCGAGAAGGCGCAGAAACTGTCTTGCTGATACTATGGATCTGTGACTCATCTGACGTGCCAGAGCCAGAAGCCTGTTTGCCCTGTCTGCCGGCAGGTAGGCCCTTGCCTGAAAGGTATCGAGTCTGGCCCTAATGAACTCTAGATGTTGAGTGGGAACAAGGCTGGACTTGGGGTAACTGATTACAAACCCCAGCTGCTGGAGCACCTGGATGGTGCGGATGGACCTCTTGGCTGAAGTGCCTCTGATGAGCCAGTTGTCTAGATAGGGGAAGATAAAGACCCCTTGAAGTCTGAGAAAGGTGGCCACTTTGTGAATACCCTGGGGGCCCAGGCCAGGCCAAAGGGGAGAACCCTGTACTGGTAGTGATTGCCTCCCACCACAAAGTGTAGATATTGCCTGTGGTCTGGGAGTATCAGGATCCTTTAGGTCTAAGGAGCAAAGCCAGTCTCCCTGGCAGAGGTAAGACAGCAATATTCCAAGGGAGAGCATCTTGAACTTCTCCCTCATGAGGGATTTGTTTAAGTTGCACAGGTTGAGGATGGGCCTGAAGCCTCCTGTTTTCTTTGGTACCAGAAAGTACCTGGAATAGAAGCCTTTGCCCTGTAGGTGGTGGGGCACCAGTTCTATCGCCTGATCCTCGAGAAGACCCGCCAACTCCTTCAGCAGAAGGTCCCGGTGAAGGGGAGACCTGAGGGGCTCTCTCAGGAAGTAAGGAGGGGGCACCTAGGCCAGATAGCACAGTTACTTACCTGTAACAGGTGATTTCTGGGAACAGCAGGAATAAGTCTTCAAATATGGGTACGTCGGTACCAACGGAGTCTGCGCGGGAACGCTTCCCAGCATCCAATCAAAACGCTTTTGGAAGCATCCCACCACGCCTGCGTGCTGCCTTCCCGCCTTCCCAACTGCCTCTCCTCAGTTAAGTTTTAAAGCTGAGACAAAGAGAGAGAGGAAAGGAAAGATAGATAGAGAGATACAACTCCTAGGGGAGGTGGGTGGGTTGTGAAGACTTATTCCTGCTGTTCCCGGAGATCACCTATTACAGGTAAGTAACTGTGCTATCTCCAGGAACAAGCAGGAATGAGTCTTCACATATGGGGACTCCCAAGCTGAGATACCCAGAGGGAGTCCTAGCATGTTGCGGATGTAGAAGAGCCATGCTACTCCCCAGAACCTCAGGCATCCTGGGGATGGAGGGTAGGAGTTGAATACAGAAAAGGTGCTGTGGAACAGCTGAACTAGAACAGGACCTCTACAGAGAAGAACCCTGTAGAGAGGAGATCTAGTGGTAAAAATTGAGATATGGGCCTCCCTTGTTGGCACTGCAAGTCTACTGTGGTTGATATGGATCTGTTAGAAGAACCATTGGAAAACCTCAAGGAGTACCTCACTGAGAAGTAGAGGTAAGAAAAGTAGAAAAAACAAGTGGAGGTCAGAACCCCTCAGGGTGAAGAAATAGCCCCAGGGAGAAAACTGGGGTAGGGAAAGAGAGGTAGGACTTCAGCGGAAGACGCAGAAGGTACCATTAAGAAAGCTTAAGCTGTGTTGGTCCAAGAAAAATCCAATCCTAGGACCAAAAGAAAAAAAGAGTCTGACCCAGCTGGACTGGCAGTAGAAACAGTCCATGTAGGAGAGAAAGGGTGTGGAAACCCCTGTATCTGATAAGAAGTTAAGGACAGATTTAGGAAGCGCTAAGCTTTAGATAAACTGAAGTTCCTCAATGTCTTTCCTGAATGGGTTAAGGAAAGAAAAAGGGTACATGGAGAACTTCAGGGGTACCTAACCCTGAAAGGTTATGGTAAGAAAAAATTTGTTGATCACCACAGGAAGTGGTTATGTGTGTAGAACCCTAAGTATGCTGGTACAGCATTGATAGGGGTGGTGTCCATCTGTCAGGATCATATAGGAATGTATGAATATCTGAATGTAAACAGACAGATAGATAAGTATGTGGATACATATCTACCTAAAAGATATATCTCTATAGAGACATATATATATATTATATATATTGTGGTGAAGAATGCCCTCCAGAAGAGATGGAGATTGAGGAAAATCCTGAGAAGGGAAAGGATTCACACAGGATTTTCAATTCTGACTTGAAAAAAACACACTGCTCTGCTGAGCTGAGCACAGACACCAGCCCAGGGGAGGAGTTAGGCTTCAATGCTGATTGGGCACACCCAGGGGTTGGACAAGGTGTGCCGGGAAAAGAAGCCCTTTTTAAAGCCTTGAACAGGGCTGCTAGGCAGTGGAGGTCGGAGTCTGACACTACGTCTGAGTCAAGGTCCAAGAGTCGGTCGGAGTCTGAGGCTAAGTGTGAGTCTGGGAGTAAGAGTGAGTCGGAGTCTGTGAGGAGGAGTAAGAGAGGTTCTGCAAGGAGTTCTAAAGGCACTACTAAGAGGAGTCCTATGAGGAATGGACGGAGCAATGCTTTAGAATCTTGGGAGAAGACAGAACCCTGGAATAGAAAGCCTCAAAGGCAGGCACACTCTGAAGGAAACTCTTTCTACCGAATAGAGCCTGGACCTGGGAAGCCCAGAAAAACCAACACGTGGAAAAAAGGTACTTCCTATACTGGCAGGCAGTGCTATAGAAAGTTACAGCAAGGAGAAAACCTTCCTAAGGGAAATTCTCCTAACAGAAGAATTAACCACAAAACTCTTGAGCTTCCAAACAGGAGAGAAGTCTTGCAGAAAGAAGTCAGTTCTTATACAAACAACGCTGGAGAAGGTAAAGCACAATTTCCTATCTTTAGTGCTTTGTTGAAGAAACCTTTTCATTGCCCTGAACTGTATAAGCAAAGCTCTGCAATAGAAACAGTTAGTGACTGGGAGAAGGGCATAACCCTTACTGATAACTGCCAACCTGATAACAAGCAGGCTGAATTGCTCCTAAAAGAATTTCAGCAGTTTTTAGAGCTGAAAGCAGGGAAACATCAGAAGCTTGAAGAAGACCGTAGTTCCATTAACTCGGAGGAGTACATGCAGGTAGAAAATGATTTGCCTACCTTAACCACTGATCCTTGTAGCATGGACTGCTCTTTTTGTTGTAGAGAATAGCAATATAAAGAAGCTGTGAAAGTTTGTATAAAAGGAATACAGAACGTTTGCTATTTCTGCTGCCTTTGCCATGAGAGTTCATAATTATTTGCACCTGTGTTCTAAAGCCACGCTGTGAGCGGAACAGCTGTTAATGTGAGGCTGCAATATTCTTGAGTTACCACTCGAGGCAATGCTGAGTTTAAGCTCCTCTAAATATGAAAAGCTGAGTTAAAGCTAATTCAATTTCAGTTGTTCCTGAGTTCCTGTTTACTTCTGCTTATGTTAAAAGTTGCACCTTTACGTTTGTATCTATGAATTTTGATGCGCTGGAGAACATCCCCAATACAAATAAATATTCTTGCAAAGCCTTACCATCTTTGGTCGCAACTACAATTTATTCCCTAAAGAAAATAGAAGTGGACTTCAGTTCCCAGCATTCATAGGGAACAGTTCTACCTATACTCACAAGGGACAATAAGGCCACTCCTGCCTGTAAGCTCCAGGGCGCAGGCAGGAGCGTCGCAATATATATATATATATATATATACATATACATATACACACATACATTCCTAAAGTTATACACATATAGAGGATATATGCATATATATACGGAGAGACCTGAATGGGCAGAAGATACACAGATAGATTAAATAAATATATATGTATATGAATATGTAGGCATGTAGACAGATGTCTCCAGGTATGTGGATGAAGAAATGTCTATAGAAATTGATCCCCATAGGAGTATGGGGAGAGAAAAGATTCATCTAACAGCAAGGAGGGTGATACCCGCTTGAATAGATGCATCAAGAATCTTCCTTCCCTGGTTATGATTGAAAAAATCAGGGGAATAGTGTCCCTGACAAAAGAGAGTCTAAATCCGTTTCAGAATTTGAGCTCTTAAATAACCAGGATGGCCTACGTGGAAAAAGGCAGAGGATAACTTCAGTCTGCAGGCAGCAAGTCCAAATTTCTCCAGAACCGCAGTATGGAGAATGGATAGAGGACGTCACTGGAGGAAGATACCATAGTGACCTGTCTACAAGGGCAGATGGGTATCAGGCACCCTTTAACTGCCACTGAAACAAAAAAGATCTCTGGCGAGAAGACCAAGGGGATATGGACCAAGCCAGGGAATTTGCCATTCTTTAGGTTGTCACATGAAGAAAAGGCCTGAGCCTCAGGTCTCAAAAGAGATTTTAGATGAGATGGTAGGGGTAGGGAACACCTACCAGACATGAAAAATATGACTGGGGAAACCCCTCCTAACCCTCTGGGGTTATCTGCTAGACAAGATATGATGCTCTCTAGCAAGGGCCCATAGTGCAAAGCTACTCTGTAGAGTTGCAGAGAGCATGCAGAGAGAAGAAAAAACTGGCTGTTAAAAGCCAGTGGGTAATAACTATTCTGCCAAGGACAAGGGGCAAAGAATAGAAGGTAACCAAGCAGTCTGTGATAATAGGGTTTCCCAAACGAGGTTGATAACCTGTTTGGGGTTTAGCACTGAGGCTAGAAGAATAGCTAGTGGAGGAGAAGCCCTGGTTGTGTGGTGAACAGAACCAATGGCTTAACCACTAGGAATTAGTGTATCTGCAGCAACTACCAGGGCAGCGGGCGAAAAATTTCTTTTCCCATCTTTTTAGATTGGAAAAAAGAGACAACAGACATAGTAGGACTATCTAGTGTCTGATGAGCTGCCCTAAGGAAATAAAGGGGGAGACAACTCTTAAATGGAGAATCCCCCTGTGGAACAGGTAGAGGACCATAGGGGCTTACCAGTGTAAAAGAGCAACTCTTACAAACCAGATGCTGTAGCAAGAGGGAGGTAAGAGAGAGGTGAAGGAGACTGACTATGAAGGAAGTCTCTGAAAGGTAAGATGATACATGCCAGTACAGGGAAACAACTGTCTTATTAATAGTTGTCATTTCTCTTTTCCCGAAAAGGAAGAGAAATCTGTCAAGTGAGGGCATGATCATCATGAAGACTCTTAGAGTAAAGGAAAAAATGTCTCAAGAAGAGACATCTTGAAAAAGTAAGGATAAATTTAGTGCAGATACTTCAGCAAAAAGAAGTAGACTGCCCCTGTAACCAGCAACACATGGGGAAAAATGACTTATTTAAAACCCTGCAACTGCTGGGTTTGTGGACCCTGTTGAGGTTGTGGTTTCTTCAGACTAGGGCGATGTTTCCCCTGTTTGGGAACATCTGAATGATGGGCAGAAGAAGAATAAAATGTTTTCCCCCTAGGGGAAGAAAGTTGGGTAGGACATTTCCTACCAACTGGGAAAGAGGAAGGCGTAGAACAGCCTCTGGAAACAGGAATGTCAGTGGTTAACTGAGCAACCTGGAGTAAAGACTCCTTGTTAAAGAGATTTTCTCCAGTGCAAGGAGTATTTCCAGTCTTTCTTGAGCCCATTTGTCTAAGTTTGAAGCCTGGAGCCAGGCTTTACGTCGTGCCCCTATAGCTATAGCAGAAGTTCTGCTAACAGACTCAAAGGAGTCCAGGGAAGCACGAATAAGGAACCTAGATATATTTTGAGCATGACTAACCAGAGAGGAATAGTCTGCACTTATAGTCTCTTGAAGAAAAGGAGTCAAAGGTAGTAATTTCTTTGTGACCTCATCAAGAGATAATCCCATATAGAAAATATATGAGAGAATTCTTGCTGAAAGCATGGATGCCTGGAAGGTTTGGTGTCCAAAGGCATCTAAAGTCTTAGACTCACGACCTGGCAGATAAGAAGAGTGCTTTTTAGTACTCTTCACCTGCCTCATTGCTGATTCAACAACAATGGAATGATGAGGAAGTTGAGTCTTCTGAAAACCTGGAGAGGGAGGCACCTGATATAGAAGATCAGTTGTCCTAGAAGGTGGGGGCACCGTTAAAGGAGCCTCCCACATTCATAGAAGGAGATCCTGTAAGGAATGATGCAAAGGAAGCATGATGGTATCCTTTGCTGTCTCAGGAATATACAGGGATTCTGCATTGCCTTGTGTAGGATCCTATCCAGGCATAGAAATGGCAAGTGATCTCATCATATCCATGAGAAAAGCTTGAAAAGAAAAATCCCCAGAGGGAAATTCTTTTGGACAGGCTAGATCTGCTGCAGAACTAGCATTGGCACCGGAGGACCTATCCAACCTTATAGGAATATAAGATCCTGAATGGTGGAGATCCCTAGAGAATGGTCGCCGGTACCGCAGGGGGTCGGGACCAGCAACAGTCAGTAGCATATCGTCCATGCTAGGGATCGATTCCAAACTCGGTATCGAGGGAAGCGAGCCTGAAGAGGGAAGCATGGAAGGCACCGACAGCCATGGTACTGTGGATACCGGTACTGACTCCGGCACCGTATCCGGTACCAGTGGATGAAGGCCAGCCGGTGACAACTCTATCGGTATGGAAGAAACTGAGAGTGCCGGACATGGATCATCGGAACCGTGCCTTCGGTACCATTTGGTGTCGGTACCAAGGCGAGTCGGTACCCAGTCCTCCAGACTGGAGATCGATTCCAGACTCGGCATCGAAGGAAGCGAGTCTATCGAAGCACATCTGGAGGGTACCGACGTCGGTACTAGTATCGGTACCGGGATCGATACCGATACTGGAGGATCGGCCTGGAGCGTATCCAACGGTCCCGTAGGTAACGAGGACGCCAGACAACGATCCTTGGTGAGGAATGTTTCATCCAACACCATTGCCGATGCCGGGGTATAGGTACCGCTCGAAGCGGATGCCACCACCGAGCATGGCACAGGTATGTTCTGTGAGGGGTGAACCTCAGGAACAACCTGAAACCCCACACAGGCTTTGGAGGCCGAAGACTCCCACCAGGGTTTTAAAACCAGTATGTTCAAGGGCAAGGCCAGAGGCATCTCTATGCTGTGCATGAGATCTACCACTCGAGGACTGGCTAGTCTTAACAGACTGTTTTTGGGTTACCTGATTCTGTGTAAAAGAAGAAGTGGTCGGTGCCCTGAAGCTGGATGGGGACCGCGTATCGAGGGAAACCCAATGCTGAAGACTTCTTCCGACAATACTATTGCAGGAGGGACACTCCGGAGGAAAATGGTCAGGACCCAAACCGGCCAGACACCAATTAGGGGTATCTAAAGTTAATTTTGTACCGCCACAGTTTGAACATTTCTTGGGAATAGTGACTGGCGGTTCCATGAAGGAAAGTGAGTAGGCCTAGCAGGCCTAAGAAAACCGTGAGGCACTAAGAAGAAAAAATATTCCTTAAAAAGGAAAATTTTACAAGAAAAAAGGAGAGAAAAACACCAGCGGTACCGGTGGCGTCAGGGAAGGCAGCCGTGGCCACAAGAAAACTAAAAAATAAAAGAAGAATTTTCTGCGGTGACAGGAGGACGTCCTGCCGGCTCCGCGGAAAAACGAAAACTGAGGAGAGGCAGTTGGGAAGGTGGGAAGGCAGCACGCAGGCGTGGTGGGATGCTTCCAAAAGCGTTTTAATTGGACGCTGGGAAGCGTTCCCGCGCAGACTCCGTCGGTACCGACGTACCCATATGTGAAGACTCATTCCTGCTTGTTCCTGGAGATGAAGAAGATATCCCTGTTGGACTATCTGCAGGACCCAGGCATCAGTGGTAATGGCTGTCCACCTGTGGGCATACAGGATAAGCCTGCCTCCTGTGCACTGCTTGTCCCCTGCAGGGAGAGAGGCCATGCTGTGAAAGTCAAAACACAAAATAGCACAATTACTCCATCAGTATGAGAATTCTTCACAGTTAGTCTTAAACTCCCCAGATAACCATAAATATATGCATTTTTTTGAAAACAATTTAACTTTTTTATAAAGGAACCGGGTCTCAGACTAACGGGAGCTACGGTAGTATCTTTTCAACCAAATGCTCCAATTTGCATCAATGACCCCTTTTATCGTATTCAAATTTCCAAAAGAGAAAAACAAAAAAGTCAGGCTTATCTTTGTTAGAGAGTCCCAACGCCAAACTCAGCGCTGCTACGTTTCACGATTACTTCGTTTCTTCAGGGGCTTACAAGCCGACTTCAAATTGGAGCATGTGGTTGAAAAGATACTACCGTAGCTCTGGTTAGTCTGAGACCCGGCTCCTTTATAAAAAAGTTAAATTGTTTTTAAAAAAATGCATATATTTATGGTTATCTGGGGAGTTTAAGATTAACTGTGAAGAATTCTCATACTGATGGAGTAATTGTGCTACTTTGTGGCTTAACTGTAATATTACTCTGAAGAATCAAGACCGATTTGGATTGTGAAAGTCAAAAGCCACTGCCAGGCTGGGCCAGATCCGGTGCCTGGGGTTTGGGGGCTTTCTGCTTACGCGGGCTATGCCCCTGTCCCTTGGCCTGCTTCCCCTGTTGGGGAGCTGGGGAGGCCTGAAAATGGGGGTAGCTTCGGTAAGCAGCACCCTTCTTCGGGTAAAAGGGCTTTTTACCCGAGCCCTTCTTGCGAGAAGGGGCAGAGGTCTTCTTGGAGAGCCGTGTCCTCGTCATGTACTCGGTCTCCAGTTCCACGGCCTTGTCGGTCATGGGTTTGCCAAAGAGGTTCTCTCCTTGGCATGGGACATTGACCAACTTGCCCTGAACCCATTGCTCGAGGTCCGACGACTGTAGCCATGCTTGACGGCATGCACCGATGCCTGCTGCAGCTACCCAGGCCGCCGACTCGAACCCGTCATAGGCTGCTCGAGTCAAACTTTGAGCACTCATGGACGGCGGTGGACAGGCTCTTAAAGCACTGCAAAGGCCCCTCGGAGAGACCAGCCGAGAACCCGGCGAGTTCTTTCACCAGGTCCCTCAGGTACATGCCCATGTACCGCTGGTAGGCCTGGATTCAACAAGTCAGCATTGAACCCTGGAAGCACTTTTTGCCAAGGGAATCCAAGTTGCATGCCTCCCTATCGGGAGGCACTGAGGAATGTGTCTTCTGGCTCTTCAGCCTGCACATGGCTGATTCCACAACCATGGAATTGTGCGGCAGTTGTGACTTTTAAAAGCCAGGGCTCCGGCGGACTCGATACATCGAGTCAATCCGTTTGCTGATCACCGGCGACGACGCTGGTGTCTCCCACATGCAGAGCATCAGTCATTCCAGGATCAGAGGCACGGGTACAGTAAGGGCCTCCCGAGGGGTGGCCTCATGCTGCAGGATCTCAAGTTCGTCGGCTTGAGGATCCTCCTTGGACTCCGTGGGGGAACACCAAAGCCTTGGACATATCCCTCATGAAGTCCAAGAACCTCGTGTCCTCTGGAGGGGACCTTCTCCAAGGTTCAGACACCGGGGATTCGGACGCGACATCCCTGTGCTGACAGGTGTCCGGAGACTCCTCCTCCTCCATTTCCCATCCCGATGTCTCCGAGGAGGAAACAATGGGTTCCAGCATCAAGGGCCCTGGCACCGACCACCCCGATACCGGGAGGTCCGGTGGCAACAACCTCGGTCCCAAATGGGAGGCCGAGAGGGACCTTGGCCGAGGATTGACTCGGCCTCCAGGGTTGACTTAGGCATTGGTGGCCCGGTGGTCAGGGCAGAAGAACCAGACAGACCGGCAATCAGCGCCCACTGCTGCGCTCCAAGGCCACCATTCTGAACGAGTCCAGAAGGCTCCACAGCCACTGGGTCGGGTCCTGATGCAGTCGGACCCAATGCTGGTTCACCCGGGGGAGAGTCCTCGACGAGGACAGTTGTTACGTGCCTCTGCTGATCCATCTTCCGGCGAGGAACCTTCGCCGGCTGCTCCGTCTCTGAGGATCCTGGCCGTGCTCTGGGCTCCGCAACAGACCCTGGGAGGGGCCAGGTCGCTCAGATCCATCCAACGACGCCGCCTTCAAGGATTTCTTCTTCCTTCGTTGTTCCCACGAGGGAGACCCCTCTCCGAGGAACCCCTACAATGCTCGGGCTCGGATTGCTCCCCCCGAGATGTAGAGGCCTCAGACGAGGTCCGGGCTCACGAAGGCACTGACTCAGGGAATATCCTATCATGCTGCTGCTGGCGGCTCCTTAGGTCCTTCCTACATGGACCGCAGACCGCCGGGTCATGGTTGGGCCCGAGGCACCAGTCATGCGTATTGGTGAGGGACATTAACTTTGTACACCGATCGTATTTTTTAAACCCGCTGGCAGCCATCGGGGGAAAAAAGGCCCCTGCGAGGTCGAAGACCCAGGCTGCCAGTGAAAAAGAAAAAGGGCACGAACGCCAGTCACGAAGGACAAAAAAAAAAAAAAATCAAGCCAGGCTCCATACCGGTGTACCGAGTCGAAGGCGGGAAGAGGAACTGGTGTCGATCCAGTAAAAGAAAGAATTCTCAACTTTTTAAGCTTTTTCCACAGGGACACTGGGACAACGTCCGGAGGGCTCCGTGGAAAAAAGGAGACTAAGCAAGATGGCACCCTTGGTCGGGAAGGGGACCGCACATGCGTGATGCAGTTCCCAAAGGCTTTCTCTGAAAGGTGGGGATTTGCTCCGCACGAGGGCTCCATCGGCACCGACGTCATCCATATGTGAGGACTGACTTCCTGCTTGTTCCCGGAGAATATTTAATCCCTTTGCACATAGGCATCCAATTGGGCCCGCGTTTCCCGCCACTGGCGGCAGACACCCTTAGAGCCAGTCCGTGCATGTTCTAATTGTAGGTGTCTGACTTCCTCTTCTAAACGCTGAGATTCCCGAGCCCAAGCTTTCTTAGTTCAGGCCGCCTCGGCCAACAGGCAACCTCAAGCCATAGCCTTAAAAGCGTCCCAAACCCCCAGCAATGCAACCTCCCCAGTGTCATTTAGCTCAAAAAATTATTGAATAAATCGTCTATGATCCTGCACAGCAGAGTCCCAATGGAAAAATCTCCCGTCCAATCTCCACATTCGCCTCCGCTCCCCACCCAGATCACCAGGAAGGAAAACCCAGCTTGGAGCATGGTCCGACCATGTTAAAGCACTATGTCCCGCCTCCACTCCTCCATCCATCAGACGCTGATCTAGCAAAACATAATCAATACGCGTATGCACCTGATGGACTGGTGAGTGCATGTATAGCTTTTTTCCCCTCGATGGGTATCCCTCTAAACATTCCGCAGGTCCAAATCGGTCATGAATGTCAGTAGCGCTCGACTAGTCCCATTTCCCTCCCTCACATTCTTCCCCTTGGAATCCAAGTGTGGCACTATATGGGCATTGCAGTCCCCTCCCAAAATGATAGGCCTCTTCGCAAACTCTGCCAAGAGAACCTTCAGCCGCGCAAAAAGTTTTGCCTGGCCCTCATTAGGCGCATATATATTAGTCAAAGTGATGGAAATGTCCATCCAAGCGGGCATTCATAAGGAGCCAATGCCCCAGCTTGTCCTTCCTTACTTCCTCTACCCTTAGGGACAGAGCCTGGTGAAACAGCATGGCCACTCCACATTTTTTCCAGCCTCTCTCATCTGACACTACCCACACTTCAGAGTATGGTTTACATTTTAGCCAGCCTTGATTATTGCTATGGAGGTGCGTCTCTTGCAGGAACACTATTTCCCCCTTCAGGGATCTCAACTCTTTAAATAACAGCGAACGTTTTTGAGGAGAACTGAGGCCCTGTACATTGAAGGAGACCACTTTCAGCATAATATATCGTCCCCCCCCCCCCCTCCTTCTCTTGCCTCTTAATGGCTCCTGCCCCATGTATTCTGTCAGGACTTCAAACCCCATCATCTATTCAGTCATGTCTCACACCAACTGCCTCCCTCCCAACTCCCCCTTGAAAAAAAACAAATAGATCTCCATCCTCCCCATCCTATTGTTCTCAAACCCCTTCCCCAGACCCTCCCCCCCCCCCCGTATACCTCCACCCTCCCTCCTAGTCATCACTACTTGCCTGCCAACGTGACAGGTGTCACAGGGCTGCAGGCCTTACTATCTTCTGGTAACAAAAACAGTTTCCAAACCAAGTGTTTAAGGCAAAACAAAACAGGGCTTTATTCCCCTTCCCCCGAGGATATCACGTGCACAACAAAAGCATGGAAAACAAAACAGTTTTTCTCAAAGAAAAATATCTTCTTTTTCTTTGGTGTCTTACAGGGCTTTAACACAAGGACTTAATATCATCCGCAATACATAGGGTACAATCCATAGGAGTATATTCTGAAACACTGGAGTTACTTTCCCATTGCATATCCTCACATTCCCTGGGTGTTGAGTTTGGATTTAAACCTCCACAGCTGACTTTGTGAAAACCCCTCTCTGAGGATTCAGATACTTTACAGGGACACAGTTCTGTGCAAGTGGGTTTAAAAATACCTGTAGGTGTGGTGTTTCCTCTCCAGCTCTCCTTTTCCACCCACCGGTTGTTAGGGATTAGTTTATATCTTCCTGCAGATCTTTCTTGTCTTGTGCTCTGCTCTGGCCCTCCATTCCACACAGAGCTTCTAGCTTTCCCTCTCACAATGCTAGGCTCCCACCTGTGTAAATGCTGAGGTCTTTCCTCTGGCAGTGAGGACTGGGGACTTTCCTGCTCTTCTGGTCTGGGCAGCTTCCTAGCCACAGGTTGTGCCTTCCTTCTCCCTGGAGCACTGGCTTGTCTCCCTGGGCTGTAGTCAGGTTCCTTGTAGGAACTCCAGCTACCGACCATCTGAGCACTTCTCTTGCCACGTTCCTCTGAAGCCTTGCCTCTGCTGCTTCCTGTTCCAGTGACACGCCTACTGCTTCCTCTGTTCAGCAGGCTTCCCTCTCTGTGACCTCTGCCTCTCTGGTTACCGACCTCTGCTGGATCTCCGCCCTCTCCGACCCCTGTTGGATCTACCCAGCAGCTTTTATCTCCCTGTTCTCTGCCAGCTGACTGTGCTCTCTGGGACAGGTGATCATAATCAGTTCCTAAGCTTTCTACTACATCATAGCTTGGGTGTGGTAGTTCTACTCCTCTGTTCCTTTGCTTCTCCTGAGCTGCATATGCTGGCTGCTTCACAGATTCTAAGGTAAATTCCTCTTTTTTATCTATTTGCATGTGCTCTGTGTGAGCTTCTACGTCACACAGGTCATGGAATTGATGACCCAAAATCTAAACCACCCAAGTCCCCACTCTCACCCCAACCCTTACAACAGTAATCATCAGCCCTTAACATTTTCAAGTTACCGTAGTATCATAGTAAGAGAAAGAAAACACCAATTAGAAAAATGCAAAATATCCAGCCAATACACTTAGTCCAAGTAGTTACCCACTAGAAGGGTTTATCCACTTATAGCTCCACATCCTCAGCAGCCTCAGCTGTCAGCTCACCATGCAGCCACCATGTCTCCTGCGACAAGGTCTCTTTTTCTCCCAAATGTCAGTCACGCAGGATCATTCTACCCCTGAAATTTTTGAGCGTTTCTTACCACATGCTTCCATTTCAAGTGTTGGGTCTTGGGAGCCGCGGTCACCGGCGGTGCATTATCCTCCATGAGGCCAGCATGGCGGAGCGATCTCCATGCCTCAGAGTGATCCATTGCAGAAATGTTTTTATTCCCCAGCATAAAGTTCATTTGAAAAGGAAAAGACCATGAATAGTGAATCCCTTCTCTATTCAACACCTCTATGATTGGCTTCATCTCCCACCGGCGTACCAGCATGAAGGTCGAGAGGTCCTGGTACAGAGGGACAGTTGCATCTTGATACTGGACCATTTTCTTCTCATGGCCTCTCCGCAACAAGAGCTCTGCATCAGTATATCGCAGAAAGCGAGCAATGACATCCCTCGGCTAGCTATTGGGAGGCTTTTGCAATGCCCGGTGCACCCTTTCAATCTCCATATTAGCTCCACGAGACGAGAAATCCTCCGCTGTTAAAAGGCTGCAGGCCAATGCTCGTATCACCTCCATCAAGTTCTCTACTCACCTGCAGCCTCTGGTATGCCTCTGAAGCACACATTGTTTCTGTGTGCAAGATTTTCTATATCGTCAATATTATATGTAAGTTCCAGCACCTGGAAGTGCTGCCTGTCTGCTGTGCACTGCAAGTTCACCAAAGTTTCAGTATGGTCCTCCAGTTTAGTTTCCACGTCCTCCACTCAATGACCCAGCTCCTTAATATCTCCACGAAGCTTCACAATCGTAGTCATCACCTCCTCTCACATAGACCAAAACTCTGCAGCTAGTTCTTCAAAACCCCTCCGGAGTTCGCGTTGCAGAAGAGATTGCGTGGATTTTGATGAATGTCCCTGCTCTAGTTCACTTAGTGTCTCTTCCCCCGACTCTTCCAATGCCAGCCTCCTCGGGGGACAGCCATGCAGTCCAGTCTTACCCATCAACCTTTGTGAAGCGCATGGCTTTTCTTTTGCTTCTGGTCCCTTAATTTTTGTAGCCATTTAGTTCCAGCTCCTCCCAGCACCGTGAGGTACAGTTTTTAGTGATTCTCCAACTCAAATAGGCACTTTTTAAAGCTTTTTGCCTCCTCAAGGCGGTAGGGAGAAGTGCTTAAGGCACCATTTACCTCAGTGACGGCACCAGAGCACTATCAGAACTTTTAGCAGTTTGTAGTTAGTCTACTAGTAATTGAGCCAAGGAGAGCCAGAAACGTTCAAAATGTGGTAGAGAAAGTCCCACTCTTTGCCACTAGATGGTAATCCAATCCTACTAATTACACAGAGTTTTCCCGGGCAGCTGAAAGCAAAAAGATTATAACAGCAGCACAGAAATACTTGACATTATGCATGTCCACATTCAGGCAACAGAGAGAGAGACCGGATACAGCAAGCGTGAAGAGTTAACTGTTCAAAAGAATTCGCAGAGAGATTTCATTCAAGGTGGCAACCGGAAGTGCTCTGCAGCCGCCAGAAACATTCTCTTCCCGCTCATGAGAGGCAGTTCTGCGTTCCAGGGCGGCGTGGTAATGGCCGCAGCAGCACGGGGCCCCGAAATTGCAGCAAGGCAGCTGGACAGCACAGTAAGGGCACCACCAGCACTCCAATGCTCCTCCCCATACCAAGCTTTCCCCAATACAAGCATTGTGGAACCTCTGTCTTTTGGGGAAACTGCTAGGTACGTATGACCTAGATTGGCCAATGTTGGAAACAGGATACTGGGCTTGATGGACCTTGGTCTGACCCAGTATGGCATATCTTATGTTCTTATGATAAAGAAAGACTAAAAGATTTCTACATTACTATAATCCAGTGCCAACCGCCAGGCACATTAGGAACTACTACAAACACTGCCCATTTAGAACCCATAGCAAACCGGCTGTATCGTAACAGCACTACCAGGACTCACAAAGCACCATACTCTACCTATCAAAAAGCAACACTGCAAATATTAAACCAATACATTTCAGGGAATAACAATACATGACCTACTGGGGAAAGAGAACAAGTGGCAATGTCAAATAGAAACTACATAAGCAGAATACCTCAGCTCACTTACACATGCAGAACATAGACCATCACCAAACAAAGAACAAGGAATCACAATTTAGAAATAGGAAGACAATAATTAAACTGGGAACCCCAAACGCCAAACTTGGAATGTACAACACTGTAGAAATAAAACTATAAATTAATTTCCTCTTGTACTAAACAACGCACAGACGTTAATAAAGCGTAGTTACTCACCTGTAACAGGTGTTCTCCAGGAGCAGCAGGAATCAGTCCTCACTTATGGGTGACGTCGGCGCCGACGGAGCCCTCGCGGAGCAATTTTCCCCAGCTTTCAAAGAAAGCCTTTGGGAATTGCAGCGCGCATGCGCGGTCGTCTTCCCGCCCGAGGGTGCCATCTTAGCCAGTCAGATGACATAGCTAAAAAAGACAGCATAAAAATTTGCAAAAACAACATAAGCAGACGATTGCAACTCCAAGGGGAGGAGGGAGGGTAGTGAGGACTGATTCCTGCTGCTCCTGGAGAACACCTGTTACAGGTGAGTAACTACGCTTTCTCCAGGACCAAGCAGGAAGTCAGTCCTCACTTATGGGACTCCCAAGCTCAAGGCTACCGGAGACCCTAAGCACAAAAATGAGCTCCCTCTAGCTCAGCAGCACAGAAGGATAGAATCTTCGCTGAATTATCACCCACCGGTAGCCCACATCCGGGATGGAGGGTAGGAGTTGCTCAGACCTCAAAGAGATTACGGAGGACTGCCTGTCCGAAAGCACTGTCCCTACGGGACTCCCTCTCGAGACAGTAATGGACCGCAAAAGTCTGGCTCGAAGACCAAGTAGCGGCCCGGCAGATGTCTGCCAGCGGAACAGAGCGGAGGTAAGCCACTGACGTAGCCTTTGCCCGAACGCAATGAGCCGTGACTCGACTTTCTAAGGAGAGGCCGGCTGCCCCATAAGCCCAAGAGATACAGTCCGCAACCCATATGGACAGAGTACGCTTGGAGACCGGGAGCCCCAATTTATTGGGGTCAAAAGACACAAAAAGCTGAGCAGCTTTACGGTGCTCCCGCGTACGGTCAAGGTAGAAGTTCAATGCCCTTCTACAGTCCAGGGTATGGAGGACCGTTTCAGCTCGGCTGGAGTGTGGTCTGGGAAAGAAGGTTGGAAGTACCACCTCCTGATTGATGTGAAAAGGGGAGACCACTTTAGGCAGAAATTTTGGGTGAGTCCGTAGGACTACCCTATTCTTGTAGAACCTAGTGTAAGGGGGATCAGACACGAGGGCCTGCAATTCACTTACGCATCTAGCGGAAGTGAGGGCTATCAAGAACAGTGTTTTCCTAGACAGAAAACGGAGAGAACAGGTAGCCATAGGTTCAAAAGGCGGACAGGTGATCCGCTGCAAAACCACATTCAGGTCCCAGTCAGGCGCTGGCGGGCGCAGAGGTGGTTTAAGTAGAAGGAGACCTCGGAGAAACCTCGCTACGAGAGGGTCGTTTGAGAGAGGTCTGCCGTCCACCGGCACATGATGTGCTGAAAGAGCACTGAGGTGAACTTTGACGGAGTTGGACTTAAGTCCCAGATTAGAGAGGTGCAGCAAGTACTGCAAGATCACCGACACCGGGCAGGAGAAGGGATCCTGAGACTGTTGGGTACACCAGACTGCAAAGCGACGCCATTTAAGGGCGTAGCATTTGCGGGTAGAGGGCCGTCGCGAAGCCAAGACGACCTCCTCCACCTCCGCCGGCAGGAGAAGGGGAGCAAGGACTACCCTCTCAGCAGCCAGGCCATGAGGTTGAGAGACCTGAGGTTGGGGTGCAGTAGGGACCCCTGATCCTGAGTGAGGAGATCCGGTTGTACCCCCAGAGGGATTGGATCCTCTACCGCCAGTTGTAGCAGGAGCGGAAACCACGGCTGCCTGGGCCAGCGAGGGGCCACCAGGATCATGAAGGCTTTGTCTCGGAGAACTTTGAAAAGAGTCCGAGAGACTAGCGGGATGGGAGGGAAAGCGTACAGAAGGCTCCCCGACCATGAGATCAGAAAGGCGTCCGCCGCAACCCGAAGGGGGTGTGGCTGACGAGAGCAGAAGCGAGGAAGCTGCCGGTTGTGAGGACTGGCAAAGAGATCCACCGTGGGGAGGCCCCACCGGAGGAAGAGCTTCTGAACTACCAAGGGATCCAGACGCCACTCGTGCGGCTGGAGGACCCTGCTGAGTTTGTCCGCAAGGCAGTTTTCTTGGCCCGGGAGATAAACGCCTTTAGGAGAATGCCGTGACTGACGGCCCAAGAGCAGAGCTTCTGTGCCTCCCGGCAGAGGAGGAAGGAGCCCGTGCCCCCCTGCTTGTTCACGTAGAACATGGCAACTTGATTGTCCGTCTGGACAAGGACGGACTGGTGGGAAGTCAGGTGGGAGAAGGCCTTGAGAGCTAGGCGGATCGCCCTGAGCTCCAGGAAGTTGATCTGTTGAGCAGACTCCCACGTGGTCCAGAGGCCCTGAGTACGTGCCTCTTGGCAATGTGCTCCCCAGCCCAGGAGGGATGCATCGGTGGTCAGCACCCGGGTCGGCTGAGGTGACTGGAAAGGCATTCCGAATATTAGGTTCGGCTGCCGGAGCCACCACCGGAGAGACGAGATCAGCGGCTCGGAGACGCGCACTAGGTCTGCTAGGCCGCCTGCGGCTTGTCGCCACTGCTGGCGGAGACACCATTGAGCAGACCGCATATTCAGGCGGGCATTGGGGGTCACATGGACGGTGGAAGCCATATGGCCGAGTAGTCTCAGGAAGCGCCTGGCGGAGACCAGGGGCTGGCTGCGAAAGCGGTCGGCTAGGTCCATGAGCCGTTGAGCCCTGTCGAGCGGTAGGTACGCTCGTGCCTGAGGAGTGTGCAGCCTTGCGCCGATGAACTCGAGATCCTGTGAGGGGAGCAAAGTGGACTTTGCGAAGTTTATAACAAAGCCCAAGTGCTGCAGAAGAGTCACCGTGCGGCGCGTGGCATCGGTGACCTCCCGAGCGGACGCTGCTCTGATGAGCCAGTCGTCGAGGTACGGAAAGACATAGAGGCCGTGAAGCCTGAGATGGGCCGCCACGACCGCGAGGCATTTTGTGAAGACTCGCGGTGCGGAGGACAGGCCGAAGGGCAGTACTCTGTACTGGTAATGATTTCCTGCCACCACAAACCGCAGGTATTGGCGGTGGCTTGGGTGGATGAGGATGTGTGTGTAGGCATCCTTTAGATCCAAGGAGCATAGCCAATCTCCCTGCTGGAGGTAGGGCAGAAGGATTCCAAGGGTAAGCATTTTGAACTTCTCCCGCACAAGGAACTTGTTGAGGTTGCGCAAGTCCAGGATGGGTCTGAGGCCCCCTGTTCTCTTTGGTATCAGAAAATACCTGGAATAAAAGCCTTGACCTCTCAGGTGGTGTGGCACCGGTTCCACCGCCTGTTCCTGCAGAAGACCTGCTAACTCCTGAAGGAGCAACTCCCTGTGCAGAGGGGGTCGTGGAGGTTCTCCCGGAAAATAGGAGGGAGGAACCTGGTGGAAGTGGAGAAGATAGCCCTCTCGCACGACTTGAAGCACCCAGGCATCTGCGGTGATGCTGGACCACCTGTGGGCGAAGTGAACCAGCGGCCACCGGTGCTGGGAGGAACCAGCGGGGGGGGAAAGGCTATGCTGTGTGAGTCAAAAACCCCCACCCTGCTGAGCAGGGGCTGGTGGTGCAGGCTTGGGGGCTTGCTGCCTACGGGACCCGTTACCCCGTCCCTTGGCCTGCTGGCCCTGTTGGGGAGCTGCAGGGGCCTGATAATGGGGGTATTGTTTGTAGGCAGCCGCCTTCCTCGGGTAAAAGGACTTTTTCCCCGAGCCCTTCTTTTTCTGGGAAGGGGCGGAGGTCTTCCTAGAAAGCCTGGTCCTGGTGAGAGTCTCAGTCTCAATTTGCGCAGCCTTTTCCGCCATGGGTTTGCCAAAGAGGTTTTCGCCTCGGCAGGGGACATCGACCAACTTGTCCTGCACCCAGGGCTCAAGGTCTGACGACTGAAGCCAAGCCTGTCGGCGGGCACCGATGCCGGCTGCGGCCACTCGAGCCGATGCTTCAAAGCCATCATAGGCTGCTCGGGACATGAACTTTGAGCATTCCCGAATGCCAGTGGACAAGGCTAGGAACCTCCGCAAGGGTTCCTCGGACAGACCAGCGGAGAATCCGGCTAGCTCTTTAGCCAGATCCCGGAGATACATGCCCATGTATAGCTGGTAAGTCTGGACACGACATGCGAGCATAGAGCCCTGGAAACACTTCTTGCCAAGGCCATCCAGGTTACGGGCCTCCCTTCCAGGAGGCACCGAGGAGTGCATCTTCTGGCTCTTAAGACGATGCATGGCCGATTCCACTACCATGGAATGGTGTGGCAGCTGTGCCTTCTGAAAGCCAGGGCTCTTGCGGACTCGATAGATAGAATCGACCCGCTTGCTCAGGACCGGCGAGGAGGCCGGACTCTCCCACATGCGGAAGAGTAGTCGTTCCAGCATAGGAGGAACCGGTACAGTAAAGTGTTCCCTCGCGGGAGAGTCATACTGGAGGGCGTCGAGCTCTTCGGCTCGAGGCTCCTCCTTGGGATCCGCAGGGAAGGCCAAAGCCTTGGCCATATCCCTAACGAAGTCCGAGAACCGGGCATCCTCCGGGGGGGACTGCTTCCGAGGCTCGGACTCCGGTGAGTCCGATGGGACACACCGAGTCCGGAAAGAATCAGGTGACTCTTCCTCCTCAGACTCCCAGACCGACTCCGACGAGGACTCGGTGGGGTCGGCCCGGGCAGGGCGCGGCGCCAGCCGCCCCGACGCCGAGGGAGTCGGCGTCGGCGACCTCGGTCCCGAACGGGAGGCCGAGGGTGACCTCGACCGAGGATCGACTCGAGTTCTCATCGACTCGAGGATCGGCTCGGTCTCCGGGGTCGACTTGGACGTCGACGTCCCGGCGGTCGGGGCAGCGGCGCCAGCGAAGCCAGCGAGCAGTGCCCTCTGCTGGTCCATGAAGGCAGACAGTCTGCTCTCCAAGGCCGTCAACCTGAGTCCGAGCTCAGGTGACCCAGCAGCCCACCACTCGGGCCCCGACGGCGTCGGGCCCGACGTCGGCTGTCGCGGAGGCGAGTCCAGAAGGACCACAGGACTTACCCGGGCAGGCATCTCCGACTCCAGGCGAGGTCGCTTCGGGATGTGTTCCTTCTCCAAGGACCCGGGGCGGCTGTCGGGGCTATGCGACCTGGCCCTCGCGGAACTAGGAGCGTCCACCGACGTCGCCCTCGCGGGTTTCACCTTCCGACGATGGTCCCCGGAGGGAGAACCCCGGTCGGAGGAACTCCGGCGACGGTCCGAGCTGGAGCCTTTCGACGCGGAGGCCTCCGACGAGGTCCGGGTACGGCTGGGGTCAGCGAAGATTCTCTCACGCTGATGCCGCCGACTTCTCAACGCCTTTGAGGACATTTTGCTGCAGGGCCCACAGATCAGTTCCTCATGATCCGGGCCCAGGCAGCGGAGGCAAAAGTCGTGTGTGTCGGTTAGTGACATATTTCGGTCACACCGACCACACCGCTTAAACCCACTGGCAGCCATCGGGGGAAAAAGGGCCCCTGTGAGGTCAAAGGACCGGGCTGCCAGGGAAAAACGAAAACGAAAGCTGACTAAGTCAGAAAAACCGAAAAAAGGAAGAGGACTCGTGACCGGCGTCGCGAGTCCGGGCGGGAAAAAGATCGGCGTCGAGCCGAAGGAAAAAAGGATAAAATAAAGAAGAAAATCAACTTTTTCGCGGGGACAAGACGGGGACGTCTGTAGGGCTCCGCGGAAAAAAGAAGACTGGCTAAGATGGCACCCTCGGGCGGGAAGACGACCGCGCATGCGCGCTGCAATTCCCAAAGGCTTTCTTTGAAAGCTGGGGAAAATTGCTCCGCGAGGGCTCCGTCGGCGCCGACGTCACCCATAAGTGAGGACTGACTTCCTGCTTGGTCCTGGAGAAATCACAGTTACTTACCTGTAACAGGTGATCTCTGGGAACAGCAGGAATAAGTCTTCACATATGGGTACGTCGGTACTGACGGAGCCTGCGCGGGAACGCTCCCCAGCGTCCCAAAAAAGGAAAGCTTTTGGGAGCATCCCACAGCGCCTGCGCGCTGCCTTCCCGCCTTTCCTAACCGCCTCTCTCCAGTTCGGGTTTTAAAGCTGAGACAAAGAGAGAGAGAGAGAGAGAAGAGGAAAGATAGATAGAAAGATACAACTCCTAGGGGAGGTGGGTGGATTGTGAAGACTTATTCCTGCTGTTCCCAGAGATCACCTGTTACAGGTAAGTAACTGTGCTATCTCCAGGAACAAGCAGGAATGAGTCTTCAAATATGGGGACTCCCCAGCTAGAGATGTCTGGGAGATCCCCAAGGTTGTGAGACCCTCAGAAGGGCTCTACCTCCTCCCATGGATCTCAGGCATCCAACCAGGGATGGAGGGCAGGAGTTGATTAAGCATGGAACAGGTGTTTGAGAACAGCCTGACCAAACAAGGCATCCCGGCGGGAGTCCTTGTCCAAGCAGTAATGGGCTGTGAAAGTATGAACTGAGGCCCAGGTGGCCGCTCGACAGATCTGGTCGATGAACACAGAATTTAGATGAGCCATAGAGGTTGCCATGGCCCTCACATTGTGAGCTGTGACATGGCCCTCCAGAGAAAGGTTCTTGCTCCGATAGGCGAAAGAAATACACTGAGCAATCCAATTGGACAGTGTTCTCTTAGAGACTGGAAGGCCAAATGAGAGGGATCAAAAGCAACAAAGAGTTGAGAAGACTTTCTATGTTGCTGTGTCCTTTGTAAGTAAAAGGCAAGAGCCCTCTTACAATCCAGGGTATGAAGATTCCTCTCTGCACTTGATGCATGAGGGCCTGGAAAGAAGACAGGTAAGTACACCTCTTGGTTAAGATGAAAAGGTGAGACCACTTTAGGCATAAAGTGTGGATTGGTCCTAAGGACTACCTTATCATGATGGAACCTTGTATAAGGTGGATTAGCCACTAAGGCCTGCAGCTCACTGATGCGACGAGCCGAGGTGACTGCAATAAGAAAGATAACTTTCCAGGAAAGAAATTTCAAGGAGGTAGTGGCTAAGAGTTCAAAGGGAGGCTAAATGAGCTGACCAAGAACCAGATTCAAGTCCCATGCCACTGGAGGTGGTCTAATGGGAGGTTTAGTTAAAAGAAGGCCTCTCATGAATCTTGCAATAAGAGGATGAGAGGAAATAGGTTGTCCATTGAGAGGCTTGAGAGATGCTGCAATAGCACTCAAATGGACCCTTACTGAATTCGTTTTGAGGCCTGCATGGGAAAGATGCAGGAGATACTCTAGTAAATTCAAAGGTATTGCTAGAGGGTTAAAACCCTTCTCAGCACACCAAATGGTAAACCTTTTCCATTTAAAAGCATAGGAGAGGATCACGTGTGCACATGAGCGGGTGAGGAGCGTTTCCTCGCAGCGCTCCCGGGTCCCCCCTGAAAATCTTTGAAAAAGTCGGCAACAGAGGCTTGCAAACGGTGCCTGTATAACAGCATCGGGGGCCTGAGTGCAGAAGCAACAACTATAAGGCGGGTCTCGCAGGAGGCGGCATGAAAACGGCCGCGAAGAAGGAGAAGGCTGCTGTTGTAAGGGAAGGCAAGATGGCGTCTTCGGCCAGAGGCCTGGTGGCAGCGAGCTCTCCCGGGCGGGAAAGCACTGATTCGGGACCGGATGAAGTGGCTCACGAAGTCGTTAAGCTACTCGAGCCTAAATTCGATGTTGTAATGAAAAAGCTAGAAGAGATGAGTGAGGTGTTTAATGAACACAATCGGAGACTGGAGGAGGTGGAACATCGAGTGGAGGTTCTGGAGGAGGATGAGCTGGCCCTTGAGAGAGCTAACCAGAAACATCAGAAACAAATTGCTGAGCTGTTACTGAAGGTCGATGACCTAGAAAACTGCTCACGCCGAAACAATCTCAGGTTGGTGGGAGTGCCTGAGTCTTGGACTGGGAGTCAACTGTTTACTTTATTTGAGGAATGGCTGCCTAAAGAGTTGGGTCTCACCTCCTTACTGGGCAAAATATGCATGGAGAGGGCCCACAGATTAGGGCAGCCTGGAGTTGGGAATAGCAGGCCGCGACCGGTGTTGGCGAAATTGCTGAACTTTCAACACAAAGTCTTGTTACTGCAGGCGTATCGCAAACGGCGGGACCTGAAAATGGACAATGCCCAGATTCTCCTTTTCCCGGATTACTCAGCTGTATTGGCGGCGAAGCGCAAAGAGTTTTCACCACTCTGCAGTGACTTAGTTAAAGCAGGCATAAAGTTTGCGCTCTACTACCCTGCAGTGTTGAAAATCTTTTACAAAGGTGCTGTGCATACGTTCGAAAGGGTGGATGCGGCGAAGAAATTTGTGTCTGACTTGGGAGCTGAAGGAGCGCCGACGCAGGTTTGATTGGCTGTGAAACTGCCTGGAGGACGGTGTGCCATCCTGGAGAAGCTGGGAGAACGTACGGCTGTGCACTGGAGGCGAGAAAGGACATTACCTAGCAAGTGCAGGCCTCTTTGCCCTGATGTGCCTCCTGAATCTAAGGGGGTGACCTGGAGGTGCATGTATTGTGATCTCACTCCCTTCGGGGGGTGTCCCGCTTAGGCGGGATTTGCTGATGTTTGTATGTACAGAGTTATGGGGGAGCGGGGAGGGGGAGTGTCTTTTTGGGAAGATTGTAAAAGTTAAGGATGTTATGTTGTGTGGTTGGATGAGGGGGGTGGGTGGGTGTTTGTGTGTGGGGGATCTTGGGGAGCCTTGGGTCTTGGGAATTTGTTTTGGGAGGGGTGGTGTAGTAGGGGAGGGATGGGTGGGGGGGGACGGGGTGGGGAAGGGGGGGGATAGGGGTGGGGGAATTTTTGAAGTGGTGTAGGGTTATTATTACATCCGGATCCTTGAAATGTGGGCGCTGGCCATTATCCTTTTGTGGTGGGAGCACCGGGCTTCTTATTAACTCCGAGGGCGAGGCTGGGCGCCACTCGGAGCTCGAACAGTTCTGCTTTGAATTGAGGGACCCCTTTCCTTTCTTTACATGTCCAATATTAAATTAGTGTCCTGGAATGTTGGGGGACTTGGCTCTCCTGTAAAGCGAACTCAAGTCTTACAATCGTTAAAGCGAAAGGGAGTTCACATTGCCCTATTGCAGGAGACACACCTCAGTGAGTTGGAACACCGGAAGTTGGTACGCGACTGGGTAGCGGAGGCACATGGGGCTTCCTCGGGAACCAAAAAGGCGGGAGTGGTGGTGTTAATTAAAAGAGGCCTTCCTTTTGAAGTAAAGCATGTGCAAGCTGACCCCGGGGGGCGTTATGTTCTTCTTTCTGCACGGCTTTACAATGAGGATTGGTGGATAGCGAACATCTATGCCCCCAATGTGTATGACCATGCATTCTTTAAGCTGCTCCTGGGGTTTGTGGACAAAGCGGGGAGAGACAAATTGATTTTGGCGGGTGATTTTAATTGTGTGCATGACCCCTTCCTGGATAAGTCTTTGAGAGGGGGGGAGACCCTGCAGATGCGTAGAGGAGTGGGATACCTATGCCGTATGGGCGACTTAGTGGACATTTGGCGACTCCTTCACCCAGGGTCCCGGGAGTACACTCACCAATCACGCGCACATAAAACCTGGTCACGTATCGATTATATTTTGGTGGGAGTGGGAGGGGTCTCCAAGGTGCTTAAAGCTGAAATAGAGCCGGTGGCAGTGTCGGATCATGGTATGGTCTGGATCTTATGGGAGTGTCAGGGAACGACGCAGCGGCGCTGGCGTTTTCCCAATTATCTTGGTGACGACTTGGCCTTCCGTGCCTATTTGGAACAGCAATGGGACGACTACACGTTGCATAATGACACGCCGCAATGCTCTCCCGTTCTGTTCTGGGAAGCTAGTAAGGCGGTGTTGCACGGTGCCATTGTCTCCTACATGGCTAGAAGGCGTAAGCACTTAGATCGCAGTATCCTAGTTTTAGAACGCAGCCTTCAGGGCTTGCAAAGGCGGGCAGGTAGTGGGAGAGATGGAAGTGCCCAACGTGATTATACTAGAGCATACATGGCTCTAAATGAACTGCTGCAGAGACGGGCTTTACTGTCCCTTCAGTATTATAAGCATCAACTTCATAGGTATGGCAATAGAACTGGCCGGTTGCTAGCTCGGTTGGTGCGTGATCCGGGGGGGTGCCCGTTTTATACCGGTGCTTAAAGACACTGAGGGTAGATTGCAACATCAGCCTCAGAAAATAGTGCAGGGGTTTCGAACGTTTTATGAACGCTTGTATAGTGAAGAGAACCGGGACTACGCAAAGGGTAAAGCCTTTCTGCAGGCTCTGCATTTACCCCAGGTAGCTGCTGATGACTTGCTTAGTCTTAACGCGCCATTGACGGTGCGAGAGATTTTGCAGGGCATTAAGAGGGGGCAGTCTCATAAAGCACCCGGACCAGATGGCTTTAGCGCTGAGTACTACAAGATGTTGGCACACAAGGTGGCCCCTTCTATGGTGGTAATGTTCGATCAGGTGCGGCAAACTGGAGAATTTCCCAGAGATATGCGCTGCGCTGATATCTCTGTTATTCCTAAACCGGGAAAAGACAAACTGGAACCAGCTTCATATCGCCGATATCACTAATAAATTGTGATATGAAGATTTTAGCATCGGTACTGGCAGGAAGATTGAATCCCATTCTCCCATCCTTGATAGCAGATCGGCAAGTAGGTTTTGTTAAAGGTAGGGAAGCCACTAGGAACATTGCGAGATTGTTGCTGGCCATGGGGTATTGTCAGCGCACACAGCGGGACCTGCTCCTGGTCAGTCTGGACGCCGAGAAGGCGTTTGATAGGGTGGCGTGGGAATACCTATGGGACGCGCTTGCGGGTTTTGGTTTGCAGGGCGAGTACATTCAGTGGCTCCAGGCTTTATATCGCTGCCCCCTGGCTAGAGTGGTGACTAGTGGGGCTGCCTCTGATAGTTTTGCTCTGGAGCGTGGAACTCGGCAGGGATGCCCGCTATCCCCGCTACTATTTGTACTTTCGCTAGAACCATTGCTGTGTGCAATACAGGGTGATGCAACCATTTCGGGAGTCATTCTTGGGGAGAGGACCTGAAGGTCAGTGCTTTCGCTGATGATATGCTTCTCTGTCTCACGGACCCGCCGTCATCACTGGCCCGTGTGCTGCAGTTGATTGGTGAATTTGGGGAATTCTCTGGCTTAAAAATTAATACTTCTAAATCGGTGGTTCTCGATGTAGATGGTCGCGTTCGGCTGAAGTGGCAAGGACCCTTTCCGCTGGTTTGGGCGGACGGGCAGATCCGATATCTAGGGATACAGCTGCCGGAACGCCCTGAAGATCTTTATCGGGTCAACATCCCTGGGCTGTTGGCCCGGATGGCACAGACCTTGGGTGGATGGAGAGATTTACCGTTGTCTCTACGGGGAAGAATCGCGTTGTTTACAATGGTTGAACTGCCACGTTGGCTATATGTTCTTCGCTTGTTGCCACTTTGGATCTTGGATAAAGATTGGCGGATCCTGGAGAAATCTTTGCGTGGTTTTCTGTGGAAGGGGAGGAGGGCGAGGATCCCACTGAGAGCGCTGATGGCCCCGCGGGAAGAAGGGGGACTGAGGCTGCCCTCCTTGCGGCAATATAATCTTCGCTATTTGCTCAGACATGTGGAGGCGCTTGTGCAGGAAGGGGGCGGCTGTGCTCCGCTGCCACAAATGATGGAATTGTGTGCACCGTACCACTGCTTATATATGCTGCACGTGCGTTCCCACCGCGGGACCTGTGAGGAGCTTGGCTACGGTCGGGACTATCTAGCTGCTCTCCGGGCTGCATGGCGCAGTTTATGTGCCCGGTTTGGCTGGGACTGGCGCGCCTCTGAATTGCTACCCCTGGTGGGTAATCCGGGCTTTGCACCTGGTCTTCCCGTTTATAATGTCTTCCAGGGATGGGCGAAGAGAGGGATTCTATGCATTGGAGATCTATTCGTTGAGGGTGGGAGAACCCTAGAGAGTTTTCAAGTATTGCGAGATCGCTATTTGTTGCCCAAAGAGGACTTCTATGGTTACTTGCAGGCGCGCCACTATATAAATAGCTTAGGAGACATAGCTGGGTTGGGAGCGGTGGGTGGCTCTCTGCGGCATGCATTGGGAGTCTGGACTGCACCTTCGAGGGAGGGGAGTGAATACCGGGCGCTACTTACGCCCACGGGGAGTCCTGACCTTCTTTTGAGACTCTCCGAACAATGGGGTAAGGATGGGATGGCCGAGATGTCTGTGGTAAAGCTGAGGGAGGCTTTTCAAGCGATCCCATGAGGTCCGCTGGGGGTACTGCTGCAGGAGATCCAATATAAATTTCTCTGGAGAGCATACACCACTGATGCATGGGCATTTCGGGCTGGGCTGCGTGATTCTCCTGTGTGCACCTGGTGTGGGGTCAGTGTGGGCACTCTGTTACATAAATTTTGGAGCTGCCCCTTGGTGCAACCATTATGGGGAGCTGTTTGCAACAAGTTGGCTGGGTGGCTGGGATCTCCCATAGTGCGGAGCCCGGAGGCTTGTGTGTTTCTGTGTTGGGAGGGTGCAGAAAGGGTGGGGGTGGGTAAAGTGCGGCCCTTCCTGCAGCGTGCCTTCCTACTTGTGAAGAAGGTATTATTGCAACACTGGGTTGGGTTGCCTCCGCCGGGAGTCTCTATGTGGGAGCGAGCCCTGTTAAATCTGCTGTATATGGAGAAACTAACAGCGAAACAGCAGGGAGGCAAGCACTGGGATGCGTTTTTGGAGCTGTGGGCGCCACTGATTGACGCGCTACCAGCTGCAGAACGGAGTGGGGTGTTAAATGTGTAGAAGATGCCCATTGTGGAATGTGGTTATCCTGGTTGTGTTATTCCCCTTGGTTGTGACTGTGGGATGCTGAGCCGGGAGTAGTAGGACATTTGGGAAGGTCTTTGGGGAGGCCCAGGGTGAGTGGTCGAATGCTGGTGCTCATACCTAACCCCGGGATTTATTTTCTTATTTCCTTTATTCCCTTTCCTCTCTGATGTCCTGGCAGTAGGGTGATATTTTATTACAGGCTAGGATCTAAGATTGCTTTCTTTCTTTCCTTCTTCTGTTGGATGATGCCCATGAATCTGTGTTTAGGTGGAAGGGTGGGGGGGGGGTTAGCTAGGGGAACTATAGGGGAGGTTTAGAGGGGGGGGGGAAGAATTATGTTGTATTTTGACTGCTGATATGGCTTTGTGGGTATCTGGAATAGTTTGTTTGGTTGGGCAAGGGTTACTTTATACAGCATTGTATTGTTTGGTTGTATAATATTGTTTCGCTGTACAGTATTGCTTTGCTTTACATTGTACTGATATTTTTGTGTCCTGTTCCCCTATGTTTATCATGATTGTTGCATATTTAGTATTTAGTACAGTGGCGGTCTTTGGCCTTGGGGATAACTGATGACTTCTGCTTGTATTTGTGCTGTTTTTTATGTATAAAATGAATAAAAATGATTTGAACTAAAAGCATAGGAACGCCTAGTAGAAGGCTTTCTGGAAGCATGAAGGATATCCCTCACTTGCTGAGACAGATGCCAATCTTGAAAGTCTAAGCCTTCAGCAACCAAGCCCTGAGATGGAGAGATTGGGGGATTGGGTGCCACAACGTTCCCCCCTCCTGAGACAGGAGATCTGGAGCAGATCCCAAGTCCAGGGAGGGAGCTTGAGAGAGATGCAGGAGTAGAGGGTACCACACTTGGCGTGGCCATCGTGGAGCTATAAGGATCATAGTCCCTCGATCTCGCTGAAGCTTGAACAGGGTCTTGGGAATTAGAGGAATGGGTGGAAAGGCTTATAGGAAGTCTTGACCCCAATGAAGGAGGAAGGCATCCTTGGCCTGAACTCCCTGACACGGAATTCTGGAACAGAATCGGGGAAGTTTGGCATTCCACGGACTTGCAAAGAGGTCTATGTCTGGGGTTCCCCAAATTTGAAAGATTCTGACTATCTGGTCCATATGAAGGGACCATTCGTGTGGAAGCAGAACTTGACTGAGTCTGTCTGCCCAAGAGTTTTGAACTCCTGGAAGGTATACTGCCAGAAGATGAATTTGATGCTCTCTGGTGAAGGCCCACAATCTCAGAGCTTTGTTGCAAAGCGACAGAGAGCCAGTCCCTCCCTGCTTGTTCACATAGAACATGGCTACTTGGTTGTCCGTGTGAATGAGGACTGTCTTGTAGCTGAGCAGGATATGGAAGACTCTGAGAGCCAGGAAGATTGCTCTGAGCTCTAAGATGTTGATATGTGGAGAGGTCTCCTGTGGGGACCAAATGCCCTGGGTGGAGAGGTCGTGAAGATGAGCTCCCCAACCCTTTGGAGAGGCATCTGTTGTAAGGGTTGCTTGGGGTAACAACTGTTGGAAGAGGGACCCCTGCAACAGATTTTGAGTGGACTTCCACCACTGGAGAGACCAAAAGAGGCGCCTGGAGGTTGCTATTTTGTCTGACAGACCCCCTGATGCCTGGGTCCATTGGGTGGACAAAGTCCATTGAGCTGCCCTCATGTGAAGGCGAGCATAAGGGACCACATGCACAGTGGATGCCATGTGGCCTAGCAGTTGTAACATCTCTCGAGCAGTTAAATGGGTTTTTAACTGAATCTGGGAGGCTAACTGCACTAAGCGTAGGCAACGGGCCTGGGGAAGATAGGCCCTTGCAGTTGTGGTATCCAGCAAGGCCCCTATGAACTCTAGAGACTGAGTAGGGGTGAGTTAAACATAGAAACATAGAAACATGATGACAGAAAAAGACCACAAGGCCCATCTAGTCTGTCCTTCCATAACAACAACTACAACAGTCCACTTTTTACCTTTAGAGATCCTCTGTGTTGGTCCCATGCTTTTTTGAATTCAGTTACTGTCCTCATCTCTACCACCTCCACTGGGAGACTATTCCACGGATCCACTACTCTTTCCGTAAAGAAATATTTCCGCATATCACTCCTGAATCTATCTCCCTTCACCCTCATCCCATGTCCCCTCGTCGCAGAACTTGCTTTCAATTGAAAGAGGCTCTCTCCCTGAACATTTATGCCACGGAGGTATTTAAACATCTCAATCATATCACCTCTATCCCACCTTTCCTCTAAGATCCTTAAGTCTGTCCTCATATGCTTTATAATGAAGACCACTAATCATCTTAGTAGCAACCCTCTGTACCGACTCCATCCTGTTCACATCCTTTTGAAGGTGCGGTCTCCAGAATTGCACACCATACTCCAAATGAGGTCGCACCAAAGACTTATACAGAGGCATTATCACCTCCCTCTTTCTGCTAGCCATTCCTCTCCGTATGCACCCAAGCATCCTTCTAGCTTTTGCCGTCGCCTTTTCTACCTGTTTAGCTACTTTAAGATCATCGGACACAACTACGCCTAGGTCCCGCTCTTCTTTAGTGGACAAAAGTACTTCACCTCCTATGCTGTATTGCTCCCTTGGATTGCTGCAGCCCAAATGCATGACCTTACATTTTTTAACATTAAATCCCAGCTGCCAAATTCTAGACCATTCTTCAAGCTTAGCTTAGTTGGGACTTTGGAATGTTTACCACCAGTCCCAGAACATGCATTGTGCAAGTTAGGGAAGTCTGGGCCTCTGACTGGGATGGAGCTCGGATGAGCCAGTCATCCAGATATGGGAATACGAATATTCCTAGAGTGCGTAGGAATGCAGCTACTACTGCCATGCATTTTCTGAACACTCTTGGAGCAGAGGCCAGACCAAAAGGAAGTACCCTGTATTGGTAGTGCTTCCCTTGATAAAGGAACCGAAGGAACCTTCTGTGTGCTGGATGGATGAGTATATGGGTGTACGCATCCTTGAGATCTAGAGAACAAAGCCAATCCTGACTCTGAAGGTATGGAAGGAGAGTACCTAGAGAAATCATTTTGAATTTCTCCTTGCATAGAAACTTGTTCAATTCTCTGAGATCTAATATGGGTCTGTAACCCCCTGTTTTCTTTGGGATAAGAAAGTAGGGGGAGTAGAACCCTGAGCCCTGTTGAAGAAGGGGTACTTCTTCTATTGCCCCTTGGGCAAGAAGGGTAGTAATCTCTTGACCGAGGTGGTCGAGGAGAGATGTTCGAGAATTGAACTGTCTCACCATGGTGTGAGGAGGAAGGTTTGAGAAATGAAGTTTGTACCTTTCCCTTATGATGGAGAGGGTCCATTGCTCTGCTGTGATTTGTTCCCATCTGGGAGCAAAGTAAGCTAACCTTCCTGGAATGGTGAGAGGCTCTGGTTCTGCTAGAGCCAGAAAGGCTAAGTTCTCTAGCTGCAAGTCAAAGGCCCTGAGGAGGCTGAGGCTGTTGGGCTACAGGAGTCCTTGCAGCCTTAGGCTTGGCCTGTTTAGGTTGTTGACGCTTTGCAGCAAAACGACCTGCAGAAGATGTCTGTTGACCATAAACAGGATAATATCTTCCCTTCTTGGGAAAATATGGCTTTTTGAACAACCTCTTCTTGACAGGATTAGAGGTAGACTTTGAAAGCCTATCCAAAGCAGAATTTTCTGCATCCATCTGTGTGGCCTTTGCCTGCCAATCCTTGCCAAAAGGTTTTCACCTGTACAAGGAAGATTTCCCAATCCATCTTGGACCCAAGGTTCCAGATCAGAAGCTTGTAACCAAGCAATTCTGCGTGCACCTATGGCAATAGCCGAAGCTCTGCTGGCACCCTCAAAAGAGTCAAAGGCTGCACGGTTGGAAAATTTGGAAACATCTTGGGCATGCTTAAGCCAAGTGAGAAAACTCTTCCCTCTTATCTTCTGGAAGAAAAGGGAGGAAAGTTTGCAGATGATCTGTAACTTCTTTTAGAAACATCCCCATATAGAGACTATAGGAGTTGATTCTGGCAACAAGCATACTGGCTTGAAAGATTTTTCTGCCAAAAGCATCTAAGGTTCTACATTCTCTCTCTGGAGGAGTAGAAGAGTGCATTTTTGCACTCCAGCATTTTCATGGCAGACTCCACCACAATAGAGTGGTGAGGAAGCTGAGTCTTATGAAACCCAGGTCAAGGCGGGACACGGTACATGGTGTCTAGCCTACGAGAGTGGGAAGAGATAGTAAGAGGGGTCTCCCATATGCCCAACATGTGATCATAAAGGATCTCATGAACTGGCAAAGTGGCTGCCTCTTTAGGAGCCTTGGGATACTGCAAAATATCCAACTTTTTGGCTCTAGACTCTGACTCAGGGGCCACTGAGATAGAGAGCCCCTTGGCCACTTCTCTTATAAATTCCTGAAAAGACAAGTCCTCTGGAGGAGACATTCTTCTTTTTAGAGAAGAAGGCTCTTGAGGAAGGAGTACCGATGCTTCGACAGAAACCTCCGATGCATCAGAGTCTTCGGAGGAATCGAAGTATCGCCTGTCTGGATGCTCCTGTAGAGCCCGATACGCGTACCGAGTGGTATCGACATCGGGAGTGATCGGTACCGGTTCGGTACCGATAGGCATCATCGGACAGGGTACCGGTGCAGTCGACACCGAAGCCTATGTTGATGCAATCGGTACCGGCACCGGAACCGAAATCGGTGCCGGTGCCGGTACCGGCAATGGAGCCTGTTGCGGTACCAGCGGCGTCGCAGCTCAAATGAATGCCGTGATGGCCTGCTGCATGGTCAGAATATTCTGATCCATCAACGCCATCAATGTCTGGAAGTCGGTACCGGCAGATTCCACCGGTACCCCAGAACATTGTGACAGGTGATCGGTCGAGGCCGTGCCATCGATGTCAACCTGTGACCCCATAGGAGGAGCTTTGGAAGCCAGAGCTTCCCACCGGGGTACTTTTGCCGGTGCAGGATCCTCGAGGGCAAGCCCGAAGGCATCTCGATGCTTAGAGGGAGATCTACCCTTCGAGGACCGGCTGGATTTATGTTTGGTTACCTGAGATCCATAGGAGGAAGCAGCAGCTCTGGATGACGTTGATGCCACCGAAGCTGCATCAGAGGGAAACAGGGTATTGAGCTTAGCTGCTCGGTTCTGTAAACCTCTCTTAGACATCATGGAGCAGGACGCACAATCCGTGATGGAATGGTCAGGACCCAAACATTTAAGACACCAGTCATGGGTGTCGGTAGCAGAAATGGTACCGCTGCACTTAGTGTATTTTTTAAACCCGGAGGCGGGCTTTTCCATGAGGAAATTTCTCTTAGGCCTAAGGTCCAAAGAGACAAAAACATACACTAAAGTGGAACGGAAGAATTATTATTTTTTTTTTTAAGAAAAGAAAGAAAAGACCGGCGGTACCGGTCCGACGTCGAAGAAGGCAGACGCGCGACCAAAGAAATAAAATGAAATAAAGAACTTCTTCAGCGGTGACAGGAACACGACCTGCTGGCTCCGCGGAAAAGAACTGGAGAGAGGCGGTTAGGAAAGGCGGGAAGGCAGCGCGCAGGCGCTGTGGGATGCTCCCAAAAGCTTTCCTTTTTTGGGACGCTGGGGAGCGTTCCCACGCAGGCTCTGTCGGTACCGACGTACCCATATGTGAAGACTCATTCCTGCTTGTTCCTGGAGATTGCACATATCCCAGAGCTGACATATTCCAATTAATGAATTCAAAATAAAGAGATATTTTTCTAACTTTTGTGCATTTTTTTTTCAGTTGCAATTGCTCCAGCCACTTTTTTCTGGTTTCTTTGTGTCTTCTGCTAACTCTCCATGGTCTGCTATCCATTTGTCCTCTCTTCTGGTTTTTTTTTCCATTCTCTCTCTACAACTGCTTTAACATACTAATCTTTCTCCTTTTGCTCTTTCCTCATTCCTATTTCATCCACTCAAATTTTACCCCTCCATCCTCAATCCCCACTTACTCTCCCAATACCCAGCCAATTGTAAATTTTTCTTCCCTCCCACACAAAATATTTTCCCCTTTCCATTTCACTCTCCCAGCCCCATCCCATTCTAATCCTCCCCCAACATCAGCTCCCTTCTAGTTCCAGCCCCATCCAGCATCCGCTCCCTTCTAGTCCCCGCATCAGTCCATTTCCAGTCGTAGCCCCCCATCAGCCCATTTCCAGTCCTATCCTAGCCCCATCATCAGCCCATTTCCAGTCCTAGCTCTCCCATCCATTTCAGGTCCTATCCGAGCCCCTCCATCAGCTCATTTCCAATCCCAGTCCCCCAACCATTTCTAATCCTTTCCTAGCCCCACCACCAGCCCATTTCCAATCCTAGCTCTCCTCCACTCAGCCCATTTTCATTCCAAGTCCCCCTCCCCATCAGCTATTTGCAGTTCAAGCCCCCCTCCACTCAGCCCATTTCCAGTCCTAGCAATCCCCCCAGCCCATTTCCAGTCCTAGTAACAATCCCCCCACAGCCCATTTCCAGTCCTAGTAACCCTCAGCCCATTTTCAGTCCAAGCACCCCCTTCTCCCCTCCTGAAGAGCCACGTGGCTAGCTAGGAGGGAGCCCGAGAGGCCCCGGCTCACCTCTACAGCTGCCGAAGTAAAGCACGCCTTTTCCCTTCACTTCAGCAGCTGTACTGATGTTTAGAACGCTGCCGCACTGAGGTCAAAGGGAAGTTCCTGTTTCCTGCGCTCAGTGTGGCAGCATTCTAAATGTCAGTACAGCTGCTGAAGTGAAGGGAAAAGATACGCTTCACTTCGGCAACTGTTAGAGGGAGCCGGGGCCTCTCCGGCTCCCTCTAAAGCCGCCCTGCCTGCCGCCAGTTTTCAGGATGCTGTTTGCGCGGAGCCCACTGAAACGTGGGGCCCTGTGCAAACATTCTTGCTCAATGGACGGGCCGGCCCTGGGCACAGCATCTCTTGAGCTGTGACCACTGTGTGGCTTCTTTATAGCATAGGCCAGCTCAATGAGATTGATAGGAGTGGAGAAGTGGCCTAGTGGTTGGGACAAGGTACTTCAGGCCGGAAGGTCGGGGGTTCAAATCCCAATAGAGGACAGCAACCTTGGGCCGGAAGGACTGGGGTTTCTAGTCCCACAGGTGCTCCTTGTGGTCTTGGGCAAGCCACTTAACCCTCCATAGCCCATGTTCCCTGTAAAATAGTTATCTCCAAGTTATAATGCCCTGTTCAATGTAATTTCAGTTTGTTCAATGTAAACCGCACTGATGCAGAATAGCACGGTATAAAAGAGAATGTAAATAAATAGGCACAAGCTTTTCTCCCACAGGATCATTCTGACGAGTGTCTAGAAGTGCCCCGATTAATTTGAGCTGCAGGATGGCACCAGGTGGGATTTGGGGAAGTTTTTTTAAAAATCCCAGACTTTGGAGCACTGTGACGGTGCAATGAAGAGCTAGTTTTACCTCTTCTGGGGATTCTCCCCTTATTAACGGATCATCTAAGTAGGGGAAGACAAATATCCCCAAAGTAGAAAGGTAGCCTGCGACCACTGCCATGCACTGTGAATACTCGGGACACAGATGCTAGCCCGAAGGGAAGCACCTGATACTGGTAGTGGGTTTGCTGAACCCGGGACTGCAAATATCTTTGTAGAGGGTGGATCAGCAAATGAGTGTATGCCTCCTTGAGGTCTAGAGAAAGAGTAGTTACTCACCTCTAACAGGTATTCTCCAGGAGCAGCAGGAATCAGTCCTCACATATGGGTGACATCGACGTCGATGGAGCCCCTGCGGAGCATTTCCCCAGCTTTCTATGAAAGCCTTTGGGAATACTGCACGCATGCGCGGTCCCCTTCCCGCCTAAAGGTGCCATCTTGCTCAGTCAAATGACATAGCTAGGAGACAGCACATAAAAATGTAAATTAAACTATGTACAACTGCAACTCCCAGGGGAGGAGGGAGGGTTGTGAGGACTGATTCCTGCTGCTCCTGGAGAACACCTGTTACAGGTGAGTAACTACTCTTTCTCCAGGACCAAGCAGGAAGTCAGTCCTCACATATGGGTGACTCCCTAGCTCTGGGCTACCAGGAACCCAGGCTGAACAAGAGAACTCCCTCTAGTCCCAGCATCAAAGAAAGGCTTCTCACTGAAAGAACCTCCACCGGTAGCCCAACGGAGGGCTGGAGTTGCCTAAACCTCAAAGAGATTCCGGAGTACTGCCTAGCCAAAAGCACTGTCCCTATGGGACTCCCTCTCCAGGCAGTAATGGGCTGCAAAAGTCTGGCTTGAGAACCAAGTTGCAGCCCTGCAGATGTCTGCCAACGGTACAGAGCGGAGATGAGCTACTGAGGCAGCCATTGCCCTGACACGGTGGGTCGTGACCCGACCCTGCAAGGGAAGGTCAGCCGCCCTGTAAGCCCAGGTGATACAGTCTGCCACCCAGATGGACAAGGTACGCTTGGACACAGCTAACCCCAAATTATTAGGGTCAAAAGATATGAAGAGCTGAGTAGCCCTTCTATGTCCCTGTGTATGGTCAAGGTATAAGGATAAGGCCCTTCTACAGTCCAGGGTATGCAGGACTGCCTCAGCCTGGCTTGCATGAGGCCTAGGGAAGAATGTCAGAAGAACCACCTCCTGGTTGAGGTGGAAAGAGGAGACAACCTTTGGGAGGAACTTAGGATGAGTCAAGCTTCAGGTGAACAAGGTATATTACACGTATTAGGTACAGTTTTATTAGTATAAATATCCATAGCAACCCTTAGTAAGTAAAGAACTTAGATCTAAACACAAACTTAAAACTAAGATGCAGACAGCAGTCCAGCAGCGGGATGGGGGCTTTCCAGTCTTTTGCATTGAGTGTCACATGTATGATTTTCTCCCAGTTGGTGAGAGGTCTTACGTGTGCACTAGGTGCAAGGAGCTCTTTGCTCTCAGGGAACGAGTCCGTTCTCTAGAGGCTAGAGTAGCAGACTTGGAAAGCATAAGACAGACAGAGAGGTACATAGACGAGACCTACAGGGATATAATCCTGAAGTTCCACCTCCAGTCTGGCAGCATCCCTGTTGCCATGGAGGAGAGAGGTCACGTGACCGGAGAGCATCACCCTGGTGTGGCAGGAAGTGATCCTGTAACTAGGACCTGTCCTCCAGGTGATGTAAAACCCTCTCGCACTGAGGAAGTTTTTCCAGGGCCATGTGCCCATGAGGGAAGGGTTAGGACAGCCGTTATAGTTGGTGATTTGATCATTAGGCATGTAGATAGCTGGGTGGCTGGTGGACGTGAGGATCGCCTGGTAACATGCCTGCCTGGTGCGAAGGTAGCGGACCTCACGCGCCACCTAGATAAGGTCTTAGATAGTGCTGGGGAGGAGTCTGCTGTCTTGGTACATGTCGGTACCAATGACATAGGAAAATGTGGTAGGGAGGTTCTGGAGGCAAAATTTAGGCTTTTAGGTAGGAAGTTGAAATCCAGAACTTCCAGGGTAACATTCTCCGAAATGCTTCCTGTTCCATGCGCAGGACCCAAAAGGCAGGCAGAGCTCCGGAGTCTCAATGCGTGGATGAGACAATGGTGCAGAGATGACGGTTTTGGATTTGTTAGGAACTGGGGAACATTCTGGGGAAAGGAGGGGCTCTTCTGAAGGGATGGGCTTCACCTTAACCGGGATGGAACCAGGCTGTGGCATTAACCTTTAAAAAGGAGATAGAGCAGCTTTTAAACTAGATATTAGGGGAAAGCTGACAGTCGCCCAAGAGTGGATGGTTCGGAAGAATGTATCTTTGAAGGATACTACCAAAAGCAGAGAGGTTCCACAAAAGAGTAAAGTAGCCCAAATGCCCTCGAGTATGGAGCAGACAGAGCTTAAAGGTCCCAAATTACCCATGTCTACCAATAGCCAAATTAATATGAATAAAATACATTCTCTAAAATGCTTGTATGCAAATGCTAGAAGTCTAAAAAATAAGATGGGAGAGTTAGAATATATAGCACTAAATGAAAAGTTAGATATCAGAGACATGGTGGAAGGAGGACAACCAGTGGGACACTGTGATACCTGGGTACAAACTATATCGTAATGATAGAGCTGATCAAATTGGTGGAGGGGTTGCTCTCTATGTTAGAGAGGGCATTGAGTCAGAAAGGATTAAAGTTTTGCAGGAAACAAAATCTGCTGTAGAATCTATATGGATTGAAATTCCATGTAAAAGGGGGAAGGCAATGGCAGTGGGGGTGTACTATCGAGCGCCTGGCCAGAATGACCAAATGGATGATGAAATGCTCAAAGAAATCAAGTAAGCTAACAAAAGTTACAGCACAGTAATAATAATGGGTGATTTCAATTACCCCGGTATCGACTGGGTCAGTGTCACGTCAGGACATGCTAGGGAGATAAAGTTCCTAGATGAAATAAATGACTGCTTCTTGGAGCAGCTGGTTCATGAACCGACCAGAGGGGAAGCCATATTAGACCTAGTCCTTAGTGGAACACCAGATCTAGTGCAAGAGATAAGAGTGTTGGGGCCACTTGGCAATAGTGATCATAGCATGATCGCCTTTGATTTAATTAGTGGAGGAGGGATAGTAAGGAAATCCACAGTACTACCTTTTAACTTTTGAAAAGGAGACTATGATAAAATGAGGAAAACAGTTAAGAAAAAACTAAAAGGAGCAGTTGCAAAGGTTAAAGACGTACATCAAGCTTGGGTGTTGTTGAAAAATACTATCTTGGAAGCCCAGACTAGCTGTATTCCACGCTTTAAGAAAAGTGGAAGGAAGTCCAAAAAACTACCAGCATGGTTTAAAGGTGAGGTCAGAGAGGCTGTTGTTGCCAAAAAAGCCTCTTTCAGGAAATGGAAAAAAAGAGCCAAACGACGAAACCTGCAAACAGCACAAGCACTGGCAAGTCAAATGCAAGGCATTGATAAGGCAGGCAAAGGGAGAATTCAAGAAGAAGCCTGCTGTGGAAGCAAAAACGCGAAATAAAGACCTTTTCAAGTACATTCGTAGCAAAAAACCTGTGAGAGAGTCAGTTGGTCCATTAGATGATAAAGGGGTTAAAGGAGCACTAAGAGGCGATAAGGCGATAGCGGAGAGACTGAATGAATTCTTTGCTTCGGTCTTTACTGAGGAAGATGTAGGGATGTTACCCATGACTGAAGTATTTAAAGGTGCGGAAGAATTGAAGGAAATATCGATACATCGGGAAGATGTATTACAACTATTAGATAAACTGAAGAGTAGCAAATCACCTGGGCCGGATGGTATACATCAAAGGGTGTTGAAAGAACTGAAATCTGAGATTGCAGACCTGCTATTAGTAATCTGTGAACTATCATTAAAATCATCTCTAATACCTGAAGATTGGAGGATCGCCAATATAACACCAATTTTTAAAAAGGGTTCCAGGGGTGATCTGGGAAACTACAGACCGGTGAGCCTGACATCAGTACCGGGAAAAATGGTAGAAACCATCATAAAGAATAAAATTACTCAGCATGTAGATAGTCATGACCTAATGGGAGAAGGCCAACATGGCTTTAGACAAGGAAGATCTTGTATTACTAATCTGTTATGTTTTTTTGAAGGAGTGAATAAGCAGGTGGACAAAGGTGAGTCGGTTGATATTGTGTATATGGACTTTCAGAAAGCCTTTGACAAGGTCCCTCATCAGAGACTTTTGGCAAAATTAAAGAGTCATGGGATAGGAGGCAGTGTACTATTGTAGATCAGGAACTGGTTAAAAGATAGAAAGCAGAGGGTAGGGCTAAATGGCCAATTTTCCCCAATGGAGAAAGGTGAATAGTGGTGTACCCCAGGGATCTGTGCTGGGTCCGCTGCTTTTTGACATATTCATAAATGACCTGGAAAGTGGAATAACGAGTGAGGTTATCAAATTTGCAGATGACCCAAAACTATTTAAAGTTGTTAAAACCCAAGAGGATTGTGAAAAATTGCAAGAGGATCTTGATAAATTGGAAGACTGGGCATCAAAATGGCAGATGAAATTTAATGTGGACAAGTGCAAGGTTATGCACCTAGGGAAGAACAACCCAAACTATGGTTACACGATGCAAGGTTCCACATTAGGAACCACCACCCAGGAAAAAGATTTAGGCATCATTGTGGATAACATGTTAAAACCCTCGGCCCAGTGTGCAGTGGCGGCCAAGAGAGCAAATAG
Source organism: Ichthyophis bannanicus (assembly GCA_033557465.1). Taxonomy (NCBI): domain Eukaryota; kingdom Metazoa; phylum Chordata; class Amphibia; order Gymnophiona; family Ichthyophiidae; genus Ichthyophis; species Ichthyophis bannanicus. The sequence goes on along the minus strand of CM066036.1, from coordinate 333,343,834 downwards.
AATGCTAGGTATGATAAGGAAAGGAATGGAAAATAAAACAAAAGATATTATAATGCCTCTATATCGTTCCATGGTGAGACCGCACCTTGAATATTGTGTGCAATTCTGGTCGCCGTATCTTAAAAAGGATATAGCGATTTTAGAAAAGGTTCAGAGAAGAGCCACCAAAATGGTAAAGGGGATGGAAGGATACTCCTATGAAGAAAGGCTAAAAAGGTTAGGGCTCTTTAACCTGGAAAAGAGACGGCTGAGGGGAGATATGATAGAAGTCTATAAATTAATGAACGGAGTGGAACGGGTAAACGTAGATCGATTGTTTACCTTATGAGAATATAGAAAGGCTAGGGGACATGCAATGAAGCTACAGGGTAAACTATTTAAGACTAATAAAATATTTTTTCACTCAACGTGTAATCAAACTCTGGAATTTGTTACCGGAGGATGTAGTAGACTGTTAGTGTAGCTGGGTTTAAAAAAGGTTTGGACAAGTTCCTGGAGGAAAGGTCCATAAACCATTATTAAGAAGGGACCCAGGGAACTTGGCTGAGAAGTGCGTCGGAGGCATCTGGGGCCATTCGTTTTGGCCTCTGGGACTGCTGCTGTGTGCTGCGTTCTGCTCGGGCGCTTGAGGCTTCCCCGGAATATCGGACAGGCATTGGGGAGAGAGCCCGCAGCTGCGAGAGGACCCCCTGCGTGGATAAAAGCTGCCAGTTTACCTTTCCATCTGAACTTGGCTGGGAAGTGCGTCGGAGGCATCTGGGGCCATTCGATGGCCTCTGGGACTGCTGCTGTGTGCTGCGTTCTGCTCGGGCGCTTGAGCCTTCCCCGGAATATCAGACAGGCATTGGGGAGAGAGCCCGCAGCTGCGAGAGGACCCCCTGCGTGGTTTTGCATCTTGATTATTTCTGTCCTTCTTTCCGCAGAGCGTGGTTTGCGGAGCGTGGTTCGAAGGGGCGTGTTCAAAGGGGCAGGCCCTGCCCCTTTGACACCCATTCGACGCCACAGCGACGTCACGGTGGTATTCTGGTGATTACACGCTCCTAGGTTGCAGAGGAGAGGGTTGCAGTTATTTGTGTTTTTTAGTGCATTCCGCTCTGTTTGTATGGGGAAACGGAAAGCCAAGGGTGGAGGTGCTTCTGGGGGTGATCCCGCCGGCGTTGTGAAACCGACGGGCCCCCTTGATAAGCACTTTTCCCCACTGCTGATTGCTCAATCGTCTCCTGAGGGCGCCTCCCTGAGCTCAGGGGGAAGATCTCCCCCACCGTGTCCTCTCTTATTGGTGCTTCCAGCTTCTACCGGGGAGTCTCCTGACAAGGTAAGGGGTTTAAATGTTTCTCTTTCTTTGCCTCAACCGGTTGTCTCTGTTATGTCGGGTAGTGTTACTTCACTCTCGACTATGTCCTCTGACACAGAGATTACATTGAAAGATGTCTGGGGAGTTTTAAAGTCTATTGATGATAAGATTTCTGGTACTTTAAGTTCCCTGTCCAAATTTTCCCAAGAGACTGTTGTCTCTTTACAACAATTAGATGGTAAGACGGCTTTGCTTGATACAGCTGTTTCTAAATTGGAGGGCCAGATAGGGTCTATGCATGCTGCTCAGGCAGCGGGTATTAAAGACTCACTAGCTCTACATAGTAAAATTGAAGCGATGGAGAATTCCGCACGTTCTTGTAACCTTTGTTTCTTAAATTTTCCTATCTCTAAACTCCTCGCTCCTAAAATATTATTGGATAAGTACCTTAAAGAAGTTCTATTACTTACTGATTCCATAGCAGTTTCTCGGTTGTATTATATTTCCCCCCAGCTCCAACAGAGTTAACCCTGTTGAGGGAGAATTTGATGTAATTGAGCCTACTATTTCTAACCTCACTGCCTTTTTGGAAGACTCCCTGGATACAACTGATACCCGTTCCACTTTGTTAGTGACCTTTTTGTCTAAAGATGTTAAGCAGTGTGTACTTCGCGCTTTCTTTAAACACAAGGCTAATAAGTTTTGTGGTTATCTTGTTAATGTTTTTCCTGATGTATCACGAAGTACCCAGCTTAGGCATAGGCTGTTTTTGGCCTTAAAGCCTCAGGTATTGTCTTTAGGAGATGCTTCATTTTTCCTTCGTTTCCCATGTAAATGTATAATTACTTGGAAGGATGTCTCCTATGTTTTCACTGAAGTTACTCATTTGGAAAGTTTCTTGATTGAGAAGCGGAAAGCACCGGTTGAAGCACAGGGCGCCGTCCATGAATAGTTTAGCCTCCTTTCTATGGGCCTTGTGTCTTATTTTCTTAAGTATGGAGTGTTGTTAATACTCAGCCAAGTTTCATAATGTGGGCTATATCAAGAGATATGTTTTCTTATTTGATGGTTGTACATCTGACTTAGTTGTTCTGTTCTGGATGGACTTTGTTTGTATTATGTAAATGCATTTTGAAATCAATAAAAAAAAAAGAAAAAAAAGAAGGGACCCAGGATATCAATGCTTGACCCAGTACAAGCATTGCGGAACCTGTGTCTTTTGGGGAAACTGCTAGGTACGTATGACATAGATTGGCCACTGTTGGAAACAGGATACTGGGCTTGATGGACCTCGGTCTGACCCAGTATGGCATATCTTATGTTCTTATGTACCCTGTTCCTATAGAAGCGAGTGTAAGGCCTGTCACAGACCAGGGTCTGAAGCTCACTCACATGTCTGGCCGAGGTTAGGGCTACCAGGAAGAGTGTCTTCCAGGAAAGGAAGCGGAGAGGACAAGTAGCCATCGGCTCAAAAGGTGGGCGAGTCAGTTGTTGCATCAAGACCACATTCAACTCCCACTCAGTGGCTGGAGGACGGATAGGAGGCTTGAGCAAGAGCAAACCCCTGAGGAACAGGGACACCATGGGGTGAACCAATAAAGAGTGTCCCTCCACCAGTGAGTGGTGAGCCGCTAGAACTGAGAGGTGGACCCGAACAGAATTGGACTTGAGTCCCTGATTGGATAAGTATAGCAGGTACTGAAGCACGTCTGGTACAGAAAAGGAGAAAGGATCTTCTGTACGCAGCTGACACCACACAGAAAACCTTTTCCATTTCAGTGCATAGGTTTTCCTGGTGGACTGCTTCCTAGAGGCCAAGACGACCTCCTCAACTTCCTGAGGTAGGCCCCAGGGAGCCAAAACTACCCTTGCAGCCTCCAAGCCATCAAATTGAGAGATGTTAGGTTGGGGTGCAGGAGAGAACCCTGATTCTGAGAGAGAAGGTCGGGCTGCAACCCCAGAGGCAGTGGAGTGTCCACTGCCAGTTGAAGCAGAAGTGGGAACCAAGGCTGCCTCGGCCACCTGGGAGCTACTAGAAGAACGGAGGCCTTGTCCTGTAGAATCTTGAACAAGGTTCGGGCCACCAGAGGCGTGGGAGGAAACGCATACAGGAGGCCCTGGGACCAGGAAATCAGAAAAGCATCTGCTGCCAGTCGCAGGGGATGCGGTTGCCTGCAGCAGAACCTGGGCAGCTGTCTGTTCAGGGGACTAGCAAAGAGATTTATGGATGGGAGGCCCCATTTCAGGAAAATCTTTTGAGCCACTAATGGGTGGAGCTGCCATTCGTGAGGCTGTAGAATTCTGCTCAACTTGTCCGCCAGGTAGTTTTCCTGGCCAGGAAGATAAATAGCTTTGAGAAACATGTTGTGCCTGAGCGCAAACAAGCAAAAGGTCCTGTGCCTCCTGACAAAGGAGCTTGAACCCAGTGCCGCCCTGCTTGTTCACATAGAACATGGCTACCTGGTTGTCGGTTTGTACCAGGACAGACTGGTGAGCCAGGGTTTGGGAGAAAGTCTTGATGGCTAAGCGAATAGCCCGTAGTTCAAGGAGGTTGATCTGTTGCGTGGCCTCCCAGGGAAACCACAGGCCCTGGGTGCACTTGTCCAGACAATGTGCCCCCCATCCCTGCAGGGAGGCATCGGTGGTTAACACTACTGTGAAGGCAGGCATCTGAAAAGGCACCCCTTGCAGTAAGTTGGGAGGGTGCAGCCACCAGCGTAGGGAGTTCAGGAATGGTCTGGACACCCGTACTCTGTCTGAGGCTCCCTGTGGCCTGTGTCCTGAGGCACCACTGAGCAGGCCTCATATGGAGCCGGGCATTGGGAGTCACATGTACTGTCGAAGCCATGTGGCCCAGAAGCCTCAGCCAGAGTCTGGCGGAAAGTACTGGCTTGTTGAGAAATTGGTTTGCTAAGGCCATCAATCTTTGGGCTCTATTCTCTGGCAAGAAAGCCTTTGCTTGCAGAGAGTCTAGTCTTGCCCCTATGAATACCAGGTTCTAGGAAGGGAGCAAAGTGGACTTTTCGAAGTTTATGACAAACCCCAGGTGTTGAAGGAGAGAGTCTGGAGGGTGGCTTGTCTGGCCTCCTGGCATGTCTGACCCCTGATGAGCCAGTCGTCCAGGTAGGGGAAGACAAAGATACCCTGAGTTCTCAGGTAGGCTGCCACCACCGCCAGGCATTTTGTAAAGACTCTTGGGGCGGAAGTGAGGCCAAAAGGCAGTACTCTGTACTGGTAATGGTTTCCTCCCACAATGAACCTGAGGTACTTTCTGTGGTCTGGATGGACGAGTATGTGAGTGCACGCATCCTTTAGATCTAAGGAGCATAGCCAATCTCCCTGCTGGAGGTAGGGCAGAAGTGTTCCAAGAGTAAGCATCTTGAACTTTTCTTTCTCTAGGAACTTGTTGAGATTTATGAGGTCGAGAATAGGCCTGAGGCCCCCAGTTCTCTTTGGTACGAGGAAATACCTGGAGTAGAAACCGTGACCTTGCAGGTGGGGAGGTACAGGCTCCACCGCCTTGTCTCGCAACAGACCCTGAAGCTCCTGAAGGAGGAGGTCTGTGTGGAGAGGAGGCCTTGGAGGCTCTCCTGGAAAGTAAGGAGGAGGCAGCTGATGGAAATGAAGCATATAGCCCTTGTGGACTATGCTGATGACCCAATTGTCGCCTGTAATGGGTGGCCACCTGTGGGCAAACAGGGTTACTTGACCTCCTGTGCAGGGATGGGACAGCAGAGACGGAGAGGCTATGCCTTGGGAGTCAAAAACCCCCACCCTGCTGAGGGGGAGCAGGGGCCGGAGGCTTGGGGGCCTTCTGCCTACGGGGCCCATGTCCCTGCCCCTTGGCCTGCTGCCCCTGTGGGGGAGCTGGGGAGGCCTGGTAAGGTGGGTACTGTTTGTAGGCAGTCACTTTCCTTGGGTAAAAGGACTTCTTACCCGAGCCCTTCTTTTTATGAGAAGGGGCAGAAGTCTTTCTGGACAGCCTTGTCCTCGTGGAGTGCTCGGTCTCAAGCTGTGCAGCCTTCTCGGCCATGGGCTTGCCAAAAAGGTTCTCACCTCGGCAAGGGACATCGACCAACTTGTCTTGAACCCATGGCTCGAGGTCCGATGACTGCAGCCATGCCTGGCGTCGAGCCGCGATGCCGGCTGCCGCAACACGGGCCGAGGCCTCGAAGCCATTGTAGGCTGCGCGGGACATAAACTTGGAGCATTCCCGGATCCCCAAGGACAAGGACTTGAACCTCTGCAAAGGTTCCCCGGAAAGACCAGCAGAGAACCCGGCAAGCTCCTTTGCCAGGTCCCGTAAGTACATGCCCATGTACAGCTGGTAAGACTGGACACGGCAAGCAAGCATCGAGCCCTGGAAGCACTTTCTACCAAACGCATCCAGGTTCTGGGCCTCCCTGCCGGGGCACCGCAGAGTGCATCTTCTGACTTTTCAGATGATGCATGGCCGATTCCACCACCATGGAATGGTGTGGCAGCTGCGCCTTTTGAAAACCAGGGCTCTTACGGAGTCGATAAATGGAATCGACCCGCTTGCTCAGAACCGGCACCGAGGACAGTGCCTCCCACATCCGGAAGAGGACCCGTTCCAGCATCGGAGAAACTGGCACAGTAAAGGCCTCCTTCGGAGGAGAGTCATACTGGAGGGCCTCGAGCTCTTCGGCTCGAGGCTCCTCCTCGGGGTCCACAGGGATTGCCAAAGCAGTGGCCATATACCGAACGAACTCTGAGAACTGGGTATCCTCCGGAGGGGACCTACTCCGGGGTTCAGACTGCGGTGAGTCCGACGGGACGCACCGAGTCTTGAAGGTATCGGGGGACTCCTCGTCCTCCGTCTCCCAGGCGGACTCGTCCGAAGAGGAGTCGGGCTCCGACCGCGCGGGGCCCGGCAGCACCTGCCCCAACGCCGAAGGCACCGTCGTTGACGCCCTCGGTCGACCTCGAGCCTTCATGGTCTCGAGTATCGGCTCGGTCTCCGGGGTCGACTTCGACGTCCCGGTGGTCGGGGCTGATGCGCCAGCGAGGCTGGCCCTCAACACCCACTGCTGATCCATGAAGACAGACAGTCTGAACTCCAAGGCTGTCAGCCTGAGACCCAGCTCAGGAGACTCAGCAGCCACCGACTCGGGGCCCGACGTCAGCTCCCTGGGAGGAGAGTCCTCGAGGACAACAGGACTTACGTGTCCAGCAGACTCCGGCTCCACTCGAGGTACTTTTGACAGCTTCTCCTGTTCCACGGACCTGGGACGGCGGTCGGGGGTCCAAGACCTGGCCCTCGAGGAGCCAGGGACCTCCTCCGACGCCGCCTCGAGGCCTCAGATGAGGTCCGGGCCCAGCCAGAGGCCGAATCCAAGAAAAGCCTTTCCTTTTGGTGCTGACGACTTCGCAGTGCCTTAGTGGACATTTTGCCACACGGTCCACAGATCTTAGGATCATGATCGGGACCGAGGCACCGAAGGCAGCAGTCGTGTGTGTCGGTGAGAGACATTAGTTTCTTGCACCGATCACACTTCTTAAAACCACTGGAAGCCATCGGGGAAAAAAGAGCCCCCGCGAGGTCAAAGGACCGGCCTTCCAGGGAAAAAGAAAAAAGGGCGCGAATGCCAGACATGAAGGGCAAAAACCGAAAAAAGAAGATCGGGCTCGATACCGGTGTACCGAACCCAGCGAGAAGGGGAACCGGCGTCGAACCGGAGAAAAAACCGCAAAGGTATCGCAGGAATAGCAAGAAAAAATCTAACTATTTTCCGGGTGAACTAGGACAGACGTCCGACGGGCTCCACGGAAAAAGAGAGACTGAGCAAGATGGCACCTTTAGGCGGGAAGGGGACCGTGCATGCGTGCAGTATTCCCAAAGGCTTTCATAGAAAGCTGGGGAAATGCTCCGCAGGGGCTCCATCGACGTCGATGTCACCCATATGCGAGGACTGACTTCCTGCTTGGTCCTGGAGAACATAGCTAATCATTCCTCTGAAGGTAAGACAGAAGAGTTCCTAGGGAAATCATCTTGAATTTTTCTCGAACAAGGAACTTCTTGAGATCTTGAAGATCTAGAATGGGCCTGAACCCTCCCGTCTTCTTGGGAATGAGGAAGTAAGGAGAACAGAAGCCCTTGCCCTCTTGGGTGGGAGGAACGATTTTGATAGCACCCTGAGTTAACAGGGCCCACTTCCATTGAAAGGTGGTTGGCTTATAAGGGCTTGGCCCGATAATCCTTCATGAAGGTGGTGGGGGGGGGGGGAGAGAAGCTTTGGAAATGCAGCAGATAACCCCCTTTGGACGATGTTGAGAGTCCACTGTTCTGATATGATGAGATGCTACCTGTGGGCGTAGGAACAAAGTCTGCCTACTATATGAAGGGGCTGGGGACCCTGCAGAGGAAAAATGGCTATGTTCTCTAGAAAGGAGTCAAAAACCAGGTGCTGACTGTGGTGGAGCAGCTGGTTGTGGCTTAGGTGCCCTAGACCTCTTGGGCTGATGAGGGCCCTGTTGCCTCTGTTGCTGCTGGGATTGGTAAGCAGCCTGGGGCGAAAAAGAGGAGTATAATCTCCTTTTTAGAAAAGAAAGACCTTTTGGAATTGGCCTTCTTTCTGGAGGGGTCAGAAGTCTTTCGGGAGAGCCCTCTGAGGCAAGATCATCTGCCTCAAGCTCCCCAGCCTTCTCTCTCCAACCCTTTTCAAAGAGGTTTTCTCCAGAGCAGGGAATATTGGCTAATTTATCCTGAACCCATTGCTCGTCTAATGCCTGGAAACAGACCATCCTACGGGCACCAATGCAGATTGCTGAGGCTCTGCTGGAAAACTCAAAGGCATTGAAAGATGCTCTTGTAAGGAACTTCGATGTATTCTGATTTTACTTGACTAAGGCCAAGAACACATCCTGTTTATTATCAGGAAGGAGAGGAGCAAGATTCTCCAAATCTCTGGAGATATCCTTGAGATACATGCCCATGTAGAGCATGGACATGAGCATGCATGCCTGAAAACATCAACACCAAAAGGCATTGAGAGCTCTAGCATCTTTACCTGGAGGCATGGAAGAAGGAATCTTTGAACTCTTGATGCATCACATGGCCGATTCCACTACTATAGAATGGTGTGGTATCTGAGGCTTTTGAAAGGCAGGAGTTGGCAGAACTTGGTACATGGTATCGAGCTGTTTGCTGGACAAGCAGAAGCGTTAATGGGACCTCCCAAATACACAGCATTAAATCCTGTAGGATTTGATGCACCGGTAACATGGCTGCCTCCTTGGATGCCGACAGCTATTAGAGGATTTCCAATTTCTCTGCCCTCGGTTCAGTTTCTGATGTCACAGTTATCTGGAGACCTGACACCATATCCCTAATGAAGTCCTGAAAGGACATATCCTCTGGCGGGAAGCAACACCACTCATGAAGAGTCAGAGTCGGATTCCAAAAGAAAGTCAAAGTATTGACGATCCCGTGCAGATAGAGGCCCAATGTCGATGCTCATCCAGAGCTGTATCGTACTGGGAACCAAACACAGACTATGCTGGTCAGTTCCAATGCTGCCATCAGAGGGAAGAGGATCTCCCAAATAGGCTTGAGGGCTGACATAGGACCGGGAGGTACCAGTCTCAAGGTGAGAACTGGTGCTTGTGATGCTGGAGCTATCGATACCACTGGTACAGAGGCTGCCAGGAGTGCTGCCAAACTCCTCTCGATAGCGAGGATACACTGATCGAGGGAGGAGACCGATGCTTGGGTGGAATCACATAAAGGGCTTTGAGCCACCATACCCAAGCATGGTACCAGTAGCATTCCGAAGGTCAAAGCTTCGGGAGCATCCTGTGGTGCTTTGGAGGGTTGATCCTCCCGCTGAGGCTGTTTGGCTGGCCCAGTCAGCATCAGATGCAACTTTTGGTGAATCCCAATGACGATGTAGGGACTTACTTCGATGACTGGTATCAGACTTCAATGTTGATGCTTTAGTTTTAGACTTATGTTTGACTTTGAAGACATTTGAGAACCAAGAGAGGAGGCAGACATCCTCGACTATGCAGAAGCAATGGAAATAAAGCCTGGGCAAACACAGTATCATACTTATTGGCCCTGTTCTTTAGGCCTCGTTTTGTCATTTGTTGGCATAATAGACAGACATTCTTTTGGTAGATGGTCTGGGCCCAAACGTTTTAAACACCAGTCATGTTTATCTTTGACTAAGATATGTATCAAGTGCTCTGGTACTTTTTTTTAAAACCACTGAAGTTTTCTTCCATTGTGGCAAGGGGCTGAGGCCTAAATTAGCAGTGAAACCACCAATTAGAAAAGTAAAAAGAAAAGATTAGAAAGTATAAGAAAATGAAGGTACCGGTGTTGACAGAAAGGCAGAACACAAATAAAACACCAAAAAAGAACATTTTTCAACAGTGACAGGAAGAAAACAACCTGCTGGCTCCGAGGAAAACAAAGAATTGAGGAGCTGGGAAAGCAGGAAGGCAGATGCACAGGCACAGTGGAGTGCTCCAAAGGCTTTCCAATTGGATGCTGGGGAGCATTCCTGCATGGGCTCCGTTGGTACAGACGTCACCCATATGGGAAGACTGTATTCCTGCTTGTTCCTGGAAATTGATTAAGTTGCAAAGAAATTACAGAGGACTACATGTCCAAAGGCTAAGTCTCGTGCTGAGGAACACTCCAAACTGTAATGTTCCATGAAAGTGTATACGGATGTCCAGATAGTTTCACTGCAGATGTCCTGCACAGACACTGACTCTAAACTAGCTATGGCTTCAGCAGTGGGGCTCTATGCACCTGAGAATTGGAGATCAGCCTGCCTATAGCAGAAAGCGATGCAACCAGCTAACCAAGACAAGATGGTCTGTTTGGAGGCCAGCTGTCCAGGGTTACTGCAGTTAGATGTGACAAAGCTGAGAGAACTTCTGTTATTTGCTCCTCTTACAGCCTAGGGTCTGAAGTCTCTCTTCTGAAAAGTCCTTTGGCAGTGGCAGAAAGCAAGAAGAACAAGGGGTTGATGGAGGTAAAAATCCATTATGACTTCAAGCATGAAGTTGGAATGGGTCCTGAGAATGACTTTATTGTGAAGAAATGTGTAGGGAGGGTAGTGAACGAGAGCCTGAAGCTTCCCAATCCCTCTATCAGAAGTAACACTTTCAAGGAATACTGATTTCCATGTGATGTACTTGAGAGGCAGATGCATGAGCTCAGTGTGCAATGTTCAGGTCCCATATCTGCATGGGAGGGCGAATTGGTGGTTTAGTGTTTAGGAGTTTTTTTCATGAACCTGGCCACTAAGGGATGCATAGACAGGCTTGCCCTCAACGGGAGCATGGGAAGCTGCAATTGCACAAAGATAATGAACAGAACTAGTTTGGAGGCTAGAGTTTGACAAATGCAGGAGGTAGGATAGCACATGCAACAAAGAGCAGTGAACAGGATAGTGATTATAGAACAATGCCCAAATGGAGAAGTGAGACCCACTTGTGTTGGTATGTGCTGTGTTGTGGGCTTTGTAGACCCCAGGATAACGACTTGAACATCAGTGGGTAGAGAGTCATCCTGCTTCAGGTCCTCTGAAGTTTCTAAGCAGTGAGGGACTCTTGAAGATGGGGGCTAGGATGCAAAAGGCACCCAGGCCATACAAGTGATTAGTAGCAGTAGTAGTAGTAGTGGAGTGAGAAGGCATGGTTGAACTAGAGGTATCAGCAACTCCTGTAGCAGGGTAGGAAGATGTGGAAATCAGGCTTGTCGAGGCCACTGTGGGGCTACAAGTATAAGAGAGGCAAGACATGGATGATGAGCGGAAATGGTGGAAAGACATACAGAAGCCCATGAGACCAGTTCATGGCAAAGGCATCGGGTGTCCACCAATGCTGGCTGGACCATCTAGAGGAGAAAACAGAGCACTTGGCATGTTTGGCAGATGCAAAGAGATAAATGCCTGGTATGCCACAGGCATTGAAGATGGTCTGAAGGATCGTGGGATGAGGGACCACTCTTGTTTGGATCCAGCTGACAACTTAGCACGTCAGCTGGATCCACTTAGTTATGTTGCTCAGAGGGTCACACTAATGCAAACAGCAAAGGCCCAGGGCATGTTGCTTCATGGCAGACCTGAAGTGAGCCTGCACCCCCTTGCTTGTTGATGTAAAACATGGAAACTTGGTTGTCAGCTCACACAAAGATGATCGTTTGCCAAGCCCAGCACCAGAAAACAGTGAGAACAGTAGACAACTCATAGCTCTAACACTTTGATATGAAGTGATCTTTAGTGAAATGACCATGTTACTTGTGTAGAAAGTTTCAGAAGTTGTGTGCAGAAGTATCGATCATCAGAGAGAGATGAGGTGGTGCCTGGAAGGAACAGCCCTCAGGTTCAACCCCCAATGGAGGCTTTGTTGGAATAACATGAGATATTTTTACCACATGGAGGATCTTGCTGTACAGAGACTGGAAATGTTGATTTCAATTGCATTTGAGATTCCACTAGAGTGAATGCATGTGTAAGCATGCTAATGGAACACTGTACGCAGGCATCCAGGTGCCCCAGGAATTGCAAGAGCATGCGGCTGATGCCGTCCAGTGTATGGCTAGGATGTTGCTTAGGTCTGAGCCCTGGCAAGGAAGGCTTTGGCTGCTAGAATTATCTATACCTGCTCCAAGAAAAGTGCAGCCTTTTCTGGGGTATGGGCTTGTATTTTTTGTGTATGAGGTGTGAACAAAAAATATCAAGACTTGTACAGCTACACAATAATGTTGCACCATCATGCTATTAAGCCACCATCATGTGGCTGCAGCACACATGTATTTTTCTTAATCATTTGATGTTTGATATCATGTAAAAGTAGTTTGCCATTTATGATGAGTGAAAAAATTAAACAGCAAATTTGCATTACATTCTGCCAGAAACTTGGAGATTCAAACAAAGAGACTTATGACAAGTTACAGCAAGTGTATGGTGATGAATGCATGAGTCGTGCTCGAGTTTATGACTGGCACAAACGTTTCCAAGAGGGCTTCCAAAGTGTTGACAGTGATGAATGTTCTGGAAGGCTATTCACAAGTAGGAATGAAGACAAAGTTGAAGCAGTGCGTGCTGTAAAATGCTCAAATCGTCAATTAAAGATCAGGGAGCTTGCTGAGGACATGGACATCCGTTTTGGGTCAGTACAGTCCCTTCTTTCTGTCAATATGGGGATGTGTGTCTGCAAAATTCATGCCAAAACGCCTGTCCCGATCAAAAGGTAGACTGTCTGCAGCCAGAAAGTTTTTGAATGTGTTAAAAATCACTCAGATTTCATCAAAAAGATTACTACTGGTGATGAATCATGGGTTTATGGTTTTGACCCAGAAATCATGGCTCAATCCTCACAATGGAAAATGCCAGACTCTCCCAGATCCAAGAAAGCCCATCAGGTGAGGAGCAATGTCAAGGTGATCCTCACAGTTTTCTTTGATTACCAGATATTGTTCATAATGAGTATGCGCTGAAAGACCAAACCATCAATAAGGAGTACTACGTCAGACTCATTTGAGGGATGCAATTTGTCATGAAACAAGCATTCACCATTCCTGTGCAACTCTGTCTTATCATGATAAAAACCCCAGCTCATGCATCACATCTTGTCCAGCAGCTCTTGGCCAACCACCAAATTGAGCAAGTCCATCAGCCTCCATACTCTCCTGACCTCACACTCTGTGACTTGGTTTCCAAAACTGAAATTACCATTGAAAGGAAGGAGATTTGATGATTTGGAGACCATTAAGCAAAACTTGACAGCAGCTTCACAGCATAATGAAAGAGGCATTTCAAAATTGTTTCCAGCAGTGGCAGAAACACTAGAGAAAGTGAAATTTATCAGAAGGGGATACTTTGAAGGAGACTGAGTATAAATAACTGTTATACTTCTTATGTTATTGTACAAGTCTCAATATTTTCTGATCATACCTCGTATTCACCAGAGCATGCAGAATTGCAGAGGTGGTGACATGGACTGTTTGATTTGCTGCCTGTCAGGATGCAGCCAACATGAGCAAGTCATACAGGTAGTGGATAGATGCAGTGTCCTTGACAGCTCAGATGAGCAGCCACTATTGCTGGGCACTTTGTGAAGATGTGGGGTGCAGAGCAGAGTTCAAAGGGAAAGACTTTGAATTGATAAGTGTTTGTCCACGAACTTGAATGGAAGATAATCTGTCGAAAATGAATAGGGATATGGGTATAGACATCCTTCAGAACTGGAGAGAACAGTTAATCATTGCAACTAAGCAAAAGGTAGAATGACATTTAGAGAGTGTATTTTGAACTTTCCCCTCCTCATGAAGAGATTGAGATGATGCAGACTGAGGATTGGTCAGAGATCTCTGGATTTCTTGGAAATTATAAAGAATCTTGAATAGAAGCCCTGATCAATCTAGTCAGGAGGGACTAGCTCAATGGCATTGTTGAGTAGCAGCTGGTGGACATGATTAGAGATGAAAGTTCGAGAAAGTTGAGACTTCCTTTCATGTTGTCAAGAGTGCTAATTGTAGGATTGATCAGAGAGGTGTTGGTGTGACAGCCTGGAGTAGGGATGGTAACAGACACAGCTACCTGAAGCTGGTGTTTTCTAGATGGAGGCTGTAGATCTTTGAGGATCTACTACCTCATTGGGGGTGTTGCAGGCCTGAGAATGGACTAGAAATCGTGTCCATTCGTCAGAGTTTGAGAGTCAATGAGTGCAAGTGCTTGGGAGATCTTCTTAAGAAATTTGGGGTAGGAGAGGTCCTCCACTGGTTCTTCAAAGGGTCCCTGATCATGGGAGGGAGTATCTTTGCCTGTGATGGAATCGAAGGGCTCACAATAGAACATAAGATATGCCATACTGGGTCAGACCAAGCTCCAAGCCCAAGATCCTGAAAGATGCTTTTTTGGCAACAGCCTCTCTGGCATCACCTTTAAACCATGCTGGCAGTTTTTAGGACTTCCTTTCACTTTTCTTAAAGCATGGAATACAGCTGGTCTGGGCTTCCAATATAGTATTTTTTAAACAACACCCATGCTTGATGTGCAGTAAGATTTTATTTCAAACCATTTTTATTAATGTTTCTCACATAAGTACATACAATCCCAAAAAATTCACACACAAACAGCAAGGCAAAAGCAAACGATCACATCATTTCCAGCTCTGTTGCTGCAGCACAACTTCCACGAGTAGTACCATCACAGAGATGAAACCGTCTTAATAGACAGGAGTCAGGAGTAGCAGGACCTATATCACAAACGATGAGGACAAACTATAGCAGTATAACCTCTTGCACCCCACTACTGAGTGCAAAGGGGATTTATGGTTTCAAATATAACCACAGCCATGGAACAGCAAAGATCACACCATACCTACAAAGCAAGAGCAGTCCTCGTACCCCGGGAAGAGTCCCAAGGGGCCCAGAGCCTCTCACACTAAGCAGGCCCCACCCTCCTCACAACCCCAAACCCAAGGAGGAAACTCGCACTTAACAGTAGCAACAAACAGAGGCAAGAAAAAAAAACAAAAAAAAAAAACTACAAACATACATAAGGTAAATACGGATAGCCGAATATTAAAGAAACGGGGCTAAGAGCCCCACCATCGTGGCGAAGTGCGAAACTGAAGCAGTTGCAATTGTACAATCAAAGAAAACCTGTAATGGCAGGAACTATTGAACTAGAAACAAGGAGCAAAGAAGCAAAGCACTACCCACCCTCCCCCCAACCCCCCCCCCATCCTACCCCCCAAACTATCCCCCCTAACCCCCCCCCCGGTGCCTCGACTCTAAACCTCCCACTCCCACCACATTCCCAAGGGAAAGAGGGAAAATAGGGAAAGATAAGGTTGAGATAGATAGCTATGATAGGGGTTCAGACATTCAGTACCGCACTCCGCTCATGAACAGAGAGGTTATCAAGAAGCGGTTGCCAGATCGAGTAAAAGCGATCCCACTGTGTCCCCCCCAACTGCTTCGCCGTGAGCTTTTCCATATACATCAAATTTATCAAAGCTTTGGTCCAAACCTCGAACTTTGGGGGAGAACCCTCAAGCCAGCTGCCCAACAAGACTTTCTTAACTAGAAGGAGACCTCTGTCAAGCAAAGCACGGTGGCATGATGAGAGTGGAAACCCCATCCCCTCCCAACAATGGAACAAACACACCTGCCACATCATAAAGGTCTCACACCCCAGCCATTCCCCCATTTGATCAGTCACCTGGTGCCACAGTTGTTGAACTCTAGGGCACAGCCAAAACTTATGATACAGGGTCCCCACACCCCCCAGGCACCAACCACAAAGGGAGTTGTCGCGAAGGCCCGCCCTATGTGCCCAAGTATCACTAGCATATGCTCTCCAAAGGAACTTGTATTGCATCTCTTGCAAATACATCCACACTGCCCCCCCAGGAATCCGCTCAAAGGCAGACTGCAGGATCTCCACGGTCAGCTCTTGCAGGCCATCTCCCTGCCATCGTAGGGTAAGAGTCCGAAGATATTCAGAGTCTACCAGCGGGCAAAGCAGGTGTTTTCGCTCAGACCAATCAAACATGTCTTTATCCACCCAGCCACCAAATAACTTGCGTGGATCTTTGGTTAAAAGTAGGGTTGGGACTTTCCTCCGCAACTGATCGACATAATGCCGAAGTTGGAGGTAGCCATAAAAGTCTGCAGCTCCCAGTCGATAAGTATGGCTCAGGGTTTGGTAGCTCTCCAACACTCCACCCTCCGTCCTTCCCAGATCTCCCAAACACACTATCCCCCTCTGCTGCCAACCATGGAAAATCGTAAAAGCCGCGAAACCCGGTAAAAAGTCCGGGTTCCCCACCAATGGCAGCATAAGAGAACAAGTCGAATCCCAGCCGACCCTCTTACAAAGCTCCCTCCAGGCCATCTTCAAATTCCGCAATTACTCGCTGTCCGGTCCCCGCCCCTGGCCATGTAAGCGTGAGGTGTGCAGTAAATACAGACCATGGCAGGGAGAGGCGATTGCTCGAAGCTGCTGGACAGGGGCACAACCACCATCAGCCGCTAACAGTCCCCAAATGTGTCGTGCTAAGTACTTGAGGTTGTAGTTTCTCAACGATGGCAATTCTAGGCCCCCTTCTTCCTTCCTCCGCCGCAGGGCCCGAAGCGGAATGCGGGCCCGGCGACCTCCCCAGAGGAAACCTGTCAAATAACGATCAAAGAGTTTCCAGTCCTTTGCCCGGACCCAAATCGGCAGTAGCCGCAGCACATATAGCCACCGAGGGAGCTCTACCATCGAGAATAAGGCAATTCGACCTCGTAAAGACAGGGGCAGTGCCCGCCAGCGTTGAAACGTTAACCTAGCCCTTTCAAGCATAGGTCCCACATTATCGGAGTACAGCTTAGCAGGGTTCGTCGGCAACTGAATGCCCAAATATCTAACAGAGCCCTGTGCCCACGCAAGGGGGAAGACCCCACGCCATGCAGGTTGCACCTTTCCACCCACATCCAAGGCCATAGATTTAGACATATTGATTTTCAACCCGGAGAAAGTACCGTATTCGCGAATAAGGAGCAAGACTCTCTGTAACGAGGCCTGTGGGGATGTCAAACAGAGAAGCAGGTCATCCGCAAAAGCACTTACTTTCATTTCCTCCCCCCCCATCCGTATCCCCTGCACTTGGGCCTCCTGCTGGATGGTCTGAAGTAAGGGCTCCAGCGCCAAAACGAATAACAGTGGAGACAACGGGCAGCCCTGTCGCGTACCCCTTTCTAAAATAAAGGGTTCCGAGTAAACCCCATTCACACCCACCCGAGCAGCGGGGAGATGGTATAGAACCCGAATCCACTGGACGAAATCACCCCGGAGCCCAAAACTACATAACGCATCCCACAAATACTCCCAGGTAACTCTATCAAAGGCTTTTTCAGCGTCCAGACTGACTAGCAATAGAGGAGAATTCCGTTCTATACAGTGTTCCATGCCCAAGAGGAGCTTTGCAATATTTTTTGTTGCATCCCTCCCCATAACAAAACCAACTTGCCTATCCCCAATCAAGGTCGGCAGGAAGGGGTTCAGTCTCCGAGCCAGTATTGAGGCCAAAATCTTAACATCACTATTGATAAGCGAGATGGGCCGAAACGACGCAGGGTCAAGGGGGTTCTTACCCGGTTTCGGAATGACAGTAATGTTGGCACAGCGCATATCTCTGGGGAAGCCACCCCGCTGCAACACCTCTGTATACATGGCCAACATAGTAGGGGCTACCCGAGATGACAATATTTTATAGTATTCCCCACCAAATCCATCAGGGCCGGGGGCCCTGTGCGGTTTCCCCCTTTTGATGGCATCTTGGATTTCCTTCCCTGTCAAGGGAGCATTAAGTTCCTGTAACTCCCGCTCAGATAATTGTGGGAGAGCCACTTTATCGAGGAACACTCGACCCTGCATGACATCACGCTCCTCCTCCGTATAAAGGCGTGCATAAAACTGGCGAAAGATTTCCGCAATACGCTGCGGTTGATGCTGCAAGTGCCCCCCGCCATCTTGAAGAACAGGGACAAATCGCGCCCCACCCGGATCGCGAACTAGCCTTGCTAACAGCTTGCCCGATCGATTACCATATCTATGCAATTTATGCTGATAATATTGCAAAGACATCTTAGCTCGTCTCTGAAGAAGCTCATTAAGAGCCAGCTGGGCCTGAACTAGATCTTGCTGGCGTTCACGGGCCCCCCTCCCATGTAAGGCACCTACGTGGGACTGCAGTGCCCGAAGATTTCGTTCCAGAATTACTATGCTACGATCCAAGTGCCGTCGTCGCCGGGCAGTATAATCCATAATGACCCCTCTCATAACCGCTTTACTGGCCTCCCAAAACAAAAGAGATGAACAGTCAGGGGTATCATTAAAGTGAACATATTCATCCCAGTGGTTCTCCAAGAAACATCGAAAATCCTGATCTTCCCATAAGGAGGCCGGAAAGCGCCAGCTCCCCCTTCCCACCCCCGGGCAAGCCCAAGTCATCCAAACCATACCATGATCAGATATAGATATGGGCTCTATATCTGTCTGGTCCACCTTGGAAATAGCCTGCTCACTTACCAAGATATAGTCAATTCGGGACCAAGTCAGATGGGCCCGCGACTGATGGGTATAAGTACGTTCTCCCGGGTGCAGGGTACGCCAAACATCTAACAAGCCACCCAGCCTACAAAGATATCCCACCCCTTTTCGAGACCAAGCTCCCCCCCTGCTCGCCACCGATTTATCCAGATGTGGGTCATGGGGACAGTTAAAATCTCCAGCCAACACTAATTGACCATCCCCCACCCTCTGCACATAGCCTAGAAGAAGCTTGAAAAAAGCGTGATCATAAACATTAGGGGCATAGACATTTCCTATCCATATTTCTTCATTATAGACTTTAGCTTGCAGAAAAATAAACCGCCCCTGCGGATCAGCATCAATCTTCCGTACTTCAAAAGGAATACCCTTCTTCACCAACACCACCACCCCCGCTGTATTCCCCCCAGAGGAAGCCCCATACATACAAGCCACCCAGTCCCTCACCAACTTTTGATGTTCCTGCTCAGAAAGATGGGTCTCCTGCAGCAAAGCCACGTGGGCACCCTTCCGCTTCAAGGCCTGTAAAATTTTGGTGCGTTTGATAGGGGATTTTATGCCCCCCACATTCCAGGAGACTAACTTAAGAGTTTGATTAAGTGAAGCAGAGGCGAGGACTATGCATTGCTAATTGACATATGTAGTCCCCAGGAGCCGCCCAGCCTCGGCTCCAGAGAAGAAACCTGTCTTTCCCCCTATCCAACCCTGAAATCTCTTTTGATATGGGCACCTTTCCCCTTTCTATCCCCCCCGTCTCCCTCCCCCCCTCCCCCCCCGTTACCCCCACTACCCCCTCCCCACCCCCATTCCCCATACCCTCAATTCCCCCCACCACTATATACCCTACCCCCCTTAAAAGCACACATCCCATTTCAGTCGAAACTGAACAAAGTCACCTCTGTGCACCACGGGACCACCGCGGGAACTTCCACCCAGCACCGGTGCCACAGATGGTGACCAAGGCCTCCACCCCCCAGGATCTCCGCTGCTATCCTCTCCACCGTAGAGTACCCTGCAATGCTGCTGGGGCAAAAGACTGTGCAAACAGCACAACAGCAACACTCCCCTCTGATCTCCAAACCCCGCCACAGCCAAAAGAAGAGGACGGGGGGGAGGCCTATGAGAAAAAAAGGGACACAGAGAACAGCCCATTAAAGTAGCTGGAAGCCCCAGAGGTAAAGAGCGCATACATACTGTACTAATGCAATAGGGAATAAAATCAGAGATAGAAAACAATACCAGAAATAACAAATAGACCTGCATAGTAACATCGCATATAGAACATAGAGTCCAGTTATGTCACATATCGCTGGAGTCAGCGGGAAGGCAGCTCCGGACCCCAACAGCCACAGTCACAAGGGAACCCCCGTACTCCAGGACTCTCGCCGCCTCCACACAGCGGACACAGGTTGTCGAGCAACGGAAGCCCAGGCGTACTCAAGCCACAGATTCCTCGGCACTCACAGCGGCCTGTGCCAGTTGTTCCTTGCAGAGCTGCTCTAAAAAGGCTTTGGCCGCTCCCGCAGACTCAAAGGTCAGGTTGCGCCCCAAATGATGCACTCTAAGCATTGCCGGAAAGGCCAGGGAGAAGCGAATTTTCTTCTCAAAAAGGGCCGTGCAAATCGGGGAAAACTCCTTGCGCTTCGCCGACACTATAGTAGAATAGTCTTGGAACAGCAGAATTTTAGCATTGTTCAACAGAAGACCTTCGTGCTGTCGGTAGGCTCTGAGGAGGCGCTCTTTATGAGCGAAGTTTAAAATTTTTGCAATCACCACTCGGGGCCTGGTTCTATTCTCCATCCGAGGGCCGATCCTATGAGCACGTTCCACCTTTAAGTCGCCGACCAAAGTAGGTAGTCCCAGCTCCTCCGGGAGCCATTTTTCAATTAGTGGCAAAAGTTGAATATCGGTTGTTGATTCTGGTATGCCGACCAGCCGGAGGTTGTTCCGGCGGGAGCGATTTTCTAAATCCTCCACTTTATTTTGCAAAGCCACAATCTGTGCACGTGTATCAGCGTGCACTCTCTCCTGCCGGCCCTCATCGTCCTCAATAGCCGACACGCGGTGCTCCAATTCTTCAATCTTTTGGCCCTGAGCAGCCAACGTCTCCCCCATCACCTCCAACTTGGAGAGAATTTGATCCAGCTTGGGGTTCAAATGGCGGGCCACCTCCCTCGCTAAATCTTCCGACGCCGAGTCTCCACTCTCCATACCCGGCGAGGAGGGCTGCATCTCCGTCGTTGTGGCGGCCCGGGTTTTTGGCGCCTTTTCTTTCTCCCTCTCCCTTCGTACCGGAGGCGGCATCTAGGATCACCAAATAGCAGCAATAGAAGGAGAGTATAATAGAGCAGGTGTCCCCACCGGCGGCACCAGTCACCAGGAATTTAAATCGCCGATTTTACATCAATTTGCCGCGGCGGCCCCGGAGCAAGGAAAAGAACGTCCTCACTTGCTCATGTGTCACGTGACCTCCCCTGCAGTAAGATTTTAACCTTTGCAACTGCTCCTTTTAGTTTTTATCTTAACTATTATCCTCATTTTATCATAGTCTCCCTTTCGAAAGTTAAAAGGTAGTACTGTAGATTTCCTTAGCCTCCCTCATCCATTAATTAAATCAAACGCGATCATGCTATGATCACTATTGCCAAGTGGCCCCAACACCCTTATCTCTTGCACCAGATCTGGTGTTTCACTACGGCTAGGTCCAAAATAGCTTCCCCTATGGTCAGTTCATGAACCAGCTACTCTAAGAAGCAGTTATTTATTTCATCTAAAAACTTTCTCTCTAGCATGTCCTGCCATGACACTGACCCAGTTAATACTGGGGTAGTGGAAATCACCCATTATTATTACTGTGCTGTAATGTTTGTTAGCTTCCCTGATTTCTTTGAGCATTTCTTCATCCATTTGTTCATTCTGGTCAGGCAGACGATAGTAAACCCCCATTGCCATCGCCTTCCCCTTTTTACATGCAATTTCAATCCACTGAGATTCTTACAGCAAATTTTGTTCCCTGCAAAACTTTAATCCTTTGTGACTTAATGCCCTCTCTAACATGGAGAGCAACCCCTCCACCAATTTGCTCATCTCTATCATTTATAGTTTGTACCCAGGTATCAGTATCCCACTGGTTGTCCTCCTTCCACCATGTCTGAAATAACAATCATATCTAATATCATATCATATCTCATTTAGTGCTATATATTTTAACCCTCCCATCTTATTTTTTAGACCTAGCATTTGCATACAAGTAGTTTAGAGACTGTATTTTATTCATATTAATATGGCTATCGGTAGGCAGGGGTAATTTAGAATCTTTAAGCTCTGTACTCAAGGGCATTCTGGCTTCTTTTTGTGTTTACTGGAACCTCTCTGCTGAAATGTCCTATTCTTTTGGTAGTATCCTTCAAGGATACATTGTTCTGAAGCATGCGCTCTTGGGTGACTGTCGGCTCTTCCCTGTTATCTAGTTTAAAAGCTGCTCTATCTCCTTTTTAAAGGTTAATGCCAGCAGCCTGGTTCCATCCCGGTTAAGGTGGAGCCTATCCCTTCGGAAGAGCCCCTCCTTTCCCCAGTTCCTAACAAACCTAAAACCCTCATCCTTGCACCATCATCTCATCCACGCATTGAGACTCTGTTGCTCTGCCTGCCTTTTGGGTCCTGCGCATGTAACAGGAAGCATTTCGGAGAATGCTACCCTGGATGTTCTGGATTTCAACTTCCTACCTAAAAGCCTAAATTTAGCCTCCAGAACCTCCCTGCCACATTTTCCTGTCAGTGGTACCGACATGTACCAAGACAGCAGACCCCTCCCCAGCACTATCTAAAACCTTGTCTATGTGGCGCATGAGGTCTGCTACCAGGTGATCCTTACGTCCATCAGCCACCCAGCTATCTATATGCTTAATGATCAAATCACCAATTATAACAGCTGTGCTAACCCGTCCCTCATGGGCACATGGCCCTGGAGAAACTTCCTAGCTACAGGATCACTTCCTGCCACACCAGCGTGATACTGTCCTGGCATATGACCTCTCTCCTCCACGGTAACAGGGATGCTGCTAGAATGGAGGTGGGACTTCAGGACTATATCCCTGTAAGACTCTTATTTACTTCAAGTCCGTTACTCTAGCAATCAGAGATCAGACTCATTCCCACAGAGCAAAGAGTTCCTTGCATCTAGTGCACACATAAGACCCCTCAACAACTGGGAGAAAATCATGTGACACTCAAAAGACTGGAAAACCCCCATTTTGCTACTGGACTGTTGTATTTAAGTTCTTTACCTACTAAGGGTTGGTGGGATACTTATACTAATAAAACTACACTTAATACGTTTAATGTACTTTGTTCACCAAGGGAGGAGTGGTCTAGTGGTTAGGACAAGGTACTTCAGGCCAGAGGTTCAAGTCCCACCTGGGGACAGCAATCTCAGGCCGGAGGGACTGGGATTTCTAGTCCTATAGGCACTCCTTGTGGTCTTGGGCAAGCCACTTAACCCTCCATTGCCCATGTTCCCTGTAAGTATTAACGTATGTGTGTCATATCCCCTCGTGTTAAATGTATCCCCCAATTGACCGCTTTGACCCGGTGAAAAGCAGAATATAAATACAGCTAAATAAATTAATCTCAGGTCCTTAATGTATGCTTAACAAATATTTTTGTTGTGTTCACAGATGAAGAACCAGGAGCAGGACCTCAGAAAACACCCACAAATAGGAACAGAAGTGAGGGACATCTTGAACAATTTTCAGAAGATTGTGTTCATGAGAAACTAGCTCAACTTAAAGTAGACAAAGCGATGGGACCGGATGGGATACACCCTAGAATACTGAGGGAATTTGGGGACGTTCTGGCAACTCCACTGACTGACCTTTTCAATGCCTCGTTGCAGTCGGGAGTGGTGCCAAAGGACTGGAGAGAGGCTCATGTGGTGCCTTTACACAAAAGCGGAAGTAAGGATGTGGTTGAAAACTACAGGCCGGTTAGTTTAACTTCGGTGGTGAGTAAATTATTGGAAACGCTGCTGAAAGAGAAAATAGTGAGGTTTCTGGAGTCCGGCGGATTACAGGATCCGAGGCAGCATGGATTCACCAGAGGCAGGTCTTGTCAGACAAATCTGATTGATTTCTTTGACTGGTTGACCAGGGAGTTGGACCGAGGGAGAGCTCTAGATGTGGTGTATTTAGATTTCAGAAAAGCCTTTGACACTGTTCCTCACAGGCAACTTATAAACAAACTGAGCACCCTAGGGATGGACCCTAAAGTTACTGCTTGGGTTAGAAATTGGTTGGGTGGGAGGCGACAAAAGAGTACAAGCAAATGGAGCTCACTCTGAGGAGAAGGATGTTACCAGTGGTGTGCCCCAGGGATCGGTCCTTGGTCCGATTCTTTTTAACATCTTTGTTAGTGATATAGCAGAAGGGCTGTCGGGTAAGGTTTGCCTCTTTGCAGATGATACCAAAATCTGCAATAGAGTAGACACCCAGGAAGGTGTAGATAACATGAGGAGGGATCTAGCTAAGCTTGAAGAATGGTCTAGAATTTGGCAGCTGGGATTTAATGTTAAAAAATGTAAGGTCATGCATTTGGGCTGCAGCAATCCAAGGGAGCAATACAGTATAGGAGGTGAAGTACTTTTGTCCACTAAAGAAGAGCGTGGTTGTGTCTGATGATCTTAAGGTAGCTAAACAGGTAGAAAAGGTGACGGCAAAAGCTAGGATGCTTGGGTGCATACGGAGAGGAATGGCTAGCAGAAAAAAGGAGGTGATAATGCCTCTGTATAAGTCTTTGGTGCGACCTCATTTGGAGTATAGTGTGCAATTCTGGAGACTGCACCTTCAAAAGGATGTGAACAGGATGGAGTCGGTGCAGAGGGTGGCTACTAAAATGATTAGTGGGCTTCATTATAAAGCATATGAGGACAGACTTAAGGATCTTAATATGTACACCTTAGAGGAAAGGCGGGATAGAGGTGATATGATTGAGATGTTTAAATACCTCCGTGGCATAAATGCTCAGGGAGAGAGCCTCTTTCAATTGAAAGCAAGTTCTGCTACGAGGGGACATGGGATGAGGGTGAAGGGAGATAGATTCAGGAGTGATATGCAGAAATATTTCTTTACGGAAAGAGTAGTGGATCCATGGAATAGTCTCCCAGTGGAGGTGGTAGAGATGAGGACAGTAACTGAATTCAAAAAAGCATGGGACCAACACAGAGGATCTCTAAAGGTAAAAAGTGGACTGTTGTAGCTATTGATATGGAAGGACAGACTAGATAGGCCATGTGGTCTTTTTCTGTCATCATGTTTCTATGCCTGATGAGGACAAACAGCTGCACCTGAGTGTTAATATGGCACCTTCTTTCCTTTGAGAGGTTTATGCACCTATAAAGCTACAATTATTCCAGGGTTGAGTGGGTGCTGGGGAGGGGGAGACTTATTAAAAACTGGCTGCTATACAGTACCCTGTCCTTTGCTTCTAAGGTAATCTGTGCCCAATTTCCAGGGGGAGTCCCTTAGCCCTTGCTTGGCTAGAGGGAGTCTTGGGTTCTAAATTTAACCTGAAAGCTCTTTGCTGCTACTAGGCCGACCGAATATTAAATTTAAACTGAAAGCTCTCTGCTGTGGTCTAGATTTAAACAGAAAGCTCCCTGCTGTGTTTAAACTGAAAGCTCTTTGCTGCCACTAGGCCCTGACTGATTTAACAAATACACTGGGTTCACAGATTAATCAGCTTTAATCTAAAGAATTCCTTTTCCCCCAAGATTTAGAAAATTCCCAGAAGTAAATACTTAAAATTGCAGCTCGCCCTCCAGAAGTAGCAGTCCCCTTTTGCAGTCCATCAAGACTAGTATGTAGGAGCCTAAGGATCCCACATTAATCTAGCAGTAGGGGAGGCTACCAGTTGACGAAGGAAGGCAACTCAGGAGTCCCAAGGTATGAGAGATTTCAGGAGTTTGCATCTCTGGCTGAAGAGATAGAGTAGCTACTCACCTGTAACAGGTGTTCTCTAGGAGCAGCAGGAATCAGTCCTCACATATGGGTGACATCGGCACTGACGGAGCCCTCGTACGGAGCATTGCCCCAGCTTTCAAAGAAAGTCTTTGGCAATGCATGCATGCGCAGTCCCCTTCCCGCCCAAGGGTGCCATCTTGCTCAGTCTAATGACATAGCTAAAAGACAGCAAAAAAACAAAATGAAATATAGGACTGCAACTCCAAGGGGAGGAGGGAGGGTCGTGAGGACTGATTCCTGCTGCTCCTGGAGAACACCTGTTACAGGTGAGTAACTACTCTTTCGCCAGGACCAAGCAGGAAGTCAGTCCTCACATATGGGACTCACCAGCTCTACGCTACCAAGAACCCAAAGCTGAAAAATAAGCTCCCTCTAGAGCCTCAGCATGCGTGATAAGAATCTTCTCTGAGAAGGCCCCCGACCAGTAGCCCAACAAAAGGGCCAGAGGGTAGGAGTTGCCTAAACCTCAAAGAGATTACGGAGTACCACCTGTCCAAAAGCACTGTCCCTGCAGGACTCCCTCTCGAGGCAGTAATGGGCCACAAAAGTCTGGCTTGAAGACCAAGTAGCAGCCCAGCAGATGTCTGCCAACAGAACAGAGCAGAGATGAGCTACTGATGCAGCCTTCGCCCTGACACGGTGGGCCGTGACTCAACCCTGCAAGGACAGGCCGGCTGCCCTGTACGCCCAGGTGATACAGTCTGCTACCCAAATGGACAGGAAAAAGATTTAGGCGTCATTGTGGATAGCATGTTAAAACCCTCGGCCCAGTGTGCAGCGGCGGCCAAGAGAGCAAATAGAATGCTAGGTATGATAAGGAAAGGAATGGAAAATAAAACAAAAGATATTATAATGCCTCTATATCGTTCCATGGTGAGACCGCACCTTGAATATTGTGTGCAATTCTGGTCGCCGTATCTTAAAAAGGATATAGCGATTTTAGAAAAGGTACAGAGAAGAGCCACCAAAGGATATAGCAATTTTAGAAAAGGTACAGAGAAGAGCCACCAAAATGGTAAAGGGGATGGAAGGATACTCCTATGAAGAAAGGCTAAAAAGGTTAGGGCTCTTTAACTTGGAAAAGAGACGGCTGAGGGGAGATATGATAGAAGTCTATAAATTAATGAACGGAGTGGAACGGGTAAACGTAGATCGATTGTTTACCTTATCAGAATATAGAAAGACTAGGGGACATGCAATGAAGCTACAGGGTAAACTATTTAAGACTAATAAAAGAAAATATTTTTTCACTCAACGTGTAATCAAACTCTGGAATTTGTTACCGGAGGATGTAGTAAAGGCTGTTAGTGTAGCTGGGTTTAAAAAAGGTTTGGACAAGTTCCTGGAGGAAAGGTCCATAAACCATTATTAAGAAGTGACAGAAGATATCAATGCTTGACCCAGTACAAGCATTGTGGAACTTGTTTCTCTTGGGGAAACTGCTAGGTACATGTGACCTAGATTGGCCACTGTTGGAAACAGAATACTGGGCTTGATGGACCTTGGTCTGACCCAGTATGGCATATCTTATGTTCTTATGCTTGGACACAGGTAACCCCAGCTTATTAGGGTCAAAAGATACAAAGAGCTGAACAGCCCTTCGATGCCCCTGTGTACAGTCAATGTAGAAAGACAACGCCCTCCTACAGTCCAGGGTATGCAAGACCATCTCAGCCTGGCTGGCATGCAGCCTAGGAAAGAAGGTCAGAAGAACCACCTCCGGATTGAGGTGGAAGGAGGAGACAACCTTTGGAAGGAACTTAGGATGAGTCCATAAGACCACCCTGTTCCTATAGAACCATGTGTACAGTCTATCAGAAACCAGAGCCTGTAGTTCACTCACACACCTGGCCGAGGTAAGAGCCACCAAGAACAATGCCTTCCAGGAAAGGAAGCGTAAATGACAGGTAGCCATCGGCTCAAACGGTGGGCGAGTAAGTTGTTGCAAGACCACAAATTCCACTCGGGCTGGTGGACGAATCGGAGGCTTGAGCAAAAGCAGGCCTCTGAGGAAGCGGGCCACTAAGGGGTGGACCGACAGACTGGCCGTCCACGTGCAAGTGGTGCACTGACAGAGCACTGAGGTGGACCCGAACAGAGTTGGATTTAAGGCCTAGGTCCAACAGGTGACGCAGATACTGCAGCACCACTGGTACCAGGCATGAAAACGGATCCTCTTGGCACTGAGCACACCAGGTGGAGAACCTACGCCACTTCAGGGCATAAGATTTCCGTGTGGATTGTCTCCTAGAGGCCAAAACCACCTCCTCCACTTCCCTAGGTAGAAGTAAGGGGGCTAGAACTACCCTTTCAGCAGCCAGGCCATCAAATGGAGAGACTGGAGGTTGGGATGCAGGAGAGACCCCTGATCCTGAGACAGGAGATCGGGTTGCATCCCCAGAGGGAGTGGAGTGTCCAGTGTTGCCTCGGCCATCTTGGGGCTACCAAGATCAGCGAGGCCATGTCTCGAAGAACCTTGAATAGGGTTCGGGCGACTAGAGGCATTGGAGGAAGCGCATACAGCAGGCCCGTAGACCAAGAGATTAGGAAAGCATCTGCTGCCATTCGCAGAGGATGCGGTTGTCTGGAACAGAACCTGGGCAGCTGAAGGTTCAAGTGGACTGGCAAAGAGATCGATGGTTGGAAGATCCCATTTTAGGAAGATCTGTTGGACCACTAGGGGATTCAAATGCCATTCGTGAGGCTGTAGAATCCTGCTCAACCTGTCTGTCAGGTAATTTTCTTGGACAGGTAGATAAACTGCCTTGAGAAACATGCCGTGCTGGACTGCAAAAGTGCACAGGGCCTGCGCTTCCCGACACAGAAGCCTGGATCCTGTGCCTCCTTGTTTGTTCACATAGAACATTGCTACTTGGTTGTCCATCTGAATCAAGACAGACTGGTGAGAGAGGGCATGAAAGTTTGTAGAGCTAATTAAATAGCTTGCAACTCCAACAGATTGATCTGCTGTGTGGCCTCCCAAGGGGACCATAGGCCCCAAGTGCATGCCCCCTGGCACTGTGCACCCCACCCTTGAAGAGAAGCATCGGTCGTCAGCACCTGTGTGTGTGGTGGCACCTGGAAAGGCACCCCTTTGATCAGGTTCGGGAGATGCAGCCACCACTGCAGGGAGGCCGCTAGAAGTTTGGACACTCTTTGTCTCTTAAGTCCCCTGTGGCCTGTGTCCACTGAGCTCTGAGGCACCATTGAGCAGGCCAAATATGCAGACAAGCATTTGGAGTTACATGGACCGTGGATGCCATGTGGCCCAAAAGCCTCAGGAAATGTCTGGCAGAGACCAGAGATCCACTGCGAAACTGCTGGGCCAGAGCCATCAGTCTGTGAGCCCTGTTCCCAGGCAAATAAGCCATTGCTTGTAAGGTATCCAACCTTGCCCCTATGAACTCTACGTCCTGTAAGAGGAGCAAAATGGACTTTGCGAAGTTTATGACGAAGCCCAGGTGCTGGAGAAGATAGTGTGAAGAGTGGCTTGTCTGGCCTCCTGTGGAGACTGACCCCTGATGAGCCAGTCGTCCAGGTATGGAAAGAAAGATGCCCTGGTTTCTGAGATAGGCCGCCACCACCGCCAGGCATTTGGTGAAAACCCTAGGTGCGGAGGTTAGGTCAAATGGAAGTACTTTGTACTGAAAATTATTTCCTCCCACTACAAATCTGAGATATTGTCTGTGGTCTGGATGAATGAGGATATGAGTATAAGCATCCTTTAGGTCTAAGGAGCATAGCCAATCTCCCTGCTGGAGGTAGGGCAGCAGTATTCCAAGGGTAAGCATCTTAAACTTTTCCCTCTCCAGGAACTTGTTGAGATTTCGCAAGTCTAGGATGGACCTCCTGTCCTTTTTGGTACCAGAAAGTACCTGGAATAGAAGCCTCGTCCTATCAGGTGGTGAAGCACCGGTTCCACCGCCTGCTCCTGTAGAAGACTTGCCAACTCCTGAAGAAGGAGGTTCCTGTGCAGAGGGAGTCTTGGAGGCTCCCCTGGAAAATAGGAGAGAGATAACTGGTTGAAGTGGAGCAAGTAGCCCTTTTGGACTATGCTCAGTATCTAGGTATCCCGTTATAGCTGACCATCTGTGGGTGTACAGTGTCAGCCGGCCTTCTGTGCTGAGTGGAGCCAGCTGTGGGGGAGAGGCTATGCAGCGGGAGTCAAAACCCCACTCCCTGCTGTGCAGGAGCCGGAGCTCGTAGCTTGGGGGTTTTCTGCCTACGGGGCCCATGTCCCTGCCCCTTGGCCTGGTGACCCTGTTGGGGAGCTGTAGAGGCCTTGAACTGAGGGTAGGATTTGTAGGCAGAGGCCTGGAACTGAGGGTAGGATATGTAGGCAGAGGCCTTCCTCGGCTAAAAGGGCTTTTTCCCCCCGAGCCCTTCTTCTGAGAAGAGGCAGAAGTCTTCCTGGACAGCCTTGTCCTGGTGAGAGTCTCAGTCTCAATTTCTGCAGCCTTTTCAGCTATGGGTTTGCCAAAGAGGTTGTCACCCCGGCAAGGGACATCGACCAACTTGTCCTGGACCCATGGCTCGAGGTCAGATGACTGTAGCCAGGCCTGACGGCGTGCACCGATGCCAGCTACTGCTACTCGGGTCGAAGCCATCATAAGCTGCTCGAGATAAAAACTTCGAGCACTCTCAAATCCCCGATGACAAAGCCTTGAACGTCTGCAAAGGTTCCTCGGAGAGGCCAGCAAAGAACCCGGCAATCTCCTTTGATAGATCTTGGAGGTACATGCCCATGTACAGCTGGTAAGTCTGGAAACGGCAAGCCAGCATAGAGCCCTGGAAGCACTTTCTATCGAGGGCATCCAGGTTCCAGGCCTCCCTGCCAGGGGGGGGGGGGGGGGGGAAGGCACCGAGGAGTGCATCTTCTGACTCTTCAGACGATGCATGGCCGATTCCACAACCATGGAGTGGTGCGGCAGCTGTGCCTTCTGGAACCCAGGGCTCTTATGGACTCGATAAATGGAATCGACATGTTTGCTGAGAACTGGCGCCGAGGCCGATGCCTCCCACATGCGGAAGAGCAGCCATTCCAGCATCGGAGGAACCGGTACAGTAAAGGCCTCCTTCGGTGGAGTCATACTGGAGGGCCTCCTCAGGGTCCGCGAGGAAGGCCAAGGCCTTGGCCATGTCCCTCACGAAGTCCAAAAACCGGGTATCCTCCGGGGGGGGGGGGGGGGGGGGGGCCCTTCTCCGAGGTTCATACTCCGGTGAGTCCAATGGGACACACCGGGTCCAGAAACTGTTCGGGGACTCGTCTTCCATCTCCCACCCCGACCCCTCCAAGGAGGAATCGAGCGGCTCCGGTCAGGCAGGCACCGATGCCATCCACCCCAACGCCGAGGGTACGGGAGGCCGAGGGAGACCTTGGCCGAGGATTGACTCAAGACCGCATTGACTCGAGGATCGGCTTGGCCTCCGGGGTCGACTTGGACGTCGAGGTCCCGGTGGTCAGGGCAGATGCACCAGTCAGACCGGCGATCAGCACCCGCTGCTGTTCCAAGAAGGCAGCCAAGCTGCTCTCCAACGCTGTCAACCTGTGTCCGAGCTCAGGAGACTCGGCAGCCCCCAATGGTGTCAGGGCCATCGGCTCCCACGGAGGAGAGTCCACAAGGACAACAGCATTCACGTGACGCAGGGACTCCGGCTCCACACGAGGCAATTTGGCAAACCTCTACGCCTCCGAGGACCCGGGACAGCAGTCAGGGCTATGCAACCTGGACCTCAAGGGACCAAGAGTGTCCGATGCCACCCTTGTGGGTTTCTTCTTCCTTTTGTGTTCCTGTGAGACCCCGCTCAGAGGAGCCCCGATGATGCTCAGGGTCGGACTCCCGAGACATCGAAGTCCAGGCCGGCCGGATGCAGTCAGAGAAGATCCTTTCACATTCATGTTGACGGCTCCTCAGCGCCTTAGAGGATATTTTGCCACACGGGCCACAGATCATCAGGTGATGATCAGGCCTGAGGCACCAGTCGTGTGTGTTGGTGAGAGACATTAGTTTTACACCGATCACACTTCTTGAACCTGCTGGCAGCCAGCGGGGGAAAAATGGCCCCTGCAAGGTCAAGAGACCGGGCTGCCAGTGAAAAAGAAAAGGACTGGTATGCCCTGCAGCTTTTGGAGAGGAACTGTCAGGGGATGGAACAGACTGAGATCACATAGGAAAGGGCAGGGGAGTTCTTGAATATAGCTCCCATGGGACTTAGAAGTGCCAACCATCTTACCTGAGAGCATGACAGCAGGAGTTTTCCCTTTAGTGGGGTGGTAGTCAGTCTTGCAGCTTTATTGCAGTTGAGGAGAGAAGCAAATGTTATCAGGGTAAACTCTAAGGGAGCTGGTTAGCAGAATCAGAAGATCCTGACTCCCAGCAGCAGAAGCTGTTGCAAGAGGAGGAATTGCCTCTGGCACATGATCGCGGTGATATTTCTCTTTTGGTGTCTCTCGACTTATCTGCGGCTTTTGATCTGATTGACCACCGTACTTTGCTCTCTCGGCTATCGGATGTGGGATTACAAGGCACGGTTTGGCAGTGGTTCTGTTCTTTTCTTAGAGCCCGCTCTTTTTCGGTTCACTCTGGTAATCAGTCCTCTGCTGCTTTTCCTCTCACTTGCGGTGTTCCACAAGGTTCTGTTCTCTCTCCTCTTTTGTTTAATATCTTTCTGGCTCCTTTATCTTTGGAAATTCAACAGTTCCCTGTATCATTCTATATGTATGCTGACGACATTATTCTACTGTTTCATACCTCTCCCCTGACGTTAGACATTACCCAGCTAAATCTCTGTCTTTCCCGGATCTCTTCTTGGTTGTCTCAAAACTTCTTGCACTTGAATCCATCCAAATCCACAGCCATGTGGGTTTCATTGACTGGTTCTTGCCCTTCCTTGGCCCCCTTGATTGATTCTACTCCCCTCCCTCTTGTGTCATCCTTCCGCTATCTTGGTATAATTCTCGACCCTACGCTGTCTTTCCACCAATATCTCACTTTCCTCGTACGTCGATCCTTTGCCACCCTGCGACAGATTAGGGCTGTCCGTTCCCTTCTCCCCCTTGTCTTGGCCTTAGTTGTTAGTCGCTTGGATTACTGTAATGTCTTTCTCGCTAACCTCCCAAAGTATCAACTTCTGTGCCTTCAAAATGCCACTGCCCGTCTCATCACATTCTCACACCGTTTCGACCATATCACACCTATCCTTCTTTGCTTGCACTGGTTGCCTCTTTGTTTCCGTTTTCATTATAAGTTTCTTATTCTAATTCACCGTGCTCTTCATACAAATACTCCCCTATATCTTGCAGATCGAATCTCTCTCCACACCCCTTACCGTCAGCTTCGCTCCCTCCATGCAAACCGTTTGTCTCTTCCTTCCCCATCACAGGCACACCTCGAACAGACCCGCCACGCCACTTTTTTCTTTTTAGGTCCAGTACTTTGGAATGCCTTACCACCGTTTCTCCATTTGGAACCCTCATATCCCCAATTTAAAACACTACTCAAAACACATCTGTTTCAGCAAGCTTTTCATCTCTCTCCCGATGGTCCTCCCTGATGTTCTCTCAGTTGCTTGTCCTTATGTCTGTCCTGTCCATGTATTTGTTTGTGCATTTTGTCTACCCATGGTCTGGTTTTGTCTTTCCCTTTTTGGGCCTTTTTATCATGTTTGTTTTTAAAAAACTCTGTTAATCTATGTTTTAATTATTGGGCCTCTAGTTTTGTCCTGTGCTGTTTTTGGTTTTTCTATTTGTTTATGCCTTTATTCTTTTTATACTTACTTTTCTGTTTTACTTTGGCGTTCCTTTCCTTGCCAACCTTTTATTGTACACCGCTTTATGTTTCAACGAAAAGCAGTTTATCAAATTTTAAATAAAGATAACTGTCCTCAGAAGTCCCAATCATGCTGGCACTCATCCCAATAAGGAGCAGGAAGAGAGAGCAATCCAGAGCTGCAGTCATCACAGAAGCCAGCCAGCCAGCCGCGCCGCCCCACCCCACCATGAGGAACAATCAAGTGTAGCTGAGAGCAGGGGTTGAATCTGCCACTACCTGTGACACTTCCCTCATTGCTGTCAGAATTTTTTTTTTTTTTTAAAGTAGGCAACCACAGCTACCAGGAAGAGGAGGGAGACTGGCAACACTCAGTCTGGAGGAGGAAAATCATTCCTTGTATAGATTTTGCTTCATTTAAATATAGCTTCAGGGGGTTTTGTTTTTGTTTGGAGAGAGCTGCTGTGGCTAATACCAGTGCAGTAAAAGCAAGAAAGAAAGAAAAAAAAAAGACATCTCCAGCAGCAAACAGGCAGGAAAGCAAGCACAGATGCTCAGAGAGGTCCAAAGTCTTATCTGAGATATGGAGACCTGGGTAACTTTGTCAAAACTTCACCTTAGAGTATGTATGCATGCATGCATGCTTGCTTACCTACCTACCCCCCCCCCGAAGAGTTGCAGTGGAAAGTGAAAGGTTGTTGATATGAAAGATGACAGCAAAGTGAAAATATAAGTACCCAACCATTTCCTTTCCCAAAATCCAAGTTAGCCATGCCACCTACTAGAGAAATAACTAGAAGCTTCCAGTATCATCAATGGTACTAGTGCAGGTGCAGCTAGTAGCATTTTGCAATAGTTCCCAAAGCATATACTATTCCAAAAGCAACTGGAATGAGACAACCATCCCCAAACTAGCACAACCTCCAAAGAAAGCAAGACATGTCAGAAAACTGCCTCTGCTCTCAGCCTCAATCTTCTATTTTTCTCCTTTGGTTCTCTGCACAGAAAACAGTTACTCACCTGTAGTAGGTGTTCTCCAGGGACAGCAGGAATCAGTCCTCACAAATGGATGACATCAGCACGAACAGAGCCCTTGTATAGGGCAAGCCCCAACTTTCTAAGAAAGCCTGTGGGAATTGCAGCAGGCATGCACAGTCCCCTTCCCACCCAAGGGTGCCATCTTGCTCAGTCAAATGTCATAGCTATAAAGAGAGCAAAAAGAACAAAATGTAATAGGGCTGCAACGCCAAGGAGAGGAGGGAGGGTTGTGAGGACTGATTCCTGCGGTCCCTGGAGAAAGAGTAGTTACTCACCTGTAACAGGTGTTCTCCAGGAGAAGCAGGAATCAGTCCTCACATATGGGTGTCATCGGCACCAATAAAGCCACAGTGGAGCATTTCCCCAGCTTTCTATAAAAGCCTTTGGAAATGCAGGCACGCATGGTTCCCTTCCTGCCTAAAGGTGACATCTTACCTCAGTCAAATGCCATAGCTAAGAACAGCACACAAAAATGAAAAAATTAAACTATGTACAACTGCAACTCCAAGGGGAAGAGGGAGGGTTGTGAGGACTGATTTCTGCTGCTCCTGTGGAACAACTGTTACAGGTGAGTCACTACTCTTTCTCCAGGACCAAGCAGGAAGTCAGTCCTCACATATGGGTGACTCCCTAGCTCTGGGCTACCGAGGAACCCAGGCTGAACAAGAGAACTCGCTCTAGTCCCAGCAGTAAAGAAAGGCTTTCCACGGACACAACCTCCACCGGTAGCCCAACAGAGGGCAGGAGTTGACTAAACCTCAAAGAGATTCCAGAGTACTGCCTGGCCAAAAGCACTGTCCCTACGGGACTCCCTCTCCAGACAGTAATGGGCCGCAAACGTCTGGCTTGAAGACCAAGTTGCAGCCCTGCAGATGTCTACCAAAGGCACAGAGCAGAGATGAGCCACTGAGGCAGCCATTGCCCTGACACAACCCTGCAAAGGAAGGTCAGCCGCCCTATAAGCCCAGGTGATAGTCAGTCACCCAGATGGACAAGGTACGCTTGGACACAGCCAACCCCAACTTATTAGGGTCAAAAGAGACAGAGCTGAATAGCCCTTCTATGCCCCTGCAGACTGTCCAGGTAGAAGGATAAGGCCCTCCTACAGTCTAGGGTATGCAGGACTGCTTCAGCCTGGCTTGCATGAGGCCTAAGGAAGAATGTTGGAAGAACCAGGAGACAACTTTAGGGAGGAACTTTGGATGAGGACCACCCTGTTCCTATAAATTCTGGTGTAAGGCCTGTCACAGACCAGGGCCTGAAGCTCACTCACTCGCCTAGCCGAAGTAAGGGCTATCAAGAAGAGTGTCTTCCAGGACAGGAAGCGTAGAGGGCAAGTAGCCATCGGCTCAAAAGGTGGGTGAGTCAGTTGCTGCAAGACCTCATTCAACTCCCACTCAGGAGCAGGATGACGAATTGGAGGCTTGAGCAAAAGTAAGCCTCTAAGAAAGCAGGACACCAAAGGGTGAACTGACAGAGAATGTCCCTCCACCAGTGAGTGGTGAGCTGCTAGAGCTGAGAGGTGGACCCGAACAGAATTGGACTTAAGTCCCTGATTTGATAAGTGCAGTAAGTACTGAAGCACCACTGGTACAGTACAGGAGAAGGGATCCTCTGTACGTAACTGACCACACACAGAAAACCTTTTCCATTTAAGAGCATAGGTTTTCCTAGTGGACTGTTTCCTAGAGGCTAGGACAACCTCTTCAACTTCATGAGGTAGGCCCCAGGGAGCCAAAACTACCCTTGCAGCCTCCAGGCCATCAAATTGAGAGCTTTGAGATTGGGGTGCAGAAGGGAACCCTGATCCTGAGAGAGAAGGTCGGCTGCAACCCCAGAGGCAGTGGGGGATCCACCGCCAGCTGAAGTAGAAGTGGAAACCAAGGCTGTCTCGGCTATCTGGGAGCCACCAGGAGGACCGAGGCCTTGTCCTGAAGGATCTTGAAGAGAGTTTGGGCCACCAAGGGAGTGGGAGGAAACGCATACAGGAGGCCCTGAGACCATGGAATCAGAAAAGCATCTGCTGCTATCTGCAGAGGATGCGGTTGCCTTGAGCAGAACTTGGGCAGTTGCTTGTTCAGTGGACTGGCAAACAGATCTATCAGAGGGAGACCCCACTTCAGGAAGATTTTCTGAACTACCAAGGGATGCAGCAGCCACTCATGGGGCTGCAAAATTCTGCTCAACCTGTCGGCCAGGTAGTTTTCCTGGCCTGGGAGGTAAACAGCCCTGAGGAGCATGTTGTGCTTGAGGGCAAATGAACAAAGGTCCTGAGCCTCCCGACAAAGGAGCTTGGACCCAGTGCTGTCCTGTTTGTTCACATAAAACATGGCTACCTGGTTGTCTGTCTGAACCAGGACAGATTGATGTGTCAGGGTAGGAGAAAAAGCTTTGAGAGCTAGGCGAATAACCCTGAGTTCCAGGAGGTTGATCTGCTGTGCAGCTTCCCAAGGAGACCACAGGCCCTGGGTGCACTTGTCTAGACAATGAGCTCCCCAGCCCTGAAGAGATGCGTCTGTGGTCAGTACTACTGTGTACGCAGGAATCTGAAAAGGCACCCCTTTGAGGAGATTGGGTGGGTGTGACCACCAGCTGAGGGAGTCCAGAAATGGTCTGGACACCCTTATCCTGTCACTGAGGCTGCCTGTGGCTTGGGACCACTGAGACCGGAGGCACCACAGTGCAGGCCTCATATGGAGCCTGGCATTGGGGGTTACATGCACTGTCGAAGCCATATGGCCTAGAAGCCTAAGGCAGAGTCTGGCGGAGACCAGGGACCTGCTGAGAAACTGGCTTGCCAAGTTTATTAGTCTTTGGGCTCTGTCTACTGGCAAGAATGCCTTTGCCAGCTGAGAATCCAATCTTGCCCCTATGAACTCCAAGCTCTGGG
This sequence comes from Ichthyophis bannanicus, assembly GCA_033557465.1. Taxonomy (NCBI): domain Eukaryota; kingdom Metazoa; phylum Chordata; class Amphibia; order Gymnophiona; family Ichthyophiidae; genus Ichthyophis; species Ichthyophis bannanicus. The sequence continues at coordinate 333,306,743 of CM066036.1, read as the reverse complement.
AGGGAAGCAAAGTGGACTTTGCGAAGTTTATGACAAATCCCAAGCTCTGAAGAAGAGCAATAGTTCTGAGGGTGGCCTGTCGGGCCTCCCAGCACGTCTGACCCCTTATGAGCCAGTCGTCCAGATAGGGAAAGACAAAGATGTCCTGATTTCTCAGGTAGGCCGCTACCACTGCCAGGCATTTGGTAAAGACTCTGGGAGCGGAGGTTAGGCCAAAAAAGATACTCTGTACTGATAGTGGTTTCCTCCCACAATGAACCTGAGGTACTTTCTGTGGTCTGGATGAATGAGGATTTGAGTGTATGCATCCTTTAGATCTAAGGAGCATAGCCAATCTCCCTGCTGGAGGTAGGGCAAAAGTGTTCCAAGAGTAAGCATCTTGAACTTCTCTTTCTCTAGGAACTTGAGGTTCCTGAGGTCCAGGATAGGTCGAAGGCCACCAGTTCTTTTGGGTACTAGGAAATACCTGGAGTAGAACCCTTGACCTTGTAAGTGAGGAGGCACAGGCTCCACCGCCCTGTCCACCAACAGACCTTGGAGCTCTTGCAGAAGAAACTCTGTGTGCAGGTGAGGCCTTGTGGCTCCCCTGGAAAGTATGGAGGAGGCAGTAGGAGAAAATGCAGTGCATAGCCCCTGTGGAATATGTGCAGCACCCAACTGTCCCCAGTGATGTGGGGCCACTGGTGGGCAAAGAGGGCGAGGCGACCTCCTGTGCTGGGTAGGGAGAGCAGGGGCTGAGAGGCTATGCTGGAGGAGTCAAAAAACACCACCCTGCTGAGTGGGAGCAGGTGCCGGAGGCTTGGGGGTCCTCTGCCTACAGGGCCCATAACCCTGCCCCTTGGCTTGCTGACCCTGGGGGGCAGCCTGAAATTGGTACTGTTTGTAGGCAGTGCCCTTCCTCGGGTAAAAGGGCTTCTTACCCGAGGCCTTCTTCTTATGAGAAGGGGCAGAGGTCTTTCTAGACAGCCTTGTCCGTGTAAGGCGCTCAGTCTCGAGCTGTGCGGCCTTCTCAGCCATGGGCTTGCCAAAAGGGTTCTCACCTCGGCAAGGGACATCGACCAACTTGTCCTGAACCCATGGCTCGAGGTCCAATGACTGCAGCCATGCCTGGCATCGAGCCGCAATGCCAGCTGCCGCAACTCGGGCCGAAGCCTCGAAGCCATCATAGGCGGCGCGGGACATGAACTTCAAGCAGTCCCAAATCCCTGAGGACAAGGACTTGAATCTCTGCAAGGGCTCCCCGGAGAGACCAGCGAAGAACCCAGCCAGCTCCTTGGCCAGGTCTCACAAGTACATGCCCATGTACAGCTGGTAAGACTGGACATGGCAAGCAAGCATCGAGCCCTGGAAGCACTTTCTACCGACACCATCGAGGTTCCGGGCCTCCCGGCCGGGGGGCACCGCGGAGTGCATCTTCTGACTCTTCAGACGATGCATGGCCGATTCCACAACCATGGAATGGTGTGGTAGCTGCGCCTTCTGAAAGCCAGGGCTCTTCCGGAGTCGATAAAGCGAATCGACTCACTTGCTTAAAACCGGCGCCGAGGCCGGTGCCTCCCACATCCTGAAGAGGAGCCGTTCCAGCATCGGAGGAACCGGGACAGTAAAGGCCTCCTTAGGAGAAGAGTCGTACTGTAGGGCCTCGAGCTCTTCAGCTTGAGGCTCCTCCTCGGGGTCCGCCGGAATAGCCAACGCGGTGGCCATATCCCAGACAAACTCCGAGAACCGGGTGTCCTCCGGAGGGGGATCTACTCCGGGGCTCAGACTGCGGTGAGTCCGACGGGATGCACCGAGTCTTGAAAGTGTCGGGGGACTCCTCATCCTCCGTCTCCCAGGCGGACTCGTCCGACGAGGAGTCAGGACCAGACGCCGGAGGCACCAGCGTCGATGCCCTCGGTCCCGAACAGGAGGTCGAGGGAGACCGTGACCGAGGTCGACTTCGAGCCACGATGTACCCGAGTATCAGCTCGAACTCCGGGGTCGACTTCGAAGTCGATGTCCCGGTGGTCGGGGCAGATGCGCCAGACAGGCTGGCCATCAGTGCCTGCTGCTGCTCCATGAAGGCAGACAGTCTGCTCTCCAAGGCTGTCATCCTGAGACTCAGCTCGGGAGACGCAGCAGCCACCGACTCGGGCCTCGGTGGCGCCGGGCCTGACATCGGCTCTCTGGGAGAGTCCTCGAGGACCACAGGGCTTATGTGTCCAGCAGACTCCAGCTCCACGCGAGCAACTTTGGCAGGCTTCTCTTGTTCCACGGGCCTGGGGTGACGGTTGGGGGTCTTAGACCTGGCCCTCGAGGAGCCAGGGACCTCCTCTGATGACGCCCTCACGAGCCGCTTCTTCCTCTTGCGCTCCCAGTCAGGGGACCCCCTGTCCGAGGAGCTTCGACGGCGCTCGGGATCGGAATCCCGAGATGTCGAGACCTCAGACAAGGTCCGGGCCCGGCCAGAGGCTGAGTCCAAGAAAAGCCTTTCTGCTGCTGGCAACTTTGCAGTGCCTTGGAAGACATCTTCCCACATGGTCCACACGTCTTAGGGTCGTGATCCGGACCGAGGCACCGAAGGCAGCAGTCGTGTGTCAGTGAGAGACATTAACTTCTTACACCGATCACACTTCTTGAAACCGCTGGAAGCTATCGGGGAAAAAAAAGAGTCCCCGCGAGGTCAAAGGACCGGCCTTCCAGGGAAAAATCAAAAAAGGGCGCGAAGGGCAAAAACTGAAAAAGAAGAATCGGGCTCGATACCGGTGTACCAAACCCGGCAGGAGGGGAACCGGCGTTGAACCGGGAAGAAAAAACTGAGTATCGGTGAAAAAATCTAACTTTTATCCGGGATGACTGGACGCACATCCGATAGGCTTCTCGGAAAAAGAGAGACTGAGGTAAGATGGCACCTTTAGGTGGGAAGGGAACCGCGCATGCGTGCCTGCATTCCCAAAGGCTTTCATAGAAAGCTGGGGAAATGCTCCGCTGGGGCTTCATCGGCGCCGATGACACCCATATGTGAGGACTGACTTCCTGCTTGGTCCTGGAGAAATGACAGATATTGTGGGGAATGAAAAAGTCAACTAAGGAAAGGTTGAGAGCACTATAAGAATGCATATTGGAGTAAGGAAGAAAGAGAAGGCTAATGAATACTGTAGAAGGAAGTAAATGGGTGGGTGCTGAGGAGGGGGAGTCTGAGGCAGGGGGCAGCTACTAAGGGCATGGGATGTGGGAAAGGAGGGACTTTGACAGGTGAAGACTAAGAGTGGGTAAGAAAACAGAATAAGATAGGCTGGGAAATGGGACTCAAAGCTTGGGTGGGATTCTGAGTGGGAACTTGGGGAGATAGTGGGGACTAAGAAACTGACCCAAGATTAAGAGGACAGTGGGGACAAAGTGATTGGGTGAGTGGTATGAGTAGGACTGTGAGACCAAGAGCAGAAATATGGGGATGAGAGGAGGAACATTTGAAAAGGACAAAGTACTATGGAGTGGATGAGAGCCACAGGAGGTGACAGGTCTTCCTTGAAGCAAGTGAAAGGGTAGAAATGGGAGCTGGGGAGAGGGAGAGAAATGTTAAGAGAATGAGCTGGTAAAGGGTTGGCGAAGCAGTGGTGGTAAATGAGACTGGAGAGGAGATGAATAAAGGAGAAGGAAATGACAGTCTAGGGAGTGGGTGAAAGATATGGGGGGGGGGGCAGGATGCTGGCAAAGGAATGAGATATGTGGAATGGAAGGACAAAGGAAATAGGATTAGGAAATAGAAAGCTGCTAAATAGGTGAACAGTGAAAAGAGAGAAACAGAAGATTGCAGGAAGGAATGGAATGAAGCTATAGTTAGGTAGAAGATAAACAGGTGCTCTCTCAGCATGGGAAAACAAGGGGAGGAATCAAGAAAGAAGGCACAACTAAATGCTGTTAAAGGCCTGAGAGTAAATAGTCAGATCTTTAGGCCAATTTTAAATCTTTTGGTAAGAGGATTCTTTATGAAGTTTAATAAACATGGAATTCCATAACTGAGGGGCAAGAAAGCTGAAGGCCTTAGTAGGTTTCAAGATGGATCATGAAAAAATAGGCAATAAAGAATGAGAAACAAGTAGCATGATCACAAGTTTGCCCTTGTAGATAAAACTTCATATTATACAAAACCCAGCAGTAAAACTTGAGACAGACTCAGAAACCTGCCAGTAAGGAAATGCAGTAATCTATTCTACTGATAACTAATGAGCGAAGAACTATTTTTAGTGTGGTTGTATGAAGGTACTGTTTAGTGTAGATACTTATCTGTAACAGGTATTCTCTGGGAACAGTGGGAATCAGTCCTCACATACAGGTGACAGCGCCGATAGAGCCCAAGCGGTAGCTTCTCCCCAGCTTTCAAAGAAAGTCTTTGGGAAATGCACCATGTGTGGCCCCCTTCCCGCCCAAGTGTGCCATCTTGCCTCAGTATGACGGCATAACTCAAATGCAAAAATGACACAAAAATAAGCTCCATGGGGAGGAAGGAGAGTTATGAAGACAGATTCCTGCTGTTCCCAGAGAATACCTGTTGCAGGTGAATAACCATGCTTTCTCCAGGAACAAGCAAGGACTTCCTAGCTACAGACTACCAAAAGCTGTAAAGCCATGGGTGACCAAGAAAAGGTGAGCTTTGAGCAGCAGCCACGAGTCCTTGAGAAGACAGACCGCTGAGCGGCCCAAGTGTCCAGCGAGAAACCAGCACTGTGGTAGCCTGAGCACACAACAGCCAGAGGGCAGGAGTTGCCTATACTCCAAATAGAAGACTGAGTACTACCTGGACACTGTCTCTTTAGGACTCCCTCTCCAGGCAATAATGAGTTGCGAAAATATGGACTGAGGTGGCGGCCTGGCAGATTTCTGGCAAGGGAACAGAAAGCAAGTTTGCCACCATGGCCCTGATGCTCTAAGCTGTGAGACAGCACTCTAGCAAGAGCCCAGCCTGCTCGTAAGTAAGAGCAAAGCGTAGTTACTCACCTGTAACAGGTGTTCTCCAGGAGCAGCAGGAATCAGTCCTCAAATATGGGTGACGTCGGCGCCGACGGAGCCCTCGCGGAGCAATTTCCCCAGCTTTCAAAGAAAGCCTTTGGGAATTGCAGCGCGCGCATGCGCGGTTCCCCTTCCCGCCCAAGGGTGCCATCTTGCTCAGTCTGATGACATAGCGAAAAGACAGCAAAAAATTAGGAAAAAACGAAAGCATAGAACTGCAACTCCAAGGGGAGGAGGGAGGGTTGTGAGGACTGATTCCTGCTGCTCCTGGAGAACACCTGTTACAGGTAACTACACTTTCTCCAGGACCAAGCAGGAAGTCAGTCCTCACATATGGGACTCCCAGGCTTAAGGCTACCGGAGACCCTAAGCACAAAAATGAGCTCCCTCGAGGTCAGTAGCACAGAAGGAAGGAATTTTCTCTGAATATGTCTCCAACCGGTAGCCCAACAATCGGGACGGAGGGTAGGAGTTGCCTATACCTCGAAGAGGTTACGGAGGACTGCCTGTCCGAAAGCACTGTCCCTGCGGGACTCCCTCTCCAGGCAGTAATGGGCTGCAAAAGTCTGGCTTGAAGACCAAGTAGCGGCCCGGCAGATGTCTGCCAATGGAACAGAGCGGAGGTAAGCCACTGATGTAGCCTTCGCCCGAACACGATGAGCCGTGACTTTACCTTCCAGCACGAGGCCCGCAGCCCGCAATCCAGATGGACAGAGTACGCTTGGAGACAGGGAGCCCCAACTTGTTGGGGTCATAAGACACGAAGAGCTGAACAGCCTTTCGGTGCTCCCGCGTACAGTCAAGGTAGGTCAACGCCCTTCTACAGTCCAGGGTATGCAGGACCATTTCAGCTCGGCTGGAGTGGGGCCTGGGAAAGTAGGTCGGAAGTACCACCTCCTGGTTGATGTGAAAAGGGGAAACCACTTTGGGAAGAAACTTAGGGTGAGTCCGTAGGACTACCCGGTTCTTGTAGAACATAGTGTAAGAAGGATCAGATACTAGGGCCTGCAGCTCACTAACGCGTCTAGCAGAAGTGAGGGCCACCAAGAACAAGGTTTTCCAAGAAAGAAAACGAAGAGGACAGGTAGCCATAGGCTCAAAAGGCGGACAGGTAATCCGCTGTAAAACCACATTGAGATCCCAGTTCGGGGCTGGCGGGCGCAAAGGTGGTTTAAGGAGGAGGAGGCCTCTGAGAAAACGAGCCACCAGAGGGTGGCTGGAAAGAGGTCTACCATCCACCGGCATGTGATGCGCAGAAAGAGCACTGAGGTGGACCTTGACCGAGTTGGACTTAAGTCCAAGATTGGAAAGAGAAAGCAAGTACTGCAAGACCACAGATGTTGAAAAGGAGAAGGGGTCTTGAGACTGCTGAGTACACCAGACGGAGAACCGACGCCACTTAAGAGCGTAGGACTTCCGGGTGGAAGGCCTCCGGGAGGCCAAGACGACCTCTTCCACATCTGGAGGTAGCTGGAGAGGAGCAAGGACTACCCTTTCAGCAGCTAGGCCATCAGATGAAGGGACCGGAGGTTGGGGTGCAGGAGCGTCCCCTGATCCTGCGAGAGGAGGTCGGGCTGAAACCCCAGAGGAAGAGGGGTGTCCACCGCCAGTTGCATCAGAAGCGGGAACCAAGGTTGTCTCAGCCACCGGGGAGCCACTAGGATCAGCGATGCCTTGTCTCTGAGAACTTTGAAAAGCGTCCGAGACACCAGAGGCATGGGTGGAAAGGCATACAAGAGGCCTGTGGACCATGGAATCAGAAAAGCATCCGCCGCTACCCGGAGAGGATGCGGCGGCTGCCGAGAGCAGTATCTGGGAAGCTGCCGGTTCAGAGGACTGGCGAACAGATCCATGGTGGGGAGGCCCCACCGGAGAAAGATCCGCTGAACCACAAGCGGATCCAATCTCCACTCGTGCGGTTGGAGGATCCTGCTCAGTTTGTCTGCCAGGTAGTTTTCCTGACCTGGGAGATAGACAGCTTTGAGGACGACGTTGCGATGGACGGCCCAAGAGCAGAGCTTCTGTGCTTCCTGACAGAGAAGGAAGGAGCCGGTTCCGCCTTGTTTGTTCACGTAGAACATGGCAACCTGATTGTCTGTCTGGACAAGTACGGACTGGTGAGAAATCAGGTGAGAGAAGGCCTTGAGCGCTAGGCGGATGGCTCTGAGCTCCAGGAAGTTGATCTGCTGAGCGGACTCCCAAGGAGTCCAGAGACCCTGAGTACAAGTCCCTTGGCAATGTGCTCCCCAACCCTGGAGGGAAGCATCGGTCGTCAGGACCTGAGAATGTGTAGGGAGCTGAAAAGTCACCCCTAGCACTAAGTTTGGCAGATGAAGCCACCATCGCAGAGACGAGACCAGCTGGTCGGAGATCTGTACGGAGTCCGCTAGGCTCCCCGTGGCCTGATGCCATTGAGTGCGAAGGCACCACTGAGCAGGACGCATGTTCAGGCGGGCATTGGGGGTTACATGGACCGTGGAAGCCATATGGCCGAGCAGTCTCAGAAAGTGCCTGGCGGAGACCAGGGAATTGCTGTGAAAGCGGCTGGCGAGATCCATGAGCCGTTTGGCCCGAGGGAGGAAGGCCCGCGCCAGAAGCGTGTCCAATCTGGCGCCTATGAACTCGAGATTTTGAGAGGGGAGCAAAGTGGACTTTGCGAAGTTTATGACAAAACCCAAGTGCTGGAGCAGAGTCACAGTGCGATGAGCCAGTCGTCCAGGTATGGGAACACAAAGAGACCTTGAAGTCTCAGAAAGGCCGCCACCACTGCTAGGCATTTGGTGAACACCCTGGGGGCGGAGGATAGGCCAAAGGGCAGTACTCTGTACTGGTAATGGTTTCCTCCCACAACAAACCTGAGATATTGTCTGTGGTCTGGATGAATAAGGATATGAGTATACGCATCCTTTAGATCTAAGGAGCATAGCCAGTCGCCCTGCTGGAGGTAGGGCAGCAGGATTCCAAGGGTAAGCATTTTGAACTTTTCCTTTGCCAGGAACTTGTTGAGGTTTTGCAAGTCTAGGATGGGTCTGAGGCCTCCTGTTCTTTTTGGAATCAGGAAGTACCTGGAATAAAACCCTTGACCCTTGAGGTGGTGGGGCACCGGTTCCACGGCTTGTTCCTGAACGAGACTTGCTAACTCCTGAAGGAGTAAGTCCCTGTGCAAAGGGAGTCTGGGAGGCTCCCCTGGAAAGTAGGAGGGAGGTACCTGGTGAAAGTGAATAAGATAGCCCTTTTGAACTATGTGAAGTACCCAGATATCTGTGGTGATGTTGGACCACCTTTGGGCAAAGTGGACCAGCCGGCCTCCTGTGCTGAGAGAAACCAGCTGAGGGGGAGAGGCTATGCTGAGGAAGTCAAAAGCCCCCACCCTGCTGAGCAGGGGCCGGTGGTGCAGGCTTGGGGGCTTGCTGCCTACGGGACCCATTACCCCGTCCCTTGGCCTGCTTGCCCTGTGGGGGAGCTGCTGAGGCCTGATACTGAGGGTAGTATTTATAGGCAGCACCTTTCCTCGGGTAAAAGGGCTTTTTCCCCGAGGCCTTCTTCTTTTGAGAAGGGGCAGAGGTCTTCCTCGAGAGACGAGTCCTGGTAAGAGTCTCCGTCTCGATTTGTGCAGCCTTCTCATCCATGGGCTTGCCAAAGAGGTTATCACCTCGGCAGGGGACATCGACCAACTTGTCCTGTACCCAAGGCTCGAGGTCGGACGTCTGAAGCCAAGCCTGGCGGCGTCCACCGATGCCAGCCGCAGCTACTCGAGCCGACGCCTCAAAACCATCGTAGGCTGCTCGAGAGATGAACTTGGAGCACTCTCGAATACCAGTAGACAAGGACTGGAACCTCTACAAAGGTTCGTCGGAGAGACCAGCAGAGAACCCGGCTATTTCCTTAGCCAGGTCTCGGAGATACATGCCCATGTAGAGCTGGTACGTCTGGACTCGACAAGCAAGCATAAAGCCCTGGAAGCACTTCCTACCGAGGGCATCCAGGCTTCGGGCTTCCCTACCAGGGGGCACCGAGAAGTGCATTTTTTGACTCGAGTCTATGCATGGCCGATTCCACCACCATGGAATGGTGCGGTAGTTGAGCCTTTTGGAAGCCAGGGCTCTTGCGGACTCGATAAATGGAATCGACCCGCTTGCTTAACACCGGCGACGACGCCGGGCTCTCCCACATGCGGAAGAGAAGTCGTTCCAGCATGGGAGGAACCGGTACAATAAAGGCCTCCTTCGGGGGAGAGTCATATTGGAGGTCATCGAGTTCTTTGACTCGAGGCTCCTCCTCGGGATCCGCAGGGAAGGCCAAGGCCTTGGCCATATCCCTCACGAAGTCCGAGAACCGGGTATCCTCCGGGGGGGGGGGGGGGGACCGTCTCCGAGTTTCGGACTCGTGGGAGTCCGAAGGGACACACCGAGTCCGAAAGGAACCAGGTGACTCTTCGTCCTCAGATTCCCAGGCCGACTCCTCGGAGGAGGGGTCGATCGGCTCCGGTCAGGCGGGCACTGATGCCATCCGCCCCGACGCCGAGGGAGTCGGCGTCGACGACCGCGGTCCCAAACGGGAGGCCGAAGGAGACCTCGACCGAGGATTGACTTGAGCCCTCATGGACTCGAGGATCGGCTCGGTCTCCGGGGTCAATTTGGAGGTCGACGTCCCGGCGGTCAGGGCAGAAGCACCGGCGAGGCCAGCGATCAATGCCCGCTGCTGGTCCAAGAAGGCAGACTGCACTCCAAAGCCGTCAACCTGAGTCCGAGCTCAGGAGACCCAGCAGCCCCCGACGTCGGGTCCTTCGGAGGCGAATCCACGAGGACAACAGTACTTACGTGAGCGGGCAAGTCCACCTCGAGTCGAGGATGTTTTGACGGCCTCTCCGTCTCCGAGGACCCGGGACGGGAATCGGGGCTATGCGACCTGGCCGAGGAACCAGGAGCGTCCACCGATCCCGCCCTCGCGGGTCTCTTCTTCCGATGATGTTCCTGGGTAGGAGACCCCCTTTCAGAGGAACTCCGACGATGCTCAGGACCAGAGTCCCGAGACGTCGAAGCCTCTGACGAGGTCCGAGCCCGGCCGGAGTCAGAGAAGATACGCTCCCGCTGGTGCTGCCGACTCCTCAACGCTTTTGAGGACATTTTGCCGCATGGCCCACAGATCATGGGGTCATGATCTGGGCCGAGGCAGCGGAGGCAGAAGTCATGAGTGTCTGTAAGAGACATAAGTTTCTTACAGAGGTCACACTTTTTAAAGCCACTGGCAGCCATCGGGGGAAAAAGGGCCCCTGCGAGGTCGAACGACCGGGCTGCCAGGGAAAAAGGAAAAAAGCGCGAAATCTGTCACGAAGGACAAAAAAACGAACCGGCGTCGCAAGTCCGGGCGGGAAAAGAACCGGCGTCGAACCGAAGAAAAAATAGAGAAAAATCAACTTTTCTGCGGGGATTCACAGGCAATGTCTGTAGGGCTCCGCGGAAAAAAGAAGACTGAGCAAGATGGCACCCTTGGGCGGGAAGGGGACCGCGCATGCGCGCTGCAATTCCCAAAGGCTTTCTTTGAAAGCTGGGGAAATTGCTCCGCGAGGGCTCCGTCGGCGCCGACATCACCCATATGTGAGGACTGACTTCCTGCTTGGTCCTGGAGAATGCAGTCCTCCACCCAGGTGGAGTCTGCTTGGTCACCACTGCCCCTAACTGAATGGGATCATTGGAGACAAAAAGCTGTGAGGCTTTGCAGTGGCCCTGTGTATGTTGGAAGTAGGACAGGGCCCTCTTACAGTCCAGAGTATGAAGGACAGTATCTACACCTTGCTGGCATGTGGCTGTGGAAATAAGGTGGGGATAACCACCTCCTAGTTGAGGTGGAAAGGAGCACCACCTTGGGAAGGAACTTTGGATGTGTGCAGAGCACGACCGTTCTTATAGAACCTCGTGTAGGATGGATCTGCCACCAATGCTTGGAGCTTGCTGACCCTGCAACTTGAGTGCTACCAAGAATACAATCTTCCAGGAAAGGTACTGTATGTGGCAGGTAGCTAAGGGCTCAAACAATGGGCTGCTGAATTGTGAGAGCACCACATTGATGTCAGACACAGGCAGGTGAACAGGAGGCTTGAATAAGAGACCCTGCAAGAAACAGGTCATGAGAGGCTGGACAGAGGGACCTGCCCTCAATAAGGTGGTGATGTGCTATGAGTGCACTCAGGTGGACTCTCACGGAGTTGGACTTCAGCCCTGCCTGAGACAGGTGAAGCAAATATTGCAGCACAAGCAATACACCGCACGAGAATGTGTTGACCTGTCACTTTACATACCACAGTGAGAAACTGCACCAATTGAAGGAGTAAGCCTATCTTGTGGAGGTCCTATGGGAGGGGCTGAGGACCACCTTGACCTCCCTTGAAAGGAGCCAAGGCTACCCTTTAAGCAGCCAGACCATTAGCATCAGATACCTCAAGCTGGGGTGTAGGAGGGAGCCGCCCTCCTGCAACAGCAGCCCCAGGGCACTTGCCAGGGGCGTCATATATAAAGGAGCAGTGGGAAACAGTTGCCTGGGCCACAGAAGGGCTACTAGTGTCAGTGGTGCTCCATCGTGCTGATCCTTGAACAAAGTCTTGGCAATCAGCAGCATGGGTGGGAAGGTATAGAGAAGGCCCTCTGTCCACATGATGATGAATACATCTGCTGCTATCAGAGATGGATGTGGTTACCTGGAGCAGAAGCAGGTCAGCTAGGCGTTGTCCAGACTGGCAAAAAAGGTCCATCCGTAGAGTCCCCCAGAGCTGGAAGAGCCAGTAGGCCACTCGTGCGGCTGGAGAACCCTGCCAGCCTGTCTGCCAGAGCGTAGTCCTGGCCCAGCAGAAACCCCTCTCACAGGAGTATCCTGTGGTGGCTTGCATACAAGTAGAGAGCTACTGCCTCTTGGCAGAGGGTGTACAATCTAGACCAGCATTGAATGGTGCTGCAGGTGGTGATGGAAGGCTCCGAGGGCCAGAGATATGGCCTGAAGCTCCAAGAAATTAATCTGCTGCAGACTGACCACGACCAACTGCCCTGAGTGCAGAGGCTATCACAGTGGGCTCCCCAGCCTAAGAGGGAGATGTCTGTGTCTAGGACCCTCGGGGGGGGGGGGCAGGAGCCTGGAAGGGCATCCAGGCCAGGAGTGCTGAGGGTCTTGCCACCAGGCAAGAGAGTAAACCAGGTGGCAGGTCACCACCACTGGCTTATGGACTGGGTCCACTGAGAGTGGAGGCCCCATTAAGCCGCCTTCATGTGAAGGTGGATGTCTGGGGTAACAAAACTGTGGAAGCCACGTAATCCAACAGGCAGAGCAGGAGGCGGGAAGACACAATGTCAGTTCTGCATGGCTGCGGTCAGCACCCTGAGGCAATCAACTCAGTCCCAAAAGAGAAAGGCCTTGGCCAGAACTGTATCCAGCCTTGCCCCTATAGGGTTGGGAGATGGGACTTTGGGTGGTTTATTACTAATCCCAATGCCATGCAATTCTGTTAGTGGTTGTCCAGACTGGCAAAAAAGGTCCATCCATAGAGTCCCCCAGAGCTGGAAGAGCCAGTAGGCCACTCGTGCGGCTGGAGAACCCTGCCAGCATCAGACATAGCAGCCATGTGGGTCGGTGCAAGACATGGTTTTGGTGCATCCGTCAATTTTTAAAGCCGCTGATGGAGACCATGGCAGGGAAGACAGCTCCCACGAGGTCAGAAACTCAGGCCCAGCCAGGGACAAAAAAGGCAAGCAGCCTATCAAGTAGCTCTCGAAAAAAAGGACCAGACACGCAATGCAGAGGCGAGTGAACTCGATGGTGGGAAAAAGAACCAGTATGTGACCAGAGAAAGCATAGTTACTCACCTGTAACAGGGGTTCTCCAGGGACACAAGAATCAGTCCTCACTTATGGGCGACGTTGGCACCGACAGAGCTCACATGAAGCAATTCCCTGGCTTTCAAAGCCTTTGGGCTTGCTGACACGCATGCATGGTCCCTCCTGTCCAAAGGTACCATCTTGCTCAGTCAGGTCAGTTTGAGCCCTACCAAGCAGATGTCAAAGGGAAGGATTAAAATCCAGCACCTCATCAGGGGAGGCAGGAGGGTAGCAAGGACTGATTCCTGCTGTCCCTGGAGAACCCTTGTTACAGATGAGTAACTATGCTTTCTCCAAGAACAAACAGGAAGTCAGTCCTCATTTATGGGACTCAACTACAGGCTACTGAACCAGTAACCAAAAAACACCTCGGCGAGGTTGTGAGCAGAAGCTGATGCCCGAAGGAGCCCAAGTCCTCTGATCCCTGGGGCAAGGTCCTCAGTAGCCGCGAAGAATGGTCAGAGGGCAGGAGTTGCTTATACCCCGAACAGATTACAGCCTGGCCAAAGGCACTGTCCCGATGGGACTCCCTCTCCAGGCAGTAGTGTGAAGCAAAGGTATTTGCTGAAGACCACAGGTCAAGCCCGGCAGATGGCTGTCAGCGGCACCGAGCACTGCTGTGTGCAGCGACTTGACAATCTAGCGGAGTGACCGCGTGAGCCAATGCAATGCAGTCCACCACCCAGATGAACCATGTGTTTTGTGACTGCCCGCCCCAGGCGACTGGGATCGTAGGACACGAAGAGCCGGCCAGACTTGCGATGAAGCTGGGTGCACTGCAGATAGAAGGCAAGAGCCCTCTTGCAGTAGAGTGTATGTAGAACTGCCGATGCCTGGTTGGCATGGGGTCTTAGGAAGAAGGTCGGCAAGACTATCTCTTGAATGAGATGAAAATCAGACCTTTGGCAGGAACTTGGTGTGGGTATGGAGGACCACCCTGTTGCTGTATAACTTGGTGTAAGGGGCATCAGACATGAGAGCCTGGAGCTCACTGACTCGGCAGGCCAGGGTCAAAGCCACCAGGAAGACCACCTTCCAGAAGACGTGCCAAAGTGGGCACGTCGCCATCAGCTCAAAGGGCGAGCATGTAAGCTGCAAGAGCACTACGTTCAGGTCCCACTCCGCAGGAGGTCGGATGGGAGGCTTGGAAAGCAATAGCCATCGCATGAAGCGAGACCAAGTGTTGCTCCGAGAGGGGTTTACCCTCAAGGGGGGAGGTGATTCGCCGAGATGGCGCTCAAGTGCACCCTGACCGCGTTTGACTTCAGCACCTCCTTCAAGATGTGGAGGAACTGGAGGACCCATCGGGTAGGACAAGAAAATGGGTCGATCTGGAGCACCAGACTGAGAAGTGTTGCCACTTGAAGGCGTAAGCGCATCTCATCGAGTCCTTCCTTGACACAAGGAGGAACTCCTCCGGGAGGTCCAGTGGGGCTAGGGATACCCCTTCAGTCACCAGGCTGTGAGGGACAATGAGGCCAGGTTTGGGTGTAACCCCATCCCTTCTCCTGTGTTAGCAGGCCTGGGGCAGAGCACAGGGGAACTGGGGGTTCGGATGCGAGCCGTAGCAGGAGTGGAAACCACGGCTGTTAAGTCCACAATGGAGTGACAAAGATCAGAGACGCTCGCTCCTGTTGAATCTTGTGGAGGGTCCTCTCAATGAGTGTGGGGGGGGGGGGGGAGACATGTAAAGGAGTCTGGAAGTCCAACTCAAGAGGAACGCATCCAGGACCTCCATGCTCAGGTGTGGGATCAGTCCACAGAAGCAGGGGAGCTGCGTGTTTGTCGGGCTGGCTAACAGGTCCATGGTCAGGGTCCCCCACTGATGGAACAAAAGGCCAGCTACCTCTGGGTCCAGTTGCCACTCCTGAGGGCAGAGAATCCTGCTGAGTTTGTCCGTGAGGATGTTCTCGTGGCCCGGAAGGTAGACTGCTCATAGGGTCACCCCCTAACAGAAAGCAAAGGAGCAGAGGACCACCTCCCGGCAAAGGAGGTGGGAGCCTGTACCCCCTTCCTTGTTGCTGTAAAACATCGCTACTCGGTTGTCCATCTGCACCAGTCCCAACTTCCCTTTCAGATAGTCCTCAAAGGCCTTCAGGGCCCATCAGACCATACAGAACTCAAGTTTATTTGCTGTTGGGACTCTTCAGGCAACCACGGCCCCTGAGTGCACAGCACACCACAGTGGGCTTCCCACCCCAGCAAGGAGGCATCCGTCATCAGGATGAGCTCATGCTGTGGGGTTTGGAAGGGCAACTCCTGGAGGTGGCAGGGATCCTGCCACCAGTCCAGGGACCTGCGAAGGGATCTCTGAAGTGAACTGAGGCCAGGTTCCACTGAGCAACCACTGGGCCATCTGCATATGCATGTGGGTGTGGGGAAGCACATGGACGGTGGAGGCCATATGCCCCAGGAGGCACAGCATAGTATAGTCTGAGCCGTAACCAGAGTGTTGCTCTGAACCTGAGCCACCAGGGCTTGGAGGCGATCTGCTTGGGCCGCCAGCAGGAAGGTGGTCACTCGCTGAGTGTCAAGGCATGCACCAATAAACTCCAAGACCTCTACCGGCTTGAGGTGGGACTTGGGGTAGTTGACCAGGAACCCCAGACATTCGAGGGCCGTACGCAATGCCGCCATCAAGCCTCTCCAGCTGAGGGCCCCGTGACGAGCCAGTTGTCAAGATAAGGGAAGACTGGAACACCCTGCTGTCTGAGGGAGGCAGCCACCACAGAGAGCCAGTGTGAAGACCAGTAGGGCAGACAAGCCCGAAGGGGAGCACCCTGTATTGGTAGTGCTCTCCCTGCACCCTGAAGCGCAGGTACTGCCTGTGCCGGGGGTGGACCAGGATGTGGGCATAAGTATCCTTGAGAACCAAGTAGCATAGCCAATCGCCCTGCTGGAGGAAGGACAGTAGGACACCAAGTGATAGCATTTTGAACTTCTCCCACACCAAAAACTTGTTCAACTTTCTGAGGCTGAAGATAGGCCGTAAGCCTCCTGTCTTTTTCGGGATGAGGAAGTACCAAGAGTAGAAGCCCTGACCTCGGAGGTGTGTCAGTACCCTCTCACCTGCTCACTGGGCGAGGAGTTTGTCCAGTTCCTGCTGCAGAAAAGTCTGGTGCGTGGGGAATTGAAAAGGCTCCGCTGGGGAAAAGGGAGGGGGAAGCCCGTCCAGGCGGAGGCGATACCCGTCTCGGATTACTCAGAGAACCCAGGTATCCAAAGCAAGGACGCCCACTGAGGGGCGAAGAGGGACAAGCATCCCCCCACTGGCTGCGAAGCTGCTGAAGAGCAAAAGGCTATACTGCTAGCATCAAAAACCCTGAGCGGACTGAGGTGGCGCCAGGGTTTGGGTCTTGGGCCCTTTAGGCTTGCGGTGACCATGAGTGGCCTTTTCCCTGCATCGTTGTGACTGGGGCAGGGTGGGGTGGGTAACCCTGGTAAGGCAGTCCCTTTCTTGGGAAGAACGGCTTCTTAGCTTGTGGTTTCTTCCGAGGAAGGGAGGTGGTCTTGCGAGAGATGGGTTCGGGTTATGAACTTCATTTCTATCTTACTGAAGTTGCTCGCCAAGGCAGGAGACATCCAGGAGCTTTTCCTCGACCCACTGCTCCAAGTCTGAGGGGCTGGAGCCATGCCTGAAATCGGGCCCCGATGCCAGCAGCTGCCACATGGGCTGAGGATTCAAATCCGTCATAGGCAGCACAGGAGAGGTACTTGGAGCACTCCGTGACGGACTTCAGGAGGGTCTGGAACCTAAAGAGGGGTTTGCCCGCGAGGCCTGCGGAGAAACCCCTCAGCTCCTTGGCAAGGTTACGTAATAACATGCCCATGTATATAACTGGTAAGCCTGAATACTGCATGTGAGCATGGACCCCTGGTAAGCCTTGCACCCCAAGACGTTGAGGGCTGAGACTCTACCCAGCAGAACCGAAGAGTATGACTTCAGGCTATTTTGCTTCCGCATCGCCGATTCCACCACCATAGAGGTGTGGGGAAGCTGGGTCTTCCTAAACCCAGGGCCACGCTGGACCCTGTACATCGCGTCAAGGTGCTTAATCACAATGGGAAACGAGGCATGTGTCTTCCATATGTGGATTAGTAGTCTAGAGAGAATAGGAAGAAATGGGACAGTGAGAAACTCCCAGAGCGGTGGACTCGTACTGCAAGATATCGAGCTCTTCGGCTTGAGGGTCTGCACTATGTCCCGCATGAACACTAGAAAAGATGTGTCCTCAGGCGGCAAATGCCTCTGAAAGGCAGGCAGGGATGGGTCCGACAGGAGGTCCCTGTGGGCACGGGTCTCCAGGAAAGTGTCCCCATATGACTCCCAACCCGAGAGATCCAAAGAAGAATCCGATTCGGGCTGGTTGCCCCAGCCAAAGGCCCTGGAGGATCTCACCCTGAGGAACGGGAAGGCGAGCGAGACAGATGCCGAGGACTCTCATGAGGCCCACAGCTCATGGGGGTTTCCAGGGTGGGTTTAGACATCCCTCTCAAGGGAATGTCTCTAGGCGTGAGCCAGCAGTGTTGGGTATGAGTGCCTGCTGGACAGTTCAAAATGCATAAACTTGGGGCCCTGTGACACCAACCCTGGGGTCACTGGGTCGGGCGTTGAGAAGGTACTCACTGGGATGGCCCTTTAGAGACTGGGAGCCATCACCAGAGGCCTCCATATCTGTACGAAGTACCTTACAAGGCCACTCCTTGTCCGACTCTCAAGCGTTTGCACTTGTCTGGAGTCCCCAAAAGTGATTTTGAGGCCTCCTCCTCCTTATGCTGCTCCACTTCAGGGGACCCCCGATTGGAGTGTTGCCTTGAGCACAGGGCCGACATGGGGGAATCCCACCTGCGGAGAGACTAACAGGGGGGCACCACAGGGAATTCTGAAGTGGCCTTGCAGATAACGTCGGACTTCTGCTTACAACTTACCAGGGCCTTGGCGGACATTTTTTTTACAAAGCAAGCAGAGCTCTGGCTTATGGTCGGCTCCAAGACACTGCAGACAGCAGTCATGGGTGTCTGTAAGCAACATGTTCTTGGAGCACCTGTCATATTTTTTGAAACCGCTGGCCATCAGGCAAAGAGGGCCCCCATGAGGTCAAAGACACATGCAGTCAGCGGTTGGAGGAAAAAAGGGCGCAAAGCCCGCAAAAAGGAAAAGTGCTATAAAAAAAATCCAGGGGAAGAGCAGGGGAAGGACGGGTAGAAGACCGGTGCGACCGGAAAATAGCAGGCCAGAGGCCGAAAAAACAAACGCTTTTTCCAAGGGATGAGGATGTGCATCCGAAAGGCTCCACGGAGAAAGGGAGACTGAGCAAGATAACACCTTTGGGCGGAAGAGGACCACACATGCGTGGCAGCAATCCCAAAGGCTTTCTTTGAAAGCTGCAGAATTGCTCTGCGCTGACGTCACCCATAAGTGAGGACTGACTTCCTGCTTGGAACTGGAGAAAAAGAAAAATTCAAGAGAAAACACACTTTTTCCAGGGAAAACAGACATGTTTGGTGGGCTCTGCAGAAAAAAGGAGACTGAGGCAAGATGGCACCCTTGAGCACGAACGGGACCACACATTCATGATGAATCTCCAAAGGCTTACTTTGAAAGCTGGTGAGATGCTTCTGCAGGGGCTCCATCGGCACAGATGTAACTCATATGAGAGAGCTGACTTCCTGATTGTTCCCAGAGAAGAATAGTTACTCACCTGTAACAGGTGTTCTCTAGGAGCAGCAGGAATCAGTCCTCACATATGGGTGACATCGACATCTATGAAAGCCTTTGGGAATACTGCATGCATGCGCGGTCCCCTTCCCACCTAAAGGTGCCATCTTGCTCAGTCAAATGACATAGCTAAAAACAGCACACAAAAATGTAAAAATGAACTATGTACAACTGCAACTCCCAGGGGAGGAGGAAGGGTTGTGAGGACTGATTCCTGCTGCTCCTGGAGAACACCCGTTACAGGTGAGTAACTACTCTTTCTCCAGGACCAAGCAGGAAGTCAGTCCTCACATATGGGTGACTCCCTAGCTCTGGGCTACCAGGAACCCAGGCTGAACAAGAGAACTACCTCTAGTCCCAGCATCAAAGAAAGGCTTTTCACTGAAAGAACCTCCACCGGTAGCCCAATGGAGGGCAGGAGTTGCCTAAACCTCAAAGAGATTCCAGAGTACTGCCTGGCCAAAAGCACTGTGCCTACGGGACTCCCTCTCCAGGCAGTAATGGGCTGCAAAAGTCTGACTTGAGGACCAAGTTGCAGCCCTGCAAATGTCTGCCAACGGTACAGAGCGGCGAAGAGCTACTGAGGCAGCCATAGCCCTGACACGGTGGGCCGTGACTCGACCCTGCAAGGGAAGGTCAGCTGCCCTGTAAGCCCAGGTGATACAGTCTGCCACCCAGATGGACAAGGTACGCTTGGACACAGCTAACCCCAAATTATTAGGGTCAAAAGATATGAAGAGCTGAGTAGCCCTTCTATGCCCCTGCATACAGTCAAGGTAGAAGGATAAGGCCCTTCTTCAGTCCAGGGTATGCAGGACCGCCTCAGCCTGGCTTGCATGAGGCCTAGGGAAGAATGTTGGAAGAACCACCTCCTGATTGAGGTGGAAAGAGGAGACAACCTTTGGGAGGAACTTTGGATGAGTCCTAAGGACTACCCTATTCCTATAGAAGTGAAAGGCCTGTCACAGACCAGGGCCTGAAGCTCACTCACTCGTCTGGCCGAGGTTAGGGCTACCAGGAAGAGTGTCTTCCAGGAAAGGAAGCAGAGAGGACAAGTATCCATCGGCTCAAAAGGTGGGCGAGTCAGTTGTTGCAAGACCACATTCAACTCCCACTCAGGGGCTGGAGGACGGACAGGCGGCTTGAGCAAAAGCAAACCTGAGGAACCGGGACACCAAGGGGTGAACCGACAAAGAGTGTCCTTCCACCAGTGAGTGGTGAGCTGCTAGAGCTGAGAGGTGGACCCGAACAGAATTGGACGTGAGTCCCCGATTGGATAAGTGCAGCAGGTACTGAAGCACCACTGGAACAGAACAGGAGAAAGGATCTTCTGTACGCAGCTGACACCACACAGAAAACCTTTTCCATTTCAAGGCATAGGTTTTTCTGGTGGACTGCTTTCTAGCGGCCAAGACGACCTCTTCAACTTCCTGAGGTAGGCCCCAGGGAGCCAAAACTACCCATGCAGCCTCCAGGCCATCAAATTGAGAGATTTGAGATTGGGGTGCAGAAGAGAACCTTGATCCTGAGAGAGGAGGTCGGGCTGCAACCCCAGAGACAGTGGGGTGTCCACTGCCAGTTGAAGCAGAAGTGGGAACCAAGGCTGCCTCGGCCACCTGGGAGCTACCAGAAGAACCGAGGCCTTGTCCTGCAGAATCTTGAACTGGGTTCTGGCCACCAGAGGCGTAGGAGGAAACGCATACAGGAGGCCCTGAGACCAAGAAATCAGAAAAGCATCTGCAGCTAGCCGCAGAGGATGCAGTTACCTGGAGCAGAACCTGGGCAGCTGACTGTTCAGGGGACTGGCAAATAGATCTATGGATGGAAGTCCTCATTTCAGGAAAATTTTCTGAACCACTAATGGGTGGAGATGCCATTCGTGGGGCTGCAGAATCCTGCTCAACTGGTCTGCCAGGCAGTTTTCCTGACCAGGGAGATAAACAGCCTTGAGAAACATGTGGCGCCTGAGCGCAAATAAGCAAAGGTCCTGTGCCTCCTGCCAAAGGAGCCTGGACCCAGTGCCGCCCTGCTTGTTCACATAAAACATGGCTACTTGGTTGTCTGTTTGTACTAAGACAGACTGGTGAGCCAGGGTTTGAGAGAAAGTCTTGAGGGCTAAGCGAATAGCCTGTAGTTCCAGTAGGTTGATCTGTTGCGTGGCCTCCCAGGGAGACCACAGGCCCTGGGTGCACTTGTCCAGACAATGTGCCCCCCAGCCCTGCAGGGAGGCATCGGTGGTTAACACCACTGTGAACCAAGGTATCTGAAAAGGCACCCCTTGCAGTAAGTTTGGGGGGGGGAGGGGGGTGCAGCCACCAGCATAAGTAGTTCAGGAATGGTCTGGACACCCGTACTCTGTCTCTGAGGCTTCCTGTAGCCTGTGTCCACTGAGTTCTGAGGCACCACTGTGCAGGCCTGATACGGAGCCGGGCATTGGGAGTCATTAGGAGTACTGTCGAAGCCACGTGGGCCAGAAGCCTCAGCCAGAATCTGGCGGAAACCAGTGGCCTGCTGAGAAACTGGTTTGCCAAGTCTATCAGTCTTTGGGCTCTGTCTCCTGGCAAGAAAGCCTTTGCCTGCAGAGTCTAGCCTCGCCCCTATGAACTCCAAGTTCTGGGAGGGTAGCAAAGTGGACTTTGCGAAGTTTATGACAAACCCCAGGTGTTGAAGGAGAGAAATCATTCAGAGGGTGGCTTGCCTGACCCCTGATGAGCCAGTCGTCCAGATAGGGGAAGACAAAGATACCCTGATTTCTCAAGTAGGCCACCACCACTGCCAGGGATTTGGTAAAGACCCTGGGGGCGGAGGTGAGGCCGAAAGGCAGCACTCTGTACTGATAATGGTTTCCTCCCACAATGAACCTGAGGTACTTTTGTGGTCTGGATGAATGAGGATGTGCGTATACGAATCCTTTAGATCTAAAGAGCATAGCCAATCTCCCTGCTGGAGGTAGGGCAGAAGTGTTCCAAGAGTAAGCATCTTGAACTTTTCTTTCTCTAGGAACTTGTTGAGATTTCTGAGATCGAGAATAGGCCAGGTCCCGCAAGTACATGCCGTGTCCATGTACATGGACACGGCAAGCAAGCATCGAGCCCTGGAAGCACTTTCTACCAAATGCATCCAGGTTCCGGGCCTCCCTGCCGGGGAGCACCACAGAGCACATCTTCTGGCTTTTCAGACGATGTATGGCTGATTCCACCACCATGGAATGGTGTGGTAGCTGTGCCTTTTGAAAGCCAGGGCTCTTACGGAGTCGATAAATGGAATCGACCCGCTTGCTCAGAACTGGTGCCGAGGCCAGTGCCTCCCACATCCGGAAGAGGAGCCGTTCCAGCATCAGAGGAACCGGCACAGTAAAGGCCTCCTTCGGAGGAGAGTCATACTGGAGGGCCTCGAGCTCTTCAGCTCGAGGCTCCTCCTCAGGGTCCGCGGCGATCGCCAATGCTGTGGCCATATCCCGAACGAACTCAGAGAACCGGGTATCCTCCGGGGGGGGGGGGGGGGGGATGGATCTACTCCAGGGTTCGGACTGCAGTGAATCCGACGGGACGCACCGAGTCCTGAAGATATCGGGGGACTCCTCGTCCTCTGTCTCCCAGGCAGACTCATCCGAAGAGGAGTCGGGGGCTCCGACCGCATGGGTCCTGGCAGCACTCCTCCCGACGCCGAAGGCCCTGGCGTCGACACCCTCGGTCCCGACCGGGAGGTCGAGGGTGACCGCGACTGAGGACGACCTCGAGCCTTCATAGTCTCGAGTATCAGCTCGGTCTCCGGGGTCGACTTTGACGTCCCGGTGGTTGGGGCAGATGCGCCAGCAAGGCTGGCCATCAGCACCCACTGCTGATCCATGAAGGCAGACAGTCTGCACGCCAAGGCTGTCAGCCTGAGTCCAAGCTCAGGAGACTCAGCAACCACCGACTCGGGCCCCACCGGCACCGGGCCCGACGTCGGCTCCCCGGGAGGAGAGTCCTTGAGGACAACAGAACTTACGTGTCCAGCAGACTCCGGCTCCACACGAGGCATTTTGGACGGTTTCTCCTGTTCCAAGGGCCCGGGATGGCGGTTGGGGGTCCGAGACCTAGCCCTCGAGGAGCCAGGGACCTCCTCCGACGCCACCCTCGCGAGACGCTTCTTCCTCTTTCGCTCCCGATTGGGGGACCCCCTGTCCGAGGAACCCTGACGATGCTCTGGGTCAGACATCCGAGACGTCGAGGCCTCAGACAAGGTCCGGGCCCAGCCGGAGGCAGAATCAGAAAAAAGCCTTTCCTTTTGATGCTGTTGACTTCGCAGTGCCTTAGTGGACATTTTGCCACATGGCCCACAGATCTTAGGATCATGATCGGGACCAAAGCACCGAAGGCAGCAGTTGTGTATGTCGGTGAGACACATCAGTTTCTTGCACCGATCACACTTTTTGAAACCACTGGAAGCCATCGGGGAAAAAAGAGCCCCCGCAAGATCAAAGGACCGGCCTTCCAGGGAAAAAGAAAAAAGGGCGCGAACACCAGCCACTAAGGGCAAAAAACAAAAAAGTGAGGACAGGCTCGATACCGGTGTACCGAACTCGGCGGGAAGGGGAACCGGCGTCGAACCGGACAAGAACCGCGATGAAATCGCAAGAAAAATCTAACTCTTCTCCGGGTGACTAGGATGGACGTCCATCAGGCTCCTCAGAAAAAGAAAGACTAAGCAAGATGGCATCTTTAGGCGGGAAGGGGACCGTGCATGCATGCAGTATTCCCAAAGGCTTTCATAGAAATCTGGGGAAATGCTCCACAAGGGGCTCCATCGATGTCGATCATATGTGAGGACTGACTTCCTGCTTGGTCCTGGAGAAATATAGCTTTGATCCTTCTGAAAGCAAAGCAGCAGCTTTGAACTGTTTTAGAGATAAATTAAAAGAAAGATGTTCATCTAGCAGAACACCAAGGGAATGACTAGCTTTTTAATTCAGATCGGTGGAGAAGAAATTTGTGGCGGGCAGGGAGTGGACAATTACTGCGAGATAACCAGAGTGCTTCAGTTTTTCGGTGGTTTAAGATCATTTTAAAGGATTGCATCTAAAGCATAGCTACCTGTAACAGGTGTTCTCCAGGGACAGCAGGAATCAGTCCTCATATGGGTGACGGCACCAATGGAACCCTCACAAAAGCATCCCTCCAGCTTTCAAAGAAAGCCTTTGGGAGACGTGACTTCCTGCTTGCTCCCGGAAAATCAGCAATTGAAGTTTTAAACTGACTTGTTCAAATGGGGATCCTAGGTGTTGTGGGCTATTATAAGCTGAATGCTGTCAGCATAGAAGTCGGAACTTAAATTGATATTTTGGATAAGAGCAAAAGGGAGATGAATAGATTGAAAAGAATTGGAGCAAGGATGGATCCCTGGTGTCCATCGCAGGACAGAGGGAAGGAGCAAGTAAGTTACCATTTATGAGAACTTGAAATGTGTGATGGGACAGATAACACTGTCCTAGTTCTCTTCTTTCTCCCATCACTCTTTCAGTGTTTATTCTGCTGGATCCTCCTCTTCTGCCATCCTGCTCTCAGTTTTTGTACCCCAAGGGCCTGTTCTGGGCCCTCTCCTTTTCACTCTCTATACCCAGTCCCTTGGTGCTCTCATCTCGTTCCCATGGCTTTCAGTATCATTATGCTGATGACTCAAATGTACACCTGACATTTCTCTTACACTCCAAGCCCATCTCTCTGCCTGGATGTATCACCACCATCTGAAATTGAACATGGCAAAAACTTAATTTTTCTCTCTAAACCCTCCTCCCCCTCACTCTTTTTTCTATCTGTTGAAAACACTTCTGTTTCCTTGGCCCACAACCTTGGTGTCATCTGAATCCTCTATACATAGCCAAGATAGCTAAAAACGGCAGTTTCTTTCTCTACAACAAAAAAAATTCACCCCTTCCTCTCTGAACACACTAAAACTCTCATCCACTCTTTAGTCACCGACTATCTCAACTATTGAAACCTCCTCCTTGCTGGTCTTCCTCAGTCATGTTTCTCCTCTTCAGTCTGTTCCAAACTCTGCTGTGCAGCTAATCTTCCATCAGCCCCGATACACTCATAATCCCTCTTCTCAGATTCACTTCAGTGGCTCCCCCCCTTCCATATTCAATTCAAACTTCTTCTGACCTATAAATGCATTCACTCTACTGCTCTCACTACCTTTCCTCTCTCCTTATACCCCCCTTTGTGAACACTGCTCTTCCTCTGGCTCTCTATGTCCTTTTCTTACACTGCCAACTTCAGACTTTGATCTTTTCACCTTGCTGCTCATTATGCCTGGAACAAACTTCCTGAATCTATTCATCAGGTCTCATCTCTCCCCCTTTTCAAATCCATGCTAAAAGCTCTCTTTGAAGCTGCTTTTGGATCCTAATTTCCTTGTTCTCCTTTCCCTATTTGAACACCTTTTTTTTCTTATATTGTACTGTCTGTTTTGATTAGATTGTAAGCTCTAACAAGCAGGGCCCATCTTCTATGTTTTTGTGCAGTGCTGTGTATGCCTTGTAGCGCTATATAAACAATTAATACTAGTAGTAGTAAAGCGTAGTTACTCACCTGTAACAGGTGTTCTCCAGGAGCAGCAGGAATCAGTCCTCACTTATGGGTGACGTCGGCGCCGACGGAGCCCTCGCGGAGCAATTTTCCCCAGCTTTCAAAGAAAGCCTTTGGGAATTGCAGCACGCATGCGCGGTCGTCTTCCTGCCCGAAGGTGCCATCTTAGCCAGTCAGATGACATAGCTAAAAAAGACAGCATAAAAATTTGCAAAAAGAACATAAGCAGACGATTGCAACTCCAAGGGGAGGAGGGAGGGTAGTGAGGACTGATTCCTGCTGCTCCTGGAGAACACCTGTTACAGGTGAGTAACTACGCTTTCTCCAGGACCAAGCAGGAAGTCAGTCCTCACTTATGGGACTCCCAAGCTCAAGGCTACCGGAGACCCTAAGCACAAAAATGAGCTCCCTCTAGCTCAGCAGCACAGAAGGAAAGAATCCTCGCTGAATTATCACCCACCGGTAGCCCACATCCGGGATGGAGGGTAGGAGTTGCTCAGACCTCAAAGAGATTACGGAGGACTGCCTGTCCGAAAGCACTGTCCCTACGGGACTCCCTCTCGAGACAGTAATGGACCGCAAAAGTCTGGCTCGAAGACCAAGTAGCGGCCCGGCAGATGTCTGCCAGCGGAACAGAGCGGAGGTAAGCCACTGACGTGGCCTTTGCCCGAACACAATGAGCCGTGACTCGACTTTCTAAGGCGAGTCCGGCTGCCCCATAAGCCCAAGAGATACAGTCCGCAACCCAGATGGACAGAGTACGCTTGGAGACCGGGAGTCCCAATTTATTGGGGTCAAAAGACACAAAAAGCTGAGCAGCTTTACGGTGCTCCCGCGTACGGTCAAGGTAGAAGTTCAATGCCCTTCTACAGTCCAGGGTATGGAGGACCGTCTCGGCTGGAGTGTGGTCTGGGAAAGAAGGTTGGAAGTACCACCTCCTGATTGATGTGAAAAGGGGAGACCACTTTAGGCAGAAACTTAGGGTGAGTCCGTAGGACTACCCTATTCTTGTAGAACCGAGTGTAGGGGGGATCAGACACGAGGGCCTGCAACTCACTTACGCGCCTAGCGGAAGTGAGGGCTACCAAGAACAGTGTTTTCCAAGACAGAAAACGGAGAGAACAGGTAGCCATGGGTTCAAAAGGCGGACAGGTGATCCGCTGCAAAACCACATTCAGGTCCCAGTTCGGCGCTGGCGGGCGCAGAGGTGGTTTAAGGAGAAGGAGACCTCGGAGAAACCTTGCTACGAGAGGGTCGCTGGAGAGAGGTCTACCGTCCACCGGCACATGATGTGCCGAAAGAGCACTGAGGTGAACTTTGACGGAGTTGGACTTAAGTCCTAGATTAGAGAGGTGTAGCAAGTACTGCAAGATCACCGACACCGGGCAGGAGAAGGGATCCTGAGACTGTTCGGTACACCAGACTGCAAAGCGACGCCATTTAAGGGCGTAGCATTTGCGGGTAGAAGGCCGTCGCGAAGCCAAGACGACCTCCTCCACCTCCGCCGGCAGGAGAAGGGGAGCAAGGACTACCCTCTCAGCAGCCAGGCCATGAGGTTGAGAGACCTGAGGTTGGGGTGCAGTAGGGACCCCTGATCCTGGGTGAGGAGATCCGGTTGCGCCCCCAGAGGGATTGGATCCTCCACCGCCAGTTGCAGCAGGAGCGGAAACCACGGCTGCCTGGGCCAGCGAGGGGCCACCAGGATCATGAAGGCTTTGTCTCGGAGAACCTTGAAAAGAGTCCGAGAGACTAACGGAATGGGAGGGAAAGCGTACAGAAGGCTCCCCGACCATGAGATCAGAAAGGCGTCCGCCGCAACCCGAAGGGGGTGAGGCTGACGAGAGCAGAAGCGAGGAAGTTGCCGGTTGCGAGGACTGGCAAAGAGATCCACCGTGGGGAGGCCCCACCTGAGGAAGAGCTTCTGGACGATCAAGGGATCCAGACGCCACTCGTGCGGCTGGAGGACCCTGCTGAGTTTGTCCGCCAGGCAATTTTCTGGGCCCGGGAGATAAACTGCCTTGAGGAGAATGCCGTGACTGACGGCCCAAGAGCAGAGTTTCTGTGCCTCCCGGCAGAGGAGGAAGGAGCCCGTGCCCCCCTGCTTGTTCACGTAGAACATGGCAACTTGATTGTCCGTCTGGACAAGGACGGACTGTTGGGAGGTCAGGTGGGAGAAGGCCTTGAGAGCTAGGCGGATCGCCCTGAGCTCCAGGAAGTTGATCTGCTGAGCAGACTCCCACTTGGTCCAGAGGCCCTGAGTACGTGCCTCTTGGCAATGGGCTCCCCAGCCCAGGAGGGATGCATCGGTGGTCAGCACCCGGGTCGGCTGAGGTGACTGGAAAGGCATTCCTAATACCAGGTTCGGCTGCCGGAGCCACCACCGGATAGACGAGACCAGCGGCTCGGAGACGCGCACCAGGTCTGCTAGGCTGCCTGTGGCTTGTCGCCACTGCCGGCGGAGACACCATTGAGCAGACCGCATATTCAGGCGGGCATTGGGGGTCACATGGACGGTGGAAGCCATATGGCCGAGCAGTCTCAGGAAGCGCCTGGCGGAGACCAGGGGCTGGCTGCGAAAGCGGTCGGCTAGGTCCATGAGCCGCTGAGCCCTGTCGAGCGGTAGGTACGCTCGCGCCTGAGGGGTGTGCAGCCTTGCGCCGATGAACTCGAGATCCTGTGAGGGGAGCAAAGTGGACTTTGCGAAGTTTATGACAAAGCCCAAGTGCTGCAGCAGAGTCACCGTGCGGCACGTGGCGTGGGTGACCTCCTGAGCGGACGCTGCTCTGATGAGCCAGTCGTCGAGGTACGGAAAGACAAAGAGGCCGCGAAGCCGGAGATGGGCCGCCACGACCGCGAGGCATTTTGTGAAGACTCGCGGTGCGGAGGACAGGCCAAAGGGCAGTACTCTGTACTGGTAATGATTTCCTGCCACCACAAACCTTAGGTATTGGCGGTGGCTTGGGTGGATGAGGATGTGCGTGTAGGCATCCTTTAGATCCAAGGAGCATAGCCAATCTCCCTGCTGGAGGTAGGGCAGAAGGATTCCAAGGGTAAGCATTTTGAACTTCTCCCGCACAACGAACTTGTTGAGGTTGCGCAAGTCCAGGATGGGTCTGAGGCCCCCTGTTCTCTTTGGTATCAGAAAATACCTTGAATAGAAGCCTTGACCTCTCAGGTGGTGTGGCACCGGTTCCACCGCTTGTTCCTGCAGAAGACCTGCTAACTCCTGAAGGAGCAACTCCCTGTGCAGAGGGGGGCGCGGAGGCTCTCCCGGAAAATAGGAGGGAGGGACCTGGTGGAAGTGGAGAAGGTAGCCCTCTCGCACGACCTGAAGCACCCAGGCATCTGCGGTGATGCTGGACCACCTGTGGGCGAAGTGAACCAGCCGGCCTCCGGTGCTGGGGGGAACCAGCGGGGGGGGAGAGGCTATGCTGAGCGAGTCAAAAACCCCCACCCTGCTGAGCAGGGGCTGGTGGTGCAGGCTTGGGGGCTTGCTGCCTACGGGACCCGTTACCCCGTCCCTTGGCCTGCTGGCCCTGTTGGGGAGTTGCAGGGGCCTGATAATGGGGGTATTGTTTGTAGGCAGCTGCCTTCCTCGGGTAAAAGGACTTTTTTCCCGAGCCCTTCTTTTTCTGGGAAGGGGCGGAGGTCTTCCTAGAAAGCCTGGTCCTGGTGAGAGTCTCAGTCTCAATTTGTGCAGCCTTTTCCGCCATGGGCTTGCCAAAGAGGTTTTCGCCTCGGCAGGGGACATCGACCAACTTGTCCTGTACCCAGGGCTCAAGGTCGGACGACTGAAGCCAAGCCTGCCGAAAGAAAAAAGTGTAAAATAAAGAGGAAAATCAACTTTTTTGCGGGGACAAGACGGGGACGTCTGTAGGGCTCCGCGGAAAAAAGAAGACTGGCTAAGATGGCACCTTCGGGCGGGAAGACGACCGCGCATGCGCGCTGCAATTCCCAAAGGCTTTCTTTGAAAGCTGGGGAAAATTGCTCCGCGAGGGCTCCGTCGGCGCCGACGTCACCCATAAGTGAGGACTGACTTCCTGCTTGGTCCTGGAGAAATAGAAGGACCAATGTCAGAGAAATGTAGTGAAAGAAAGGACAAAGACAGGAAGTGTGAAACAGAAAATGGATCTTTGAAAAGGCTTGGAAGCAGAAGAGAGACTGGGACCAACCCAACTGGGGAGGTCAGACAAGGAAAGTACCCAAAGAGCCTCAGTTTTTAGAGAATGAAGGTGGTCAGCTTTGAAAATATGCATGTGCTATAGTTCATAACATGAGATATCACTGTCAAAGAAGTAGAGGAGGAAGGGAAGAAGACAGAAGAGATGAAAGTGAGAAAGACCCTTGGAAAGGGCTTAGGAGAAGACTGACAAGTAGAAAAAAAGACCAGGAAGAATCTAATTAGAAAAATACAATTTAATAGATGCAAAGTACAAAGAAGTATTTTGTTCTAAATTTATGACTAGAGTATGCCAGTTTGGCAATACACATTTCCTAGAATTTTGTTATTTTGCTCAGTAAAGGAACAAATGCTTTTTTTATTTTTATTTTTATTTCTGAGACATACAAGAGTAAACAGGATACAAACATCAAATACCACTGTAAAGCAAATTTGCAATAAAAATATTTTATGTTAAATTTTATTCCTAACAGTTACTGACACTCCTGAGAAACTCTCATTGATGTCAAACATTGCTACCATTTGTCTGTTTTTTATAATATATTCCCGCCACTCAAACTACACATATCTGTCACTCTCCCTTCACAACCTTCAGATGAACAATTCACCTCAGCAACCATTCCCCTCACCTGTCTATATAGGTTGTACCACCTCAAGTCTCACCTTCAAACCCCTTCAGTCTAAAACTTTAAATTGTAACTACAGCTTTTGTGGTGGTGGTGAGGGGAGTTTCAATTCAAGTGCTGCTGCCATAGCTGTTGATATATTTAGCCATTATAGCTCAAGATGAGGCTTGCATGTGTGTCTCATAGGTCATCTCCTGTATAAGATGTTTCAGTGCTGAGAAGAAACTTCCTCCTGTACCCAGTATTTCAGTGTAGCCCTTCTGACTGATAGTAATGCAATGCAAATGAATTTTTTTTACTCTTGGAGCCTTATTCTTAAGTAGCATCCTTACATCCCCATGTAGCAGCAAAACAAATTCCTTCCCACTTTATCTCTTATAATCAATTCTATTTCAGTAAACATCTCTGCTAACTTTGAACATTCCACAATTAATGCAATAATGTTGTATGAATTTAGCACTCCCCAAACCTATTTTGACTCCATAATTTCATCCAAGTCCTTTCTCCTTATGGTAATGATAAGTTCTATGCAAAAGACTACATTGTGTTTCTTGAAAATTTACATTGGTCATCTACTGATGTTCCAGATCAGCACTGATACAATACCCTGAATCCCACAAATACTGTGTTTCAATTCTTAATTGGAATAAGAACGAAAGAGTTCAAGCATCCAAGATTCACATAATGACAAAAAATCCAACATTTTACTGTCATCTTAATTACATACGCTATTGGCCATCTATACACAAATTTTCAAAAAGAAAAAACACAAAAGAACGCACGGCCAAGCTCTGCTGCTGTTCAGTGCCATCAGGTCAATGTGGCCTTGTGGTGACTCTGTGGTAGTTGCCCTGAACTGTGTTTGCTCTTCAGTCAGGCAACTAATTGTTGATAAAGTGGCATCCATAGTAGTTGAGCAAGAATAAGGTGACATTCCTTTCCTTGAGTCCTGCCAGACCACTCCAGGCAAGTGGGTTGTGTCCCTCTACCAGCAGATGGGGAGACAGAGGAAACTTCCATAGGCTTATGACATCATACCATATCAGACAGAACCAACAGAGGAAGACTTCAGTAATATTCATATCGAAGCATATGGTGAAGAATCTCACACCACCTCAGTGAAGGTAACCAGGTTCAACAGAACCAACATAACCATGTACAGGATCAGCTTCAACAAAAGGCTTGTCAGAAGGGCATGAGCCCAAAAGGCCAACCGCAGAGAATAGCACACCAGTTATCAAAGGGTGGACCTCGATAGCAGGACTCAAGGAAAAGACATTATCTGCTAAGAAAAATGTCACCTCCATATCATCCTGTTATACCAGTCCAGACAAGTGGGATGTACCAAAGCTACGACTCCACTGGGTGGGAAGAGGGCATGGCAGCTTTCAAGACCTGAACCACCCATATGTGATGACTGACTTCTTGCTTGGTCCCAGAAAAACATAGTAACATAGTATATAACAGCAGATAAAAACCAATATGGTCTATCTAGTCTGCCCAGTAAGATGGCTAGTGGTTGTAACTGCAGGTCCATGCAGATCACCCCACCCCCCATACCTGTGTTTAGAACTGTAACTGCTGCTCCATGCAAGTCAGTCTACCCTCTTAAAAGATATTTAAGTTTGCTTTTATTTCATTCTCTTGCTATAAAAGGGATCCACTATATAGCAAGAGGATGAAATCTGCCTGAGTGTGGACCTATGAGTAGTAGTGCTTGACAAAGTGTAAAGTGATGCCCACATTGCCACCTGACAAATGTCGGAGGGGGGGAGGGGACAGGCTACAGAGTTATGCTCTGCCCATAAGGATGCTTGTGCCTGAATGGAATGCACAAACCCTCAGGAAACAGCCAGTTCAGCAACTGATATGCAGAGAATTGCCTCCTTGATCCAGTGCTCCAAAATAGACTTGCCAGCCATATCAACTTCATGCAGTACCGCAAACAGCACAAATACGTGGTCAGACTTGTGAAAGGAGTTAGTAACCATTTATAGTTTAGGCACTTGATATACCATCCTTTACTATGTGTATCAGAGCTGTTTACAGATAAACAAAAAAAAGTGCCTGTTAGAGTATAAGTACTGGAGAAGCACTCTCCGGACATCCAAAGGTTTTTGTCGTCTTCTTGGCACTGCTCTTTAGAAAAATAAAGCAAACAGACTACCTGATTCACATAGAAAGCAGAAACTATCTTGGGCAAGAAGGAAAGAACAGGCCATAATGGTAAGTAAGGATCCTTGTGGCTTGGAGATACGATTCACCGAAGAGATTGCGACCAGAAAGACAGGCTCTTTAAGCTTAGCCTGCTTCAAGGGTTTGAAGGCCTCCAACAGTAAGGTCATAGAAACACAGAAAAATGACAGAAAAAGACCACATGGCCTATCTAGTCTGTCCTTCCATATCGACAACCACAACAGTTCCCTTTTTTCCTTTATAGATCCTCTGTTTGTCCCATGCTTTTTTGAATTCAGATATTGTCCTCATCTCTACTACCTCCACTTGAGACTATTCCACGGATCCACTACTCTTTCCGTAAAGAAATATTTCCACATATCACTCCTGAATCTATCCCCTTTCACCCTCAACCCATGTCCCCTAATAGCAGAACTTGCTTTCAATCAAAAGAGGCTCTCCCCCTGTGCATTTATGCCACGGAGGTATTTAAACATCTCAATCATATTACCTCTATTCCGCCTTTCCTCTAAGGTGTACATATTAAGATCTTTAAGTCTGTCCTCATATGGAGCACAAGGCAGAGATCTCAAGGAGGAACAATTTAACACAGGAGGGGGATGCAGATGATATACCCCTGGAGAAACAGCTGAGAGATAATCGAAAAGCAGAGACCGCTGAAGTGGCCCCATGTGAACTCGTGCCCAAGACACCATGTCAATCATTACTGCCCATCAAGCTGAGAAGCTGAAGATAATCTGGGAGCCTACTGAGACCAGAAGGCTGCCAACTGGGCCAGTAACTTGCTCACCCTCTTTTCGGTCAGGAAGAGGCGGCCTACCCTAGTGTCGAAAGAATGACTGGGAAGGCACCAGGTGGCTCTTTCCTTGATTATCACCCAACCTAAATTCTCAAGGAACTGTACCATCCAAGCTGAAAGCAGAGCCACTTTGGACTGCAAATTGGCCCAAATGAGCCAGTCATCCAAATATGAGTGTACATAGATCCCCAGGTACCTCAGCACAGTGGCCACCACCACCACTTTAGATAACGTCCTGGGGATGGTGGAGATCCCAAAGGGGAGAGTGGTGAAATGAAAATGAGAGCCAAAAAGGTGAAACAAAAAAGTGCCGATGATCTTCCTGAATGTTGCTGTTAAGTGCCGTCGAGTCGGAGTCGACTCATGGCGACCCTCTGGATAGCTATCCTAAATTGTGTTCGGTCTCCAGTCAGGCGGCTCATTGTTGACAGACTGGTACCCGTAGCTGCTGTTATTGTATCGATCCATCTCATTGCTGGCCTTCCTCTTTTGCGTTGACCTTCTATCTTGCTAAGCATGATGTCTTTCTCTAATGATCTCTCTCTCTCCGCATGATGTGTCCAAAGTATGAAAGTCGAAGTCTTGTCATCTGAGCTTATAAAGAAAGCTTAGGTTTGATCTCCTCTAGTACAGACTGGTTTGTTCTTCGGGCAGTCCATGGTATACACAGTATTCGCCGCCAGCACCATAATTCAAAGGCATCAATTTTCTTCCTGTCTATCTTTTTCACTGTCCAGCTTTCACATCCATATGATGTTATTGAAAATACCATGGCTTGAACAAGTCGAATCTTTGTATGGAGAGAGACATCTCTGCTCTTGAGAATCTTATCTAGGTCTTTCATAGCCATTCTGCCAAGAGCAATGCGTCGTCTGATTTCTTGACTGCTTGTTGCTTCTTTATTGATAGTTGATCCAAGTAGGTTAAAGTTATTCACGATTTCAATTTCTTCTCCTTCGACGATGAACCTGTTGATTATGCCAGTTGTCATGATCTTTGTCTTCTTTACATTAAGGTGCAGGCCCATTTTGAGACTATGTTCTTTGATTGTGAGAAGCAAATGTTTCAGATCATCTTCACTTTCCGCCAGTAATGTGGTATCATCAGCATAGCGAAGGTTGTTGATGAGTCTTCCACCAATCTTCACACCTCTGTTGTCTTCATACAATCCTGCTTCTCTGATGATTTGTTCTGCATATAAATTAAACAGGTAGGGGTAAAGTATGCAGCCTTGTCTTACACCTTTGCTTATTTTAAACCATTCTGTTTCTCCTTGTTCCGTTCGAACTGTTGCTTCCTGATCAATGTACAGATTGCGCAAGAGAACGATCAGGTGTTCTGGTATACCCATGCTTCTTAATGTGGCCCAGAGTTTCTCATGGTTTACACAGTCAAAAGCTTTGCTATAGTCGATAAAGCACAAATAGATATCCTTTTGGTATTCTTTAGTCTTTTCAAGGATCCATCTCACATCCGCAATGATGTCTCTCGTTCCGCGCCCTTTTCTGAACCCTGCTTGCACTTCAGGTAGTTCTTGTTCCAGGTATGATTGTAGTCTCTTTTGAATAATCTTCAGTAGAATCTTGCTGGCATGTGGGATCAGAGCGATTGTGCGATAAGTTCCACAGTCAGTTGGATCACCTTTCTTTAGTATTGGTATAAACACAGATCTTTTCCAGTCAGTTGGCCATGATGCTGTCTTCCATATTTCTTGGCAGAGCCTTGTAAGTATGGTAACAGCTGCATCAGATTGCTGTAATACTTCTATGGGAATGCAATCAATGCCTGGTGCTTTGTTCTTTGATAAGGCTTTCAATGCTGCTTCAACTTCTTCTTTCATCACCAATGGTTCCAGATCATAAGGTACAGGTTGAAACGGCTGTTGGTCCACTTGATCTTTATCATATAAAAACTCTGTATATTCCTTCCATCTTTTCTTGATCTTCTCAGAATCATTCAACATAGAACCTTGAGCATCTTGTAACATTCCAATTCGAGGCTGGAACTTTTTCTTTAACTCTCGTAGCTTTAGGAAAGCTGATCTTGTTCTTCCTCTAATAGTTTCTGCTTCTATTTCCTTGCATGCGTCATTGTAGTACTTTTCCTTGTCCTGTCTTGCTGCACGTTGGAAATCTCTGTTGAGTTCTGGGATTCTTTCTCCTCTGGCTTTAGCTTCTCTGCGTTTCTGGGCAATTTTCAGAGTTTCTTCCGTCATCCATTTTGGCCGTTTTTTCTTTTTTACCTTTTGTAGAGACTTCTCGCTTTCTTCCAACACAACCTTCTTGATGTCATTCCATAACTCTTCTGGAACTCTATCATTTGTATCTAAAGCAGCAAATCGATTTTGCAGGCAGTCTTTAAATTCCAGTGGTATATTCTCAAGGTCATATTTTGCTGCATTCAAGAGTGGTTTGCTCTTTTTCAGCTTTAGCTTGCATACTAGTAGTTGATGATCTGTACCACAGTCAGCTCCAGGTTTTGTCTTTGTTGATGTTATAGAGCTTTTCCATCGTTGACTTCCACAGATGTAGTCAATTTGATTTTTATACAATCCATTGGGTGAAGTCCATGTGTACAGTCGCCGCTTGTGTTGCTGGAAGAAGGTGTTCGAGATGAATAGATCGTTGGTCTTGTAGAATTCTATCAGTCTCTCTCCAGCTTCATTTCTGTTGCCAAGTCCATATTTTCCAACTACTTTTTCTTCTTTGTTGCCAACCTTTGCGTTCCAATCACCCATGACTATCAGGATATCCTGTATAGGGATGTGCAAATAAGCCTTGCTAAGCCAAAAGATGCAAGAAACTCTGTGACATACCGAAACTGAATTATGGAGCAAAGAATCTCCACACAGATGTGAAGGGTGCAGAAAAGTGTTAACGCCCTTGACGTTGACCAAAAGGAACCATCCTCCTCTAGCAAAACAAAGAAGATGCCCTGGATGGCTGGGGGTATTGGGACTACTGCCCATAGATAGAGAAGCCCGTCCAGAGTACACCAAACTGCATTTCTCTTTGCCATAGAGCTGCAAGGAGAAATGAAGATGATGTCTGGAATAAGCTCTCTGCAAAAGCTGAATGGTGTCTAGCACCCAGCGATACTTGGTGATCTGGGCCTACTACAGGAAGAAAAGGTGGAGCCTGCCACCTACTGGGGGCATCCCAACATGGGCCCCCCCTCAAGCTGTCAAGGTCTCTGATGGGAGGAGGCACCATTGGGGGGTGATAGGACTCCCAGGAATCTTGCAGTCCACAAAAGGGCTGAGCCAGAAACCGGAACCTTGAAGAGAAGGAAGGCTTTCAAAGGCAGTATCTACAGAAGTCCTGAGAGGCATGGGAATTCAAATAGAGAGCAAGAGAAACAGGCATACGCTGAAGGGAAGGATGCACCCATATGCCTCCCGGACCCTTTTGGTCTTTCTTCCGGGAAGCGATGTTTGGACATTGTTGAAGTCTTTAGCCAGCTTCAAGTCTGCCCCAAACAAGAGCCTCCATTTGAAGATAAACTGAGTCAATAGGAATTTAGAGGATGAATCTGCAGCCCAATGGCAGAGCCATATCCAATGTTGGGCAAGTCCCACGCCAAGCGTATCATGCTTTTAATAACGCCTGGAAAAATAAAAAGACATCTTGGACTTCTGAAACCCCCACAAAACAGTGAACCTGCGGCCCTTGTTCAGCCGAGGGTCAGCCAAATTTAGGGCAGACACCTGAGCAATCAAGGCCACCAATTTGTCTTGCCTTAAATAGGTGAACACATCATGATCCTCAAAAGAGGGAAGACAACTCCCCCTCCAGGTCAGAATCAGCATCCACCACATTAGGACTGAACTCCTGGTCTTCAACTTGCTTACTGTCCCTTCTCTGAGCGGGCAGAAAGATCAAGAGAACCCGAAGGTTCCAGGTTCGATGCTGCCAGGCCAGAAAAACCAAGCTTATTGCAAAAAGAAATACAACTCTAGGGAAGACAACTTGGAAACCAGGAGTTCCCCAATGGCCAGATTGTCATCCATTGCTTCCCCAGATGTTGGGGGCTATCCATTCCTCAAAGAGGATTGTCCAGAGGAGAGAGCACAAACTGTAAGCCTGATGATCATCCTTCAGGGCGAGGTCTGCCGTCAACAGCAGCAATGAAGACGAGGCTGGAGCACTTGTTTCCCCTTGTTGTGAAGGGAGAGATGGGCCTTCTAAAAGGTGCGTCCAAAGCCTCCATACAGCTTAAGGAGATACCAGAAAGTGTTGTTACTCACCTGTAACAGGTGTTCTCCAGGGATAGCAGGAATCAGTCCCCATAAATGGATGATGTCGGCACTGACAGAGTCTGTGTGAAGAATTTCCCCAGCTTTATTTATTTGAAGTCTTTTCTATACCGCGCTTTTTAAAATTAGCTCGGTTTACAGTCAACAACAAATTTGTGCAGTCCCGGCAGGGCCGGTACTGTACTTACAATGAACAGGATTTGCAACTTGGAATAACTGGGGTAACTATGTACAGGCTGCACAGCTAGGCAGCATGGCAGCTCTTTTAAGTAATTATATAGAGGCAATGCAGTCGGGCCACCGATGGGCGGTGGCGACGGGGGCTGCTTGGCCACTATTTACACAATTGGGTGACTATTTACAAGTGCATACCTGGGTGTGTTAGTGCTGTTGTGCCGGGCTGGGTCTATGTATTGTGGGTGTGTTTGGGAGGCGGGGTTGTCTTGGTGGTTGAGTATGACTGGTTGTATTGTGGGTGTGTTGGGGGGGGGTTGTCTTGGTGGTTGAGTCCGACTGGTTGTGGCATGTCCCCTTTGTGAGAGTAGTGCTGGAGGAAGAAGTGGTGTTTCAGGGTCTTCTTGAATTGGGTCATGTCAGTGATGGACCGGATGGTGGGCGGGAGGGCATTCCAGCATGTGGATGCATAGTACATGAAGGTTCTGTTTCTTGTTGCTTTAGAGCACTTTGTAATTTTGCTGGGGATTCTGAATGTGTTGGCAGCAACAGACCTGACTGTTTGGGGGAGTGGGGAGGACGAGGTCAGGCCATTGATGGCCTTGAAGGTTAGCAGTAGAATTTTAAAGTAGAGTCGGCAGTGGACCGGCAGCCAATGAAGGTGTTTCAAGATTGGTGTTATATGGTCTCTCCTGGTGGCTCCATGTAGTATTCTGGCGGCTGCATTCATTGCAAGCTGAAGTGGGTTCAGCATGTTTTTTGGACGTCCTTGTAGGATTGCATTGGCGCAATCCAAGTGGGGGATTATCAAGGCTTGATAGACTGTGCGGAAGTCGTCTGGCTCGAGTAAGGGTCATAGATGCTGGACTGTCCGTATTTTGTGGTATACTGCCTTGACAAGTGTTCTTTATGTGGGCTTTCATATACAGCTGTTGGTCTAGTGTGTAGTGTGACCCCTAGGTAGCGGGTCATGGAGTTGCTTTGGAGCTCGGCGCATCTTACTTTAGTGATGGGGGGGGGGGAGCTTGGTTCCTGGTAATGAATAGTGCCTCCGTTTTCTTGAAGTTTGTTCTGAGGTTTTGTGTGTGGAGCCATTCAGTGACAGCATCGAAGCAGGTTGTTAGTGGTGAAAAGTCTGGCTGGTCAGTTGAGAATGGCATGTAGAGTAATACGTCATCGGCGTATACCAGGCATGCGACGTTGAAGGAGCGGGTGATTGCACAGATGGGCTGCATATATGTTGAACAGGGCGGAGAGCGAGGAGCCCTGTGGCACGCCCTGTTCCTGTTGGCCTTTAAGAAAGCCTCTGGGAATGCCACCACACATACGTGGTCCCCTTCCTGACCAAGGGTGCCATCTTGACCAGTCAGATGACATAGCTCAGGCAAAGATAAAAAAACCAGCAAGAAGAGTAGGCAACTCCAAGGGGAAGTGAGTGGGTTGAGAGGACTGATTCCTGCTGTCCCTGGAGAACACCTGTTACAGGTAACTACACTTTCTCCAGCAACAAGCAAGAAGTCAGTCCTCATATATGGGAATCCCCAGCTACAAGCTACCAAAGACCTGTAGAAAAGCACCATGGTGAGCCATGAACAAGACACTGGTAACTGAAGACAGCCAGAGGACTCCAGATCCCCAGAAGACCAACTCCCAGTGGTGGTAGGAGGGCCGGCGTTGCCTAAACCCTGAACAGATTAGAGTACGGCCTGGCCAAAGGCACTGTCCAAATGGGACTCTCTTTCCAGGCAGTAATGTGTCAAAAGCATTAGCCAAGGACCAGGTTGCGGCTCAGCAGACATCTGTCAACGGAGCACAGGTGTGCCATTGATGCCGCCCTCACATGAACACCATGCTTCGTGACGTGGCAGTGCAGCAGTAGCCCAGCCTGAGCGATGCAGTCCATCACCCAGATGGAAAGGGTCCGCTTAGTGACCGCAAGCCCCATATGGGCAGGGTCCTAGGAGATGAAGAGCCATTCGGAACTGCGGTGAGCCTGCGTATGCTGCAGGTATAAAGAAAGCCCTCCTACAGTCAACAATATGAAGGATCGCTGACGCCCAGATGGCGTGGGGCTTTGGAAAGAAGGTTAGCAGTACTATCTCCTGGTTGAGGTGAAAATCTGAGACAACCTGCAGGAGAAACTTGAGCTGTGTTAGGAGAACCACCCTATTCCCATAAAATCTCATGTAGGGTGCTTTGGCCATCAGGGCCTGAAGCTCACTGATCCTCCAGGTCGAAGTGAGGGCCACCAGAAAAAACACCTTCCAGGACAGGTGCCGAAGCGAGCAGGACGCCATTGGCTTCATGGGCAGCTGGGTTAGCCACGTGAGGGTGACATTGAGATCTCACTTCACTGGAGGTGACCGGATGGGGGGCTTGAAAAGAAAGAGTAAATTAGACTTACGTGCTAATTGTTGTTCCTTGCGGAACTCTAGTCCAGTCCCGGAACCATAGAGTTGTGAACCTCCACCAGCAGCTTTGGAGACTGAACATCTTCATCTCTTTGATCATCCAGCTATATGCAGCCCCAAAGACCGCCCACACATCAGTACCTATTGACAAAGCATACTAAGCAGAGCAACAAATAAGTAGATATAACACAGTGGAAAAAAGGATCCTGACCCTAAAGTTCCCACCACTAGCAAAAATTTTTTTTTTTCTTTTTCCAATTGCGTAAGAACAACCTCCCGCCTACGGGAAGGCGGACCAGAACAGCCGTGGCGACCCTTGTGCAAAACGCATGCAACAAGAGACGCCACCGCTCACCCCCAAGATTTGACCCCGAAAGGGAACTAAGGCATGCTGCAAGCAGAGGAGCTCTGACCGAAAGTATAGAGAACAAAAACCCTGGCAGACTCCTATAATGAATGTACCTTCTTGGCTGGCAGCGAGAACAGATAGACAGGGAGGGATCCGGGACTGGACTAGAGTTCCGCAAGGAACAACAATTAGCAGGTAAGTCTAATTTACTCTTCCTTAGCGTCCCTCTAGTCCAGTCAACAGAGCAGTAAATCTCAACGGGAGGGCCTCGCTAGTCCAGCCTGAAGCACCCGAGACCCAAACCGCGCATCCGACGCCGCCTGCACATCCAGACGATAGTGCTTAGCAAAGGTGTGCAAGGATGACCACGTCGCCGCCCGACAAATATCCACCGCCGGTACCAAGCTAACTTCCGCCCAAGACGCCGCCGCCTGCGCCCTAGTCGAGTGAGCCCGAAGCCCGGCAGGAACCATCCTGCTGCGTAAAAGGTATGCCGACGAAATCGCC
Organism: Ichthyophis bannanicus; assembly: GCA_033557465.1. Classification (NCBI taxonomy): domain Eukaryota; kingdom Metazoa; phylum Chordata; class Amphibia; order Gymnophiona; family Ichthyophiidae; genus Ichthyophis; species Ichthyophis bannanicus. The sequence continues at coordinate 333,266,107 of CM066036.1, read as the reverse complement.
TCTTTCAACCAGCGGGAAATGGAAGACAGACGCTGCTTCCCCCTTGCGCGGACCACCAAATGCGACAAATAGGCGATCGGACTTACGGAAGGCCGCCGTTTCCCTCAAATACCGACAAAGAGCTCGACGGACATCCAACGCGTGCAAGGAGTTATCCGCGTGCTGGCCCCGTTCCTTGGCAAACACCGGGAGAGACACCCCCTGATTCATGTGAAACGCCGAAACTACCTTAGGCAAAAACGCGGGAACCGGTTGCAATACCACCATGTCGGCAGAGAAAGACAGATAGGGTTCCCTACACGAAAGAGCCTGCAACTCCGAGATCCTGCGAGCTGACGAGATCGCTACCAGAAACACCGTTTTCAACTTCAAGTCCTTCAACGAAGCTTGCGCCAAGGGTTCAAACGGCGGAGCCACCAGAGACCTCAACACCAAATTCAAGTCCCACGAGGGCACTAAAGCCCTGTACGGAGGACGCATAAGCAACAGCGCTCGCAAGGAGCGCTTCACGTCCGCATGGGACCCCAATAACTGGCCCTGAACCTTGCCTCGAAAACACGCAGGAGCTGTAAGTTGTACCCTCAACGAACTGGCCGCCAGGCCCTTGTCCACCCCTGCTTGCAAGAAGGAGAGGAGCTGAGGAACGGAGGTCCGCAAAGGCCGCAACTCGCGAACCGCACACCAGCTCTCAAAAATACGCCAGACCCGGACATACGCTAGCGACGTAGACCGATGCCGCGCCCGCAACAAGGTAGCAATGACCTCCGGAGAATAACCTTTGGCTCTCATTCGCGCCCTCTCAATAGCCATGCCCGTAAGCGAGAATCGAGCCACCTGAGGCATCTGCAGCAGCCCCTGCCGAAGGAGATCCGGCCGAGGAAGGAGCCACGGATCGGCCACACTCAACCGCACCAGATCCGCATACCAAGGCCGACGAGGCCAGTCCGGGGCAATCAGAACCACGGGACCCGGATGCCGCTCGATCCGCTGTACCAGGCGGCCCAGCAGGGCCCACGGAGTAAAGACATAGAGCAGCCCGTACCTTGGCCACCTTTGTGCCAATGCATCGAGGCCTTCCGACATGCATTCCCGACGCCTGCTGAACACTAGCAGAGACTCTCCGTACTGGAGAACCGCTGATAAATGGAATGGGAGCATAGATAGCTTCAAAGGCCAGAGTTCTATCTTGCAACCCCTCTCCGCTGAGCTGCCTCTTCCATATGTAAAATTAAACCACATATATCCAAAATGAAGACATTACAAATCTACTGTAAAATCTTATAATTTGGGCAAAGCCAAACTAAATGGGAACATTGTCCATTAAGAAACCACACAACTATAAAATCCTTCCCATGACAAAGCTTATGGCAGAGCATTCCACAGCTGTGGAATGGCCATGGCGCTCACCCAAGCATCTGTTACAACTGTCCAAGAGAGTTATCACCATAATTCCTTTTGACCTGAATATGTTTACAGCAGAACATAGCGCTATAGCACAGCAGCTAAGCCAAAATATTATCCTGCCATATAAACCGACTAACGCTTTATAGGACCCTCTATGGATAGCGGAAGGAGAATCTTTTTTTTTTTTTTTTTAAAGTAGAGGACTCCAAAAACCAAGTTTCCGCCAACTCCAATGAAATCAAAGCAGATCAGCTAAAATTACCTGAACTGCTACTATAGCTTTGCAAGAAGCTACCAGCCCCCGCTGCACCCAGTTGTCCTTCCCCCCCTTATCCAGGGGGATGCTGCATTGCAGGAGGCGTTGTCCACCCCCTGCCAGCCTACTGCAGCTGCCAGGGAGTTGAAGAGCAAAATAGAAAGTAGAACCCCTGGAAGCAAACAGTGTCGTGTCCCTGGGATTCAGGCGCAAAAGGTAAAAATCAAAAGTAAAAGCAACAGTGTTAGCTAAAAATGAACAAGGCTATCTCTCACTAAAGCGAGTTTCTCTATCTTTTTGAAATCCCACCGAAGTCCATGGGACGCAAGCTTTCGAACACAACCCCTAGCGCTGTGCACTAACCACAACCAGAGAAATGAAATGAAACCCTGCTCTAGTAATAGATGAGAATTTCCTGGGAAGGGCCTGCTAAGTGTTGCTATGAAACCCACAAGCACCTCACCAGGCCTTCCTGAAGTCAGAGAAATAGCAGTGGAATACACCGACCACCTTGAAAATGGAAGTCTGAGAGGTTGTTGCCTGTGTGAACCTGATGAGTAATATGATTTTGTATTGTACCATTCACCCCCCAGGGATGGGGGCACTCAATACTTTATGTGATTCATGAGCAGTGCTGTCATTCGGTGACTTTTAGGGCAGCAGAGCCCGACCAATGATACAGAAATTAAGAGCTTTAAATCTTGGTCATATAAACTGGATTCTCAGACCTTACATCACAGCACCGAGGCTCTGTGGTGATTTCTATCCTGACCTGCAGATAATGGCTGCCTGCACAGTCATAGAAAGGCACTATTGAGTGTACCAGCTGCCCTCCGGTGGCCATAGACCGTAGCACAGGCACTTCCCGGCTGACAGTTTAACTGCCAGTCTATTCTTTACATCCTAAGGTTTCCTAAACCTGTCCCTGTGAATTTTGGGCAACTGTCACTATAGAATACATAAAGGCACACTTCTAGGCTTTCCCTCCTGCAAACTACAAGTTAGGGCTCTGCCCTTGAACCTAAAAGCTGGCAATTTGCCTAATATCCTGGGCCTGAACAGATGCTCCTCAGAGACATGATTAGGAGGGAAAGAACATGTGGTATCAGGGATCAATGCCAAAACTGCTGTCCTGTTTTTAAGTTCATTCTTATTTATTCTATAAAGAGGATTGACAACAGTCCCCCTTAATGCTGAGGAACCCCCCTGGCCTCAAAAAAAAAAACTACAAACAAAAGAAACAATCACTAGGCCCAAAAATTTAGCTATTCTGCCTGTTGTCCTCACGCAGGCAGTTGACTGCAACGCTCGCCATGCGGTCCAAATACCTAGCGAGGAAATGGCCGCCCCTTCGCCAATGAATTTTGGCGCTAAGAACAGCCGCCGCTGCAAAAATGAGGCCTCAGCAGACCGACAGAGCCCAAAGGCCTTACCTGCAGGGCCGAAAGCCACACAGCCTGCTCCTACCTCCTTGAATTCCTCCGATCCTCAAACTGTGCTGATGCGCCTGGCAGCTGCGGCGAGGATCGCTCAGCCGGTTCCACAGACTAAAATTAAATCCCGCAGCAACGGAGAGGCTCCGTCGCACACAGCTTCAGTGTGGCTGTACGGGTCCCGGAGCTTTCTCCCGTACAGTCCAGGGAGAGAGATCCGCACCGGCAAATGCCTGCAGCAAGTGAAAATCACTGACAAGGAGGGAAGACAAGAACTGCTACTAATTTAAAGAACCAGGCTCAAATTTAAAATTACTGTAAATACAGAAATTTGCTCCTAACTCAAGGGAACCAATCCCCGATTGTCAATTAACCAAAGGTAACTGAATTAAAAGCAAAATTAAAAGTAAATTAAAGGTAATAATCAAAGGTAAAATCAGAATTTGTCACACTAAATGCTCCTATCTGTTCCCCCCAAGTGAGCCCAGAAGCTAGGCTCACTATGTCCTCCTGCTGCAAGGAGACTGGACACACTGGAGGCTGATAGGAGATACCAGCAGGCTATATCCAGTGACTCGTCCCCAGGAGGCGTAGAATCCGCAACACTCGGGGGCCGGCTCCTCTTTTGTGGACCAGTGTCTCCCTCCACTGAAAGTGGACGCTTTAGCCCACGGCGGGGCAGGACCGAGCCTCCCCCCGTCGGCTGCAAGAGAGCCAGAGCCTCCTGCATGAGAGAGAAAAAGGTGCTCCGGCACCGCAGAAATCCCCGGACCAAGGACCGTCTCTGCCTGCTCTGATGTCCCTTCTGTAGATACAGGTGGGAGATCTGCACTGGAGCACTCCAGAGGATCCCCCATGCCAGCACCCACAGCAGAACAAGTGGCACAGACTCGGGCTGCCAAATTACTACTTCTACGAATGCCACAGACCAGACACCAAGGACTAGGAGGCATGGCTATGCACACAGCCCTTTGCCAGCAAAGCAGGAACACCTTGCTGAAGCAAACAGAGCAAGAAAAAAAAAAAAAATCGCGATTTTAAAAGTGCTCAAAAACGCTCCAAATTGCAGGATTAGATAGAGCTGGAGTCAATTAGCTGATATCTGACCAAGAAATGCAAAAACGAAGCTGTTATCCCTAAAAAAAACACGAAGAAAAACAACTTTGAAAAAAAAATCCAAAATGGCCACCGGACCCGATCCCGCCAAAAAAAGGACCAGAAAAAATACCCAAAAGGTCTAAAACACTCCCCAGAACTGATTCCAGGCCACCCCAAGGCCTCCACCACTGCCTTTAGAAAGAAAAAGCTTCAAACTCTACTCACCCACACACAGGAGTGGAGGGGGGGTCAAAACACAGAGTGCTGTCCAGCGTGCCTGTCAATCTCTGAGTAGCAGTTATCAGAGTCAATAACAGAGTAATAACCGCTCAGGGAACCCCTAAATCAGTCAGGGGACCCTCAGAGCCTACTGCTGTATTCAATTGCTGCCTGTAATTGTCTTCAACCTTCTCCTCACCCACCAAGGGGGTTAGGTAGAAAGGAGACCTGTGTCCTGTGCAGCTCCCCTGCTTGTTTAACCTATGGGGAGACTGACAGAGAGAGACAGAGAGAAAAAAAACAGATTAGAGAAAGACAGAAGGGACACAGTCAAAGATTTCCTCCACAGCAGCAGCCCAGCACCTAAATCTAGAAAATAATAAAACACTAAAGCTCTGCTTATTTGTTCCTAAGGAGCCCAGTTCTGGGCTCTGACTTCCAAGCTGCTTGGAGACTGAGATACTGATGTGTGGGCGGTCCTTGGGGCTGCATATAGCTGGATGATCAAAGAGATGAAGATGTTCAGTCTCCAAAGCTGCTGGTGGAGGTTCACAACTCTATGGTTCCGGGACTGGACAAGAGGGACGCTAAGGAACAGCCCGTGCATGAAGCAGGAAACCAGCGGCTGACCCGAGAGAGGTCTGCCCCTGGCTGGGTGGTGGTTGGCTGAGATCGCGCTCAGGTGGACCCTGACCGAGTTGGACTTCAGGCCCACCTGCAAGAGATGGAGCAGGTACTGCAGGACTAAGTGGGTGGGGGCAAGAGAACAGGTCAGCCCGTACCTCCGAGCACCACACTGAGAACAGATGCCATTTAAAGGCATAAGCCCTCTGTCGAGTCCTTGTGCAAGGCCAGCAATATGTTTGTTCATCTGCCAAGCCGTGAGAGATAAGGACTTCAAGTTCGGATGAAGTAGCAGACCCTCCTCCTGTGTCAACAAGCCCAACATGCTGCTGAAGGAAAAAGAAGGCTCTGATGCAAGGCAGAGCAGTAGCGGGAACCAGGGCTGCCGGGGCCACGAAAATCACCAAGGGCACGTCTCGCTGTATCTTGAGAGCTGGCACTATGAGAAGAGTTTGGGGGGGGGGGGGGGGGGGAACCGCATACAGGAGGCTGTGCATCCACGACAGCAGGAAGGCAACCAAAGCTTCCCTGTTCGGGTGGAGAACGGCGCTGCAGAACCGCAGAAACTGCGAGTTTGCTGGGCTGGCAAAGAGGTCCAGGACCGGAGTCCCCCAATGCCGGAACAGCCACTGTGCAGTCTGTGGGCAGAGGCGCCACTCGTGTGGCTGGAGAATTCGGCTTAGCCTGTCTGCCAGGACGTTGTCCTGGCCTGGGAGATAGGTGGCCTGTAGGGCTATGGCCTTGGCAAATCACAAAGGACCACAGGGCTACCGCCTCCAGGCAGAGGCTGTAAGAGACGGCGCCCCCCCCCCCCCCGCTTGTTCACCAGAACACTGTCACTTGGTTGCCTGTCTGGACAAGCACCACCCGGTGGTGAATGCGGTGCCTGAGCACCCAAAAAGCAAGGAAGACCGTCTGGAGTTCGAGAAGGCTGATCGGCTATTGGGACTCCTCCTGCATGCAGAGCTCGTCGCAATGTGCTCCCCAGCCCGTGAGGGAGGCGTCCGTGTTCAAGACCACATCGTGCTTTGGATCCTGGAATGGCATGCCTTGAAGCAGATTCCGGTGTCCTGCTACCAGTCGAGGGACTCTGACAGCTGGATAGTGACCTAGACAGCCCATCACCTGAGCACACTGAGCTCAAAGGCACTAACTGCACTGCACACATGTGCAGTCAGGCATCAGGGACAATGTGGACTGTCGAGGCCATATGGCAGAGGAGACTGAGCATCGCTCAGGCCGATACTGTGGTGAGGAACCGAACAGCAGATGCCAGAGAAATGAGGCGATCAGCCCTGTCCTGGGGAAGGAAGGCTGTCGCCATCTGGATGTCGAGGCATGCGCTGAACTCCAGGGATTGGACTGGAGTGACATGAGACTTCGGGTAACTGACCAGGAAGCAGAGGTGCTTGAAGAAGTGGATGGTGCAGGCCATGGTCTGCTGCGCCTCGTAGGTCATCTCTCCTGTAACGAGCCAGTCGTCTAGATAAGGACAGACGAAGGTGCTCTGCAACCGAAGGTAAGGTGAGCTGAGGCCACCGCGAGGCATTTTGTGAACACTCGCGGGGCAGAAGCAAGGCCGAAGGGAAGCACCCTGTATTGGTAGTGGTTACCTTGTATCCTGAAGCGCAAGTATTTCCTGTTTTGGAGGATGTGAGTGTACGCATCCGAAAGGTCCAAGGAGCATAGCCAGCCACCCTGCCGGAGGAAGGGCAGCAAGGCGCCAAGGGAGAGCATTCTGAATGTCTCCCGCGCCAGATATTTGTTGAGATTTCTTAAATCGAGGATGGGTCGGAAACCACTTCTCTGCTTTGGCATAAAGTAGTAACGGAAGTAGAACCCACGACCTCTGAGGTAGCGTGGTTACTCACCTGTAACAGGTGTTCTCCAGGAGCAGCAGGAATCAGTCCTCACATATGGGTGACGTCGGCGCCGACGGAGCCCTCGCGGAGCAATTTTCCCCAGCTTTCAAAGAAAGCCTTTGGGAATTGCAGCGCGCATGCGCGGTCGCCTTCCCGCCCAAGGGTGCCATCTTAGCCAGTCAGATGACATAGCTAAAAAAGACAGCATAAAAATTTGCAAAAAAACTAAAGCAGATGATTGCAACTCCAAGGGGAGGAGGGAGGGTTGTGAGGACTGATTCCTGCTGCTCCTGGAGAACACCTGTTACAGGTGAGTAACCACGCTTTCTCCAGGACCAAGCAGGAAGTCAGTCCTCACATATGGGACTCCCAAGCTTAAGGCTACCGGAGACCCTAAGCACAAAAATGAGCTCCCTCTAGCTCAGCAGCACAGAAGGAATGAATCTTCGCTGAATTATTACCCACCGGTAGCCCACATCCGGGATGGAGGGTAGGAGTTGCTCAAACCTCAAAGAGATTACGGAGGACTGCCTGTCCGAAAGCACTGTCCCTGCGGGACTCCCTCTCGAGACAGTAATGGACCGCAAAAGTCTGGCTCGAAGACCAAGTAGCGGCCCGGCAGATGTCTGCCAGCGGAACAGAACGGAGGTAAGCCACTGACGTAGCCTTTGCCCGAACGCAATGAGCCGTGACTCGACCTTCCAAGGAGAGTCCGGCTGCCCCATAAGCCCAAGCGATACAGTCAGCAACCCAGATGGACAGAGTACGCTTGGAGACAGGGAGCCCCAATTTATTGGGGTCAAAAGACACAAAAAGCTGAGCAGCTTTACGGTGCTCCCGCGTACGGTCAAGGTAGAAGTTCAATGCCCTTCTACAGTCAAGGGTATGGAGGACCGTTTCAGCTCGGCTGGAGTGCGGTCTGGGAAAGAAGGTTGGAAGTACCACCTCCTGATTGATGTGAAAAGGGGAGACCACTTTTGGAAGAAATTTCGGGTGAGTCCGTAGGACTACCCTATTTTTGTAGAACCGAGTGTAAGGGGGATCAGACACGAGGGCCTGCAATTCACTTACGCGTCTAGCGGAAGTGAGGGCTATCAAGAACAATGTTTTCCAAGAAAGAAAACGGAGAGAACAGGTAGCCATAGGTTCAAAAGGCGGACAGGTGATCCGCTGTAAAACCACATTCAGATCCCAGTAAGGCGCTGGCGGGCGCAGAGGTGGTTTAAGCAGAAGGAGACCTCGGAGAAACCTCGCTACAAGAGGGTCACTGGAAAGAGGTCTGCCGTCCACCGGCACATGATGTGCTGAAAGAGCACTAAGGTGAACTTTGACGGAGTTGGACTTAAGTCCCAGATTAGAGAGGTATAGCAAGTACTGCAGGATCACCGACACCGGGCAGGAGAAGGGATCCTGAGACTGTTGGGTACACCAAACGGAAAAGCGACGCCATTTAAGGGCGAAGCATTTGCGGGTAGAAGGTCGCCGAGAAGCTAGGACGACCTCTTCCACCTCTGCCGGCAGGAGAAGGGGAGCAAGGACTACCCTCTCAGCAGCCAGGCCATTAGATTGAGAGACCTGAGGTTGGGGTGTAGCAGAGACCCCTGATCCTGAGTGAGGAGATCCGGTTGTAACCCCAGAGGGAATGGATCCTCCACCGCTAATTGCAGCAGGAGTGGAAACCACGGCTGTCTGGGCCAGCGAGGGGCCACCAGGATCATGAAAGCTTTGTCTCGGAAAACCTTGAAAAGATTAGCGGGATGGGAGGAAAGGCATACAGAAGGCTCTCCGACCATGAGAGTAGAAAAGCGTCTGCCGCAACTCGAAGGGGATGTGGCTGACGAGAGCAGAAGCGAGGAAGTTGCCGGTTGAGAGGGCTGGCAAAGAGATCCATCGTGGGGAGGCCCCACTTTAGAAAGAGCTTCTGAACTACCAAGGGATCCAGGCGCCACTCGTGCGGCTGGAGGATCCTGCTGAGTTTGTCCGCCAGGCAATTTTCTTGGCCTGGGAGATAAACGGCCTTGAGAAGAACGCCGTGACTGACGGCCCAAGAGCAGAGCTTCTGTGCTTCCCGACAGAGAAGGAAGGAGCCCGTGCCCCCCTGCTTGTTCACGTAGAACATTGCAACTTGATTGTCCGTCTGGACAAGGACGGACTGGTGAGAGGTCAGGTGGGAGAAGGCCTTGAGAGCCAGGCGGATCGCTCTGAGCTCCAGGAAGTTGATCTGCTGAGCAGACTCCCACGTGGTCCAGAGGCCCTGAGTACGTGCCCCTTGGCAATGTGCTCCCCAGCCCAGGAGGGATGCATCTGTCGTCAGCACCCGGGTCGGCTGAGGTGACTGAAAAGGCATGCCGAGTACCAGGTTCGGCCGATGAAGCCACCACTGTAGAGAGGAGGCCAGCGGCTCGGAGATGCGCACTAGGTCTGCTAGGCCGCCTGTGGCTTGTTGCCACTGCTGGCGGAGACACCATTGAGCAGGCCGCATATTCAGGCGGGCATTGGGGGTCACATGGACGGTGGAAGCCATATGGCCGAGTAGTCTCAGGAAGCACCTGGTGGAGACCAGGGGCTGGCTGCGAAAACGGTCGGCTAGGTCCATGAGCCGTTGAGCCCTGTCGAGCGGTAGGAACGCTCGAGCCTGAGGAGTGTGCAGCCTTGCGCCGATGAACTCGAGATCCTGTGAGGGGAGCAAAGTGGACTTTGCGAAGTTTATAACAAAGCCCAAGTACTACAGAAGAGTCACCGTGCGGCGTGCGGCGTTGGTGACCTCCGGGGCGGACGCTGCTCTGATGAGCCAGTCGTCGAGGTACGGAAAGACATAGAGGCCGTGAAGCCGGAGATGGGCCGCCACCACCGCGAGACAGGCCAAAGGGCAGTACTCTGTACTGGTAATGATTTCCTGCCACCACAAACCTTAGGTATTGGCGGTGGCTTGGGTGGATGAGGATGTGCGTGTAGGCATCCTTTAGATCCAAGGAGCATAGCCAATCTCCCTGCTGGAGGTAGGGCAGAAGGATTCCAAGGGTAAGCATTTTGAACTTCTCCCGCACAAGGAACTTGTTGAGGTTGCGCAAGTCCAGGATGGGTCGGAGGCCTCCCGTCCTTTTTGGTACTAGAAAATACCTGGAATAAAAGCCTTGACCTCTCAGGTGGTGGGGCACCGGTTCCACCGCCTGTTCCTGTAGAAGACCTGCTAACTCCTGAAGGAGTAATTCCCTGTGCAGAGGGAGTCGTGGAGGTTCTCCCGGAAAATAGGAGGGAGGGACCTGGTGGAAGTGGAGAAGGTAGCCTTCTCTTACGACTTGAAGCACCCAGGCATCTGAAGTGATGCTGGACCACCTGTGGGCGAAGTGAACCAGCCAGCCTCCGGTGCTGGGAGGAACCAGCGGAGGGGGAGAGGCTATGCTTAAGGAGTCAAAAACCCCCACCCTGCTGAGCAGGGGCTGGTGGTGCAGGCTTGGGGGCTTGCTGCCTATGGGACCCGTTACCCCGTCCCTTGGCCTGCTGGCCCTGTTGGGGAGCTGCAGGGGCCTGATATTGGGGGTATTGTTTGTAGGCAGCCGCCTTTCTCGGGTAAAAGGACTTCTTTCCCGAGCCCTTCTTTTTCTGGGAAGGGGCAGAGGTCTTCCTAGAAAGCCTAGTCCTGGTGAGAGTCTCCGTCTCGATCTGTGCAGCCTTTTCTGCCATAGGTTTGCCAAAGAGGTTTTCACCTCGGCAGGGGACATCGACCAACTTGTCCTGCACCCAGGGCTCAAGGTCAGACGACTGAAGCCAAGCCTGTCGGCGGGCACCGATGCCGGCTGCGGCCACTCGAGCCGATGCTTCAAAGCCATCATACAAGGCCAGGAACCTCCGCAAGGGTTCCTCGGACAAACCAGCGGAGAATCCGGCTAGCTCTTTAGCCAGGTCTCGGAGATACATGCCCATGTATAGCTGGTAGGTCTGGACACGACACGCAAGCATAGAGCCCTGGAAACACTTCTTACCAAGGCCATCCAGGTTACGGGCCTCCCTGCCAGGAGGCACCAAGGAGTGCATCTTCTGGCTCTTAAGACGATGCATGGCCGATTCCACTACCATGGAATGGTGTGGTAGCTGTGCTTTTTGGAAGCCAGGGCTCTTGCGGACTCGATAGATAGAATCGACCCGCTTGCTCAGGACCAGCGAGGAGGCCGGACTCTCCCACATGCGGAAGAGTAGTCGTTCCAGCATGGGAGGAACCGGTACAGTAAAGTGTTCCCTGGCGGGAGAGTCATACTGGAGGGCGTTGAGCTCTTCGGCTCGAGGCTCCTCCTCGGGATCCGCAGGGAAGGCCAAAGCCTTGGCCATATCCCTGACGAAGTCCGAGAACCGGGCATCCTCCGGGGGGGACTGCTTCCGAGGTTTGGACTCAGGTGAGTCCGAGGGGACACACCGAGTCCGAAAAGAATCAGGCGACTCTTCCTCTTCAGACTCCCAGACCGACTCCGACGAGGAATCGGTGTAGTCGGCCCGGGCAGGGCGCGGCGCCTGCCGCCCCAACGCCGAGGGAGTCGGCGTCGGCGACCTCGGTCCCGAACGGGAGGCCGAGGGTGACCTCGGCCGAGGATCGACTCGAGTTCGCATGGACTCGAGGATCGGCTCGGTCTCCGGGGTCGACTTAGACGTCCCGGCGGTCGGGGCAGCGGCGCCAGTGAAGCCAGCGAGCAGTGCCCGCTGCTGGTCCATGAAGGCAGACAGTCGGCTCTCCAAGGCCGTCAACCTGAGTCCGAGCTCAGGTGACCCAGCAGCCCCCGACTCGGGGCCCGACACCGGCGGTCTCGGAGGCGAGTCCAGGAGGACCACAGGACTTACCCGAGCAGGCAGCTCCGACTCCAGGCGAGGTCGCTTCGAGAGGTGCTCCTTCTCCAAGGACCCGGGACGGCTATCGGGGCTAGGCGACCTGGCCCTCGCGGAGCCAGGAGCGTCCACCGACGCCGCCCTCGCGGGTTTCACCTTCCGTCGATGGTCCCCGGAGGGAGAACCCCTGTCGGAGGAACTCCGGCGATGGTCCGAGCTGGAACCTCTGGACGCGGAGGCCTCCGACGAGGTCCGGGTACGGCTGGGGTCAGCGAAGATCCTATCCCGCTGATGCCGCCGACTTCTCAACGCTTTGGAGGACAGTTTGCCGCAGGCCCCATAGATCATTTCTTCATGATCTGGGCCCAGGCAGCGGAGGCAATTGTCGTGTGTGTCAGTTAGTGACATATTTCGGTCACACTGACCACACCGCTTGAAACCACTGGCAGCCATCGGGGGAAAAAGGGCCCCTGCGAGGTCAAAGGACCGGGCTGCCAGGGAAAAACCGAAAACGAAACTGACTAAGTCAGAAAAACCAAAAAAGAAGAAGAGGACTCGTGACCGGCGTCGCGAGTCCGGGCGGGAAAAAGACCGGCGTCGAACCGAAGGAAAAAGGAGAAAAATTATGAGTAAAATCAACTTTTTCGCGGGGACACGACGGGTACGTCTGTAGGGCTCCGCGGAAAAAAGAAGACTGGCTAAGATGGCACCCTTGGGCGGGAAGGCGACCACGCATGCGCGCTGCAATTCCCAAAGGCTTTCTTTGAAAGCTGGGGAAAATTGCTCCGCGAGGGCTCCGTCGGCGCCGACGTCACCCATATGTGAGGACTGACTTCCTGCTTGGTCCTGGAGAAGCAGTGGAACCACTTCCACCGCTCATTCCTCGAGGAGGGTAGCAAACTCCTGCGCCAAAAAGGCCTGGTGGTGGAGAGCAGGGGCTCTGCGGGGCAGAAGGGTGGAGGAAGCCGGTCCAGGTGGAGGTAATGCTCCCGGACGACCTGGAGAACCCAGGTGTCTGAGGTGACAGACTCCCATCAGGGAGCAAAGTGGACCAGGCACCCTCCCACCGGTAGCTGGTCGACGGAGGAAGAGTGGCTATGCATCGGATGTCAAAAACCCAGGGCTGACTGGGCCAGTGCCAGGGTCTGGCTCTTGGGTGCCTTATGCTTATGCGGGCCCTGGGGTGGGGCTCTGGGGAGCCATCATAGGCATCACCCTCGAGGTCTCAGGGCGCATGCTAGTGGGGCCTGGCACCAGCGCCTGCTGGGCAGCAAGGCAGGCAGAAACGCTGCGCTCCAGTGAAAGCATTCGGGCCTCCTACTCTTGAGTGGGGCCTTGTGACACTGTGACTGGATTGAGAATCAAAGAGGAGAGGGGGTCCTCACCGGGACAACCCTTGGGAGACTGGGCGCCATCACTGGAGGCCTCTGTATCTGTACAAGGTACCTTTTGAGGCTGCTCTTAAGACTCTTGGGAATGCTGAGGAGGACAGAGGGACCGAGCGTGAGAATGCTCACGGCTTGTCCAGAGCCCCTGACAGGGTTTTCGAAGCCGCCTTCTTCTGCTCCCTTTCGGGGGGGACCCTTGTTCAGAGTGATGCCAAGGCCACGGAGCGGCTGCAGGGGACCCCAGAGGCTGAAGGTCAGTGGAGCAGGAAGCTACAAGGGGACACCAGGGCCGTCTTGTTGAAAATATCGTCCAGCTTCTGCTTATGGCTCTGGATGGCCTTGGAGGACTTTTTTTTTTTTACAAATGGAGCAGAGCTCTGGGTTGTGTTCAGCTCCTTGGCACCTAAGAATCGTGGGTGTCCATGAACATGTTTTTGGAATATCTATCACTTTTTGAAACCGGAGGCCATGGGGCAAAAAGAATCCCCACAAGGTCGAAGACCTTCGGCTCGGCCAGCAGTTGAAAAGGGCACGAAACGCGCTAGAGAAACTCAAGAAGAAAAAATTTAAAAAAACAAAAAAACCACAACCCAGCAAAGTCCTGGGGCCCGCTCCTGAGGCAGGGCACTGGGGACAACAGGAAGACGAACAGGAAACCAGAATTAGAGAGACAATTGAGACTTTTTCCGAGGTACAGGGACATGCGTCTGAAGGGCTCCACGGAAAAAGGGGAACTGATCAAGATGGCACATTGGGAGGGAAGGGGACCACGCATGCGTGGTGGCATTCCAAAAGGCTCTCTTTAAAAGCTGGGGAAATACTTCTGGGTGATGTCTGCACCAACGGAGCCCACACAGAGCGAGGACTGACTTCCTGCTTGTTCCTGGAGAATCCAGTGACACTACTTTCCACAGACAAGGCAGCAGCTCTTCGAAGATGGCATAAGCACAACACTCAGCAGCAGACAGGCATCAGTCAGAAGGTATGCTATGATGGGAGCATTGCGCCATGCACTGAGCCTCTGCGGTCAGTCACGTGCACAAGGACCACATAAAAGATACCAAGCACTAGGGAAAGGCACAAAAAAGTTACTCACCTGTGACAGGTGTTCTCCAGGGACAGCAGGAATCAGTTCTCACATATGGGTGACGTCAGCACCAATGGAGACTCACAAAAGCATCTCTCCAGCTTTCCAAGACAGACATTGGGAGATGCCACCATGTATGTGTGGTCCCCTTCCCGTCCAGGTGTGCCATCTTACTCAGTAAGATGACAGCTGCAAAAATTGTACAGCATCTCCAAGGGGAGGAGGAAAGTTGTGAGGACCAATTCCTGCTGTCCCTGGAGAACACCTGTTACAGGTAACTATGCTTTCTCCAGGAACAAGCAGGAAGTCAGTCCTAACTACAAGCTACCGAGAACTTGTAGAAAAAAAAATGGCCCAGTCGTGAGCAGCTACAAGCAAATCTGAAGAAAGACTGAGAACCCCAGGGTCCAGGGAGAAAAAATTGCTCCAGTAGCCTGAACAAGGGTGGGGTGGGGGGGGGGGCCTCCTTCTCCAGACAGTAGTAAGCTGCAAAGGTATGAACTAAGGACCAAATGGCAGCCCGACAGATGTCTGCCACAGGGACAGAGCGTAGGGGCTTGCAACTGAGGTCACCATAACCCTGATGCTATGTGCCATGACCCGGCGCCCCAATGGGAGCCCAGCCTGATCATGGGCGAAGGCAATGCACTCTGTCACGCAGGTGGACAGTATCCACTTGGAAACATCCTCCCCCAGTTGACTGGGGTCGTATGAAACGAAAAGTTGCAAGGCTTTGCGGTGGCCCCAAGTACGTTACAGGTAGGACAGGGCCCTCTTATAGTCCAGAGTATGGAGAACGGCTGCCGCTTTGTTGGCATGGGGCTGTGGAAAAGTGGTGGGGAGGACCACCATCTCGCTGATGTGGAAGGCAGATACCACCTTCGGAAGGAATTTAGGATGGGTGCAAAGCACGATCCTATCCTTGCAGAACCTGGTGTAAGGTGGCTCAGCCACCAAGGCCTGAAGCTTGCTGAGGGCAGAGATGAGCATCACCAGGAAAACAACCTTTCAGGATAGATAACGCAAGACAGGTAACCAGAGGTTTGGTGAGCTGCGTCAGAACCACAATGAAATCCCATTACGCTGGGGACGGGCAGATTGGAGGCTTAGAACAGCAAGCCCCACATAAATCGGGTAATGAGGGGCTGCACAGAAAGATTTTCCCTCTGTGGAGTGATGGTACGCCGAGAGCGCACTCAGGTGCACTCTAATGGAGTTGGACTTGAGTCCGGCAGGCAAAAGGTGGAGCAAGTACTGCAGCACCATGTGTACCTGACAAGAGAATGTGTCTACTCGTTGCTCCACACACCATACTGAGAACCTATGCCACTTGAAGGCATAGGCCCGCCTCATGGAGTTCTTATGAGAGGTCAGGACTTCCTCCACCTCCCTTGGGAGGTTGAAGGCTGGTAAGGTAACCTGCTCAGCAGCTATACTGTTAGTGACAGTGACCCCAGGTTGGGGTAAAGCAGCAAGACCTCCTCCTGGGTAAATGGCTCCAGGGCATTCCCCAGAGGGACAGAGCTCTGTCAAGAGGCAGAGCAACAGGGGAACCCAGGCTGCCTGGGCCACCAGGATCATGGAGGCCTTGTCCCGCCGGACCTTAAAGAGGGTCTGGGCGATTAGTGGCATGGGAGGGAAGGCATACAGAAGGCCCACCAACCACGAGATGAAGAAGCCACCCGCTGCTATCCAGGATGGATGCAGTTGGGGACAGCAGAAGCGGGACAGCTGAGCATTGGCTGGGCTGGCAATGAGGTCCAGACTTGGGGTTTTCCAGATTCAGAACAGCTGCTGCACCACCCTAGGGTCTAAGTGCCATTTGTGTGGCTGGAGGACCCTGCTCAGCCTGTCCGCTAGGGCACTGTCTTGGCTCCGAAAGTATACTGCCTGAGGAGCATTCCCTGACCAATCATGTATGAGCAGAGGACTATTGCCTCCTGGCAGAGGCGCCGAGACCCTTGTTCAGGTAGAACATCGCAACCTGGTTGTTCGTTTGGACTAGCATAGACTGGTTTTCACAGGTGGTGGTGGAAGGTCTTGACAACCAGAAAAATGGCTTTGAGCCCCAGCAGGTTGATCTGCTGCTGGCTCTCCGCTAGGGACCAGTTGCCCTGCGTGCGCAGTTCCTTGCAGTGGGCACCCCAGTCCAGTAAGGAACAGGTCTGTGATGAGGACCCTCTGGGGGTTTGGAAGCTGGAAGGGCATGCCCTTCTGCAGGTGCTATGTTCCCTGCCACCAGTCGAGCGACTCTGCTAGTTGATGGGACACAGAGACCTTATCCCAGAGCCTGCCCGTGCTTGTGTCCACTGAGCGGAGGCACCACTTAACTACCCACATGAAGAGGCAGGTGTTGGGGGACCACTTGTGGCCTAAAAAGGTGGAGCACAGACTGTGCCAACAATGCATGATGGCACTGCACCTCAGTGGCCAGGGCCCTGACGCTATCTGCCCTGTCTAGGGGGAAGGCGGCTCTGGCCTGGAGTGTGTCTAGATGAGCTCCTATCAACTCCTGATCCTGTGTTGAAATGAGGTGAGATTTGGGGTGGTTTATCATAAACCGCAAATGCTGCAGGACCTTGGGTCCTTTTGCACGAGCCAGTCGTTCAGGTATGGGAAGACTAATGCCCCTTGCGGAGAGAGATAGACAGCCATCACTGCCAGGAATTTGGTGAAGACTCTTAGTGCGGAGGCTAGGCTGAATAGTAATATTCTGTAGTGGAAGTGGTTGCCCCCGACCATGAACCTCAGGTACTGCCTGTGACTAGAATGAATAAGGATATGAGTATAAGCATCCTTTAAGTCCAAGGAGCATAGCCAATCTCCCTGCTGGAGTTAAGGCAGCAATGTTCCAAGGGAGAGCATTTTGAACTTCTCCCACAACAGGAACTTGTTCAGGTTTCGCAAGTCCAGAATGGGTCTTAGGCCTCCTGTCCTTTTTGGGACCACAAAGTACTTGGAGTAGAACCCCTTCCCTCTTAGGTGGTGGGGTACTGGCTCCACACCCTGTTCCTGAGAAGGCCTGCCCGTTCCTGCAGTAGCAGGGCCTGGTGAAGGGGAGTCAGAGGGGGCTCTCCTGGAAAGAAAGGAGGTGGTGTCTAGTCCAGGTGAAGGAGGTAGCCTTCTCTGACCACTTCAAGTGCCCAGGTCTTTGTGGTGATGACAGGCTACCAATGTGCAAAATGAATCAGATGCACCCCTGTTGGCAGCTGCTCCCCCATGGGTGGAGATGCTATGCTCAGGGAGTCAAAACTGCGACACAGCCTAGGCACGAGCAGGTGTATGGGGCTTAGAGCTCTTAGGCTTGTGTTGGCCCTGGTCCTTTCCTTTGCCCTGGTGACCCTGCTGCAGGGACTGGGGGGCTTGGTATTGGGGATAGCCTCTGTAGGGCTGGCCTTTCCTGTTGAAGGGAGGCCTTTTCTCCAGCATCTTTCTATTGGGAAGGGTGGAGGTCTTCCTGGAGAGTCGAGTCTCAGTGGCAAAATCTGTCTCGATCTCTGGCACCTTTATCCTTTATCAGTTTGCCAAAGAGGTTTCACCTAGGCAGGGGACATCAAGGAGTTTCTCCTGGACCCAATGCTTGAGGTCAGATGCCTGGAGCCGGGCCTGGCGTTGGGCACAGATGCCTGCGGCGGCCACCGTCGAGTTAAACTCTAAGCCGTCTTAGGCAGCTCGAGACATACTTCGAGCACTCCCTGACGGAACGTGAAGGTTTGAAATTACTGGGGGTGATCTCCAGAGACTCGCCGATAAACCTGTGAGTTAGTTACTCACCTGTAACAGGTGTTCTCCAGGAACAGCAGGAATCAGTCCTCACATATGGGTGATGTCGGTGCCGACAGGGTCCCCATGTGGAGCATTTCCCCAGCTTTCAAAGAAAGCCTTTCGGAATACAGCGTGCATTCGCGGTCCCCTTCCCGCCCAAGGGTGCCATCTTGCTCAGTCTGACGACATAGCTAAAAGACAGCAAAAAATCAAAATGAATGATGTGACTGCAACTCCAGGGGAGGAGGGAGGGTCGCGAGGACTAATTTCTGCAGCTCCTGAAGAACACCTGTTACAGGTGAGTAACTACTCTTTCTCCAGGACCAAGCAGGAAGTCAGTCCTCACATATGAGTCTCCCCAGCTCTAGGCTACCGGGAACCCTAAGCTGAAAAAATGGCCCCCTCTCAAGAGCCTCAGCATTCGTGATAATAACAACCTCCGAGAAAGCCCCCGTACGGTAGCCCAACACAAGGGCCAGAGGGCAGGAGTTGCCTAAACCTTAAAGAGATTACGGAGTACCGCCTGCCCAAAAGCACTGTCGCTTCCGGACTCTCTCCAGGCAGTAATGGGCTGCAAAAGTCTGGCTTGAAGACCAAGTTGCAGCCCGGCAGATGTCTGCCAACGGAACAGAGCAGAGATGAGCTGACGCGGCTTTCGCCCTGACACAGTGGGCCGTGACTCGACCCTGCAAGGGGAGGTCGGCTGCCTTATACGCCCAGGCGATACAATCTGCTACCCATGGACAATGTACTCTTGGAGACAGGTAACCCCATCTTATTAGGGTCAAAGGAAACGAAGAGCTGAGTAGCCCTTCGATGCCCTCACGTACGTTCTATGTAAAAAAAGACAACGCCCTCTTACAGTCCAGGGTATGCAAGACTGTTTTAGCCCTGCTGGTATGCGGCCTGGGAAAAAAGGTCAGAAGAACCACCTCCTGGTTGAGGTGGAAAGAGACCACCATGTTTGGAAGGAACTTGGGATGGGTCCGTAGGACCACCCTGTTCTTATAGAACTGTTTGTACGGTCTATCAGAAACCAGAGCTTGTAGTTCACTCACACGTCTGGCCGAGGTAAGAGCTACCAGGAAGAGCGCTTTCCATGAGAGGAAGCACAAATGACAAGTAACCATCGGCTCAAACAGTGGGCGAGTAAGTTGCTGCAAGACCATGCTCAAATCCCACTCAGTCGCCGGTGGATGAACTGGAGGCTTAAGAAGCAGACCTTTGAGAAATCGGGACACCAAGGGGTGAACCGACAGACTGTCCTTCCACCGGTGAGTGGTGCGCTGAAAGAGCACTGAGGTGGACCCAACCAGAGTTAGACTTAAGGCCTAGGTCCGACAGGTGAAGTAGATACTGCAATACTACTGGCACAAGGCAAGAGAAAGGATCTTCACTGCGCTGAGCACACCATACCGTAAACCTATGCCATTTGAGGGCATAGGACTTTCTGGTGGACTGCCTCCTAGAGGCCAAGATCACCTCCTCAACCTCCTTAGGTAGAAGGGAGCTAGCACTATCCTTTCAGCAGACAGGCCATCAAGTTGAGGGACCTGAGATTGGGGTGCAGAGACAGGAAGTCGTGTTGCAACCCCAGAGGGAACGGAGTTTCCACCGCCAACTGCAGCAGAAGTGGAAACCACGGCTGCCTCGGCCATCTGGGGGCTACCAGAATCACCGAGGCCTTGTCCCGGAGAATCCTGAACAGAGTTCGGGCCACCAGGGGCGTGGGAGGAAACGTATACAGGAGGCCCGTAGACCAAAAGATCAGAAAAGCATCTGCTGCCATCCTCAGGGGATGCGGCTGTCTGGAGCAAAACCTGGGCAGCTGACAGTTCTATGGACTTGCAAAGAGATCGATGGATGGAAGTCCCCAGTGGAGGAAGATCTGCTGGACCACCAATGGATTCAACTGCCATTCGTGAGGCTGGAGAATCCTGCTTAGTTTGTCTGCTAGGAAATTCTCCTGACCAGGTAGATAAATTGTTTTGAGAAATATGCCTTGTTTGACTGCAAAGGAGCAAAGGGCCAGTGCCTCCTGACATAGGAGCCTGGACCCCATGCCCCCTTGTTTGTTCACATAGAACATTGCCACCTGATTGTCTGTCTGAACTAGGACAGACTGGTGAGAGAGAGCATGAGAAAATGTCTGCAGAGCTAAGCGGATTGCTCGCAGCTCCAAAAGATTGATTTGCTGCGTGGCCTCTCGAGGAGACCAGAGGCCTTGAGTGCACGTGCCCTGGCAATGTGCACCCCAGCCCTTTAAGGAAGCATCAGTCGTCAGCACCCTTGTGTGTGCTGGAGCCTGAAAAGGTACCCCCCTGAGAAGGTTTGGGGAATGTAGCCACCACTGTAAGGAGTCCAAAAGTGGTTTGGACACACTTACTCTGTCTTGGAGGGTCTTCTCTGAGGCACCATTGAGCAGCCCGCATGTGCAGACAGGCATTCGGAGTCACATGTACCATGGATGCTATGTGGCCCAGGAGTCGCAGGTAGTGCCTGGTGGAGACATGAGACTTGCTTTGGAACTGGTTGGCCAAGTCTGTCAGTCAGTGGGCCCCTGTCTTCGGGCAAGTAAAAGCTCTTGCCTGAAGGGTGTCCAACCTGGCCCCTAGGTTCTGAGAGGGGAGCAAAAAGGACTTTGCGTAGTTTATGACAAAGCCCAGATGCTGAAGGAGAGAGACAGTGCGAAGAGTGGCTTGGTCGGGCCTCCTGGAGAGACTGGCCCCTGATGAGCCAGTCGTCCAGGTATGGGAAGACAAAAATTCCCTGATTACTGAGATAAGCCGACACCACCGCCAGGCATTTGGTGAAAACCCTGGGGGCAGAGGTCAGGCCAAAGGGAAGTACCCTGTACTGAAAAGAGTTTCCTCCCACCACAAATCTGAGATACTGTCAGTGGTCTGGATGAATGAGGATATGAGTATAAGCATCCTTTAGGTCTAAGGAGCATAGCCAGTCTCCCTGCTGGAGGTAGGGCAGCAGTATCCCAAGGGTAAGCATCTTGAACTTTTCCCTCTCCAGAAACTCTTTGGTACTAGAAAGTACCTGGAGTAGAAGCCTTGCCCTTTCAGGTGGTGAGGCACCAGTTACACCGCCTGTTTCTTTAGAAGCCAACTTCTAAAGGAGGAGGTTTCTATGTAGAGGAAGTCTTGGAGGCGCCCCTGGATAGTAGGAGGGGGTAGCTGGTGGAAGTGGAGCATGTAGACCTTTTGGACTATGCTCAGTACCCAGGTATCCCGTGTTGGCTGCCCACCTTAGGCGTACAGGGTCAGCCGACCCCCTGTGCTGAGTGGAGCCACCGGCAGAGGAGAGGCTATGCTGTAGAAGTCAAAACCCTAGGAGCTGGCGGCTTGGTGGTCTTCTGCCGACAGGACCCATGTCCCTGCCCCTTGGCCTGCTGACCCTGTTGGGAAGCTGGAGAGGCCCGATACTGAGAGTAGGATTTGTAGGCAGCACCCTTCCTCGGGAAAAAGGGCTTCTTTCCCTAGCCCTTCTTTTTTTGAGAAGGGGCAGAAGTCTTTCTGTACAGCCTTGTCCTGGTGAAAGTCTCAGTCTCAATTTCTGCAGCCTTTTCAGTCATGGGCTTACCAAATAGGTTGTCAACTTGGCACGGGACATTGACCAACTTGTCCTGCAACCATGACTCCAGGTCCGATGACTGTAGCCAGGCCTGACGGCGTGCACCAATGTCGGCCGCGGATAGCCATCATAGGCTACTCAAGAGATAAACTTCGAGCACTCTCGGATCCGTTGACAAGGCTTTGAACCTCTGCAAGGGTTCCTCGGAAAGGCCAGCTGAGAACCCGGCAATCTCCTTTGCCAGGTCACTTAAGTACATGCTCATGTACAGCTGGCAATCTGGACACGGCAAGATAGCATAGAGCTCTGGAAGCACTTTCTACCGAGGGCATCCAGGTTACAGGACTCCCGGCCGGGGGGCACCAAGGAGTGCATCTTCTGACTCTTCAGGCGGTGCATGGCTGATTCCACAACCATGGAATTGTGCGGTAGCTGCGCCTTTTGGAACCCAGGGCTCTTACAGACTCGATAAATGGAATTGACCTGTTTGCTAAGAATCAGCGCCGAGGCCGGTGCCTCCCACATACGGAAGAGCAGCCATTCCAGCATCGGAGGAACCGGTACAGTAAAGGCTTCCTTCGGAGGAAAATCATACTGGAGGGCATCGAGCTCCTCGGTTCGAGGCTCCTCCTCAGCGTCCGCAAGGAATGCCAAAGCCTTGGCCATGTCCCTCACAAAGTCCGAGACTTGTATTTTGGCAACCCAGCTTTGCATCCAATGGCATCGAGGGTGTGGGACTCCCTGCCCTGGGGGACATTGAAGAGTAAGTCTTCAGGCTTTTCTGCCAAAACATGGTCGACTTCGCCACCAAAGAGGTGAGAGGAAGTTGTGCCTTCCAAATGCTGGGGCCCCGCTGGACCCAGTACATGGTGTCCAGTCATTGGCTATCAGCACTGATGCCGGTGTCTCTCACATCCGGAGTTGCTGCCTAAGGATGGCGGGGATGAGGACCCAATACTGGAGGATTTTGAGCTCTCCTTGTGAGGGTCCTCCTCCAGCTCTGTGATGAGACACAAAGCCTTTGCCATGTCCCGGACAAACTTGAGGAACAAGGTGTCCTCAGGAGGGGATCGCTGTCTTGATGCCGGGGGAGACGGATCTGAGGGGAGATTGTGGTGTTTACTCATCTCCAGGGAAACCTCCAGCTCGCATCGGGTCTTCAGTGACCCACAGCTGTTGCTCGACAGTGAGCAGGATAAAGACCCTCACTGAGAAATGGCTCAAGGTCTGGGGCACTTGATTGTATTGGCGGCTCGGGGAGTCCTCAACATAGAGGTCCCTGCGTAAGCACCCTTGGAGCCAGGCATCGACACACTCAGGAGCTGCAACCTTCGATGCGGTGAGGAGAGGGAGATCTTTCAAAGGGACAGGCCTCGGGGGTCTGTGATCATTGCCAGAGGCTTCTGAGTCTGTTCTGTTCTGGGCAACTCTGCCAGCCACTCCTGCTCAGACACCTCAGGGGACTGTGGGACCTTTCATGGGACTTGCCATGTGCATCCAATTCCCAGAATGAGGCCCTCAAGGATTATTTCTTCTTGTGCTCCTGCTCCGGAGAACTCTTGTCAGAGTGTCCACGGACCCGTTCAGGTGCCACAGGGGCACACGACTCAGAGTACCCTGCAGGGCCTTAGAGCGTGAGGTTACTGGGGACACCGGGGCTGAATCTGATCTGTGGAATATGTTGTCCTGCTTCTGCCAATGACTTTGGATGGCCTTAGCAGACATCTTTTTGCACAGGGCGCAAACCTCTGGGTCATAGTCGGCACCTAGACACCAGAGGCAGCAATCATGTGTATTGGTTAAGGACATGTTTTGTGCACTAATCACACTTTTTGAATCCACTGGCTACTGAGGCAAAAAGGACCCCTGCAAGATCAAAGACCCTCGACGTAGCCGTCAGTTAGAAAAAAGGCATGAAACCATGCTGGAGAAAAACCTAAGAACGGTTCAGAGACTCAAAGCCGAGGCGACAGGGCTCAGGTAGGAAAGGGACCAGTGCTAACCGGAGAAGGAAATGCACTTTAAAGCACAAGAAAACCAACTTTTTTCCCAGGGGAAGATGACTTGACTTCTGTAGGACTCTGCAGAAAAAGGGAGACCGAGTAAGACGGCACCTTGGGTGGGAAAGGAAGCACGCATGCATGGTGACATCTTCCAAAGGCTCTCTTTGAAAGATAAGGAGATGCTTCTGCAGGGCTCCGTCAGTGCCGTCACCCATATGTGAGGACTGACTTCCTGCTTGTTCCTGGAGAAAGGGGCGCAGTAAAGTATGGGAAGTGCAAACGCCGCACACAGGTTAGACAAGGCAGGAAACATCAGAACCAACTCAATGGACACCTTGAGTGGGCCCCAAAGCGGACTTACTGCCCAATTATGGAAAAAGTCATGAACTCTCACGGACAAAAATGCTTAGCCTTTGGTAGTTCCCTCCAGGGAGTGCTACCATGCTGGGCTCCGTTCTACACCCCAATTGCCAGACATGCAGTTACATACCTCTGAAGAGTCGTCTTCAAATCTTTGAGCGCAGAGGGCACTGAGGTCGTGTGAGACTTGAAAAAACAAACATGGCAGATAAAGCACAGTTACTTACCTGTAACAGGTGATCTTTGGGAACAGCAGGAATAAGTCTTCACATATGGGTATCGTCGGTACCGACGGAGCCTGCGCGGGAACGCTCCCCAGCGTCCAGTAAGCTTTTGGGAGCATCCCACAGCGCCTGCGCGCTGCCTTCCCTAACCGCCTCTCTCCAGTTCGAGTTTTAAAGCTGAGACAAAGAGAGAGAAAGGAAAGGAAAGATAGAGAGATACAACTCCTAGGGGAGGTGGGTGGGTTGTGAAGACTTATTCCTGCTGTTCCCAGAGATCACCTGTTACAGGTAAGTAACTGTGCTATCTCCAGGAACAAGCAGGAATGAGTCTTCACATATGGGGACTCCCCAGCTAGAGATGCCAGGGAGATCTCCAAAGTTGTGAGTCCCTGAGAAGGGGCTCTACCTCACCCCATGGATCTCGGGCATCCAACCAGGGATGGGGGGTAGGAGTTGATTAGGTATGGAACAGGTGTTTGAGAACAGCCTGACCAAACAAGGCATCCCGGAAGGGGTCCTTGTCCAAGCAGTAATGGGCTGTAAAGGTATGAACCGAGGCCCAGGTGGCCGCTCAACAGATCTGGTCGATGGACACAGAATTTAGATGAGCCATAGAGGCTGCCATGGCCCTCACATTGTGAGCTGTGACATGGCCCTCCAGAGAAAGAGCAGTTACTCACCTGTAACAGGTGTTCTCC
This sequence comes from Ichthyophis bannanicus, assembly GCA_033557465.1. Taxonomy (NCBI): domain Eukaryota; kingdom Metazoa; phylum Chordata; class Amphibia; order Gymnophiona; family Ichthyophiidae; genus Ichthyophis; species Ichthyophis bannanicus. The sequence goes on along the minus strand of CM066036.1, from coordinate 333,241,289 downwards.
AGGAGCAGCAGGAATCAGTCCTCACATATGGGTGATGTCGGCGCCGACGGAGCCCTCGCGGAGCAATTTCCCCCAGCTTTCAAAGAAAGCCTTTGGGAATTGCAGCGCGCATGCACGGTCCTCTTCCCGCCCAAGGGTGCCATCTTGCTCAGTCAGATGACATAGCGAAAAGACAGCAAAAAACATTAGCAAAAAAACTAAAGCATACAACTGCAACTCCAAGGGGAGGAGGGAGGGTTGTGAGGACTGATTCCTGCTGCTCCTGGAGAACACCTGTTACAGGTGAGTAACTACTCTTTCTCCAGGACCAAGCAGGAAGTCAGTCCTCACATATGGGACTCCCCAGCTTAAGGCTACCGGAGACCCTAAGCACAAAAAGGAGTTCCCTCAAGCTCAGTAGCACAGAAGGAAGGAATCTTCTCTGAATACGCCTCCAACCAGTAGCCCAACATCCGGGACGGAGGGTAGGAGTTGCCTATACCTCAAAGAGATTACGGAGGACTGCCTGTCCGAAAGCACTGTCCCTGCGGGACTCCCTCTCCAGGCAGGAATGGGCTGCAAAAGTCTGGCTTGAAGACCAAGTAGCGGCCCGGCAGATGTCTGCCAATGGAACAGAGCGGAGGTAAGCCACTGACGTAGCCTTCGCCCTAACTCGATGAGCCGTGACTCGACCTTCCGAGAGTCCGGCTGCCTCATAAGCCCAAGCGATACAGTCAGCAATCCAGATGGACAGAGTACGCTTGGAGACAGGGAGCCCCAACCTATTGGGGTCATAAGAGACGAAGAGCTGAACAGCTCGTCTGTGCTCCCGCGTACGGTCAAGGTAGAAGGTTAACGCCCTTCTACAGTCCAGGGTATGCAGGACCATTTCAGCTCGGCTGGAGTGTGGCCTGGGAAAGTAGGTCGGAAGTACCACCTCCTGGTTCATGTGAAAAGGAGAAACCACTTTGGGAAGAAACTTCGGGTGAGTCCGTAGGACTACCCTATTCTTGTAGAACCTAGTGTAAGCAGGATCAGATACTAGGGCTTGTAGTTCACTAACGCGTCTAGCAGAAGTGAGGGCAACCAAGAACAAGGTTTTCCAAGAAAGAAAACGAAGATGACAGGTAGCCATAGGTTCAAAGGGCGAACAGGTAATCCGCTGTAAAACCACATTCAGATCCCAGTCAGGGGCTGGTGGGCGCAAAGGTGGTTTAAGGAGAAGGAGGCCTCTGAGAAAACGAGCCACTAGAGGGTGGCCGGAAAGAGGTCTTCCATCCACCGGCATGTGATGCGCAGAAAGAGCACTGAGGTGGACCCTGACCGAGTTGGATTTAAGTCCAAGATTGGAGAGGCAAAGTACTGCAAGACCACTGATGCTGAACAGGAGAAGGGATCTTGAGACTGCTGAGCACACCAGACGGAGAACCGACGCCACTTAAAAGTGTAGGACGTCCGGATGGAGGGCCGCCTGGAGGCCAAGACGACTTCCTCCACATCTGGAGGCAGCCGGAGGGGAGCAAGGACTACCCTTTCAGCAGCCAGGCCATCAGATGAAGGGACTGGAGGTTGGGGTGCAGGAGAGTCCCCTGATCCTGTGACAGGTGGTCAGGCTGAAACCCCAGAGGAAGAGGAGTGTCCACCGCCAGCTGCATCAGAAGCGGGAACCACGGTTGTCTTGGCCACCGGGGAGCCACTAGGATCATCGAGGCTTTGTCTCTGAGAACTTTGAAGAGTGTCCGAGACACCAGCGGCATGGGAGGAAAGGCATACAAGAGGCCTGTGGACCATGGAATCAGAAAAGCATCCGCCGCTACTCTGAGAGGATGTGGTTGTCGAGAGCAGAATCTGGGAAGTTGCCTGTTCAGAGGACTGGCAAACAGATCCATGGTGGGGAGGACCCACTTGAGAAAGATCCGCTGAACCACCAACGGATCCAACCTCCACTCGTGTGGCTGGAGGATCCTGCTTAGCTTGTCTGCCAGGTAATTTTCCTGACATGGGAGATAGACAGCCTTGAGGATGATGCCGTGGTGGACGGCCCAAGAGCACAGTTTCTGCGCCTTCTGACAGAGAAGGAAGGAGCCTGTTCCGCCTTGTTTGTTCACGTAGAACATTGCAACCTGATTGTCTGTCTGGACCAGCACAGACTGTTGAGAAGTCAGGTGGGAGAAGGCTCTGAGAGCTAGGCGGATGGCTCTGAGCTCCAGAAGGTTTATCTGCTGAGCAGACTCCCAAGGAGTCCAGAGGCCTTGAGTACATTTCCCTTGGCAATGAGCTCCCCAGCCCAGGAGAGAAGCATCGGTCGTCAGGACCTGAGAAGGTGGAGGAGGCTGAAAAGCCATTCCTAGCACTAGGTTTGGCAGATGAAGCCACCATTGTAGAGAAGAAACAGCCTTGAAGTCTCAGTTAAGCCACCACCACTGCTAGACATTTGGTGAACACCCTTGGTGCGGAGGATAGGCCAAAGGGTAGTACTCTGTACTGGTAATGATTGCCCCCCACAACAAACCTGAGATATTGTCTGTGGCTGGGGTGAATGAGGATGTGAGTGTAGGCATCCTTTAGATCTAAGGAGCATAGCCAGTCTCCCTGCTGGAGGTAGGGCAGCAGGATTCCAAGGGTAAGCATCTTGAACTTTTCCTTTGCGAGGAACTTGTTGAGGTTGCGCAAGTCCAGGATGGGTCTGAGGCCTCCGGTTCTTTTTGGTATCAGAAAGTACCTGGAGTAAAACCCCTGACCCCTCAGGTGGTGGGGCACCGGTTCCACAGCCTGTTCCTGAAGAAGACTTGCTAACTCTTGAAGGAGTAAGTCCCTGTGCAGAGGGAGTCGGAGAGGCTCCCCTGGGAAATAGGAGGGAGGTACCTGGTGAAAGTGAAGATAGCCCTTTTGAACTATGTGAAGCACCCAGGTATCTGTGGTGATGTTGGACCACCTGTGGGCAAAGTGGACCAGCCGGCCTCCCGTGCTGAGAGAAACCAGCTGAGGGGGAGAGGCTATGCTGATGAAGTCAAAAACCCCCACCCTGCTGAGCAGGGGCCGGTGGTGCAGGCTTGGGGGCTTGCTGCCTACGGAACCCATTACCCCGTCCCTTGGCCTGCTTACCCTGTGGGGGAGCTGCTGAGGCCTGATAATGAGGGTAGTGTTGATAGGCAGCCGCCTTCCTCGGGTAAAAGGGCTTTTTCCCCGAGCCCTTCTTCTTCTGAGAAGGGGCAGAGATCTTCCTTGAGAGACGAGTCCTGGTGAGAGTCTCGGTCTGTGCAGCCTTCTCATCCATGGGCTTGCCAAAGAGGTTTTCACCTCTGCAGGGGACATCGACCAACTTGTCCTGCACCCATGGCTCGAGGTCGGATGTCTGAAGCCAAGCCTGGCGGCAGCCACCGATGCCGGCTGCGGCTACTCGAGCCGATGCCTCAAAACCATCGTAGGCTGCTCGAGAGATAAACTTTGAGCACTCCCGAATACCAGTTGACAAGGTTTGGAACCGCTGCAAAGGTTCGTCGGAGAGACCAGCAGAGAACCCGGCTATTTCTTTAGCCAGGTCTCGGAGATACATGCCCATGTAGAGCTGATAGGTCTGGACTCGACAAGCAAGCATAGAGCCCTGGAAACACTTCCTACCGAGGGCATCCATCCAGGCTCCGAGCCTCCCGACTGGGAGGCACCGAGGAGTGCATCTTGGCCGATTCCACCAACATGGAATGGTGCGGTAGTTGTGCCTTTTGGAACCCGGGGCTCTTGCGGACTCGATAAATGGAATCGACCCGCTTGCTTAACACCGGCGACGACGCCAGGCTCTCCCACATGCGGAAGAGAAGTCGTTCCAGCATCGGAGGAACCGGTACAACAAAGGCCTCCTTCGGGGGAGAGTCATATTGGAGGGCGTCGAGTTCTTCGATTCGAGGCTCCTCCTCGGGATCCGCGGGGAAGGCCAAGGCCTTGGCCATATCCCGCACGAAGTCCGAGAACCGGGTATCCTCCGGGGGGGACCGTCTCCGAGGTTCGGACTCGGGGGAGTCTGATGGGACACACAGAGTCCGAAAAGAACCAGGTGACTCTTCGTCCTCGGATTCCCAGGCTGACTCCTCGGAGGTGGAGTCGAGCGGCTCGTCGGGAGGGCATCGATGCCGATCGCCCCGACGCCGAGGGAGTCGGTGTCGACGACCTCGGTCCCGAACGGGAGACCGAAGGAGACCGTGACCGAGGATCGACTCGAGCCCTCATGGACTCGAGGATCGGCTCGGTCTCCGGGGTCGACTTGGACGTCGACGTCCCGGTGGTCAGGGCAGAAGCACCGGCAAGGCCAGCAATCAATGCCCGCTGCTGGTCCATGAAGGCAGCGAAACTGCTCTCCAAGGCCGTCAACCTGAGTCCGAGCTCAGGAGACCCAGCAGCCCCCGACTCGGGCCCCGACGGCGTCGGACCCGACGTCAGGTCCTTCGGAGGCGAGTCCACGAGGACAACAGTACTCACGGGAGCGGGTGAGTCCATCTCGAGACGAGGATGTTTGGAAGGCCTCTCCATCTCCGAGGACCCGGGACGGGAATCGGGGCTATGCGACCTGGCCCTCGAGGAACCAGGAGCGTCCACCGACCCCGCCCTCGCGGGTTTCTTCTTCCGATGATGTTCCCGGGTAGGAGACCCCCGTTCAGAGGAACTGCGACGATGCTCAGGACCAGAGTCCCGAGACGTCGAAGCCTCTGACGAGGTCCGAGCCCGGCCGGAGTCAGAGAAGATACGTTCCCGCTGATGCTGCCGACTCCTCAACGCTTTTCAGGACATTTTGCCACACGGACCACAGATCATCGGGTCATGATCGGGTCCGAGGCAGCGGAGGCAGTATTCGTGTGCGTCGGTAAGAGACATGAGTTTCTTACACCGATCACACTTCTTAAACCCGCTGGCAGCCATTGGGGAAAAAGGGCCCCTGCGAGGTCAAAAGACCGGGCTGCCAGTGAAAAAGAAAAAAGGCGCGAAATCTGTCACGAAGGACAAAAAACCGAAAAATAAAGAACGGACTCGCAACCGGTGTTGTGGGTCCGGGCGGGAAAAGAACCGGTGTTGAACCAAGAAAAAACAAATAAAATCAACTTTTCTGCGGGGAATTACAAACGTCTGTAGGGCTCGGCGGAAAAAAGAAGACTAAGCAAGATGGCACCCTTGGGTGGGAAGAGGACCGCGCATGCGCGCTGCAATTCCCAAAGGCTTTCTTTGAAAGCTGGGGAAAATTGCTCTGCGAGGGCTCCGTCGGCGCCGACGTCACCCATATGTGAGGACTGACTTCCTGCTTGGTCCTGGAGAAAGGTTCTTACTCTGATAGGCGAAGGAAATACACTGAGCAATCCAATTGAACAGAGTTCTCTTAGAGACTGGAAGTCCTAAATGAGAGGGATCAAAAGCAACAAAGTTGAGAGGACTTTCTATGTTGCTGTGTCCTTTGTAAGTAGAAAGCAAGTGTTCTCTTACAATCCCGGGTATGAAGATTCTTCACTGCACTTGATGCATGAGGTCCTGGAAAAAAGACAGGTAAATATACCTCCTGGTTCAGATGAAAAGGTGAGACCACTTTAGGCATAAAGTGTGGATTAATCCTGAGGACTACCTTGTCATGATGGAACCTTGTATAAGGAGGATTAGCCACCAAGGCTTGCAGCTCACTAATACGGCGAGCTGAGGTGACTGCAATGAGAAAAATAACCTTCCAGGAAAGGAATTTCAAGGAGGTAGTGGCTAAAGGTTCAAAGGGTGGCTTCATAAGCTGGCCAAGAACCAAATTCAAACCCCATGCCACTGGAGGTGGTCTATTGGGAGGTTTAGTTAAAAGAAGGCCTCTCATGAATCTTGCAATAAGAGGATGTGAGGAAATAGGATGTCCATTGAGAGGCTTAAGGTTTGCTGCAATAGCACTCAAATGGACTCTTACTGAATTTGTTTTAAGGCCTGCATGGGATAAATGCAGCAAATACTCTAGTAAAGAATTCAGAGGTATTGCAAGAGGGTTAAGACCCTTCTCTGCACACCAAATGGTAAACCTCTTCCATTTAAAAGCATAGGAACGTCTAGTGGAAGGCTTTCTGGAAGCATGAAGGATATCCTTCACTTGCTGAGACAGATGCCAATCTTGAAGGTCTAGGCCTTCATCAACCAGGCTCTGAGATGAAGAGACTGGGGATTTGGGTGCCATAACGTTCCCTCCTCCTGGGACAGGAGGTCTGGAGTAGATCCCAAGTCCAGGGAGGCAGCTTGAGAGAGATGAAGTAGAGGGTACCACACTTGGCGTGGCCAACGTGGAGCTATGAGGATCATAGACCCCTTGTCTCTCTGAAGCTTGAACAGTGTCTTGGAAATTAGGGGAATGGGTGGAAAGGCATAGAGGAAGTCTTGCCCCCAGTGGAAGAGGAAGGCATCCCTGGCCTGAACTCCCTGACACGGAATCCTGGAACAGAAACGGGGAAGTTTGGCATTCCACGGACTTGCAAACAGGTCTATGTCTGGGGTTCCCCAAATTCGAAAGATCCTGGCTATCTGGTCCCCATGGAGGGACCATTCGTGTGGAAGCAGAACTCGACTGAGTCTGTCTGCCCAAGAGTTTTGAACCCCTGGAAGATACACTGCCATGAGATGAATCTGATGCTCTCTGGCGAAGGCCCACAATCTCAAAGCTTCGTTGCAAAGCGACAGAGAGCCAGTCCCGCCCTGCTTGTTCACGTAGAACATGGCTACTTGGCTGTCCGTATGGATGAGGACTGTCTTGTAGCTGAGCAGGGTGTGGAAGACGGAGCTAGAAGAATTGCTCTGAGCTCTAAGAGGTTGATATGTAGAGATGTCTGCTGTGGAGACCAGATGCCCTGGGTGGAGAGATCTTGTAGATGAGCTCCCCAACACTTTGGGGAGGCATCTGTTGTGAGGGTTGCTTGGGGTAGCAACTGTTGAAAGGGGGACACCAGCAACAGATTTTGAGTGGACTTCCACCACTGGAGGGACCAAAAGAGGCGACTGGAGGTTGCTATTTTGTCTGACAGGCAACCTGATGCCTGGGTCCATTGGGTGGACAGGGTCCACTGAGCTGCCCTCATGTGAAGGCGAGCGTAAGGAACCACATGCAAGGTGGATGCCATGTGGCCTAAGATTTGTAACATCTCTCGAGCAATTAAATGGGATTTTAACTGAATTTGAGAGGCTAACTGAACCAAGCGTAGGCAACGGGCCTGGGGAAGATAGGCCCTTGCAGTTGTGGTATCTAGCAAGGCCCCTATGAACTCCAATGACTGAGTAGGGGTGAGTTGTGATTTTGAACACGCCTTGTGCAGACTAGTGCAGACTAGGGAAATCTGGGCCTCTGACTGAGATGGTGCTCGGATGAGCCAGTCGTCCAGATATGGGAATACAAATATTCCTAGAGTGCATAGAAATGCAGCTACTACTGCCATGCATTTTGTGGACACTCTTGGAGCAGAGGCCAGACCGAAAGGAAGCACTCTGTATTGGTAGTGCCTTCCCTGATAAAGGAACCGAAGGAACCTTCTGTGTGTTGGAAGGATGAGGACATGGGTGTACGCATCCTTGAGATCTAGAGAACAAAGCCAATCCGGACTCTGAAGGTATGGAAGGAGAGCACCGAGAGAAATCATCTTGAATTTCTCCTTGCATAGAAACTTGTTCAATTCTCTGAGATCTAATATGGGTCTGTAGCCCCCTGTTTTCTTTGGAATAAGAAAATAGGGGGAGTAGAACCCTGAACCCTGTTGAAGGGTTACTTCTTCTATTGCCCTTTGGGCAAGAAGGGTAGCAATCTCCTGACCCAGAAGGTCGAGGAGAGATGTTGGAGAATTGAACTGTCTCACCATAGTGTGAGGAGGAAGGTTTAAGAAATGAAGCTTGTACCCCTCCCTGATGATGGAGAGGGTCCATTGCTCTGCTGTAATTTGTTCCCATCTGGGAGCAAAATGAGCTAACCTTCCTGGAATGGCGAGAGGCTCTGGTTCTTCTAGAGCCAGAAAGGCTAAGTTCTCTAGTTGTAAGTCAAAGGCCCTGAGGAGGCTGAGGCTGTTGGGCCGTAGCAGTCCTTGTAGCCTTAGGCTTGGCTTGTTTAGGTTGTTGCTGACGCTTTGCAGCAAAACGACCTGTAGAAGATGCCTGGAGACCATAACCAGGATAATATTTCCCTTTTTTGGGAAAGAAAGTCTTTTTGAATAACCTTTTTCTAGCAGGAGCAAAAGTAGACTTTGAAAGTCTATCTATGGCAGAATTTTCAGCATCCGAGTGGCCTTTGCTTGCCAATCCTTACCAAAAAGGTTTTCACCTGTACAGGGAAGATTTCCTAATCCATCCTGGACCCAGGGTTCCAAATCAGAAGCTTGCAACCAAGCAAGTCTGCCTGCACCTATGGCAATAGCCGAGGCTCTGCTGGCACACTCAAAAGAGTCAAAGGCTGTACGGTTGGAGAATTTGGAAACATCCTGGGCATGTTTAAGCCAGGTGAGAGAAACTTCCCTTTTATCTTCTGAGATAAAAGGAGATAAAGTTAGCAGATCTGTAACTTCTTTTAGAAACATCCCCATATAGAGACTATAGGAGTTGATTCTGGCAGTAAGCATATTGGCCTGGAAAATTCTCCTGCCAAAAGCATCTAAGGTTCTGCATTCTCTTCCTGGAGGATTAGATGAGTGTCTTTTTGCACTATCTTTTTCATAGCAGACTCCACCACAATAGAGTGGTGAGGAAGCTGAGTCTTACGAAAGCCAGGAAAAGGAGGAACACGGTACATGGTGTCCAACCTGCGAGAATGAGGGGAAGTAGTAAGAGGTGTCTCCCATATGCCCAACATGTGATCATAAAGAATCTCATGAATCGGTAAAGTAGCTGCCTCTTTAGGAGCCTTAGGATATTGTAAAATATCAAATTTTTTGGCTCTAGGCTCTGGTTCAGGGGCCACTGAAATAGAGAGGCCCCTGGCCACTTCCCTAATGAAGTCTTGAAAAGACAAGTCTTCTGGAGGAGACATTCTTCTTTTTGGAGAAGAGGGCTCCTGAGGAAGGAGTACCGATGCTTCGACAGAAGCCTCTGATTCATCAGAGTCCTCGGAGGAATCGAAGTATCGCCTGTCTGGATGCTCTTGCAGAGCCCGATACGCGTACCGAGCGGTATCGACATCGGGAGTGATCGGTACAGATGGGCATCACAGGACAGGGTACCGTTGCAGTCGACACCGAAGCCGATGCAATTGGTACCGGCACTGATATCGGTGCTGGAACCGGTACCGCCAATGGAGTTTGTTGTGGTACCGGAGGCGTCGCAGCTTGTATGAATGCCGTGATGGCACGCTGCATGGTCAGAATATTCTGATCCATCGAGCAACCAATGTCTGGATGTCGGTACCAGTGGAGACCACCGGTATCCCAGAACATGGCAACAGGTGATCGGTCGAGGCCACGCCATCGATGTCAACCTGTGACCCCATAGATGAAGCTTTGGAAGCCGGAGCCTCCCGCCGGGGTAATTTTTCCAGTGCAGGATCCTCGAGGGCAAGCCCGGAGGCATATCGATACTTAGAGAGAGATCTACCCTTCGAGGACCGGCTGGACTTATGTTTGGTTACCTGAAATCCATGGGAAGAAGACGAAGCCTTGGAAGATGTCGATGCCACCGAAGCTGCATCAGAGGGAAACAGGGTACTGAGCTTTGCCGCTCGATTCTGTCGACCTCTTTTAGACATCATGGAACAGGACTCACAATCGGTGATGGAGTGGTCAGGACCCAAACATTTTAGACACCAGTCATGGGTGTCGGTGATAGAAAGAGTACCGCTGCACTTCGTAAACCCGGAAGCGGGCACTTCCATGAGGAAAAATCTTGTAGGCCCAAGGCCCAAAAGACAAAATTGCACAGAAGTGGGAAAACGGTAGGTTTTTGTTTTTTTTTAAAGAAAGAAAGAAAAGACCAGCGGTACCGGTCCGACGTCAAAGAAGGCAGACGCGCGACCAAAGAAATAAAGAAAAATAAAGAACTTCTTCAGCGGTGACAGGAACACGACCTGCTGGCTCCGCGGAAAAGAAGAACTGGAGAGAGGCGGTTAGGAAAGGCGGGAAGGCAGCGCGCAGGCGCTGTGAGATGCTCCCAAAAGCTTTCTTACTGGATGCTGGGGAGCGTTCCCACGCAGGCTCCGTCGGTACGACGATACCCATATGTGAAGACTCATTCCTGCTTGTTCCTGGAGATAGGTTATCTGGCCCTTCCATGGTAACTACTAAGCTCTACAGTCCCATTTTTCATTTGTCCCATGCTTTCCTGAATTCAGATGCAGTCTGTGTCTACCACCTCCACTGGAAGACTATTCAATGGATCTACCATTCTTTCACTAAATGAATATTTTCGCAAATTACTCCTGAGACTATCTCCTTTCATCTTCATCCTATGCCCCCTTGTTGCAGAGCTTTCTTTCAATTGAAAGATGTTCTTTTGTATTTATGCCAGAAATATTTAAATGTTTATTGTATCTCCCTCTCTCCCTTCCTTTCTTCCATGGTATACATATATTGAAAGTCTGTCCCCAAATGCCTTATGACGAAGCCCACTGATCATTTTGGTAGCCACAATCCTATTTATATCCTTTTGAGGGTGTTGGATTTGCACACAATATTCCTCATGAGGTCTCACCAAAGGCTTCTACAGTGACACTATCACCACTTCCCTTCCTGCTGGCCATTCCACACACTGTGCACGCAAGCATTCTTCTGACTTTTGCAGTCACCTTTTTTACCTGTTTGGTCACCTTAAAATCACCACACCCAGGTCCTGCTCTTTTTTCACTGACAAATATTTCATCCTCTATACTGTACTGCTGAGTTTTTCAGTCCAAACGAATGATACTGCATTCTTTAGCATTAAAGCAGCTGCCAAGTTATCTACCATTCTTTAAGCTTTGCGAGATCCCTTCCTCATGTTATCTACAGTACACCTTCCTTACCCCTATTGCAGATTTCGGTATCATATGAAGAGAGGAGAAGCAAACCTTACCCGATAGCCCTTCCACAATATCACTTACAAAAATGTATCAGACCAAGGACTGATCCCTACAGTACACCATTAGTAGCATCCTTCTCCTCAGAGTGAACTCCATGTACCTGAACCCTTTGCCGCCTCCCATTCTACCGATTTCTAACCCAATCACTTTAGAATCCAGTGATGAGACTTTTGGGTACTGACGGAGCCTGCGTGGGAACGCTCCCCAGCTTCCCAAAAAAGGAAAGCTTTTGGGAGCATCCCACAGCGCCTGCGCGCTGCCTTCCCGCCTTTCCTAACTGCCTCTCCTCAGTTCGAGTTTTAAGCTGAGACAAAGAGAGAGAGAGGAAAGGAAAGATAGAGAGATACAACTCCTAGGGGAGGTGGGTGGGTTGTGAAGACTTATTCCTGCTGTTCCCAGAGATCACCTGTTACAGGTAAGTAACTGTGCTATCTCCAGGAACAAGCAGAAATGAGTCTTCACATATGGGGACTCCCTAGCTAGAGATGCCTGGGAGATCCCTCAGGTTATGAGACCCTGGGAAGGGCTCTACCTCCTTCTATGGATCTCAGGCATCCATTCTGGGAAGGAGGGCAGGAGTTGATTAAGAATGGAACAGGTGCTTGAGAACAGCCTGACCAAACAAGGCATCCCGGCGGGAGTCCTTGTTCAAGCAGCAATGGGCTGTGAAGGTATGAACCGAGGCCCAGGTGGCCGCTCGACAGATCTGGTCGATGGACACAGAATTTAGATGAGCCATAGAGGTGGCCATGGCCCTCACATTATGAGCTGTGATATGGCTCTCCAGAGAAAGGTTCTTACTCTGGTAGGCGTAAGAAATACACTGAGCAATCCAATTGGACAGTGTCCTCTTAGAGACTGGAAGTCCCAAATGAGAGGGATCAAAAGCAACAAAGAGTTGAGAAGACTTTCTATGTTGCTGTGTCCTTTGTAAGTAAAAAGCAAGAGCTCTCTTACAATCCAGAGTATGAAGATTCCTCTCTGCACTTGATGCATGAGGAGCTGGAAAAAAGACAGGTAAGTATACCTCTTGATTAAGATGAAAAGGTGAGACCACTTTAGGCATAAAGTAAGGATTGGTCCTAAGGACTACACCTTATCATGATGGAACCTTGTATAAGGTGGATTAGCCACTAAGGCCTGCAGTTCACTGATGCGGCGAGCTGAGGTGACTGCAATGAGGAAAATAACCTTCCAGGAAAGAAATTTCAAGGAGGTGGTGGCGGCTAAGGGTTCAAAAGGTGGCTTCATAAGCTGACTCTTCAACTGTCAGGTAGGAAAGGCTTATGTCCTTTATTAAAAGGAAATAGAAGGGTGTAAGAACCCTCCCAGTCATGGGGGATGACTGAGGAAGCCTTTTTCAACCATATAGGATAGTCCTTATAGAAAAAACTCATGCTCTCTAGCAAGGGCCCATGGTGGAAAGCTTCTCTGTAGGATTGCAGAGAGCATTATGCAGGAGAGTAGGGAAATAAACTGGCTGTTGGAGACAACCAGCTGCAATCAGCTGCAATCTCAATTATGTTGCCATCTCCAAGGATTTGGAGATGGCAGAAAAGCAGTTATAAAGGATTATCCAAGCTAGATGAGGACTATCTTGGAAGCACTACTAAGGCTAGACAAAAGTAGTGGAAGACAAGACTGGAACTCATAGAAAAGTACCAGTAGTCCAAATATTGGAACTCCTGCATGGAGAGCTGCTGAACGGAATAGCAGAGGTGATCTTTCTGTTCTTAACAGAGAGAACAGACTGAACAAGAGTAAAAAAATCCTGATCATGTCTGATGAGCTGCCCCAATGAAAAAAGGGGAGGTTACTCCAGAGAAAAAACTACACTGCAAAGGAAAGAAAACTGGAAAGGTTAAGGAAACCGTCCAGTGGAATAGTACCACTCTTACAGGGGAACCCTGGAAAAAAAGGTAAAGAAAAAATAGGAGCTGAGGGGAGACTTGCCATATGGAAAGTCTATATAAGGAAAAATTCATGGTGGTACAGAAAACTATCATGAGATAGTTGGCAAACCTCTCAAGGAAAGAAGAGGAGGAAAACCCTGTAACCCATATACATGAATATCCTGACAGCTCAGCATACCTAAGAGCAAGTGGATGTCCTGGAAACAGGAATCCAAGTGTAGAGGTTTAATGAAAAAACAGTGAAAAAAATCCTACTGAGAAGAAGTGAACTGTAGGTTATAACATATTAATTGGAACCCTATTGAGGGTTAATCCTCCTGGCTTGAGTTTGGATTTTTCAGGCCAGGGCGAGGTTTCCCTTGTTTGGGAACATCTGCATGATGGGCAGGAGAAGAATAAAACTTTTCTTTTAGGAAAAAGAGGTTTGGTAGGGCATTTCTTACCTGCTGGGGAAGGAGAAGGTTTAGGAAGGCCCTCAGAAATAGGGAAGTCAGTGGAGCAATGAGCAACCTGACGTAAAGACTCCTTATTGAAGAGATTTTCTTCAGTACAAGGAGTATTACCCAGTCTTTGTTGTGCCCATCTGCTCAAATCTGAAGCTTGGAGCCAGGCTCTGCGTCGTGCTCCTATAGCTATAGCAGAGGTTCTGCTAACAGACTCAAAGGAGTCTAGGGAAGCACGAGAAAGAAACCTAGAGATATTCCGGCTATGACTAAGAAGCAAGGAATAGTCTGCAGCCTTGGGCTCTGAAAGAAAAGGAGTCAAGAGAGACAATTTCTCTGTGACCTCCTGAAGGGATAGACTCATATAAAAAATATATGAGAGAATCCTTGATGCCAGCATAGATGTTTGGAAGGTTTGACGTCCAAAGGCATCCAGTGCTCTAGATGCACGACCTGGCGGGAAAGAAGAATGCTTCTTACCTTCCTCATTGCTGATTCCACTACAATGGAATGATGGGGAAGTTGAGCCTTTTGAAACCCTGGAGAGAGGGGGGCACCTGATACAGAAGAGTAGTTGCTGTAGAAGGTGAGGAAGCCCTCAAAGGTGCTTCCCATATTTTCAGAAGAAGATCCTGTAATGATGTAAAGGAAGCATTATATTTCCCTTTTCCCCAGAAAAGCCTTGAGGAGGATCATAACTAGGGATAGGAATAGCAAAGAACGTCGCCATGTCAAGGAGAAATTTCTGAAAATAAGGATCTCCAATGGGAACAATCCCTGGACAGGTTAAAGTCGAAGAACTAGCCTGGGCACCGGAAGATGTATTTGTCCGGTGCAAAACAGGATCTGAAATGGATGGATACTGGGACTGTCAGTTATGACCTGAGACAGTCAGTAGTGCATCATCCATGCCAGGTATCGACTCCAAACTAGGTATAGAGAGGAGTGATGGAGAAAAAAGCATGGAAGTGGTTGGTCCCGATGTAACTGCAGGAACCGACATCGATACCGATACCGGTAGCTGTGCCGGAATCGGAGGCGAGAACGCCATCGAAGCAGTCATCGGAGGCTGCTCAACTGGTACCGAGGCAACCAGAAACCCTTGGTGAATATCCTCGGTACTGCGAATCCGGAATCGATAAACAGAAATTAGACCTTACCTGCTAATTGTCTTTCCTAGAGCTCTCTCCGGGCCCGTCCAGGAACAAGTGGGTTGTCAATCCCCTTCAGCAACTGAGGACTGATATCTCAAACTTTGAAGAGCTGGTATCTGGCTCCCTCTGCTGGCCATACTCAGTCTAACCTTAACAAAGCAGATGAAGAGTAGTGCCCCATGATCAAAAGACACGAAACAAAAAAAGTGAAGATAACAAAACACAGTAGCTTGTAGTGAGGCTGAGAGGAAGAACGAACTCAGAGCAGCGCCGCTGCTATCTGACTTAACAGGCAAAAACGTCAAGTTCGCTCTTTTTTTTTTTTTTTTTTCTAGCACAGAACAACCAACAAGGTAAAAAGGCAACTCTTGAACAAGAACCGAAACCACACTCTAGAACTCCTGGCGTGGACTTCGTCACTATCCGCAGAGTATCCAGAGACTCCCGCGCCACACTGAAATATGACCAAAAACCTGGGTGGGTCCTGGACGGGCCCGGAGAGAGCTCTAGGAAAGACAATTAGCAGGTAAGGTCTAATTTCTGTTTCCTTATCGTCTCTCCGGGCCCGTCCAGGAACAAGTGGGACGTACCAAAGCAGTACCCAACCACGGGAGGGACCGAATAGGCCCGCTAGGGCGGAAAAACGCCTTCGGGCAGGCACGACCGTCTGTCAAGATCTCCTGCCTGCAATGTTCCGCAAACGGGAGATGCGCTGATCACGTAGCCGCCCAAGAAAAAATCACCGGTCTGAAGGGAAGAGACGCCACCCAAACGCCTCTGGACCGCGGGTAGAACAAGCACAAAGACTCCCCCGGAGGAAGCTACTTTATGTTCCGAAAGGACACCCCAATCACGAGTTTCACCGAACTAGCCAGGGAGGACGGAGAAGCGGCCGCAGCTGACGTAGATCCGGCAAAGAAATGAATGCTCCGACCCCCAGAAGACGCAGTCGGTAGGAGGTATTTCTGCAGCCTGCGTAGACCGTCGACAGTTGAAGAATCGGCCACGATCCAAACAGAGGGGAGAGAGCGATTCAGAGATATAGAAAGCCGAGAAGAGTTTTGGAAGCAAGGAGGGAACCATCCATAACAGTCCCCTGTTGCCCGAGAAGGCAGACAGGTAGACCTAACCCTTAGGACGAGGAACAGAAAGTCACCCCGAAGGGCAATTCCCAAGAGTCCTTTGAGGGAGAAATGGCTACGCGGACGAAAAGAAGATCTAGTAACGCCTCCCACCGCAATTCAAAGAATTGAACTGCTGGAAAAATGCTACTGCAGATGTGAAATGGCGGAAGTTGGGCCAAGTGGAAGCCATTCTGCCCCAAAGCTCTAAAACAGGTAAGCGCTGTTAAATGCACCTTAAGAGTATGAAGTGCCAAACCTTTCGCTAATTCCTCTTGGAGAAATAAAAGTAATTGTGGTAAATAGTTAGAGCCGGAAGAAAAATACGTTGGTTATACCAATGCTCAAAAAAAAACCTTCCACACCCGCACATATGCGAGAGAAGTTCCCGGCCTTCTAGACCGAAGTAAGGAGCTACTGACGAAGCCGCATAACCCTCATGCCTAACCGAGCCCTCTCAAGAGCCAAGCCGGAAGCAAGACACGATCTACTTATGGCAGGAGAACTGAGCCCTGATTTAAGAACTTGATCCGATCCAGTAGGCGCCCAGGAGGAGCTACCAAATGTCGCATGAGATCGGCATACCAAGAACGCCGCGGCCAATCTGGCGCAATCAGAATCACCAATCTTCAATGACCCGCTATGCGTTGAATAAGCCGACTCAACAGCAGCCAAGGAGGGAACCCATACAACAGAGTGTCCAATGGCCAAGGTTGTACTAGAGCATTCAATCCTTCTGATATGTGCTCTTTGTGTCTGCTGAAAAAAAAAAAACGGTTTGTCTTCGCAATGCCGAACGTCACCATAAGATGCATCACTAGCTGACCCCAACGTACTACCAGTTCGGGAAACACTGCAAGGTTCAACTCCCATCCTCCGGGATCGAGGGTATTGCGACAGAGAAAAGCTGCCTGCACATTTTGCTCGCCTGCCACATGCGCAGCTGACAACGCTAAGAGGTAAGGGAGCACGAAAAAAACGCCCCCTCTCCGTAAGGCCGCTGCCACTACTACCATCAGTGAGTAGCTGACGTCATCGGAAGCTCCATAGCCCGTTAGAAAGAACTGGAATGTTGGTAGGAAGGTGCGGGTCATCGCAGCCAGGCCAACCAGAAAAAGCGGAAAGCTGAAATTTATTTATTTATTTATTAACAATTCTTATATACCGCACTATTAGACATCAGCGCGGTTTACATTGAACAGTCATTTACATTAAATGACTCTCATGCCCCGTAAAACGGAGCAAAATGGTGTTGCTCCGGCCGAAGTACAAAGGCCTTAGGAATCCAAGGAGAACCTCGAGCTTTAAGCTAGCCTTCAGTCGTTGTTGCCCTCTAAGCCTCCGTACCATGAAATTTGAGAGTGAAATCCAACCACCATATCTACAGCACTATCAGGTATTCAAAATGATCCTATAAAAACACATCAGTTGAAATCATACTTCCAAACATTAAGCCAATAAAGCTGTTTAGCCAGGCCCATGGCTATTCCTCTGTGGAAATGGTGCTCAGCAAAGATCCTACCCGTCCTGCAGATAAACACATATATTAATAGTTTCCCGTAAGGAAATTGTTATCCACACTCCTTGCTGTGGCTAATCCGGCCAAACAGTATCAGAGAGGAAGATTGTGAAGCACATTGCCAATTTTAGGTGCCAGAGCAGGTAATTGTAAGGGACAGGTTGGAAATGGGCCTTTGTGTAGTAGTCCCCCACCTGTGGGAAACAAGTCAGCTATGTGGTGGCCATGAACGTTTGGTAAGGGAGTGCTATCAAGCAGGAAGCTGAATATAGCAAGTAAGCTGCAGACGTCTGAAGAGATATCAGAGTAAGACGATGCAGACTTGCCTAGTATTGATGCAATTTCCTCAAGAGTACCCTGGTACTATTCCAAAGAAAAGGGCAAAATTAATTTGCGAATTTTAGACTGAAAAAGATGGTGCAGCCTTGTCAATTGGACTCTGGGGTGTGTAATGTTATATAATGAAAAAGCCAAATAAGAGCACCAACCATACCCCTAAAGCGGAATATATTCAGGATAAGTTACGCAATCCGTGGGATTTTTCCACTTACAATACAGCCTATGTGGAGATACTCAGATGAAATTGAGTCAGTGAAAACAAGTTAAAACCATTGCTGTGTGCCCCAAGGTGAAAGCACCTTGGACCTATTCAATTTATTATTCCTGTTAAGATAATATGCAAGACAGTGGAGACGGTTCTGAGATGCGTCATTTAGAACTCGACCCCAGTATTTTACGAAAACATTGTGCTCCACACCATAGACCTGTTACCATAATGCAGAAGGGAAAGTCCAGCCAGAAAAGCATGAAGCTGATGGCTGCATCACCCCTGAGATTGTAGTAAATGAATGGAACCTCAGTGTGGTCATAGTAAAAATGCCGAAGAATCTGAAAATGGTTATTGATTCCAAGTGTAGAAACCTTGTGCTGAAGAGATCATAGTATATCCTGCCAGCACTTGAAAATGCTTTATACCAATGGCCCAAAGCTTACTTGCTTACATAGTGTGAGGCACATTATGCCTTTCAGTAGTGAAAATAAGATGAGAAAAACAGCCCCATGAACCTATTCTGGATCTTGTGAGGCCGAAAAAAATAGCTCAAACAAGTTTCACTGGAGCCTCTTTAGCACTAGAGGGTGAAGGAGCTTCTGACCTTAAAAACCGCCGCTGTGACTGCAGAGGGATGTCCCTTAGCAGGCTTATCCTGAGGAGTCAAGGATAGTGAAACCGCAGTTTAAAAGATTAACTAGTACCCGGTTTTAAGCCATGGTTGCGGTCTGAACCAGAGACTATAGAGCTCAACTGACCTGACTGTGCAGGAAGGCTACAGGAACAGTATTAGCCCGGGTGGGAGTTCCCGCCAAAATTAAACGGTTGGAGAGGCCTGCTTCCGAGGCAGGAGGTACGCCGGAGAGGCCCTGCCCCAAAATGGAGCAAACAGAAATACCCAACGTCAAAAACCAATCTAAAACGAAGGAAGAAAAGAAAATCCCTCTTGAAAGCGGCTCCTGAGAAGCCGCCGCGGGAAAAACAACAAATACCGACGCCAATAAAATGGCCACCGGCAGACAGAAAACTAACAAAAAATGACCAACTTGAAGAACCAAAAACTCCTGTTCCTTCAGCTGCTGGCACCCACTGCTAGTGGGGAGGTAAGCTGAGCCCCGGAGGCAGCAGGAAGGTATCTGGGGCTCCCAGAACCGCACTGCTCGCTGCTCTAGTAAACGGAGCTGAAAGTGAGACAGGCTCTGCCTCTTCAGCCCGGTGCCTCGGAGCGCCGCTAAAAAGTCGTTGGCAGCAAACGACACTGACAGGAACCCTGCTAGGGCCCCCTACTCAGTACCACTGTTGACAAGTCACAAAATAAAATAGAAAAAATAAAAACAGAAAGAAATAAAAACAAAAGATCTAAGTCTTAAGCCTCTGAATGCGGGAGCCAGCCAGGATCACGTCCTTCAGCTGCATTTATGTAGTGCCCCAACTGCCCTGCTCGGACAAAGACACGGGCTCCCGAGGACAAGATTTTTCCTTTACTGAGGAAAAAGAGAGAGCGCCTTCGCCCCTTCCTCATAACCTTAGGTACCTAACTTGAAGAAACCCGGCTATAGGTGCAGAAGCAGCTCGGGAGCCGTTCCCGCCAAAATGAACCGCTGAGAAGGCCTTCCGCAACGGTCGGCTCGATGCCCAAGAGGCTCAAAAAAGCCAGCCGAGTCACCCAAGCATCTTGAAAAACTCAGCCAAAGCCATCGCGAAACCGGCCCTCAGAAGTGCCGCGGGAAAAAGAAGGCATCCTGAGAAGAAATAAAATGGCCGCCAAACTCACACAACTACTAAGAAGCTGAAAACCGACTAACCTTAAGAAGAAAAACAGCTCTTCCTTCAGCTCTTAACACCCGCTGCTAGCGGGGAAGGAAGCTGAGTAGCGGGGGTAGCAGGCAGGTATCTGGGGCTCCCAGCACCGCTCTGCTCTCTTCTGTATCATCCGGAGCTGAAAATTGAGACAGGCCCTGCCTCTTCAGCTCCGTGCCTCTGAGCGCCGACAAAAAGCTGTCGGCAGCAAGTGCTACTGAAAGGAACCCTGCTAGGATCCCTGGTTCTGAAAACACCAAAAAGAAATCAAAGAAATAAAAATTATCAACGCCTTAAGCATCTGAAAGGGGGAGCCAGCCAGGAACACGTCCTTCAGCTGCTGAGGACTGATAAGACTGAGTATGGCCAGCAGAGGGAGCCAGATACCAGCTCTTCAAAGTTTGAGATATCAGTCCTCAGTTGCTGAAGGGGATTGACAACCCACTTGTTCCTGGACGGGCCCGGAGAGACGATAAGGAAGGGTCGGTTCCGGGACGCGTCAGTACCCAATCTTCTAGACTAGATATCGATTCCAGACTCGGCATCGAAGGGATCGAGTCTATCGATGCATGTCTAGAGGGGACCGACATCGGTGGTGGTATCGGCGATGCTGTTGATATTGGAAAGGCAATCTGGGACGTATCGATCAGTCCCGAAGGTACCGAGGACGCCAGATGACGATCCATGGCGAAGAGTGGAGCACTCAACACCGGTGCCGATGCCGGGGTATCGGTACCGCTCGAAGCGGATGCCACCACCGAGCATGGCTCAGGTATGTCCTGTGAGGGGTGAGCCTCAGGAACAACCCGAAACCCCTGAAATGCTTTGGAGACCAAAGACTCCCGCCGGGGTTTTGAAGTCAATAGGGTCTTGAGGGCAAGGCCGGAGCCGTCGTCATGCTTGGCATGAGACCTACCACTCAAGGATTGGCTAGTCTTAACAGACTGTTTGTGGGTTACCTGATCCTGTAGAGAAGAAATGATCGGTGCCCTGACACTGGAAGGGAAAACTGTATCGAGGGAAACTCGAAATGGAGAATCTCTTCTCATAAAATTGAAGCCTGATGGCTCTGGAGGAAAAGGGTCAGGACCCAAACAGGTTAGACATCAGTTATTGGAGTTTAAAAAGAAAACTGTACTGCCACAGTTAAGGCACTTCTTAGGAGAAGGCGGCTCCATAATGGAGAGGCCTTACAGGCCCAAAAATTAAGACAGAAACTGAGGGAAAAAAACTCCCTGAGTTTAGGAAAAAGAAAAGAAAAAACCACCGGCGGTACCGGTGGAGTCGGGGAAACAGCCGTGATCACAAGAAACAAAAAGTAAAAGATTTAAAGAAAAAAAATTTTCTGCGGTGACAGGAAGACATCCTGTCGGCTCCACGGAAAAACGAGACAGTTGGAAAGGCGGGAAGGCAGCACGCAGGCCCTGAGGGATGCTCCCAAAAGCTTTCTGATTGGACGCTGGGGAGCGTTCCCGTGCAGGCTCCGTCGGTACCGACGTACCCATATGTGAAGACTCATTCCTGCTTGTTCCTGGAGATAGCATAAGCACACCGTTCACCAGCAGACAGACACCATCCCTAGGACACTCAATTTCTTTGCAAGCCTTCTGTGAAAAAGTGTCAAAGATCTCACTGAAATCTAAGTACAATACATCTCGGTCCAATTCTCTGGCCACTCAGTCATAGAAATTAATGAGATTTGTCTGACAAGACCTACCTCTAATAAAACCATGTTGCAATCTATTGTATTCCAGAAACCTCACTATCCTCTATTTTACCAGCATTTTCATAAATTTACTCACCATAGAGGTCAGACTAACTGGCCTGTAGGTTCCCAACTTCATCCTTAGTCCCACTTTTGTATAAAGGGAACGCATGCACCCCTTCTCTGGTTTGCTGGAACCATGCCGAATTCTCAAAAAAAAAAATGGAAAAGGTCATAAAGTGGAGCTACTAGAACTTCCCAAAGTTTCTTCAATAGTCTTGGATGTATCCCATCTGGCCCCATTACTTTGTTTACTTTTAGTTTAGCCAGTTCCTCTGAAACAGTCTTCTGAAAATAGTTCAAAATCTGCCTCACTTCTGTTCCTATTTGTTGGTGTTTTCTGAGGTCCTGGCTCCTGGTCCTTCATCTGTAAACACAGAACAGAAATATTTATTACGCAGTTAGCGTAGTTACTCACCTGTAACAGGTGTTCTCCAGGAGCAGCACGAATCAGTCCTCACTTATGGGTGACGTCGGCGCCGACGGAGCCCTCGCGGAGCAATTTTCCCCAGCTTTCAAAGAAAGCCTTTGGGAATTGCAGCGCGCATGCGTGGTCCTCTTCCCGCCCAAGGGTGCCATCTTAGCCAGTCAGATGACATAGCTAAAAAAGACAGCATAAAAATTTGCAAAAAAAACTAAAGCAGATGATTGCAACTCCAAGGGGAGGAGGGAGGGTTGTGAGGACTGATTCCTGCTGCTCCTGGAGAACACCTGTTACAGGTGAGTAACTACGCTTTCTCCAGGACCAAGCAGGAAGTCAGTCCTCACTTATGGGACTCCCAAGCTTAAGGCTACCGGAGACCCTAAGCACAAAAATGAGCTCCCTCTAGCTCAGCAGCACAGAAGGAAAGAATCTTCGCTGAATTATTACCCACCGGTAGCCCACATCCGGGATGGAGGGTAGGAGTTGCTCAGACCTCAAAGAGATTACGGAGGACTGCCTGTCCGAAAGCACTGTCCCTGCGGGACTCCCTCTCGAGACAGTAATAGACCGCAAAAGTCTGGCTCGAAGACCAAGTAGCGGCCCGGCAGATGTCTGCCAGCGAAACAGAGCGGAGGTAAGCCACTGACGTAGCCTTTGCCCGAACGCAATGAGCCGTGACTCGACCTTCCAAGGAGAGTCCGGCTGCCCCATAAGCCCAAGAGATACAGTCCGCAACCCAGATGGACAGAGTACGCTTGGAGACCGGGAGCCCCAATTTATTGGGGTCAAAAGACACAAAAAGCTGAGCAGCTTTACGGTGCTCCCGCGTACGGTCAAGGTAGAAGTTCAAAGCCCTTCTACAGTCCAGGGTATGGAGGACCGTTTCAGCTCGGCTGGAGTGTGGTCTGGGAAAGAAGGTTGGAAGTACCACCTCCTGATTGATGTGAAAAGGGGAGACCACTTTTGGAAGAAATTTTGGGTGAGTCCGTAGGACTACCCTATTTTTGTAGAACCGAGTGTAAGGGGGATCAGACACGAGGGCCTGCAATTCACTTACGCGTCTAGCGGAAGTGAGGGCTATCAAGAACAGTGTTTTCCAAGACAGAAAACGGAGAGAACAGGTAGCCATAGGTTCAAAAGGCGGACAGGTGATCCGCTGCAAAACCACATTCAGGTCCCAGTCAGGCGCTGGCGGGCGCAGAGGTGGTTTAAGTAGAAGGAGACCTCGGAGAAACCTCGCTACGAGAGGGTCGTTGGAGAGAGGTCTGCCGTCCACCGGCACATGATGTGCCGAAAGAGCACTGAGGTGAACTTTGACGGAGTTGGACTTAAGTCCCAGATTAGAGAGGTGTAGCAAGTACTGCAAGATCACCGACACCGGGCAGGAGAAGGGATCCTGAGACTGTTGGGTACACCAAACGGAAAAACGACGCCATTTAAGGGCGTAGCATTTGCGGGTAGAAGGTCGTCGCGAAGCCAAGACGACCTCCTCCACCTCTGCCGGCAGGAGAAGGGGAGCAAGGACTACCCTCTCAGCAGCCAGGCCATTAGGTTGAGAGACCTGAGGTTGGGGTGTAGCAGAGACCCCTGATCCTGAGTGAGGAGATCCGGTTGTAACCCCAGAGGGAATGGATCCTCTACCGCTAATTGCAGCAGGAGTGGAAACCACGGCTGTCTGGGCCAGCGAGGGGCCACCAGGATCATGAAGGCTTTGTCTCGGAGAACCTTGAAAAGAGTCCGAGACACTAGCGGGATGGGAGGGAAAGCGTACAAGAGGCTCCCCGACCATGAGATTAGAAAAGCGTCCGCCGCAACTCGAAGGGGGTGTGGCAGACGAGAGCAGAAGCGAGGAAGTTGCCGGTTGTGAGGACTGGCAAAGAGATCCACCGTGGGGAGGCCCCACTTTAGAAAGAGCTTCTGAACTACCAAGGGATCCAGGCGCCACTCGTGCGGCTGGAGGATCCTGCTGAGTTTGTCCGCCAGGCAATTCTCTTGGCCTGGGAGATAAACTGCCTTGAGGAGAACGCCGTGACTGACGGCCCAAGAGCAGAGCTTATGTGCTTCCCGGCAGAGAAGGAAGGAGCCCGTGCCCCCCTGCTTGTTCACGTAGAAAATGGCAACTTGATTGTCCGTCTGGACAAGGACGGACTGGTGGGAGGTCAGGTGGGAGAAGGCCTTGAGAGCCAGGCGGATCGCTCTGAGCTCCAGGAAGTTGATCTACTGAGCAGACTCCCACGTGGTCCAAAGGCCCTGAGTACGCGCCCCTTGGCAATGTGCTCCCCAGCCCAGGAGGGATGCATCTGTCGTCAGCACCCGGGCCGGCGGAGGTGGCTGAAAGGGCATTCCGAGCACCAGATTCGGCCGATGTAGCCACCACTGAAGAGACGAGGCCAGCGGCTCGGAGACGCGCACTAGGTCCGCTAGGCCGCCTGTGGTCTGCTGCCACTGCTTGCGGAGACACCATTGAGCGGGTCGCATATTCAGGCGGGCATTGGGGGTCACATGGACGGTGGAAGCCATATGGCCGAGTAGTCTCAGGAAGCGCCTGGCGGAGACCAGGGGCTGGCTGCGAAAACGGTCGGCTAGGTCCATGAGCTGTTGAGCCCTGTCGAGCGGTAGGAACGCTCGTGCCTGAGGAGTGTGCAGCCTTGCGCCGATGAACTCGAGATCCTGTGAGGGGAGCACAGTGGACTTTGCGAAGTTTATGACAAAGCCCAAGTACTACAGAAGAGTCACCGTGCGGCGCGTGGCGTTGGTGACCTCCAAAGCGGACGCTGCTCTGATGAGCCAGTCGTCGAGGTACGGAAAGACATAGAGGCCGTGAAGCTGGAGATGGGCCGCCACCACCGCGAGACATTTTGTGAAGACTCGCGGTGCGGAGGACAGGCCAAAGGGTAGTACTCTGTACTGGTAATGATTTCCTGCCACCACAAACCTTAGGTATTGGCGGTGGCTTGGGTGGATGAGGATGTGCGTGTAGGCATCCTTTAGATCCAAGGAGCATAGCCAATCTCCCTGCTGGAGGTAGGGCAGAAGGATTCCAAGGGTAAGCATCTTGAACTTCTCCCGCACGAGGAACTTGTTGAGGTTGCGCAAGTCCAGGATGGGTCTTAGGCCTCCTGTCCTTTTTGGTATTAGAAAATACCTGGAATAAAAGCCTTGACCTTTCAGGTGGTGGGGCACCGGTTCCACCGCCTGTTCCTGTAAAAGACCTGCTAACTCCTGAAGGAGTAATTCCCTGTGCAGAGGGGGTCGTGGAGGTTCTCCCGGAAAATAGGAGGGAGGGACCTGGTGGAAGTGGAGAAGATAGCCTTTTCGCACGACTTGAAGCGCCCAGGCATCTGAGGTGACGCTGGACCACCTGTGGGCAAAGTGAACCAGCCGGCCTCCGGTGCTGGGAGGAACCAGCGGGGGGGGGAGAGGCTATGCTTGAGGAGTCAAAAACCCCCACCCTGCTGAGCAGGGGCTGGTGGTGCAGGCTTGGGGGCTTGCTGCCTACGGGACCCGTTACCCCGTCCCTTGGCCTGCTGGCCCTGTTGGGGAGCTGCAGGGGCCTGATATTGGGGGTATTGTTTGTAGGCAGCCGCCTTCCTCGGGTAAAAGGACTTCTTTCCCGAGCCCTTCTTTTTCTGGGAAGGGGCGGAGGTCTTCCTAGAAAGCCTAGTCCGGGTGAGAGTCTCCGTCTCAATTTGTGCAGCCTTTTCAGCCATGGGCTTGCCAAAGAGGTTTTCGCCTCGGCAGGGGACATCGACCAACTTGTCCTGCACCCAGGGCTCAAGGTCAGACGACTGAAGCCAAGCCTGTCGGCGGGCACCGATGCCGGCTGCGGCCACTCGAGCCAATGCTTCAAAGCCATCATAGGCTGCTCGGGATATGAATTTTGAGCATTCCCGAATGCCAGTGGACAAGGCCAGGAACCTCCGCAAGGGTTCCTCGGACAAACCAGCGGAGAATCCGGCTAGCTCTTTAGCCAGGTCTCGGAGATACATGCCCATGTATAGCTGGTAGGTCTGGACACGACACGCAAGCATAGAGCCCTGGAAACACTTCTTACCAAGGCCATCCAGGTTACGGGCCTCCCTGCCAGGAGGCACCGAGGAGTGCATCTTCTGGCTCTTAAGACGATGCATGGCCGATTCCACTACCATGGAATGGTGTGGTAGCTGTGCTTTTTGGAAGCCAGGGCTCTTGCGGACTCGATAGATAGAATCGACCCGCTTGCTCAGAACCGGCGAGGTGGCCGGACTCTCCCACATGCGGAAGAGTAGTCGTTCCAGCATGGGAGGAACCGGTACAGTAAAGTGTTCCCTGGCGGGAGAGTCATACTGGAGGGCGTCGAGCTCTTCGGCTCGAGGCTCCTCCTCGGGGTCCGCAGGGAAGGCCAAAGCCTTGGCCATATCCCTGACGAAGTCCGAGAACCGGGCATCCTCCGGGGGGGACTGCTTCCGAGGTTCGGACTCAGGTGAGTCCGAGGGGACACACCGAGTCCGAAAAGAATCAGGCGACTCTTCCTCTTCAGACTCCCAGACCGACTCCGACGAGGACTCGGTGGGGTCGGCCCGGGCAGGGCGCGGCGCCTGCCGCCCCGACGCCGAGGGAGTCGGCGTCCTCGGTCCCGAACGGGAGGCCGAGGGTGACCTCGACCGAGGATCGACTCGAGTTCGCATCGACTCGAGGATCGGCTCGGTCTCCGGGGTCGACTTAGTCGACGTCCCGGCGGTCGGGGCAGCGGCGCCAGCGAAGCCAGCGAGCAGTGCCCGCTGCTGGTCCATGAAGGCAGACAGTCTGCTCTCCAAGGCCGTCAACCTGAGTCCGAGCTCAGGTGACCCAGCAGCCCCCGACTCGGGCCCGACGTCGGCTGACGCGGAGGCGAGTCCAGGAGGACTACGGGACTTACCCGAGCAGGCAGCTCCGACTCCAGGCGAGGTCGCTTCGTGAGGTGCTCCTTCTCCAAGGACCCGGGACGGCTATCGGGGCTATGCGACCTGGCCCTCGCGGAGCCAGGAGCGTCCACCGACGCCGCCCTCGCGGGTTTCACCTTATGTTGATGGTCCCCGGAGGGAGAACCCCTGTCGGAGGAACTCCGGCGACGGTCCGAGCTGGAACCCCTGGACGCGGAGGCCTCCGACGAGGTCCGGGTACGGCTGGGGTCAGCGAAGATCCTATCCCGCTGATGCCGCCGACTTCTCAACGCTTTGGAGGAGAGTTTGCCGCAGGGCCCACAGATCATTTCTTCATGATCCGGACCCAGGCAGCGGAGGCAATGGTCGTGTGTGTCAGTCAGTGACATATTTCGGTCACACTGACCACACCGCTTGAAACCACTGGCAGCCATCGGGGGAAAAAGGGCCCCAGCGAGGTCAAAGGACCGGGCTGCCAGGGAAAAACCGAAAACTAAAACTGACTAAGTCAGAAAAACCGAAAAGAAGAAGAGGACTCGTGACCGGCGTCGCGAGTCCGGGCGGGAAAAAGACCGGCGTCGAACCGAAGGAAAAAACAGTAAATTATGAAGAAATATCCACTTTTTCGCGGGGACACGATGGGTACGTCTGTAGGGCTCCGCGGAAAAAAGACGACTGGCTAAGATGGCACCCTTGGGCGGGAAGAGGACCGTGCATGCGCGCTGCAATTCCCAAAGGCTTTCTTTGAAAGCTGGGGAAAATTGCTCCGCGAGGGCTCCGTCGGCGCCGACGTCACCCATAAGTGAGGACTGACTTCCTGCTTGGTCCTGGAGAAGTGCTTTATCCTCATCAGCTACTACATATTACTGTCCTTCAGGGGCGGCCCAAGGACTGACAATGCACCAACCCCTACCTATCAGAAGGCAACACTGCAAATATTAAACCAGGTCATCTGAGAAAGTACCAATACATTTCTTACTGGGAAAAGGGAACAAGTGGTACTGCGTCACACAAACTGCAGCTCAGTTACACATGCAAAACACAGACCATCACCAAACAAAGAACAAGGGATCACAATTTAGAAATAGGAAGACAAACTGGAAACCAAGACAATAAAAATGGGAACCCCAAAAAGCCAAATTTGGAGTGTACAACACTGCAGAAATAAAACTATACATTAATTTCCTCTTGTACTAAATGCAAAGATGCTAGCAATGCACATTTCCCAGAGCTGACATTTCAGTTAATAAATTCAAAGTAAGGTAAAATTAATCCTCACCTGCTAATTTGCTTTCCTTTAGTTCCTCCAGTCCAGACTAACTCCTGGGTTTTGTCCTTATTCCAGCAGATGGATACTGAGCATACTTTTGGTGATGTCACCCAATAAGGAATCTGCACTCCTCCCACCAAGCTATATTCCCCTGACCAAGCAACTATACTGAAACCAACAAACTATACACAGAAATACAACCAATGTGGTGAGAAAGCACAGCCCACAAGACTCAAGGCTACTGCCAACTGCAGGGCAGTGCAGCACCAAATCCTTAGGCCCCAGTCGCGCCTCTCCATTCTGAGCAGAAGACAGACAAACCCTTAGAAAACCATGCTGACCTTCTGAACTGGGCTTGTTATTAATCAAACAAAGCGGGCAGGTTCCAGACTGCACTGGAGAGACTAAAGGAAAGCAAATTAGCAGGTAAGGACTAATCTTCCCTTCCATAGTGTCCCCCCAGTCCAGTCCGGACTAACTCCTAACATGTAGCAAAGCAGTACTCAAACATGGGAAGGACCCGCAAGCCCAGCCTTTAACACCTGAGCCCCAAAACGAACAGTCTTAAGATCCAGATGGCAATGATGCGCAAATGTGTGCAGGATTGCCCACCGCTGCCCGATAAAGTGGCCCCCCGGCAGACATGAACCACGCTTAGCCCAAGAGGCCACCTGTGCCCTGATGGAATGGGGCCATATTCCAACTGACATTTCTCATCCATTTAAGATAAAGGCTGATGTGATCACTTTCTTCAACCAGCGAGCAATGGAAGCCTTTGACATTGCCTCGCCTTGCCTTTGTGCAGGCCTCCAAAGAGCAGACAGTCCGTGGCCCAAAATAAGAGACAGTCCACTTCAGGTACTGCTGCAAGGTCCTGCAGACATCCAGACAATGCAGTCACCCTGCGAGCTTCTCTGGGGAAAACGGGCAAAGTCACCAGATGAAAATCCAAAATCACCTTGGGCAAAAACACTGGCATACTATGCAGCATAACCTTATCCTTTGAGAAAACCAAATAGGGTTCCTGGCACGAGAGCACTTACAGCTCCGAAAGTCACCTAGCCGAGCAAATGGCCACCAGAAACACCGCCTTCAACATGATATCCTTCAAGGTGGCCGAATTCGCCGGCTCAAAGGGCACCTGCGTTAGTGCAGACAAAGCCAGGTTCAAGTCCCACTGCAGAACAAGTTGTCTGCAAGGAGGCCTCAACTGCTTCACTGCCCAAAAACAGCACAATATATCAGGGCGAGCGGCCAGCAATACTCCTTGTATATGGCCCCTGTAACACAAAAACATGGCAACCTGAGCATTCATCAAATTCAGAACCAAGCCCTTTTTCCATGCCCACATGAAGGAAGGCCAGAATCTCCAGAAGGGACAGTTGCAAGAGACGGAAGCCTCTCTCTGCACACCACTGCTCAAATATGTGCCAAAACTCACATGTAAGCTAGCGACGATCACCACCTCTCCTTCAGCAAGGTGGCAATAACCAGCATGGAATAGCTGTGCTTAGTCAGCTGTGCGCTTTCAAGAGCCAAGCTGTAAGCAAGCAACAATCGACCTGGGGCATCTGAATTGGACCCTGCGACAGCGGGTCGGGTCTGTTAGGTAACCTCCACGGCCTATTCACCATCAACCAGATCAAATCTGCATTCCACAGCCGTCGAGGCCAGTATGGGGTGATAAGCACCACAAATCCACGATGAGCCTCTATGCACTGCACCAACCTTCCCATCAAAGGCCACGATGGGAAGACATACAGAAGACTTGCTGCGGGCCATGCCTGTGCTAACACATCGAGCCCTTTGGACGACTGAAGAAACGCTCCATCTGAGCACTGTCCCTTGTCGCCAACAAATCCATTACCGATTGGCCCCACCGATGAACCAGCACTGAAACACCGGTCCCTTCTAGTGACCATTCTCTGGGATTCAACCAACATCAATGAGGAAATCGCCTGCATGTTTTCTCTGCCTGCCACATGCGCTGACAACTGCAGCAGTTGCTCTCTGCCCACTGAAGCAGCAGGGTCACCTGCTCTGCCAGGAGCACACAGTTTGTGCCTCCCTGGTGATTGATATAAGCCACTGTCGTCACACTGTCCAAAAGGACCCGCACCGCTCAGCTGTTGATCAGAGACAAAAACTGCCGAAGAGCCAACCACACAGCTCTCATTTCCAGGGAAATGATGGACAACCGAGTCTGTTTCAGCAACCAGGACCCCTGAGTCACCTGCCCCAAACCCCCCCCCCCCCCAGGAAAAGCTGGCATCCATAGCGTCCAGCTTGGCTGCTCCAAAGGCATCCCCTGCAGATTAGCATCTTGTAGCCACCAATCCAAACTGCTGCAGACCTCCAAGGACCACAGAAGATGACAATGCAGGGGATGATAGTGGTCACCAGCATGTCAGCACTCTCTGCAGAGCCTCAAGTGTGCTCTCGCCCACCATCCAGGGTCACTGCCATCAAGCCCAGCACCTGGAGATAAGCCCACGCCGACTGCCTGAGAAACTTCCAAATGTGCCCTTGGATCTTTGCTTTGTGCTCCCCTGGCAGAAAAAACAAGCCTCTGAGCCGTTTCAAACCAAGCTCCCAGGTAGATGAGATTCTGTGAGAGGGTGAGATGACTCTTGGCCACATTCACCACCCATTCAAGACTGCGAAGCACTCCGAGTACCATTTGCGCTGCCTGTTCGCGCTCCACCTGCGACTTTACTCAGATCGGCCCATCATCCAGATAGGGATGAACTAAGATCTCCTGACTTCGTAGCAAAGCTGCAACCACCACAATATCTTGGTGAAAGTGTGCAAAGCTGTTGCCAATCCGAATGGAAGGGCTTGAAACAGGAAATGGCCCATCGGCACTGTGAACCTGAGGAACCCTCTGATGGTCTGGGCGAATGGGAATCTACAAACATGCCTCCGTTAGGTCTAAGGCTGTCAAATACTCCCCACCACGGACTTCCAAGATCACTGAATGCAATGGTTCCATACGAAAATGAGGCACTCGCAAGGTGCGACTAACATTTTAGATAGAGTATGGTCTGAAGAACCCCTCCTTTTTGGGGACCATAAAATAAATTGAATATCGACCTTGAACTAATTGGTCGCACGGAATCAGCACTACCGCCTGCAACTCCAGCAACCGGTGGAGGTCAGCTGGACCACTCATCTCTTGGTTGGTGCCATGCATGGAGATAGCAGAAAAGCCTCTGGAAGAGGACGAGCAAACGAGTGCATACTCCTCCCGGACGACCTCCAAAACTCACTGGTCCATAGTAAAGTGGATCCAGACAGAATAAAACTGCTAAAGCCGACCTCTTATCGGCACCCCCTGATCCTCCACCTGGGCCTGCTGCGATTCATTGCCATTTCTTAGGGGTGGCCCTGGGACTAGGAAGAATCCTCTCCCAGAACCTCTGCCATTTCAAAAGGGCTGACCCCATGCCAGATATTTTGGTTTCTGGTAAGGAACAAAATGCGTTGCCCAAAAGCATCCGAAATCCCAACTTGCACTCCGAGCGTTTGGTGTATCCTTTGCTGCTTTGGGCATATCTTCTGGCAATTTAACTGGCTTAGCAACCCCCAGCTCCTTTACCAGGTTTTCCAAATCTGCACCAAACAAAAGTTTACCACGAAAGGGAAGCTTGGTTAGCTTATGTATGGAGGAAACATCTACTGCCCAGTTGTGAAGACAAAGCAGCCGCTGAGCAACTACCGATGCCATACCCTTGGCAGTGACTCATAAGTCATAAAAGACAACCTCCAGGTACGCTGCTCCCGACTCCAGGCGAGCAGCATCAGGTAGACTCGATGCCGATTCTGCACCCCCCCAAGCCCTGAGACCAGAGAACACACGCGTGAGCCATGTAAGCCCCACAAACAAGATGCCTGAAAAAAAGCGCATTAACCTCAAAGGCCTGTTTCAGCGGGGTTTCCAATTGCTTATCCTGTGGATCCTTCAGAGCCACTCCACCCTCTACGGGAATGGTAGTTTTCTTAATTACGCTGTCACCAAGGAATCTACCTTGAGCAACCTGAGCATCTTTCTCCTTGGCTGCTCCGGGTACAGGCGCTGCATGGCTCTACTACCCC
Source organism: Ichthyophis bannanicus (assembly GCA_033557465.1). Taxonomy (NCBI): domain Eukaryota; kingdom Metazoa; phylum Chordata; class Amphibia; order Gymnophiona; family Ichthyophiidae; genus Ichthyophis; species Ichthyophis bannanicus. Next base: position 333,209,332 of record CM066036.1, on the reverse strand, counting down.
TGAGACCTGCCTCTGGGATTTCCCACTCAAGGTCAATCATCTGTTTCAGAGCCCTGTGCAACAGAAAAGCCATCTTGGACACCTTGATGCCCTGCAAAAGGGGATCCCCTCCAAGGGTGGAACTTCGAGGGCTGATTCATTGAGAGGTTAAGGGCTGCTAGGGAGTGAGTGATGAGCACTGTCAACTCCTCTCTCCGAAATACCCGCACTATGTTAGAGTCTTCCCCAGCCGAAAGCCGTTCCCCTCCTGACCCATGGTGCTGTTTCCTCCTCTAGGTACTAATGATAGATCCTCTAATGGGTCTTCCGAGCAGGAAGAGAGCTCTGAGCCCCCTTCTTGTCCAGGGATCTGTACTCCCTGCGTGTGCCTCGCTTTCTAGTTTAGTACACTCCTGACCAGTCCACCAGGTATGAAGCAGCAGCCACACCACCCTTCTTTGCCCCTCCAAGACCTTGGCTGCTGAAATATGCTTGATGCAGCATGAATATAAACTCTGAAGAGAAAGGAGCCTTCCCCAAGGGCCCCCCCCTCCCGGACCCAAGGCCACCGACAGCGGTAATTTAGTAGGAACCATGGGATCAGATAAAGCACATGATGAGACTGAAAATGGCAGCAGTTCCCGTCAAAACAGTGGATTCCAACACCAAAGAAAGAAGAGGCAACAGATAGCGCCATGTGTATGGCCTCTTCCGACCCCTTTGGCCCCTCAGTCACAGCGCCTGCTCCTGTCTTCTGCCTCTCAGGTTCTACACACCCCGACAGCTGTCAGAGGCCACGCTTGAGATCGCACACCACACAAACAGCTTTAGAGGAGGAAGGCATAGCGAGGAGAGCGCCAACGGCTGCAAGGCACCCGCAAGGTAAAACCGTTCACAATTCTAACTCTATTGCCTGCCCTGACAACTCTAACGACCAGAAGGGGAGATTAGATGAGGGAAAAGCAAAGCAAAAAAAACACACTCCTCCAATTACAACTGCACCCATCCACCGGCAAACCAAGCCACTGTCAGTCCTGATCCCACTGAAGAGGTAAGAGTCTGTGGGATGAAATGCCCCGAATCAAGAGGTTGGTCCCACAAGGCCCCTAGCCCCTCCCAAGGTCCTGCAGCTGACTAAATAACGTTGGACCCTCGGGGCAAGCACTTCGACAATACCAATTAAATACCTTGCTTGCAGAGGAATACCAACCAAAGGCTGGCATTTCTAAACAGGTAGAAAAGGCGACGGCAAAAGCTAGAAGGATGCTTGGGTGCATTCGGAGAGGAATGGCTAGCAGAAAAAAAAGAGGTGATAATGCCTCTGCATAAGTCTTTGGTGCGACCTCATTTGGAATATAGTGTGCAATTCTGGAGACCGCACCTTCAAAAGGATGTGAACAGGATGGAGTCGGTGCAGAGGGTGGCTACTAAAATGATTAGTGGGCTTCATTATAAAGCATATGAGGACAGACTTAAGGATCTTAATATGTACACCTTAGAGGAAAAGCGGGATAGAGGTGATATGATTGAGATGTTTAAATACCTCCGGGGCATAAATGTTCAGGGAGAGAGCCTCTTTCAATTGAAAGCAAGTTCTGCTACGAGGGGACATGGGATGAGGGTGAAGGGAGATAGATTCAGGAGTGATATGCGGAAATATTTCTTTACGGAAAGAGTAGTGGATCCATGGAATAGTCTCCCAGTGGAGGTGGTAGAGATGAGGACAGTAACTGAATTCAAAAAAGCATGGGACCAACACAGAGGATCTCTAAAGGTAAAAAGTGGACTGTTGTAGTTGTTGATATGGAAGGACAGACTAGACAGGCCATGTGGTCTTTTTCTGTCATCTTGTTTCTATTTGAAAAGAATATCTGAAATGTTCCGTTCAGTGCAGTGGAGACTATATGGAGCTCTGTCCCATCTGCTGGAGACTAAGGATACTGACTTGATGGAAGGAGTGCAGACTCCTTTATAGGGTGACATCACCAAAATATGATCAGTCTCCATCTGCTGGAATAGAAACAAAACCCAGGAGTTAGCCTGGAATGGACGGGGGGGGGGTGGAGACTATGGAAAAAGCGTAGTTACTCACCTGTAACAGGTGTTCTCCAGGAGCAGCAGGAATCAGTCCTCACTTATGGGTGGAGCCCTCGCGGAGCAATTTTCCCCAGCTTTCAAAGAAAGCCTTTGGGAATTGCAGCACGCATGCGTGGTCCCCTTCCCGCCCAAGGGTGCCATCTTAGCCAGTCAGATGACATAGCTAAAAAGACAGCATAAAAATTTGCAAAAAAACTAAAGCAGACGATTGCAACTCCACGGGGAGGAGGGAGGGTTGTGAGGACTGATTCCTGCTGCTCCTGGAGAACACCTGTTACAGGTGAGTAACTACGCTTTCTCCAGGACCAAGCAGGAAGTCAGTCCTCACTTATGGGACTCCCAAGCTCAAGGCTACCGGAGCCCCTAAGCACAAAAATGAGCTCCCTCTAGCTCAGCAGCACAGAAGGAAAGAATCTTCGCTGAATTATTACCCACCGGTAGCCCACATCCGGGATGGAGGGTAGGAGTTGCTCAGACCTCAAAGAGATTACGGAGGACTGCCTGTCCGAAAGCACTGTCCCTGCGGGACTCCCTCTCGAGACAGTAATGGACCGCAAAAGTCTGGCTCGAAGACCAAGTAGCGGCCCGGCAGATGTCTGCCAGCGGAACAGAGCGGAGGTAAGCCACTGACGTAGCCTTTGCCCGAACGCAATGAGCCGTGACTCGACCTTCCAAGGAGAGTCCGGCTGCCCCATAAGCCCAAGAGATGCAGTCCGCAACCCAGATGGACAGAGTACGCTTGGAGACCGGGAGCCCCAATTTATTGGGGTCAAAAGACACAAAAAGCTGAGAAGCCTTACGGTGCTCCCGTGTACGGTCAAGGTAGAAGTTCAAAGCCCTTCTACAGTCCAGGGTATGGAGGACCGTTTCAGCTCGGCTGGAGTGTGGTCTGGGAAAGAAGGTTGGAAGTACCACCTCCTGATTGATGTGAAAGGGGGAGACCACTTTTGGAAGAAATTTTGGGTGAGTCCGTAGGACTACCCTATTTTTGTAGAACCGAGTGTAAGGGGGATCAGACACGAGGGCCTGCAATTCACTTACGCGTCTAGCGGAAATGAGGGCTATCAAGAACAGTGTTTTCCAAGAAAGAAAACGAAGAGAACAGGTAGCCATAGGTTCAAAAGGCGGACAGGTGATCCGCTGTAAAACCACATTCAGGTCCCAGTCAGTCGCTGGCGGGCGCAGAGGTGGTTTAAGTAGTAGGAGACCTCGGAGAAACCTCGCTACGAGAGGGTCGTTGGAGAGAGGTCTGCCGTCCACCGGCACATGATGTGCTGAAAGAGCACTGAGGTGAACTTTGACGGAGTTGGACTTAAGTCCCAGATTAGAGAGGTAAAGCAAGTACTGCAAGACCACCGACACCGGGCAGGAGAAGGGATCCTGAGACTGTCGGGTACACCAAACGGAAAAACGACGCCATTTAAGGGCGTAGCATTTTCGGGTAGAAGGTCGTCGCGAAGCTAGGACGACCTCCTCCACCTCTGCCGGCAGGAGAAGGGGAGCAAGGACTACCCTCTCAGTAGCCAGGCCATTAGGTTGAGAGACCTGAGGTTGGGGTGTAGCAGAGACCCCTGATCCTGAGTGAGGAGATCCGGTTGAAACCCTAGGGGGAGTGGATCCTCCACCGCTAATTGCAGCAGGAGCGGAAACCATGGCTGTCTGGGCCAGCGAGGGGCCACCAGGATCATGAAGGTTTTGTCTCAGAGAACCTTGAAAAGAGTCCGAGAGACTAGCGGGATGGGAGGGAAAGTGTACAGAAGGCTCCCCGACCATGAGAGTAGAAACGCGTCCGCCGCAACCCGAAGGGGGTGTGGCTGACGAGAGCAGAAGCGAGGAAGTTGCCGGTTGTGAGGACTGGCAAAGAGATCCACCGTGGGGAGGCCCCACTTTAGAAAGAGCTTCTGAACTATCAAGGGATCCAGACGCCACTCGTGCGGCTGAACGATCCTGCTGAGTTTGTCCGCCAGGCAATTCTCTTGGCCTGGGAGATAAACTGCCTTGAGGAGAACGCCGTGACTGACGGCCCAAGAGCAGAGCTTCTGTGCCTCCCGGCAGAGGAGGAAGGAGCCCGTGCCCCCCTGCTTGTTCACGTAGAACATGGCAACTTGATTGTCCGTCTGGACAAGGACGGACTGGTGAGAAGTCAGGTGGGAGAAGGCCCTGAGAGCCAGGCGGATCGCCCTGAGCTCCAGGAAGTTGATCTGCTGAGCAGACTCCCACGTGGTCCAGAGGCCCCGAGTACGAGCCCCTTGGCAATGCGCTCCCCAGCCCAGGAGGGATGCATCTGTAGTCAGCACCCGGGTCGGCTGAGGTGACTGGAAAGGCATGCCGAATATCAGGTTCGGCCGCTGAAGCCACCACCGGAGAGACGAGATCAGCGGCTCGGAGACGCGCACTAGGTCTGCTAGGCCGCCTGTGGCTTGTCGCCACTGCTGGCGGAGACACCATTGAGCAGGCCGCATGTTCAGGCGGGCATTGGGGGTCACATGGACGGTGGAAGCCATATGGCCGAGTAGTCTCAGGAAGCGCCTGGCGGAGACCAGGGGCTGGCTGCGAAAACGGTCGGCTAGGTCCATGAGCCGTTGAGCCCTGTCGAGCGGTAGGTACGCTCGTGCCTGAGGAGTGTGCAGCCTTGCGCCGATGAACTCGAGATCCTGTGAGGGGAGCAAAGTGGACTCTGCGAAGTTTATAACAAAGCCCAAGTACTGCAGAAGAGTCACCGTGCGGCGCGTGGCGTTGGTGACCTCCAGAGCGGACGCTGCTCTGATGAGCCAGTCGTCGAGGTACGGAAAGACAGAGGCCGTGAAGCCTGAGATGGGCCGCCACCACCGCGAGACATTTTGTGAAGACTCGCGGTGCGGAGGACAGGCCAAAGGGCAGTACTCTGTACTGGTAATGATTTCCTGCCACCACAAACCGTAGGTATTGGCTCACCTTCCGTCGATGGTCCCCGGAGGGAGAACCCCTGTCGGAGGAACTCCGGCGACGGTCCGAGCTGGAACCCCTGGACGCGGAGGCCTCCGACGAGGTCCGGGTACGGCTGGGGTCAGCGAAGATTCTATCCCGCTGATGCCGCCGACTCCTCAACGCTTTGGAGGAAAGTTTGCCACAAGGCCCACAGATCATTTCTTCATGATCCGGGCCCAGGCAGCGGAGGCAATTGTCGTGTGTGTCAGTTAGTGACATATTTCGGTCACACTGACCACACCGCTTGAAACCACTGGCAGCCATCGGGGGAAAAAGGGCCCCGGCGAGGTCAAAGGACCGGGCTGCCAGGGAAAAAACCGAAACGAAAACTGACCAAGTCAGAAAAACCGAAAAAGAAGGAGAGGACTCGGGACCGGCGTCGCGAGTCCGGGCGGGAAAAAGACCGGCGTCGAACCGAAAGAAAAAGAATAATTATGAAGGAAAATCAACTTTTTCGCGGGGACACGACGGGTACGTCTGTAGGGCTCCGCGGAAAAAAGAAGACTGGCTAAGATGGCACCCTTGGGCGGGAAAGGGACCGCGCATGCGCGCTGCAATTCCCAAAGGCTTTCTTTGAAAGCTGGGGAAAATTGCTCCGCGAGGGCTCCGTCGGCGCCGACGTCACCCATAAGTGAGGACTGACTTCCTGCTTGGTCCTGGAGAAAAGTACTTTTCTACCTTTTGTTTGGGCATTTTATTTTTCAGTCACAAATTGCTCCAGTCACTTTCTTCTGGTTTTTATGTGTCTTCTGCTAACTCTCCATTGTCTGCTGTCCATTTGTCCTTTCCTAGATTTTACATTCTCTTTCTACATCTGCTCTTTCCCCTTTTGCTCTTTCCTCCATTTCTTTCTTTATTCCTTTTTCATTCACAAATTTCAACCCTCATTCCTCTATCCCCATTTACTCAAATACCTGATTGCATTCTTCCCTACCACAAAATATCTTTTCCCCTCTCCATCCTCACTCCCCCAGCTTCATTTTTTCTCTTGCCAACCCCATCCCCTTCTAGTCCTCCCCCATGAGCTCCCTTCTAGTTCCAATCCCTCTCAGCATTCACTCCCTTCCATTCTTCCATCCCACCCCCCACCCCCATCAGCCCATTTGCAGTCCTAGTCTCCTGTGATCTGGTGCTCAAGGGAGAGGACAGCTCTATGATAGGCGAGGGCAATACAATCTGCCACACAAGTGGCAGTTTGTTTAGTCACGGGGAGCCCCAGTCTGCTGGGGGTCTGCTGAGGAGCTTTTTGATGGGCCTGAGTCTGCTGCAAATAGGACAGGACCTGCTTGCAATCTAGTGTATGAAGTATTAGCTCCTCTGCTAGCATGAGGCCGCGTAAAGAAGGTGGGAAGGACCACCTCTTGGTTGATGTGGAAAGGAAATACCACCTTCGGGAGGAATTTGGAGTGTGTGCAGATCACCACCCTGTTCTTATAGAACCTCGTAAATGGTGGGTCTGCTACCAGGGCATGGAATTCGCTCACCCTATGAGCGGAGGTGAGGGCCACCAGGAAGGCCACTTTCTAAGACAGGTACCTTAAGTGGCAAGTGGCACAAATGGCTTAGTGAGTTAGGAGAGCACCACATTGAGGTCCCAACTCCACCGCCGGAGAGCTTGGGAGGAGGGGGGGGGCTTGGCTTAGCTAACAGGAGGCCCCGGAGGAACCTGGAGACCAGAGGCTGGCTTGAGAGGAGTTTTCCCTTGATAGCAGTATGGCACTCAGAAGCAACCTCACAGAGTTGGATTTCAGCCTGGCATATGACAGGTGCGGTAAGTACTGAAGGACCAGTTGTACATGGGCAGGAGAAAGGTTCTCCTCCTCCACATACCAGGCAGAGATCCTTCTCTACTTAAAGATGTAAAGCCCATCTGGTGGAGGGTTTTCAGGAGGCTAATAGGATCTCCACAACTTCCCCTGGAAGACTGAGAAGAGGCCAATGCTACCCTTTAAGCAGCCACACTGTTAGTAACCCTGGATTGGAGTGCAGAAGGGAGCCCTCCTCCTGGGACAGGATGTTCAGACCCAGCCCAGTGAGATGGAGTACCACCGACAGGGAAAGCAACAGAGGGGACCAAGGTTGCCTGGGCCACCTGGGGGCAATCAGTATAACTGATGCCCTCTCACTCTGGACCTTGAAGGGGGTCTTGGCGATGGGGGGGGGGGGGGGGGCGGACGACGACAGGGTCTGTGGAAATGTGTATAGGCTCTCTGACCATGAGATCAGGAAGGCGTCTGCCATCACTCTCCCCGGGGAGGCATATAGGTCCATCACAGGCCTGCCCCAGCAATGGAAGAGTTGCATCGTTACCCTGGGGTTTAAGCACCACTCGTGTGGGCGAAGGACTGCTCAGCCTGTCCGCTAGGCAGTTGTCTTGGCCCGGGAGGTACACCGCTCGTAGAAGCATGCCACTGCATGCTGCGAAGAAGGCGGCCACCGCCTCCTGGCAGAGGGAGTGCAAGCCCATGCCCACTTGTTGACATAGAACATGGCAACCTAGTTGTCCGTCTGGATCAGCACAGGTTGCTGTTGTAGGCAGTGGCAGAATGCTCATAGGGTCAAAAATATTGTCCTGAGCTCCAGGCAGTAATGGGCCGCAAAAGTCTGGCTTGAAGACCAAGTTGCAGCCTTGCAGATGTCAACCAAGAGCATAGAGCGGAGATGAGCCACTGAGGCAGCCATTGTCCTGACACGATGGGCCGTATCCCTACCCTGCAAAGGAAGGTCAGCCACCTTATAAGCCCAGGTGATACAGTCAGCCACCCAGATGGACAAGGTACGCTTGAACACAGCCAATCCCAACTTATTGGGGTCAAAGGCTACGAAGAGCTGAGTAGCCCTTCGATGCCCTAGCGTACGGTCAAGGTAGAAGGATAAGGCCCTCCTACAGTCCAGGGTATGCAGAACTGCTTCAGCCTGGCTTGCATGAGGCCTAGGGAAGAATGTTGGAAGGACCACCTCCTGATTGAGGTGGAAAGAGGAGACAACTTTTGGCCGGAACTTTGGGTGAGTCCTGAGGACTACTCTGTTCCTATAAATCCTGGTGTAAGGCCTGTCACAGACCAGGGCCTGAAGCTCACTCACTCGCCTAGCCGAAGTAAGGGCTATGAGGAACAGTGTCTTCCAGGAGAGGACGTGTAGTGGACAAGTAGCCATCGGCTCAAAAGGTGGGCGAGTCAGTTGCTGCAAGACCACATTCAGCTCCCACTCAGGGGCAGGAGGACGGATGGGAGGCTTGAGCAAAAGCAAGCCCCTGAGAAAGCGGGACACCAAGGGGTGACCAGATAAAGATTGCCCCTCTACCAAAGAGTGGTGAGCTGCTAGAGCTGAGAGGTGGACCTGAACAGAATTGGACTTAAGGCCCTGATTGGATAGGTGCAGTAAGTACTGAAGAACTACTGGCACAGTACAGGAGAAAGGATCCTCTGTACGTAGGTGACACCACACAGAAAACCTCTTCCATTTGAGAGCACAGGTTTTACTAGTGGACTGTTTTTCCTAGAGGGTAGGACAACCTCCTCCACTTCGTGAGGTAGACCCCAGGGAGCCAAAACCACCCTAGCAGCCTCCAGGCCATCAAATTGAGAGCTTTGAGATTGGGGTGCAGAAGGGAACCCTGGTCCTGCGTGAGAAGGTCGGGTTGCAACCCCAGAGGCAGTGGAGGATCCACCGCCAGTTGAAGCAGAAGAGGAAACCAAGGCTGTCTCGGCCACCTGGGAGCTACCAGCAGGACCAAGGTCTTGTCCTGGAGAATCTTGAATAGGGTTCGGGCCACCAAGGGCGTGGGAGGAAACGCATAGAGGAGGCCCTGAGACCAAGATATCAGAAAAGCATCCGCTGCTATCCGCAGAGGATGTGGTTGTCTGGAGCAGAACCATGGCAGTTGCTTGTTGAGGGGGCTGGCAAAGAGATCCATCAAGGGGAGACCCCATTTCAGATCGATCTTCTGAACTACTGAAGGATGCAGCTGCCACTCGTGGGGCTGCAGTATCCTGCTCAATCTGTCTGCCAGGTAGTTGTCCTGGCCAGGAAAGTATACAGCCCTGAGGAGCATGTTGTGCTTGAGGGCAAAAGAACAAAGGTCCTGAGCTTCCCGACAAAGGATCCTGGACCCAGTTTCGCCCTGTTTGTCCACATAAAACATGGCAACCTGGTTGTCTGTCTGAATCAGGACAGACTGTCGAGCCAGGGTAGGAGTGAAAGCTCTGAGTGCTAATCAAATAGCTCTGAGTTCTAGGAGATTGATCTGCTGTGCAGCCTCCCAGGGAGACCAGAGACCATGGGTGCACATGCCCAGACAATGCGCTCCCCAGCGTTGAAGGGAGGCATCTGTCGTTAGAATCACTGTGTAACCTGGGATCTGAAAGGGCACCCCTTTGAGCAGATTGGGTGGGTGTAGCCACCAGTTGAGGGAGTGCAGAAATGGTCTGGACACCCTTATCCTGTCTCTGAGGCTGCCTGTGGCCTGTGACCACTGAGTCCGAAGGCACCACTGAGCAGGCCTCATATGGAGCCTGGCATTGGGGGTCACATGTACTGTGGAAGCCATGTGGCCTAGAAGGCGCAGGCAGAGTCTGGCGGAGACAAGGGACCTGCTGAGAAAATGACTTGCCAAGTCCATCAACCTGTGGGCTCTGTTTTCCGGTAAGAATGCTTTTGCCAGGAGAGAGTCCAACCTTGCCCCTATGAACTCTAAGTTTTGGGAGGGGAGCAAAGCGGACTTTGCGAAGTTTATGACAAACCCCAGGCTTTGGAGAAGAGCAATTGTCCTGAGGGTGGCTTGATTGGCTTCCTGACTTGTCTGACCCCTGATGAGCCAGTCGTCCAGATAGGGGAAGACAAAGATGCCCTGATTCCTCAGGTAGGCCGCCACCACTGCTAAGCACTTTGTAAAGACCCTGGGGGCGGAGGTGAGACCGAAAGGCAGTACTCTGTACTGATAATGGTTTCCTCCCACAATGAACCTGAGGTACTTTCTGTGGTCTGGATGAATGAGGATGTGAGTGTACGCATCCTTTAGATCTAAGGAGCATAGCCAATCTCCCTGCTGGAGGTAGGGCAGAAGGGTTCCAAGAGTAAGCATCTTGAACTTTTCCTTCACTAGGAACTTGTTGAGGTTCCTGAGGTCCAGAATGGGTCGAAGGCCACCGGTTCTTTTTGGCACCAGGAAATACCTGGAGTAGAATCCGTGACCCTGCAAGTGAGGAGGCACAGGCTCCGCCGCCCCATCCATCAACAGACCCTGAAGCTCCTGGCGGAGGAGATCTGTGTGCAGAGGAGGCCTTGGAGGCTCCCCTGGAAAATAAGGGGGTGGCAGTTGGTGGAAATGGAGGGCATATCCCCTCTGGATGATGTCCAGCACCCAACTGTCCCCGGTAATACGGGGCCACTGGTGGGCAAAGAGGGCGAGACGACCTCCTGTGCAGGGCTGGGAGAGCAGTGGAGGAGAGGCTATGTTCAAGGAGTCAAAAGCCCCCACCCTGCTGAGTGGTAGCAGGGGCCTGAGGCTTGGGGGTCCTCTGTCTACGGGGCCCATTACCCTGGCCCTTGGCTTGCTGACCCTGGGGGGCAGCTTGGGCAGCTTGATACTGTGGGTACTGTTTGTAGGCAGTGCCCTTCCTCAGGTAAAAGGGCTTTTTAACCGAGCCCTTCTTTTTATGAGAAGGGGCAGATGTCTTCCTCGACAGCCTTGTCTGGGTGAGGTGCTCGGTCTCGAGCTGAGCGGCCTTCTCGGTCATGGGCTTGCCAAACAGGTTTTCACCTCTGCAAGGGACATCGACCAACTTGTCCTGAACCCATGGCTCGAGGTCCGATGACTGCAGCCATGCCTGGCGTCGAGCCGCGATGCCGGCTGCCGCTACTCGGGCCGAAGCCTCAAAGCCATTGTAGGTGGCATGGGACATGAACTTCGAGCAGTCCCGAATCCCCGAGGACAAGGATTTAAATCTCTGCAAGGGTTCCCCGGAGAGACCAGCAGAGAATCCGGCCAACTCCTTGGCCAGATCCCGCAAGTACATGCCCATGTACAGCAGGTAAGACTGGACACGGCAAGCAAGCATCGAGCCCTGAAAACACTTTCTACCAACGTCATCTAGGTTTCGGGCCTCCCTGCCAGGAGGCACCGCGGAGTGCATCTTATGACTCTTCAGACGATGCATGGTTGTAGTAGCTGTGCTTTCTGAAAACCAGGGCTCTTACGGAGTCGATAGATCGAATCGACCCGCTTGCTAAGAACCGGCGCCGAGGCTGGTGCCTCCCACATACGGAAGAGGAGCCGTTCCAGCATCGGAGGAACCAGGACAGTAAAGACCTCCTTCAGAGGAGAGTCATACTGCAGGGCCTCGAGCTTTTCAGCTCGAGGCTCCTCCTCAGGATCCGCCGGAATAGCCAAGGCAGTGGCCATATCCCGGACGAACTCTGAGAACCGGATGTCCTCCGGGGGGGGGGGGGGGGGGGCCCGACACCAGGGCTCAGACTGCGGTGAGTCCGAAGAGACGCACCGAGTCTTAAAGGTGTCAGGAGACTCCTCGTCCTCCGTCTCCCACGCCGAATCATCCGAGGAAGAGTCGGGGTCCGACCCCGCGGGGCCCTGGAGCACCGGCGTTGACGCCCTCGATCCCGAACGGGAGGTCGAGGGGGACCGCGACCGAGGGGACATGGGATTCTGCTACGAGAGTACATGGGATGAGGGTGAAGGGAGATAGATTCAGGAGTGATATGCGGAAATATTTCTTTACAGAAAGAGTAGTGGATCCATGGAATAGTCTCCCAGTGGAGGTGGTAGAGATGAGGACAGTAACTGAATTCAAAAAAGCATGGGACCAACACAGAGGATCTCTAAAGGTAAAAAGTGGACTGTTGTAGTTGTTGTTATGGAAGGACAGACTAGATAGGCCATGTGGTCTTTTTCTGTCATCATGTTTCTATGACTCCGAGCCACAATGGACTCGAGTATCGGCTCGGTCTCCGGGGTCGATTTGGACGTCGATGTCCCGGTGGTCGGGGCAGATGCACCAGACAGGCTGGCCATCAGTGCCCGCTGCTGCTCCATGAAGGCAGACATTCTGATCTCCAAGGCTGTCATCCTGAGACTCAGCTCGGGAGACGCAGCAGCCACTGACTCGGGCCCCAGCTCCCTGGGAGGAGAGTCCACGAGGACTACAGGGCTTACGTGTCCAGCAGACTCCAGCTCCACACAAGGAACTTTGGCAGGCTTCTCTGGTTCCACAGTCCCGGGGCGATGGTCGGGGGTCTTAGACCTGGCCCTCAAGGAGCCAGGGACCTCCGACCCCCTCGCGAGCCGTTTCTTCCTCTTGCGTTCTCGGTCGGGGGACCCCCTGTCCGAGGAGCTTCGATGGCGCTCAGGATCGGAATCCCGAGATGTCAAGGCCTTAAACAAGGTCCGGGCCCAGCCAGAGGCCGAGTCCGAGAAAAGCCTTTCCTTTTGCTGCTGGCGACTTCGAAGTGCCTTGGAAGACATCTTCCCACAGGCCCCGCACAACTTAGGATCGTGGTCGGGACCGAGGCACCGAAGGCAGCAGTCGTGTGTGTCGGTGAGAGACATCAGTTTCTTACACCGATCACACTTCTTAAAACCACTGGAAGCCATCGGGGAAAAAAGAGAGAGTCCCCGCAAGGTCAAAAGACCGGCCTTCCAGGGAAAAAGGGGCGCGAAAGCCAACCACGAAGGGCAAAAGCCGAAAAAGAAGAATCGGGCTCGATACCGGTGTACCGAACCCGGCGGGAGGGGAACCGGCGTCGAACCGTAAGAAAATAGCAGAAAAAAATTGCTGAAAAATCAAATTTTAACCGGGAATACTGGACACTTCCGGTGGGCTTCATGGAAAAAAAAAGAGACTGAGGTAAGATGGCAGCTTTAGGCAGGAAGGGAACCGCGCATGTGTGCCTGCATTCCCAAAGGCTTTCATAGAAAGCTGGGGAAATGCTCCGCTGGGGCTTCATCGGTGCCGATGACACCCATATGTGAGGACTGACTTCCTGCTTGGTCCTGGAGAATAGAAATTCAGCCGAGAACGCAACACCCCCAGTAGCCTGACACCAAAGGGTCGGAGGGTAGGAGTTGCCTAAACCTCAACTAGGTTATGGAGTACTGCCTAGCCAAAAACACTGTCCCGTCGGGACTCCCTATCCAAGCAGTAATGGGCTGCAAAAGTCTGGCCCGAAGACCAGATGGCGGCCCAGCAGATGTCTGCCAGCAGACAGAGCGGTAGTGAGCCACTGATGCAGCCTTAGCCCTGACCCGGTGGGCCGTGACTCCACCCTGCAACGGGAGGTCGGCCACCCTGTACGCCCAGGTATGCAGTCTGCCGCCCAGGCAGACAATGTGCGCTTGGAGACAGGTAGACCCAGCTTACTGTAGTCATAAGAGTCAAAGAGCCGAGTAGACCTTCAATGTCCCCGCGTACACTCCAGGTAGAAGGCCAACGTCCTTCTACTATCCAGGGTATGCAGGACCGCCTCTGTCCGGCTCGCATGTGGCCTAGGAAAGAAAGTTGGAAGAACCACCTCTTGATTGAGGTGGAACGAAGAGACCACTTTTGGAAGGAACTTGGGGTGGTTGCGAAGGACCACCCTGTTCCTATAAAACTGTGTATACGGTCTACCAGAAATGAAAGCTTGCAGCTCACTCACACGGTCTGGCAGATTCGAGTGCCACCAGGAAGAGCACCTTCCAGGACAGGAAGCACAGATGGCAAGTGGACATCGGCTCAAAAGGTGGGTGAGTAAGCTGCTTCAAAGACCACATTCAACTCCCACTCAGTTGCCAGAGGATGAACCGGGGGGTTTTGTAGAAATAGACCTCTGAGGAATCTGGACACCAAGGAGTGAGCCAAAAGAGGTTGATCTTCCACTGGAGAGTGGTGTGCCGACAAAGCACTCAGGTGGACCCTGACAGTTAGACTTGAGACCTAATTCTGAGAGATGAAGCAAGTGCTGCAACACCACTGGTACATGGCAAGAGAAAGGGTTTTCGTTGTGCTGGGTACACCACAACTCAAACCTACGCCACTTGAAGGCATAAGATTTCCTTGAGGCCAGTAACACTTCTCTCCTCCTACCTAGAAATGTAGAAGTCAGCACTACCCTTTCAGCCACCATGCCATCAGGTTGAGGGACCTGAGGTTGGGGTGCAAGAGAGCCCTGCTCATGAGACAGGAGGTCGGGCTGTCCCCCCAGAGAGAATGGGGCTTACATTGCCAGCTGAAGCAGAAGCGGAAACCAAGGCCTTGTCCCAAAGGATTTTGAACAGAGTTTGGGCCACCAGAAACGTGGGAAGAAATGCATACAGGAAGCCCACTGACCAGGAGATCAGAAAAGCATTTGCAGCCACCCTCAGAGGATGTGGCTGTATGGAGCAAAACTTGGGCAACTGGTGATTCTGCGGACTGGCAAAGAGATCTATGGATGGATGTCCCCAGCAGTGGAAAACCTGCTGGGCCACTTTTGGATTCAGTTGCCATTCGTGAGGTTGGAGAATCCTGCTTAGCTTATCTGCTAGGAAGTTCTCCTGATAAGGCAGGTAAACTGCTTTGAGAGACATACCCTGCCTGATTGCAAAGGAGCAGAGGTCCAGTGTCTCCTGACATAGGATGCGAGACCCTGTGCCTCCCTGCTTGTTCACGTAGAACATTGCTACCTAGTTGTCTTGTCTGCACCAAGAGACTAATGTGAAAGAACATGACCAAAGGTTTGAAGAGCGAGGCAAATCGCCCGCAGCTCTAAGAGGTTGGTTTGGTGTGTAGTCTGAGGAGACCACAGCCCCTGAGTGCATGATCCCTGGCAATGGGCTCCCCAGCCCAGCAAGGAGGCATCTGTCATTAGCGCACTTGTGTGCAAGAGAGTCTGAAAAGGCACTAACTCAAGCAGGTTGGCTGGCTGAAACCACCACTGCAATGACTTCACCAGTCGTTTGGACACTTATCCTGTCTTGGAGGCTGTCGGTGGCTTCTGTCCATTGATCTCTGAGGCACCACGGAGCTGTTCTCATGTGGAGATAGGAACTTGGCTCACATGTACTGTGGATGCCATGTGGCCCAGGAGGCGTAGGAAGTGTCTCGATGAGACCTGAGACTTGTGTCTGACCTGGTGTACCAGCACCAGCAGCCTCTGTGCCCTGTCTTCCGGCAGGTAAGCCCTCGCCTTAAGGGTGTCTAGTCTTGCTCCTATGAACTCTAAGTTTTGAGTGGGGAGCAAAGTGGACTTTGCATGGTTTATGACAAAACCTAGATGTTGTAGCATGTTGGTGGTGCGAGAAGTGGCCTGTTGGACCTCCTGAGGCAACTGGTCCCTGATGAGTCAGTCGTCCAGGTAAGGGAAGACAAAAATCCCTTGGTTTCTGAGGAAAGCCGTCACCACGGCCAGGCATTTGGTAAACACTCTGGGAGCAGAGGCTAGGCCAAAGGGGAGTACTCTGTACTGAAAATGGTTTCCTCCCACTACAAATCTCAGATATTGTCTGTGGTCTGGATGTATGAGGATGTGCGTATAGGCATCCTTCAGGTCTAAGGAGCATAGCCAATCTCCCTGGTGGAGGTAAGGCAGCAATATTCCAAGGGAAAGAATCTTGAACTTTTCCCTCACCAGGAACTTAAGTTTCGCAGGTCAAGGATAGGCCTTAGGCCTCCAGTTCTCTTTGGTATCAGAAAATACCTGGAGTAGAAGCCCTTCCCCTGCAGGTGGTGGGGCACCGGTTCCACTGCCTGATCCTCTAGAAGACCTGCTAACTACTGCAAGAGGAGGTACCTGTGAAGAGGGTGTCTGAGAGGCTCTCCTGGAAAGGAGGGAGGTACCTAGCTGAAGTGAAGCAAATAGCCCCTTTGGACTATTTGCAGGACCCAGGTATCCGTGGTGATAGCTGGCCACCTGTGGGTGTACAGGGTCAGCGTTCCTCCTGTGCAAGGCCTCACCACTGGTGGGAGAGACTATGCTTTGGGAGTCAAAAAAACCCTCCCGGCTGGGTCAGAGCCAGGGCCTGGGGGTCTTCTGCTGATGCAGGCCATGCCCCTGTCCCTTGGCCTGCTGACCCTGTTGGGGAACTGGGGCAGCCTGGTAAGTGGGGTAGTTGCAGTAAGCAGCACCCTTCCTCGGGAAAAAGGACTTTTTACCCAAGCCCTTCTTAGAAGGGGCAGAAGTCTTCTTGGAGAGTCTTGTCAGGCTCAAGTACTCGGACTCGATCTCAGCAGCCTTCTCAGTCATGGGTTTGCCAGAAGCTGTCACCTCGGCAAGGGACATCGACCAACTTGTCCTTAACCCATGGCTCCAGATCCGACTACATTAGCCAGGCCTGGCGGTGTGCACCGATGCCAGCCACGGCTATTCGGGCTGAAGCCTCGAAGCCATCATAGGCTGCTCGAGAAACTTCGAGCACTCCCGAATTGCAGTGGACAAGGTCTTGAAGCGCTGCAAAGGTTCCTCGGATAGGCCAGCTGAGAACCCAGCAATCTCCTTTGCCAGGTCCCTCAAGTACATGCCCATGTACAGCTGGTAAGTCTGGACCTGGCATGACAGCATCGAGCCCTAGAAGCACTTTCTTCAGAGGACGTCCAGGTTCCAGGCCTCCCGGCCAGGAGGCACTGAGGAGTGCATTTTTTGGCTCTTGAGCTTGTGCATGGCCGATTACACAACCATGGAGTTGTGCATCAGCTGTGCTTTTTGGAACCCCGGGCTCTTGCGGACGCGATAGATGGAACTGACCCGCTTGCTGAGAACTGGCATCGAGGTCGGTGACTCCCACATGCAGAGCATCAGCCGTTGCAGCAATGGAGAAACCGTTACAGTAAGGTCTTCCCAAGGGGGAAGACATACTGGAGGGCTTCGAGCTCCTCGGCTTGAGGCTCCTCCTCGGTGTCTACCGGGAATGCCAAAATCTAGGCCATGTCCCTGACAAAGTCTGAGAACCGGGTATCCTCCGGAGGGAACCTTGAGTCTGATGGGACATACCGGGTCCCAATGAGTGTCCAGGGACTCATCTTCCGTCTCCCATGCCAACTCCTCCGAGGAATCGAGCGGTTCCAGCCATGAGGGCTTCGGTCCCGACCACCCTGACACCGAGGGCACTGGCGTCGACAACCTCAGTCCCGAATGGGAGGTCGAGGGAGACCTCGGCCGATGATCGACTCGAGTCCCAAGGATTGGCTCAGTCTCTGGGGTCAACTTGGACGTCGAGGTCCCAGTGGCTGGGGCGGATGGACCGGAGAGACTGGCCATCAGCGCCTGCTGCTGCTCCATGAAGGCAGACATGCTGCACTCCAGGGCCGCCATCCTGAGACCGAGCTCAGAAGGTTCTGTAGTCTCAGACTCCGATGCCGGCTCTCCCGGAAGAAAGTCTACGAGGACAAAGCATAGTTACTCACCTGTAACAGGTGATCTCCGGGAACAGCAGGAATTTAGTCCTCACATATGGGTATCGTCGGTACCGACGGAGCCTGCGCGGGAACGCTCCCCAGCGCCCAAATTAGAAAGCTTTTGGGAGCATCCCACAGCGCCTGCGTGCTGCCTTCCCACGTTTCCCAACTGCCTCTCTCCAGTTGAGTTTTAAAGCTGAGACAAAGAGAGAGAGAGGGAAAGGAAAGAGAGAGGGAAAGGAAAGAGATAGCGAAATACAACTCCTAGGGGAGGTGGATGGGTTGTGAGGACTAAATTCCTGCTGTTCCCGGAGATCACCTGTTACAGGTGAGTAACTATGCTATCTCCAGGAACAAGCAGGAATGTAGTCATCACATATGGGGACTCCCTAGCTTTAGGTGCCAGGAAGAAACCCCAAACGTTGTGTGTCCCTGAACAGGGCTCCACTTCCCCCATGTATCTCTGGCATCCTACCAGGGATGGTGGGTAGGAGTTGATTAGGTATGGAACAGGTGTTGGAGAACAGCCTGACCAAACTAGGCATCCCGGCGGGAGTCCTTGTCCAAGCAGTAATGGGTTGTGAAGGTATGAACTGAGGCCCAAGTGGCTGCTCGACAGATGTCTTCGATAGACACAGAGTGCAGATGAGCCATTGAGGCTGCCATGGCCCTCACACTGAGCTGTGACATGGCCCTCCAGAGAAAGGTTCTCTCTGATAGGCGAAGGTAATACACTGAGCAATCCAGTTAGACAGTGTTCTCTTGGAGACTGGAAGTCCCAAATGAGAAGGATCAAAAGCAACAAAGAGTTGAGAGGACTTTCTATGTTGCTGTGTTCTTTGCAAGTAAAAGGCTAAAGCTCTTTTACAGTCCAAGGTATGAAGATTCCTCTCTGCATTTGATGCATGAGGCCTTGGAAAAAACACAGGTAGGCAGACCACTTGGTTGAGATGAAAAGGCGAGACCACCTTTGGCATAAAGTGTGGATGAGTCTTAAGGACTAACTTGTCATGATGGAACCTTGTATAAGGTGGATCAGCTACTAGCGCTTCGAACTCACTAATGCGGCGTGCTGATGTGATTGCAATTAGAAAGATAACCTTCCAAGAAAGGAATTTCAAGGAGGTAGTAGCTAAAGGTTCAAAGGGTGGCTTCATGAGCTGCCCAAGAACCAGGTTTAAGTCCCATGCCACTGGTGGTGGCCTAATGGGAGGCGTAGTTAAAAGGCGGCTTCTCATAAATCTTGCTATAAGAGGATGAGAGGAAATAGGCTGTCCATTTAGAGGCTTAAAGGAAGCTGCAATAGCACTCAAATGGACTCTTACTGAATTAGTGTTAAGAACTGCATTGGATAAATGAAGGAGATACTCCAGCAATGATTCCAGAGGTATCGCAAGGGGGTTAAGACCCTTTTGTGAACACCATATGGCAAACCTTTCCCACTTGAAAGCATAAGAGCGTCTTGTGGAAGGTTTCATAAGAACATAAGATATGCCATACTGGGTCAGACCAAGGTCCGTCAAGCCCAGTATTCTGTTTCCAACAGTGGCCAATCTAGGTCATACGTACCTAGCAGTTTCCCCAAGGGACACAGGTTCCACAATGCTTGTATTGGTTCAAGCATTGATATCCTGGGTCCCTTCTTAATAATGGTTTATGGACCTTTCCTCCAGGAACTTGTCCAAACCTTTTTTAAACCCAGCTACACTAACAGCCTTTACTACATCCTCCGGTAACAAATTCCAGAGTTTGATTACACGTTGAGTGAAAAAATATTTTCTTTTATTAGTCTTAAATAGTTTACCCTGTAGCTTCATTGCATGTCCCCTAGTCTTTCTATATTCTGATAAGGTAAACAATCGATCTACGTTTACCCGTTCCACTCCGTTCATTAATTTATAGACCTCTATCATATCTCACCTCAGCTGTCTCTTTTCCAGGTTAAAGAGCCCCAACCTTTTTAGCCTTTCTTCATAGGAGTATCCTTCCATCCCCTTTACCATTTTGGTGGCTCTTCTCTGAACCTTTTCTAAAATTGCTATATCCTTTTTAAGATATGGCGACCAGAATTGCACACAATATTCAAGGTGCGGTCTCACCATGGAACGATATAGAGGCATTATAATATCTTGTTTTATTTTCCATTCCTTTCCTTATCATACCTAGCATTCTATTTGCTCTCTTGGCCGCCGCTGCACACTGGGCCGAGGGTTTTAACATGGTATCCACAAGGACGCCTAAATCTTTTTCCTGGGTGGTGGTTCCTAATGTGGAACCTTGCATCGTGTAACCATAGTTTGGGTTGTTCTTCCCTAGGTGCATAACCTTGCACTTCTCCACATTAAATTTCATCTGCCATTTTGATGCCCAGTCTTCCAATTTATCGAGATCCTCTTGCAATTTTCCACAATCCTCCTGGGTTTTAACAACTTTAAATAGTTTTGTGTCATCAGCAAATTTGATAACCTCACTCGTTATTCCACTTTCCAGGTCATTTATGAATATGTCAAAAAGCAGCGGACCCAGCACAGATCCCTGGGGTACACCACTATTCACCTTTCTCCATTGGGAAAATTGGCCATTTAGCCCTACCCTCTGCTTTCTATCTTTAACCAGTTCCTGATCCACAGTAGTACACTGCCTCCTATCCCATGACTCTTTAGTTTTGCCAAAAGTCTCTCATGAGGGACCTTGTCAAAGGCTTTCTGAAAGTCCAGATACACAATATCAACCGACTCACCTTTGTCCACCTGTTTATTCACTCCTTCAAACATAACAGATTAGTAAGACAAGATCTTCCTTGTCTAAAGCCATGTTGGCTGTCTCCCATTAGGTCATGACTATCTATATGCTGAGTAATTTTATTCTTTATGATGGTTTCTACCATTTTTCCCGGTACTGATGTCAGGCTCACCGGTCTGTAGTTTCCCGGATCACCCCTCGAACCCTTTTTAAAAATTGGTGTTACATTGGCGATCCTCCAATCCTCAGATATTTAGATATTAGATATTCCTGGAAGCAAGAAGAATATCTTTTAATTGCTGAGGGATATTAAGATCATGGAGATCTAGGCCTTAAGCAACCAAGCCCCGAGATGCCGAGACTGGGATGCCATAACATTCCGTCCTCCTCAGATAGGAGATCTGCAGCAGACCCTAACTCCAGGGAGGGAGCTTGAGAGAGATGTAGAAGCAGAGGGTACCACACTTGCCGTGGCCAATGTGGAGCTATGAGAATCATATGGCCTCTGTCTCTCTGAAGCTTGAACAGGGTTTTGGGAATTAGGGGAATGGGTGGAAAGGCATACAGGAAGTCTTGACCCCAGCAAAGGAGGAAATCATCCCTGGCCTGAGCCCCTGAGCCGGAATTCTGGAACAGAACCGGGGAGGTTTTGGCATTCCACGGACTTGCAAAGAGCTCTATGTCTGGGGTTCCCCAAAGTTGAAATATCCTGGTCGTGTGAAAGCAGAACTCGACTGAGTCTGTCTGCCCAAGAGTTTTGAATGCCTGGAAGATACACTGCCAGAAGATGAATCTGATGCTCTCTGGCGAGGGCCCATAGTCGCAAAGCTTCGTTGCAAAGCGACAGAGAGCCTGTTCCCCCACTGCTTGTTCACATAGAACATGGCTACTTGATTGTCCGTATGAATGAGGACTATCTTGTAGCTGAGCAGGATATGGAACACTCGAAGAGCAAGGAAGATTGCTCTGAATTCCAAAAGATTGATATGTAGATGAGTCTCCTGTGGAGACCAGGTGCCTTGGGTGGAGAGGTCTTGCAGATGAGCTCCCCAACCCATCGGGGAAGCATCTGTTGTGAGAGTTGCTTGGGGTAAGGGTTGTTGAAAAGGGGACCCTAGCAACAGGTTTTGAGTGGACTTCCACCACTGGAGGGACAAAATAAGGCGACTTGTGTTTGCTAATTTGTCTGACAGGCATCCTGATGCCTGGGTCCATTGAGTGGATAAAGTCCACTGGGCTGCCCTCATATGGAGACGAGCATAGGGCACCACATGCACGGTGGATGCCATGTGGCCTAGTAGTTGTAACATTTCTCAAGCAGTGAGATGAGACTTTAGCACTGCTTGAGAAGCTAACTGCACCATGCAAAGACAACGGGTCTGGGGGAGGTAGGCCCTTGCCTTTCTGGTGTCCAGCAAAGCTCCTATGAATTCCAAAGACTGAGTGGGAGTTAAACTGGATTTTGGGATGTTTATGACCAGACCCAAATAGTGAAGGATACACATTGTTTAGGCTAGAGAAGTCCTGGCCTCTGACTCTGTTGGGGTTCGAATGAGCCAGTCGTCTAAGTAGGGGAAGACGAATATCCCTAGAGTAGAGAGAAATGCTGCTACTACAGCCATGCATTTCGTGACCACCATTGGTGCTGAGACCAGGCCAAAAGGAAGCACCCTGTATTGGTAGTGCTTTCCTTGAAAAAGGAACTGAAGGAACTTTGTGGGTTGGATGGATGAGAACATGGGTGTACGCATCCTTGAGATCTAGAGAACAAAGCCAATCCTGACTCTGAAGGTATGGCAGCAGAGTTCCGAGAGAAATCATCTTGAATTTCTCTTTGACAAGGAATTTGTTCAATTCTCTGAGGTCCAAAATAGGTCTGTATCCCCCTGTTTTCTTTGGGATAAGGAAATAGGGGGAGTAAAACCCCGTACCCTGTTGAGGAGTAGGTACTTCTTCTATTGCCCCTTGAGCAAGAAGGATAGTGACCTCCTGATCTAATAGGTTCATTCCATGTCAAGTGGTCTAGTATAAAAAAGGTACCCCGCTCGACCATCTTGGATTTTGCTGAAATTTTGTATGTACACTATCATGTGTGTCAAACTAACTTTGGTAAAGTTTTAGATTCTCTTGTGGAATACTTTGAGATATAGTCGTTTGTCTGATCACATACCTCGACTTTGTACAGTACGAGTCTGAGATTTCAGCAACTTTGAGACCCTTTATTTTCTTTGCTATTTTATTATAAACGAAACTTGACTATCCTGTACAACCTTTTGCGCTCTATTTAATGATACTAATGAAAATATTTTTTTAATATGTGGGAAGTAGATATATTGCAGCAAAGTCAGCCAAAAAAATTGACATTCTAAAAAAAATTAAAAATAGCAGAGTTACTTACCTGTAACAGGTGATCTCTGGGAACAGCAGGAATATGTCTTCACATATGGGTAAGTCGGTACCGATGGAGTTTGCGCAGGAACGCTTCCCAGCGTCCAATCAAAGAGCTTTTGGAAGCATCCCACCACGCCTGCATGCTGCCTTCCCGCCTTTCCCAACTGCCTCTCCTCAGTTAAGTTTTAAGGATGAGACAAAGAGAGAGAGAGAGAGAGAGGAAAGGAAAGATAGAGAGATACAACTCCTGGGGAGGTGGGTGGGTTGTGAAGACTTATTCCTGCTGTTCCCAGAGATCACCTGTTACAGGTAAGTAACTGTGCTATCTCCAGGAACAAGCAGGAATGAGTCTTCACATATTGGGACTCCCAAGCTAAGATGCCTGGAGTCCCAGCATGTTATAGATTGGAACATGCTACACCTCATATTGCCAGGCATCCTCAGGATGGAGGGTAGGAGTTGAAACAGAAAGGAGCTGTAAAGACAGCTAACCTAGCATAGGACTGCAGACAAGGAGTCCTTGTGTGGATGATAATTATCATCAAATATATTGAAATGAAATATTGCAATATGGACCTCCCCTAACAGGATTGCAGGAAAGTATAGAGGTCCATGGAATCTACTGGGGAATCCAGTAGAGGAACCTCAAGGAGGACCTTACTGAAAGTGGAGGTGATAAACCAGTAGGACAAACAGTGGAGGTCAGAATCCTGAAAGGTGAGAGGTAACCCCAGGGATCAACTGGGGTAGTACAAAAACGGTAGGCCTTCAGCAGAAGGCTTTATGGAAAAAGCGGAAAACTCTTTTGGCTGCAGAGTGGCTCACTCTTAGGAGCAAAAAGAGGAAAGGCTGACCGATTTGGACAAACCAGCCTAGTCCTTGAGGGAAGAAGGGGTATGGAAAAAACCTTGTATCCCAAAAAGAAGGGACAGGTGTCTGAGGCGTTAGAGCCTCAGATTTACTGAAGATCCGCCATGTCTTTCCTAACTGGTGGTAGCTAGGAAAGATACTGGAACATGGAGAGCTTCAGGGGTACCTAACCCTTAGGGTTATGGTAGGAGTTGTTACTACCACGGGAGTGGTTGTGTGTGTAGCACCCCAAACATGCTGGAACAGCATGAGTATGGGTAGAGCCCAACTGTCAGAATCATATAGAGACATATATATCTATATGAGCATAGACAGTCAGATAGATAAGTATGTAAATACGTATCTACCTATAATAAATATCTCGACAGATACACATATATATACGTATAGATATATATACATATAGATATATAGACATATAGAATATATATCTATAGAGATATAGAAGGGCATAACATACACACACAGACATATATACAGATACACATATATATACGTATAGATATATATACATATAGATATATAGACATATACATATATAGACATGTATACAGATATATAAACAGATATGAATATATAGGCCTATATATAGATGTCTGCAGTTAAGCAGACAGATATGCCTATAGAAAGCATATTCACATAGGAGATGTGAAGAGGAAAGATTCATCTAATAACAAGAAGGTGGAACCTACTTGAGAAGATATATAGAGAATCTATTCCTCCTGGTTATGATGGAAGGAGTCAGGGGAAAAATCTCCCTGACAAGGAACAGGCTAGATTGCTGCAGAAATGCTAGCTAGTGAAATAACCAGGATGGTTAAGTAAAAAGCAGAGGATAATATCAGTCTGCAGGCAGCAAGTCCCAAGTCCTCCAGAACTCTAGCATGGTAAATGGACAGAAGACGCATAGGAATGAGATACCAAGTTGACCTACTTGAGGGGCAAAAAGGGTATCATGTGTTCTTTAGCTAAATATGCACTGTCCATGAGGGATTAGGATACCATGAAGACGAGCTGCAAGGAAAAAGAGAGCATATTCCCGGTGGGAATCCTGAGGACCAAACCAGGGAATTGAACAACTCTTTAAGCTTTCACAGAAGAGAAGGCCCACGTCCTTTGTTTTAAAAAGGAGATAGTAGGGTAGGAAGAACCCTTCCAGTCATGAGGGGCATGACTGAGGGAGCCTTTTCCAACCATCTAGGACAGCTGTTTGAGGAAAACCTAATGCTCTCTAGCAAAGGCCCATGGTGGAAAGCTTCTCTGTGGAATTGCAGAGAGCATAATGCAGGAGAATGAGGAGATAGAACTGGCTGCTGGAAAAGCCAGTACCTACGTCAACTATGCTGCCAAATCCAAGGGAATTGGAGATGGCAAGAATAGAAGACAATCCGAGAAGCCTGTAGTGATAAGGTTTCCCAAGAAAGATGAATGCACTGTCTTGGAGTCACTACTAAGGCCAGAAAGAATGTAGTGGAGGACAACTCTGGATGCTTGTGGAGAAGAACCAGTGGTCCAATCACTAGGGCTCCTGCATGGGCAGCTGCTGGTAAGACAGCAGAAAGAATCTCTGTTTAAAACAGAAAGAACAGGAGTAAGAAAACTCTGGACCTGTCTGATAAGCTGCCCCAAAGCAAAAATGAAGAAGGGAGTTAACTCAGAGAGAAAAACTCCACACTGGAATACTGACAAAAACTAGAGGGGCTGAAGAAGCCCTCTAGTGTAATAGTACCACTCTTACAGAGGAAAAGCTTGGTAAGAGGGTAGAGAAGATGGAGCTGAATGGAGACGTACCATGTGCTAAGTCTGTAGAAAGGAAAAATTCATGCTGGTACAGAAAACTATCATTTGATAGTTGTTAAACCTCTTTCCCTAGCAGGAAGAAGAGGAGAAACCTGTGAACTATAGGCATGAATATCCTAAGAGCTCGTATACATAGAAAAAATGTATGTCTTTTGAAAAGAGATCCATGCCTAGAGTTTAGAATGAAAACAGTGGAAGGCTTCTACTGAGAAGAAGCCAACTGCAGGTTCTAAACCCCAAGAGGCACAAAAATGATTAATCAGAAACCCTGCGGTTGCTGGGTTTGCTGAGCCTGGTTAGAGTTTGGATTCTTCAGACCAGGGCGATGTTTCCCCTGTTTGGGAACATCTGTATGATGGGCAGAAGATGAATAAAACCTTCTCTCCCTAGGGGAAGAAAGTTTGGTAGGACATTTCCTACCTACTGGGAAAGAAGAAGGTGTAGAACAGCCCTTAGAAACAGGTAAGTCAGTGGACCACTGAGTAACCTGATGTAAAGACGCCTTATTGAAGAGATTTTCTCCAGTGCAAGGAGTATTACCCAGTCTTTGTTGTGCCCATTTGTCTAAGTCTGAAGCTTGGAGCCAGGCTCTACGTCGTGCCCCTATGGCTATAGCAGAAGCTCTGCTAACAGACTCAAATGAGTCTAGGGAAGCACAAGTAAGAAACCAAGAGATATTTTGAATATGACTAAGCAGTGAGGAATAGTCTGCACTTTTGGGCTCTGAAAGAAAAGGAGTCAAAAGATGTAATTTCTTTGTGACCTCCTCAAGAGATACTCATAAAAAATATATGAGAGAATTCTTGCGGATGGATGTCTAAGATTTGACGTCCAAAGGCATCTAGTGTCTTAGACTCACGACCTGGCGGATAAGAAGAGTGCTTTTTCTTACTCTTCACCCGCCTCATTGCTGATTCCACTACAATGGAATGATGAGGAAGTTGAGTCTTTTGAAACCCTGGAGAGGGGGGCACCTGATATAGGAGATCAGTTACTCTGGAAGGTGGGGGTACCCTTAAAGATGCTTCCCACATTCCTAGAAGATCCTGCAAGGAATGATGCAAAGGAAGCATTATGTTCTCCTTTGCTTCGGTAGAAACAGAGCCTTGTGTAGGATCATGGCCAGGAATAGGAATGGCAAGTGATCTTGCCATATCCAGGAGGAAACTCTGAAAAGAAGGATCTCCAAAGAGAACCTCCCCTGGACAGGCTAGATCTGAAGAACTAGCCTGGGCACCGAAGGATCTATCTGCGTATATAGGAATATAAGATCCTGCACGGTGCAATATGGGATCCTTAACGGATGGACGCTGGTACTGGAGGTCAGGACCAGCGACAGTCAGTACCACATCGTCCATGCCAGGTATAGACTCCAAACTTGGTATAGAAGGGAGCGATCCTGTTGAAAGCAGCATGGAAGGAGCTGGCCACGATGCTACTGTGGATACCGGTACTGATACCGCTGTCGGAACCGAACCCGACACCGGAGCAGCAATCGGTGACAGCCCAATCAGTACTGAGGTAACCGAAAGCCTTCAGCAGTCACCCTCGGTACCGAGCATCCGGTACAGATAGGTGTCGGTACCAAGACGTGTTGGTACCCAGTCTTCCAGACTAGAGATCGATTCCAGACTCAGCATCGAAGGAAGCGAGTCTATCAATGCACGTCTGGAGGGTACCGACGTCGGAGGTAGTATCGGTGCCGTTACCGATACTGGAAAGTCAGTCTGGAACGTATCTACCGGTCCCGTAGGTACCGAGGACACCAGACGACGATCCCTGGTGAGGAGTGTTACGTCCAACACCAGTGCCGATGCCGGGGTATCGGTACCGCTTGAAGCAGATGCCACCACTGAGCATGGCTCAGGTATGTTCTGTGAGGGGTGAGCCCCAGGAGCAACCCGAAACCCCACATAGGCTTTGGAGGCTGAAGACTCCTGCCGGGGTTTTGAAGCCAATGGGCCCTCGAGGGCAAGGCCGGAGCCGTCTACATGCTGTGCATGAGACCTATCACTCGAGGGTTGGCTAGTCTTAACAGACTGTTTGTGGGTTACCTGATCCTGTGTCGAAGAAGAAATGGTCGGTGCCCTGAAGTTGGAAGGGAACCGCATATCGAGGGAAACTCGATGTTGAAAACCTCTTCTCACAATACTGTAGCCCGAGGGCTCCGGAGGAAAAAGGTCAGGACCCAAACAGGTTAGATACCAATTTTGGGAGTCTAAAAATAAAGTTGTACAGCCACAGTTTGAACATTTCTTGAAGAAAGTGGCTGGTGGTTCCATGAGGGACATGGAGAGGCCTAGAAGGCCTGAAAAACCGTAAGACACTCAGAAGAAAAAATATTCCCTTAAAGGGAAAAATTTATAAGAAAAGAAAAAAGAAACACCGGCGTTGTCGGGGAAGACAGCCGCGACCACAAGAAAACTAAAGAATTAAAAGAAGAATTTTCTGCGGTGACAGGACGTCCTGCCGGCTCCGCGGAAAAACGAAAATTGAGGAGAGGCAGTTGGGAAAGGTGGGAAGGCAGCACGCAGGCGTGGTGGGATGCTTCCAAAAGCTCTTTGATTGGACGCTGGGAAGCGTTCCAGCGCAGACTCCGTCGGTACCGACGTACCCATATGTGAAGACTCATTCCTGCTTGTTCCTGGAGATTAGACATTATGCAGCTTCCTAAATAATCAAGTAAAAAGTATGAAATTTTGCACATAATACCACTATGTACTGAAAAAAAGGCGCGTGCATGTGGAAAAAACACCCTAAGTTTGTTCTTTTTTTAAAACAAAAGAAAGAAAGAAAAACCGACGGTACCGGTAGAGCGTCGAGGAAGGCAGACGCGACCACAAAAAAGAAAGGTAATAAGGGAAATTTTCTGCGGTGACAGGAACGACCTGCTGGCTCCGCGGAAAATGAAGAACTGGAGAGAGTCAGCTGGGAAAGGTGGGAAGGCAGCACGCAGGTGCTGTGGGATGCTCCCAAAAGCTTTCTAATTGGACGCTGGGGAGCGTTCCCACGCAGGATCCGTCGGTACCAACAATACCCATATGTGAAGACTACATTCCTGCTTGTTCCTGGAGATTGGCTCTGACATTGTGAGCTGTGACATCACTATCAAGGTTCAGGCCAACCTGGGCATAAGCAAGAGATGCAGTCTGCCAGTCAAATGGAAAGTGAGTTTGGAAAGAGAAGCCCCTAGCTTGCTGGTGTTAAAAGACATACAGCTGGATGAACTTTTGGAGGGCCTTCATCCGCTCTAGGTAAAAGGCCAAGGCTTGCTTGCAGTTTGATGTGTGCAGTGCCGCTTCTCCTTGACAGGCACAAGGCCTCCAAGAAAATCAGCTGACACGGAAAGCAGATACCACCTTTGAGAGGAATCAAAGATGAGTGCACTCAACCACTTATGATAGAACCTAGTGCATGGAGAATGAGCCACTAGCGCCTGGAGCTCACTAATATGGCGTGCTGAAGTAACTGTCACCAGGAACAAGACTTTTCAGGTCACGAACGGCAAAGGGCTGGAGTTGAACGGCTCAAAAGGTCCTAACATGAGCTGCGCCAGAACTGCATTGAGGAACCAAGCCACTTTGAGGCTTGAAGGAAAGTCTTGAGAGGAGCAAGCCTCACATGAAGTGAACCACTAATGGCTGAGCAGATATGGATTTCCCCTCCCAACCATCAGGGTCCCCCAAACTGAGGGGGGACCCTGATAGTGTTCACTTGAGACCCAACTCCGAGAGGTGTAGAAGTCTGCTGATGGGATTCAGCACCTGTGCTGCGCACCAGGAAGCGAATCTCTTCCATTTCAAAGCATACAACCTTATTGTCGAGGTCTTCCTAGAGGCCAACAACATCTGTTATGCCATGAGGCAGGTTAAGCTCTGACGAGACTAGCCTCTTAAGATCCACAGTGTGGGCCAAGGATCTGACATTGGGGTGTAGCATCCTCCTGACCCCAACTGCAGAGGTTCCCACTAGGCCAATACAGCTCAATGAGGATCATCGACCCGTCTGTCTGGTTTCAGCAGGGCCTTAGTTATGATAGGTATGGGAGCATATGCAAATAGCAGGACTCTCTCTACCCCCCCCCCCCAAATTGCAGGAGGAGACCCTGAAGCAGAACTGGATTCACTTGGGCATTGTGCTGAGTGGCAAACAGACTGAAGGGGTAACTCCACTTCCGAAAGATCTGGGCTGTGACATTCCTGTGCAGAGTCAACTCATGTGGCAGGAGGATGTGGCTCAGCGGGTCAGCCAGGACATTCTGCTTCCCTGGCAGATATATGCCCTTAACTCCACACCACGAACAATGGCAAAATTTCCACAACTGGACCACCTCTCAAACACAGGAGATTCGACCCTGTCTCCCCTTGCTTGTTTATGCAGTACACCGTGACGTGATCATCAGTCCAATCTGTTTGGCCAGAGGATTCTGGAAAGCCTTGAAAACATTTGCTATGGCTTATAATTTAAAAAAAAAAAAAAAAGATCTGGTACAGGTTCTCCTGTTTCAACCAGACACCTCGAGTGTGGAGGTGATCCAGATGTGCTCCCCAACCAGCTTGGATGTGTCCATAGTCCATGTCTTCTGCAGTGACACCTTCCACCACCCGGTTCCAGAGGTGGCTGTTGGCCTGCTTCCACTGGATACTCAATGTCCACTGAGCTTCTCATTGACAGACAAGCCAGGGGAGTGATGTGCACCGAAGACGACATGTGGCCTGTCAGAATCCCAAGAGCTGTTGTCTGCTGACTCCGCTGGGTATCACAGACCAATGCCATCTATCACTGGCGTCAGTCCAGCTGAAGAAAGCCCTTTGCTCTAATTATGTCGAGGAGAGCCCCTATGAATTCCAGTCGTTTGGTGGGTTGAAGGTGGGACTCTGGGTTAACTCACAACAAAAACAGCTCTAGCACCCAGATCAACTGTGTTGAGTGCCAGACTCCATCTGGAGTGGTGCTTTTTATGAGCCAGTCATCCATCAGAGGGGTGGGGTCTGATGGAAACTCAAGGGACCTGGCCTCCAACAGGTTCTCCAATTCCACATCAGTAACCCAGTCAACAGTCAGACTCCAAGATGAAGTCAAAGTACCTCAGACTTCCTGGAGCTACCTCTCTCTTTGAGAGGAGAAGCAGCATCAATGGGATCAATAATGTATCAAGTGCTTTTGGGGCTTTGTTGGGACATTGTAGCCTGGACAGACTGAAGAGCAGGAGGGAAAGAGTTACATTAATTTCCAAAGAGATGGCGGAGTACGGCTTGGCTAATCATGCTCACACTGGAAATCTGCATCCAGGCAGTAATGGGCCACAAAGTTGTGGACATAAGACCACATTACAGCCCTATAGGTCTCCAGCAAGGAGAAAGAGTGGTTAGCCACAGAAGCTGCCATGGTGCAGACATTGTGTGCTGTGACATGGCATAGGAAACACCATCAACCACCCAGATAGAAAGGGTGTGCTTACAAACTGCCACGCCCAGCCTGTTCGGTTGATAGGAGAAACAGCTGGGAGAATGTTGGTGGGCCTCTGTCTATGCTAAATAGCACAATGCCCTTTTACAATCCAGGTATGGAGACACCTCTGCCCTGTTTGCATGAGACCTGGGGAAGTTGGTGAGAAGTACCAACTAGTTGAGATGAAAGGCTAAACTACCTATCGCCCTATTTTTGCAGAACCTGATATACAGCGCCTGTAGTTCACCAACTCTGTGCACTGAAATAAGCACTACCAAGAAAGCAGTTACTTACCTGTAACAGGTGATCTCTGGGAACAGCAGGAATAAGTCTTCACATATGGGTACGTCGGTGCCGACGGAGCCTGCGTGGGAACGCTCCCCAGCGTCCCAAAAAAGGAAAGCTTTTGGGAGCATCCCACAGCGCCTGCGTGCTGCCTTCTCGCCTTTCCTAACCACCTCTCTCCAGTTCGAGTTTTAAAGCTGAGACAAAGAGAGAGAGAGGAAAGGAAAGATAGACAGAGAGATACAACTCCTAGGGGAGGTGGGTGGGTTGTGAAGACTTATTCCTGCTGTTCCCAGAGATCACCTGTTACAGGTAACTGTGCTATCTCCAGGAACAAGCAGGAAGGAGTCTTCACATATGGGGACTCCCCAGCTAGAGATGCCCGGGAGATCCCCAAGGTTGTGAGACCCTGAGAAGGGCTCTACCTCCTCCCATGGATCTCAGGCATCCAACCAGGGATGGAGGGTAGGAGTTGATTAAGCATGGAACAGGTGTTTGAGAACAGCCTGACCAAACAAGGCATCCCGGCGGGAGTCCTTGTCCAAGCAGTAATGGGCTGTGAAGGTATGAACCGAGGCCCAGGTGGCCGCTCGACAGATCTGGTCGATGGACACAGAATTTAGATGAGCCATAGAGGTTGCCATGGCCCTCACATTGTGAGCTGTGACATTGCCCTCCAGAAAAAGGTTCTTACTCTGGTAGGCGAAAGAAATACACTGAGCAATCCAATTTGACAGTGTCCTCTTAGAGACTGGAAGTCCCAAATGAGAGGGATCAAAGGCAAAGAGTTGAGAAGACTTTCTATGTCGCTGTGTCCTTTGCAAGTAAAGCACAGTTACTTACCTGTAACAGGTGATCTCTGGGAACAGCAGGAATTAGTCCTCACATATGGGTACGTCGGAACCGACGGAGCCTGCGCGGGAAAGCTCCCCAGCTTCCTAGAATGGAAGCTTTTGGGACCTCCCACTGCACATGCGCGCTGCCTTCCCGCCTTCCTGAACAGCTCTCCTCAGTTTCGAGTTTATAGCTGAGACAATAGAGAGAGGACAGGAAGACAGATAGATAGAAGATACAACTCCTAGGGGAGGTGGGTGGGTTGTGAGGACTAATTCCTGCTGTTCCCAGAGATCACCTGTTACAGGTAAGTAACTGTGCTATCTCCAGGAACAAGCAGGAATAAGTCCTCACATATGGGGACTCCCTAGCTGAGATGCCTGGGAGATCCCCCTCCAAGGGTTCGCCATCTTCGTATGGATCTCAGGCATCCATCCTGGGAAGGTGGGCAGGAGTTGTCTAAGAATGGAACAGGTGTTTGAGGACAGCCTGGCCAAACAAGGCATCCCGGCGGGAGTCCTTGTCCAAACAGTAATGGGCTGTAAAGGTATGAACCGAGGCCCAGGTAGCGGCTCGACAGATCTGATCAATGGAAACAGAGTGCAGATGAGCCATAGAAGTTGCCATGGCTCTCACATTGTGAGCTGTGACATGGCCTTCCAGAGAAATGTTTTTACTCTGGTAAGCAAAGGAAATACACTGAGCAATCCAATTGGAAAGTGTACGCTTGGAGACTGGAAGTCCCAAATGTGAAGGATCAAAAACCACGAAAAGTTGAGAAGACTTTCGATGTGGCTGAGTCCTATTAAGGTAAAAGGCTAGAGCTCTTTTACAATCCAGAGTATGAAGGTTCCTCTCTGCACTGGATGCATGAGGAGCCGGAAAAAAGACCGGTAGATATACCTCTTGATTAAGATGAAAAGGCGAGACCACTTTGGGCATAAAGTGGGGATTCGTCCTAAGGACCACCTTGTCATGATGAAATCTTGTATAAGGTGGATTAGCCACTAGAGCCTGCAGTTCGCTGATGCGGCGAGCGGAAGTGACTGCAATTAGGAATAGTACCTTCCAGGAAAGAAATTTCAAGGAGGTAGAAAATAACGGCTCAAAAGGTGGCTTCATAAGCTGACCAAGCACTAGATTCAAATCCCATGCGACCGGGGGGGGTCTGATGGGAGGTTTAGTGAGAGTCAGGCCTCTCATGAATCTTGCAACAAGAGGATGAGAGGAGATAGGTTGTCCATTTATAGGTTTCAGGGATGCTGAAATAGCACTTAAATGGACTCTTACAGAATTCGTCTTAAGGCCTGCATTGGAAAGATGCAGGAGATAGTCTAAGAGGGAATTCAAAGGAAGTGCCAGAGGGTCAAGGCCCTGCTGAGCACACCAAATGGAAAAACGTTTCCATTTGAAAGCATAAGACCGCCTCGTGGAAGGTTTCCTAGAGGCATGAAGGATATCTTTCACAGGTTGAGAAAGATTAAAGTCTTGAAGACTTAAGCCTTCAGTAACCAAGCTCGGAGATGTAGGGATTTGGGGTTTGGGTGCCACAAAGTCCCCTCCTCCTGAGACAGAATCTGGTGCAGCTCCTAAGTCCAGGGAGGATCCCTGGGAGAGCTGTAGAAGCAGAGGGAACCACACTTGGCGTGGCCAGCGTGGAGCTATGAGGATCATAGAGCCGTGATCTCTCTGGAGTTTGAACAGAGTCTTGGGAATCAGCGGAATGGGTGGAAAGGCATATAGGAACGCCTGACCCCAATGGAGGAGAAAGGCGTCCGTGGCCTGAGCTTCCTGACACGGAGTCCTGGAACAGAACCGGGGAAGTTTGGCATTCCACGGACTTGCAAAGAGGTCTATGTCCGGGGTCCCCCATTCCTGAAAGATTCTGCTTATCTGGTCCACGTGTAGGGACCACTCGTGTGGCAGCAGAACTCGACTGAGCCTGTCTGCTCGAGAGTTTTGAACTCCTGGAAGATACACTGCTAGCAGATGAATTTGGTGCTCTCTGGCGAAGGCCCATAATCTGAGAGCTTCGTTGCAAAGCGACAGAGAGCCCGTCCCTCCTTGTTTGTTTATGTAAAACATGGCCACCTGATTGTCTGTCTGAACCAGGACAGTCAGGTTGGCAAGGAGGGTATAGAAGACCTTGAGGGCAAGGTAAATTGCTCGCAGTTCCAGGAGGTTGATATGAAGGGTGGCCTCATGTGGAGACCAAGTGCCCTGAGTGGAGAGAGTTAGCAGATGGGCTCCCCACCCGAATTGGGAGGCATCTGTTGTGAGGGTTGCTTGGGGTAGCAAGGGCTGAAAGGGAGCCCCCAACAACAGATTCTTGGTGGATATCCACCAATGGAGGGACCAAGACAGACGGTTTGAGGTTTGTATTTGGTCTGAGAGTGCTCCCGACGCCTGAGTCCACTGGGTGGCCAGGGTCCATTGAGCTGCTCTCATATGAAGACGAGCATAGGGCACCACATGTACTGTGGAGGCCATATGGCCCAGGAGGCGTAGCATTTCCCTGGCTGTCAAGTGAGTACTGGACTGGGCTTGGGAGGCCAAGCTCAGCAGACGCTGACCCCGAACCAGTGGAAGGTAGGCTCTTGCAGTGGTGGTGTCCAACTGGGCCCCTATGAATTCTAGAGACTGAGTAGGGCTGAGTTGAGACTTGGGAAGGTTTACCACCAGTCCCAGATACTGCAGAAGGCTCCTTGTGCGGTCTAGGGAAATCTGGGCCTGCGACTGAGTTGGAGCTCGAATGAGCCAGTCGTCCAGATATGGGAATACGAAAATCCCCATGCTTCTGAGAAATGCGGCTACGACTGCCATGCATTTGGTAAAGACTCTTGGGGCAGAGGCGAGACCGAAGGGAAGTACTCTGTATTGGTAATGACTTACCCTGAACAGAAAGCGAAGATATTTTCTGTGGGATGGATGGATGAGTAGATGTGTATACGCATCCTGCAGGTCTAGAGAACAAAGCCAGTCCTGACTCTGAAGGTATGGAAGGAGAATGCCCAAAGAGAGCATTTTGAATTTCTCCTTGTACAGAAATTTGTTCAATTCTCTCAGATCTAGGATTGGTCTGAATCCCCCTGTCTTCTTTGGAATGAGAAAACAGGGGGAGTAGAAACCTGACCCTTGTTGATGAAGAGGAACCTCTTCTATGGCCCCTTGGGCAAGCAGAGAAGAGATCTCCCGACCCAACAGGGCTAGGAGAGGAGATGGAGAATTGAAGGGTCTCACCATGTGATGAGGAGGAAGGTTGGAGAAATGAAGTTTGTAACCCTCTCGGATGATAGAGAGGGTCCATTGCTCTGTTGTGATTTGTTCCCATCTGGGAGCAAAGTGAGCTAACCTTCCAGGTATGGTGAGAGGTTCTGGTTGGTCCAGAACCAGGAATGGCAAGTTCTCTAGGGGCAAGTCAAAACCCCTGAGGGGGTGGAGCCTGTTGAGCTGTAGTAGCTGCTGCAGGCTTTGCTCTTGCTTGTTTCGTTTGCTGACGTTTAGCCGCAAAACGAGGTTGAGAAGATTGCTGGCCAGTATTGGAAGCATATCTGGCCTTCTTATAATAAGGCCTCTTGAAAGACTTCTTCTTAGTGGGAGTAGAAGTGGACTTAGAAAGTCTCTCTAAGGTGGCATTTTCAGCGTCCATTTGAGTGGCTTTAACTTGCCACTCTGCACCGAATAAGTTCTCACCTGTACAGGGCAGATTCCGTAAGCCATCTAGAACCCAGGGTTCCAGATCAGAAGCCTGGAGCCAAGCCAGACGTCTGGCTGCAATAGCAATGCCAGAAGCTCTGCTGGCTCCCTCGAAGGAATCAAAGGCAGCTCTGTTGGAGAACTTAGAAACATCTGAAAGTTGTTTCACTACAGAAAGGAAGTCCTCCTGTTTATCCTCAGGGATAAAGGGGGCAAAATGCCGCACTTTCTTGGCAAGTTCCCCTAGGAACATGCCCATATAGAGGCTGTAGGAATTAATCCTGGCTATAAGCATACTAGCCTGGAAGATTTTCCTACCAAAAGAGTCCAGTGTCTTACATTCCCTTCCTGGAGGTGTAGAAGAGTGCCTTTTAGTACTCTTGATCTTTTTCATTGCAGACTTTACCACAATGGAGTGGTGAGGCAATTGAGTTTTCTGAAAACCAGGAGAAGGAGGGACCCGATACATGGTGTCCAACCTACGGGAATAAGGAGACAGAGTTAAAGGGTTCTCCCAGAAATCCATCAATTGTTCCTGAAGGATTTCATGGATAGGCAGGGTAACTGCTTCTTTAGGAGACTTAGAGTATCCTAAAATATCCAATCTTTTTGACCTTGGTTTCCCTTTCAGAGGAGGTAGTGATAGAAAGGCCTTTAGCCATTTCTAAAATAAAGTCCTGAAAGGACAAATCCTCTGGAGGAGACATTCTCCTTTTTGGAGAAGGTTCCTCAGGAAGGTCAAGGGAGAGCTCTGCAGACTCAGAGGAGCCAAAATCCTCAGAGGAATCGGTGTATTCTCTAGTTTCCTCCAACGCACACCGATCGGTATCGACATCGGGCGTACCGGGTATGGAAGCGGTATGGAGCGAAAGCCCATACGGTACCGATTTGCGTTTAGAAGAGGAAGGCCTGGGTTCCGGCATGGCGGACGATACCGGAACCGGGCCCGGAACCGCTGGAAGCGGTACCGATGGCGTTGCAGCTTTAATGAAAGCCATGACGGCCTGCTGCATGGATTGGACAGTATTGCCCATAGACGCCACGGCTGCCTGGATGTCGGTACCGGTATGGGCCGGTACCCCAGAGCAGTCCAACAGGTGATCTGTCGAGGCCGTGCCATCGATGTCAACCTGTAGCCCCTGAATTGGCGTTTTGGAAGGCAGAGCTTCCCGCCGGGGCTGTTTGGCTGGGGCAGGGTCCTCAAAACTAAGAGCCTCTCGATGCTTTGAAGGAGATTTGCCCTTTGAGGACTTGCCCACAGAAGGTTTGGTTACCTGAGATCCATCCGGAGATGATGACCTGGATGACTGTGATGTTGGATTCTCTGAAGCAAACAGCACATGGAATTTGTTGGCCCGGTTCTGCAGCCCACGCTTAGACATTTGGGAGCAGGAAGGGCAGTCCGGAATGGAGTGGTCAGGCCCCAAACATTTAAGACACCATTCATGGGTGTCTGTGACTGATATTACAGCAGTACACTTGGTACACTTCTTAAATCCAGGGGCTGGCTTCTCCATGTGGAGAATTCAAGTAGGCCTGAAGGCCTAACTGAAGTGACCAAGTGCTGAAAAATAATAAAAGAAAAAGAAAATTTTTCAAGAAAGAAAAAGGAAGACCGGCGATACCGGTATCGGTATGGGAAGGCAGGTACGCGGTCTAAAGAAACAAAACAAAAAACTACAATTTCTTCAGCGGTGACAGGATACACGACCTGCTGGCTCCACGGAAAAAGAGAAACTGAGGAGAGCTGTTCAGGAAGGCGGGAAGGCAGCGCGCATGTGCAGTGGGAGGTCCCAAAAGCTTCCATTCTAGGAAGCTGGGGAGCTTTCCCGCGCAGGCTCCGTCGGTTCCGACGTACCCATATGTGAGGACTTATTCCTGCTTGTTCCTGGAGATAAGGCAAGAGCCCTCTTACAATCCAGGGTATGAAGATTCCTCTCTGCACTTGATGCATGAGGACCTGGAAAAAAGGCAGGTAAATATACCTCTTGGTTAAGATGAAAGGGCAAGACCACTTTAGGCATAAAGTGTGGATTGCTCCTAAGGACTACCTTATCATGATGGAACCTTGTATAAGGTGGATTAACCACTAAGGCTTGCAGTTCACTGATGCGGCGAGCTGAGGTGACTGCAATAAGAAAGATAATCTTCCAGGAAAGAAATTTCAAGGAGGTAGTGGCTAAGGGTTCAAAGGGTGGCTTCATGAGCTGACCAAGAACCAGAATCAAGTCCCATGCCACTGGAGGTGGTCTAATGGGAGGTTTAGTTAAAAGAAGGCCTCTCATGAATCTTGCAATAAGAGGATGAGGGGAAACAGGTTGTCCATTGAAAGGCTTGAGAGATGCTGCAATAGCACTCAAATGGACCCTTACTGAATTCCTCTTGAGGCCTGCATGGGAAAGATGCAGGAGATACTCTAGTAAGGAATCTAGAGGGTTAATACCCTTCTCAGCACACCAAATGGTAAACCTTTTCCATTTAAAAGCATAGGAACGTCTGGTAGAAGGCTTTCTGGAAGCATGAAGGATATCCCTTACTTGCTGAGAAAGATGCCAATCTTGAAGGTCTAAGCCTTCAGCAACCAAGCCCTGAGATGGAGAGATTGGGGGTTTGGGTGCCACAACGTTCCCCCCCTCCTGAGACAGGAGATCTGGAGCAGACCCTAAGTCCAGGGAGGGAGCTTGGGAAAGATGCAGAAGTAGAGGGTACCACACTTGGCATGGCCAACGTGGACCTACGAGGATCATAGTCCCTCGATCTCTCTGAAGCTTGAACAGGGTCTTGGGAATTAGGGGAATGGGTGGAAAGGCGTATAGGAAGTCTTGACCCCAATGAAGGAGGAAGGCATCCTTGGCCTGAACTCCCTGACACGGAATTCTGGAACAATATCTGGGAAGTTTGGCATTCCACAGACTTGCGAAGAGGTCTATGTCCGGGGTTCCCCAAATTCGAAAGATTCTGACTATCTGGTCCATATGAAGGGACCATTCATGTGGAAGCAGAACTCGACTGAGTCTGTCTGCCCAAGAGTTTTGAACTCCTGGAAGGTATACTGCCAGAAGATGAATTTGATGCTCTCTGGCGAAGGCCCACAATCTCAGAGCTTTGTTGCAAAGCGATAGAGAGCCAGTTCCTCCCTGCTTGTTTACATAGAACATGGCTACTTGGTTGTCCGTGTGAATGAGCTGAGCAGGGTATGGAAGACTGAGAGCCAAGAAGATTGCTCTGAGCTCTAAGAAATTGATATGTAGGGAGGTCTCCTGTGGGGACCAAATGCCCTGGGTGGAGAGGTCGTGAAGATGAGCTCCCCAACCCTTTGGAGAGGCATCTGTTGTAAGGGTTGCTTGGGGTAAAACTGTTGGAAGGGGGACCTCTGCAACAGATTTTGAGTGGACTTCCACCACTGGAGAGACCAAAAGAGGCGCCTGGAGGTTGCTATTTTGTCTGACAGACTTCCAGATGCCTGGGTCCACTGGGTGGACAAAGTCCATTGAGCTGCCCGCATGTGAAGGCAAGCATAAGGGACCACATGCACAGTGGATGCCATGTGGCCTAGCAGTTGTAACATCTCTCGAACAGTTATGTGGGTTTTTAACTGAATCTGAGAGGCTAACTGCAATAAGCGTAGGCAACGGGCCTAGGGAAGATAGGCCCTTGCAGTTGTGGTATCCAGCAAGGCCCCTATGAACTCTAGAGAATGAGTAGGGGTGAGTTGGGACTTTGGAATGTTTATAACCAGTCCCAGATACTGCAGGACACGCATTGTGCAGGCTAGGGAAGTCTGGGCCTCTGAATGGGATGGAGCTCGGATGAGCCAGTCGTCCAGATATGGGAATACGAATATTCCTAGAGTGCGCAGAAATGAAGCTATTACTGCCATGCATTTTGTTAACACTCTTGGAGCAGAGGCCAGACCAAAGGGAAGCACCTTGTATTGATAGTGCTTTCCCTGATAAAGGAACCGAAGGAACCTTCTGTGTGCTGGATGGATGAGTATATGGGTATACGCATCCTTGAGATCTAGAGAACAAAGCCAATCCTGACTCTGAAGGAATGGAAGGAGAGTACCTAGAGAAATCATCTTGAATTTCTCCTTGCATAGAAACTTGTTCAATTCTCTGAGATCTAATATGGGTCTGTAACCCCCTGTTTTCTTTGGAACCAGAAAGTAGGGGGAGTAGAACCCTGAGCCCTGTTGAAGAGGCGACACTTCTTCTATTGCCCCTTGGGCAAGAAGGGTAGAAATCTCTTGACCCAGAAGGTCGAGGAGAGATGTTGGAGAATTGAACTGTCTCACCATGGTGTGAGGAGGAAGGTTTAAGAAATGAAGTTTGTACCCTTCCCTTATGATGGAAAGGGTCCACTGCTCTGCTGTGATTTGCTCCCATCTGGGAGCAAAGTGAGCTAACCTTCCTGGAATGGTGAGAGGCTCTGGTTCTTTTAGAGCCAGAAAGGCTAAGTTCTCTAGCTGCAAGTCAAAGGCCCTGAGAAGGCTGAGGCTGTTGGGCTACAGTAGGCCTTGCAGCCTTAGACTTGGCCTGTTTAGGTTGTTGACGCTTTGCAGCAAAACGACCTGCAGAAGATGTCTGCTGACCATAAACAGGATAATATCTTCCCTTCTTGGGAAAATATGTCTTTTTGAACAACCTCTTCTGGACAGGATTAGAGGTAGACTTTGAAAGCCTATCCAAAGCAGAGTTTTCTGCATCCATCTGGGTGGCCTTTGCTTGCCAATCTTTGCCAAACAGGTTTTCACCTGTACAAGGAAGATTTCCTAATCCATCTTGGACCCAGGGTTCCAAATCAGAAGCTTGTAACCAAGCAATTCTGCGTGCACCTATGGCAATGGCCGAGGCTCTGCTGGCCCCCTCAAAAGAGTCAAGGGCTGCACGGTTAGAGAATTTGGAAACATCCTGGGCATGCTTAAGCCAGGTAAGAAAGTCCTCCCTTTTATCTTCTGGGAGAAAAGGGAGGAAAGTTTGCAGATGATCTGTAACTTCCTTCAGAAATATTCCCATATAGAGACTATAGGAGTTGATTCTGGCAACAAGCATACTGGCCTGGAAGATTTTCCTGCCAAAAGCATCTAAGGTTCTACATTCTCTTCCTGGAGGAGCAGATGAGTGCCTTTTTGCACTAACTTTTTCATAGCAGACTCCACCACAATAGAATGGTGAGGAAGCTGAGTTTTATGAAATCCAGGACAAGGAGGGACACGATACATGGTGTCCAACCTACGAGAAAGAAGAGATGGTGAGAGGAGTCTCCCATATGCCTATCATGTGGTCATAAAGGATCTCATGAATTGGCAAAGTGGCTGCTTCTTTAGGAACCTTAGGATATTGCAAAATATCCAATTTTTTGGCTCTAGGCTCTGTCTCGGGGGCTACTGAGATAGAAAGCCCCTTGGCCACTTCCCTTATGAAGTCTTGAAAAGACAAGTCTTCTGGAGGGGACATTCTTCTTTTTGGAGAAGGCGGCTCCTGAGGAAGGAGTACCGATGCTTCGACAGAGGCCTCCGATGCATCAGAGTCTTCGGAGGAATCGAAGTATCGCCTGTCTGGATGCTCCTGTAAAGCCCAATACGCATACCTTGTGGTATCGACATCGGGAGTCATCGGTACCGATAGGCATCATCTGACAGGGTACCGCTGCAGTCAACACCGAAGCCGATGTCGATGCAACCGGTACCGGCACTGGAACCGATATCGGAGCCGGTACCGACAACGAAGCTTGTTGC
Organism: Ichthyophis bannanicus; assembly: GCA_033557465.1. NCBI lineage: Eukaryota > Metazoa > Chordata > Amphibia > Gymnophiona > Ichthyophiidae > Ichthyophis > Ichthyophis bannanicus. Next base: position 333,168,115 of record CM066036.1, on the reverse strand, counting down.
GGTACCAGCGGCGTCGCAGCTTGTATGAATGACGTAATGGCACGCTGCATGGTCAGAACATTCTGATCCATCGATGCCATGAATGTCTGGAGGTCGGTACCGGCAGATTCCACCGGTACCCCAGAACATTGCAACAGGTGATCAGTCGAGGCCGTGCCATCAATGTCAACCTGTGACCCCATAGGAGGAGCTTTGGAAGCCGGAGCTTCCCGCCGGGGTACTTTAGCCGGTGCAGGATCCTCGAGGGCAAGCCTGGAGGCATCTTGATGCTTAGAGGGAGATCTACCCTTCGAGGACCGGCTGGACTTATGTTTGGTTACCTGAGATCCATAGGAGGAAGAAGCAGCCCTGGACGACGTCGATGCCACCGAAGCTGCATCAGAGGGAAACAGCGTACTGAGCTTGGCTGCTCGGTTCTGTAAACCTCTTTTAGACATCATGGAGCAGGACGCACAATCCATGATGGAATGGTCAGGACCCAAACACTTAAAACAGTCATGGGTGTCGGTAACAGAGATGGTACCGCTGTACTTAGTGCATTTTTTAAACCCGGAGGCGGGCTTTTCCATGAGGAATTTTTCTGTTAGGCCCAAAGAAGAAAAAAATACACTGAAGTGGAACGGAGTATTCTTTTTTTTTTTTTTTTTTTTTAAAGAAAAGAAAGAAAAGACCGGTGGTACCGGTCCGACGTCGAAGGCGGCAGACGCGCGACCAAAGAAATAAAATAAAATAAAGCACTTCTTCAGCGGTGACAGGAACACGACCTGCTGGCTCCGCGGAAAGGAAGAACTGGAGAGAGGCGGTTAGGAAAGGCGGGAAGGCAGCGCGCAGGCAGTGGGATGCTCCCAAAAGCTTTCCTTTTTTGGGACGCTGGGGAGCGTTCCCGCGCAGGCTCCGTTGGTACCGACGTACCAATATGTGAAGACTCATTCCTGCTTGTTCCTGGAGATAATGACCTTACAAGATAAACGTGAGAGGGTAGATGGCCAGAGGCTCAAAGGTGAAGTGAGCAGCTGTCCAATGATTACATGAAGGCCCCGCGCCACTGGTGGTGGTCAGATCGGTGGACACGATAGTAAGGTGTCGCTCATGAAGCATCCAATGAAGGGGTGAGTGGAAAGGGATTGAATCTATCATATGATGGTAGGCCACCACAGCACTAAGATGTACTTGAATTGAGCTAGACCTCAAGCCATCATGAGAAGAGGTTAAGGGCGTCTGTCCACATACCAGACAGAATATGTGCCATTTGAAGGCATATTTAATTAATTTATTTAGCTGTATTTATATACCGCTTTTCACCGGGTCAAAGCAGTTTGCATATGCACATCTGGTGGAATCCTTATGAAAAGAGCATATTCTCCACATCCTTAAGTAGGTGAAACTCAGCAAGAGCTACTCTCAGCACCCAAGCCATGAGGGCTAGGGACTTGAGAATGGGGGAAAAGGGTTCCCTCCTTCTGAGCGCGCATACCTGGGGCATGGCCGAAGTGAAGAGGAGCAGCCCGGGAGAGGCAAAGCAAGAGGGGATACCATGGTTGCCTGGGCCAGCACGGAGCAGTAAGTATCATAGTAGCTCTATCTGGACCTTGAAAAGAGTCACATAAAGCAAGCCCTTGCCCAAGTTCAGGAGGAATGCATCAGAGGCCACCCGATTGTGACAGGAAACTCTAGCAGAACCGGCAGCAGCCAGGCATTGTAAGGAGCAGCAAAAAGTCCATGGATGGAGTGCCTCACTTCTGGGAGATGTTGCGGGCTACTTGTGTATTCAGAGTCCATTCGTGCACCTGCAGCACACTGCCGAACCTGTCTGCCAATGTGTTATCCTGTTCTGGGAGGTAGACTAAAGAGAAGCATGCTGTGCTTGATGGCACATCTCCAGCCTCCCAGCAGAGGTGTGAGCCCATGCTGCCCTGGTGGTTGATGTAGAACATCACCAACTGATTGTCCATCTGGATGAGGACTACCTGGTTGGAGACTCGAAGGACATTCGCTACTGCCCTGAGCTTGAGGAAATTTATCTGATGAAGACACTCTTGTCGTCCAGAGTCCACGAGAAAAAAAAACACCCACTGAAAAGAAAGAAAAAGAAAATGAAGAACCAAAACCCAACCCCAAAGCGCTGAGGCAGCGACAATACCAGGAAAGACATGAAGGCAAATAAAGCACAGTTACTTACCTGTAACAGGTGATCTCTGGGAACAGCAGGAATTAGTCCTCACATATGGGTATGTCAGAACCGACGGAGCCTGCGTGGGAAAGCTCCCCAGCTTCCCAGAAAGGAAGCTTTTGGGGCCTCCCACAGCGCATGCGCGCTGCCTTCCCGCCTTCCTGACCAACTCTCCTCAGTTCGAGTTTAAAGCTGAGACAATAGAGAGAGGAAAGGAAAGAGAGAGATACAACTCCTAGGGGAGGTGGGTGGGTTGTGAGGACTAATTCCTGCTATCTCCAGGAACAAGCAGGAATAAGTCCTCACATATGGGGACTCCCTAGCTAAGATGCCGGGGAGATCCCCCCCCTAGGGTTCCTCATCTTCCTATGGATCTCAGGCATCCATTCAGGGAAGGTGGGCAGGAGTTGTTTAAGAATGGAACAGGTGTCTGAGGACAGCCTGACCAAACGAGGCATCCCGGCGGGAGTCCTTGTCCAAGCAGTAATGGGCTGTGAAGGTATGAACCGAGGCCCAGGTGGCTGCTCGACAGATCTGATCGATGGATACAGAATGAAGATGAGCCATAGATGTGGCCATGGCTCTCACATTGTGAGCTGTGACATGGCCTTCCAGAGAAAGGTTCTTACTCTGGTAAGCAAAAGATACACTGAGCAATCCAATTGGACAGTGTTCTTTTTGAGACTGGAAGTCCTAAATGAGAAGGATCAAAAGCAACAAAAAGCTGAGAAGACTTTCGATGTTGCTGTGTCCTGTGGATGTAAAAGGCAAGAGCTCTTTTACAATCTAACGTATGTAGGTTCCTCTCTGCACTGGATGCATGAGGAGCTGGAAAAAAGACAGGTAGATATACCTCTTGATTAAGATGAAAAGGTGAGACCACTTTAGGCATAAAGTGAGGATTTGTCCTAAGGACTACCTTATCATGATGGAACCTTGTATAAGGTGGATTAGCCACTAAAGCCTGCAGTTCACTGATGCGGCGAGCAGAAGTGATTGCAATAAGGAAATGACTTTCCAGGAAAGAAATTTCAAGGAGGTAGTGGCTAAGGGTTCAAAGGGTGGCTTCATAAGCTGACCAAGAACCACGTTTAAGTCCCATGCCACCGGAGGAGGCCGAATGGGAGGTTTAGTTAAAGTTAGACCTCTCATGAATCTTGCAATAAGAGGATGAGAGGAAACAGGTTGTCCATTGATAGGCTGAAGAGATGCTGCAATAGCACTCAAATGGACCCTTACAGAATTTGTTTTAAGTCCTGCATTGGAAAGATGCAGGAGATATTCGAGTAAAGAATTCAAAGGTAGTGCTAGAGGGTTAAGACCCTTTTCAGCACACCAAATGGAAAATCTTTTCCATTTAAAAGCATAAGAACGCCTGGTGGAAGGTTTCCTAGATGCATGGAGGATATCCTTCACCTGTTGAGAAAGATTGAAGTCTTGAAGGTCTACGCCTTCAGTAACCAAGCTCTGAGGTGAAGGGACTTGGGGTTTGGGTGCCACAAAGTCCCCTCCTCTTGAGACAGAAGGTCTGGAGCAGCTCCCAGATCCAGGGAGGGTGCCTGGGAGAGATGCAGAAGTAGAGGGTACCACACTTGGCGTGGCCAGCGTGGAGCTATGAGGATCATAGATCCTTGATCCCTCTGAAGTTTGAACAGAGTCTTGGGAATCAAAGGAATGGGTGGAAAGGCATACAGGAAGGCCTGACCCCAATGAAGGAGGAAGGCATCCTTGGCCTGAGCTCCCTGACACGGAATTCTGGAACAGAACCGGGGAAGTTTGGCATTGCACGGACTTGCAAACAGGTCTATGTCCGGGGTTCCCCATTTCTGAAAGATTCTGAGTACCTGATCCATGTGCAGGGACCATTCGTGTGGAAGCAGAACTCGACTGAGTCTGTCTGCCCAAGAGTTTTGGATTCCTGGAAGGTATACTGCCAGGAGATGGATTTGATGCTCTCTGGCGAAGGCCCACAATTTTAGAGCTTCGTTGCAAAGCGACAGAGAGCTAGTCCCTCCTTGTTTGTTTATGTAGAACATGGCTACTTGATTGTCGGTATGAACAAGGACTGTCATGTTGATGAGGAGGGTATGAAAGACCTTGAGAGCAAGGAAAATTGCTCGCAGCTCCAAAAGGTTGATATGAAGGGTGGTCTCCTGTGGCGACCAAGTGCCCTGAGTGGAGAGGTCTTGGAGATGAGCTCCCCAACCTGTTTGGGAGGCATCTGTAGTGAGAGTTGCTTGGGGTAACAAAGGTTGGAAGGGGGCCCCCAACAATAGATTTTGAGTGGATATCCACCATTGAAGAGACCAAAAAAGACGTTTTGAGGTTGCTATTTGGTCTGAGAGAGTTCCTGATGCTTGGGTCCACTGGGTGGACAAAGTCCACTGAGCTGCTCTCATATGTAGGCGAGCATAGGGCACCACATGAACTGTGGATGTCATGTGACCTAGCAGTTGTAGCATCTCTCTGGCAGTCAAGTGGCTTCTGGACTGAATTTGAGAGGCTAAGTGCACTAGACGGTGGCAACGGGCTTGAGGAAGATAGGCCCTTGCAGTGGTGGTATCTAGCCAGGCCCCTATGAATTCTAGGGACTGAGTAGGGGTGAGTTGAGACTTTGGCAGATTGATGACGAGTCCCAGATACTGCAGTATGCGTCTGGTGTGGTCCAGGGAAGTTTGAGCCTCGGACTGAGATGGAGCTCGGATGAGCCAGTCGTCCAGGTATGGGAAGACAAAGATTCCCAGAGTGTGTAGAAATGCAGCTACTATTGCCATGCATTTGGTAAATACCCTTGGAGCAGAGGCTAGACCAAAGGGCACTCTGTATTGGAAATGTTTTCCCTGTAACAGAAACCGTAGGAATTTTCTGTGGGATGGATGGATGGATGAGTATATGTGTGTACGCATCCTTGAGATCTAGAGAACAAAGCCAGTCCTGACTCTGTAGGTATGGAAGGAGAGTGCCTAGAGAAAGCATCTTGAATTTCTCCTTGTATAGAAATTTGTTCAATTCTCTGAGATCCAGAATGGGTCTGTGCCCCCCTGTTTTCTTGGGAATGAGAAAATAAGGGGAGAAAAAACCTGACCCTTGTTGAGGAAGAGGAACCTCTTCTATTGCCTTTTGGGCGAGAAGAGTGGTCACCTCCTGACCCAACAGGTACAGGAGAGATGGGGGAGAATTGAATTGTCTCACCATGGTATGGGGAGGAAGGCTGGAGAAATGTAGTTTGCAGCCCTCTCTGATGATAGAGAGGGTCTACTGTTCTGATGTGATTTGTTCCCAACTGGGAGCAAAATGAGTTAACCTTCCTGGAATGGTGAGAGGCTCTGGTTGTTGCAGAGCCAGAAAGGTTAAGTTCTGTAGAATCAAGTCAAAAACTCTGAGGGGGTTGGGACTGCTGGACTGTAGCAGCCCCTGTAGACTTTGTTCTGGCCTGTTTAGATTGCTGACGCTTAGGAGCAAAGCGAACTTGGGAAGATTGCTGGCCAGTATTTGTGGAAAATCTGGTCTTTTTATAGAAAGGCTTCTTAAAAGTTTTTTCTTGGCAGGGGTAGAGGTAGACTTAGAAAGTCTATCTAAAGCAGCATTCTCTGCATCCATTTGAGTGGCTTTGATTTGCCACTCCTTGCCAAACAGATTTTCACCTGTACAGGGCAGATTGCCCAAGCCTTCTTGTACCCAGGGTTCCAAATCAGAGGCCTGGAGCCAAGCAAGTCTGCGAGCAGCTATGGCAATGCCGGAGGCTCTGCTAGCTCCCTCAAAAGAGTCAAAGGCTGCTCTGTTGGAGAACTTTGAAACATCTTGAGTTTGCTTTAGCAAAAGGAGGAACTCCTCCTTTTTATCCTCTGGGATAAAGGGGAGAAAATGACGTATCTTCAGTGCAATCTCTTTCAAAAACATGCCCATATAGAGGCTGTATGAATTGATTCTGGCAATAAGCATGCTAGCTTGGAAGATTTTTCTGCCAAAAGCATCCAGAGTCCTACATTCTCTTCCTGGAGGGGTAGAAGAGTGCCTTTTGGTACTCTATCTTTTTCATAGCAGACTTCACCACAATAGAGTGGTGAGGGACCTGAGTTTTTTGAAAACCAGGAGAAGAAGGAACCCGATACATGGTGTCCAAACGTTGAGAATGAGGAGCCTCCCACAAGTCCATCATGTGTTCTTGAAGAATTTCATGTATGGGTAAGGTGGCTGCCTCTTTGGGAACCTTAGAGTATCCTAAAATATCCAATTTTTTTCCTCTAGGTTCCTTTTCAGAGGTTACAGATATGGAGAGTCCTTTAGCTACTTCAATAATGAAGTCTTGAAAGGACAAATCCTCTGGAGGAGACATTCTCCTTTTTGGAGAAGAGGGCTCCTCAGAAAGAGTAAAAGAGACATCAGCAGAATCATCTGAGGTATCAGAATCTTCAGAAGATTCAAAGTACCGCCTATTAGCTTCCAGAGATCGATACGCGTACCGACCGGTATCGACATCGGGCGTACCGGGAACCGGATCGGTATCGAGAAAATCTCCGGAACCGGAACTGACATACTACTGGAAGTAGATGTTCTGGGTACCGGTATCGGTTGTGGTACCGGAACCGGAGTCGGTACCGAGGGCGTTGCAGCGTTAATGAAAGCCAGTATGGCCTGCTGCATGGATTGTACCGTAGTACCCATAGACGCCACAACTGCCTGGATGTCGGTACCGGTGTTAGCCGGTACCCCAGAGCAGTCTAACAGGTGATCGGTCGAGGCCGTGCCATCGATGTCTACCTGTAACCCCATAGGAGGAGCTTTGGAAGCCAGAGCTTCCCGCCGGGGTTGTTTGGCTGGGGCAGGGTCCTCAGGGTCAAAGCCAAGGGCCTCTCGCTGCTTAGAGGGAGATTTGCCCTTTGAGGACCTGCCTGAAGAATGTTTGGTTACCTGAGATCCATCAGGAGAGGAAGACCTGGAGGATGTTGATGCTGGAGTATCCGCAGAAAACAGCATATGAAACTTGGCTGCTCTGTTCTGTAAGCCCCGTTTGGACATCAGAGAGCAGGATGGACAATCCGGAATGGAATGGTCAGGCCCCAAACATTTAAGACACCATTCATGGGTATCTGTAACTGAAATAGTACTGGTACACTTGGTGCATTTTTTAAAACCAGAGGCTGGTTTCTCCATGAGGGAGAATCTGAGAAGGCCTAGAGGCCTCACAGAATAAACTCACCAAGTGAGGAAAAAGTAAATTTTTTTTTTTAAGAAATAAATGAAAAAAGACCGGCGGTACCGGTCCGGAATCGGGGAAGGCAGACACGCGGTCAAAGAAACAAATTAAAATAACAATTTCTTCAGCGGTGACAGGAACACGACCTGCTGGCTCCGCGGAAAAAGAAGAACTGAGGAGAGTTGGTCAGGAAGGCAGCGCGCATGCGCTGTGGGAGGCCCCAAAAGCTTCCTTTCTGGGAAGCTGGGGAGCTTTCCCGCACAGGCTCCGTCGGTTCCGACGTACCCATATGTGAGGACTTATTCCTGCTTGTTCCTGGAGATAAACACAAATGGAGGAGAGGGGTCGGGTGGGAAAGAGAACAGAGCAGCAAATATTACCAACAAGGCAAAAGCTTTTTGCTAGGACATAGATGAGCTCTACTCCCCAAACTCCTTTACTTTCTGTCCCTGCAGCAATGTGTGTAGGGTGGCTGGCAAGCAGATCCCTGAGAGCCTTCTGCAATCTTCAGGAGAGAGCAGGAGGGACAGAGGAGGGGGCACTGAGGTTGTGAGGCTGCTGCACTCTTCCACATCCTTCCAATTTATGGCTAATCAACAGGTTCTTATCAGGATAAGGCATGGAGCTGAACCAATTTTCCCTCCTCCTATCGCTACCAAAAAGAACGCAGTCTAGTGGAGTGAGTCACTTTCCAGTACTCAAGGTAGTCGTTCACAAGCATTTAATCAATCTCTTTTCCTCTCAAGCCTCAGATTTTCTACATAGAGGAGAAAGCAGTTACTTACCTGTATAACAGGTGATCTCTGGGAACAGCAGGAATAAGTCTTCACATATGGGTACGTCGGTACCGACGGAGTCCGCGCGGGACCGCTTCCCAGCGTCCAATCAGAAAGCTTTTGGAAGCATCCCAACACGCCTGCGCACTGCCTTCCCAACTGCCTCTCCTCAGTTAAGTTTTACAGCTGAGACAAAGAAAGAGAGAGAGCGAAGCAAGGAAGGGAAAGAAAGATAGAGAAAAATTCAACTCCTAGGGGAGGTGGGTGGGTTGTGAAGACTTATTCCTGCTGTTCCCAGAGATCACCTGTTACAGGTAAGTAACTGTGCTATCTCCAGGAACAAGCAGGAATGAGTCTTCACATATGGGAACTCCCCAGCTCATATGCCCGGAGGGAGTCCTAGCATGTTGCAAGTCTAGAACGAGCCATGCTATACCTCAGGCATCCTGGGGATGGAGGGCAGGAGTTGAATATCGAAAAAGAGCTGTAGAACAGCTGGCTAGAACAGGGCTTCAAAGGGAAGACCCTGTATCGAGGGCATATAGTAGTAAAATATTGTGATCTGGACCTCCCTTGTTGGCACTGTACAGGAGCACTGAGCTCCATATGGATCTGATAAAAGAGCCAGTGAAAATGCTCAAGGGGTACCTCACTGTAAGTAGAGGTAACAAAGTAAATCAAAAACAAGTGGAGGCCAGAACCCTTCAGGGTTAGAACAAATAGCCCCAGGGAAAAAACCTGGGGTAGTATAAAAATAGAGCTTCAGCAGATACGCAGAAGGTACTATTGAATTAAAGCTTAAGCTGTTTTGGTCTAAGAGAAAAAAAATGAGTGACCTAACTGGACTGGATCAGTTCATATAGGGAGAAAGGGTATGGAGACCCTTGTACCTGATAAGGAAGTAAGAACAGACTCAGAAGCGCTAAGCTTTAGAGCAACTGAAGCTCCGCAATGTCTTTCCTAAATGAGGTCACTTAGGAAAGAGAAGGTACATGGAGAGCTTCAGGCGTACCTAAACCCAAAGGTTAAGGTAAAGAAAAGGGTTATTAATTACCACAGGAAGTGGTTATAGGTATAGCCCCCTAAATATGCCGGAACAGCATTGATAGGGGTAGTGCCCATCTGTCAGGATCATATAGGAATGTAAGGATATCTGAACCTAACAGATAGATAAGTAGATGGATACAGATCTATCTAAAAATATATCTCATATGGCTATAAATATATGTATATACATATATATACACCGAAATATATACAGAGAGGGCATATATCCATAAGAGATATATATATATGTGGGCAGATACACCCAGAAGAGTAGGTCGGCATACGGAGACCTGTCTCCAGGTATATGGATGGAGAGATGTTCAAAGATCCCCATTACCCTTATAGGGAGAGAGGGAGGTTTATCTGACAAGAAGATTGACACCTACTTGAGTAGATAAACAGGAAAAAAATCCTCTCCTCCTGGTTATGAATGTTATAGTCAGAAGAAGGTTGTCCTTGACAAAAGGGTGGCTTAATTCTTTGTAGAATTTGAGCTGTTGAATAACCAGGATGGCCTACCTGAAGATGGCAGAGGATAACATTAGTCTGCAGACCAGAAGTCCAGATATCTCCAGAGTTGTGGTATGGAGATTGGATAGAGGAGGCTACTAGAGGGCAAGAAGGGTATTAGATGTCCTCTAGTTGCCAGAAAAAAAACTTATCCCTGATGGGAAAAATCCCAGGCAATATGGGCCAAGCCAGGGAGTTGGCCCCTCTTTTAGGCTTTCACGTGATGAAAAGCCTGAGGCTTATGCCTTAACAGAGATTTAAGGTAAGATGGAAAGGGTAGAATACCTGCCAGGCATGAATATGACTGGGGGAAACCCTTTTAAACCATCTGGGGTTATCTGCTAGGTAAGATATTGATGCTCTCTAGCAAGGGCCCATAGTGCAAAGCTACCCTGTAGAGTTGCAGAGAGTATGCTGCAGGTTGGTTAGAAGAAAAACTGGCTGTGGACAATCCCTGGTGAAGAATGTGGACAACCAGCAGGTAACCAACTATTCTGCCAAGGACAAAGAATAGAAGATAACCTAACCAAACTGTGAAACAGGGTTTCCCAACGAGGTTAGGAGGATTGCTAGTGGAGAGGAAGCCCTGGTTGTGTAGTGAACAAAACCTGTGGCGTAACCACTAGAAATTTTTGCATCTGCAGCAAGTATGAGAGCAGCATAGAGAATTTCTTTCCCCTACTCTGTAGATTGGGAAAAAGAAACCAACAGACATGGTAGGACTTCCTATTGTCTGAGGAGCTGCCCTAAGGTAACAAGGGGGAGACAACTCCAAAAGGGAGAATCACCCGGTAGAAGAGGTAGAGGACCATAGGGGCTTACCGGTATAAAAAGTCACTCTTACAAAGAGTTGCAGGAGACCAGTATGGAGGAAATCTCCGACAGGTGAGATGATATATGCCAGTAGATGGAAACAACTATCTATTGATAGTTGTTACCTCTCCCTCTCCTCCAAGAGGAAGAGGAAAAATCTGTTAAGAATGGGCATGATCATCATGAAGATTCTTAAGAAAAGATGTCTCATGAAGAGATAGATATCTAGGTAGGTTAGGATAAAATTAGTGCAGATACTTCAAGTAAAAAGAAGCAGACTGCTATCCCAACCCCCCAGACAAAGGGGCAATGATCTATTTAAAACCCTGCAACTGCTGGGTTTGTTGACCCTGTTGGGGCTGTGGATTGCTCAGACTAGAACGATGTTTCCCCCGTTTAGGAACATCTGAATGATGGGCAGATGGGTAAAACCTTCTCCCCTTAGGGGTTGAAAGTTTGGTAGGACATTTCCTACCTACTGGGAAAGAAGGCGGCGCAGAGCAGCCTCTGGAAAAAGGGAAGTCAGTGGAGAACTGAGTAACCTGAAGTAAAGACTCCTTGTTGAAGAGATTCTCTCCAGTACAAGGAGTATTTCCCAGTCTTTCCTGTGCCCATTTGTCCAAGTCTGAGGCCTGAAGCCAGGCTCTACGTCGTGCCCCTATAGCTATAGCAGAAGTCCTGCTAACAGACTCAAAGGAGTCTAGGGTAGCACGAGTAAGGAACTTAGAGATATTCTGAATATGACTAATCAGTGAGGAATAGTCTGTACATCTGGGCTCCTGAAGAAAATGAGTCAAAAGATGTAATTGCTTTGTGATCTCTTCAAGAGATAGACCCATATAGAAAATATATGAGAGAATCCTTGCTGAAAGCATGGAGGTCTGGAAGGTTTGACTTCCAAAGGCATCTAGTGTCTTAGACTCACGACCTGGCGGACAAGAAGAGTCCTTTTTAGTACTCTTCACTCGCCTCAATGCTGATTCCACTACAATGGAATGATGAGGAAGTTGAGTCCTTTGAAACCCTGGAGAGGGAGGCACCTGATATAGGAGATCAGTTGCTCTGGAAAGTTGGAGTACCTTTAAAGGAGATTCCCACATTCGTAGAAGGAGATCCTGCAAAGAATGATGCAAAGGAAGCATTATATTTTCCTTTGCTTCGTTAGGGACAGAGAGGTATTCTGTACTCCCTTGTGTAGGATCTTGTCCAGGGACAGGAATGGCAAGTGATTTTGCCATATCCAGGAGGAAAGTCTGGAAAGAAAGATCCCTGGAGGGAATTCCCCCTGAATAGGCTAGATCTGATGCAGAACTAGCCTTAGCACCAAGGAATCTATTCCAGTATATAGGAATAGGAGATCCTGAATGGTGCAGAATGGGATCCTTAGATAGTGGTCGCTGGTACTGCAGGACAGAACCAGCAACAGTCGGTAACATGTCGTCCATGCTTGGAATCTATTCCAAACTCGGCATCGAGGGAAGCGATCCTGATGAGTGAAGCATGGAAGGTACCGACTGTAAAGGTACTGTGGATGTCAGTACCGATGTCGGTACCGAAACTGATGCCGGAGGAAGAAAACCAGCCGGTGGCAACTCTAACGGTATCGGTGGAACCGAGGGTTGCGGATCCGAGGTATTGGAACCGAGCCTCCGGTACTGACGGGAGTCGGTACCAAGGCGAGTCAGTACCCAGTCCTCCAGACTGGAGATCGATTCTAGACTCTGCATCGAAGGAAGCGAGTCTATCAATGCACGTTTGGAGGGTACCGACGTCGGAACTCGTATCGGTGTCGATACAGATACTGTAGAATCGATCTGAAGCGTATCCACCGGACCCGTAGGTACCGGGGATGCCAGACAACAATCCTCGGCGAGGAATATTTCATCCAACACCGGTGCCGATGCAGGGGTATCGGTACCGCTCGAAGCGGATGCCACCACCGGACATGGCTCAGGTATGTTCTGTGAGGGGGTGAACCTCAAGAACAACCTGAAACCCCACATAGGCTTTGGAGGCCGAAGACTCCCACCGGGGTTTTGAAACCAGTGGATTCTCGAGGGCAAGGCCGGAGGCATCTCTATGCTGTGCATGAGAACTGCCACTCGAGGACTGGCTAGTCTTAAGACTGTTTTTGGGTTACCTGATCCTGTGTAGAAGAAGTTCTCACAGCACTGGTGCCCAAAGGCTCCGGAGGACAATGGTCAGGACCCAAACAGGTTAGACACCAATTGTGAGTGTCTAAAAATAAAGTTGTACCGCCACAGTTGGTGAAATTTCACTTACCGTTAATTTCCTTTCCTGGAATACTGCTAGACCAGTCCAGACAAACGGGTTATGCACCCCTGCCAGCAGATCTTGGAGACAGAGAATTCCACCAGAGCTCTGAATGGGTGGAGTCTGGTGATATACAGCTACCCCTAGGGGTCCCTGTCAGTATCGTATAAAAGCAACTTAAACTTAACCGCACCCCGAGGGTCCTAAGGAACTATATACAAGGGAGCCGAAGGACTCCCCAGAACTGAAGTCAGCATGCACCAACGCACTCATGGAACGCCCATGGCGAGGCAGACTGAAAAGGAAGGACAGCGGTCGGCGGCTGCCCAGCGCCAGCAGCAGTGCACCATACAGCAGGGCGGGTCCTGGACTGGTCTAGCAGTATTCCAGGAAAGGAAATTAACGGTAAGTGAAATTTCACCTTCCAAGTCATACTGCTAGACCAGTCCAGACAAACGGGCAGTACCCAAGCTACCTGCTCTCAAGGGGGGGTCAAGGTCGCCGACAGTACTGCAGCTCCAAAGCAGCCGTCCTGACGAGCCTGAACGTCCAACCTATAGTGACGTACAAAGGTGGACAGCGAAGACCAAGTCGCCGCTCGACAAATATCCAGCGGAGCCACAAGAGACCACTCGGCCCACGAAGCCGCTTGTGCTCGAGTAGAATGAGCACGGAGCCCCACCGGAACCAGCTTCCCCCGAAGAATGTAAGCTGCTTCAATGGCCCCTCAGAGCCACCTAGAAATTGTAGACTTAGAGGCCGCGGAGCCCCGACGAGGTCCCGCAAACAGGACGAAAAGATGATCAGACGTACGAAACGAGTTTGTGACCTTCAGGTATTGGAAAAGCACTCTCTTAAGGTCCACCGCCCGTAACGGAGACCGACTACTCTCACACTGAGCACTGGAAAAGGCTGGTAGGAAGAGAGGCTGGTTCACATGGAACGGCGTCAGCACCTTTGGCAAAAAAGGAACAGTGCGAAGAGACACACCTTCCACTGAGAGAGAGAGATAGGGATCACGACAGGAGAGAGCCTGCAATTTGGAAATACGGCGCGCCGACGTAATAGCCACTAAGAACACCGTCTTCAGAGTCAAATCTGAGCGAACAGGCCTTCAGGGGTTCAAAGGGAGGAGCAACGAGAGCCTGAAGAACGAGAGCAAGATCCCACGTAGGCACCGGCGGACGCAGCGGAGGCCTTAAAGACTTAACCCCGCGAAGGAAGCGAGACACATCCGCATGCGAAGCTAGCGAACACCCCTCTATGCGCCCACGAAAACAAGTCAATGTAGCAACCTGCACTCGCAAGGAACCTAGCGCCAAACCTTTGTCCACTCCGGACTGGAGAAAGGCCAAGATATCCGGGATACCGGCACGCCAGGGAGATAAGCTACGCTGGGAACACCAACGGTGAAAGTCGCCAGACTCTAGCGTAGGCCAACGACGTGGACGTCCTTCGCACTTTAAGCAGAGTAGCGACCACACTAGGCGTACTAACTTGCGGCGTTCAATAGCCAAGCCGTAAGCGAGTATGGAGCCGGGTCTTCCATTTCCACCGGCCCCTGAGTCAGGAGACCGTGAAAGGCTCCGAGATGGCGTGGCGACTCTCGAGACAGTCGGACTAGATCCGCATACCACGGCCAGCGAGGCCAATCGGGAGCCACCAAGATCACTGGACCGCGATGCTCCCGGAGTCGTTGGAGAATCTTGCCTATCATGGACCACAGAGGAAAGACCTACAGAAGAAGGTGTGCCGGCCACGGCTGAGAGAGAGCATCGATTCCGCACGACCCCTCTTCCCTCCAACGGCTGAAGTACAAGGGCGCCTTGGCATTCTGCGCTGTGGCCATGAGATCCATCGCCGGCAGCCCCCATAGTTGAACAATGGAACGAAACGTTTCCGGCTGCAGGGACCACTCCCCGGGATCCAAGTGCCGGCTGAGAAAATCGGCTTTCACATTGTCCACGCCGGCGATGTGTTGCGCCAAGAGAGCCAGAAGATGCTCCTCCGCCCACGGGAGGAGCAAGCACAGTTCCTGGGAGACTCCTGGACACTTCGTACCGCCCTGGCGGTTGAGGTAAGCCACCGTTGTGGCATTGTCGGACAACATCCGAACTGCACGGCGCCGCAGAAGCGGCTGGAACTGAATCAGAGCCAAACGCACCGCGCGCGTCTCGAGACGATTGATGGACCAATGGGCTTCGCGAGGAGACCAAACCCCCTGCGCTGAAGTGGAGCCGCAATGAGCCCCCCCAACCGGAGAGGCTGGCGTCTGTCGTGAGCAATAGCCAGCGCGGAGACTCTAGAGACACTCCCCGAAGAAGATTGCGCGCCCGAAGCCACCAAAGGTCGTAGCGCACTTGCGAAGGCAGAGGTAAGCGAACCTGATAATCCTCCAAAACTGGCGACCAACGAGACAGAAGCGCCGCCTGTAAGCTGCGTATGTGCGCTCTCGCCCACGGGACTAGATCTATCGTAGCTGCCATGGACCCCAACAGTTGCAGGTAGTCCCACGTCCGAGGTGCCGCTTGGTCCAAGAAGCGGTGAAGCTGAAGAGAGATCTTCTGAAACCGCTCCTGCGTTAGAAAGACGCGTCCCTGACGAGTGTCGAACCGCGCTCCGAGAAAGTCCAGAATCTGAGTCGGTCGAAGACTGCTTTTTGCGCGGTTGATCACCCAACCGAGCTGTTCCAAGAAGAGGACCACACGAGCGACGGTCTCGCGAGCTTCGGACAGGGAGTCGGCCCGGATAAGCCAGTCGTCGAGATAGGGATGAACCCGTATGCCCTGCTTGCGCAAGGCCGCCACCACGACAATCATGATCTTGGAAAAAGTCCGCGGAGCCGTCGCCAACCCGAAGGGCATAGCGCGAAATTGAAAATGCTGACCCAGCACCGAGAACCGGAGATACCGCTGATGGTCGGCCATGATTGGTACATGAAAGTAGGCCTCTGCTAAATCGAGAGACGCCAGGAACTCGCCCTTGCGCACGGCTTGAATCACCGAGCAAAGGGTCTCCATGCGAAAATGAGGAACGCGAAGGTCGCGGTTCACGCCCTTGAGATCCAGGATAGGACGGAAGGACCCATCTTTCTTGGGCACCACGAAATAGATGGAAGTAGCGACCTCGACCTCTTTCGCAAGGAGGCACAGGGCAAATGGCGTTCAAGGACAGAAGGTGCCGAAGGGTCTCGTGGATGACACGCCGCTTCTCGGGGGAGGCTGCTGGAGAGACGACGAAGGTTTCAGGGATGGGTCGAGCGCACTCGAGAGAATAACCCCGAGAAATACTGTCGAGCACCCAATGATCGGTGGTGATGCGTGCCCACTCTTGCGTGAACAAGGCCAACCGACCCCCTATCGGCGGACCCGTCCCGAGTGGGCTTCCCGCCCCGTCAGCGGGAGGAGCGCCCGGCTACGGAGAACTTCCCCTGCGGAGGAGGAAGGCTCCGCGCCCCTGCGGGCTCCTCGAAAGGACTGCGACCACGCCCCATAGCGATTGGCCGGAGCAGCCCCCTGGGAAGTTTTAAAAGAGCGAAACGTCCGGGTGTCCCGAGCCCGGGAATAGCGCCGAAAATTCTGTGACCGTGACGGACGACGATAGGACGCCTTAGGTCTGTCCTCCGGCAAGCGTTGAGGCTTAACTTCCCCCAGGTCCTTCACTAGCTTATCGAGCTCCTCGCCGAAGAGAAGGCGACCCTTAAAGGGCAACTTAGAAAGCCTTGCCTTGGATACCACATCCGCCGCCCATTGGCGGAACAACAGCCACCGCCTAGCCACCGTGACGGCAGCCAGCGAGCCAGCCGAAAGGCGCAACAAGTCATAGAAGGAATCCGCGATAAACGCCGTAGCCGACTCGAGGCGGGTGTGGGACGGGTCCTCCGGCAACCTCTGAAGCCAGCGGAGCAATGCCCGCGCCGTCAAGCCCCCGCACACCGACGCCTGGAGAGCTAGGGACGATGAAGCAAAGGCGGTCCTGAGAAGATTTTCCACCTTACGATCCTGCGAATATTTAAGCACTGCTCCGCCCTCCACCGGGATGGTGGTGTGCTTCGTCACTCCCGTGACTAAGGCATCCACCTTAGGGTATGCCAGCCACTGCTCTAGAGCTTCAGGAGACCAGACAAAGCTGATTAAGCCGACGAGAGTTACGCAGCGGCACATCAGGGGAATCCCACTCCCTGGAAACCATCTGCTGCAACTCCGGAGGAAAGGGGAAGGATTTGGAGGGCTTGCGAATGCCCTTCAAAATAGGATCAGCCTGGGATTGACCCGGAGCCGTCTGGGGCTCTTCCAAAGTCGTAAGACGGAGAGCATCGGACACCTGGGCAATCAGGGCAGACAACTCTTCCTTCCTGAAAAGGCGAATGTCTTGGGAATCGTCCTGGGTAGGCAAGGACGAATCTGAGGGCGAAAATTCACCATCTTCCTGATCCAAGGAAGCCGCAGAGTCCTCTTCCGACGCTCTGTCCTCAGGGCAGCTGAAAACCTCTTCAGGAAGAAATTGAGACACTCTAAGGGAGCAGGACTTATGTCCTGCAGCAGTCTGTTTCTGCATGCCTGCAGAAGGCAGAGAAGTGCTCCCCAGAGCTATAGACAGATGCGCAGTCCCTGTCACTGCAGACTCCGCTCGCCAAAGGGACCACGCCTGGCGAAAAAGGGAAAGGAGATGTTCCTCAGATGGCAGTGCTGCCGGAGTGGACAGCGGTGGAATCTGAGAGGCTGCCCGTGGCTCCACAGGCAGCAGGGAAGGCAGCTGACCATCCACAACAGGTAGAGGAAAAACTGAAGAGTCTGAAGGCAAAACAGCAGCCGAGGATTCGCCTGGGTGAGACAAGCAAGCAGTGCACAGGTGATTCTGGAGGTCTTTGTGTTTTTTCTGACACCCGAGGCAGCGTTGGCCCGAAGAAGGCATAATGAAAGATAAATCCTGCCCTTCAGTACAAGACAGGAAAAAAAAAGATGCTCTCACTCTGCTGAAAACTGTTGTCCCTGTCTTAGGAAAAATCTCCTTTTATTTATTTACATATATTTTTTTTTTAACACCACAGGAAAGACAACACCACTCCCAGCATCCAGCTAGGAATCTGTGGAAAAAACGAGCAGTAGGAAAGCTGCCATGAAGAATATATGCAGAGGAGAGCAAGCTGGCTTCCCGCCAAAAAACGGAGGTTTTCAGTGATTCAAAATGGCCACCGGCAAAATAAAAGGAGTAAAAAAGAAGAAATTAAACCCCCAAAAATTCAAATAACCCCAGAAAAGAGTGAGGGAGGGCAGGGGGACACTGTCCACACCAGAAAATCACTGAAATTCATCAAAAACGGCACCAACAAAAATCAGGCTGCCAGGAAGCTGTCAGGCACTGAGAGGAGAGAGACAGAAGCTGTACTCACAATACCGATGGTGCAGGGAAGCCACAAAGCGCTGCACAAACCTCAGTCAGCTGCCTCACCACTAAAATTAGCCCCAGGGACTAGATTTTAGGAGGGTATCATCCAGCGAACTAGCTCACAGGACTAGTGCTGGGGAGCCTTCTCATCAGCGATCACCACTGTGAACAGGGGATCAGCTGGAAAACCTCTCCCTGGTGCCTAGAAATTAATCTGGCAACAACAGGGGGCAGAAGGAATCAAAGGAAATCCCAGATGTAAAGCAGATGAATTTTGAAGGAGTAAAACAAAAAAGCATCCAGATCTGCTGGAGAGAGAAATACTGACAGGGACCCCCCCTAGGGGTAGCTGTATATCACCAGACTCCACCCAATCAGAGCTCTGGTGGAATTCTCTGTCTCCAAGATCTGCTGGCAGGGGTGCATAACCCGTTTGTCTGGACTGGTCTAGCAGTATGACTTGGAATGTGCATTTCCTGGGGAAAAAGGCTGGCGGTTCCATGAGGAAAAAAGGAGAGGCCTAGAAGGCCTAAGAACCGTGAACACTAAGATAAAAATTTTATATTTAAGGAAAAAATTTTAAAAGAAAAGAAAAACACCGGCGGTACCGGTGGCGTCGGGGAAGGCAGCCGCGACCACAAGAAAACTAAAAAAATAAATGAAGAATTTTCAGCGGTGACAGAACGTCCTGCCGGCTCCGCGGAAAAATGAAAACTGAGTAGGCAGTTGGGAAGGCAGCGCGCAGGCGTGTTGGGATGCTTCCAAAAGCTTTCTGATTGGACGCTGGGAAGCGTTCCCGCGCGGACTCCGTCGGTACCGATGTACCCATATGTGAAGACTCATTCCTGCTTGTTCCTGGAGATCAGGTGTTCTCCTGTGCCTCCTTGCCTGTTCACGTAAAACATGGCAACTTGATTGTTCGTCTGGACCAGGACAGACTGGTGAGATGTGAGATTGGAGAAGGCCTTCAGAGCTAAGCGTATCGCTCGTAGCTCCAGGAAATTTATCTGTTGTGCAGCCTCCCCAAGGGGTCCAGAGACCCTGAGCACATGCCCCTTGGCAATGTGCTCCCCAACCCTGAAGAGAAGCAGCGGTTGTCAGCACTTGAGAGTGCGGAAGGATTTGAAAAAACACCCCGAGAACCAGATTCGGAAGATGAAGCCACCATTACAGAGAAGAGACAAGCCGTGTGGATATTCTTACTGAGTCTGCAAGACTCCCTGTGGCCTGATGCCACCGAGTTCGGAGACTCCACTGAGCAGGCCGCATATGTGGAGGAGTGGCCTAGTGGTTGGGACGAGGTACTTCAGGCCGGAAGGTCGGGGGTTCAAATCCCACTAGAGGACAGCAACCTTGGGCCGGAAGGACTGGGGTTTCTAGTCCCACAGGTGCTCCTTGTGGTCTTGGGCAAGCCACTTAACCCTCCATAGCCCATGTTCCCTGTAAAATAGTTATCTCCAAGTTATAATGCCCTGTTCAATGTAATTTCAGTTTGTTCAATGTAAACCGCACTGATGCAGAATAGCGCGGTATATAAGAGAATGTAATAATAAATATGCAGGCGGGCATTGGGGGTTACATGAACCGTGGAAGCCATATGGCCGAGAAGTCTCAGGAATTGCCTGACGGAGAACAGGGAATTGCTGCGAAACCACCTGGCTAGATCCATTAATCTGTGGGCCCTGTCCACGGGCAGAAAAGTCTTCGCCTGAAGGGCGTCCAGCCTGGCTCCTATGAACTCCATGTTCTGGGACGGGAGCAAAGTGGACTTTGCGAAGTTTATGACAAATCCCAAGTGCTGAAGCAGAGCCACAGTGCGAAGGGTGGCCTGACTGGCCTCCTGTGAAGACTGGCCCCTTATGAGCCAGTCGTCCAGGTATGGGAACACAAAAAGACCTTGAAGCCTTAGGTAGGCCGCCACCACCGCCAGGCACTTTGTGAACACCCTGGGGGCGAAGGTTAGGCCAAAGGGTAGTACTCTGTACTGATAGTGGTTCCCTCCCACAACAAATCAGATATTGTCTGTGGTCTGGATGAATAAGGATGTGAGTATAAGCATCCTTTAGATCTAAGGAGCATAGCCAATCTCCCTGCTGGAGGTATGGCAGCAGGATTCCAAGGGTAAGCATCTTGAACTTTTCCCTCTCCAGGAACTTGAGGTTTCACAAGTCTAGGATGGGTCTGAGGCCTCCTGTTCTTTTTGGTACCAGAAAGTACCTGGAATAAAAGCCGTGACCTCTCAGGTGGTGGGGCACCGGTTCCACAGCCTGCTCCTTTAGCAGACTTGCTAACTCCTGTAGGAGTAGGTCCCTGTGCAGAGGGGGTCTTGGAGGTGAAAATGAAGAAGATAGCCCTTTTGGACTATTTGGAGCACCCAGGTATCTGATGTGACGGCTGACCACCTGTGGGCAAAGAGGGCCAGCCGGCCTCCTGTGCTGATGTGAGCCAGCTGAGGAGAGACTATGCTTTCTGAGTCAAAAACCCCCGCCCTGCTGTGCAGGAGCCGGTGTTGGTGGCTTGGGGGCCTTCTCCCTACGGGGCCCATGACCCTGCCCCTTGGCCTGCTGACCCCTGATAATGAGGGTATTGTTTATAGGCAGATGTCTTCCTCGGGTAAAAGGTCTTTTTCCCGAGCCCTTCTTCTGAGAAGGGGCAGAGGTTTTTCTGGACAGCCTAGTCCTGGTCAGAGTCTCGGTCTTGAGTTCAGCAGCCTTTTCAGCCATGGGTTTGCCAAAAAGGTTTTCACCTCGGCAGGGGACATCAACCAACTTGTCCTGTACCCATGGCTCGAGGTCGGATAACTGTAGCCAAGCCTGTCGGCGGGCACCGATGCCGGCCCCGGCTACTCGGGCCGAAGCCTCGAAGCCATCGTAGACTGCTCGAGAGATAAACTTCGAGCACTCAAGAATACCAGTGGACAAGGCCTGGAACCTCTGCAAAGGTTCCTCGGAGAGACCAGCAGAGAACCCGGCAATCTCCTTTGCCAGGTCTCGAAGGTACATGCCCATGTAGAGCTGGTATGTCTGGACACGGCAAGCAAGCATAGAGCACTGGAAGCACTTCTTACCGAGGGCATCCATGTTCCAGGCCTCCCGGCCGGGAGGCACCGAGGAGTGCATCTTCTGACTTTTCAGTCGATGCATGGCCGATTCCACAAACATGGAGTGGTGCGGTAATTGTGCCTTTTGGAACCCGGGGCTCTTGCGGACTCGATAGATGGAATCGACCCGCTTGCTTAAAACCGGCGTCGAGGCCGGGGTCTCCCACATGCGGAAGAGCAACCGCTCCAGCATCAGAGGAACCAGAACAGTAAAGGCCTCCTTCAGGGGAGAGTCATACTGGAGGGCCTCAAGCTCCTCGGGATCCGCGGGGAATGCAAAGGCCTTGGCCATATCCTGCACGAAGTCCGAGAACCGGGTATCCTCCGGTGGGGATCGTCTCCGAGGTTCGGACTCCAGTGAGTCCGATGGGACACACCAAGTCCGAAAGGTATCGGGTGACTCTTCATCCTCCATCTCCCAGCCCGACTCCTCGGAGGAGGAATCAAGCGGTTCCGGTCGGGCAGGCGTCGACGACCTCGGTCCCGAACGGGAGGCCGAGGGAGACCGTGGCCGAGGATCGACTCGAGCTCGCATGGACTCGAGGATAGGCTCGGCCTCCGGGGTCGACTTGGACGTCAATGTCCCGGTGGTCGGGGCAGATGCACCGGTGAGACCGGCGATCAGTGCCCGCTGCTGCTCCATGAAGGCAGCCAAGCTGCTTTCCAAGGCCGTCAACCTGAGTCCGAGCTCAGGAGACCCAGCAGCCCCTGACTCGGGCCCCAACGGTGTCGGGCCCGACGTCGGCTCCCCTGGAGGAGAGTCCACGAGGACTATAGTACTCACGTGCCCAGGAGACTCCATCTCGAGACAAGGTTGTTTGGCAGGCCTCTCTGACTCCGAAGACCCGCGACGGCGGACGGGGCTATGCGACCTGGCTCTCGAGGAACCAGGTGCGTCCGACGCCGCCCTCGCGGGTTTTTTCTTCCTGCGTTGCTCCCGCGAAGAAGACCCCCGCTCAGAAGAACCCCGACGCTGCTCAGGGCCGGAGTCCTGAGATGTCGAGGCCTCTGACGAGGTCCGGGCCCGTCTGGCTGCGGAGTCAGAGAAGATTCTGTCCTTTTGGTGCTGCCGACTCAACGCCTTCGAGGACATTTTTCCACATGGACCACAGATCATCGGGTCATGATCGGGTCCAAGGCAACGGAGGAAGCAGTCATGTGTGTCGGTGAGAGACATAAGTTTCTTACACCGATCACTTTTTAAACCCGCTGGCAGCCATCGGGGGAAAAAGGGCCCCTGCGAGGTCGAAAGACAGGGCTGCCAGTGAAAAAAGAAAAACGGCGCAAGCGCTAGTCACGAAGGACAAAAAACGAAAAAAAAAAAAAAAAAAGAGAGTGGGCTCGATACCGGCCTATCTGGCCCAGGCGGGAAAAGAATCCGGCGTCGAACCGAAGGAGGAAGACAAAGTAATCAACTTTTTCCTCGGCAAAAAACGAACTACGTCCGACGGGCTCCGCGGAAAAAAGAAGACTGAGCAAGATGGCACCCTTGGGCAGGAAGGGGACCGCGCATGCGTGCTGCAATTCCCAAAGGCTTTCTTTGAAAGCTGGGGAAATGCTCCGCACGGGGGCTCCGTCGGCGCCGACGTCACCCATATGTGGAGGACTGACTTCCTGCTTGGTCCTGGAGAAACCTCCAAGCTCCTTGGCTAAGTCGCGCAAGAACATGTCCATGTATAGTTGGTATGCTTGAATGCGACAAGATAGCATGGAGCCCTGGTAGACCTTGCGGCCCAGGGCATCCAGGGCTCTCGACTCTCAGCCCAGAGGGACTGACAAGTGTGATTTTGGACTATTCAATTTCCTCATGGCCAACTCCACCACCATAGAGGTGTGGGGGAAGTTGGGTCTTTCTGAAACCCGGGTCATGCTGTACCTTGTACACAGTATCAAGGTGCTTGCTCAAGATGGAGACTGATGCGGGTGTCTCCCACATGCGGAGCAGCAACCGGGACAGAATGGGAGGGAACAGAACAGTGAGAGATTGCCTAGGCGGGGACTCGCACTGAAGAATGTGCCTGAGTGGCCATATCCTGGACGAACACCAGGAAGGAGGAGGTGTCCTTGAGTGGCCAGCGCTGATGGAAGACGGGCGGGGAGGGTTCTGGCAGAAGGTCCCGGTGAGTACGGGTTTCCGGGGAGGTGCCCCCGTTGAACTCCCAATCTGAGAACTCGGTCAAGGAGTCCAAGCCGGGCAGATCGCCCTGTCCGGCAGCCAGGGCCCTGGATGATCTCACCTCCAAGGAACGGGAGGGCGAGCGAGCGAGACAGATGCTGAGGACCTCACGGATTTCAGTGTCCCACGCAAGGGACCCAAGGTCTCTGGGCACAAGTCAGCAAAGCTGTCTGTGAGCACCTGCTGGGAAGCAATGAACGCAGAAACACTGCGTTCTAGTGTCAGCATGCTTGACTCCCACGTGGGCGTGGGGCCCTGCAACATCAATCCTGGAGTCACCGGGTAAGGTTTCGAGGAGGAGAGGGGGTCCTCACAGGGACAGCCCTCAGGAAACCGGGCGCCTTCAACAGAGGCCTCTGTATCCATGTGGGGTACCTTGCGGGTCCACTCCTTGTCTGGCCAATCTAGGTTATACGTACCTAGCAATATCCCCAAAAGACAGGTTCCACAATGCTTGTACTGGGTCAAGCATTGATATCCTGGGTCCCTTTTTAATAGTGGTTTATGGACCTTTACTCCAGGAACTTGTCCAAACCTTTTTTAAACCCAGCTATACTAACAGCCCTTACTACATCCTCCGGTAACGGATTCCAGAGTTTGATTACACTCTAGGGGTCAGATTCAGTATGCTACTGTCAAAGCATAAGGTCTTTCAAGCCACAATCAGCAAAGGTATTGAACTCCAGAACAAAAGCTATAGGAACTCTCCAGCCCTTCAGGCCGAACCATACACCGGGAACTATGTACAGAGGCAGAGACAAGTTAAGGTCATTCGACTAAAATGTCAACATCTGACAGTTGTAGAAATATGTGAGCACTGGCCTGGCTAAGTCTCAGGTCAGATAACCTTGAGGGCAGATCCTGGAATGGTCTAGCAAAATTCCAGGCAAGGAAATTAATAGTAAGTAAATTTTCACCTTCCAACTCATCCTGCTAGACCAGTCCAGATCTATTCCACCCATAGGTGGGAAGAAACAGCTGGAGACAACACAGAGGCTTCCCTGGCTTGGAGATCCAAGCAGTAATGTCAGGAAAGCGTAGAGTAAGACGATTAGGTCGCCGCCTGGGAAATGCCCAGCAGCATCACATGTGACCATTCCATCCATGAAGCGGCTCGAGCCTGCATGGAATGAGCCTGAAGTCCCTCCAGCACAAGCTTGCCATGGAGAGTATAGGCTGGCTCAATGGCACATTTAATCCACCAAGCAATCATGGCCTTAAGATGCAGCCTACCCCTTATGGGCCCCAGAAATCAAGACAATCGAAAAGATAGAAGAGATTCATAACCATCAGATATTGCCGCAATGTTCAGTCTACATCAATGAGAAAGGGCAGAATCGTACCCTGAGTACTGCTCCTTTGAAAAGGAGAGGAGTGAAACTGGTTCAAAAGGAAGTCGGAGAGGACTTTCGGCAAAAAGGACAGCACTGTCCGCAAGGAGACTCCCTCAGACGAAAAGGACATGAATGGGTCTCAGCATGACAAAGCTTGGACTTCAGAGTCACCAAGCTGAGATAATCGCCAATAGAAAAGATCCATGAAGGTGGTCACCTTCAAAGGTTCAAAGGACAGCTGCCCCAGTGTCCAGCGGAAAGGTCTCATGGTGGCATCACAGGCTGACAGGGATGTTGCAGAGCACAGAGCCCACAAAGAAAACTGTCCACATCTATATGGGAGGCAAGGGAACACCCCTGGAGCTGCCCTCGAAAATAGGTCAAGCCAGCCACTTGCACACTAAGAATTGAAGGAGTGTTCTCAAAACCTGCCTGTAGAAAGGATGAATGTCCAGCACTTGGGCGTGCCATTGGCCACACCAAGTTTTGAAATGGTGCCAAACCCGGGCATATGCCCGAGACATAGATGATCTTCTGGCTTTGAGCAAGGTTGCTACTATGGGCTCTGTATATCCCTTGCAGATCAACTGGTGTCTCTCAAGAGCCAAGCTGTGAGTAGGGAATGGGGTCATCTAGAAGGATTGGTCCCTGACTCAGGAGGCTCCTATGTGAACTCATGGTCACTGGTTCAGCCAAACCAGGTCGGCATACCATGGTCATCAGGGCCAATCCAGAGCTACTAAGTATCACCCATCCCAGATGCAACTATGTGCTAAAGGACCCGACCGATTGTCCACAGGGGAAAGATGTACACGAGCTGAGAGAGGCCATGCCTGCACCAAGACATCGATGCCCCACGAGATCCTCGAATTGGTGTTGGCAGATGTCACCATCAGGTCCAGGGATGGGCACCCCAATGCTGAACAATGTGTCTGAATGCTAACGGAGCTAGTACCCACTCGTCAGGATCCAACGCATGATGACTGAGGAAGTCTGCCTGCACAATCTCCACTCCCGCAATATGTTGCACTCACAGAGCTTGTAAGTGACACACTGCCCAAGGGAAGAGAAAGACTATTTTCTGGGCCATCCCTGGGCATCTGATGCCCTCCTGCCTGTTGAGGTAAGCTAGTCATGGCATTGTCAGATAGAACTTTGCGTGGGTACAAAGGGGAGGAAGAAAGCACTCTAGCACTAGTCGTATCGCACAGACTTCCATTGATGGTCCAGCCAGCTTCTTCTGGCGACCCAGTGCCCTACACCGCCTGTCCTAGGTAGTGGGCGTCACAGCCAACAAGGCTTGCGTCTATCATCAGAATGATCCAGTGGGGAACTTCTAGAGGAGTTCACTTCATCAAGTGGCTCTGACAGTCACCACTGCAGAGTGTGGCGGACAGAGAGCAGAAGGGGAAGAGGAACCCCATACTCCTGAGCTATCGGTGACCGCCAGGAGAGGAGGGAACACTGCAGAGGATGCATGTGAGTGCATGCCCAGAGTGGCTTCCATGGAACCAACCACTTGCAGATAGTCCCACGCCTTGGGAGCTCATATACGTTGAAAGAACTGAATCTGTTTGCAGAGCTTCTGGCATGTCTAATCAGCCACCGAAAACGTAAGCAACTATGTGAGAGAAGAGAGCTCTTCTCAAATCACCCCCATCCAAGGCATTCCAGAAAACTCAGCACTAAAAAGCACCTCTGGGAAGGAGTTGGTCCTTATCAGCCAATCGTCCAAGTAGGAGTGAACTTGAAAGCCCTGACAGTGTCGTCGCTACCACAACCATGACCTTGGAAAAGGTGTGGGTGGCTGTGGCCAGACCAAAAGGCAGAGCACAGAACTAATGTTGACCAATGACGGCAAAGCATAGAAACCTCTGATTGTGGAAGATTGGAATGTGAAGATACACCTCTGTGAGGCCCAAGGATGCTAGAAACTCCCCTAGCTGCACTGCTTGTATTACAAATTACAGCATCTCTATATGGAAACAGGGAATGCAAAGACAGCGATTGATGCTCTTGAGGTCCAGAATGTGCTGAAAAGCCCCATCCTTGGGAAGAACGAAATAGAGTATCTGCCAGAGCTCCTTTTGGCCACAGGCACTGGGCAAATCATCTTTAGTTTGAGAAGTCACTGAAGAGTTCCGCAGAACCGCAAGGGGAGACCAGAAAGGCATCTCTGATTGGTTTGGCGCAAATGAATGCGTATCCTTAGGTTACCACTTCAAGCACCCAACTGACTGATGCGATCTTGGCCCATTCGCAGGAGAAAAGGTACAATTGTCTCCCTATCTGCAGCACCCTGGAACAAGCCCGGAGCCAGTCACTGGGAGGACCGCCCAGCTCCAGCATACTTGGTAGAGGACAAGTTGTCTCGTGAGCACAAAAACACACACTTGAAAAGACTAGGACTTGGAGCTCTGCTTGGCAGAGGACGAAAATGACTTACGCCGGTATTGCAGAGATTTCCAAAACCAGGATTGACCTGGGGCTGCCAGAGAGGAACTTCCCACTGGACTTTCAGAGGGCGATCCTGGTTCTATCCTCTAGGAGACATTGAGACTTGACTTCCCCCAAATCCTTCACCGGTTTCTCCAAACCCTCCCCAAACAGCAGCCTATAGAGAGGAGCCTATCAAGTCCTAGATAAAGGGTCTGCATTCTAATGGCGGAGCCAGAGCCAACAACATGCCACCATCACTGCACTCACTGAACAAGCAGCTATCCAAAGAAGATCCTAGACAGCATCTGCCATGGCAGCGCTGGTAGATTCCAGACGCGCAAGGGAGATATCTTCCAGTAACAATTGGATCCATTGCAACAAGAATCAAAGCGCCAGGCCTCTGCATACAGAGTCCTGCAAAGCGAGAACGAAGAACAAAAAGCAGTCTTCAAAAGACCTTCAACTTTGCCAACAAGTTGATCCTTTAGAACTGTGCTGCCTTCCACAGGAATAGTAGTGTGCTTCGTGACCGCAATCACAAGAGCCTCCACCTTAGGAAACCAAAGCCACCTGTTGAGTTCCACTGGGGACCAGGCATAAATTCAACCAAGTTGACGAGCTGAGTGTAAGTAGAGACACCATTTGCTGCAGCTCCACAGGATAAGGAAAAGACTTAGAGGACTTGCGAATACCCACAATAATGAGGTCCACCTAAAAAGAGTTCCAAGGAGGATTAAGTGCGACAACCTGCATGATTGAGGCTAGGAGCTCATCCTTTTAGAATAAACCAACGTCCTGACCTTCACCATGGTCGCCTTCTGGAGGAGATAACATGCCCTCTTCTCACTCTGAGCTACTGCTGACACAGACCTAGAAAGGTTATCACAACCCTCAGGCAGAAACCAATCTACCCTTTGGATCAGTCAGGCCTGGAATGTTTCCTGGGCTTCAAATCCTGCAAGACTGATGTCGCTGAAGCCTTACACAGGATGGTCAAGGCCTCTGACCATTATAAGTTCCACATCTGTATAAAAAGGCCCATGAACTAAGCATTTGCTACCTCTGGCTGTAGTTGGGAAGACACTGTCTGCAGAAAAGGCAACTCCTGCTCAGGCATCCCCACTGGACAGAGTATTTGAGAGTTGGTGCCCTCCTGGACCAGATCAGCCTTCTCCAGAACAGCCACACTGCCCCTTGCCAAGGAGCTACAAGAAGTACAGAGCTTATCTTTAATGTGACACCACTTGTGGCCACAGTCAAGGCAGCATGTCAAGCATTACATTCTGAGCACTCTAATCACGTGGAAGCTGAAAGGAGCCCAAGGTAAAATGGTGCCTCCTACTTGGTGCAAGCAATGATGGGAACCCACAGCCATGGTGAAACTGACTTGTAAGATAAAAAACTGTCTACCAGTGAAACCAGCAAAATTAAGCTCAGATGTCAAAAACATCACCACCATGCAAAAGCCACAGCGCTTGAGGCCAGGTGAAACAGCGATGCTCCAGTGGAGCTCAGGACCTCAGCCCGCCAAAAAAACCCACAACCTCTTGGGACAAGAAAGTCGGTAAGGTACCTCGTCCTCCTCCGGGAGGAGTCCCGATCCTGCCCGCTTAAGCCCCATAGGGCTACGAGCCGGAGCTACCATAACCAGGTTGCAGCAAGGCCAACGCCTTCTGCATCAACGAGAAAAAATCCGGCGGAATCCCGGGAACACCCCCCCCCCCTGGATCCCTCCGGGCGCCAAAACACCACTCTGTTGAGGAAGGACCCGCCATGGGATCCGCAGGGGCCAAAGAAGGCAGCCCGGGGACTCTGGCTTCCGAGGGGCCCGCTACCTGCTCCTCAGCGAATCCCCTCATAGCCCTCTCCGTCACCACCGCTTCCAGGGAACACGCTTTACAAATCCCGGACTCCAAGAGCTCGCTACGCCGCACCCCACAGACGAGGCAGCGGGATTTAACCGGCATCTTACCCAGAGCCACAGAACTGACCATTCCCACAGACCACTAAGCTCCAGGCCCCGTGAGCGCAAAGATCTGCGCCGGCATTTTTTTTTTTTTTGGTAACCATAAGGAGAAATTAGGTCTTACCTGCTTTGGTAACCATAAGGAGAAATTAGGTCTTTCCTTGAGCTCTCTCCGGGCCAGTCCAGGGTACATTAGGGGTTGTCGATCCCCTTCAGCAGCTGAGGACTGAAAAACTCCAAGTTTTGCTGACAGGCTAAGCCACTCCCCCTGGTGACAGCTCCTCAGTCTACTTCTGACAAAGCAGCTCAACTACTCCAACCGAAAACCAACAGGAAGAAAACTAAAGAAGAAAAGAATACTGAATATCTGCTATATTTCTCAGTGACGGACGTGTCATGCAAAAAGAGACAGCCCTGCTCTAAGCAGTCATGCACCCTGTGGTGCAGGAATCCCAATGGTTCGACTTTCGCTTTCTGGGTTTTTGTTTTTTTTTAATGTAAATTTAGCTCAAAGGAATAGGCGGGAGCCCCAAAAAGAAAAACCATGTTCTCTGAGAGAAATGCTATAGCATAAAGACTTCTCAGCCCTCAGAGAAACTGAACTCCCGGAAAGATACTGAGGCGAATACTGGGTGGGCCCTGGACTGGCCCGGAGAGAGCTCAAGGAAAGACAATTAGCAGGTAAGACCTAATTTCTCCTTCCTTATCGTCTCTCCGGGCCAGTCCAGGGTACGTTAGGGCAGTACCAAAGCAGTACCTAAAGCTGGGAGGGTCCCGCAAGTCCTGCGATAACCGCCGAAGCCCCTACATTGGCATCCTGCCTTGCGAGCACGTCCGATAGTGCTTTGCAAAGGAATGCAGGGAAGACCAAGTCGCAGCTCTACAGATATCTACTGGTGGAACTAAGGCGTACTCAGCCCAAGACGTAGCCTGAGCTCGGGTAGAGTGCGCCCTGAGTCCCACTGGCGGTGTCTGACCGCTAGATTCATAAGCCGCTGATATAGCCTGTTTCACCCATCTGGCAATCGAAGCCTTCGACGCCGCGTTACCCTTACACGGCCCCGCAAATAAGACAAATAAACGATCCGACTTATGAAAAGACTCAGTAGCCGCAAGATACTTTTTCAGCACACGCGCCAAATCCAATTTTCGAAGCGTGCGATTTACCCGTGAACCAGAACGATGTGGAAAAACAGGCAATGCCACAGACTGATTAACATGAAAAGTCGAGACAACTTTAGGCAGAAAGGAAGGCACCGGCCGTAGCAACACCCTCTCCGGCAAAAATTGAAGGTAAGGCTCTCTGCAAGAGAGAGCCTGCAAATCCAAAATCCGTCTGGCAGAACACAACGCCACCAAGAACGCTGTTTTACAGGAAAGTTCCCGCAAACCACTCGAGGAACCCACTTCAAAGGGAGAGCGTGTCAAAGCCTCCAGAACCAAGTTCAAATCCCAAGGAGGGCGAAAAACGCAGCACATCCACATGTGTCGAGAGCCTATGCCGCTGTACAGCACCCCGAAAACAAGATAAGGCTGCCAAGTGTACCGTGAGAGTGTTAAGGGCCAAACCCTTCTCCAAACCATGTTGAAGAAACAAGAGTTGCAGTAAGGTAGCCTCCCCTAGGGCTAATGCTAAGCTGGCCGCACCAAGTTTCAAAAACTCGCCAAATCCGCGTGTAAGACAAGGAAGTTGAATTTTTCTTTGACTGTAACAAGGTGGAAACCACCGATTCTGAGTAACCCTTACATTTCAAGCGGTCCCTCTCAAGAGCCAAGCCGTAAGCAAGAAGCGATCCACCTGCCGCATCAACACGGGCCCCTGGCTCAAGAGGTTGAGACGATCGGGTAGACGCCAGGGAGCAGCTATCAACAGTCGAATGAGATCTGCATACCAAGGACATCGAGGCCAATCCGGAGCAATGAGAATCACCGGCCCTCCGTGACTCGAGATACGCTGGATGACCCGACCAAGCATCGGCCACGGAGGAAACACAGAGAAGGGCGTCCGACGGCCAAGGTTGCACCAAGGCATCCAAGCCCTCCGACATGCGCTCCCTGCGTCTGCTGAAAAACCGCGATGCTTTTGCATTGCCGCAAGTCACCATCAGATCCATCACCGACTGCCCCCAGCACAGCGTGATGTCGTGAAACACTGCAGCGTTCAGTTCCCACTCTCCGGGATCGAGAATGTTGCGGCTGAGGAAATCGGCTTGCACATTGTCCTTGCCTGCTACGTGCGCCGCTGACAAGACAACGAGATGAGTCTCCGCCCATAGCATCAACTCCTTACTCTCCTCCAACAAAAGCACACTGCCTGTGCCACCTTGGCGATTGATATACGAGACCGTCGTCACATTGTCGGAGAACACACGAACCGCTGTTCCCTCAAGCAAGCTTTGGAAATGCAGCAGTGCAAGGCACACCGCTCGGAGCTCCAAACGATTGATCGACCACCAGCTCTCAGCCGGAGACCAGACTCCTTGTGCTACTTGAGACCGACAGTGCGCTCCCCAGCCGGATAGATTTGCGTCCGCTGTCAACAGCACCCAGTGAGGCTCCCGCAAGGGAACCCCGGCTCGAAGATGCCGGATCTCCAGCCACCAAAGAAGACTGTGGCGCACCCCCTCTGGACAGAACAACCGCTGCGAAAGAGGATGATGTTGCGGAGACCACCTGGAGAGCAACGCTTGTTGAAGCGGTCTCATATGCGCTCTTGCCCATGGCACCAGGTCCAGAGCCGCCGCCATGGAACCCAACAGCTGCAAGTAGGCCCATGCCGACAGCGACCGGAGCCGCAGAAACACGTGAATCTGTCCTACCAATTTTACTATCCTGCTTTCGGGCAGAAAGACCAATCCCCATTCCTTGTAGAAGGCGTCAGCTTTTGCACCGGAGACAACTGGCTCTTTGCTTGGTTGATAACCCAACCGAGCTGCTCCAAGAGCTGGACTACCTGAGCAGTCGCCGCGACCGAGTCTGGTAACGAATCCGCTCAAATCAACCAGCCGTCTAGGTACGAATGTACTCTGATCCCCTCTTTCCTCAGAGCCGCTGCCACCACCACCATGACCTTTGTGAAAGTGCGCGGCACCGTTGCCAGACCGAAAGGCAAGGCTCGGAATTGAAAGTGACCCATGGGAACCGCAAAGCGCAAAAACCGCTGATGCGACTCGCGAATCGGAATGTGGAGATAAGCTTCCGTGAGATCTATTGCCGAAATTCCCCGGGACGCACCGCCCAAATGACGGAGCGCGTCTCCATCCGAAAATGGGGCACCCGCAAGGTTCGATTGACGTGCTTGAGGTCGAGAATTGGCCGAAAGGAACCCTCTTTCTTGGGGACTACGAAATAAATTGAGTATTGACCGAAGCCGCACTGGGCGGGAGGAACGGGAACTACGGCCTGTAGGAACAAGCGCTCCAACGTCTCGGTAATGGCTTGTGCCTTGGGTCCCCGACCAAAAGGGGACATCATGAAGGTTTCTTGTAATGGGCAAGCGAACTCCAGCGCGTAACCTTCTCAAATAATGTCCAGTACCCACTTGTCTGACGTTATGGCGGTCCAGGCGGAAAGAAAACCCTGTAAGCGACCGCCTACAGGGACTTCCGGCTGGACCAGCCGACCTTCATTGAGGCTTCTTAGCGGAGGACTGCTTGGCCGAGAAATAGCCTCTACCAAAACCTCTGGCTCCGCGAAAGGACGGACCACGAGAAGTGAAACGGCCCCGAGAATAGGGAGCAAACCGAGCCCCCCGGAATCTCCGAGAATCCCTACCGGATCCCCGCTGCGGCATGCCCACTTTAGAAAGCTTCGGTCGATCTTCTGGCAACCGACCCCCTTTGGAGTCACCGAGATCCTTGACAATCTTCTCTAAGGCTTCCCCAAAGAGAAGCTTACCCTTATAGGGGAGCTTACTTAGGCGAGATTTAGATGAGGCGTCAGCCGCCCAGTTCCGTAACCAGAGGAAACGCCTGGCCGCTATCAGCGATGCCATGGACTTAGCAGCAATTCTAACCAAATCATAGAAAGCATCCGCCAAGTAAGCCGCCGCGGACTCCAACTTAGCTCCTTCTGCGGAAGGGACTCACGCCCGAATCCACGTCGGAACCTCGCCCTGCAGCCAACGGATGGAAGCCCTGGAGACATACGCTCCACAAATAGAAGCCTGCAGCGAGAGAGCAGTGGCTTCGAAGGCTTGCTTCAAGAGCACCTCCAGCTTACGATCCTGTAGATCTTTAAGGGCCGCTCCGCCTTCCACAGGAATCGTGGTCTTTTTCGTCACCGCCGACACTAAAGCATCAACCTTGGGCATTTTCAACTCCTCCCTGTCCTCCTGCGGAACCGGGTACAGGCGACCTAAGGCCCGACTACCCCGTAACGTAGCCTCAGGACACTCCCACTCAGTCAATCTGCTTAATGACACGATGTGCTGGGAAACAGCGTTGCTCTGTCTTAAAGCCCTGCAATAACGGATCCTCCAAGGGCTCCTGAGATACCGTGGGCATAGCAATATTTAGAGCCGCCAAAGACTGCGCAATAAGCGCTCCCAGCTATTCCTTGCGAAAAACCCGAAAAAGGTTAGGATCTTCGTCAGGAGCTAACTCACCCTCTTCCAGCTCCATTAGCCAAGGGTCTAAGCAGGCTTCTGAGAGAATTTCACCATCTTCAAGTCCAGCGGCGGCCCGCTCTGTTCTCCTTTAATAAATAAATCTGACTCTGGCTTCAACAGGGACTGGGAGGAACCTTCCCCCGGGTCCATAACAGTCCCTGCCATGAGAGGAGTCGCTAACCCCTCAGAACCGGTAACGGCAGAGCTGGCCTGTGATGTTTTTAAAAGAAAAGCCTTATGCATCTGCAAAATGAATTCTGGAGAGAATAAAGTGGAAAAACCCTCCGGAGCCCCCTTCAGGGACTGTGGGGTCTTAATCACAGCCGCCGATTCTCTATGCGTTTTGGCCTTCCTTTTTCCTTGTTTATGGTGGCCCGGGGGAGAAACAGGCTGCTCAGCCAAAATGGCCACCGTTCCCGCCTTTTCTGAGGAGAGAAGAACCTTGTCGGACTCCCCAGCTTTAATTTCCATCTCCTGAGCAAACCGGGGTCCAAGCCAAGCACAGCAAAGTGAAAAACGGCCCCGAATCGCCGAAAAAAACCAACGCGCCGTTCGACGCTGCTAAGCACAGCTTGCCGGCAAACACACTCCCCGACATTGCGGCCGAGCCGCGGGAAGAAAAAAAATCACCCACCTGACAGGAGCGCTGAATCGCGTGTGCCGGGCCGCCCGCTGCTAGCGGGAGCCGAAAAGCACGAGTATCCAGAGAGAGGAAGGGACAACTGGGGCTCCCAGAAGTAATCCTCAGGTAAGGCAGACAGCAAGTCCTCAAGAAAACAGGCTCTGCTTTCTAGTGCCGCTCTGAACGGGGCAGCCCGGGACGTCCACCTTTTTTTTTTTTTTTAAAGACTTTAATTAGAGCACTGGAAAATAAAGCAGAGAAATAGCCCTGCTAGAGCCAATCTACCGCAAATAGCAACGAAAATAACAAAAAAACAATGTCTTCAACCAGGGAGGCAGTCAGCTAAGCGTCCAATTCAGCTGCTGAGGACTGAAAGACTGAGGAGCTGTCACCAGGGGGAGTGGCTTAGCCTGTCAGCAAAACTTGGAGTTTTTCAGTCCTCAGCTGCTGAAGGGGATTGACAACCCCTAACGTACCCTGGACTGGCCCGGAGAGACGATAAGGAAGGGCAGAGGTCAACTAGCAAAATGGAGCTAACCCGATCTCAAAACGAAGCTCAGGAAACCGTTGAGGACACAGAGTAAGTCAGGCCGTTGAAAACCCGGCTCCCAAAATGGCTGCCGCCAGAACTCCCGCGCAAACTACACGCGGCTGGCCGCAGAGACCCCGAGGCCCTCTGAATTAGCCACGGGGACTCCCTGACAACCCCCTCTGCTCCGCGCTCGAAGTGCCAATCTGGGAAACCCCCTGCCGACTTTCCAACGCACCGGGGCTGAAGGAGGGAGATAGAGGGAGGAGCCAGCACACTTCCAACGCCGGAGCACAGCCTGCACGCGGCTTCAGCTCTGGCGTGTCTCAGTGAAGAGAGCAAGGCCTGCAATCGCGCCGCTCCTGCAGCGGTTCCCCGAGGCTGCCCTCCGGCCTTTTAGTGCTGCTGCCTGCAGAAGCATGCTCTCTGTCTTCCACCTGCTCCTCACCCTTCTTTACTGCGGGTTCGGGAGCAGGGAGGCACCACACAATACCCCCCCCCACCCCCCATGCTCATTTAAACGCTGGGGAGAAGAACTCCACAGAGAGAGAAAGGAGAGACAAGAGAGGGAGGGAAGACAGTGAGAGAGAGAAGTCCACAGGAGAATCAGGTAAGACCCCTTTAGCAGCAGCAGTAGACCTGAAATCCAAACAAAAAAGCACCTAATCAGATACAAAAAACAAACTAACAAGAGAAAGTTAAATCCTTTACAGGATTGTTCAAAAGAAAGCTCTGCTTATTTGTACCCTCCTGAGCCCAGCCCCGGGCTCAGAACCTCCTAGCTGCTTGGAGACAAAGTACTGGTGGAAGTGGGCGGTTCTTGCCTATTAGTACCAGTGACATCAAAGCGATGACATCTTTCAGTCTACAAAGCTGCTAGTGGAGGTTCACAACTCTATGGTTCCGGGACTGGACTATAGGGACGCAAAGGAAGGTTAACAGTGTTCGCCACTACGGGCCGATCCCCTCGAGAACAGAGATTTGCCAAAAAAAGAAGTGAGGGTAAGAATGAGGAAAATGCAACTCACTGCAAAGCTGAAGTCAGACAGCTGGTCTTGTGCCTTGAATAGGTTACTATGTCACTGCCCTGACTAACACCACCTGTTTATTTAATTTAACAAGAAACTTAAAATATAATAAAAAGAAGTTCTACTTCTAACAGAGCTGGTGCTGAGGCAAAACAGACATGCTTCACAGGGCTAAGCTGCTCCTCCTGAGCAGCAGTGCCCCCCCACCTTCTGTTTAGGTGCTCCATTGATCCTCTTGGTCAACAACTCAGTACCCACAGGGAGAACATGGGTAACTCCAGGGAAGCACCTTCTGTGCACCCTGGAGACATCCGTTAACCAAAGTGAAATGCTAAACTGACAGGACCCTCTCTAAGAGGCTGTCAGGAGCTGTGAGAAAGCTGTAACAGATGTTCGAGAAACAGTAGAAATCAGTCCTCACATAAGGGTGACTGCACGGAGCATTTCCCCAGCTTTCAAAGAAAGCCTTTGGGAATGCTACCATGCATGCGTGGGTCCCCTTACCGCCCAAGTGTGCCATATTGTTCAGTCAGACGACGTAGCTTAGGAAAAGGATAATAAAAGAGGGGGCAACTCCCAGGGGAGGAGGGAGGGATGTGAGAACTGATTCCTACTGTTCCCAGAGAACATCTGTTACAGGTGTGTAACTACGCTTTCTCCAGGAACAAGCAGGAAGTCAGTCCTCACATATGGGACTCCCTAGCTCCAGGCTGCCGGAACCAGAATCACGACAGCACCAATGGCGACCACCAGTTGCAGAAGATGAGTCCCTATTCAGAGACACTGCAATGCCCAGCAACCCTTGCCGCTCTTAGTCCAGGAGCCTGGACATCGACAAGCTGGAGAGAAGTTGCCTATACACAGAGTATGCTACAGATTGCCACCTGGCCGAAGGCACTGTCCCTGCAGGGCTGACTCTCTAGGCAGCAATGTGCTACAAAGGTATGCATGGAAGATCCTGTGGTGGCCTTGCATATTTCCATTACTGGTATAGAGTGCAGGTTGACCACAGATGTGGCCATGGCTCTGACTTGATGAGCAGTGGATCCAGTGCTGCAGGGAAAGGCAAGCCCGCTCATAAGCGAAGGCAATGCAGTCCGCCACCCAAGAGGACAGAATCCTTTTGGTTACCAGCAGCCCGTTTACTGGGGTTGAACAAGACAGAGTTGGGGCACTTTGCGATGGTCCCTGGTCCTATGAAGATAAAAGGATAGGGCCCTCTTGCAATCCATGCAAGACCAACTCTTCCTTGCCGGTGTTGAGGGCATGGGAAGATGGTAGGGAGAACCATCTCCTGGTTGAAGTGAAAAGCAGACACCTCCTTAAGGAGAAAGGGATATGTACGCACCACTATTTGTGTAGAACCAGGTGTAGAGAGGATCCACCACCAGGGCCTGCAGCTCGCTCACCCCACCAAGAAGGCCACTTTCCAGAATAGGTACCTCAGGTGATAGGTGGCCAAAGGCTCAAAACAGCAGTCTGGTGAACTGGGACAGCACCACATTGAGGTCCCATTCCGCTGCCGGGGGGGGGGGGGGGGGGGGGGCATGAAAAAAGAAGGCCCCTGAAAAATCTGGAGACCAGGGGCAAGCTCAAGAGGGCCTTCCCTCTACAGGGTGGTGGTTCGCAGTTATAGTGCCGAGATGCACACTGACTGAATTAGACTTTAAGCCCGAGTGTGAGAGATGCAAAAAAGTAATGCAACACCAGTTGCACCTGGCAGGAGAACAGATTCACTTTCCTGTCTGCGCACCAGACTGAAAACCTCTTCCACGAAGGCATAAGCGGCCAACACTACACCTTTCAGCAGCCACGCGGTCAATGCTAGGGCCCTCATGTTTGGGTGCAGGAGGGAGCCCTCCTCCTGAGAGAGGAGCCCAGGGGCCTGGCCCAGGGATACCGGGGCCATCACTGACAGAAAGAGCAGCAAGGAGAACCAGGGTTGCCTGGGCCACCTGGGGGCTACCAGGATCACTGAGGCGTGCTTGCTCTGGATTTTGAACAGACACGGTACCGGGGGGGGGGGGGGGGGGGGGGGGGGGGGGGGGGGGAGGGGGGAAGAGGTCGGTGGGAATGTATAAATCAGGCCGTGACCATATCAGAAACACATCTTCCACCAGAACCGAAGTAGCTGAGAGTTGTCTGGAGAGGCAAACAGATCCAGACAGGGCCTGCCCCAGAGTCAGAAGAGTCTCTGGGCCACCTTGGGGTCCAGGCGCTACTCATGCGGCAGAAGGACCCTGTGAGCTTGTCCGCCAGGAAGTTGTCTTGTACCGCTAGGTACACCGTTCTTAGGACCATGCAGTTGCAAACCACAAAAGGAGTGAAGTACTACAGCCTCCTAGCAGAGGAGCCCGTTCCGCCCTACCTGTTCACATAGAACATGGCTACCTGGTTGTCCGTCTGTATGAGGATCAGAAGACCTCGGAGCAGGTGGCAGAAGGTCTGCAGGGTCAGAAAGATGGCCCAGAGCTCAAGAAGGTTGATCTGCAGGAGAGACTCCTCGGAAGACCAGTAGCCCTGAGTGCGCTGGCCCTTGCAATGCACACCCCAGGCCGCCAGGGAGGCATCTGCAGTCAGAACCCTCTGAGGTGCTGCTGCCTGGAAAAGAATCCCCACCATAAGGTGACATGGGGAGAGCCAACAGCCACCAGGTGATCCACACCCTGTCCTCCACTCCACCTGTGGCCTGAGAACACTGAGGTTGAGGCACCACTGGACCGGCTGCATGTGTAGGCAGGCTAGGAGCGTAACATGCACCATTGAGGCCATGTGGCCCAACAAGCAGAGGAGCTGCTGGGCTGGCACCGACCTGCAGGCTTGCACCTCCCCGGCCAACCCCATCAGGAGGTAGGCTCTGTCCTCTTGGAGGAAAGGTTTGGCCTGCAATGTCCAGCTGGGCCCCTATGAATTCCAGGGTTTGAACTGGGGAGAGCCTGGACTTGGAGTAGTTGATAAAGCCCACGTGAACTGTCAGACTTGTGGCCCAGTCCACCTCCTGGGTGGTGCTGCCCGTGACGAGCCAGTCATCTAGATAAGGGAAGACGTGAGCCCCTTTGAAGGCGCATGTGCATGGCCACTAAGGCCAGGCACTTTGTGAAGACCCTTGAGGCGGCGGCAGGGCCAAATGGGAGCACCCTGTACTGGAAGTGCAGACCCCCCCTCACCACAAACCTCAGGTATTTCCTGTGGGAGAGATGAATGAGAATATGAGCATAAGCATCCTTGAGATCCAAGGAGCAGAGCCAATCTCCCTGGCAGAGGTAGGGCAGTAGTGTTCTAAGGGAGAGCATCTTGAACCTCTCCCTCACCAGGAACCTGTTGAGATTGTGCAGATCCAGGAAAGGCCGGAGGTCTCCTGTTCTTTTGGGGACAAGGAAATACCTTGAGTAAAACCCCCTGCCAAGAGGTGGTGGGGCACAGGTTCCACCGCCTTGTCCTTGAGCAGGTTTTCAAGCTCTGTGACGAGCAAGGCCTGGTGAAGGGGCAGACGGGATGGCTCCCCCAGAAAGTGATCTGGAGGGTTTTGCTGTAACTGGAGAGAATAACCCTCTCTCACCACCCACAGGACCCACTGGTCTGTAGTGATCGTGGCCCAACTATTGGCAAAGGAGGCCAGTCGACCCCCTATGGGCTGAGGTGAGTCTCCTGGGGGAGGGGAGATCCTGCCCACGAAGTCAAAAATTCCCTCCTGGCTGAGAGGGGGCTGGTGCCTGGGACTTTGTGTTTCCTGGACCCATGCCCCTGGCCCTTTGGCTGTGCAGTTTGGTGAGGCTGATCCTGATAAGGCTGGTAATGACTAGCTAAGGGGCAACCCTTTTTTCTCGAGGGCTTCTTCCTGGGGAGAGGCAGGCTTATCGGACATAGGCTTTCCAAAAAGATTCTCCCCATTGCAAGGCACGTCCAGGAGTTTCTCTTGCACCAACTGTTCCAGGTACAAAATCTGCAACATCTGGTGCCAGGCACAGAACACAGGCTGAGACCTCAAACCCATCGTAGGCAGCTCTGGAGAGAAACTTAGAACAGTCCCAGATAGCCCTGATCAAGGAAAGGAAGTGCTGGAGGGGCTCCCTGGCGAGGACAGTTGAGAACCCATAATTCCCATATACAGTTTGTAGGCTTGTATATGGCAACCGAGCATGGTGCCCTGGTAGCACTTATGGCTTAGAGTGTCGAGGGCCCGGGCTTCCCTGCCCGATGGCACAGACGAACAGGTCTTTTGACTCTTGAGCCTCTGCATCGACTCCTCCACCATTGAGTTG
The DNA here is from genome assembly GCA_033557465.1 of Ichthyophis bannanicus. Taxonomy (NCBI): domain Eukaryota; kingdom Metazoa; phylum Chordata; class Amphibia; order Gymnophiona; family Ichthyophiidae; genus Ichthyophis; species Ichthyophis bannanicus. The sequence goes on along the minus strand of CM066036.1, from coordinate 333,127,875 downwards.
TGGGGGAGTAGAGGCTTATGGAACCTCAGACCCTTCCGGACTCTGTAAATGGCATCGAGATGCCAGCTGACCACCAGCACAGAGGATGGCATCTCCCATGTCCAGAAAAGAAGCCTCTCGAGGATGGGCAGGATCGGGACAGAGTCTCTTTGGGTGGAGACTCATACTGCAAAATTTAATTTCCAGCTCCTCGGACTCCATCTGCACGGAGAGCTTGGGTCATGTCCCAAACAAAATCATGGAATGCCACACGTTCTCAGGTGGGGAGTGGCGTCGAGGCTGTAGGGGTGAGGGCTCTGAGGGGAAGTCCCGATGCCGGGAGGTCTCGAGAGAAGCCTCATCCTCGGTCTCCCATTTGGATCCTGAGGACTCTGCCTCGGGTAGCCCTGAGGAACCGGCGACCAACTGAGGACCTGGTGTCAGACCCCCATAGGCTCAACGGGGAGGACCGGAGCCCCAAGGATTGGGACCAGGACCTCAACCGGGGCTGAGGACTTACCTGAGGCCAACGGTGCTCAGTGCCTGGCTTGATGCCCTGGGGATCCCCCGAGGACAGGGCCGATGATGCTGGGAGTCCAGACAACACCAGCTGCAAGGCCAGTATGGGAAAGACTGCTCCATGACCACCATAAGGGCCTTGAAACCCGATGGCTCAGCAGCCCTTGGTGCGGACAGAGGGCCTTGGATCTGACACCGGCACTCCAGAGTGCAATCTCCAGGACTGTAGGCTCTTGAACACTAAGGGCTCCTGTCGCTGCACCTAGTCACCCAAGTCCCTCCACAGGACATTTCCAGGTTTCATCGGCAACTCGGGAGGCCGCACCTTTTTTCCTTCTTAGGAGGACCTACCAGAGGAGCTGCCGCCATGGGACTGAGGATGCCCGGACCTCACGAGAGGAATCCTCCTTCGGACTGCTGGGGGGAGACGCCGGAGCGGAGTCTGGCTTGGGGAACAGCTTCCCCCGGAACTGCAACCTCTTCCTGCTGGTCTTGGGCATCAAGGCCTGCCACTGATCACAGGTGGAGCTCTCGTGGTCCAGACCAGACAGTGGAGGCAGCAGTCAAGAGTATTGGCAAACTATATGGTCTACCTACATCATTCACATGTTTTAAATACACCGGGAGTCATGCTGGGTAGAAGACTCCTCGGCAAAAAAAAAGGCATGAATGCCGGTCAAGGAGGAACCTCGACAAAAAAGGGACTGCAACGAGGCCAAGAACGGCACCGAAGTGCACAGTACAAGACTGAAACAATTTGGAGAGGGAAAAGAATCACTTTTTCTGGGTGAGATGAGGACCGCGTCCACTGAGCTCCACAGAAAGAAGATGGCACCCTTGGACAGGAAGGGGACCAAGCATGTGTGGCAGTATTCCCAAAGGCTCTCTTTGAAAGCTGGGGAAATGCTACTCGTAGGCTCTGTTGGTGCCGATGTGAGGACTAACTTTCTGCTTGTTCCTGGAGAATTTGATACCCACCATCTGCTGGAGACAGAAATGCTGAAGCTGACCCCTAGGAGTATTCATGTTACAACCAAAAAGGGGTGTAGCCAAAGCTTCTGATTGGCTGCCTCCATCTGCTAGCAGGGGGAAATAACCTGCTAATCTGGACTGATCTAGAAGGATGGAGTTGGAACTAAATGATTACCGACAAATGACCAATTCACATCTGTGGGGCTCTGCAGAAAATGAAGACTGGAGAAAATGGCACTGCAGCAAGCAGGAAGGGAGGAGAGTGGAGCCTCCAAAAAGCTTCCAACAGAACAAGGGAGCATTCTTGCGTAGGGCTCAGGATCTCTCACACATGTGAGGACATCATTCCTGCTTGTCCGCAGTGAAACACTAAATATCAAAGAGGCAATAGACAAAACTCATTAGGTTCAAAAGGATTTTTTCAGAATGCAGACAACATAAAATGACTTATTAAAAAGATCTTTAAATCTAAAAAAAAAGCAGGGGCAACAAATGAGAAATAATGGTTAACAGTCATCAAACCTGTCTGTACAGAGGGAAAAAAAAACCAAATAAAAGTTATACATACAAGAGACAATGAAAAAGACAAAGGCTTCAGCAGCATGCCATCCAAATAAAAACGTTAAGCAAAAAGTGCTTTAAAGGTAGGGCAACATAGTATGTGCTACTATACCAAGGGGGTGCCATCCAATGTGCAAAAAACAATCAAAAATGGCTTTGAAATGCACATATACAGTTAAAAATATGCATTCCAAAACATTAATGATACAATTGATGTCATTTACAACTCCATGGTAATGCTTAAAAAATAAACCAAAATAAAGCCAAAACACAATTGATAAATGGGACACTGGCACAGACTCAAAAGAAGGGAAATATCTCTTGTTTTTTAAAATGAGTAAGGGAGACTTACAGCAACGTATTCTTCGCTTACAATCAGGTTTCGGCAAACAATGCAGTGAAGGTGGACACCATGCATGCTCCCTTAACGGGACAAGTGAAGAACACCAAAGCACCAGTATGTGCAAAAAAAGGAACACTAGAAAACAAAGTCCATAAAACACTTTTAGAAATCTAAAATATATTAAAAAATAAATATAGAAATTACACTTACCTGGTAATTGTAGTTCCTGGAGGGTCCAGTTTAGTCCTCCACATCAGGGTAGTGCACCTCCTCCTGCAGCAAGGAGACTGGACCAATCAAATTCTTCCCTATGGTGATGTATACTACTGGAGCTCCCATCAGCCCCCCAGTGAACTGTTAACAAGCAAAACCGAAAACGAAGAAGATACAAGGAAAACAGCAAAGATACCCCTCCCCCAAAAACTGAACTCCCTCCCCAAAGGAGGGAACCGAAACTGTGCACATCGCGCCCACCTGGACCACTGAGCGAAAAGAAGGCACTGTCACAAGGACAGAAAAGGAATGACTGGACCCGAGGGAACCCAGGCAAAACGCCAAACCAGCGTTCTCACACCGTAGCAGCGCGCCGAACGGAAAAAAACAAAAGTCATCGGGAGGGAATGAGGACTAAACTGGACCCTCCAGGAACTACAATTACCAGGTAAGTGTAATTTCTATTTCATGAGCGGTCCTCCAGTTTAGTCCTCCACATCAGGGCAGTACTTAACGGGAGGGACCACCCCAACCGGCGCGCAGAACCGCCTCACCGAAGCAAGAATCTCGGGACGCCAGGACATCCAGCCGGTAATGCTTACTAAAGGCATGTAGTGTGGACCATGTAGCCGCTCTGCAAATGTCCAATGGCGGAACCAAAGCGTGCTCCGCCCACGATGTCGCCTGCGCTCGAGTACAATGGGCACGCAAGCCCAGCGGAACCGCTCGGCCATGCAAGATATATGCCGACGCAATGGCTTCCTTGATCCATCTAGCAATGGACGACTTAGACGCCGCCTCCCCCTTGCGTCTACCACCAAACAAAATAAATAGGCGGTCCGTCTTACGAACCGACTCGGTAGCTCGGAGGTATCGACGGAGCACCCGCCGAACATCCAGACGATGCAACCCCCCAGACCCGTCCATCTCCGGGGAGTCAAAAACCGGAAGGAAAACGGCTTGATTTAAATGAAAAGGAGACACCACCTTAGGAAGAAAGGAAGGGATAGGACGCAAAACCACTCTGTCCCGAGAAAAAGACAGGAAGGGTTCACGGCACGAAAACGCCTGCAACTACGAGATACGGCGAGCCGAACAGATGGCCACCAAGAACACAGCCTTCAACGTGAGATCCTTGAGAGACGCAAGATGAAGAGGCTCAAAAGGCTTCTGAACCAAAGCTTGCAACTCCAAGTTCAAATCCCATGGAGGAACGGTGACCCTGCGCGGAGGACGCAGCTGAAACACGGCTCTCAGAAAACGTTGTACATCCGAGTGAGCCCCTAGGGAAAGCCCATGACCTTTCCCCGGTAGCACGCCAGAGCCGCCAATTGCACCTTTAGAGAGTTCGCAGCAAGACCTTTGTCAAAGCCGCCCTGCAAGAAATTGAGAATGGCAGGAACGGGAGCCGTCGCGGCCTGGATGTCATGCCTCGAACACCAATCTTCAAAAAGTCGCCAGACTCGCACATAAGCGAGCGATGTAGAAGCTTTTCGTGCCCGAAGAAGAGTCGCAATAACCGCTGAAGAATAACCTTTCCGCTTCAACCTAGCCCTTTCAATGGCCAGACCGTAAGTGAGAATCGATCCACTTGCGGCATCTGTAGCGGCTCCTGAAGTAAGAGGTCCCGCAAAAGCGGCAACCGCCACGGAACCCCGTCGAGTCGTCGAACGAGATCTGCATACCACGGCCGTCTGGGCTAATCCGGAGTCACTAGGAGAACTGTCCCCGGATGCGCTTCTATGCGTTGAATCACGCGACTGATCAACGCCCACGGAGGAAAGACGTAAGGAAGCCCGGGAATCGGCCATGGGCAAATGAGAGCGTCTATGTCCTCGGACATGGGTTCTCTCCATCTGCTGAAGAACCGAGAGGTTTTGGCCGACTGAAAGGTTGCCATGAGATCCATGATCGGTGGCCCCCATCTGCGGACTATCTGAGCGTATACTTGCGGGTGAAGTTCCCACTCCCCGGCATCCACGTGCACTCTGCTGAGGAAATCCGCCATCACGTTTTCTTTTCCGGCGATATGCCCCGCCGAAATGGCTAGCAGTCGCGGCTCTACCCACTGGAACAACATGTCGGCCTCCGCTTCCATCGCTCTGCTGCCCGTGCCGCCCTAACAGTTGAGGTATGCAACTGTCGCCGAGTTGTCAGAGTATTCTCACCGCCCAGTCTGACACTAGAGGCTTGAACGCCTGAAGAGCCCACAGCACCGCTTGCAGCTCGAGGCGGTTGATCGACCAAGAAGCCTCCAGTGTCGCAATGAGCTCCCCAGCCCGCCATGCTCGCATCCGTTGTCACCGGCAGCCACACCGGCTGCTCCAGGGGAACCCGCGCCTGCAATGCCCCCGAGCTGAGCCACCAGCTTAACGACTGCCGCACTCTCCTTGGACAAGGTAACTTCTTGCTCAGCGAATCCATCTGGTTCGACCAACGCCGTAAAAGGGCTCGTTGCAGCGGACGCATATGAAACCTGGCCCAGGGAACCACATCTAGAGTCGCCGACATCGTTCCAAGAACCCGAAGGTACCACCAAGCCGACGGAGCTGGGAACGTTAAAAACTTGCGAATCAAGAGGCGTAATGCTCGTGCTCGACGATCCGGCAGAAATACTAACCCTTTCGCTGTATTGAAGAGTACCCCGAGATATTCGAGGGACTGGGTCGGCACCAGCTGGCTCTTTTTCCGGTTTACCACCCAGCCAAGACTCTGCAAAAGAGCTATCACCCGGCTTGTGGCCCGCAAGCTCTCTTCCTTGGTTTTCGCTCGGATTAACCAATCGTCTAGATAAGGGTGAACTAAAACCCCTTCCTTTCGCAACGCCGCGGCGACTACCACCATGACCTTGGTGAACACCCGTGGCGCCGTGGCGAGGCCGAATGGCAGCACTTGAAACTGGTAATGGCCCCACGGGAGAGCGAACCAGAGGAACTTTTGATGAGCCTCTCTGATCGGAATATGCAGGTAGGCCTCGGAGAGATCGAGAGACGTCAGAAACTCTCCCTGACGCACTGCAACTAAAACGGATCGCAGAGTTTCCATCCGAAAATGAGGGACCCGAAGGCAGCGATTCACGCCCTTGAGATCCAGGATAGGACGGAGGGACCCGTCCTTTTTTGGCACCACAAAATAAATAGAGTACCGACCCATACCGAGATCGGCCTCCGGAACAGGTACCACCACCCCCAAGGCCAGCAGATGGTCCAAGGTTGCGCGAACGGCGAACTCTTTTGGAGATCCCTTGCAGGGCGACAGAACGAAGGCATCCCGGAGAGGACAGGCGAATTCTAGAGCGTACCCCTCCCGGACGATCTCGAGGACCCACTGGTCCGAAGTTACCTGGACCCAGGAAGAAAGAAAATGACGAAGCCGCCCTCCGATCACCGGACTTTCTTCCAGGGTCCGCCTAGGTTCATTGCGGCTTGCGACTAAAGGAAGAGGAGGAAGAAGAGGAGGCAGTCGAGAATCCTCTACCCGCTCCTCAAAATCCATGAAAAACCGAGGATCTATTTGCCAGTCGTCCGCGTTGGGACCCCCCAAACCTGGACACCCTGAACCGGCGAAAGTCACGAAACGAACCTCTAGCTGAGACGACCCCCCTATTCTGTCGGGGCTTATCCTCCGGCAGTCGCCCGCCTTTAGATTCACCGAGGTCCTTGACCAACTTATCCAAATCATCCCCGAATAACAGCCTGCCCTTAAAGGGGAGTTTGCTGAGGCGCGCTCTAGAGGAGCTATCAGCAGCCCAACTGCGCAGCCAAATAGAACGGTGCGCCGCCACTACAGACGCCATGCTGTTGGCCAAAGTCCGAATCAAGTCATAGTGAACATCCGCCAAATAAGACGAACCCGATTCCAAACGGGCAATTTCCAACAACCCCTGTTGGTCTAGACGGGAATCCTGTCGCAAATGTTGAGCCCATCTCAAACACGCCCTAGAAACCCAGGCTCCACAAATAGAGGTTTGTAAGGCCAAGGCATTAGTCTCAAAGGCCTGCTTCAACAAACCATCCACCTTTCTATCCTGGATATCCTTCAAGGCCGCGCTGCTTTCAACCGGAATCTTAGTTTTCTTGGTTACTGCCGAAACCGCAGCGTCAATTCGCAGAGAACGAAAACGCTCCTTATCCTTGTCCGCCAGAGGGTAAAGACGATTCATCGTTCTGATACCCTTCAAGCCGGAATCAGGGTGATCCCACTCAGCCTGAATCATCTGATCTACCACTCTGCGAACCGGGAACACCGTTTGAGAATCTCGAACCGCTTGAATGAGAGGATCCTCCAAAACCTCTTCCTCCCCGGGTTGCCCGACTGTCAAATTCAGGGCTTGGAGAGATGATCCTAGCCTGTTCCTCAGGTTCCGGAATCTCCCCTTCCTCCAAATCCTCGAGTCTGTCCTCGGGATCTACATCAGACCAGTCCTGCTCATGCCAGGCCAGCTCAGGGAGTTCCATGTCAGAAACGCGAGGCCGCTTAGCCACCTTAGGGATGTCCGCTCTCGCTCCCTCCATTCTGAGGGAGGGCGGCGCCAAGGGAGCCGTGCCCGGCTCAGAACCTTTTCCCCAAGCGGCCCCTTTGGAAAGCTTGGTGCATAAGAAGCACAAATTCAGGAGAGAAATCACCCCAGGCCATCTCGGTAGACCCCAAGGCCTGGACACTCGCCTGCGCAGTCGAAGTAGATGGAAGAGAAGGTAGGAGAGCCCCCGTAGCCAGTTCCTCCCCACTAGAAACTGGAGGGACCACGGAATCCACAGGAACACTGGACTCCATTGGGTGTTGTAGCTCTGGCGGAGTGCAGGCACAGCTCTTGCAAACTCCTGCGTCAGAGACGGAGCCTTTGCGGGACCCACAAATCACGCACAGCGGCCGACGAGACATGTGAAGAGAACCGCAACAGTGTGAAGAGAAGCTCAACAGCGCAGAACTGTCAGTAGAAGAACAGAGCCCAAAAGTGCCACAGGCCTGCAAAACCCAGCCCGTGCAGCAAAGGCCCCCTCTTTTTTTTACTTTGCCTTTTTACACACCCCGACTCACTGCTAGAGAAGGAGCAAAGAAATCAAAGCAGTCTGAGTCAGGACGCTCCGTAGCAAACGCGCCACAGCACAGCCCCTGCAGAAAAAAGCGGGATCCGAAAAACAAAATGGCCACCGGCACTCCGGTAGCCGAAAAAAAAGGGCGCGAAAAATAAAAAAAAAAAGAAATCAATGAAATCGCCGCGATCCAGTTGATTGGAAGACCGGAGCCAGCTCAAAACGGGCTAAAAACAAAAACAGACTTACCGTGAAGGCAGGACAGAGGATGGGAACGGCAGCTGAGCCCAAGAAGAAAACAAGCTGAATGGCCCCACGGTGTGAGAGAACACCGAATGACAGGGAAGGGACTTGGGGTCCTTCGAGTATTAGAAGGTACTCCCAAGCTAGGAGGGGGCAATGGTGGCCAGATTCCTCCTCCGAACTGTCTTGGAGGGGAGATCAGTAGCAACAGAAGTGCAGCCGACGTGCCGTTGATCAGCAGTAGGCAGACAGTCTGCACAAGCTCGGCTCCCTCCGATTCAGAAGTAGAATTTAAAGAGACAGACACTAAAATGCAAGAAAAACAAAAAGTGCTACAAGGAGCAGTGAAAAAGAAAAATAAGTAAAAACTATATAGCCCTAACACACCAGTGAGCCTCCAAAAGGCTCACACCGCCTCCTGCTGCAAGGAGACTGGACACACTGGGGGGCTGATGGGAGCTCCAGTAGTATACATCACCATAGGGAAGAATTTGATTGGTCCAGTCTCCTTGCTGCAGGAGGAGGTGCACTACCCTGATGTGGAGGACTAAACTGGAGTATTTCCAAACACACCCCATTTGCGCTATATACACATGCTTCCTAAAAAAATATAATTGTAGAGTTGCCAAACCAATGACATGTCAAAATAAATTAACACTAAAAAGTAGTGTGCTGAAATGAAGAAAACTTCCAAAAAATGAAATTAGGCCCTACCGGCTTTTTTCCTAAAGTCCCTCCAATTCAATACGGATGATTGGGTTATGTTCATCTACCAGCAGGTGGAGATAGCGTAGTTACTCACTTGTAACAGGTGTTCTCCGGGGACAGCAGAAATCAGTTATTGCATATGGGAGACGTCAGCGCTGACAGAGCCCTCGTGCGGAGCAAATCCCCAGCTTTCAGAAAAAGCCTTTGGGAGTTGCATCACGCATGTGCGGTCCCCTTCCCGCCCAAGGGAGCCATCTTGCACAGTCGAATGACAGCTAAAAAGACAACAGGGAGGAGTGGCCTAGTGATTGGGGCAAGTAACCTTAGGCCTGAAGGTCAGGGGTTCAAATCCCACTAGAGGACAGCAACCTTGGGCCGGAAGGACTGAGGTTTCTAGTCCCACAGGTGCTCCTTGTGGTCTTGGGCAAGCCACTTAACTATTTACAGGGAACATGGGCAATGGAGGGTTATTTCCAAGTTATAAGTGGAGTGGAGGAGTGGCATAGTGGTTGGGGCAAGGTACTTCAGGCCGGAAGGTCGGGGGTTCAAATCCCACTAGAGGACAGCAACCTTGGGTCGGAAGGACTGGGGTTTCTAGTCCCACAGGTGCTCCTTGTGGTCTTGGGCAAGCCACTTAACCCTCCATAGCCCATGTTCCCTGTAAAATAGTTATCTCCAAGTTATAATGCCCTGTTCAATGTAATTTCAGTTTGTTCAATGTTAAACCGCCTTGATATCATGAAAGGCGGTATATAAGAAATGTTAAATAAAATAATAGAACTGCAACTCCTAGGGGAGGAGGAGGGTCGTGAGGACTGATTCCTGCTTTCCCCGGAGAACATCTGTTACAGGTGAGTAAAGCATAGTTACTCACCTGTAAAAGCTGATCTCCAGGAACAGCAGGAATTTAGTCCTCACATAAGGGTATTGTCGGAGCCTGCACGGGAACGCTCCCCAGCATCCAATCAGAAACTTTTGGGAGCATCCCACAGCGCCTGCGTGCTGCCTTTCCACCTTTCCCAACTGCCTCTCTCCAGTTGAGTTTTAAAGCTGAGACAGAGAGAGAGAAGAAAAGAGATAGAGATACAAATCCTAGGGGAGGTGGGTGGGTTGTGAGTACCAAATTCCTGCTGTTCCCGGAGATCACCTGTTACAGGTGAGTAACTATGCTATCATCAGGAACAAGCAGGAATGTAGTCATCACATATGGGGACTCCCTAGTTAGGTGCCAGGGAAAGACCCCAGAAGTTGTGTGTCCCTGAAGAGGGCTCCACTTCCCCCCATGGATCTCTGGCATCCTACCAGGGTGGGTAGAAGTTGATTAGGTATGGAACAGGTGTTTGAGAACAGCCTGACCAAACAAGGCATCCCGGCGGGAGTCCTTGTCCAAGCAGTAATGGGCCGTAAAGCTATGAATCGAGGCCCAAGTGGCTGCTCGACAGATGTCATCGATAGACACAGAGTGCAGATGAGCCATTGAGGCTGCCATGGCTCTCACATTGTGAGCTGTGACATGGCCCTCCAGAGAAAGGTTCTTACTCTGATAGGCGAAGGAAATACATTGAGCAATCCAGTCAGACAGTGTTCTCTTGGAGACTGGAAGTCCCAAATGAGAAGGATCAAAAGCAACAAAAAGCTGAGAGGACTTTCTATGTTGCTGTGTTCTTTGTAAGTAAAAAGTAAAGCTTTTTTACAATCCAAGGTATGAAGATTCCTCTCTGGATTTGTTGCATGAGGCCCTGGAAAACACACAGGTAGACCGACCGCTTGGTTCAGATGAAAAGGCGAGACCACCTTAGGCATAAAGTGTGGATGAGTCCTAAGGAATACCTTGTCATGAAGAAACCTTGTATAAGGTGGATTAGCTACAGCACTTGCAACTCACTAATGTGGCGTGCTGATGTGATTGCAATGAGAAAGAACCTTCCAAGAAAAGGAATTTCAAGGAGGTAGTAGCTAAAGGTTCAAAAGGTGGCTTCATGAGCTGCCCAAGAACCAGATTTAAGTCCCATGCCACCGGTGGTGGCCTAATGGGAGGCTTAGTTAGAAGGCGGCCTCTCATAAATCTTGCTATAAGAGGATGAGAGGAAATAGGTTGTCCATTTAGAGGCTTAAGAGAAGCTGCAATAGCACTCAAATGGACTCTTACTGAATTAGTCTTAAGACCTGCATTGGATAAATGAAGGAGATACTCCAGCAGTGATTCCAGAGGTATCGCAAGGGGGTTAAGAGTCTTTTGCGAACACCATATAATAAACCTTTTCCACCTGAAAGCATAAGAGCGTCTTGTGGAAGGTTTCCTGGAAGCAAGGTGAGGGATATTAAGACCTAGGCCTTCAGCAACTAAGCCCTGAGATGCAGAGACTGGGGATTGGGATGCCATAACGTACCGTCCTCCTGGGATAGGAGATCTGGAGCAGACCCTAACTCCAGGGAGGGAGCTTGAGAGAGATGTAGAAGCAGAAGGTACCACACTTGCCGTGGCCAATGTGGAGCTATGAGAATCATATGGCCTCTGTCTCTCTGAAGCTTGAACAGGGTTTTGGGAATTAGAGGAATGGGTGGAAAGGCATACAGGAAGTCTTGACCCCAGCAAAGGAGGAAATCATCACTGGCCTGAGCCCCTGAGCTGGAATTCTGGAACAGAACCAGGGAAGTTTTGGCATTCCACGGACTTGCAAAGAGCTCTATGTCTGGGGTTCCCCAAAGTTGAAATATCCTGGTCACCTGATCTGCATGCAGAGACCACTCGTGTGGAAGCAGAACTTGACAGAGTCTGTCTGCCCAAGAGTTTTGAATGCCTGGAAGATACAGATGAATCTGATGCTCTCTGGCGAGGGCCCATAGTCGCAATGCTTCGTTGCAAAGCGACAGAGAGCCTGTTCCCCCCTGCTTGTTCACATAGAACATGGCTACTTGATTGTCCGTATGAATGAGGACTGTCTTGTAGCTGAGCAGGGTGTGGAACACACGCAGAGAAAGGAAGATCGCACTGAGCTCCAAGAGATTGATATGCAGATAACTCTTGTGGAGACCAGGTGCCTTGGGTGGGGAGGTCTTGCAGATGAGCTCCCCAACCCATTGGAGAAGCATCTGTTGTGAGAGTTGCTTGGGGTAAGGGTTGCTGGAAAGGGGACCCCAGCAACAGGTTTTGAGTGGACTTCCATCACTGGAGGGACAAAATGAGGCGACTTGTGTTTGCTATTTTGTCTGACAGGCACCCTGATGCCTGGGTCCATTGGGTGGATAAAGTCCACTGAGCTGCTCTCATGTGGAGGCGAGCATAGGGAGCCACATACACGGTGGATGCCATGTGGCCTAGTAGTTGTAACATTTCTCGAGCAGTTAGATGAGGCTTTAGCACAGCTTGAGAAGCTAACTGCACCAAGTGAAGGCAACGGGCCTGTGGGAGATAGGCCCTTGCCTTTGTGGTATCCAGGAGAGCTCTTATGAACTCTAAAGACTAAGTGGGAGTCAGACTGGATTCTGGGATGTTTATTAACAGCCCTAAATACTAAAGGATCCGCATTGTGCAGGATAGAGAAGCCCTGGCCTCTGACTCTGTTGGGGCTCGAATGAGCCAGTCGTCCAAGTAAGGGAAGACGAATATCCCTAGAGTGCGGAGAAATGCTGCTACAACAGCCATGTATTTCGTGAACACCCTTCGTGCCGAGGCCAGGCCAAAAGGAAGCACCCTGTATTGGTAGTGCTTTCCCTGAAAAAGGAACCGAAGGAACCTTCTGTGAGTTGGATGGATGAGAACATGGGTGTACGCATCCTTGAGATCTAGAGAACAAAGCCAATCCTGACTCTGAAGATATGGCAGCAGAGATCCAAGAGAAATCCTTTTGAATTTCTCCTTGACAAGGAATTTGTTCAATTCTCTGAGGTCTAAGGTCTGTAGCCCCCTGTTTTCTTTGGAATAAGAAAATAAGGGAATAGAACCCTGTACCCTGTTGATGAAGGGGTACGTCTTCTATTGCCCCTTGGGCAAAAAGGATAGCGACCTCCTGACCTAACAGATTGATGAGAGAGGTCGGAGAATTGAACTGCCTTACTACTGTGTGAGGGGGGGCATGCTTGAAAAATGAAGCTTGTACCCCTCCTTTATGATGGAGAGTGTCCAATGCTCTGCTGTTATTTGCCCCCATCTGGGGGCAAAATGACATAACCTTCCTGGAATGGTGGAAGGTTCTAGTCCCCCCAGAACCAGGAAGGCTAAGTTCTCTAGATGAGAGTCAAAGGCCCTGTGGAGGCTGAGCCTGCTGGGCCGGTTGAGGCCTAGCAGCCTTTGCTTTCTTCTGTTTGGGTGGTTGCTGACTTTTCTTGGCAAGCTGACCTGCAGAACGTCCCTGCTGAACATAAGCAGGGTAAAATCTTTTTTTAGAAAAGAATGGTTTCTTGAACAATTTCTTTCTAGCAGGATCAGCAGTGGACTTGGACAATCTGTCCAAGGTGGAATTTTCAGCATCCATTTCATTGGCTTTTTCCTGCCAATCTTTACCAAACAGGTTCTCACCAGTACAAGGGATATTTCCCAATTTGTCTTGTATCCAGAGCTCTAGATCAGATGCTTGGAGCCAAGCAATTCTACCTGTCCCTATGGCAATACCCGAGGTTCTGCTTATGCACTCAAAGCAGTCAAAGGCTGCACGGTTCGAAAATTTAGAGACATCTTGGGCATGTTTGACCTAAGTGAGAAAATCCTGTCTTATCTTCAGAAAAGAAAGGACTGAAAGCCTCCAAATTATCTGTGACCTCCTTCAGGAACATTCCCATGTAGAGACTTATAGGAACTGATCCTGGCAGAAAGCATGGAAGCCTCGACGTCCAAAAGCATACAGGGTTCTGCACTCACATCCTGGAGGATTAGAGGCATGCCCTTTTGCACTCTTGATCCTTCTCATAGCTGACTCCACTACAACAGAGTGGTGAGGAAGCTGAGTCTTATGGAACCCAGGACAAGGAGGGACTTGATACATAGTATCTAGTCTGAGAATGAGGAGAGGTGGTAAGAGGTGTTTCCCACATCCTCAACATGAGATCATATAAAATCTCATGAATGGGCAAGGTAGCTGCCTCCTTAGGAGTTTTGGGATATTGTGGAATTTCCAACTCCTTGGCTCTGTTTCAGGGGCCACAGTAAGGGGACAGGCCCCGAGCCATCTCCCTGATAAAATCTTGGAAGGAAATATCCTCTGGAGGAGACATCCTGCATTTAGGGGAGGAGGGCTCCTCTGGGAGAAGCATCGCTGCATCGACAGAACTGTCAGAATCCTCAGATTCTTCTGAGGACTCGAAGTATCGTCTGTCTGGATGCTCTTGAAGAGCCCGATACCCATACCGACCAAAGTCGGTACTGGGAGTAACTGGTACCGAGAGTCATCGGATGACTGGGTACCGGGCAAAGCAGACACCAATGCCGATGTCGATGCTGTCGGTACCAGTACCGAAGGCGGTGTCGGTACCGGTGGGATGGTCTGTCGCAGTTCCGAGGGCTTTGATGCCGCAAGGAAAGCCGCCAGACTGCGTTCCATAACCAGAACTCTCTGGTCTATCGACGCTGCCAATGCCTGGATGTCGGTACCAGAGGAGACCGCCGGTACCCCAGAGCATGGCACCAGTAGTTCTGCCGAGGTCGAGGCCTCGAGAACATCCTGGAACCCCGATAATGCTTTGGAAGCTGAAGCCTCCCGCTGGGGTAATTTTACCGGTGCAGAATCCTCGAGACCAACGCCAGAGGCATCTCGATGCTTAGGAGATCTACCCTTCGAGGACCGGCTGGATTTATGTTTAGTTATCTGAGGATCCACGGGAGGAAGCAGCAGCCCTGGAAGACGTCGATGCCACCGAAGCTGCATCAGAGGGAAACAGGGTACTGAACTTAGCTGCTCGGTTCTGTTGACCTCTTTTAGACATCATGGCGCAGGACATACAATACGTGATGGAGTGGTCAGGACCTAAACATTTTAGACACCATTCATGGGTGTCGGTGACGGAAATGGTACCGCCACACTTGGTGCACTTTTTGAAACCTGAAGCAGGTTTTTCCATGGTAAGGAAAAATTTTTGGGCCTAAGGTCCAAAAAAGCACGTGCACCTGAAGAAAATTTTTTTTTTTTTTACAGGAATAGTAAAGAAAAGACCAGCGGTACCGGTAGAGCATCGGGGACGGCAGACGCGACCACAAAAAAGAAAAAGACAAGAAAGAATTCTTCTGCGGTGACAGGAACACAACCTGTTGGCTCCGCGGAAAAAGAAGAACTGGAGAGAGGCAGTTGGGAAAGGCAGGAAGGCAGCACGCAGGCGCTGTGGGATGCTCCCAAAAGTTTCTGATTGGATGCTGGGGAGCGTTCTCGCGCAGGCTCCGTCGGTACCGACGATACCCATATGTGATGACTACATTCCTGCTTGTTCCTGGAGATCTACGCTTTCTCCAGGAACAAGCAAGTCAGTCTTCACATATGGGACCTCCCCAGCTATAGGCTACCGAGAACCCATACAGCCTGGCTGAAGGCACTCTCCCGTTGGGACTCCCTATCCAGGCAATAGTGGGTTGCGAAGGTCTGACTCAAAGACCAGGTGGCGACCTGGCAGATGTCTGCCAAAGGAACAGAGCGGAAATGAGCCACTGATGCCGCCATGTCCCTGACCCTATGGGCTGTAACCAGACCCTCCAGTGGAAGCTCAGCTGCCCTGTATGCCCAGGCAATGCAGTCTGCCACCCAGGTGGACAGCGTACGCTTAGATACCGCCACCCACAGCTTACTGGGGTCGTAAGAAACGAAAAGCCGAGAAGCTTTCCGATGTGGCTGCATACACTGGATATAGAAGGCCAATGCCCTCTTACAGTCCAGGGTGTGCAGGACCAACTCTGCCCGACTGGCATGCAGCCTGGGAAAAAGAGACAGGCAGAACCACCTCCTTGCTACCTGGACCATGATATCAGAAATGCATCGGCGGCCACCCTGTGCGGGTGGGGTCACCTGGAGAAGAAAAGGGGCAACTGATGATTGTCCGGACTCGCAAACAGGTCCATCACTGGCCGCCCCCAGTGATGGAAGAGCCAATTAGCTACCCCATGGTCCAGCTGCCATTCGTGGGTTTGGAAAATCCTGCTTAGCCTATCTGCTAGCCAATTGTCCTGGCCCGGCAGGTAGATTGCTCGAATGCCATGCCGGGCTGCAAAGGAACATAGGTCCAGGGTTTCTTGACAGAGGGCGGGACCCCATGCCACCCTGTTTGATCACACAGAACATGGCCACCTGGTTGTCTGCACCAAGTCAGATTCGTGGGCCAGGAACTGCTTGAAGGCTTCTAGTGCTAGGCAGATGGCATGTAGTTCCAAGAAATTGATCTGTTGGTTCTTCTCGCTTGGGGACCATAGTTCCTGAGTATGGAAAACCTGACAATGGGCCCCCTAGCCCAGCAGGGATGCATCCGTGGTCAGGATCCTCGTGTGCGGAGGGGCCTGGAAAGGCATTCCCGCCTCCAAATGATGCGGTTGAAGCCACCAGGCTAGGGACCATACCAGATCTCTGGATACTTTGACCCTGTCCCGAAGGAGTCCTGAGGCCTAAGACCACTGGTCCCTGAGGCACAGAGTGGTGTGCATGTGGAGGTGGGCATCTGGGGTCACATGGACTGTGGAAGCCATGTGCCCGAGGAGGCGCAAAAAAATCCTTGCTGACACTGCAGACTTGCGATTCACTGCCCTGCCAGAGCCATAGTCTGCTTGCCATGAATGCAGGCAGATAGGCCCTCGCTTGAAGGGTGTCAAGGCTGGCCCCAATAAACTCTAGCTGCTGAGTTGGAATGAGGCTGGACTTGGGGTAGCTGATCACGAACCCTAGGTGCTGCAGCACCTGGATGGTGCGAGTTGTGGCCTGGTGGGCCGAGGTGGCCGAGGAACCTCTGATGAGCCAATCAGTCATCGATGTAGGGGAATACAAAGACCCCTTGGAGCCTGAGAAAAGCAGCAACCACAGCTAGGCACTTTGTGAACACCCTGGGGGTCGAGGCAAGGCCGAAGGGAGTACCCTGTACTAGTAGTGATAGGTACGTATGACCTAGATTGGCCACTGTTGGAAACAGGATATTGGGCTTGATGGACCTTGCTCTGACCCAGTATGGCATATCTTATGTTCTTATGCCCCCACCAGAAAGCATAGATATGGGCATACAGAGCAAGCCGGCCCCCTATGATCTCCTTTCTCCTGTGGGAAGTGGCCATGCTGTATGAGTCAAAAGCCACTGCCAGGCTGGGCCGGAGCAAGTGCCTGGGGTTTGGGCCTTTTCTGCTTACGCGGGCCATGTTCGTCCCTTGGCCTACTGCCCCTGTTGGGGAGCCGGGGGAGGCCTGAAAATGTGAGGTAGCCTCGGTAAGCAGCACCCTTCCTCGGGTAAAAAGGACAAACTTCGAACACTCATGGACAGCTTTAGACAGGCCCTTGAAGCAATGCAAGGGTTCCTCAGAGAAGCCGGAGAGTTCTTTCGCCAGGTCCCTCAGGTACATGCTCACGTACAGCTGGTATGCCTGGATCCGACAAGTCAACATTGAACCCTGGAAGTGGGCATCCAAGTTGCAGGCCTCGGGAGGCACCGAGGAATGCATCTTCTGGCTCTTCAGCAGGTGCATGGTCGATTCCACAACTTGAAACCCACGGCTCCGGCGGACTCAATATATCAAGTAGAGCCGCTTGCTGATCACCAGCACTGACGCCAGTCTCTCCCACATGCAGAGCATCAGTCGTTCCAGGATCGGAGGCACAGTTACAGTAAAGGCCTCCCGAGGGGGGGCCTCATACTGGAGGATCTCAAAATTGTCGGCTGAACGCCAACACCTTGAACATATCCTGCACGAAGTCCAAGAACCTCATGTCCTCCGGAAAGAGTAGTTACTCACCTGTAACAGGTGTTCTCCAGGAGCAGCAGGAATCAGTCCTCACATATGGGTGTCATCGGTGCAGATGAAGCCCCAGCGGAGCATTTCCCCAGCTTTCCATGAAAGCCTTTGGGAATGCTGGCACACATGCATGGTTCCCTTCCCGCCTAAAGGTGCCATCTTACCTCAGTCAAATGACATAGCTAAGAACAGCACACAAAAATGAAAAAATAAACTATGTACAACTGCAACTCCAAGGGGAGGAGGGAGGGTTGTGAGGACTGATTCCTGCTGCTCCTGGAGAACACCTGTTACAGGTGAGTAACTACTCTTTCTCCAGGACCAAGCAGGAAGTCAGTCCTCACATATGGGTGACTCCCTAGCTCTGGGCTACCAGGAACCCAGGCTGAACAAAAGAACTCCCTCTAGTCACAGCAGCAAAGAAAGGCTTTCCAAGGACACAACCTCCACTGGTAGCCCAACAGAGGGCAGGAGTTGCCTAAACCTCAAAGAGATTCTGGAGTACTGTTTGGCCAAAAGCACTGTCCCTACGGGGCTCCCTCTCCAGGCAGTAATGGGCCGCAAACGTCTGGCTTGAAGACCAAGTTGCAGCCCTGCAGATGTCTACCAAGAGCACAGAGCGGAGATGAGCCACTGAGGTAGCCATTGCCCTAACACGATGGGCCATGACCCTACCCTGCAAAGGAAGGTCAGCCGCCTTGTAAGCCCAGGTGATACAGTCAGCCACCCAGATGGACAAGGTATGCTTGGACACAGCCAACCCCAACTTATTGGGGTCAAAGGAGACGAAGAGCTGAGTAGCCCTTCTATGCCCCTGCGTACGGTCAAGGTAGAAGGATAAGGCCCTCCTACAGTCCAGGGTATGCAGGACTGCTTCAGCCTGGCTAGCATGAGGCCTAGGGAAGAATGTTGGAACCACCTGATTGAGGCTGATTGAGGTGGAAAGAGGAGACAACCTTAGGGAGGAACTTGGGATGAGTCCTGAGGACTACCCTGTTCCTATAAATCCTGGTGTAAGGTCTATCACAGACCAGGGCCTGAAGCTCACTCACTCGCCTAGCCGAGGTGAGGGCTATCAGGAAGAGAGTCTTCCAGGAAAGGAAGCGTAGAGGGCAAGTAGCCATCGGCTCAAAGGGTGGGCGAGTCGGTTGCTGCAAGACCACATTCAGCTCCCACTCAGGAGCAGGAGGAGGATGGGAGGCTTGAGCAAAAGCAAGCCCCTGAGAAAGCGGGACACCAAGGGGTGACCTGACAGAGAATGTCCCTCCACCAGTGAGTAGTGAGCTGCTAGAGCTGAGAGGTGGACCCGAACAGAATTGGACTTACCGTATTTTCGCGCATATAACGCGCGCACTATATGTGATTTTACCTACCGCGCAACCCTCTCGCGCGTTATTTGCGGGTGCACGCTATACCAAATCTTTTTTCCCGACTAGCTCACACACACTTCCTGGGTTTGGAGGTCAGGTGTGCACTTCGGGGCTTAACAAAGCCCCCTTGCTGCTGCCTGCTACACGCCTGCCAGGCTGATCTGAAAGGAGAATCACTGGGACAACAGAGGAAACAGCAAAATTCTCTAAGATGGTCTGGCGCAGTGGTATGGAGCTTGAAACCTCCAGGACGACAGATTTGCCCTTCCCCTTCACTTCCCCATGGCAAGGGAGAGGAAACCCACACAGCACTGAACTTCATCCTACAGCTTACAGAGAGGTCCTCTGGTGCATTCACTACAGCTCCATCTTGGATCCTCGACTTGTTCTTTTTAACAGTTCCAGCGGTTGCTCTTTTGTGTAAGCCAGGCCTTGTTCTCCACTTCCTGACTCCAGGAGGATATTGCATCACATAACGCGCTATATGCGAGGGCGCGTAATGTGAGAACTTTATTACATAAAAGCCCAATCTCCGCGCATTATATGCGGGTGCGCGTTATATGCGCGAAAATACGGTAAGTCCCTGATTTGATAAGTGCAGTAAGTACTGAAGCACTACTGGCACAGTACAGGAGAAAGGATCCTCTGTACGTAGCTGACACCACACAGAAAACCTCTTCCATTTGAGGGCATAGGTATTCCTAGTGGACTGTTTCCTAGAGGCTAGGACAACCTCCTCAACTTCCTGAGGTAGGCCCCAGGGAGTCAAAACTACCCTTGCAGCCTCCAGGCCATCAAATTGAGAGCTTTGAGATTGGGGTGCAGAAGGGAACCCTGCTCATGTGAGAGAAGGTCGGGTTGCAACCCCAGAGGTAGTGGGGAATCCACTGCCAGCTGAAGCAGAAACCAAGGCTGCCTCGGCCACCTGGCAGCTACCAGCAGGACCGAGGCCTTGTCCTGAAGAGTCTTGAAAAGAGTTCGGGCCACCAAGGGCGTGGGAGGAAACGCATACAGGAGGCCCTGAGACCAAGACATCAGAAAAGCATCTGGTGCTATCCTCAAAGGATGCGGTTGCCTGGAGCAGAACCTGGGCAGTTGCTTGTTCAGCGGACTGGCAAAGAGATCTATCCAAGGGAGACCCCACTTCAGGAAGATCTTCTGAACCACCAAGGGATGCAGCTGCCACTCGTGGGGCTGCAGAATTCTGCTCAACCGGTCGGCCAGGCAGTTCTCCTGGCCTGGAAGGTACACCGCCTTGAGAAGCATGTTGTGCTTTAGGGCAAAGGAACAAAGGTCTTGAGTCTCCCGACAAAGGAGCTTTGACCCAGTCCTGCCCTGTTTGTTCACATAAAACATGGCTACCTGGTTGTCTGTTTGAATCAAGACTGAGCGGTGAGCTAGGGCCGGAGAAAAGCCTCGAGGGCTAAGCGGATAGCTCGAAGTTCCAGGAGATTGATCTGTTGGGCTGCCTCCCAGGGAGACCAGAGGCCTTGGATGCACTTGTCCAGACAATGAGCACCCCAGCCCCGCAGAGAGGCGTCGGTGGTGAGGACCACCAAGTATTCTGGCATTTGGAAGGGCATCCCCTTCAGCAGATTGGGTTGGATGTAGCCACCAGCTGAGGGAGGCCAAAAGGGGTCTGGACACCCTTATCCTGTCTTAGGCGGCCTGTGGCCTGAGACCACTGAGTCCGAAGGCACCACTGTGCAGGCCTCATATGGAGCCTGGCATTGGGAGTCACATGCACTGTCGAAGCTATGTGGCCCAGAAGTCTGAGGCAGAGTCTGGCGGAGACCAGGGGCTTGTTTAGGAACTGTTTGGCCACGTCCATCTGTCTTTGGGCCCTGTCTTCTGGCAAGAATACTTTTGCCAGTTGAGAATCTAACCTTGCCCCTATGAACTCCAAGTTCTGGGACGGGAGCAAAGTGGACTTTGCGAAGTTTATGACAAAGCCCACGTTTTGAAGCAGAACAATGGTTCTGAGGGTGGCTTGTCTGGCCTCCAGGCATGTCTGACCCCTGATGAGCCAGTCATCCAGATAGGGAAAGACAAAGATGCCTTGATTTCTCAGGTAGGCTGCAACCACTGCCAGGCACTTGGTAAAGACCCTGGAAGCGGAGGTCAGGCCAAAAGGTAGTACTCTGTACTGATAATGGTTTCCTCCCACAATGAACCTGAGGTACTTTCTGTGGTCTGGATGAATGAGGATGTGAGTGTACGCATCCTTTAGATCTAAGGAGCATAGCCAATTTCCCTGCTGGAGGTAGGGCAGAAGTGTTCCAAGAGTAAACATCTTGAACGTCTCTTTCTCTAGGAACTTGTTGAGGTTCCTGAGGTCCAGAATGGGTCGAAGGCCACCGGTTCTTTTGGGTACCAGGAAATACCCGGAGTAGAATCCGTGACCTTGCAAGTGGGGAGGCACAGGGCTCCACCGCCCTGTCCACCAACAGACCTTGGAGCTCTTGAAGAAGGTGGTCTGTGTGCAGGGGAGGCCTCAAGGGCTCCCCTGAGAAGGAGGCGGCAGTTGATGAAAATGCAGGGCATAGCCCTTTCGGACTATGTCCAGCACCCAACCGTCGGTGGTAATGAGAGGCCACTGGTGGGCAAAAAGTACAAGGCGACCGCCTGTGCAGGGCTGGGAAAGCAGGGATGGAGTGGCTATGCTCAAGGAGTCAAAAACCCCCACCCTGCTGAGTGGAAGCAGGGGCAGAAGGCTTGGGGGTCCTCTGCCTACGGGGCCCATTACCCTGGCCCTTGGCTTGCTGACCCTGGGGGGGCCAGCTTGGGCAGCCTGATACTGAGGGTACTTTTTGTAGGCAGTGCCCTTCCTCGGGTAAAAGGACTTTTTACCCGAGCCCTTCTTTTTATGTGAAGGGGCAGGTCTTCCTCGACAGCCTTGTCCGGGTAAGGTGCTCTGTCTCGAGCTGAGCGGCCTTCTCGGTCACGGGTTTGCCAAAAAGGTTCTCACCTCGGCAGGGGACATCGACCAACTTGTCCTGAACCCATGGCTCGAGGTCCCATGACTGCAGCCACGCCTGGCGTTGAACCACGATGCCGGCAGCCGCAACCCGGGCCGAAGCCTCGAAGCCATCGTAGGCAACGCGGGAAATGAACTTTGAGCGTTCCCGAATCCCCGAGGACAAGGTCTTAAATCTCTGCAAGGGTTCCCCGGAGAGACCAGCAGAGAATCCGGCCAATTCCTTGGCCAGGTCTTGCATGTACATGCCCATGTACAGCTGGTAAGACTGGACACGGGGCAGCAAGCATAGACCCCTGGAAGCACTTCCTACCGACGCCATCGAGGTTGCGGGCCTCCCTGCCAGGGGGCACCGCAGAGTGCATCTTCTGGCTCTTCAGACGATGCATGGCCGATTCCACAACCATGGAATGGTGTGGTAGCTGTGCTTTCTGGAAACCAGGGCTTTTGCGGAGTCGATAGATGGAATCGACTCGCTTGCTCAGAACCGGCGCCGAGGCCAGTGCCTCCCACATCCGGAAGAAGAGCCGTTCCAGCATCGGAGGAACCGGGACAGTAAAGGCCTCCTTTGGAGGAGAGTCGTACTGGAGAGCATGTTTCTAATTATATATCTTTAGCTATATATGTTTATATATTTTTCTACCTTGCTGTCCATAATAAATAATATATTGTGCATATCTACAAACCAGACTTCTTTTGTGGCTCACTGCCAGCATAACTCACAGAACTTCGGGCTGGGTATCAGTAGCCAATTTCCCCTGGACATAACTGAGAACCTAACTTATTTTTGTGCTAATAATCCCTACAGGGCGGGAAAGGGACCATGCATGCATGATGGCATTCCCAAAGGCTTTCTTTGAAAGCTGGAAGAATGCTCCATGCGGTCTCCGTTGGTGCCTACGTCACCCATAAGTGAGGACCAATTTCCTGCTTGTTCCTGGAGAACCTTTGCACCTAAGGGCAGTGAGGGATCAGGCCTCTTTTTTTGCACAGTCACACCACCATGGAATTGTGTGGGAGTTGCAGTTTGTGGTACTTTCCAGGCACAGTATATAGTGTCGAGTCAATGGCTATCAGCACAGATGCTGGGGGTCTCCAAAATTCGGAGTAACGGCCTCTCAAGGAGCGGCACTGTGAGGGTTTGAGTGGAGTCTTGTACTGGAGAATCTCCAACTCCTTGGTACACGGGTCGCCCTCTGCCTCAATCTGCATCAAGAGGGCCCTGGCAATATCCCTGACAAAAAGACTAACATTGAGGCACCAGGTGAAACTGGTCCAAGGGAATATCTCAGTGCCATCTGATGTCCAGGGATGCCTCGTCCTCCGTCTCCGTCTGGGGCCCTTTGTCTCATTTCATCAAGGCCAGCGCCAACAGCCTGCGGAGGGCCTGAGAGGTCAGAGTTGTGGACACTGGCCGGCAAGGACCAAAGACACAAGGAACGGGACTGGGACCTCAACTGGCAGTAGAGGGCCCTGTCACTGAGGTAGATAAGGGAGGAACCGGCTATCATCAGCCAGTGAGGGGCTATGAGACTCATGGTGCCCTTGTCAAACTGAAGCTTGAAAAGCAAAGCAAACCCTGACCCCAGTGTAGGCGGAAGGCATCCACCTATTGGTTGCTGATGTCAGTTCTTGTGCAGAAGCAAGGAAACTTGGCATTTTGCAGTCACAAAAAGATCTATGCCTGGAGTTCTCCAGGTCTGGAAGATGCAGGATGTGTCCAGATTGAGACCATTCATGGGGAAGAAGGATGCCAAGACATTGAACTCTCCTGTGAAGTACACCGCTTGGAGGTGTATTTGATGAGCAATGGCGAAAGGACCACAAGTGGAAAGCCTTTTCCTCCCTGCTTGTTCACGTAGAACATGGCAACCTTATTGTCCGCTCTGACCAGGACTTGTGCTCTGAGGTGGTGTTGAAACACCCAGAGGGCATTCAAGATAGCATGAAGTTCCAAGAGACTGATCTGGAAGTGTGACACTTGCATTGTCCAGGGCCCCTGTGTAACCCAGTTTGGAGGCATCCGTCAATCAGGGTGTATTGAAGTGGAAGCATCTGAAACGGTAACCCTACAAGCAGATTTTCTGGAGACCGCCACCACTGAAGGGATGTGGTTAGAGGGACAGCGACTTGGATCCTATCCCGGAGGCAGCCAGAAGTCTGCTTCCACTGGGAGGCAAGAGTCCATTGGGCTATCTGCATTATGTAGTTGGGCATATGAAATGACATTACTGTAGAGGCCATGTGCCCAAGGAGTTGCAGCATTTCTCAGGTGGTCAGATGGTCTCTTAGGAGCGTCTGGAATGCCAGTTCTACTAGACAGATACAACAGAGCTGGGGCAGAAATGCCATGGACTTTTGGGTATCTAGTAGGACTCTGATGAACTCTTGCTTTTAAGGAGCAAGCTGGGATTTTGGGAAGTTTATCACAAATCCCAAGTATTGTAGTACTGTGATGGTACGATGCAAGGAAAACAGTTCCTCTTGGGAGGTGTATGCTTTTATTAGCCAATCGTCTAAGTAAGGAAAGACAAATATCCTCAGACCTTAGATATATGACTATGACCGCCATGCACTTTATGAAGACCCTTGGGACAGAAACGTCTGTAGGGAAGGACTCTGTATTGATGTTTCCCTTGAAAGGTGACTCGTAAATATTTCATGTGTCCTCCCCTTCACTCCCTCCACAAGCTGACAAAGCGGGCACTTACCACCGCCGCCGATCCTGAACGGGAGGGGGGAGAAGTGAAATACCGACTTCGGTGCACAGCCCTCACACGGCTTCAGCTCCGGCGGCTTTCTGCTGCGCTGATCTCAGGCAAAGCCCAAACCGGCTTGTCAGCCCGACCCCCGGCTGCTTGCACCTTCCGCCTACCACCTGCTCCTCACCCTTTTTATGCGGGTTCGGGAGCAGGGAGGCACTTTGTGAAAAATGACCCCCCCCCCCCCGTACTCGTTTAGACGCTGGGGCAAAAATCACAGGCTACAGCGAGAGAGAGAGAGGAGATCAAAGGGAGAACAGTCCACAGCAAGGGGAACCCTTCCAGCAGCAACAGATCTGAATCTACAAAACAAAAATGAATGACCAACAATCAATAAAGTAAATTAACCCAAGAAAATGGCTAAATTTGAAAAACCAAAGCTCTGCTTATTTGTTTCCCCTGAGCCCTGTCCCGGGCTCAGTACCTCCAAGCTGCTTGGAGACTGAAAGTACTGGTGGAAGGGGGGTGGTGTTTGCCTATTTGTATCAGTGACATCAAAATGATGACATCTTTCAGTCTCCAAAGCTGCTGGTGGAGGTTCACAACTCTATGGTTCCGGGACTGGACTAGAGGGACGCAAAGGAACATCCGGTTTTCTTTGAAATGAGAACGTGTGGACAGTAGAAGCCCATTCCCAGTTGGGATATTGGGACATCTTTTATAGCACCCTGAGACAGAAGAGGACATCTCATCCTATAGGACAGAGTGGGGGTTACATTTGATATTCCCCCATGAAAGTGGAGGGGGCAGAGCTTGCAGATGAAGTCTGTACTCTTCCTGGACTATGGCAAGTGTCCACTCCTCTGTGGTGTTGAGGTGCCATCTATGGACATAGTGACACAGTCTGCCTTCTATGTGGAGGAGGAGGGGGGTCCTCCAGAGGCAGGGTGGCAATAAGAGTCAAAAACCAGTAGCAGACTGTGGCTGTGGAGCTGGTTGATATTTAGCCACCTGTGGCTTCTTTTGTTGCTTAGGAGGCTGCTGCCTCTTCTGTGAGGCCCGACTCTGGTACTGAGAGGAGGTTAAGATGAGTAGAATCTCCTCTCCTCTTCTTATTGTAGAAAGACTTCTTTGCAGGTGTGTCTTTCCGAGCATTGCCAGCTGTTGCTCCTGACAGTCTCCTTTAGAGTAGTATTTTCTGCCTCTAATTAAGAGGCCTTATCTTCCAGTCTTTGCCAAAGAGGTTTTCCCCTATGCAAGATATGCTACCCAGCTTATCTTGAACCCACTATTCAATATCAGAGGCTTGAAGCCATGCAATTCTAAGTGCACAGATGCATATTGCCGAGGCCCTGCTTGTGCATTCAAAGGCATCAAAGGAAGCCCTATTGACAAACTTTGGAACATTTTGGCTATGTTTGACTAGAGCAAGATAATCTGCCCTCTTCTCATCTGGAAGGAGAGGGGCAAAGGCCTTGAGATCCCTGGAGACCTCTGAGGAACAGTACCATGTAGAGAACATAGAAGTTGATCCAAACCAAGAGCATCGACGCCTGGAAGCATCAACGCCCAAAGTTCTAAACTCTCTACCTGGAGAATTATAGTCTTCGAGCTTTTCATTTGGCGCATCGCTGATTCAACCACTATGGAGTGGTAGGGAAAGCTGCGGCTTTTGGAAGCCGGGAAACTTTGGTACCCAAGACATCAACTAAGGTGAGACCGTGAAAGGAGTCTCCCACATACGAAGCTTAAGATCATGAAGGATGTGGTGCACCAGTAAAGTGGCTGCTTCTTTGGGTGCTGTTGAGTATTGAAGGATCTTCAATTCCTCCGTCCTCAGTTCCTTCTCTATTACCGTGATAAACCCTCTTGACTAGGTCTTGAATGAATTCCTGGAAGGACATGTCTTCCGGAGGAGTAAAGCATTGCTGTTGAGGCAAGGAAGGGTCCATAGGAAGGTCCAGGGCCCCCACGAATCAAGTGACTCCACATCCAAAATGGAGGAATCTGAGGATTATCAACAGGCACAGTGTTTGCCTGAAGCTAAATACCAATAGTGAAGCTCCAAGGTATCAGCCTCGGTAAGCCACTTGAGTTTGGTACCGGTATCGGTGAGAGCTTCAAGGGAGAGCTTGTGTGGGAGCGATGTCACATCTACAGCAGCCCTGTCATCATGCTCGCAAACTGTGTTCAATGTCGGTACCGAAACCAGTATCAACAGGGCAGTACCTGAGTCAAGGGTTTTATCGGTACCTAGACTAACAGGAGAGCTGCCAAGCTCCGCTCGATGGTCAGTATGTGCTGGTCTGTTGAGACTGCAGACGCCTGGATGTCTGTGACAGGTATTTGTGCTACTGTCCAAGAGCATGGCACCAGCAGCTCTCCGAAGTTTGAGACCTTGGGGGAGCATCCGGGGTCCCTTAATGACTTGAGGGCAGGGCCTCCAGCCAGGGCTGTTTGGCAGGCCGATCCACCTCCAAGGTAATGCTTGAGGGGTCTTGATGCATTGTCCCCTGGAGGTTTTATCAGACTTTGATGCGGCCTTATGCTTGGACTTCGAAGATACCTGGGATCCATGGGCAGCGGACTCAACTAAGTGACACCACCAATACTGCGCTAAAGACGAAGCCTGCCCCAAATTTAGAAGCCCAATTTTGTAGGCCTCTCAGTGTCATTTTCTGACACAGGGGAGAGTCTTTTGGCCGGTGGTCTGGGCTGAAGCATTTTAAACAGCAGTCGGGTGTCAGTCACTGAGATGGTGCTGACATTATTAGAACATTTCTTGAAACCACTATTTGGTTTCTCCATTCCTTAAGAGAATGTGAAGGCTATGGTAGGCTTAAGACCTAAAAAGGGTACTGATGCCCAAGTTTTTTTTTTTGTTTTTTGTTTTTTAAAAGGTAAAGGAGTAATGGTTTCTTAAGAGGATTTTTTCCTCGCAGGATCAGCTGTAGATTTAGACAATCTATCCAAAGATATAGTGTCAGCATATATCTCATTAGCTTTTTCCTGCCAATTCCTGCCAAAGAGATTCTCTCCTGTGCAAGGAATATTCCCTAGTTTGTCCTGTACCCAAATTTCCAAGTCAGATGCCTGGAGCCAGGCAATCCTACGTGCACCTATGGCAATGGCAGAGGTTCTGCTTATGCACTCAGCCTGCACGATTCACAAACTTGGAAACATCCTGAGCATGTTTGACAAGGGCAAGATAATCTTGCCTTTTATCATCAGGAAGGAGAGGGCTCATAAGCTCTAAATCTCCTGTGACCTCTTTAAGGAACATTCCCATATACAAGATATAGGAACTGATCCTAGCAGAAAACATGGAAGCCTGGAATGTTCGACGTCCAAAGGCGTCAAGAGTCCTACACTCACGTCCTGGAGGATTAGATGAATGCCTTTTTGCACTCTATCCTTCTCATGGCTGATTCCACCACCATAGAATGGTGTGGTATTTGAGTCTTCTGAAATCCAGGACAAGGAGGAACTCGATACATGGTGTCGAGTCTTTGAGAGTGAGGAGATGTGGTTAGAGGTGTTTCCCACATCCTTAACATGAGATCATGCAATATCTCATGGATAGGTAAGGTAGCTGCCTCCTTGGGAGTTTTAGGGTATTGTAGGATTTCTAATTCCTTTGCACTAAGCTCTTTTTCAGGAGCCGCTGTGATGGAAAGACCTCGGGCCACATCTCGGATAAAATCCTGAAAGGACATATCCTCTGGTGGAGACATCCTATGCTGAGGAGAAGAATCATCCTCAGGAAGAAGTACTCTGGTATCGGCAGAGCTTGAGTCTTCAAACTCATCCAAGGATTCAAAGTATCTCCGATCCGGGTGATCATGCAAGGCACAGTACCGGTCGAAGTCGGCATCAGAATGGTCCGGTACCGACTTGTCAATGCTGGATAGAGACGCATGACTCGCTTCTGGTAGAATACCTGCCGATGTCGATGCAGTCGGTGCTGGTACCAGTTGAATTGTCTGAAGCGGTTTCAGAGGCATGGAGGCCGTGAGAAGAGCCAACAGACTACGTTCAATAGCCAAGAATCTCTGGTCTATCGACACTGCCGATGCTTGGGTATCGGTGCCGGATGAAGCAGCCGGCACCCCAGAGCATGGCACCAGTAGTTCGAGGCTTCAACCTCGGCAGAACATCCTGGGGCCTCGTTAGTGCTTTGGAAGCCGAAGCCTCCCGCCGGGGCAATTTTGCCCATGAAAGTCCCTCAAGGGCAACGCCAGAGGCATCCTTGATGTCTAGGAGATCTACCCTTTGAGGACCAGCTAGATTTATGTTTAGTTACCTGAGATCCATGGGAGGAAGACGAAGCCCTGGAAGACGTCAATGCCACGGAGGCTGCATCGGAGGGAAAAAGGGTGCTAAGTTTAGCAGCTCGGTTTTGCCGGCCCCTTTTCGACATCATCCCACAGGCAACACACTCTGAATAGAATGGTCAGGACCTAAACATTTCAGGCACCACTCATGGGTGTCGGTGACGGAGATGGTACCACCATACTTGGAACACTTTTTAAAACCCGAAGCAGGTTTTTCCATTTTGAAGGAAAGGTTGGGCCTAGTGCCAAAATGGCACATGGCACCTGAGGAGAAAATTACTGGAAAGACTCCAGAAAAAGTTTTTTTGTTTTTTTAGAAAGAAGAACCGGCGGTACCGGTATGGCGTTGAGGGAAGGCAGATGCGACCACAAAAAAGAAGTACAAGAAGGGAATTTTCTGCGGTGACAAGATGTGCGACCTGTCTGCTCCGTGGAAAACTAAGAACAGAGGGACAGTTGGGAAAGGTGGGATGCTCCCAAAAGCTTTCCTATTAGACGCTGGGGAGCGTTCCCGCGCAGGCTCCATCGGTACCGACGATACCCATATGTGAAGACTACATTCCTGCTTGTTCCTGGAAATAAAAGCATAGCAGAACTATGAGCAGTTGCCTGTGAAACTAAAGGCAGCTCGAGAACCCCGAGTTCCTGGATGTCCACGCTCCCGGTAGCTAGAACAAGGTGGTTTGGAGGGCAGGAGTTTAACCTCCAAAAAGATTATAGAGAACGGCCTGATAAGGCGCTGTCCTGATGGGACTCCCCCTCTAGACAGTAATGCCCCACAAAGGTGAGCGGAGGACCAGGTAGCAGCCCGGCAGATGTCTGCCAGTGGCACCAAGCGCAGACTAGCGACCAAGCACAGACTAGCAACCAATGTCGCCACTTTTCGAACATTGTGTGCCTTGACTCTGAGGTCCAGGGGAAGCCTGGTCCGGGCAAAGGTGATGCAGTCTGCCACCCGGATGGACAAGGTTTGCTTGGTGACCGCCAGCCTCAGGCAGCTGGGGTCAAAGGAGACAAAAGAGCTGCCTGGACCTGCAGCTGTCCCAAGCCTGCTGCAGGTAGGAGAGCACCCTCTTACACTTTGATGTCCAGTAGAGGTGGGGCTTTAGGAAGAATGTGGGCAGTACTATTCTCCTGGTTGAGATGAAAATCCGAGACAACATTCAGGAGGAACTTGAGGCAAGTACACAGGACCACCCTGTTCCTGTATAATCTTATATATGGGGCCTCGGATCCTGAAGTTCCACCAGGAAGGCCACCATCCACAACAGGTGCCACAGAGAGCAGGTAGCCATGGGTTTGAAGGGTGGCTTGGTGAGATGCTTGAGGACCGCATTGAGGTCCCATTCCGCAGGCAGCGGGTGGGTGTGGGGGGCTTGGAGAGGAGCAGGCAAAAGATAAAAGGTGGAGAAAGTACTGCAGGACCAAACGAGCAGGGCAGGAAAATGGGTCTGCTCGGATCTGTGAGCACTACACCAAGAACCGGCACCACTTGAAGGCATATGCCCAGTTGGTCCAGTCCTTTCGTGAGGCCAAAAGAATGTCCGCGATCTCCATGGGTAGATGGAAGGAGGCTAGGGCAACCCACTCAGCCACCAAGTTGGGTGAAGTAGAAGACCCTTCTCCTGCATCAGTAGCTCTAGCAAGTTCCCTAGAGGAACCGGGGGCTCCATCAAGAGACGGAGCAGCAGAGGAAACCACAGTGGCCTTGGCCACGAGAATCATCGAGGCCCACTGGAACATGAGAAGGGTCTGAGCAATGAGCAGCATGGGGGGAGGGGAGACATACAGCAGGCTGATGGTCTATGACAGGAAGGCAGGCATCTGGAACCACCCTGCCTGGGTGAGGGAGGGGCCTGCAGAACCCAGGGAGCTGTGAGTTTGCGGGGCTGGCCAACAGGTCCAGATCTGTCATCTGGGGACCGATGCCACTTGTGCGGCTAGAGGAACCTGCTTAGCCAGTCCACCAAGGTGTTGTCCTGACCCAACGCAAAAAAAAGCACAAGGCCATCGCCTCCAAGTGGAGGCTGTAAAAGCCGGTGCTCCCTTGCTTGTTAACAGGCGGCATCTATTGTCCAGACCACCTGATGCACTGGGTTCTGAAGGGCATGCCTCAGAGCAGGTTCTGTGCATCCTGCCACCAGGTGAGGGGTCTCCGTCAGGCCTGGTGTGACCGAGACGGGATCTCTAAGTCAGCCTGTCGCTTGGGTCCACTATGCGCGGACGCATCATTGCACTGCCCACATGTTGAGGCAAGTGTTGGGTATGACATGGACTGTGGAGGCCATATGGCCGAGAAGGCGAAAAATCAACCAAGCCCAGACTGCGCTGCGGCATTGGACACCAGGGACACAAGGTGGTCTGCTCTGTCCAGGGGAGGTAGGCCATCGCCCATAGAGTGTCGAAGCGGGCCCCAATGAACTCCAAGGATTGTACCAGAGCGAGGTGGGATTTTGGGTAGTTGACCACAAATCCCAGGTGCTCCAGAAGGTGAATGGTGCGGTCCATGGCCTGCCAAGCTTTGGAGGCCATAAACTTAGACAAAGGTGCCCTGCAACCAAAAGGTGGGCCGCTGCCACAGCTAGGCATTTTGTGAAAACCTATAGGGCAGATGCAAGGTCAAAGGGGAGTAACCCTTTACTGGTAGGGGTTCACCTGTACCATGAAGCAGAAGTACTTTCTGTGCTTGGAGTGGACAAAGATGAGAGTATAGGCATCCTTTAGGTCCAAGAAGCGTAACCAATTGCTCTGCTGGAGGTAGAGCAGCAGTGTTCCAAGGGAGAACATCTTGAACTTCTCCCACACCAGGAACTTCTTTAGGTTCCGCAGGTTGAGGATGGGCCTGAGACCCCTCTTTTCCTCAGGACAAGGAAGTATCGGGAGTAAAACCCATTTCCTCCGAGGTGCAGTGGAACTGGTTCCACCACCCTGTCCCTGAGGAGGCCTGTGAGCTCCTGAGTCAGGAGGGTCTGGTGCAGGGGAAACCACTTCGGCTCCCCAGGGAAGTTCAGAGAGGGGGGGGGGGCTGGTCCAGATTGAGGAGATACCTGGGTTCTCCAGGTCATGCAGGAGGGCTCTCGGTAGTGATTGGTTCCCTCCTGAGGGCAAAGTGGACCAGATGCCCCTGACTGGCAGCTATGCTAGTGGTGAACGAGAGGCTATGCCAAGGTCAGCTAGCCAGTACCAGGGGTTGGGTTTTGGGACCCTTCGGCTTGCAAAGGCCCTGGGCCAAGCCTTTTCCCTGGCCACCCTGGGCTGGGGTCTGTGCCAGCAGGTAGCCCCTATGCAGGAGCCCCTTCCTATGGAAGAAAGGCTTCTTGCCCTGCTGCTTCTTCCTGGGAAGAGAGGTGGTCTTCCAGGAGAGGAGAGTACGAGCCACATACTCCGTCTCAATCTCCACTGCTTTGTCCTGTTGCTCCCTGAGGCAAAGGAACATCAAGCAGTTTCTCCTGGACCCATTGCTCCACAGCCACCATCTGGACAGAGAACTCAAAGCAGTCGTACACTGCCGCGAGAGGAACTTGGAACACTCTCCAACAGACTTCGAGAGGGCATGGAAATGGCAGAGGTGGTCTCCATTGAAAAGCCTCTGAGTTCCTTAGCGAGGTCACTGAGGAACATCCCAATGTACAATTGGTAAAATTGAATGTGACATGCCAGCATGGAGCCCTGGTACACCTTATGCCCGAGAGCAACGAGGGTACAAGATTCTCTGCCTGACAGGACTGAAAAAGGAGTATTCGGGCTCTTCTTCCACTTAGTTGATTTGACCACCATAGAGGTGTGGGGAAGCTGGGCCTTCCGAAACCCTGGTCCCCGCTGGACCCTATACATAGTGTCTAGATGCTTCCTAACAATAGGGATGGAAGTCAGGGTCTCCCACTTGCGAAGTATCAGCCGGTTGAGGATGGACGGAAACGGGATAGTGAGGGTTTCCTTCAGAGGAGCCTCATATTGAATGATATCGAGCTCCTTCGCACAGGGCTCTTCAACATTGTGGCTTGTGCCAAGGTGTCGTCTTCGAGAGGGGACTGCTGCCTCTGGGTTGGCGGAGAGGGATCCGAAGGGAGGTCTGGTGGGACCAGGTCTCCAGGGAGATTTCCCTGTCTAATTCCCAGTCCGAGAAGTCCGTGTAGGACACTGGGTCAGGCAGTTTGAGAAAGGTCGGTGAGCCGTGCCCAGCCCCAGAGGCCGAGGCACTCGTCCATGAAGAAACCAAGCCCAAGGACTGGGACAGAGACAGACCCCCTCAACGAGGACTCACAATGCCTCTGGGCTCTCAGGGGTCACTGCAGCAGCCCAGGGAGTCGGACATTCCTGCAATCTTGAAGCACGTGCCGGCAGGGCCTAGCACCAGCGCCTGCTGAGCAACAAGGAACGCATTGGGCCTCCCATTCAGGAGTGGGGCCATGTGACACCGATGCCGGGGTGACCGGGTCAGGTATCAAAGAGAGAGGGTCCTTGCTGGGACAACCCTCAGGAGGCTGCGTGTAATCGCCGGAGGCCTCCATATCGATTTGGGGTACTTTTCTGGGCTGCTCCCCTCTAAGACTCTTGTATCTGCTGGGGTGGGGGGGGGGGCTGAGGGACCAAGCGAGTGACTGCTCACGATTGTCTGGCACCCCCCAACAGCGTCCTCGCAGACTCCTTCCGCTCGTGCTCAGGCAACCCTTGGTAGGAGTACCACCAAGCCCAGGGAGGAGCTTTAGGGGACTCCAAGTGTTGCGGGACCGCAGAGTGGGAGGCTGCCAGGGCTAACTTGCAGAAGAGATCATCCAGCTTCTGCTTATGACTCTGGATGGCCCAGGAGGACATCATATCTTGCAGAAGGAGCATTGCTCTGGGTCATGGTCAACTCCCAGGCACCTAAGACAACAGTCATGGGTGTCCGTAAGCGACATGTTCTTAGAACACCTATCACATTTTTTTGAAACCAGAGGCCATCAGGGCAAAAAGGACCCCTGTGAGGTTGAAGATCGACACGGCCAGCAGTTAAAAAGGGCACGAAAGCATGGTGAGAAAAAAAAAACAAAAGAAATCCTGAGACAGAGAGCCTAAGCAGTGGTGCTGGAGATGGCAGGAAGAGGACCGGCAATGGCCGGAAAGGCAAAAACAGCGTTAAGAATTAAGAAACGTTTTCTGGAGACGAGATGCACGTCTGAAGGGCTCCATGGAAAAAAGAAAATGAGTAAGATGGCACCCTTGGGTGGGAAGAGGACCACACATGCGAGGCAGAATTCCCAAAAGCTCTCTTTGAAAACTGGGGAAATGCTCCATGCGGGCTCTGTCTGTGCCGTCACCCATATGTGAGGACTGACTTCCTGCTTGTTTCTGGAGAAATATCATACGACAGCAACAGACTGTCGCGCCTCCTGCACTGCCCATGCCTTTCTGGGCACCCAGCAAGGGGAGATCATAAAGGCATCAGAGAGAGGCCTCAAACTCAAGAGTGCAGCAGTCCCAGATTACCACCAACATTCAGGCATCAATGTGATCTGGGCCCAGGCGCGGTAAAACTGCTGCAGGCATCTGCCTGTATGTTGTATTCTTAAAAACTTTCATCAGGAGGACTTGGTGGTACCGAGGGGTTCCAGAGGCTCCCCCAAAGTGATCACTTTATAAGACCAACCCCGCTGCAGGAACCTTGATCTTTGCAGATTAGCAATTGTGCCGAACGAAACCTATGAGAGTTGTGGGCCCAACCCCTTCGGAGGGACACCTTGGCAGCCCCCTTTGGACTTAAACTCCGGAAGCCTAAGCACCTAGGAGTCCCCCAAAACCTTCCCAAATAGCAACTTTACAGAAAAAGGAAGCTTGCTAAAATGCATTTTAGAAGCAATACCAGCCTAAAAATTATGCAACCACAAGCGACACCGCATCACCACCAGTGGCCATAACCTTAGTGATACCCAGAGCAAGTCAAAGCAGACCAGCTAAGAAAGCAGATCCAGACTAGAGTCCAGCTGTCTTCGCCCAGTCCACAGGAAGCTCTCTGCAGGGTCAAAGCAGACACCTCAAAGGCCTAATTAAGCAGGGCCTCCATCCTATGGTCCTGTGGGTCCTTTAAAGTGGTGCCACGTTCCACTGGTATGGTCATTTTCCGAGTGACAGCTGCCACCAGTGCATCCACACGTGGGGGTCTCCCACTAAAAAGGAATCCGATAGAGCTTCAGCATACTTTGACCAATGAGCAAGCCAGAATATAGAGAGTTCCACTCTTCCACAATCCACTCCTTCCAAGCCCTAAAAACAGGAAAGGAACAAGGTGGCTTATGGATGCCCTAAAGCAGTGGCTCCTCCACCATCTCCGAGAGCTCCGGCCAAGTTAGGGGCTAAAAAAATATTTATTTTAACAGATTTTTCATACTGCTTTATCATTCCAGTCAAAGTGGTTTACACTAACAAATTTGGTATTGTACATTGATAGAGCATTGATAACTTGAATTTTTCTGAGGCAATGGAGGATTAAGTGACTTACCCAAGGACTCAAGGAATCAAACCCTGGTCTCTTGGTTCTCATTCTTGAAGCCAATGCTCTAACCATTAGGCTACTCCACTCCAAATAAGGGAGGGTAGCTCGTCCTTATGAAAGATCCACACTATCAGTTCTTCCTGAGGCTGCTTCTCCAGGAGATCGGCAGGCCCCTCTCCAAGGACCCAGGGAGTCCAGCAACCAAAACAAGGCTGCCTCATCATCATCCTCCAGTCTCTTCCAGGGCACTTGACTGCTATAGATGACTCCTGCTCTTTGGCAAGAGAAGCTTATCACGGGCCGGAGACCCCTTACCCAGCCCCAGCTTCAAGTAGGTGGCCTTGTGAAGCAGCAAAACATTCTCCTCCCCCCCCACCACCTCCCTCCAGGCAGACCCACCACGGCTCCGGGGGTAAAATCAGCAATGGCTACAGCACCAGTGGTTGAGGCATCTCCCCCAGAGGACTCCTCGCAGCAGTCAAAATGGCAGTGGTTCCTGACAAAACCACAGGGCCTCCTAGATCTCTCCAGAAGCACAATCATGCTCTAACAGGTTTGCTCCACTATTTCCTGCACGCCTGGGTCACCCACAAAGCAATCAAAAGCAGCCGCATTCTCTTAAAACAGCTATGGCACAGCCCAATCGAGAACTGTGCACCACTGTGCTCCGTACTGGCCAAATGCACTGCAGCCCAAAAAAAACAGGAGCACTCTCCCCTGCAACAAAGATGTCCTCAGCAGCAACCGTCCCCGCAGCCCTATTGAGCTATCGCTACTCCACCTGCAATATTGCCGTCACTTTTTTTCTTTTTTTTTTAAATCTTAAAGGCATACCGAACTTTCAACCTCTGGCCACCTCCAAAGTTTGGGGGGGGGGGGGGCAGCTAAGGGAGCAAGGACCCTGCCCTACCAGGTTCTGCACCTCAGGCCTGCTAAAAACACTGAGGCCCAAACAGCATCACCAAAACCTCCAGAGTGCACAGGCTATGCTCATTCACCTGAGAGTTAATACTGGGTGTTGTAAGGTGGCACAAGATACTTACAGGAAGAGGTTTCATGTTTGTTTCTCAGTCTACCTGCTGTTAGATAAGTATAACCCACCTTAAACATAGAAAGTGTACGCTGCAGTATAAAATATTTCAAGAAACACCACAGGTTTCATATATAACAAGTGGTGATTAAAAAAACAAAACCAAAAGAAAGCACAGTTACTTACCTGTAACAGGTGATCTCTGGGAACAGCAGAAATAAGTCTTCACATATGGGTACGTCGGTACCAACGGAGTCTGCGCGGGAACGCTTCCCAGCGTCCAATCAAAGAGCTTTTGGAAGCATCCCACCACGCCTACGTGCTGCCTTCCCGCCTTTCCCAACTGCCTCTCCTCAGTTAAGTTTTAAGGCTGAGTATAAGTAGGCAAGGACCGCCCCCTCTCACCAGTACCTATTGACAAAGCACACTAAGCAGAACAACAAATAAGGAGAATTAACCAGAATACATTCAACATAGCAATATATATATAGGGTTGCAGAGCAGAGATGGCATCCATCTGTCCAAGAAAGGTGAACGCATCTTTGGTAGTAGACTAGCTAATCTACTGAAGAGGGCTATAAACTAGATTCGTTGGGGATGGGTGAAGAAAGCCCCCAGGTAAGTGAAAGCCCCCAGGTAGGTGATACCCATTTCCATAAAGGTATTTAATGTAACAGGGGTAATATATGGAAAGCAGTGTGTATTAATGCCCGTAGCATGGGAAATAAGATCCCTGAAGTTGAAGATTTGGTGGGAGTGGCTGACTTGGATTTAGTGGCAGTTACAGAAACATGGTTCACAGAAAACCATGACTGGGATGTAACTATACCTGGCTATACTTTATTCAGAAAGGACAGGGTAGGAAGAAGGGGAGGAGGAGTGGCACTATATGTAAAAACTACTATTAAAGCTTTGGAATTACAGAGCTTAAAAGGGAGAGAGGAGGCATTGTGGGTTAAACTAGAAAGAGGGAAAGAGAAATCTATTTGCATTGGTGTGATATACAGACCTCCCTCACAAGAGGAAGAGGTGGACAGAGTTAATTGAAGACATACGCAGCATTGCTAGGAAAGGGGAAGTGCTACTGATAGGAGATTTCAATATGCCAGATGTTGATTGGCACATTCCTGCTGCAGTATCATCTAGAAGTAAGGAGATCCTGGATTCTCTACAGGGAGAACTATTCAGGCAATTGGTAACAGACTGAAGGTGAAGGGGCCATACTGGACTTGGTGCTTACCAATGGTGAAAGTGTTTCTGATGTTGTAGTGGGAGATCATTTTGCATCCAGTGATCACCAAATGGTGTGGTTCAGTATTAGGACTAGGGCTGTTAGAATCCATTCCAAGCGGAAGATCTTAGACTTTAGGAAGACTAACTTTGCGAAGATGGGCCAATACCTCAGGGAGTCGTTAGTGGGATGGGAACAGCTGGGGGATGTAGAAAAACAGTGGGCAAAACTGAAAGGGGGTATTTTAAAGGCAACCAACCTTTTTGTTAAAATGGTAAATAAAGGCAAAAGGAACAGGAGACCGCTATGGTTTTCGAAGGAAGTAGCTGAAAAAGTGAAGAAAAAGAGGGAGGCCTTCATGAAATACAAGAGATCACAGAGAGAGGAAGATAGGCATCTGTATTTGGAAAAACTTAGAGAAGCTGGCAAAGTAGTCAAGAAGGCAAAGATTCAAAAGGAGGAGGAAATAGCCAATGCAATAAAATGGGGGGATAAGACATTTTTCAGATATATTAGTGAGAAGAGGAAGGGCAAAAGTGGTATTGTCAGACTCAAGGGTGCAGGGGGGGAATATGTAGAAGCTGATAAGGATAAAGCGGAATTGCTTAACAAATATTTTTGTTCTGTGTTCACAGATGAAGAACCAGGAGCAGGACCTCAGAAAACACCCACAAATAGGAACAGAAGCGAGGGACATCTTGAACAATTTTCAAAAGACTGTGTTCGTGAGAAACTAGCTCAACTTAAAGTAGACAAAGCGATGGGACCAGATGGGATACACCCTAGAATACTGAGGGAACTTGGGGACGTTCTAGCAACTCCACTGACTGACCTTTTCAATGCCTCATTGGAGTCGGGAGTGGTGCCAAAGGACTGGAGAGAGGCTCATGTGGTGCCTTTACACAAAAGCGGAAGTAAGGATGTGGTTGAAAACTACAGGCCGGTTAGTTTAACTTCGGTGGTGAGTAAATTATTGGAAACACTGCTGAAAGAGAAAATAGTGAGGTTTCTGGAGTCTGGCGGATTACAGGATCCGAGGCAGCATGGATTCACCAGAGGCAGGTCTTGTCAGACAAATCTGATTGATTTCTTTGACTGGGGGACCAGGGAGTTGGACCGAGGGAGAGCTCTAGATGTGGTGTATTTAGATTTCAGTAAAGCCTTTGACACTGTTCCTCACAGGCGACTTATAAACAAACTGAGCACCCTAGGGATGGACCCTAAAGTTACTGCTTGGGTTAGAAATTGGTTGGGTGGGAGGCGACAAAGAGTACAAGTAAATGGAGCTCACTCTGAGGAGAAGGATGTTACCAGTGGTGTGCCCCAGGAATCTGTCCTTGGTCCGATTCTTTTTAACATCTTTGTTAGTGATATAGCGGAAGGGCTGTCGGGTAAGGTTTGCCTCTTTGTGGACTGTTGTAGTTGTTGTTATGGAAGGACAGACTAGATGGGCCTTGTGGTCTTTTTCTGTTGTCATGTTTCTATGTTTCTATGAACAGAATATTTCATGTTCCACTTCAAGTAATTATTATTATTTTTTATTTTTTTATTTATTTGTTTCTTTAACAAATTAATTGCATTCATCGACTGTGTCTGAATAAGAATATCGTCTGACAACACAGAAGCGCCGTACCACACCACCTCCTAAGAGGATGGACAGGCAAGAGCGCTACGCAAGAGGGTCCTCCAATGGCTTCATCCCGTGCCACCCAGGAGCAAAGACAACGCAGAGCACCCGCGGGAGCCGAAACAATCAGGCTGGCAACTCTTCAAACCAAGGGGGGGATCCGGGACTGGACTAGAGTTCCGCAAGGAACAATTAGCAGGTAAGTCTAATTTACCCTTCCTTAGCGTCCCTCTAGTCCAGTCCCAGAACCATAGAGGATGTAACAGAGCAGTTAACATCAACGGGAGGGACAAGCAAGCCCAGCCTGAAGCACCGCTGAGCCGAAACGCCCATCCTCCGCGGACAAAACATCCAAGCGGTATTGCTTGGCAAAGGAAAGCAGTTACTTACCTGTAACAGGTGATCTCTGGGAACAGCAGGAATTAGTCTTCACATATGGGTACGTCGGTACCGACGGAGCCTGCACGGGAATGCTGCCCAGCTTTCAATCAGAAAGCTTTTGGCAGCATCCCTCGCGCCTGCGCAGTGACTTCCCGCCTTCTCCACAGCCTCTCTTCAGTTGAGTTTCAGAGCTGAGACAAAGGCGAGGAGAGAAAAGGAAAAAAATAAAAAAGATGCAACTCCTAGGGGAGGTGGGAGGGTTGTGAAGACTAATTCCTGCTGTTCCCAGAGATCACCTGTTACAGGTAAGTAACTGTGCTATCTCCAGGAACAAGCAGGAATGAGTCTTCACATATGGGAACTCCTTAGCTGGGGATGCCAGGGGGAGATCCCATAAAAATGCAAGTGCCTGGATCAGGGGTGCATTTTGTCTCCAGGAATCCCCGGCATCCAATATGGGATGGAGGGTAGGAGTTGACAATAAAGGAGCTGTGAGGGAAGAAACAGCATAGTCAAGGACTAGAGGGTTCTACAGATTACAGGAGTCCTTGGAAGATATGATGAGTAGCATTAAAATACATTTAATGTACACTTAAAATATGCAGCTTACCTACTGTATTGTAGGAAGTAGAAGCATGATGGAGTCTACCGGATAAGCAGTGGCGGAATCTTCAAGGTGACCTCTCAGTAGTGAGGATGAAGGTCCAGACCTGGAGGTAGTAGATGATCCAGGTGTCAACTGGGTAGGAGTAGACGTCAGGTCTTCAATGGAAAGCTTTATGGGAAAAGCTGAAAACTCCTTTAGGCATAAGGTTATTAACATTGAGGACTAAAGGAAGAAGACTGACGGAGTTGGAGAACTAGCCCAGTCCTGGCGGGAAGAGGGGGACTGGAAAAAAACCCCATTCCCTCAGAAAAACAGTTGTGTACTCGAAGATAAAGATGTACACTGTTTTTCCTAGCTGGCGAGAAATAGGAAAAATATGGAAGCTTGATGCTTCAAGGACAAAGAAAAAATGGAAGATGTTAGCACCAAAGTGGTTATTGGTGCCTAACAGTCTCTGTATCGTAATATGGTATGGGACGTAGGGCGACAGACTGTCTAAAACCTCTAGGAGGTAAATCATGTAGTATAGATAGTAAGGGTGACAGTGTATAAGACAGAGCAACCCTTAAGAAGCCCCCCATCAAACACATATACATAGGGATATATATATGTGGCTGGAAGATATATATATATATAAATACACATATGTCCAGATATGTTAGGATATGGGTGGTGAAATATATATCATATATATATATATATATATATATATATAGGAATATGATATACCTAGATATATGTAAATTTGTGGGGCATGGTTTAGCACACACAGAGGAATGATATATGTATGTAGACATATATGGAGATGCTACATATAAAACAAGAGATTGAAGAGACATGTCTACCACCCAGCCCCATAATTGCACACGGGGAATATAAAAGAAAAAGATTCTGCGTTCTACAAGAGGGTGAGCCCACTTGGGATATGCATAGAGAATCTATTTTCGTGGGTTGAGGGATGCAGGAAAGCAATCCAATGAGATAACCGTGATGTTCGCGTGAGAACAGATGAAGATATGAATCTGTAGGGAACAAGGCAGGAAGTTCTACAGAACACTGACATGGTAGATGCCTTGGATTTTCACGCAGAACTGATGATATCTCGTGTTAACACCCCAGGCTAGAGGGGGTGTGGAGAACCCTCACAGGTATAGGAAGGGTTGATAAGTTTCTCTCTAATAATAGAGGAACTTCAGAGACAAGGACAATGCTCTATAGCAAAGTCCTCATAGTAGAAAGCTTCTCTGAAGACTGCAGAGAGCATTGTGCAGGAGAGCTATGAGATAAACTGACTGAAAGTCAGTTATGTTGCCATATCCTAGAAAAGGAGATGGTTAGAATAATGTGAGAAAGCCTAACGAGTAGGAGGATCCAAGATAGTTTGGAATCACTACTGAGGCTAGACAAAATTTTGAACAAGGGACTGGAACTTTGAAAAGTCCCAGTAATACAATTACTGTAACTCCTGCAGGCAGAGCTGCTGACAGAAACAGCAGAGAGATTGTCCTGTGCTGAATAAAGAAAAACAGACAAGAAAAGAGAGGGGATATCTCTTCTCACTGTCTGGGGAACGACTAGAGAAGTAGTTCAGTATGGTAGCCCTCAAGTAGTTGGAGGGTGACGCACCCATGGGGTAAGTCAACTGAAGGAAAAATGTTCAGTTGGGAAAGAAACTATCAGGTGATAGTTGCAACTGCTCTTCTGGAGAGTAAGAAGAGGAGAAGTGTGTAGTACCTGAACAAAATAATTTTTTGACAGGTTAGTACACTGAAAAAAAAAAAGCACAGTGAATAAACTTTTAATATGTAGAAGTAAAATGTAAGTTACAATTCCCGGCCCCTATGGTTGCTGGGAATGTTCAGACTGGCCAGAACTGGAGGACTTCAGACTAGGCTGAGGCGTCTCTTGTTTAGGTACAGCCGAATGATGGGCAGGAGATGAAACTTTCTTTTCTTAGGAAAAGAAGGTTTGGTAGGACATTTCTTACTATTTGAAGAAGGAGGTGGCTTAGAATGGTTTCTAGTGGAAGAAGAGTTAGGGGAGCATTGAGCAACCTGACGTAAAGCCTCCTTATTAAAAAGACCTTCCCCTGTACAAGGAGAATGAGCTAGTATAGTTTGTGCCCATTTGCTCAAGTCTGAAGCCTCAAGCCAGGCTCTGCGACGTGCTGCAATGGCAATAGCAGAGGATCTGCTAATGGACTCAAAAGAATCTATAGAAGCACGAGACAGAAACCAGGATATATTCCGGCTGTGATTGATGAGCAAGGTATAATCAGTAGCCTTGGGTTCTGGTAAAAAAGGGGTCAAAAGAGACAATTTCTCTGTGACTTCCTGGAGTGTTAGACTCATGTGAAAAATATATGAGAGAACTCTAGAAGCCAGCATAGAGTTTTGGAAGGCCTGACGGCCAAAAGCATCGAGTGTTCGTGAAGAACGACCTGGCGGAAAAGAAGAATGCTTCTTCTTGCTCTTAAACTTTCCTCAGTGCCGATTCCACTACAAGGGAACGATGAGAAAGTTGAGGCTTTTGGAACCCTGGAGAGGGTGGCACTCGGTACCGAACCTCAATGTCTGGAGAAACTTGAGGAAGTCGTAAGGGCGATTTCCAAACCCTAAGGAGGAGATCCTGGTGAGTATCAGAGGACGTACAGGGTACCGCACCAATGCCAGGTATCGGTTCCAAACTAGGCATCGGTGCAAGAACAGGCATCAACCTCGCTACTGATAAAGGACTAGCAGGTGAAGTAGTCATCGGGAACTGCTGTAGTGGTACCGAGATCATAAGGGAGTTATGGCTAGGATCTTCGTAACTACCTATTTGGAAACGACAGGAGTCGGTTCTGGGACGCATCGGTACGCAGTCCTCGAGACTCGATATCGACTCAAGGCTCAGCATCGAAGAGAGCGAGACTATCGATGCATGTCTCGACAGTTCCGACACCGGTGGCAGTTATCGGCGATGCCGATACCACTAAGGCAGCCTGGGTGACATCGATCGATACCGACGGT
The DNA here is from genome assembly GCA_033557465.1 of Ichthyophis bannanicus. Classification (NCBI taxonomy): domain Eukaryota; kingdom Metazoa; phylum Chordata; class Amphibia; order Gymnophiona; family Ichthyophiidae; genus Ichthyophis; species Ichthyophis bannanicus. Next base: position 333,084,657 of record CM066036.1, on the reverse strand, counting down.
ACCGAGGATACCCGATGAGCACCTATCCATCCCGATGCCGATGCTAGGGTATCGGAACCGATCGACGCTGGTACCGTCCCGGAGCATGGCTGAGATTGAGGGAAGTCAATGCGGTGCGTATCGATCGGTCCCGAAGGTACCGAGGATGCCCGATGACGATCCCTGGTGAAGAGTGGAGTACTCGACACCGGTGCCGATGCTGGAGGCTCGGTACCACTCGAAGCGGATACCACCCCCGCGCATGGCTCAGGCATGTTCTGTGAGGGGTGAGCCCCAGGAACATCCTGAAACCCCTTTAACGCTTTGGAGCCCGAAGACTCCCGCAGGGGTAATGCCAATGGATTCTTGAGGGTAAGGCCGGAGCCGTCACCATGCTGGGCATGGGACATACCACTCAAGCATTGACTAGTCTTAACAGACTGTTTTGGGGTTACCTGATCCTGTGAAGTAGAGAAACCGGGTACCCTCACTGCCGAAGAAAAAATGGTATCGAGGGAAACTCTAAATCAGGGGTCTCAAACACGCGGCCCGCATGCGGCCCGCGAGGGCATCTTATGCGGCCCGCGAAGCACTTACCGGCATGTAAAAAAAAAATAAATCCAAACTTGCCGTCGCCGCATTAAGCGTCCCGCGGGCTCCTCTGCCTGGCAGAGTCCTAAGTACTAAGTTGGCAGGTTGACCTCTTGCAGTAGTACCATTGCAGATCAAGGCTTTTCAAATTTAATTCTTTCTGGGCACCTATCTTTTGGCCTTTGCTTGCTTCTGTGAAGGTAGTTTCCTGGTCTACTTGGAGGAAGCAGCTCTATGCAGGTGCTAAGAGCCATCCAGCAGCGGCTTCAATCTGCCTCCCGTGCGAGCGCGACCTACAAAGTACCGCCCATATGCCGCATTCGGGCCACTATATGACGTGTACTCATTCTACTGGCCGGGCGCGTGCAGGGTCCTGGCGAGCATTCTCTGTGACGCAAGCCGGTGACGTTGAGCGGGAAGGGGTGGAGCAGGTCGAGCCCCGAAGCAGGTGGCGGCGGATGAGGTTGCGGATGCTCTGGTAGCGGCAGCATCTTTCTCCTCTGGAGCCTGACTCCTCACTAGCTCTCTTTCTCTTTCCTTGCAAAGATGGCAACTGAGGGGCTACATGAGAACGAGACCTTGGCATCGCTGAAGAATGAGGCGGAGAGCCTGAAGGGCAAGCTGGAGGAGGAGAGGGCCAAGCTGCACGATGTGGAGGAGCGTGAGTATAGGAGGAAGGGCCCGGCCGCTGCCGCGGGAGGGGGACTTTCCACGCTCTAGTACAGCAGGGAGCAGGGAGGCTGCAGCCCAGCTGTTGCACATCTGACAGAGTCAATAGGCAGACAGCACGAGCTGGCTGAGAATAGTGGCAACTTTCAGCCAGTCATCTCTTGTCTGTGACTGGAAATATGGCGCAGGAGCTCTTTGGTTTTGAGGTCATGAAAGCTAAAGGAGGAGGTAGTCAATGTAATCAACGGTGCTGCTGCTGCATGTACAGAAGTGCGAATTCATTCGCTTTATGATTCAGTCTGAGAAACTGTACATGCCAAGAGTTATGGATCTTTGTAAGCTACAGTTAAGTTTTGTAGATCAGAAGATGAAATAAAATGGTTGGCTACTTGCAATATTTATAAATGCCACTCTGCTGAAAATATGTGAAGCCAGTGATGCGTGCATGATCGATCATGGTTGAAAGTAAGAGTACCACAGAAAAGGGATACTTGTGGCTATGGGTTCTAAATGGACAGTGTTTGTTTGTAGTAGTTCCTAATGTGCCTGGCGGTTGGCACTGGATTATAGTAATGTAGAAATCTTTTAGTCTTTCTTTATTCATGCACTCATTAAGAGGCATGTTTACTAAAAGTTAGGGTATGGTAACATTATGCAAATATTTATGCAAATGAGGTCCCTTATGCAAATGAGGTCCCACGTCTCATGCGGCCCCCGGGTTATTTTACAAGTCCTCATTTGGCCCTCAAAGCAATTTGAGTTTGAGACCCCTGCTCTAAATACTGAAGGTTTCCTCACAAAATTATCTCCTGACAAGTCGGGGGAAAAAGGGTCAGGACCCACACAGTTGAGACACCAACTATTGGTGTCTAGAAAGAAACAGGTGTTTCCACATCGGATGCACTTCTTAGGAAAAGAAGGCTCCATAATGAAAAGGCCTAGTAGGCCTAAAACGTTAAGGCAAAAAAAACTGAAAAAAAGTTTTACAGACTTTAGCCAAAAAACCACCGGCGGTACCAGGGGTAGCGGGAAAAACAGCCGCGACCACAAGAAAACAAAAAACTAAAATAATTAAAGCAATTAAAATGAAAAGTTTCTGCGGTGACAGGAGGACGTCCTGCCGGCTCCGCGGAAAAACGAAAACTGAAGAGAGGCTGTGGAGAAGGCGGGAAGTCACTGCGCAGGCGCGAGGGATGCTGCCAAAAGCTTTCTGATTGAAAGCTGGGCAGCATTCCCGTGCAGGCTCCGTCGGTACCGACGTACCCATATGTGAAGACTCATTCCTGCTTGTTCCTGGAGATTGCAAGGATGACCAAGTCGCCGCCCTACAGATGTCGCCCACTGGGACCAGACTGAACTCTGACCAAGACGCCGCCTGCGCCCGAGTGGAATGAGCCTGAAGACTCTGCGGAACCACCTTGCCTTTCAAGATGTAGGCCGATGCAATACCAGCGGGAAATAGACGACTTCGCCGCCGCTTCTCCCTTACGCGGTCCCCCGAACGCCACAAAAAGTCGATCCGACCGCCTAAAGGATGCCGTCCGGGAGAGATACTTCTTGAGAACCCTGCGGGCGTCCAACAGCCACAACTGACCCCCAGATCCGGCCCCATCGCGGTCGGAGAACACCGGAAGAGAGACCACTTGGTTAACATGAAAAGCGGACACCACCTTGGGTAAGAACGCCGGAACGGTACGGGGAACCACCTTGTGGTCGGTAAAAGAGAGATAGGGCTCCCTACAAGACAAGACCTGTAGCTCCGAGATCCTCCTAGCCGAACAAATCGCCACCAAGAAAACTGTCTTCAATGTGAGATCTTTTAGCGAAGCAGTGGACAACGGCTCAAACGGAGGAGCCTGCAAGGCTTCCAACACCAAATTCAAATCCCACGGAGGAACAGCACAGCGCCGAGGCGGCCGCATGAGCAACACCGCCCTCCAAAACCGGCGGACATCCGCGTGGGCCCCGAGAGGCTGACCCTGCACTTCCGCCAGCACTCGAATCACACCTTTGCCACATAAGGCAAATCAGACTCTAGTCACGTCAACTCCCTGAACGTTTCCTGTTCCAGGCGAGTAGACTGCCGTAAATACTGCGACCACCGGAAGCATGCTCTCGTTCCCCCAGACACCCCCAATGGGAGCCTGCAAGGACAGAGCAGTGCCCCCAACGATCGATTCAGTGAACCACCTACGCTCCTATCGCGCGCTAAAGAAGATCGCTAGGGCTCTCCTCCAGACAGTGAGTCCACACCTCCTGGAAGTGAAAGGTGTGCACCCACAAACGTAGTACCGAGGCCTGCGCCTGCCTAGTCTCAGAATGCCAATCAAGAACAGGCCAATTCGGGACAGCTGAATACGTTGCGTTTTTTTTTTTTGTACAAAGACATCTCTTAACCAAAAATTCCTTCAGCCGATGTGAAGAAGCTATTTCCGCGCCAACACAATGCAGCAGAAAACTCCCTATGACAGGCATAGAAATCCACAGCCTTCCCGCTAGAGGAACGCCCCATTTTGTCTGCCTGCACCAAGCTGGACATTCCCTTTTTTTTTTTTTTAAGGTCAACTAGCCCCTGGTGTTAGAAAATATAGCTTTCCCATTCCACAGTGGCAATTGAGTCAGCAAAGAAGAAGCCGAGAACCCGCAGCGAAGTTCCCATTATGCCACCTAGTAAAGACTACACTTCTAGACCCATGAAGCAAAAAGCATGCAAGAGTGCATTGTGTCCTGCCACTAGCTGATCGAACTCATGTGTGTCACTACGGTTTCATTCGGGATTGAAGGAATGCTCCGGGAGAAATCTTTGGGCAGACACCGATTCACCCTCTGAAAATTCAGAATCGGGCGAAACAAGCCTTCCTTCTTTGGAACCACAAAGTAGAGGGAGTATCAACCGTATTGGGCTGCTGGCACCGGCACCACCGCTTTAAGTTGAAGCAGCCGCTGGAGCGTTCCTGCGACCGCCTGAAACTTTTGCAGAGCTCTGCAGGAGGATTGGACAAAGGAAGCTAATACGAGCCGATGGAGCTCCCAGGCTGACGCCAAGCAACGTGCAAGCCATCCCGCAAACACAGCATATGATGTATGCCTTCCAGAATCTGAGCTGCTGCTAGTGCTGAGAGAGAACGAGCCGGGCTGCGCGCATCTGGCCCCCAGTAAGACAGGCGCTGAACACTAGCAGATACTCTCCGTACTGGAGCCAAAATAGCCTCAAAGGCCAGAGTCTTATTCAGCGACCTCTCGCTGAGCCGCCTTTTACAGAAGGAAAAGGAACCCCATATAGCCAAAATGAAGACATTACAAATCTACCACCAAACCTCATAAATCGGACAAAGCCAAACTAAACGGGAATATTGTCCATCAAGAAACCACAGAACTATAAAATCCCTCTCAGAACATAATGCGTATGGCAGAGCATTCCACACCTGGGGCCTGGCCAAGGCACTCAGCCAAGCACCTTTTAGAACTGTCCAAGAGAGCTACCACCATAATTCCTTTTGATTGAATATGTGTACAGCGGATCATAGCGCTATATCACAACAGCTAACCTCAAATATTACCCTGCCATAGCAACCGACTAACGCCTTATAGGACCTGCTATGGACAGCGGAAGGAAATTCTTGTAAACCAACACCTTTGAAGGCCTACTGAAAAAGTGTAATCCATACTCTGCAGCTGGGTTAATTTATTTATGTATTGTATTTTATTTTATTTTTGCACATTTCAGGAAATTGCACCCATCCTATGCACTCTGTTCTAATAGTGATTTTCCATCTGCCATGTTCACTTACTAACTACCATTGGAGAGGAATATGTAGTCAGAAGTTGGGATCCCGAGAGTTTTGGGCACAGCCGGGAAAGGGTGTATAGGACTCCAAAAATCAAGCTCCGGCCACCTCCAATGAAATCAAAGCAGATCAGCTAAAATTCCCCGAACTGCTGTTATAGCCTTGCAAAAGCTACCAGGTCCCACTGCACCTTGCTTTCCTTCCCCCCTTATCCTGAGGGATTCACCGTTGCCGGAGGCGTTGCTCCCCCCCTGCCAGCCTGCTACGTCTGCCAGGGAGCTGAAGAGCGAAATAGAGAGCAGAACTCCTGGAAGTAAACAAATAGCGTCCAGCTCATGGGGTTCAGGGCACCAAAAGCCCCCGAATAAATCAACCGTGGTCGCTCAAAATGAACAAGGCTCTCTCTCACTAGAGAGTTTCTTGTTCCTTTTGAAATCCTGCTCTAGAAATAGATGAGAACTGCCGGGGAAGGGCACGATAAGTGATCCCCCCTTAAGCTAGGAAACACCCAGGCACCTGGCAAAGAGGTGGCTGCCTGTGTGAACCTAAGGAGTAACACAATTTCTTATTTTACCAGCCCCCTCCCCAGGGATGGGGGCCCTGAATACCACATGTGAGTCATGAGCAGCTGTGGCTGTTAGGACAACAGAGACCAACAAACCATACAGAATTTAAGAGCTGCAATCTTGGTTATATAAACAGGAGCTGCAGCATTACAGAGAATAAGCAATCAACTGCTGCATACACAGACAGAGAAAGGCCCCATTGAGTGCATCCGCTGCCCTCTGGTGGCCATAGACCATAGTCCAGGCACTCCTTGATTGACAGGTAACTGCTACATACTTCTGTATATCCTAAGGATTCCTAAACCTGTCCCTGTGAAAGACAGGCCTTTGGGCAACTGTCAGTATAGAATACACAAAGGCCCATTTCCAGCCGGACCCTTACAAATACCTGCTCTGGAACCTAAAACTGGCAATTTGCCTAACATCCTGGGACTTAACAGATGCTCCTCAGAGACATGATTAGAAGGGAAAGAACATGTGGAATCAATGACAACTGCTGTCCTATAAACTAAGAACAAACTCAAAAATAAAGAGGTCTAAAACACTAGGCCCAAAAAACTAGCTATTCAGCTTGTCTTCCTCACACAGGCCTCTCACTGCAACTCCCACCATGTGGTCCAAACACCCAGAAAGAAAAGGGCCCCAAAAAAGGAGGCCTCAGCAGACCGACAGAGCCCGAAGGCCTTACCTGCAGGGCAGAAAGCCACCCTGTCAGCTCCTACCACCTTAAAGTGCTCCGAGAGGATCGCTCAGCCGGTTCCACCGTGCAAATTAAATCCCGCAGCAACGGAGAGGCTCCGTCTCACATAGCTGCAGTGTGGATGTACGGGTCCCGGAGCTTTCTCCCGTCGTCAAGGGAGAGAGATCCGCACCAGCAAAGGCCTGCATCAAGCAAAAAATAATTGAGGAGGGAAGGTGAGAGCTGCTACAAACTTAAAGAGGCCGGCTCAAATTTAAAACCACTGTAAATAAGGATATTTGCTCCTAACCAAAGGAACTAATCCCCGGTTGCCAATTAATCAAAGGCAACTGAATCAAAAATAAAGTTAAAGTAAATTAAAGGCAAAAATCAAAATCAGACTAGAATTTGCACACTAAATGCTCCTTATCCTCTCCCCCCAAGGGAGCTCAGGGGCAAGGCTGTCTACCAAAACAAATAAATCCTGCCGGTGAAAACGCGGCCCTCAAAATGGCCACTGCCAGCATTCCCGCTCAAAAAAGCACACTCACCCCCCGCGGCAAGGCCCCAAGCACCCTGCAACCCCGGGAGCCGCCGCGAAGCCTCCCCTCCCATTTTAAACCAGCTCCCCAAAGCAGATCTGCGTGGGTACTTACCACCGCCGCCGATCCCAGGGGGGAAGGGGAGGGAGAGGAGAGTGAGGGAAAGGAGCCAACAGGACACCGGAGCACAGCCTTTTTAACGGCTTCAGCTCCGATTGATCTGGGCACAACCTTCTCAGGCTTTTCAGCCCCTGTATCGCTGCTGCTGCAACTGCCCGCCTTCCACCTGCTCCTCACCCCTTCAACGCGGGTTTGGGAGCAGGGAGGCCACGGATCAGCACTGTCTCCCCTGTGCTCGTTTAGACGCTGGGGCAATGCAGAGAGGGAGGGGTAAGAACTCCCTGATCCTTTAGAAACAAAAAATAAAAGGTCCACAGACACAGGAACCCTTACAGCAGCAGCAGATCTGACATAAAAGAAAACGAAGTAACCAAATCAAACAGGGAAAATAAACCAAAAGGAGTAAATTTCAAAAACCCAAGCTCTGCTTATTTGTTCTCACTGAGCCCAGCCCTGGGCTCAGAACCTCCAAGCTGCTTGGAGACTGAAAGTACTGGTGAAAGGGGGCGGGTCCTTGCCTACTTATACTGGTGCCAGCAAAGCGATGATGTATTTCAGTCTCCAAGGCTGCTGGAGGAGGTTGACAACTCTATGGTTCCGGAACTGGACTAGAGGGACGCTAAGGAAAGGCTGTTAGTCTGGCTGGGTTTAAAAAAGGTTTGGACAAGTTCCTGGAGGAAAGGTCCATAAACCATTATTAAGAAGGGACCCAGGATATCAATGCTTGACCAAGTACAAGCATTGCGGAACCTGTGTCTTTTGGGGTAACTGCTAGGTACGTATGACCTAGATTGGCCACTGTTGGAAACAGGATACTGGGCTTGATGGACCTTGGTCTGACCCAGTATGGCATCTCTTATGTTCTTATGTACCGAGCCATCTGAATCCAAATCAGTCAAAATCTTGGACTGTTACCAATCTCCAGGGGACATCCCTCGTCAGAGACTCAGCCAACCAAAGCAATCCAACAGGGCTTCCACTCTGTCTGCCCCTCATGAGACCACGCCTGGGGGGCATCCAGAGGCCGCAGGGTCTGAATTTCTACTGAAGACCAGGCCTGCTGCAAAAAGGAAAAAATTCCAGGGAGGACAATCCAGAATCTCTCCTCTGACATGAACCCTCACAGATGAGCAGCATCTCAAATCATGGTCGCTGGATCCTCTGGCTGACTGGATATCCTTTCCTAATACCATCCATCACCTTCTGCCCTGAGGCAGGCAATGCTGGATTAACTGCATCTCCCAATTGAGAAAGGGGGGAGCAGGCCCTCCAGGGACCACTTGGAAGCTGCTATACAGGAAGAGCAGAGTCCAGAATCCAGAAATGAAGCACCTCGCTTGCCACAGGCTAAATGTTTCCTGAAAGAAGCCAGAAGGCAAGAATCACAACAGCGTGTGCTAAGCCACTGCGGCCCAAAAGAGCACATGTTAAATGTGCTTTTATTGCAACGTGCGCTACAGGGTAGGAACACACATTACAGCTGCTTGGGTAGCACGTGCACTAGGACCAGACAACCACAAGGCACGCAAGACAAAAACGCTATTAATGTGTGCAGAAAATAGAAAAACCCACACCGTGCCAACAGTTGGCAGGCATCCACCTTGAACTGCATCCCAGGCAGACTAGGGAGTCCCGAAAGGGTGAGGTCAAGCCTTGGTACTCACCCTAAGCGCCCTAGAAAATATATATGCCTGGATCAGCTCTACTCCCCTGAAACGCTCAAAGCTTTCTGAAATCTTCAGGAGACAACAGGACAGAGGAGAGAGGGGGGTGTTGAGATTGTGTGAGGTTGCCATACTTGTCCAGATCCTTCCAATTTCTGGCTGTTGAACCAATTTTCCCTTCTCCTATAGCTACCAAAAAGACCAATCTAGTGGAGCCTCCCACACAGCACTCAAGTGAGTCACCCTCAAGCTGGTTGTTCACAAGCACTTAATTATTTCCTCTCAATCTTCAGATATTCTTACAGGGAGAAAATCCATCCACCATCTGCTGGAGACAAAAATACCGAAGAGACCTCTGGTTGTGAGGTGGATAGAGGCATAGGAGTGATGTCATTGAAACTTGAGCTTTTCATTGGTTCTTTGTCTGCAATCTGCTGGTAGGAGAACACAACCCACTTGTCTGGTCTAGCAGTACGATAAGGAAAGGAAACTTTAAACAACTGCAAACTAAAGAAAATTACGGGTGAAAGCCATGACACCCGACCTATGAAAATACCCAATAACAAAGGTCTGAAGGCTCCGCAGAAAAAGACAGACTGAAGACAAGGACTGCCATGGCAGCAGGCAGGAAGATGCAGCATGCGCAACGGATCTTCCGAAAGGAGTTGGAAATATCCCTGCTTGGGCTACATCAGATTATGTCACCCATATGCGAGGGCTTCTTCCTGCTTGTCCATGGTAAACTCATTGCAGTACCAACTGAATAACCAAGTGCATTGCCATCTGAAATTTGGGTCACCTCCAACAGCAGATGACCCCCTTGAGATACAAGCTGGGTTGGACGCAACCATCCTCCTTTGGGACCACAAAGTAGATTGAGTACCCTCCTGTGTCCCTCTCCCAAGGTAGCATGAGCAGAACTTGCTACCCTCTTGGCAGAGGAAAAACAAGGAGACACCACAAAGGAATACCAAATGGGTTTTACACATCTGAAAACATATCCTTGCCATATGATGTCCAAAACCCATCGATCCATTGTTATGTGGGCCCATTCACAGTAGAAAATAGAGACAACTACCACCTGCAGCACCTTGGAATGGACCCTGTGCAGGGGCAGAAAGAGGAGTCTCTTGACCGCTGGGGGTCCAAGTAAAGGTTGCAACTTTGGCACAGAGGTAGAAAAGGAAGTTGTCTGCATTCCATGTTGATAGCACCTGGCATTCCAAAGCAAGAATGAGCAGAATTTGCTTCTGAAGCAAAGGGACGCTTGGTGGAAGCCTTGGACTTATGCTCTGGTAGCCGCTGAGGTAACCTCCCCCAGGCCATTAACCAGCTTTTCCAGCTCTTTCCTGCAACTCTCCAGGCAGCAAAAACACAGGAGATCATAAAAGGCATCCGTCAGAAAGGCTGCCACGGACTCTAGGTGAGCAGAACCCTTATCCTCTGGCAACAGCTGTAACGAGCACAAAAGGGTGCAGGTGGCCAAGCCTCCAAATACGGTCACCTACACCAGACAGGGAAAACAGCACAGAAGGCTGTCTCTTTAGGTAGCCTTCCACTTTCCAATGCTGCTCCCGGAGAGCCAGCTCATCTTCCACACATTCTTGCACATTTAGTTACTGCCATTACCTGAGCATCCATCTTGGGAAACCATAGCCAGTTGTCTAAGGCACCTTGCAACCAGTACCACTCCTGAGCATTGCCTCCGGGCAGACCTATTCTACTGACATGATCTGCTGCAGTTTCTGGCATTAAGGGAAAAGCCCTAGAGGACTTCCTGATACTTACCAGAATGGGGTCGGATTGTGTTTTATTTGGCACCCCCTTTCTGATGAGTTATGGATATGAAGAGCCAATGTAATTTGAGCAATTAAAGTCGGGACCTCTTCCCAGCACAGAAATCACCATCATCTGTAGGAGACATGTTCCCTCTCCTCACGACTAACACACACTAGGAGCAGAGACATTCAAAATATCATGATCCGACGTGTCTAGACCCGAAGTATCCACATCTCAGAGGCCCCAGGCCAACTCCTTGGGAGGCCATCTGCTGCCACAGGCACTGTCTCCTTGGTTCTAGCCAAAGAAACTGGCTCCAACATCGCAGAGGACTGAACGGGAACCTGGAACTGAAGACAACACCCCTGCACCCAATTCCAGAACATCCATAGTATGCTGGAAGAGCTCTGCACACTCTACTGCAGGCTGGGGATGGGGCAACAGACGAGGGGGGGTCCCGAATCCCTCTCAGGTGACCCTGAGGTCTGCAGCGCTATTCCCATCCCTAGAGAAGGCACAGCAGGCACCAGAGAAGATCTTCCTGCTGACAAAAGTGCTTGAGATACAGGGGAATCCCCCAAAGAATGGTGGGAGAGCCCTCCAGGATCTGCTGTACAAGCAGCACACAAATTGTTCATTAAATAATGGTGCCACTTGCCACAGCAGACACAACAGGGTAGAGAAGCAGGCATCAATCTGGGCCCAAAGCAGATGAGCATACTCGCACACAGTACAGTCAAGCAGGAAACAGGTCTCAGCCACACACTGCTGACAGCTCCCCAAACACAACCCTTCAGAATAAAGATACTCACAAAGCCGAGCAACTAAACTCAGATGGCATCTTCAGTCCCTGCTACGAACTTCATTCCGTGAGGGGGAGAGGGACCACTCATCCAAGTGCTACACAATCTTTTTCTTGTACTATTTTCCCTTACTGAATTCTTAAAAAAAAAATAAAATCCTAAACTGCAAGGGAAAGTTTAGTACAGCATGGCTTAGGGCACCCCACCTTGAAGAACCACCCTCCTGCACTCAACCGCCTTCTTGACCAGGCATAGACTGCTACACCGAAAAGCGGAACCCTAGAGAGGCATCTCCAATACATCCGGGGGGGGGGGGGGGGGGGGGGGGGGCCCCAACCAAGCTCTACTGACAGGAACAGCAACGAGATGGAGAAAATACTGGAGTGCGCCCTAGATGCATTAGGACTTTATGCCAGCGATGTCAGTTTTCTGGTGTTCTGTCGCTATCATCTGCAGTAGGGCAAGATAACCCATTTGTCTGGACTGGTCTAGCAGGATGATCTGGAAAGACTTCAAACTGGAGAGAGCCTGGCACAAAAGCAACGCCAGAGATATTACCTATCAAGTGTGCCTGCATCCAATGCTTGCCTACGGAGAAATGATATTTCTCTGAAAGTTTCATAATCTGTTGTAATTTTTATAATGCATCACTGCATGTCTCAAAGCTGGACAATTAGCCAAAAGTTAGCAGCATCAGTGCATGTCCAAAATGACAGATTAGAACTCAAAGGATTTAAAGAAACTTCTGCAATCAATGATTTGGTTCAAAGACAGCAATCAAGTTGGAGTGTATTACCGGTTTAAGGGCACACAAAAGTGATATGTGCTCAAGTTGCATTAGACACAGACTGATTTAACTCATTCACCTAGAGAATGGTCAACTTGTTCAAATTGACAAGCTGCACCATGAGTTTTAACATGGTCAGATGACCAAAATGGTTACCGTTTCCACTACAAACTCTTTCTCCTGCTTGGAAATTTTCATGCACTTGCCATTCACTCTTGCAATCTAGTTCCTAGCCTAAGCTAGCCAACATCAGGAACTTTATGTAATTCAATGAAAAAGAAATTGATAGACAAGTTGGAGATTTCATGCACACATGCAGGTCATGGGAGTTAGCCTCCAACCAAGTCTCCCCTTATTCCCCTGAATTCATAAGTGGACTGGAAATCCCCAACTTAAGATTTAAAATCCTTTCCTCAAGTCACGTAGTTCACAACCATGCTCAAAAACAAAAAAAAAAACCTTACTCAAATCATGCAATTTCCTTACACTAACATCGCCTTTCAATATCCTAAATCCAACCACCACATAACAGTCTGGCAGAAGATCAAAACAAATAAGTCCAGATGATGCATGTCTCTGTAGTGAATAGTGAGGGAGTCCCCATCTTGTATCGCTGAATAGGAATTTCAAAAGGTCGCTTACCTATTTTTGCAATCCAGAGTCCATTGGAGAAACAGCTCGTTCCTCTCACTTGGGTTTATAATCCCGATGAGGCCCCAACTGCAGAGCAAACACGCTTCACCTTCTGACTGGAAAGAAACTCTCAGACCTAGTTTATTTGGTAATAAAACAGATTTGGTTGCAGAAGGATAAAGTTCCACAATAACTCCTTGTTCCTCCCCTCCTAAATAAGCTTCTTGTATACTTTTTAGTTAGGTGAGAATGCCTAGACAGAGCCCCTGCCCTGAAACTGCATGTCTAAGATAAATTGCTAGTACCATTCCCCAAGAGGCACACATATCTAGCTTAGGCCTATCAGTTTGAGGACAGAGTATGAAGACAGTTACATGCAGGCAGACACTCGCTTCTTACATCATAAGCAGCAGTACCCAGCAGCACCTCATTCCTTCAAGCACAAACCAATTTTCAGGGCCTGCTAATTTAGGATTTGCTAGTGCTAACTTTCTTGACAAAAATTCAAATCCATCCCAAGTTCTAGAGGACGACTCTGGTCACAGAGGTCTCTCCTCTAAGGGCTTCACTTGCATTAGACAATCATCCAAATACAACAGCACCAAGATGCCCACTTTGCAGAAGGATGCCATCACAACCACGATCTTGAAGGCAGCCCTTGAAGCCATGGCCAGTCCAAAAGATAAATGTTTGAAAGTGGAAACGCTGTTCTAACACAAATCTGAGACGTTTATGATTGGTCCTGATGGGATGTAAAGACGTGCTTCTGTCAGATTAGCATATTCCAAAAATAACCCTCATTTTGCTGCCACCATGACCATGAAATGGGAAATGTGCAGCATGGATTCCATTGGGTCAGAATGTGCACCTGAGTAAAAAGTCGTCAGGACTGATTGATGTGGCATTAAGACTCTTTGGAAGAAATTGTGGGTGAACCCAGAAAGCAATTATAAAAGAACTTGGTATACGGAAGAAAGTACATTAAGGTTTGCTGCACACTCTGATTCTTCTTCCTGAGGCTATTGCCACTACGAAAATAGTCTTCCAGATGAAACGTTTGAGCGAAGCTAGTCCTAGTTGATCAAACGAGATTTCCATGAGCTGGGCAAGAATGATGTTGAGGTCCAAAGTGGGGAAGGACTGTTAAGGGAGGCCTGATTATTCATGAAGTCTCTCCCGAATCAGAAGACTAAAGTATCTGTGGAAAGGGAATACCCATCAATGCGTTCAAGGTAGGCCATTCTGGTGGAAAGGTAAAGTCAGATTGAAAAGGTCTTTAGTTCTGATTCAGATAGGTGAAAAAGAGCACCTGAGTCATCCAGCAGGTGAAGGCTGTTCTGATGAGCTGTAGTCCAGTGAGTAAATTGAATACATCCGAGTTAAGATTTTTTCCGATTGTCTGCTGGAGGCCAGAATAATGCCCCTTATGTCCTGGGAAAGAGGAAGGTAGTCAATTAGTTGCCAATTTCCAAGCTGTTAGAGGCTTTTTGATGTTGGGATGTATCAAGTCCCCCTTTTGACTGAGAAGTGTTGTATGTTGCTCCAAGTGCATTGGTGGCAATGAAATGAGGTCAAAGAGTTGGAGGGAATCAGTTTTGTCTGGGCCAGTGCCGACGATAAGGGTAACATGAGCTGTTACTGTGAATCTCTTGCAACACTGTTAGTGGGAACAGAAATAGAAGCATACGTCCAGGTTTTTGGTCCACGATATTGGAAAAGCATTGTGTGCTAGCTGCTCTGGACTGGGATGAATAAGCATAACAGAATGCATTTCATGTTCTCCGCTGTGGTGAGGCTTTCCAGAGAGGGGAGCGTTGCATGACTTTCTGGATTGAGGGACCTCCCATGTGGGTCCAATTTGCTAACTGATCTTGCTGACCAGACTGTCTATAGCATGGCAGGAGGAAGCAAACCAGATATCAAAATTGTTACATCTAGGCAGAAGGATCCCAATATGCCTTGCTGCTTGTTATGAAACATTTCTCTGTCCTGATCATGACCATTTTTTCCACTGCAGTCATAACTTGAAGGCCCTTATGGCACTGACAACAGCTCAGAATATTATTTGGGCCCATATGAACTGGTTCCATATGCCAACATGGAGGTGGTGCGCTCTTCAGCCTCACAAGGAAACATCTGTAATGGGCAGTGGAGCTATGAAGAAGTACCCCAGAGGTTGAATGCCACCAATTCTAGAGATTGTTGGACTAGTATTGATATGGGTATCTTGCAGAGGGGCTCATGATGTTCCTAGTGTCTTTTGAAGTGCCACTAAAGTGGCCGCAAGTGAAAGCTGGCGAGAGGCAGGACATGTACTGCAGCTGATATATATCCAAGAAGTTTGATGACCATTATGTGGTCATGGAAAGAGCATGGTTTAGGGATTACTTCAATTTCACAAGCATGGATACTACACTTTAACAGGTACACACCTTTGCCTGTCTTGTGTTGATTTGTGTGCCAATGCAGAGATTTGACTGCGTTGGGACCAGATTGAAAACTCTAAGGGCTGACGAAAATCTGAAGTGTTGATTTTGGAATGAGACATGTAGAAACTGCCAGTGTTTGGGTAGCTAGGAATGTAGACATAGGCATCTTTCATGTCCATGGCAGCAAGCCAATTATTCTGGTCCAAGATTGGTCTTGGGCCCCCTGATTTTTTTTTTGGAACAAAGAACATGGAAGAGAAATCTTGATCTTGTTGGGACTGTGAGACCTTCATGATTGTTTTGTAGAAGTGATGCAATCTTTTGCCAGTATAGTGGGGTGCTTGAATAGGATGTTGGCTAATCTGACAGGCACTGGTCGGTGGGTATTTTGTTAAAAATGTACTTTGTAATCTTGACCTATGATGAGAACCCATTTATCCATGGTGAGTTTTTCCATGCCTTCATGAACCATAGAATTCTGCCTCTCACTAGAGGGTAGTCAAAAATTTGGGTATGACTTCCCAGCAGAGGCCAAAGTAGCTATCAGAACGTAAACAAGCAGTTGCCGACACTGTCCATACGGTTGAGATGATGTGCACCAAGTCAAGGCTCTGAAGTATAGCCAATATCTTCTTGAATAGAACTGTTGAAAATATTCATAGTGGTAGGGTATTTTGTATGGCTGCTGATTTTTCTAGTATTGGCCTACAATGTCATGTGATGAAGATCCAAATGAGACTATTGTTCCATGGTAAAGAATACCGGATTTTTGACCTAGTTTCCAAAGTGGCCATCTAAGCAGGCAGTATCAGCTTATCATGAAGGTCTTCTGTAAGTACAGATGCTTTTAGCCATGCAGTCTGTCATACTGTGATAGCAGTGGACTCCACAAACTGCTGTCCTGTGTCATATGTAGACCATATGAGATGCCAGGTTGATTCTTGTAGATCTATGTGCACTTGGTCCTGCTGATCTTCCAACTGGTGTAACAATGAATGATAGCAATGCAAAATCTCTTCCTCATGGGCTGTTTTCAAAATAAGCATAGCACTTTGGTATACCTTATTTTACTATGGCATCAAGAACTTTGTGCTCTTTTCTGAGAGGAGCATGTGTCTGATCTGAAGTTTTGTATTTTTGATGGCTACTTCAGATACCACCAACTGGTGAGACAGTTGAGTGTGGTTATGACTTGGTTTTAAGATAATTTGTCTGCTACTAAGTCTGCTGGTTTAGCAGCATGGCATCCTCCTGATGCAGGGGCTGAGGCTCTGGCATAAGGAAGGATGCCTCTGCAGAATCAGGGTTCCAAGAATGGGAGCAAACTGAACTTTAGGTAACTGGCATTCACTGTGATATATGGGTGACCAATAAGGTTACGGGGACCAGTCAGCTGTGATGGGAGAGGTCTAGCCAAATGCTAGAGGGCCACACCAGAGCAACACTAATATTAGTACTGTAGGACTTCAGAGTCCTGGATAAATTTACTGAGAAAGTGCAGGAGGGTGGCTCTGAGAGCTGAAAAATAGAGACCGCTGTCTGCTCTGCTTGGGGTTCTAGAGCAGGAGTGGGTATTTTGCGAACTGAGCTAGTGTCTGGTAGCTACCTGGCCGAATTTCCTTTACCTGAGTTGTGGTCTCTAATTTCAGTCTCTTTTCTCAGGGCTGAGAAGAAAAGAGGACAGGCAGTTTTCCTTTTGCTTTTCTGTTTGTTGTGCCTCTATGGCAGTCTGTGTAGACTGCCAGCCTTGAGGCGGTCAAGTTTCAGTTTTGATTTAGACTGTCAGTAGCAGGTGGCCTTTTTAATTTCCTGCAGCTGAGCAGGGAGAACACCTACTGAAGAAGCTGGAGATGAGTGGGATAGAGCTGCTGGGGAAAATGTACTCTGTGTCCCCTGACGGGGAAGAGCTGGTGTATGGCAGAACAGCCATAATTGCAATGCTATGATGAGAGGGGAAGAGGGAGCTCCACTGCCTGTGGAGATATTCTTATATCAACTTTGTTGAGCTTGGTCCTGACAATGCCATTTAACAGCTAGCCAGAGACAAATGGAGTGCTTTTTTTTGGGGAGGGGGAATCCAAGAGGCAAGGGAGAGGGGGACTTGTCTGCACTGTTCCACAGACTAAAAGAGACAAGGCACAGGTGGGTTTCAAGGGGGAACATAGGAATAGATACGCAGGCACAGAGAAGTCAGAAAGCCTTCTCACAGCTAGGAAATAGCTCTGGACACACTGGCTCAATCATAGATATCACCAGCAAGTCTGCCTGCATTTCTATGACATAACCAAGTTTGTCATATGGGAGGGGGAGGGTAGTGAAGTCACACAAAGGTTGAAATGGGCCAAAACAGACCAGAGGTTCCAGAGAAAGGTTCCTCAAAGTCCTAGCCCAATGTATTTCTACAGCAAATTTTCTTCCAGCTTTAGCAGGATAAGAGACATTGATATACTGAAACATAACCGGGAATTCCTCTTTTCAAACTGCCTCTCCCCCTTCCTACTTTCCCTGCCACACAGAGGGCATACTCTGCATTTTCCCCACTTGTTCTTGTCTTGAGATTTTGGTATCATTTTATACAACAGATTACCGCATGTATTGCTGGTAGTCAGCAAGACTTGACAAGAGAAATTTGTTTTCTACCCCCTCATATGCACAGCAATACACCAGCTTAATTGTTGAATTTTAGTTTGTTCTCTATGGAGAACCTGACAAAGCACCTCTTGATGCATCCCAAGGTTAAACAGAGGGTTATTGATGAGCCCAAATATTAGAACTCTCAATCCCCAAAGTCTGTTGCATAATATAGTGCTCTAACCAATTCATCAAAATATTTAACATCTAATATACACAAAAAGCAAAAGCCAACTCAAGTTGCAAGTTTTATTGTTTTATTTTAAAAAAAAAAAGGAACAGCTAATTTATTGACCATGAACAATCAAGGAACTGGCTTTAAAACAGCAAAGAATACAATGGGACATCACTGATCGCTTAAAGGAAAAGAAACTCAAGAAACCAACTTGAAGTGTTTAACATAACAGAGCGAGAGGACTGATGCAACAGGAGAGTCAAGTCTCAACAAAATCATCCATGCCCTGCAAGTGTAATTCACTTGTGTCCCTTCAGTGTTGAAAGGTCACAGGGTAAAACTGATCCTTCTGAATGATGCCTGTATGTACAGCAGCTTTCCGACTACCAACTCACATCTTCTCAGTTTACTGCATTACACATCACTCTTTAACACATCGTTATTGCAAACAAAGTGAATTACAAATATTAAGATGTGTTGTCCTCCAACAGTCAAATAATATCACCAAAGCATAGAACACCTTCCGAGCTTTATATTTACTTCAAAGAAGCAATGGCATACAAAAGGAGAAAATTTTAAACTAGTATACTGAGCAAAATCAAAATGCAAGTTACAGAGCAGCCACACACACACACAGGCATAACCATTAAGTCTTACTTTTATGCAGCGACCCATTATATGTTTAATGAACAATTTTGTTTGTTCTTTTGACAGAAAAGCAAATTCTGCTCCCTCCTACTTAAAATATCAAGACACTACTATAAACTCCTATGTTCTAAGCCGGTACAGTATCTCAGAGGGCAGCTGGCAGCCACCTACTGCTCCTCCAGACAAGACAAGACATTAAATTGGTCAAAGTAAAATTAAAAGTATTTTCTCTCTACCCTTCTATGTTGCCCCCTCCCCAAGTCTAGGCACAAGCAATGGCAGCTAAGCCTCTAGAGCTAGCTGTACTCTTCCTCCCCAAAACAGTGCCTCTTATAAAGTCCCCTCCTGATTTTCCTCCCTCAATTAGCTGAAGTCTCTTATTTGGGGCAATTATTTAAAAAAAAATCCTTGACTTATTTAAAAGTTGGGCCACTAGAAAATCCATTTGGTAAAACAAGTTACACGTTTAGAGCCAATGTATTAAGGACGTTCTCCATTCTATGCATGTGAAAAATACTTAACACATATGGCTCTTAGCGTGCTAGTAAGCAGGACACTGACCCAAACTTGTGGCATTGAGCATTGGTATCAAGTCACATTTCAAAGCACTTATGAATTTCACATTCACAAATTTTTTTTTAATATTGGACTACACAACTACAACTTCAAAGCTGCATGAGCTGGTGGGGAAGTCATGTCTGACTAACCAACACCACACCCCTATATTTCAAAAGGGTAAAATATCTAGAGATGGGATTTGACATAACCCCCCTTCTCAAGTTGAGCTGTCCTTAGAGAACTCAATGGCAAGGGCCGAGGATGTTTGTGCATGTAGGGGGGAGAGGGTAAGTAGGAAGGGACATCAGGTGGATTCATCCTATACTCTGGCATGGATGATCCGTAGTGGCTCAGCATTCTTGCCAGAATCATGCAGGAAGGGTGAGAGATAGGGGTACAGCTTTTCTGTGAAGTTGCCAGTGAACGTATAGATGGAGGACATGTCATCTGCATTGTAGAAAGACACCTGCCCACCCTCATAATCTAAATAGACCCCAATCTTGGTTGGCTTGCTGCGCAGTAGCAGCGTCTTGGAGGGTGACTCCAAGGCCTTGAAAGCATTACCATTTCGCAGCCAGATGGCCCAATAGCCATTCTTAGGGTTGAGCTTAATCTTGCCTTTGCGGTTGCTAGACTCGCTGGCCAATCCCACATCCCATGCTGTTTTGTTGCCCACCTCTACTTCCCAATAGTGGCGGCCTGAAGTGAAGCCCTGTGCACCTAGCACCAAAATGCACTGGCTGAAGCGGCCAGGATTGTCAGAGACCTGCTGTTTCACGTCGCTGTATCTAACGCTGGTCAATCCATCTGACAGCTGCAGGTTTGGATGTGCCGTATCAGGATCAAGAGTCAGAGGAGAAGGGGCTGGAAGACAAGGAAATGGGAGTTTGAAAAGAACGGTATATCCATCATGCACTGGAACATAGCCATAAATCTACTTCACTTTACACTAAAATGAATTTGAAGAGTCTCCTTTTTTTAATCATCACTGTGTTCTGACTATAGTTAAGTGTCAGCAGTGGTCTCACATACAAAACTGATATTCAACTGTGTTGAAATATCAGTGTCTAATATTACCTAGTCACCTCTCTGCCCTTCCTGTGGCTGTTTTTATCCAGAAAAGGGGGAACCCATGTTCCATGCAACTAACACCAGGGACCTTTTTTTTTTATTTTGGAGGGTAGAGTGGAGCAGGACAGAGCAGAGTAGGCTACACTGGACAACGAATATGTTCAAAAGTTTTGCTTCCTGAAAAATTTTTGGTGATGACAGCTTTAAGCTAAACACAAATATAAACGTTTCAGATTTTTTTCATGTAGGAATTTGGAGAAACATGAAATTAAATTTTGACTGAACTTAGCACATTTAATCGCACTATGATGCTGACTTATTGCAATAATATTCATCATCGCAATGTCCTAGTGAAGGAACCTTTCACCGTGTTAGTCACTGACTGCACCAAGATTAGCAGGGAAGAAGTCCAAGTGTGAACGTAGAAAATTAATCTTCAGCGATATGCTGTATTTCATGGTTTTGTATGCTTGAAACATGTCAACCTTTGGACTTAATCTGGTGCCCTGTAATTGCCAAGAAAATTCTGAACACCCCTGAATGCCTTCCATGCGATTTTCTCAGGCCCCACTAGCAGATCTTTGAACCGCTTGACATCATTGATGTGTGACTTGCGAACCCCCAAATATGCCTTCCTTAATCTTGGCATGAGTTATTCTTGGAAACATCCCAAACACCAAAATCCTTCACCTTCCTTCATCGCTTTCACAAAGTTTTTCATCAGTCCGAGCTTCATAAGAAGCAGCGGCAAAAATATCTTACTTGTGTTGACATTTTTCTATCCTGGAACCCAATTATTAAGGAGCAGCCTTTTTAATGTAATGAGACTCTAGCATAGGACTCCTATTAGCAAATGAAACTGTACTTGGTATACTTGAGCTGCATTCCTAGTGCCATTATTTTTAGATGACCACAGATGTTCCTGTTATAGTAGTTGTACTGTATTTTAACAGGCTTCTTTCATGTGCACTGCATAGGCAAGGGTTAACTAACCTGATAATTGGCTTTCCTTGAGTACCTCAAGTTCAGTCCTCAATGTGTGGGTTGTCACTCCCAACCAGCAGCTTGGAGACTCATTGTAACAAAACCTGATATCACCCTACTTAACGCAATGGCACCGCCCATCAGGCTCCGTATTCTATTGACAATTTATTTTATTTATTTATTTAATTCTCTTATATACCGTGCTATTCTGCATCAGTGTGGTTTACATTGAACAAACTGAAATTACATTGAACAGGGCATTATAACTTGGAGATAACTATTTTACAGGGAACATGGGCTATGGAGGGTTAAGTGGCTTGCCCAAGACCACAAGGAGCACCTGTGGGACTAGAAACCCCAGTCCTTCCGGCCCAAGGTTGCTGTCCTCTAGTGGGATTTGAACCCCCGACCTTCCAGCCTGAAGTACCTTGCCCCAACCACTAGGCTACTCCTCCACTCCTTTTTGACAAAGCTGACAATCCAAACATGAACCAAAATAAATCAGCCAAAACTTTGGCCGCATTGTACTGAAACACCTCTGGAAACACCTAAGCCAGCAATAGAACTCCCACTTTGTTTTCTCCCCCCCCCCCCCCCCCCCCCGGGCTGGCCACTGCTCAAAAAACACAACACATACACTTCCAACCCCAGCCACCTCCAGAAACTACACTTCCAGCAAGGGATGCACCCAGCACACTGAATAATCCAGGGAGGGTCCAAAACTGGACTTGAGGTACTCAAGTCAATTATGAGGTAAAGTTTAATTAACATAAGAACATAAGATATGCCATACTGGGTCAGACCAAGGTCCATCAAGCCCAGTATCCTGTTTCCAAAAGTGACCAATCTAGGTCATACATACCTAGCAGTAACCCTTCCTTATTGTACCTCAAGTCCAGTCCCAACATGTGGGATGTACCATAGCAATACTAAACCTAGGAGGGTCCCACGAGCTTGTCTTAACACTGCACGACCATGTTGCAGAGCAGCCACCTGGTTGACACTAATGTCAACTGGCAGAACCAAACAGGCCTCCACCCAGAAAGCTGACTGCACTTGGGTAGAATGTACTGTCACGCCAGACACCTTACACTGCAACAAGTACGCTGTCAAAATTGCTTCATCAATCCACCTAGAAATCAAGGCTATAGAGTCGCTTCCTCCTTCTGCGGCCCTTGTGGAATTGTCTGAGAGCATGCATGCCACCGTGTGCTCTTCTAGGCAGTTGACTGCCTAACTGGCCTCTAGCTGCTACTAGGTACCTTGCGCCGTCCACCCCAGGCAGTGCACTCCCTATCCCCGACAAGCTGGCATCGATCGTAAGGAGAATCCACTGGGGCATGTCCAAGGGGGACTCCTCTGATCAGGTGTCTCAGGTACGGAGCTGCTTGCAGAAGTTGAGACATCTGACGTGAGAAATACTCTCCCTACTTGAGCATCGAAACAAACTCCAAGGAAGTAAATGACGGCAGATAAAGATCAGTATGGTCCATCTAGTCTGCCCAGTAAGATGGCAAGAGTAGGTGCACCTGCCGCTCCGTGCAGGCCACCCCTCCCCATGTCTGTTTAGGGGTGAACCCACCGCTCAGTGTAGGACACCCCTGTATATTGAGAAATTAGTTAAGTTTATTTTGATTTTATCCTGTTGCTGTAAAGGGGATCCACTGTATCTGTCCCATGCCATTTTGAATTCTGTCAGTCACTGTATTTGCCCCCACCAGTTCCATCGGGAGGGCACTCCAAGCATCCATCACCCTTTCAGTGAAAAAGTATTTCCTGACATTGCCTTTCAATTTATCCCCTTGCAGCTTCATGTTATGCCCTCCAGTTTTATAGTTTCCCCATCTTTGGAAGAGGTTTGTTTGTTCATTATTTCTCTAAGTATTTAAAGGTCTGAATCATATCTCCCCTGTTCCTCCTCTCCTCCAGAGTGTACATATTTAGGTCTTCAAGTCTCTTCTCATAAGGCTTCTGACCCAGGCTCCAAATCATTTTGGTTGCCTTCTTCTGAAGTTTCCAGTCTTTTTATATCCTTTAAGATATGGTCTCCAAAACTGAACACAGTATTCCAAGTGAGGCCTCACCAATAACTTATACAGTGGCATTAGTACCTCTTCCTTTCTGCTGGTAATTCCCCTTTGTATGCAACCCAACATCCTCATGGCCTTTGCCACCGCCTTGTCACACTATTTCTGCGGATCTCAAGGTGGCAAAACAATCACACCAAGGTCTTTCTCCTGGTCCATGCACACCAATCTCTCTCCCCCTATCGCCTACATTTCACAAGAACCTAGAATGGGCAGAACGCTTTTGGCTTTGTTGACCACCCATCGAAGACGTTGCAGAAACATGACCCCAAGATCAACGGCTGAGCAGACCTCAAAGGACTTGGCCCTGAAGAGCCAATTGTCCAAATAGAGATGGACCCGGATCCCCTGATGTCAAAGAGATGTGACTACCACCACAACCAAAGCAGAAGACTAGCAATACTGCCTTCTCGTTCTTTGCACCCATGTTATGGAACAACCTCCTAGTTTCACTAAGGGAGATAAAGAATCTTCAATCATTTAGAAGAGATCTAAAAACCCATCTCTTTATCCAGTACTTTCACAACTTCAGCACAATGATGACCAGAAGTCAGATTAGTGCTGACCAGCAACCATACTCTGACCCTACTTAGACAATTACAGATACAAGTACATCTCTATCACAAATTCATCAAAGAATATATTGCAATCTGACTCATTTACTCACCTTTGTAAATAGGTTACTATTAGTAATTATAAAAATGTTTTATGAATAGTTTCAGATTAACTTGTTTTTGCCCTTAGTTAATTTGTACCAAAAATTAGTTAATTTGTTCAAAATGTTCACTGTACAAAACCGTTCATTATAAATAATTTAATTATTGTTTTATCTGTAAACCGCCCGTTATCTCTGGAAGGGGCAGTATAGAAAAATGTTCAAATAAACAAACTTTGGAAAAGGTCCGGGATGCTGTGGCGAGCCTGAAGGGCAGTGTCGTGAACTGAAAGAGGCGGCCCAGAACTAAGAAGCAAAGAACACTGTTGATCCTGCCTTAACGGGATGTGAAAGTAGGTCACAAAGTCTAGGGAAAGACTTCAGGATCTCCATTTGAAAGCAGATGACACCCTTGAGGTATAGAATGGGGCGGAAGGAACAGTCCTCTTTGGGCACCACAAAATAGAATAATGGCTGGAACCCTTTTCCACTAACAGCACTGGACAAATAGCTTGAAGCTGTAATATGTGCTGCAGAATTACCTGAACCGCTGATCGCTTGGAGGTGGAACTGCATAGAGAAATTAGGAATGTCTTGGAATGAGCATGTGACAGTTAAGGGTATAACCCATGCTTGACAACTTCTAGGACCCATTTGTCTGTCGTAATGAGAGCCCATTCGCAAGAAAAAAGGCACAGATACCCCCCAACCTGCAGTATCCCGGGATGGGCTCAAACAAGAGTGATCGTCATATCCAGGAAATTTATTGGCAGATGGGAGCTGTCACGTGGGCGACAGTAGCCCCAAAAAGACTGCGCTTTCCTGGTCTGTATCTGCAGGAGCCCCAGAAATGAGGCTTTGCTGAGGCGGCCAAGGAGGTCCCAGTAGAAAACCGGCAAGACCACGACTTAGGCTTATCCTCAGGGGACGTCAAGTCCCAATGTCTCCCGAAGTCTTTGACGAACTTCTCCAGATCTTTGCCAAAGAGAAGCCAGTCTTTGTACAGCAACCAAGTGAGACAAACCTTATAAACCATATCAGCATTCTAATGGTGTAGACAGTAACAAGCCACCATCACTGCAGTGACAGAGTGGGCAGCAAGCAGAAGAAAATCAGAGGGCATCTGTTAGAAAGACTGATGGGACTCTAGATGGGCTGATGCTGGATCCTCCGGCAACAACTGGATCCACCGCAGCAATGTCTGGGTGGCTAAACCAAAGCCTACAGGGACAAGGAAGAGAAGGCAGTCTTCAGCAGCTCCTTGACTTTCTGGTCTTGAGGGTCCCGAAAAGCTGATCCTTCCTCAACAGTAGTGGTAGTGTGCTTAGGAACTGGTGTCACGACCGCACCTTCAGGAAGCACAACCAATGGTCCAGATCCTCCAAGTACCACATATAAGAGCAACCCAGCCAGCAAACGGAACGTAATAAGGCATCCGGCGAGTCCCATTCCAGCAAGACCACCTGTTGGAGTGCAGGAGAAAAGGGGAAGGCTTGGTTGGGTGGATGAATCCCAACAACGATGGGGTCCACCTGAGCAGGAGGGTATGTAGCTTCCATCTGTAGCTGAGGATCTCCCAGATGAAGGGCTTCCACAATCTGAGATCTCAAATCCAGGAGCTCCTCCTTATGAAAGAGACGGACATGCAGACCTTCAACCTGTCCTTCAGTTTCCTCCCTGAGGGAAGGTAGCTCCCCCTTCACAAGATCTGAAGAGCTGCTGACACTGAGGTCACCAGAAAGATCCTCCTCCTGGGTGTCCTTTGAGGGTGGGTAGGAGAGTATGAGCACATTTGCAAAGCACTGGGGCTGCAGGCCCAACTGAACTTCGACAGCGGTGGGGCGATTCCTGCACCCGCAAATCCCATGCTTGAGTGAAAAACGCTAAGTATCTTGTTCCTGCTGAAACTGCTGGGGTTGAGAAGAAGTGGGAGGAGACTTCAAGCAGAAGCACTGGTGGCGTCACTGGAAGAAAGGTAGGAGGCCGAGACGCCATTCGTGGGAGGTGCACCCCACAGCCAATGTCTCCCCTTGATCCTCTTCACAGATGGAGCACATTTTTAAAACTACGCCATTTATGGCCACAGCCCAGACAATGTTGCTGGTAAGGCGACAGTTGCACAAAACTGCCATGCCGATGCGTTTCAAGTTTGTGTTCCATTTGTGCATTCCAGAAAGCCCAAAATAAAGTGGCGCTGTATCACTGACCCGCATTCCACCGAAGGCAGAAGGCAAAGCGAGCTCCTGTGGGTCAAGCGTGCATTCCAAGGCAATGTCCGCATCTCTTGACTAGCTTGGCACTGCATGCTCACCCCTTAATCCTTCTTCAAAGCGATCCTGTAAGAGCAGGAGAAGTAAAGCGCCAGAGCAGGAGATCTGTCCACTCCCTGTCATGAGATGAGCTCAGCTGGTACGCCCCCGTTCACCTGCACTCGTGCATTACGGAGGGAGTGTCGTTAGTGAAGGAGTAGGAGTGCCTCCAATCCCTCAATTAGAAGTTGGGCAGTCAACAACCCTCCAACGCCTTGAGTCTCTGGTAGCCGTGTAGCTTTACTGGAGTTGTAAGAAGTGGCTGACAGTACACTAGCAAAACACATTAGTCGAGATGCCACTCAAGTGAAGTTGTGTCCCACAGGGAGAGGTCCTGCTTTTCGAGTGGACTGTAGCAGTCCTTCCTGATCTGGAGCTCTTTGGAATAATTTCAAGGACAATTTGGAACCCTAGAAACACCCCTCCCTTTGCACCCTGACGGATCCTCAAAACCAACACGTGCACTCCTGACCAGACTCCCTCAAGGTGATAGCCAGGAGCTATAAGTCCAACATTAGTTTGTTGCTGGAGACAGAATACTGAAGCTGACCCCTAGGGATCCTGTAGTTAATTACCAAGGGTGATGTGTCAAAAGCTTCTGGAATATTCTCTGCTCCATCATCTGATGGCAGAGGGTGATTGTCCACTAGTCTGGATTGGCCTAGCAGGATGATTCAGAAAGGCACTGTCGAAGAAAGCTGTGAACAACCCATCAATGTCCATGAAGAAATAGAGGTTGTCAACCTGCGCAAAGAATTTTTTCATAACTTCTTGACAGGTCTAAAAGACGAAAATTCATACCTAAATAGCAACAAACTCCATCCTTGCAATTTTGAACCAAGTAGTTCAGTTTTTGACAAACATTCAATGCTGTGTTATCAGATGAGGCACGCCAGATAAATGGTTCAAAATCTGGATCCATGTCGTTTTCTATGCCTGTGGATGGTGGCAACTTCATCTGCCACATCAAGGCTCCATCTTTCTCTGGTGGCATACTGTCATGCAGCACTGATTTTAAGGCTGAAGGCAGACTGGTGTATTCTATAGATTTTTTTTCTTTTTTTTTTTTTTTAGCAGAGAAGCCAGATACATTGGTCAGACAGAAGTAACCGTCTATCATCTGATCCTTCTATTCTTGCCATATCAGGACCGCAAATAGCACTGAAGTCTGAGTACCTCTGAGCCAAGCTCTGAGATGAATATCACATGTTTGTTCAAATTTCAGTTTGTTCAATGTAAACCGCACTGATGCAGAATAGCGCGGTATATAAGAGAATGTAAATAAATAAAATGTTGCACAGCAAATGTGAGGAGCCCATGATTTGAGTTGATCAATTTTACAACGAAAGTAGAACTCATACGCTTGTCTTATTAAATGCGGTCATGCTGTGTCTTTGAAGCTTAAGTGTATACACTCCACAAACTTAACAGAATGTATCGCGGCTGTTGTGACATTGACAAGACATTTCTGCTGTTAATGAAGAGTAAATTAGACTTACCTGCTAATTGTTATTCCTTAAGGAACTCTAGTCCAGTCCTGGAACCACAGAGTTGTGAACCTCCACCAGCAGCTTTGGAGACTGAAAGATGTCATCGCTTTGATGTCACTGGTACAAATAGGCAAACACCACCCCCTTCCACCAGTACCTATTGACAAAGCAGACTCAGCAGAGCAACAAACAAGTAGTCACATTAATAAAAATGCAAACAAAGTAATGGAAATGTCTCAGGAACCCCCACGTCCGTGACCTTGCAAAAAAACATCCCATACATGGAGGACAGGACTACCAAGCCCCCCCCCCCCCCCCGAGCGCCCCCGACAATGCTGCGCAATAAGGGGAGCCCCAAGATGCATCTATCGTGCACCCCCATAAAAGAGTCTCCTCCCAGCTCCCTGATCGATCTGTTCCCTGTAGCTAGTTCTCCTAATATTGTATCTCGCATTGCCTGGCAACCTGTGATCTATACCGTTTCATCTGAACTTCAGGCTGCACGCCGCGTCATACACTGGGAGGGATCCGGGACTGGACTAGAGTTCCTTAAGGAACAACAATTAGCAGGTAAGTCTAATTTACTCTTCCTTTGCGTCCCTCTAGTCCAGTCCCGGAACCATAGAGAATTTAACAGAGCAGTGGAAATCAACGGGAGGGACCAGCAAGCCCAGCCTGAAGTACCGCTGAGCCAAAATGCCCATCTCCCCTCACCTGTACATCCAGGCGATAATGTTTCGCAAAGGAATGCAGCGAAGACCAGGTCGCTGCTCTACAAATGTCCTCGACCGGCACCAAACTGACTTCCGCCCAGGACGCCACCTGCGCTCTGGTGGAATGTGCACGAATACCAACCGGAACCACTTTACCTTTCAACAGGTAGGCCGACGCAATAGCTTCCATCAACCACCGCGAAATTGAAGACTTCGCCGCCGCCTCCCCCTTCCGCGGTCCTCCAAACGCAACAAACAACCTATCCGACCTCCTGAAAGACTCCGTCTGACGGAGATACTTCTTAAGCACCCAGCGAACGTCCAAAAGATGTAACAGACTGCTCACCGGATCCCTCCGGTCCTTGGAAAATACCAGAAGCGAGACCACTTGGTTGACGTGAAACCTCGACACCTTAGGCAAAAAGGACGGAACCGTGCGCAACACCACCTTATGACTGAAGAGAGACAAGTACGGCTCCTTACAAGACAGCGCCTGCAACTCCGAAATCCTTCTAGCTGAACAAATAGCTACCAGGAACACCGTCTTCAAGGTCAAGTCCTTCAGCGAAGCCTTGCCTAACGGCTCGAACGGATCCCCATGCAAGGCTTCCAAGACCACATTCAGATCCCACGGCGGAAAGGAAGAGCGCCTGGGCGATCTCAGAAGCAGCACCGCACGAAGGAAACGGTGAACATCGCTGTGCACCCCGACCAGTTGACCTTGAATCTTTCCTCTAAAACAGGAGATGGCCGCCAGCTGCATTCTCAAAGAGCTAGCTGCTAAACCCTTATCTACACCATCCTGCAAAAAGGAAAGAATATGGGACACCGAAGCCCCCAGGGGTCGCAGATCTCGCTCTCCACACCACGCCTCAAACACACGCCACACACGGACATAGGCCAACGAGGTCGACCGCCTGCGCACCTTCAATAAGGTAGCAATGACCGCCAAAGAGTACCCTTTGGCCGTCAGCCGAGCCCTTTCAATAGCCATGCCGTAAGCGAGAATCGACCCCGCATGCGTAACAGACCCTGCAGCAAGAGATCTTCCCGCAGAGGAAGCCTCCACGGTCTGTCCACCAGCAGACGAAACAAATCCGCATACCATGGCCTTCGGGGCCAATCGGGCGCTACCAGAACCACCCGGCCGCGGTGTTTCTCTATGCGCTGGACCACCCTGCCCAAGGTGGAAACACAGATCAGCCCGTCCACCGGCCGTTGAGCCAAGGCATCGAGCCCTTCCGCCATCCGCTCTCTCCGCCTGCTGAAGAACCGCTCCACCTTCGCCGAGTCGAAGGTGGCCATCAGATCCATCACCGGAGTCCCCCATCGCCACACCAGCAGAGCAAAGACGTCCGGTTGTAAGCTCCATTCCCCCGGATCGACTCTGCGGCGACAGAGGAAATCTGTCTCGACATGGTCTACGCCGGCCACGTGCTGCGCCGACACAGCGCAACAGCTGACTCGCTTCTTCCTCTAGCGCTGCACTTCCCGTGCCGCCCTGGCGATTGATATAGGCGACTGTCGTTGCATTGTCAGACAGCACCCGTACTGCCTCTTGAATCAAACTGTCTTGAAACCCTCGAAGAGCCAGATACACCGCTCGCATCTCCAACCGGTTTATATACCACAGCTGTTCCTCCCGCGACCACAGGCCCTGAGCCAACCGTCCTTCGCAATGTGCTCCCCAACCCGTGAGGTTTGCATCTGATGTTACCAGCCTCCAGGCCGGAGCTTCTAGCGGCACGCCCCTCTCCAGACTTCCGGGTTGCAACCACCAGCGAAGCTCTAGCCACACTTCCGGAGGACAGACGAGACATTGAGACAACGCATCCCTCTGATGCGACCACTTTTCATGTGAGACCGGGCCCACCGAACCACGTCGATCGAGGCCACCATTGTTCCAAGCAACTGCAAATACTGCCACGTTGTCGGAGCTCGATACTCCAGAAACTTTCGCACGAGATCCCGCAAGTCCTGTGCTCTCTGGACTGGGAGAAACACCTCCCCTTGAGCAGTCTCGAAGCGTGCTCCTAAGTACTCCAGCGTTTGAGAGGGAACTAGCTTGCTCTTTGCAAAGTTGACCACCCAGCCGAGGCTTTCCAACAACTGTACGACTCGCGCGGTGGCCGCAATGCTCTCCTCTCTCGACTTCGCCCGAATCAACCAATCGTCCAAGTAAGGATGTACCAGTATCCCCTCCTTGCGAAGCGCCGCCGCTACCACTACCATGATCTTGGTGAATGTCCGAGGCACCGTCGCCAGCCCGAACGGCAGCGCACGGAATTGAAAATGACCCATCGGCACCGCAAACCGCAGGAACTTTTGATGCTCTCGCCGCACAGGAATATGAAGATACGCCTCCCTAAGGTCCAACGACGTCAGAAACTCTCCTCACCTAACCGCCGCAATGACGGAGCGCAAGGTTTCCATCTGGAAATGGGTCACGCGAAGGCAGCGATTCATCCTTTTTAAATCCAAAATTGGCCGAAACGTTCCTTCCTTCTGGGGAACCACAAAATAGATGGAGTATCGACCGCACCCGTATTGGTCCACCGGCACAGGTACCACCGCTCCGAGCTGCCGCAGCACGGAGAGAGGATAAAGGAATCTAAGACGGGGCGATGGAGTTCCAGAGCGTAACCTTCTCGAATAACCTCCAACACCCACTGATCCGAGGTAATTTGGACCCAGGCAGGTTAAAACTCCCGCAATCTCCTTCCCACGGGCACTACCGCGACCTGGGCCCGCCTTATCTCATTGGGACTTTTTGCTGTTTGAGGGCTGGAAGGCGGCAAACCCTCTGCCCGCTCCCCTAAACCCTCGAAATGCATGGCCCCGCGACGGGAACCGTTCCCTCTGAGGCTGACTAAAACGGGAGGACCGAAATCTACGAAAATCCCGAGACACCCCTCTGGTTCCGGTAGATCCGTGGCTCTGCTTCAACTTATCCTCCGGGAGCCGACCCCCCTTGAACTCCCCGAGGTCCTTAACCAGCTTTTCCAAGTCCTCCCCGAACAGAAGCTTCCCCCTAAAGGGGAGTTTACTGAGCCACGCCTTGGAAGAACTGTCTGCTGACCAGTGACGTAACCAGAGATACCGGCGCGCGGCCACCACCGAGGCCATACTTTTGGCCAGACCACGAATCAGATCGTAATGTATATCCGACAAATATGCCGTGCCTGACTCCAGACGCGCTACCTCCGTCTGCCCGTCCAGGATCTCTCCCTGCAACCGCTGAGACCACCGCAAACAGCCTCTCGCCACCCACACCCCCGCTATTGAGGCCTGCAAGGAAAGGGCCGACATATCAAACACCTGCTTCAGCAAGGTATCCAATTTCCTGTCTGCACATCCTTCGAAGCCGAGGCTCCCTCAACCGGAATTGTAGTCTTCTTAGTGACCGCCGACACCGCTGCATCCACCTTTGGCGACCGAAAAAGCTCTCTACCGTGGTCGGAAAGCGGATATAACCTCACAGCGCCGACTCCGGCGCATCCCATTCCTCTTGAATCATGTTCCGAAAGACTCTATGAACCGGGAACACCCGCTGGGACGTTCTCACCACCTGCAATAGAGGATCCTCCAATGCCTCCTCTGCCGTCGGCGCCACTGAGGGCATGTTCAACATCTTTAACGTTTCTGCAATCAAAGCCGGCAGTTCTTCTCGCATCTACTCTGTTCCACCTCCGGCAACTCTCCCTCTTCTAAATCCTCCTCTGAGGGCTCGTCGACCTCCTGATCCGACAATTCTACATCCCCGTCCACAGCCGACGGACTCTCCTGCAGCACCTCCTTGCGCCGCTTGGCCGGACCCCCATCCCCCTCCGGGAGGCCTCCCGACCCAGCCCGTTTCCGACCACTCGGGCTCTGAAACTGGGTTCCTAACACAGGCTGTAATAAGGCAAATGCCTTCTGCATAAGGGAGAAAAAAATCCACGGGAATACCCGCACTCACTCCACCCGGTTTATCCTGCCGAGGATGGCCCTGCAACCGGTTCCGGGAGACTCAAGGAAGGAGGCCCAGGGTCCCCTGTCTCCAATGCAACCGCAGCCAGGTCCCCCGCGGCACCCCCCAGGGCCTGTTCCATAACTGTACCTTCCAAAGAGCAGCTTTTGCAAACTCCAGACACCAAAACGAAGCTCCTAAAGCTGTCAGAAGAGCAAAGTAATGCCTCCTCTGAAAAACGTGATCTCCCAAAATGGCCGCCGTTAGCCTTCCCGCTCAAAAACCCAACGCGTCGAGAAATAACACACGCGGCAAGGCTCCCCCGCTCGGGAGCCGTCATGAAGCCTCCCCTGCACTCCCTCCACAAGCTGACAAAGCGGGCACTTACCACCGCCGCCGATCCTGAACGGGAGGGGGAGAAGTGAAACGCCGACTTCGGAGCACAGCCCTCACACGGCTTCAGCTCCGGCGGCTTTCTGCTGCGCTGATCTCAGGCAAAGCCCAAACCAGCTTGTCAGCCCGACCCCCGGCTGCTTGCACCTTCCACCTACCACCTGCTCCTCACCCTTTGTATGCGGGTTCGGGAGCAGGGAAGACGCTGGGGCAAAAATCACAGGCTACAGCGGGAGGGAACAGAGAGAGAGAGAGAGGGGAGATCAAAGGGAGAACAGTCCACAGCGAGGGGGAACCCTTCCAGCAGCAGCAGATCTGAATCTACAAAACAAAAATGAATGACCAACAAATCAAGAAAGTAAATTAACCCAAGAAAAATGGCTAAATTTGAAAAAACAAAGCTCTGCTTATTTGTTTCCCCTGAGCCCTGTCCCGGGCTCAGAACCTCCAAGCTGCTTGGAGACTGAAAGTACTGGTGGAAGGGGGCGGTGTTTGCCTATTTGTACCAGTGACAAAGCGATGACATCTTTCAGTCTCCAAAGCTGCTGGTGGAGGTTCACAACTCTATGGTTCCGGGACTGGACTAGAGGGACGCAAAGGAATCATTGTTTAGTATGATTTGCTGCTTTTGTAGCCTGTACTTCCAACATCCATCCTAAGCATGCCCACACATTTCTGAGCAGTAGCATTTCCATTGCGCATTGTGAGCTTGCCCAGAGTGCATGCCCAAACATGCCTGGACTAAACAAAACAACTTACTTTCTAGGCAACGTATGAGTACGTAAACTTACGTACTCATACGTTGGGAGTGGGAGGTGGGAGGAGTGGTCTAGTGGTTAGGACAAGGTACTTCAGGCCGGAGGGCCGGGAGTTCAAGTCCCACCTGGGGACTGCAATCTCAGGCCGGAGGGACTGGGATTTCTAGTCCTATAAGCACTCCTTGTGGTCTTGGGCAAGCCACTTAACCCTCCATTGCCCATGTTCCCTGTAAGTATTAGCGTATGTGTCTCATATCCCCTCGTGTTAAATGTATCCTCCAATTGACCGCTTTGACCCGGTGAAAAGTGGGATATAAATACAGCTAAATAAATAAATAAAATAAAATGTGAGGAATTCACAAAAATAGGCAATTGCAAAAAAATGTTGCCTGATAGGAAAATTTAAAGGTGATTTTCATGATCAGCAACCCAAAATCCATACAATACACCCAAAAATGTTCGGGGAGCAAAATCTTTGTGTCCAGTGCTATAAAATAGGCCCATTATTCCTCCAGATGCAAACATTTCTTCTTAATTTTAAATATAATCTACTGTACTTTTAAAATATTCTTAGAGTGGCCTTTATGTCGGTGTCAATTGCATGGTGAAATTTTACTTACCGTTAATTTCCTTTCCTGGAATCCTGCTTAGACCAGTCCAGACTAGTGGGTTGTGTCCCTCTGT
Organism: Ichthyophis bannanicus; assembly: GCA_033557465.1. Taxonomy (NCBI): domain Eukaryota; kingdom Metazoa; phylum Chordata; class Amphibia; order Gymnophiona; family Ichthyophiidae; genus Ichthyophis; species Ichthyophis bannanicus. The sequence continues at coordinate 333,050,523 of CM066036.1, read as the reverse complement.
CAGCAGATAGACAGAAAATCACATAAGTTTCGAGACCTCACCATAGCAAATAGTCTCCTACCTCTAGAGTCAGCTTCAGTACAACCCTGGCAAGCACAAGAATAGTCAACAGTTCAAGAGCAAACTTACCATACTAATGCAATGAAACAAAACAGGCAAATGAAGCTTCCGGGCAAGCAGAATGCACATCAGGACTTGACCGAAACTGGAGAACTTACACACCAGAATGGAATATGTAGAAAAACAGAAAATCACCAACCTAACACTTAATACTTCTTGGAGGTGAGGAAAGTCTATCCAGGATGGGACCTGGACTGGTCTAGCAGGACTCTAGGAAAGGAAATTAACGGCAAGTAAAATTTCACCTTCCAACCCATCCTGCTAGACCAGTCCAGACTAGCAGGGAGTACCAAAGAAGAAACAGCTGCAGCCAACAGTTGCTCCAAAATGAGCTGCCTCCCTAGCTTAGAGATCCAAGTGATGACAACAAGCAAAGGTAGACAGGAACCCTTCCTATCTTTTTCCACAGAAGGCGTCACCATTCGTGTAGTACCTGCCTTTTTATCAGAGGTTCTCTCAAATGTTTCCTTGCCTGCCACCTTTTCAGAAAGGCCTTCAAATCACCGGCAGGTCCTGCATCAGCTCAACGTTAGAGTCTTGTCGCTATCTCAAGGTGACCAATCTGTTTCATCTTTCTGACCATCTCTGTTTTATTCGCCAGTCCCTGGAAGGAGGTGGCTGCCTCTAAGGCAATGATAGCCTGCCGGATTAAGCAGGCCATTGAATTGGCTTATATTCTCCAGAGCCAGCCCGTCCCAACAGGCCTACGGGCACATTCCACTTGAGCCCAGGCCACTTCCTGGACTGAGAGATTGTGGGTTTCCCTGCTTGACATTTGCAGGATGGCAACCTGGTCGTCCCTGTCTACCTTTGCTTGTCGTCATCACTTCCTCTTTGCAGAATAGCTGGATCTTAGTTCCTTCATCTCAATCCATGTGTTCCTCCCGCTGTTCCCCGGGCCGAGAGTTCCCCTTCCTCTCTGTCCGACAGTCTAGGGAAAGGTCCTCTGATGGGCACTCACCGTCATCTCAGATAGGGTGCAAGAGCCCTGAAGGACTGGCAGCATTACTGAGCTGGAAAAGTGTGGCAGAAGCTTCAGCCAAACTGAATCTGGCACGCTTCCTTAAAGGGACCGATGACTGGAGGGAATCCGGCAAGAGCCCTGAGCACCATGCATCCTATGCCTGCCGGAACAAAGACAAATTGCTGGTCTGCGTCGAGAGCATCTGGAAGAGAACGGGACGCCCAAGACTGCTGAATCTGAGGAGATGGATGTTGGGAGGAGCTGGGCCGAGGCATCAAGCTGCACACAGAAAGCAACAGGGGAGCCTGGGCATCCCCCAAAGGTTGAGAAGCTGGAAGGCGAGACTAGGGCCACGTGCACATTAGAAGTGATCAGCCCCAACAGCACCTTTGCAGGGAACTGTAAAGCAAGGCGGAACACTTGCAGCACACAAAATGGCCACCGCAAAGGTTGTTTTGGTGGGAACAGGGGAGCTTACCATGCCCAGATCAGAAGAGGACAGTCCCCAAGAGCCCCGCTTGGTAATTAGGGGGGGGGGGGGGGGGAGAAAAGCAGTAACCTGACAAGCACAGAGGATGGGGTTGCAGAAGGCAGACACGCAGCTACAACCAATGCCGGTAGAAGGGAGACTCGCTGTCCTGTGCTGTCTGATGCGGAAGATCAGAGAGCTGGCTGGAGAGAGCACTAAGGTGGTAAAAAGGCCTTATCTGCTAATTGCCTTTCCTCGAGGAACTCCAGTCCAGTACCTCTGGATTGTCAATCCCCACCAGCAGCTTGGAAACTGAGCATGTCACCTTTTTGATGACATCACTATACATAGGCAGCCAGTTCCACCTTCCAGCCTTCATAGCGGGCCCCCCAAATTAAACACCACTCGAGTGCCCTCCTGGCACAGCAGTGGCTGCAACAAGGAATGCCTCTGCTGCAACCACCTGTGCAGGACCAGGTGACTCTTGGTTATACTGATCGCCCAACAGAGGCTCTGCAAGAAATCCACCACACTTGCTGTGGCCTGCTCGCTCTCTTGCCTTGACTTTGCCCAAATGAGCTAGTCATCGAGGTATGGGTGCACCAGGATGCCCTCTTTGCAAAGCACCATCATCTTGGTGAAGGTGCAGGGAGCAGTCACTAGTCGAAAGGGCAATGCCCCACGGGCACCACAAAGCATAGGAACCAGTGATGCTCTGAAAACACAGGGATATGCAAGTAGGCCTCCATGAGGTCGACAGATGTCAAGAACTCCCCTTCTCGCACCACTATAACTGACTTCAACATCTCCATATGAAAACGAGGAACACGAACACACCTGTTCATGTGCTTGACATTGAGAATGGGCCGGAAAGCGCTCTTCTTTTTGGGGATCACAAAATAAATCGAGTACAGGGACTTATATGACAGCTCCCAACTGCAGCAGGCAGCCTTCTAGAGTGTGTGACTGCCTCAACCATGGCCAGCGCCCTGCAGAGTGACTGTATGAAAGTAGGAGTCAATGGTCTGGAGAACACCAGGGCATAATCTTCTGATGACCTCTAGCACCCATTGGTCAGACAAGATCTGGACCCAGGCAAGGTAAATGTCCCGCAGCTGACCACCCCATGTCTTGGGCCCCCGTTTCATTGTGTCATCTTAGGCCCTGAGGAAGGCATGGAGGCGAAGTAGCCACATCCTGTCCTTCAAAACCCCCCCCAGTAGCCAACCGGCCTGTCTGATACAGGGCAAAACCTCACTGATCTGAAACACCTGGAGTCTCTCGATTGACGAGGCTGAGCCGTAGAGCAGGGTTGCTTCTGCTTGTCCTCAGGAAGGCAGCCCCCTTTGGACTCCCCCAGCTCCTTCACCAAATTCTCCAATTTTTCACTGAACAGAAGCTTCTCCTGAAACGGAAGCCTACTAAGCTGCGATTTGAAGGAAACATCTGCAGTCCAATTCCACAACCAGAGATAGCAACAGGCTACTACCATTGAGGCCATTCCTTTAGAGAGATCTCTGATCAGATCGTACAAGGCTTCTGCAAGGTAGGCAGCTCCCGATTCTACCCACCGCTGAAGGATCCAGAGTCTCTTCCCCAGACTTCCACATCCCTTGCAGCCCACAAGGACAGCGCTTTCATATCCAATGCCTGCTTCAACAGGGTGTCTAGCTTTCTATCCTGGGCATCTTTGAGGGCACACTGCCCTTGATTAGATTGTCTTTTTTGTGACCGCTGAAATGGCAGCATCGACCTTAGGGGAGCTGACAACTCCCGCTCCTGTTTCAGCAATGGGTAAAGATGCATCATGGACCTAACACCTTTAAGACCGGCCCTCTGAGATGTCATACTATCCTGGATCATGTGTCTCACCACTCTGTGCAGCGGAAAGAGCCCTTGTGACTTTCGTACTGCCTGTAGAAGGGGATCCAACAACTACTCCCCCGCTGACAGCCCTGCCAATATATTTAGAACCTTTAGTCTCCGCAATAAGCGCCATTGATTCCTCTCTGCAGAAGACTTATATTATCCATGACCCCTCTTCTTGAGTTCCCCTTCTCCAAGGACAAGCAGGATGAAGTCAGCTACATATGGTGACGTCATCCGACGGCGCCGTGGACGGAAGTACTCACTCTCTAGCCCAGAAGGGCTTTTCCTTCTGGGCGGGATCACCCTCCCTCAGGCCCTACCCAGAGACCGCCCCTAGCCGGCCACTTTCACTTCTTCTGCCTTGCCAGCAAGACGAATCTCCACTCTCTCATCGTTTTTGTTTTAATTTATTACTTTCATTACAAGATTGGACCTTCAAACCATGCCCAAGCCCGGGTTCAAGAAGTGCCTCCCGGTGCTCCCGAAAAATGAATTCTACGGACTCTCATACCTGCTGCATATGCTGCTTGGGCACTTCTCACCAGGTAGACGACTGTGCCCACCGCTCCAAGATGTCTCCGAGAGCGAGGAAGAGCCGTAAGAATCTCCTCCGTGAGCTTTTTCCCCCCCTACTTCAGTCCTCCTCAGCGCTCCTGCCCATTCTGCGGGCCCATCTGCTGTCCTGGCTACCGCCGCTTCTTCGGTGCTCCCCCGGCCTCAGGCGTGCCTTCCAGGGCCTCCGCCCCTAGCCGCTGCGCCATGGAGCCTTTTCCTCCCGTTCCGAGCTCCTCCGAAGTGCCCCGGGAGTCTCGGCGGTGTTCTGGAGCCCCGTCCCGCATGGTGGCGGCCATCTTGAATGACTATGCTTCCGGCCTTAGCTCCTCCCCTCTCAGCGCAGAGAACCAGGGCCGACGTGAGCAGCACAGGAGGAGCTCTTCCCCGCGCTGACGGAGCCGGCTCGGACACGGGTCACCATCAGCACGGGAATCCGGATCGCGCCATCGCGGACGGTGCAGAAGACACAGCCGCGGCAGCAGCAACGACCGGCGCAGCCGAAAGCGCCACCATCAGCGAAGATACAGCTCCTCTCGCAGGTACACCTCCCCCACGGGGATCCAGCACATCCTTGACCTCGAGCCCTCTCCTTCTGCAACCCCCTCTGCTCCCCAAGGACAGGCCACCCTCCAAGGGTTGGGGGACGCGCTCTCTGAAGGGAACAAGAAAGACTGTTTCTTTCCTCTCCAACCTTCTCCAGCAATGGACACAAGCCTCAACCCCAGCCGCTCCGGAGGCAGAGACCGCCGCTCGCGGCCTGACCCTTCTGCCCCCGCCCTCAGTCGGCGAGGTTGGCACCATCGGAGAGGAAGGGGCGACGGACAGAACCTTGGACCACAGGAAAAACCCCAATCACGGGGTCCCCTGAAATCTCAGCCCCGACAGTTGAACCTATTCTAAGTTCCTCCAGAAAATTGCTAGCACCCTCAACTTGCCTAGCTCCGGCAACTCCCCGGACCAGCGCCCGGAGACGCAAGCAGCTCCCAAGTTTCTGGAAGCCCCTAGATTTGTGGCTTCCATCCTTGTCTATCCACTCCTATGCGAGAACCTCATGAATCTCTGGAAGAACCCATTCTCCACCCCTCCGGTGTCTCAGAAGCTGGATGCAAAATACCAGGTTCAGGCCGCCCCTGGCTTTGACAAACCACAGCTTCCCCACCACTTCGTGGTGGAATCGGCCCTGAAGTGCTAGAAGTCCACACGTACCCACACCAACTTCCCCCCAAAAAGGAACAAAAATTGCTCAACGACATGGGCAGAAAGGTGTACCAAGGAGCCATGCAGTGCGCCAGTATCTCGGCCCACCAGCTGCAACACGCCCTTTATCAGGATGCCCTCCTGGAAAAACAGGAAACGCAAACTGCTGCCATCGCGGACCTGTAGGAATGTACAAAGCATCAGCAGCCCGCACAGCCGCATCCTCCATCTCTGCCCGCCGCCTGGCCTGGCTCAGGGCTTCAGGTTTACGGGAGGATACCCACGACCGCATCGCCGATGCCCCTTGCTCTGGAGAATCCCTCTTCGGGGATAAAGTCACAGAACCCGTCAACACACTGAAAGACCACTGCTCAACGCTAAAAACCCTCTCAGACGAGGGCCTGGATCGTGGTCACAGGAACTTCTATCATCAAAGGCAACCCTTCTCAGGTCCCAAGCGTCACTATAATTCCTACCAGAAGTGGCAGCCTTGCTACAAGTCACAGTCTTCTCAGCACTAATACCGGCAGAAACCTCGACAAAAATGATAGGAAGCCGCAAAAGTCCTCCCAACCCGGTACAGGGAAGGCCAGCCAGTCCTTTTCACAACCAGCACTCGGCCAAACCTCCTACGGGAGGTCGCCTGGCCATGTTCTTCCCAGCCTGGCAATGCATAACCTCAGACAAATGGGTGCTCAGTATCAAGGAGGGCTACGGGTTAAAGTTTCTCTCGCCTCCAATACAGCATGGACTTCCCCCCTGCAAGGCATCGGAGAACCCCTCTTCCCCCCTGGCGAGGGAGATGCAAGCCCTCCTATCTTCCAAGGCCATCGAGCTCGTTCCAGCAGCAGAACGCCGCTCTGGCTTCTACTCCAGATACTTCCTAATCCCCAAAAAAATCAGGAGGCACGCGCCCTATCCTCGACCTACGTGTGCTCAGATTCATCACCAAGGAAAAGTTTAGGATGCACTCCCTGGGATCTATCCTCCCTCTTATCCAACCCAACGAATGGCTGACGTCCCTGGATCTCCTGGAGGCGAAAACGCATGTCCCGATATACCCGGACTTCAGGCAGTACCTGCGTTTCCGAGCAATGGGGAGGCATTTTCAGTACAAAGTCCTTCCATTCGGCTTGTCCCCGGCCCCACGAGTATTCACAAAATGTGTGGCGGTCGTGGCAGCCCACCTTCGCAAGCAGGGAATCTGCCTCTTCCTCTACTTGGACGTTTGGTTCATCTCAACCCCCTCCAAGGAAGCCACGAGAGTGACTCGTGCAACCATTGCCATACTATCAGCTCCGGGCTTCCTAGTAAACTATCAGAAATCTCACCTTCGCCCGTCTCAGCGGCTGGAGTCGAGGGCCTTCCTTCCCCAACCACGGAAGGCATCCATCAAGAACCTGGAGCTCCAAGTACAAAGAAGACCTCCACCGCAGGAGGCTCCTCCGCCTCCTGGGTCACATGGCAGCCGCCACTCAGACAGTTCCCCTGGCAAAGCTCCACATGCGCCATCTTCAATGGCACCTGCGAGCGCACTGGTCCCAACACAACCAACCACGGAGCACGGCCATTCCACTGACCAGCACGGTCTCTGCTTCCATCCAGTGGTGGATCCACGAAAGCAACCTCTCACAGGGCAAACCCCTTGCACAACAGCGCACCGCTTGACCATCACCACTGACGCCTCCACGGTGGGCTGGGGGGCACATTGCCTGCATCTCCGGACATAGGGCGCCTGGAGAAACGTCAGCACATCAATCTTCTGGAGCTCAGGGCCATTCGATACTCCCTGGAAGCCTTCCAGAACCTACTCAGCAAAAAAATCGTCCTGATACGGACGGACAACCAAGTGGCCATGTTCTACGTGAACAAGCAGGGGGGGACGGGATCCCGCTCCCTCTGCAGGGAGGCGCTCCTCATCTGGGCGTTCGCAATCTCCAAACGCTGCTTTCTCCGGGCCTCTTACCTGCCAGGAATGGAAAACGAGCTAGCGGACTGACTCAGCCGCCAGCTCAACCCACACGAATGGTCCCTCAAGATAAGCATTGCCCGCTCCCTCTTCAAGGACTGGGGCCACACGGAGATCGATCTCTTCGCGACAGAACGGAACGCAAAGTGCAAAACCTTCTGCTCCAAGCGCCCGTCCACTCTCAGCCTTACAGCGGATGCCTACGATGTGTCATGGGGGGAGTGGTCACTAGTGTATGCCTTCCCTCCCATCCCCCTAATCTCCATGGTGATACAGCGCATCATCTCCGAAAAGGCACGAGCGATTCTGGTGGCTCCACTCTGGCCACGCCAAGGCTGGTTTCCGCTCCTGAAGCGGCTAGCACTATACCCGCCCCGGCAGCTCCCATTGGTGCCTGACCTCCTCTCCCAAGAAGACGGACACACCCTTCACCCCAACCTGCAGGCCCTTGCTTTGACAGCCTGGCGGCTGAACAGGCAGCCTTGTCCCCTTTCGGCTTGCCTCAAGAAGTAGAGGAGGTAGTCCTCACCGCACGACGCCCCACAACAAGGAAATCTTATGGCCTCAAATTGTGTCACTTCACCTCCTGGTGCTCCTCACAGGGACTGGACCCCTTCTCAGCCCCAGCACCCAGAGTTCTTCAGTACTTGACCTCACTGGCGAAACAAGGCCTGCAGTCTCAGTCCATTTGGGTTCACCTAGCAGCTATCGCGGCTCTTCATGACCGCCTCGGGAGCAGCTTGATTGCGCAGCTCCCCTTGGTAACCCGTTTTATGAAGGGCTTGGCTAACCTACACCCCGCAGTCAGAGATCCAGTACCCCACTGGGACCTCAACGATGTCCTCAACCAACTCAAGCTACCCCCCTTTGAACCCATACAGTCTACAGGCGTCAAGTTCGTCTCCTGGAAGACTTTGTTCCTCATTGCCATCACCTCGGCCAGACGCATCAGCGTGCTCCAAGCCCTTGTGACACATCCACCATATACACAAATTTCCAACGAACGCGCCTCCCTCCGGACTCACCCAAAGTTCATACCGAAGGTAGCTTCAACCTTCCATATCAACCAGACCTTGAGCTACCTACCTTCTGCCCGGAACCCCACTCCTCGCCAGAAGAGGAGCGGCTCCACATATTGGACTGTGTCAGGGCGATACGTTTTTACCTCCTCAGGACTGCGGCCCAGAGGCACAGCACCCAACTCTTCATCTCCTATAACCCAAAAAAACCTGGGCGCCCCGTCACCAAGCGCACCCTGTCCCTCTGGATCTCCTCCTGCGTTGCCTTCTGCCTTGACCAGGCTGGAATTGCAGACGCACCGACAGTCAACGCCCACCAGCTGAGGGCACTAGCCGCTACCATCGCCAACCTGCGTTCAGTCCCGGTAACCGACATCTGCAAGGCGGCTACTTGGTCCTCCCTGCAGACATTCCAGAGACACTATTGCCTCGACCTACTGGACAACCAGGCCCTCGGCCAAGCAGTTCTTGCAACTGCACAAGGACCAGTGCCTTGTTCGGCTTGGAAAAGCCTTCTGTTTACAGTTGTAGCACCTGCTGTTTTGCGCATCTCTTGCACGTTGGTTTGTTCTTTGCACATGCTGTTTGCACATGTCCTGCACATGTTAGTTGCTACATTGCACATGACGTATACCTGTTTGCACATATTGTTTGGTTCGCTGCTCTGTGGCTGTTTTGCACATTCCTTGATATGCCATTGGTCTGTGACAAATAAAATCCTATGTTTCACCACGCATTCTTCCTAATTCGGAGAGGGCCCCCTGCACCGCAGCCTTCTCAGCTAGGGAGGTACCATATATGTGGCTGACTTCATCCTGCTTGTCCTTGGAGAAATCGAGGTTACTTACCTGTAATGGGAGTTCTCTGAGGACAGCAGGATAAGTCAGCCACACAATCCCACCCTCCTCCCCTTCAGGGGCCATCTCCTGGTCTACCTACGCCCCTCGCACCTCCTGGCTCAGCTTGGGACATAGTGGCTGGCTAGGGGCGGTCTCTGGGTAGGGCCTGAGGGAGGGTGATGCCGCCCAGAAGGAAAAGCCCTTCTGGGCTAGAGAGTGAGTACTTCCGTCCACAGTGCCGTCAGATGTCATCATTACAGGTAAGTAACCTCGATTTCCTCCAGGATCTTCAGCGGGCTCCAGATCAATCAGTTGTGGCCTCTTGGGTAGAATCGGTACCCACCTACCGTGCAGACCAATTTAGAGTCCAGGTCTAGCTCCCCGAGTCCTCCTAGAGCCTACATCACTTCTTAGCTGACTTCACTGACTTCCTGCTCCAGGGTGACCGCCGGCCTCTGAAGCTGGCTCCAATCCTGGAGCTTCATGCATTAGGCCCTATGTAAGAGAACTATGAATTCTGGAGAACCCCCCCAAGGTCCTGCCACTGAGTCCCCGATTAGTAGAAGGGGGGAGTGGTGTGGGTGGCAAAGGCCCCAGGCCCGCCTCTGTGGTCAGGATGTGCCCTTCCTGGATCTGCAAGGTACCTCCTTGCTGTCCCTGAGAAGCCTACACACTCCAGCTGTCCTGTGTTGTCCTGCTCCTTTTCGCAGCCACAGCAGACCCCCTTATTAGAAACTGGAGGACCACCATCCATGTTCCACACCAGGCACTGCTGCCGGACTGGCATTGTCCTTAACGACCACCTAAAACAAACACACTCCCAGTTATGCGGCACTAGCTTCTGCTGCACTGGCGCTCTGTATCACAAACCCTCCTGTTAAGCCTGCCTTTCCCAATTCCAGCCAATCTTTTCCTACACTTTTTTTTTTTTTTTTATAATCACTACTCTAGGTCTAACCAAATTTGAACAAAGTAAGAAAATATTACAACTTTATCCAGCCCAAGGTGACATGCTCAGTCTCCAAGCTGCTGGTGAGGGTGTGGGACTGGACTGAAGGGGCGACAAGGAAAGCCCAGTGCAGATTCTTGACGCCAGAACCCTGAGTGCACCTCTGCTGGTATATTCTCCCCCCCCCCCCACCCCACCCCCTACCCCCCCACCCCCAACTTTAAAAAATGCTCAAACAGGCTGGGCAGCTAAGATGAACTAAAGAGAAGCTGGCACCAAAAAAAAAAAAAAAAACACGACTGACGTGGAAGGCTGCATTGTTGCTCCTGAACAAGAGCCTTTCCCTTCAGAGGTGCTCCACAGATCCTCCTGACCAGGAGCACCTCTGGAATGTAGCATAAAGCTGGAACAAAGGAAAAGTCCAAGAAAACACACTCTGTATGCCAAGGGCTAAAGATAAACTGCTCCAATGTAATTCTTGGACTCCCTCAAGAGCCAAAGAATTCCATCATCTACTGAAGCTGACCCCTAGGGGTAGGAGACTATATGCTAGGGGGAGGTCTCAAAGCTTCTGTGATTTTCTGTCTCACCATCTGCTGACAGAGGGACACAACCCACTAGTCTTGTATTTTTTTTTTTTTAAATTTGTCTCTGTCTCCGACATCTGCTGGTAGGGGGACTAAACCTACTTGTCTGGACTGGTCTAGCAGGATGTACTGGAAATGTGATTAGCTTACTGCATTAGGCATTAGAAAAATACCTTGATGCACAAGAGAAAATCCACAGCAAAACTTTACATTAAATTACACCAGGCCAATGGTATCCATTTTTCTGTGGAGATACCCATTCAGCAAACGCCACAAAGTTGTAGTATCCAAACAAGAGACTACACTTATCAGCCCTGTGCATTTCTTGGAAAAACACAAGCTTATCAAATTTGCCCTGAATATTCACTAACAATTGAGAAGTCTGGAAATTTGTTTCTGCCTCTACTGGCAGGATGAATAAATTCACTGCAAAAGCTCTTAATACCTAAAAGTTCTGTCTTCCCAGACCGAATGCCACTGATTCTAATGCCCTGTTTGAATACCTGGGACAACGAGAGACTTAATTTCCTTCCACATCATGTACTGGAGGGGCCCTTTAAAGCGACCATAGCTCAGCTCCTTACACAACACAGCATTCTCAGTGGGGACTCGCTGCTTCTTCTGGTCCTCAATGCACCTGGCAAGACAAAAGCTTATTTACTGTACGGTTAACTTCCCTCTCCTAGTGGAGATTGTCCCATATACCGTTTTTGTGTCTACTAACTCAGAACATCTAAAGGAAAAAGGAATGTGGAGCTTAGTGGTTTGTATGGCAAGGTAGACTGGGATAGGTCGTATTGGCCTTCATCTGCCATCATGGTCCTATACTTTCTAGGTTTCTAATCCTTGAAAGGACAAGCTAAAAATACATATACAGACCAAATACTCACTTCTCAATGAAGGCTTTGATATCCTGTTAACAGAGAGAAAAGACAAAGAACCATTAATATCAGTTCCACAAGCATCAAAACATTTCTACCCTTTATAAAAGATCTGGGACAGAAGTTGTTCTAGTCACTACAGATTAAAACATTACCCTGCTCTCCTCGCTCAGCACACAGTCTCTTAAACTGCCATTACAAAATAGAGAGGCTACACCAAAGTAGAACATGACCTGCATTATCTCAGTTAAAAGTATGATATAAATTGGTTATAAAGGGTTGAGGTGAAATAGCTATTACTACATATAATTCTGTCACAAGGTAATTGTCCAAACACCTAGAGCATTTGCAACTGCATTCACTACTTACCATCAGGAAGGCAACAGCATCATCTTCATTCAGTCGGGCCTGAGATGTAGCAATCTTCTCTTGAATATTCTGGTAGCTGTCATTCATTTTCACTAGATTAGCCTCCATCTCCTTAAGCAGGCTGCCGCCCTGCCGCTGCAACTCTTGTGACAGTTGTTCCTCCCGTTCCCGCAAAAACTGATGCAGTCGCTCAAACTCCGAAGCAACATGCTGACGGAAAAGCACCACATTCCCCTACAAGACGACAAAAACCTATCAGGACCCAAATCCAGCAGCGCTACAAAACTGAGTATTTCCTTCTTAACCTTCTCACAACTAGACCAAATACTAACTAGGGCAGAATACAGCGGCAGCATAAGGTAGTTACTTACCTGGAGCAAATGTTTTCTGTGGACAGCAGGAATAAGTCCTCATATATGGGTGATGAAATAGACAAAGCCTGACGCAGGAAGGCTCCTCAGCTTCTATTGGAAGCTTTTGTGAGGCTCCACTCCAACTGCATGCTTCTTCCAGCCTGCCATCATGCCATCTTCTCCAGTATGAAGAAGGTGGGAGAGTTGTGAGGACTTATTCCTGCTACCCCATGGGGAGCAGCTGCTACAGGTGAGTAACTATCTTTTCTCTGTGGACAAGCAGAAATCTAGTCCTCATTTATGAGACTCCCAAACTACAGGCTACCAAAAACCAAGGCGGCCAGAAAGCTCAATAGGCGCAAATTGAACTAAGAACTGGAGATCAACTATGTACAACATTTGTAGTCCCCAAGGGGGAACACATCTGATTCAGCTTCTTCACCATACAGTTTCATGCTGGTTTTTTTTTTAAGTTAGTCTGGACAGTAGGGCCTTGGGGGGATAGAGTTGTATCCTAAACTCCAAACAGGTGCTGGAGTACAAATTGGCCAAAGCTGCCATCACATCATAAATCCCCACCCAGACAGTAGCAAGATGTGAAAGTGTGGACAGAAGACTACATGGCAGCCCTGCAAATTTCTTCCATGGAAACCAAGCACAAGTTGGTCTTAGACACAGCCATGGCTCTAACATGACCCTCAAGGCTCAGACCAGCCTGGGCGTAAGCCAAAGAGATGCAGTCTGGCAGCCAAATTGAAATTGTGTTTGGAAACGGCAGCCCCTAGCTTGCTGGGGTCAAGAGAAACAACTGGATGCAACTTTGTGAACCTTCATCCACTCTAGATAGAACGCCAAGGCTCACTTAGTCCAGCATGTGCAGCACTGCTTCCCCTTTATGGATATAAAGCCAGAAAGAAAGTCGGCATAATGACTAAGATGGAAAGTCAATACCACCTTTGGGACTAAGAGGATAAGTGTTAGTGAGCTCCAGGCTCTAGCGGCTCAGCCAACACAACGTGCTGAAGTAACTGCCACCTGGAACAAGACCTTTCAAGTCAAGAACTTCAAGGGGCAGGAAGGAGAAATTTTACTTATTAATTTCCTTTCCTGTATCCTTGCTAGACAAATCCAGACAAGTGGGTTGTGTCCCCCCAGAGAAAAATTCCAGAAGCTTAGTGACATACTGCTTCATTGGCTCCCGTCGCCTGCTCATTTATTCTAAAAATGTCAGAAAGCTCTTCCCTCTTTTCCTATAGCTTGTCTTTTTTTTTTTCTTTTGAACACAACTCGGTGAGACGACCCAGCTGGCTTCCTGCAGCTGATATCCTGAACACAAGGCCTGAGGCAGGGGAGTGTCACCCAGCACAGAGCTACACTGCTCCTCTTGAACAGGAGCCCTGCAACTCCACTGACCCTCTTGGCCAGGAATACCTCTGGAAACAGCCAAGGGAGAGGTAAGGAAGAGATCCCTCTGGGGCTGGAAGGTTATGCAAAGACAACAATGGAGCCAGAACAAGTAGAAATCCACCATCTGCTGAGACCGAGAAAATACTGAAGCTGACCCCTAGGGGTACAGGTTTATCTATCAAGGGTTATGTCACTAAACTTCTGGAATTTTCTGTCTCATTTGCTAAGGGGGGGGGGGGGATACAACCCATTTGTCTGGACTGGTCTAACAGGATGTACTGGAATAGAGAGGCACAAAGGAGATAACATGAGCTGCGACAGAACCACATTGAGACCCCAAGCTGCCAGAGGCCCAAAAGGGAAGTTTCGAGAGGAGCAGCCTCGCATGAAAAACCATTAAAAACTAAGGCGATATGGACATTCCATCCAAATTGCGATTGTAAGGCAGGTGAACCCTGACAGACATGAGATCTGACTTAGAGAGGTGTAGGAGGTACTTGAGCAGCCTGTCAACGGAACAAAGGTATCTAGCACCCATTCTGCATTCCAAGAAGCAAATTTCTACCATATGAAAGTTAAGACCTCCTTGTTGAAGCCCTCCTCAAGGCCAACAGAACATTTGTTACTTTAAGTTAAGCTCCAAGAGCCAAAGATCTGAAGCTGGGGTGGAGCACCTCCCATCCTCCTGTGATATAAGTTCTGGAGCAGAGCCCAACCAGAGGTTCCCACTTTGAGAGTTGAAACAGAAGAGAAAAAAAAAAACACACTGCTGTCCGAACCAATATGGAACTATGATCCACCTCTTTGTCTGGAGTTTCAGCAGGGTCTTTAGTATAGTCAGATATGGGAGAAAACATATAGCAGGCCCTCCCCCGAGTGCAGGAGGAAGACATCCGGAGTCAGCCTATGTGAAGTGACCCTGGAGCAGACCAGATCCAATTTTGGATTTAGTCCTTAGTGGAACACCAGATCTGGTGCAAGAGATAAGGGTGTTGGGGACACTTGGCAATAGTGATCATAGCATGATAGCGTTTGATTTAATTAATGGAGGAGGAATGGTAAGGAAATGCACATTACTACCTTTTAACTTTCGAAAGGGAGACTATGATAAAATGAGGAAAATAGTTAAGAAAACACTAAAAGGAGCAGTTATAAAGGTTAAAAGACTTACATCAAGGTTGGATGTTTAAAAATACCATCTTGGAAGCCCAGATCAGCTGTATTCCACACTAAGTGGAAGTCCAAAAAACTGCCAGCATAGCTAGCATAGTTACTCACCTGTAACAGGTGTTCTCCAGGGACAGCAGGAATCAGCCCTCACATATGGGTGACGTCAGCACCAACGGAGCCCTCGTGTGGAGCAATTCCCCAGCTTTCAAAGAAAGCTGTTGGGGTTGCCATGTGCAGTCCCCGTCCCACCCTAGGGTGCCATCTTGCTCAGTCAGATGACATAGCTAAAGAGACAGCAAAATGAGACAATAAGTGACTGCAACTCCAGGGGAGGAGGGAGGGTCGTGAGGACAATTCCTGCTGTCCCTGGAGAACATCTGTTACAGGCGAGTAACTGCACTTTCTCCAGGAACAAGCAGGAAGTCAGTCCTCACAAATGGGACTCCCTAGCTATAGGCTACTGAGAACACATAGCTGAAAAATAGCTCCCTCTAGAAGAACCGCAGCAGCTGTGAAAACTCTGAGAACACAACCCCCCCACGGTAGCTTGACACCAAAGGGCCGGAGGGGTAGGAGTAGCCTAAACCTCAAATAGGTTACAGAGTACCGCCTGGCCGAAAACACTGTCTCGCTGGGACTCTCTCTCCAGGCAGTAATGGGCTGCAAAGTCTGGCTTGAAGACCAAGCTGCAGCCCAGCAGATGTCTGCCAACTGTACAGAGCGGAGGTTAGCCACTGATGCAGCCTTAGCCCCGACACGGTGGGCAGTGACACGACCCTGCAGCTGGAGGTCAGCTGCCCTGTACGCCCAAGCGATGCAGTTTGCCACCCAGGTGGATAATGTATGCTTGGTGACAGACCCAGCCTACTGGGGTCATAAGACAGGAAGAGCTGGGAAGCTGTCTGATGTCCACGCGTACATTCCAACTAGAAAGCAAGTGCCCTCTTACAATTCAGGGTATGCAGGACCGCCTCTGCCCGGCTGGCATGTGGCCTGGGAAAGAAAGTTGGAATAACCAGCTCTTGATTAAGGTGGAAAGAGACCACTTTTGGAAGGAACTTTGGGTGAGTGCAGAGGACCATCCTATTTCTGTAAAACCATGTGTGCGGTCTATCAGATACTTGCAGCTCACTCGCACGTCTGGCAGATGTGAGTGCCACCAGGAAGAGGACCTTCCAGGAAAGGAAGCGGAGATGGCAAGTGGACATTGGCTCAAAAGGGCTTCAGTAGTAGACCTCTGAGGAATCTGGACACCAAGGGGTGAACAGAGAGGCTGACCTTCCACCTGAGAGTGGTTCGCTGATAAAGCACTCAGGTGAACCCTGGCAGAGACTTGAGGCCTAATTCTGAGGTGTGAGATACTGCACCACCACTGGTACTAGGCAAGAGAAAGGATTTTCACTGCGCTGTTTACACCACACCTCAAACCTGCGCCACTTGAAGGCATAGGACTTCCTAGTGGACTGCCTCCTGGAGGCCAGCAACACTTCTTCCACATCCTTAGGTAGGAGTAGAGGAGCCAGCACTTCCCTTTCAGCAGCCATGCCATCAGGTTGAGGGACCTGAGATTGGAGTGTAAGAGCCCTGCTCCTGGGACAGGAGATCAGGCTGCGTCCCCGGAGGAAGTGGGGCTTCCACTGCCAGCTGGAGGAGAAGCAGAAACCAAGGTTGTCATGGCCATCTGGGGACCATCAAGATGACCGAGGCCTTGTCGCGAAGGATTTTGAATAGGGTTCGGGCCACCAGAGGCGTGGGAGGAAACGCATGCAGGAGGCCCACTGACCAGGAGATTAAAAAAGCATCTGCAGCCATCCTTTGGCGGTGTGGCTGTCTGGAACAAAAGGTGGGCAACTGATGATTCTGCAGACTGGCAAAGAGATCTATGTTCAGATACCCCCAGCAATGGAAGATCTGCTGGGCTACTTCCTGATTCAGTTGCCACTCGTAAGGTTGGAGAATTCTGCTTAGCTTGTCTGCTAGACAGTTCTCCTGACCTGGCAGGTAAACTGCTTTGAAAGACATCCCCTGTCGGATTGCAAAGGAATAGAGGTCGTCTCTCGACACAGGGGGACGAGCCAGTCATCTAGGTACATGAAGACAAAAATTCCCTGGTTCCTGAGGAAGGCCGCCACTACTGCCACTTGGTAAACACACTGGGGGCAGAGGCTAGGCCGAATGGAAGTTACTCTGTACTGAAAATGGTTTCCTCCCACTACAAATCTGAGATATTGTCTGTGGTCTGGATGTATAAGGATGTGCGTATAAGCATCCTTCAGAGCTAAGGAGCATAGCCAGTCTCCCTGGTGGAGATAAGGCAGCAGTATTCCAAGGGAAAGCATCGAACTTTTCCCTCACCAGGAACTTGTTCAGATTTCGCAAGTTGGAAGATGGGCCGAAGGCCTCCAGTTCTCTTTGGTATGGGGAAATACTTGGAGTAGAAGCTTTGCCGGTGGTGGGGCACTGGTTCCACCGCCTGATCCTTTATAAAAGACCTGCCAACTCCTGCAAGAGGAGTTTCCTGTGTAGAGGGGGCCTGAGAGGCTCTCCTGGAAAGGAGGCGGCGGCTACCTGGCTGAAATGGAGCAAAGCCTTTGTGAACTATTTGCAGGACCCAGGTATCGGTTGTGATGGCTGGCCATCTGTGGGCATACAAGGTCAGCCTTCCTCCTGTGCATGGCCAAACCACTGGCGGGAGAGGAGCTATGCGAGTCAAAAAAACCCTCCCGGCTGGGTAGGAGCCGGAGCAGGCGGCCTTCTGCTTATGCCGGCCATGCCCATGTCCCCTGGACTGCTGCCCCTCTTGGGGAGCCAGGGTGGCCTTATAGGTTGGGTAGTTGCAGTAAGCAGTACCCTTTCCTTGGGAAAAAGGCCTTTTTGCTCATGCCCTTCTTGTGAGAAGGGGCAGAGGTCTTCTTCAAGAGCCTTGTCCCGGTCAAGTACTCGGACTCAATCTCTGCAGCCTTTTTAGTCATGGGTTTGCTGAATAGGTTGTCACCTCGGCACAGGACATCGACCAACTTGTCCTGAACCCATGACTCCAGATCCAATAACATTAGCCAGGCCTGACAGCGTGTACCGATGCCGGCCACAGCTACTCGAGCCGAAGCCTCGAAGCCGTCGTAGGCTGCTCAAGACAAACTTCGAGCACCCCAAATCCCTGTTGACAAGGCCTTGAAGCATTGCAAGGGTTCCTCAGAGATGCCAGCTGAGAACCTGGCAATCTCCTCTGCCAGGTCCCGCAAGTACATGCCCATGTACAGCTGGTAGGTTTGGACACAGCATGAGCGCATGGAGCCCTGGAGGCACTTTCTGCCAAGGGCGTCCAGGTTCCAGGCCTCCTGGCCGGGAGACACCGAGGAGTGCATTTTCAGCTGTGCTTTCTGAACCCAGGGCTCTTGTGGACTCACTATATGGAATCAACCTGTTTGCTGAGAACCGGCATCAAGAACAACCCCCTCTACACGAGCAGTTCAATGGTAAGATGGGTGAACAGGGCAGACACCTCTCCTTGTAGCAGGTCAAGATGCACAGATGTCTAGTGGATACTTCCTTCAGTGGGAAAGGGGGAGGCAACTTGGTAATGTGCAGCATGTAGCTGTTTTGGACATCTGTGGGCAAGCAGGATGAGGCGCCCCCTCTCACCCGAGGGCTTTCCCCTGCGGACACTGGCAGATAGGGGGTGGGGTTTTGACTGGCTCCTAAAGAGTGTTGACTATTTGGGTATCAGGGCAGGCTGGGTCTTCTGAGGCTTCTCTCAACATTGCTGACAAGGAGCCTGTGCTCTGCAGAAAGCTCTGGTGGCTAGAGGTACTGGCGCATACATTGGTAGTAGGTCGTCTTGCAAGAAGGGTCAAGCAGTCTTCCTTGAGAGCGCTTTAGCCTCTACCGGCTTCCCAAAGAGGCTTTCCTCCGACAAGGCTCATCTGCCAGTTTATCCTGCACCCACTGCTCCAGATCTGAGGACTAGAGCAAGACAAGCCAGCGGGCACCAATGCCCACTGCCACAGCTCCACAGACTGACGGCGAAAGTGTTGCATGTCTACCATATACTTTGAGCAGCTCATGCCGTGGCCCACCAGGGCACAGGAGTTCAGGGGGGATATGCATGCCAAACTCTGCCTTCAGGAATATGTCCATGTATAGCTGGGGTATGAAAGAACCCTGGCCATCAGCATCGCCTGCCAAAGGAATCCAGGGTTCTCACCTGGGATGTTTTGTTACACTTGATTCTCTTCATGGCAAACTATCAAAGTGGTGTTGGAGGACTTGAGACTTCTTGAATTCCGGGGCTTTTTGGACCAAATACATCAAGCCAGGCTGTCGGCTGATCGATGGCACCTTCCACATCCTTAAATTGCAGTATCTGGTGCACTGTAAGCTTCCTTGGAGGCCCAAGGGTTACTGGAGGTTCTCCAGTTCTTCTGTCCACAGCTTTTCCTGATTCCAGAAAGAATAAAATGGTCTTTGCCGTATCTCTCACAAAGTCCTGGAAGGGCATGAATTGCTGGGAGATCAGGGGATCTGCTCCAATACCTCTGAATCGATTCCACCTGTCTTCCAGCCATGAGTCACTAAGAGGAAGTCTAACGTCGGGCCTCCTCAGCACCGCCTCCAGCAGTACTTCAATGAGACTGATGGTGCATGAAGTGCTTCCACATTTGTAGTAGATCATAACTAGATACCCTCAAGAGAAATATGGCTGTGGGAACCGGTGTCTATTCAGATCTCAACCCAAAATGTGCCTGCAACAGTGGGCAGCACATGGGTTTGAAGGATCAGCTGCAGGAACTACGGTGGCGATGACCTCTGCACAGAAAGACCTGAATGCTGCATGGCCAACACTGCCGCCATACGAGTCTCAAAAAGGATTCCTCGAAGAGTGCCACCTCCAAAAGCGCTGGGGCCAGAATTACTTCACCCCTGTTGAGAAATACTCTGACAGGGACAGAGGGATGCCTTGTGTCCCTTCCAATACCCTAGGAGACTGTTTCTCCCATCGGGATAGCTTAGCAGGCCGTTCCCGGCCATCGCTCTATGTCATGTAAGGAAGAGCTCTGGTGTCGATGCACATGGGTCTTGGTACAGTGCTCAAGCACCAACAATGACAAGGCCTATGAAGAGTCTGTGCTCTATTCTGGGCAAGGTTTGATGGAGAGCCTTTTGTGGCCCCTCTGTTCCAAGTGCACTCTGGCAACCCTTGACAGTGCCTCCAGGGAACCGCACGTTGGAACAGATGTTGGGCCACAGATGCTGAATCCAATGGCTGAAGAGACTCCCGCTGCTTCTCAATGTATTTAAAGCCCCTTATCTGCAGGCATAGATTACAAGAGGTGGGCTAGGGGTTGGGATTCAGGCATTAAAGGCACCAATTGTGCCAGTCAGTGATTGAGATGGTTCTGGCACATTTGATGCACTTCTTAAAGCCGCTGGCTGGCTTACAGGACGTGTCTGGGAGCACGGCCATAGCAACAGCTGCAGAAAAAATAAAAATAAAAAAAAGAGCATGAAAAATGGAAAAGGAAAACAAATAGCACCAGCACCGGGACCAGCGCTACCAAAGACAGGCAGTAAAAACCAAAACACAAAAATGAATTCGCTAGAGCATAAAGATGAAGCCATTTTTTGCAGAATTTAAAAAAAAAAAAAAAAAAAAGGGAAGATTGAAGATGGCATCACAGCAGGTAGATGCGCATGCGCAGTGGAGCCGCCCAAAAGCTTCCAATAGAAGCTGAGGAGTGTTCCTGTGCAACGCTCCATTGATGACACCCATATATGAGGATTTACTTCCTGCTTATCCAGAGAACTCCGATGAACAGAATAATGGGGGCTGCAGTGCACACTGAACTTCCCATGCTCTGCAGCCATGCCACATGGTTCAACAAGATGCTGCCTTGAGTCTAACCTCTGTGCCTGCCTTCCACCTTCTGAAACAGCAAATGCAACCTTGAACTACCACTGAAGAATGAGTCGAACCACTTGCTTTAAGTTCAAAGGCTTGAGCTGTCTTATTTACGTATTTTACAACGTGTCTATATACCACCTTAAAGAGGTGCCTGGCCCCTCCCAGAAGCAGAGAGAGTTAGACTCCCCACATTACTAAGAATGAAGGAGAGGTGGTGGAATTTTACTCACCGTTAATTTCCTTTCCTAATAGACTAGTCCAGACGAGTTGTGTCCCCCTGCCAGCAGATGAGACACAAAAATAGAGGAACTTGGAGACCTCCATCTAGGTACATAATCTCCTACCCTAGGAGCAGCCTCGGTATCACCCCGGCAAACACCAGAACTATAGAACAGCTAACTCCTCAACTTCAAGACTATGAATCAATCCAACTCATTGAATGTATAATAAAATGCATAGAAACATCTGGCAAGAAAAAAGGCTTCCGGCGGGGAGATTGTGATTGAACTGATACAGGATGCTGTCCCGTACATCTCTCTTCTTGGAAGCGGCACCCAACGTAGGGAGGGTCATGGACTGGTCTAGCGGGATTCCAGGGAAGGAAATTAACGGCTCGTAAAATTTCACCTTCCACCCCCCCATCCTGCTAGACCCGTCCAGACAAATGGAGAGTACCAAAGCTACTCCCCTGCAGGGCGGGAAGTAACAGCCGCAGTCAAAACAGTGACTCCAAAGCAAGTTGCTTCCCTGGCTTGGAGATCCAAGCAACAGTGAGGAGCAAACGTAGACAGGGAGGACCAAGTCGCCACCCTGCAAATATCACACAGGTGCACCTGCTATCTTTAGCCCAAAACATGGCCTGGGGCCCGAGTGGAATGTGCCCGAAGACTAACAAAGCATAGCTACTCACCTGTAACAGGTGTTCTCCAGGAGCAGCAGGAATCAGTCCTCACATATGGGTGACGTCGGGGCTGACGGAGCCCTCGTCCGGAGCATTTCCCCAGCTTTCAAAGAAAGCCTTTGGGAATGCGTGGGCATGCACGGTCCCCTTCCCGCCCAAGGGTGCCATCTTGCTCAGTCTGATGACATAGCTAAAGACAGCAAAAAACTAACAAATGAAGTATATGACTGCAACTCCAGGGGAGGAGGGAGGGTCGTGAGAACCGATTCCTGCTGCTCCTGGAGAACACCTGTTACAGGTGAGGAACTACTCTTTCTCCAGGACCAAGCAGGAAGTCAGTCCTCACATATGGGACTCCCCAGCTCTAGGCTACCGTGAACCCACAGCTGAAAAAATAGCTCCTTTTCAAGAGCCTCAGCATCCGTGATAAGAAGTTTCTCTGAAAAGGAACCACGTAGAGTAGCCCAAAACAAGGGCCGGAGGGTAGGCGTTACCTAAATCTCAGAGATTACGGAGTACCGCCTGGCCGAACACACTGTCCCACCGGGACTCCCTCTCCAGGCAATAATGGGCTGCAAAGGTCTGGCTTGAAGACCAAGTTGCGGCCAGGCAGATGTCTGCCAACAGAACAGAGCGGAGATGAGCTATGGACGCGGCCTTCGCCCTGACATGGTGGGCTGTGAACCAACCCTGCAAGGGGAGATCTGCTGCCCTGTACACCCAGGCAATGCAATCTGCTACCCAAGTGGACAACGCATGCTTGGAGACAGGTAAACCCATCCTATTAGGGTCAAAGGAGACAAAGAGCTGAGTAGCCCTTTGATGCTCCCGTGTACGTTCTATGTAAAAGGACAATGCCCTCTTACAGTCCAGGGTATGCAAGATGTCTCAGCCCAGCTGGCATGCAGCCTGGGAAAGAAGGTCGTAAGAACCACCTCCTGATTGAGGTGGAAGGAGACCACTTTTGAGAGCAACTTGTGATGAGTCCGTAGGACCACCCTGTTCCTATAGAACTGTGTGTACGGTCTATCAGAAACCAGAGCTTGTAGCTCACTCAGACGTCTGGCCGAGGTAAGAGCCACCAGGAAGAGCGCTTTCCAAGAGAGGAAGCGCAAATGGCAAGTAGCCATTGGCTCAAACGGTGGGCGAGTAAGTTGCTGCAAGACCACGTTCAAATCCCACTCAGTCACCGGTGGACGAACCGGAGGAATGAGTTGAAGGAGACCTCTGAGAAATCTGGACACCAAGGGGTGAATCGACAGACTGTCCTTCCACCGGTGTGTGGTGTGCTGACAAAGCACTGAGGTGGACCCGAACAGTTAGACTTAAGGCCTAGGTCCGACATGTGAAATAGATACTGCAGTACTACTGGCACAAGGCAAGAGAAAGGATCTTCGTTGTGCTGAGCACAGCATACCGTAAACCTATGCCACTTGAGGGCATAGGACTTGCCTCCTAGAGGCCAATACCACCTCCTCAACCTCCTTAGGTAGACGTAAGAGAGCTAGCTCTATCCTTTCAGCAGCCAGGCCATCAGCTTGAGGGACCTGAGACTGGGGTGCAGAAGGGAACCCTGCTCTTGAGACAGGAAGTCGTGTTGCAACCCCAGAGGGAACGGAGTTTCCACCGCCAATTGCAGCAGAAGTGGAAACCACGGCTGCCTCAGCCATCTGGGGGCTACCAGAATCACCAAGGCCTTGTCCCGGAGAATCTTTAACAGAGTTCAGGCCACCAGGGGCGTGGGAGGAAACGCATACAGGAGGCCCGTAGACCAAGAGATCAGAAAAGCATCTGCTGCCATCCTCAGGGGATGCGGCTGTCTGGAGCAAAACCTCGGCAGCTGACGGTTTAGTGGACTTGCAAAGAGATCGATGGATGGAAGTCCCCAGCGGAGGAAGATCTGCTGGACCACCAATGGATTCAACTACCACTCGTGAGGCTGGAGAATCCTGCTTAGCTTGTCTGCTAGAAAGTTTTCCTGACCAGGTAGATAAACTGCTTTGAGACCACAGGCCTTGAGAGAACGCACCCTGGCATGTGCTGGAGCTTGAAAGGGTACACCTTTGAGAAGGCTAGGTAGATGTAGCCACCACTGTAAGGAGTTCAGAAGTAGTCTCTGAGGCACCATTGAGCAGTCTGCATGTGTAGCCGGGCAGTCGGGGGTCACATGCACCGTGGATGCCATGTGGCCCAGAAGCCGCAGGTTGTGCCTGGCAGAAACCTAAGAATTACTTTGAAACTGGTTTGCCAACTCCATCAATTTGTGGGCCCTGTCTTCGGGCAAGTAAGCTCTTGCCTGAAGGGTGTCTAGTCACGCCCCTATAAACTCTAGGTTCTGAGAGGGGAGCAAAGTGAATTTTGCTTAATTTATGACAAAACCCAGATGCTGAAGACAGACAGTGGCCCGTCGGGCCTCCTGAAATGACTGGCCCCTGATCAGCCAGTCGTCCAGGTATGGGAAGACAAAAATCCCCTGATTTCTGAGAAAAGCCTCAACCACTGCCAGGCATTTGGTGAAAACCCTGGGGGCAGAGGTCAGGCCAAAGGGAAGTACCCTGTACTGAAAATGGTTTCCTCCCACCACAAATCTGAGATATTGTCTGTGGTCTGGATGGATGAGGATGCGAGTATAAGCATCCTTCAGGTCTAAGGAGCATAGCTAGTCTCCCTGCTGGAGGTAGGGCAGCAGTAACCCAAGGGTAAGCATCTTGAACTTTTCCCTCTCCAGAAACTTGTTCAAGTCTAGAATAGGTCTGAGGCCTCCAGCTCTCTTTGGTACTAGAAAGTACCTGGAGTAGAAGCCCTGCCCTTTCAGGTGGTACGGCACCGGTTCCACCGCCTGTTCCTTTAAAAGACTTGCGAACTCCTGAAGGAGGTTCCTGTGCAGAGGGAATCTTGGGAGGCTCACCTGGATAGTAGGAAGGGGGTAAGTTGGTGGAAATGGAGCATATAAATGCTTCTGGACTATGCTCAGTACCCAGGTGTCCCCTGTGATGGCTGCCCACCTTTAGGCATACATGGTCAGCCGACCCCCTGTGCCGAGTGGAGCCACCGGCAGAGGAGAGGCTATGCTGTAGAAGTCAAAACCCTGCTCCCTGCTGTGCAGGAGCCGGAGCTGGCGGCTTGGGGGTTTTCTGCCTATGGGGCCCATGCCCCTGCCCCTTGGCCTGCTGGCCCTGTTGGGGAGCTGGAGAGGCCTGATACTGAGGGTGTTTTGTAGGCAGCACCCTGTCTCGGGAAAAAGGGCTTCTTCCCCAAGCCCTTCTTTTTATGAAAAAGGGCAGAAGTCTTTCTGGACAGTCTTGTCCTGGTGAGAGTTTCGGTCTTGATTTCTGCAGCTTTTTCAGTCATGGGCTTGCCGAAGAGGTTGTCACCTCAGCAGGGGACAACCAACTAACTTGTCCTGTACCCATGACTCCAGGTCCAATGACTGTAGCCAAGCCTGACATGGCTACCCAGGCCGAAGCCTCAAAGCCATCATAGGCTGCTCGAGATATAAACTTCGAGCACGCCTGGATCCCTGAAGACAAGGCTTTGAACCTCTGCAAGGGTTCCTCGGAAAGGCCAGCTGAGAACCCGGCAATCTCCTTTGCCAAGTCCCGTAAGTACATTCCCATGGACAGCTGGTAAATCTGGACACGGCAAGAGAGCATAGAACCCTGGAAGCACTTTCAACCGAGGGCATCCAGGTTCCGGGCCTCCCGGGCAGGAGGCACCAAGGAGTGCATCTTCTGACTTTTCAGCCTGTGCATGGCCGATTCCACAACCATGGAGTCGTGCGGTAGCTGCGCCTTTTGGAACCCAGAGCTCTTACAGACTCGATAAATGGAATCGACCCGCTTGCTCAGAACCGGCGCTGAGGCCGGTGCCTCCCACATACAGAAGAGCAGTCATTCCAGCATTGGAGGAACCAGAACATTAAATTTATTTTTTTTTTTTTTATTTAGAGAGTATTTGTATCCCGCTCCTTCCAGCGATCAGAAGCGGTAAGATTATTATTATGAAACTGCCAGATCAAAGCAGGTACAAATTTTGTTTACATACAGATTATCAGAAAAGCACGTCACACAGAGTTTCAGATTATCAGAGCAACACGTCACACAGAGCTAACAAATCGTAGCTATGGGGAGGAAATATTTACATATATACATAGATACATTAAAGGCTTCCTTCGGAGGAAAATCATACTGGAGGGCATTGAGCTCTTCGGCTCCTCCTGAGCATCTGCCGAGAATGCCAAAGCCTTGGCCATGTCCCTGACGAAATCCGAGAACCTGGTATCCTCGGGGGGGGGGGGAAGAGAACCTTCTCCTAGGATGCACTGGGTCCGGAAGATGTCCGGAGACTCCTCGTCCTCCGTCTCCCACGTCGACTCCTCCGAGGAGGAGTCAAGCAGCTCCGGCCGTATGGGCTTCGATGCCACCTGCCCCGATGCTGAGGGCACCTGCATAGATGACCTTGGCCACAAACGGGAGGTCGAGGGAGACCGTGGCCAAGGATCGGCTCGAGACTTGATTGATTCGAGGATCGGAGACGTTGAGGTCCAAGTGGTGGGGGCAGATGCACCGGTCAGACCGGCAATCAGTACCCGCTGCTGCTCCATGAAGGCAGCCAGGCTGCTCTCCAGGGCCGTCAGCCCGGGTCTGAGCTCAGGAGACTCCACAGCCCCCCGGAGTCGGGCCCAACATCGGTTCTCCCGGGGGAGAGTCCACAAGGACAACAGAAGTTACCCAACTCGGGGACTCTAGCTCCAGGTGAGATTGCTTGGTCGGCCGCTCTGACTCCGAGGGCCTGGGACGGCGGCCAGGGCTGCACGACCTGGCCCATGAGGATCCAGGTGCCTCCACTGACGCCACCCTCACGAGCTTCTTCCTTTTGTGCTCCTGGGTGGGAGATCCCCTCTCAGAGGACCCACAACGCCGCTCGGGGTCGGACTCCCGAGATGTTGAGGCCTCTAAGTCTGGGCCCGGCCGGCATTGTGGGTCCTCAGCATCAAAATTCTCATGTTGATGCTGACGGCTCTGAAGTGCCTTCGACAACATCTTGCAGCACAGGCCCGAGGCATCGGAGGCAGCAGTCATGTGTGTAGGTGAGAGACATAAGTTTTACACCGATCACACTTTTTGAACCTACTGGCAGCTATCGGGGGGGAAAAGGGCCCCTGCAAGGTCAAAAGACCGGGCTGCCAGTGAAAACAGAAAAAGCGCTAATGCTAGTCACAAAGGACAAAAAACGAAAAGAAGTTCTGGACTCGATACCGGTGCACCGAGCCCAGGCGGGAAGAGGAACCGGCATCGAACCGGATGATAAAGAGATGCAAAAATCGCCCAAAAAAAAAAAAAAAAAAAACACACAACATTTTCAGACATGAACTTACGTCCGTTGGGCTCCGCGGAAAAATTAAAAACTGAGCAAGATGGCACCCTTGGGCAGGAAGGGGACCATGCATGTGCAATGCATTCCCAAAGGCTTTCTTTGAAAGCTGGGGAAATGCTCTGCACGAGGGCTCCGTCGGCGCAGACGTCATCCATATGTGAGGACTAACTTCCTGCTTGGTCCTTGAGAAACAGGTTTATTCTGCAGAATATAGGCAGACTCAAGGACTTTCTTAATCCATCATGCTATTGTCGCCTTGGAGGCGGCCACACCTTTCCCAGATGTGGGGTGCAATACAAAAACGGTGATCCGAAAGCCGAAAGTGATTAGTGTCACTAAGATAATGACGCAAGACCCTACTGACTTCCAGGAAGTGCAAGGCCGGAAGCATGCCCCGTCCCCACCAGAAGCGAAACAGGCTGGTTAAGATAGAACTCAATCTTCAGCAAAAACACCAGCTCCATCAGCTAAAAAGGTCAGAAAGAGGTCCCGGCCGGATAAGGCATGGAGCTCAGAGATGCGGCTGGCAGAAGCAACCGCCACCAGGAGCGCTGTCTTCAGCATGAGATCCTTAAGGGATGTGGTGTGGAGCAGCTCAAAGGGGGCCCCAACTGAGGACCACCAGACAGAGCAGCGGTCGGAGGAACCAGGAAACATCTGCATGTGAAGGGAACAACCTCGAATCAATGCCCAAAAACAAGCTAGAGCAGCAACCTGTACTTTCAAGTTGAGGGCGAGGCTCCTATCATAGCCATCTTGGAGAAAGGAGTATACTTGGGACCTGCACTTTCCACAGAAAAACCGAGTGGCAAGAGCACCATGAGGAAAAACAGGCACCGAACTCTGGCAGCTCTCCAGGCCTTAAATAAGGAGGCGACTACATGCGGTGAATAGTGCTCTAGACAACACCACTCAAGACCCAGGCCATGAGTAGGGTGCAGATGTTGTCCCCTGTTGCAAAGACCCCGCCAGCAGAAGAGGCATCTCGTGTGACAGATGCACAAGTTCAGTATGCTGGGGACATCATGAACAGTCCGACGATACCATGATCACTTGGCCTTGATGTGCCTCTATGTGGTGCAGCACTCGACCGATCATTGGCCATGGAGGAAAAATGTATAGTAAGTGGGCTCCTGGGCCAAGGCATCCAGTCCTGTGAGACAGCTCCTTCCTCCGAATGAAGAAGCAAAGTGTCTTGGAATAGAGGCTGTGGTCATGAGACCCCATGTAGGCCAGCACCACCGGCATACAATGGCTGTGAAGGCCCAAGGGGCTAGTTCCCACTCGCTGGGGTCCAGGGTGTGTCAGAGGAATTCCACCTAAATGTTCAATACCGGCTATATGCAGTGTAGGGGGGGTTAGGGGGTTAGCAGCACCAAGTGCATTTGGAAATGGAGTTCCTCCCAGGAAAAAATAAGGCTCATTTCTCTGGCCACTCCAGGTATGTGCACCGCTCAATACTGGACCAGAATCCGAAAGGCAAGAGCAGCTAGGTGGATGGCTCGTGGCTTGAGCAGATCGATAGTCCAGGAAGTGCTGTGTGATCGAGACACTCTGCTTCCCAGTTGGCTAGGCTGACATCCGTAGCCAGAATTATCCATTGTGGCGTTGTCAAGGGCGTTAAGGAGGTTCCTCAGGCAAAACAAATTGCTTGAGGCTATTGCAAACAGAGGGCTGCAGCGAAAGTTAAGCCCGATAATTCTAGGCAGCTGGGGACCACCAGGACAGGAGCACACGTTGCAAGGGGCACATGCGTGCATTTGCCCAGGGGACCACATCAAGGATGGCCACCATGGTGCCAAAATGTATGGTGCTGATCGCAGAGCTTCTGGCAGCGGTCGCACGAGGAGAATGCGGCCTGCTGCTGTAATCGAAGCGAGCTCCTAGAACGTCTATGGCCTGTGTCTGTTGAAGCTGAATTTTTGCCTTGACGACCACCCAACCCAGGAAGTTGACCACCTGTGTCACAGCTGAACACACCTCTTGGTGCAATTTGGCCCGGATAAGTCAATTATCCAGATTATAGCTGGACATAAATGCTCTGGCACTGCCGCCACCACAACCATGACTTTGGAGAAAGTTTGGGGGGCCATGGAAAGGCCAGGGCCCAAAATTGATAATGCCTGCTGAGAATCATGAAGCGCAGATACTGTTGGTGTTCACTGCGGATTCTAATATAAAAGTAGGCTTTGGCAAGGTTCTGAGAGGTGAAATTCTCTTGGGAACCTCTGATCTAGGCGGTATGCACAACTCCAGTCCTGGAGGGGCCAAACACCATTCAGGTTTTCAGGCTGTCCCTAATAAATATGCATGATACATCTGAATACAATGCGGCAGTGCATGCAAAAGCATCTCATGCATATTCATTAGGGGTGGTAGTGTGCTTAGTGACAGCCGTCACAAGTCCATCAACCTTAGGGAAAACGCAGCCACCTATCCAGAAAAACACTGCCCAGGCGTCGGGCAAATGCAAGGATACATCCGAGCTGTCCCACTCCAAGGTGACCATTTACTGAAGTTCCACCAGAAAGGGGAATGCCGTGGATGGCTTTTTGATCCAAGTGATAATAGGGTCCTGCTTGATGTTTAGCCAGTTCCAAAGGGGCTGCTGCCAAAAGGTGGAGAGCTTCCATAACCTGGGCAATGAGAGCCGGCAGTCCCTCTTTGCGGAAGAGCAGGACATCTTGGCCCTCCTCCTGAGGCTCCTGTTCCTCCAACGGCAAAAATTCCCCTTCCCATTTGTCAGATGCAGAGGCCAGGGAATTGTCATCCGAGTGGTACTTGCAGTCTACTTGCTACTTGCAGCAGCAGTGTGCATGTCCCAAGGGAGAAGAGGGATCCTGGGGTTTGGGAGAAAAAGCAGCAGGGCACCAACCGAACTGACCCTTGGTTGCTTCTGCTGAGATGGTGGCGCCAGCAGCGACTGACAGAGAACATGTGCACCCCTTACCCCAAGGCTTGCCGGAATAGGGACAGAAATTGCTGGTCTATGGAGATAGGAGCTGGCATCAGCTGTGAGGTGGAAGGCTGAGCCAGGGAGCTATGCTCAGGCATGAGGAGCAGAAAGCATAGTTACTCACCTGTAACAGGTGATCTCTGGGAACAGCAGGAATTCAGTCTTCACATATGGGTATCGTCGGTACCGACTGAGCCTGAGCGGGAACGCTCCCCAGCGTCCAATAGGAAAGCTTTTGGGAGCATCCCACAGCACCTGCATGCTGCCTTTCCTAACTGTCCCTCTCCAGTTAAGTTTATAGCTGAGACAAAAGAGGGAAAGATATACAACTACTAGGGGAGGTGGGTGGGTTGTGAAGACTAAATTCCTGCTGTTCCCGAAGATCACCTGTTACAGGTGAGTAACTATGCTACATCTCCAGGATCAAGCAGGAATGTAGTCTTTACGTATGGGGACTCCCTAGCTGCAGATGCCAGGGAGAAGGCCCCAGAAGTTGTGTGTCCTTGTGAAAGGGCTCCACTTCCCCCCCCCCCATGGATCTCTGGCATCCTACCAGAGATGGTGGGTAAGCGTTGATTAAGTATGGAACAGGTGCTGAACAGCCTGACCAAACAAGGCATCCCGGCGGAAGTCCTTGTCTTATGAACCGAAGCCCAAGTAGCTGCTTGGCAGATGTCGTCAATAGACACAGAGTGAAGATGAGCCATAGAGGCTGTCATGGTTCTCACATTGTAAGCTGTGACATGGCCTTCAAAAGGAAGGTTTTTACTCTCATAGGGAAAAGATATACACTGCAATCAAGTTGGACAGTGTTCTTTTGGAGACTGGAAGTCCCAAATAACTAGGAACAAAAGCAACAAAGAGTTGAGAGGACTTCCTATGTTGCTGTGCCCTTTGTAAGTAAAAGGCCAGAGCCTTTTTCCAATCCAAAGTATGAAGATTCCTTTCTGCATTTGAGGCATGAGGCCTTGGGAAGAATACAGGAAGGTAAACCGCTTGGTTTAAATGAAAAGTTGACACCACCTTTGGCATAAAATGTGGATGAGTCCTAAAGACTACCTTATCGTGATGGAACCTTGTATAAGGAGGATCAGCCACCAATGCTTGCAATTCACTGATGTGACGTGCTGATGTGATTGCAATAAGAAAGATGACCTTCCAGGAAGAGAATTTCAAAGAGGTAGTGGCTAATGGTTCAAAAGGCGGTTTCATAAGCTGCCCAAGAATCAAATTTAAGTCCCATGCCACCAGTGGTGGCTTAATGGGAGGCTAAGTTAAAAGGTGGTCTCTCATAAATCTCACTATAAGAGAATGAAAGGAAATATGTTGCCCATTTAGAGGCTTGACAGAAGCTGCAAATAGCACTCACATGAACTCACTGAATCGGTCTTAAGCCCTGCATTAGACAAATGGAGATACCTCTGGAATCGTTACTGGAGTATCGCAAGAGGGTTAAGACCCTTCTGCGAGCACCATATGGTAAACCTTTTCCACTTGAAAGCATAAGAGCGTCTTGTGGAAGCATAAAGGATATCCTTTACCTGTTGAGAAAGGTTAAGACCGTGAAGTTCTAGGCTTTCAGCAACCAGGCCCTGAAATGCAGAGACTGGGGATTGGGATGCCACAGCATCCCGTCCTCCTGAGAAAGAAGATTTGGAACAGATCCTAACTCCAGAGGCAGAGCTTGAGAGAGATGTAGGAGCAGAGAGTACCACATTTGCCGTGGCCAATGTGGAGCTATGAGAATCATGTGACCTCTGTCTCTCTGAAGCTTGAACAGGGTTTTGGGAATTAGGGGAATCAGTGGAAAAGCATACAGGAAGTCCTGGCCCCAGTGGAGAAGGAAAACATCCCTGGCCTGACAACCCTGAGCCGGAATTCTGGAACAGAAATGGGGAGGTTCGGCATTCAGCGGACTTGCAAAGAGGTCTATGTCCGGGGTTCCCCAAATTTGGAAAACATTTTGACCACCTGGTCCGCATAGAGAAACCATTCGTGTGGAAGCAGAACTCGACGGAGTGTCTGCCCAAGAGTTTTGAATGCCTGGAAGATACACCACAAGGAGATGAATCTGATGCTCTCTGGCAAGAGCCCATAGTCGCAAAGCTTCGTTGCATAGCAACAGAGCCTGTATGGCCCTGCTTGTTCACAGTGAACATAGCTACTTGATTGTCCGTTTGAAGTAGGACTGTCTTGTAGCTGAGCTGGATGTGGAATACTTGAAGAGCAAGGAAGATTGCTCCGAGTTCCAGGAGAATGATGTGTAGATAGGCCTCCTGTGGAGTCCAGGTACCTGTGAAGCATCTGTTAAGAGTGGCTTGTGGAGGGGGTTGCTGAAAAGGAGACCCCACCAAAAGGTTCTGGGGTGACTGCCACCATTGGAGGGACAAAATAAGGTGATCTGAGTTTGCTATTTTGTCTTGACAAGCAACCTGACGCCTGAGCCCACTGAGTGGATAAAGTCCACTGGGCTTCCCTCATATGGAGGCGAGCATAAGGAACCACATGCACTGTGGATGCCATGTGGCCTAGCAACTAACATTTCTCAAGCAGTGAGGTGAGGTTTTAAACACTGCTTGGGAAGCCAACTGCACAATGCGAAGGCAGCGGGGCTGTGGAAGAAAAGCCCTTGTCTGTCTGGTATCCAGCAGAGCTCCTATAAACTCTAGGGACTGAGTGGGAGCAAGGTTGGATTTTGGGATGTTTATGACAAGTCCCAAATACTGAAGGATGCGCATTGTGCGAGAGAGTGCAACCCTGGCCTCTGGCTCCAAAGGGGCTTGAATGAACCAGTCGTCTAAGTAAGGGAAGACGAATATTCCTAGGGTGCGAAGAAATGCTGCCACCACAACCATGCATTTTGTGAACACCCCTGGTGCCGAAGCCAGGCCAAAAGGAAGAACCCTGTATTGGTAGTGCTTCACTTGAAATAGGAAGCAAAGGAAATTATGACGAGTTGGATGGATGAGAACATGAGTTACGCATCCTTGAGATCTAGAGAACAAAGCCAATTCTGACTGGGTCTGTGTCCTCCTGTTTTCTTTGGAATAAGGAAATAGGGGAGGTAGAACCCTGTAGTAGAATGGGTACCTCTTCTAGTGCCCCTTGGGCAAGAAGCACAGTGACCTCTTGACCTAACTGGTTGTTGAGAGAGGTCCGAGAATTGAACTGTCTCACCATTGTAGGAGGGGGCATGCTGAGGAAATGAGTCCAATTTTCTGCACTTATCTGACCCCACCTGGGGGCAAAATGGCATAACCTTCCTGGAATGGTGGAGGGTTCTGGACCGTTCAGGGCCAGGAAGGCAAAGTTCTCTAGATAGGAGTCAAAGCCCCTGTGGAGGCTGAGTCTGCTGAGCCGGTTGAGGCTTAGCAGCTTTTGTTTTTCTTTGCCTAGGTTGTTGCTGCTGTCCCTTTTGGGCAGACTGACCCAAACAATGCCCCTGTTGGGTATAGGAGGG
This sequence comes from Ichthyophis bannanicus, assembly GCA_033557465.1. Classification (NCBI taxonomy): domain Eukaryota; kingdom Metazoa; phylum Chordata; class Amphibia; order Gymnophiona; family Ichthyophiidae; genus Ichthyophis; species Ichthyophis bannanicus. The sequence goes on along the minus strand of CM066036.1, from coordinate 333,017,211 downwards.
ATAAAACCTCTTCTTACTGAAGAATGGTTTCTTGTAGGATGTTTTCCTTGCAGGATCAGCTGTAGATTTAGACAATCTATCCAAAGTGATATTGTCAGCATCTATCTCATTAGCTTTTTCCTGCCAATTCTTGCCAGAGATTGTCTCCTGTGCAAGTAATATTTCCTAGTTTATCCTGTACCCAAAGTTCCAAGTCAAATGTCTGGAGCCAGGCAATCCTACGTGCACCTATGGCAATAGCAGAGGTTCTGCTTATGCACTCAAAGGCTGCATGATTGACAAACTTGGAAACATCCTGAGCATGTTTGACAAGGGCAAGGTAATCCTGCCTCTTATCAGGAAGGAGAGGGCTCATAAGCTCTAAATCTCCTGTGACCTCCTTAAGGAACATTCCCATATATAAAATATAGGAACTGATCCTAGCAGAAAGCGTGGAAGCCTGGAAGGTTCGATGTCCAAAGGCGTCAATCCTCCTACATTCACGTCCTGGAGGATTAGATGCATGCCTTTTTGCACTCTTGATCCTTCTCATAGCTGATTCCACCACCATGGAATGGTGTGGTAGCTGAGTCTTCTGAAACCCAGGAGGAACTCGATACATGGTGTCGAGTCTTCGAGAGTGAAGAAATGTTAAGGATGTGGGAAACACCTCGAACCACATGAAATCATGCAAGATCTCATGAATAGGTAAGGTAGCTGGGAGCTTTAGGGTATTGTAGGATTTCTAATTCCTTTGCACCAGGCTCTTTTTCAGGAGCCACATCTCGGATAAAATTCTGAAAGGACATATCCTCTGGTGGAGACATCCTACGCTGAGAAGAAGAATCCTCAGGAAGAAGTACTCTGGTGGTATCGGCAGAGCTTTCAGACTCATCTGAGAATTCCAGGTGATCATGCAAGGCACTGTACCGATCGAAGTCGGCATCGGAGGGGTCTGGTACCGACTTATCGATACCGGATGGATAAGCGTGACTCTGTCCCAGTAGAATACCTGCCGATGTCAATGCAGTCGGTGCCAGTACCGGTTGAATTGTCTGAAGCGGTTTCAAGGGCATCGAGGCAGTGAAGAGCCGCCAGACTGCATTCAATAGCCAAGAATCTCTGGGCTATTGACGCTGCCGATGCTTGGGTATCAGTACCAGATGAAGCAGCCGGTACCCCGGAGCATGGCACCAATAGTTCTGCCAAGGTTGAGGCCTTGAGAACATCCTGGAGCCCCGTTAGTGCTTTGGAAGCCGAAGCCTCCCGCCGGGGCAATTTTGCCAGTGAAAGTTCAATGCCAGAGGCATCTCGATGCTTAGAGGGAGACCTACCCTTTGAGGACCGGCTAGATTTTAGCTACCTGAGATCCATGGGAGGAAGACGAAGCCCTGAAGGACGTCGATGCCACAGAGGCTGCATCGGAGGGAAAAACGGTGCTAAGTTTAGCACCTCGGTTCTGCTGGCCACACTTGGGTTTTTCCTTTTATTTTTTTTTTTATTTAATATTTATCAATTTTATTACAACATTCCAGAGAAGATTCTGAAACAGAATTAAATGTACAATGAAGAACAAGAAAAATAAGAGCTGCCAAGACAGCCTTACAGCAATATAAACAAACTGGTATAGACCACAATAATCCCCCAATATAGACCCAAGAAAAAAGAAATTTAAGGTTAAATCACCCAACACAATTATAACATTATAGGAGCATGAATATTATACGGCAGCCGATATGGAAGGCACCCCAGATCCAACTCCCTCCCTACTTAACAGAAAAGACAAAAGTTGCTTGGGTTAGAAAAATAAGTATTGCTTTGATTGAAAGCTAATAACACATTTACAAGGATATCTAAGTTTAAATTGCGCACTCAAAGCTAGCGTCCTCTGGCGCAACTCCAGGAACACCTTCCGCCTTTTCTGTTTCCCTTGCTAAATCGGGAAATAGATATTTTTGAACCCAAGAACATAGCATCTGACATATGACGGAAATATAATTGCAATACAGTATTCCGATCAGACTCGAAAGCAAACTTTACCAATAAAGTAGCCCTACTAGTAACCACCTCGAGCGAGCTCTCCAAGAAATCAGATAGATCCAAATGAGGGGAACCACTATCTACAGCCTCCCCAACCGATATTGATACATACTGAGCTCTCACTATCAGGGGCAACGTTCTAGCAGGCATCAAACGTACTTCCATAAAGAACTTACGGGCCAAGTCAATGGAATCTATCAGAGGGGATCTAGGGAAGTTCAGGAATCTGAGATTGTTCCTTTGAAGCTGGTTATCCAAATACTTCATCTTCCTTGCCTGTACTAACCGATCCTGAACCCCAACAGTTCCAAGAGACTCCAGGCCCTCCACACTAGATTCAAGAGAAAATTTTTCCAGATTGTACCACAGCCTCCGCAGCCGTCGAGTCACACCGTGCTTTCACATCCACCAATTCCTGTGAAAAAAACCCAAATAAAGGCAGGAGATATCTTTGAAGAACAGAAATAGCCTCCCACAAGCTATCCAAAGTTACTTGCGCAGGTTTCTCCACCACCTCTGAAATCCGGAACGCCAAAACACCAGAGGAACTAGGTGTCAACTGCTCCACCAGCCGGCCCCCCCTACAAAGAGAAGAGGCCAGCAGATGATCTTCGGCAGCGCCCAGCTCCCGCTATCGATGATTGTAGCCTCCCAGGCGAACTCCCAACAGCCTGTAGATCCTTGCCTTGCAAAGAAACCTGACCAGGCCGACCTTTCCCGGGATGGCTTCCGGGCTGAGGAGGGGGCAACTGCTCGGGGCTTAACACCACCCCCTCTATGCTCAGATCCGCAGAGACCATCGGTGGATCCGCCGAAGCCATAGCACCAGAAGTTGTGCAAAATCCAGCAATAGACGCCTGTACCAATTTACTCGTTGAGGTCGAGGACTCAGGGAGCTTCTGAGAGCGCTGTTTTCTTTTTCCTCATCAAGAGGCAGGTGTATAGCCGGCATAGAGCACTGCAGCTTGGCGTCTTACTTCTCCGCCGCCATCTTGGATCTCAGGTTTTTCCATTTTAAAGGAAACGTGGGGCCTAGTGCCCAAACTGGCACATGGCACCTGAGGAGAAAAAACCTGGAAAAGACTACAGGTGTTTTGGGGTTTTTTGGAAAAAAAAATAAAGAACCACCGGCGGTACCAGTGTAGCGTCGAAGGAAGGCAGACGCAACGAAGAAGTGGAGAGGGACAGTTGGGAAAGGCGGGAAGGCAGCACTCAGGCACTGAGGGATGCACCCAAAAGCTTTCCTATTGGACGCTGGGGAGCGTTCCCGCGCAGGCTCCATCAGTACCGACGATACCCATATGTGAAGACTACATTCCTGCTTGTTCCTGGAGATGAAGAGCATCATTAGTGAGCTGCCACTGCACAGCTGGCGGACCCCGGACACAGAAGGTGAAGGTACAGCAGGAGTTGAGAGGCTGATCCAGGGGAGTCCCCTCTACAGGCATGCCCTCATGTAGAGCACATGTTTTTCAATAAAATCCTGCATTTCCTGCTGCATGTCACACACCGTTGTAGGGAAGACGGCATAATAGCAGGAGCAGTAGGAAGAATTAAGCGGAGCAAGAAAGAGCAGTTACTCAAATGTAACAGGTGTTCTCCAGGAGCAGCAGGAATCAGTCCTCACATATGGGTGATGTCGGCACCGGAGCCCTCGTGTGGAGCATTTCCCCAGCTTTCAAAGAAAGCCTTTGGGAATTGCAGCGCGCATGCGCGGTCCCCTTCCCTTCCAAGGGTACCATCTTGCTCAGTCTGACAACATAGCTAAAAGACAGCAAAAAATTAGCAAAATAAATCATATGACTGCAACTCCAAGGGGAGGACGGAGGGTTGTGAGGACCTGTTACAGGTGAGTAACTACTTTCTCCAGGACCAAGCAGGAAGTCAGTCCTCACATATGGGACTCCCCAGCTTAAGGCTACCGGAGACCCCAAGAGGAAAAATGAGCTCCCTCGAGCTCGTCAGCACAGAAGGAAGGAATCTTCTCGGAGAACGCCCCCGACCGGTAGCCCAACACCAGGGCCGGAGGGTAGGAGTTGCCTAAACCCCAAAGAGATTATGGAGTACTGCCTGTCCGAAAGCACTGTCCCTGCGGGACTCCCTCTCAAGGCAGTAATGGGCCGCAAAAGTCTGGCTTGAAGACCAAGTAGCTGCCCGGCAGATGTCTGCCAACGGAACAGAGCGGAGATGAGCCACTGACGCAGCCTTCACCCTGACACGATGAGCCGTGACTCGACCCTCCAACGAGAGGCCGGCTGCCCCATAAGCCCAGGCGATACAGTCAGCGACCCATATGGACAACGTACGCTTGGAGACAGGGAGCCCCAACTTATTGGTGTCAAAAGAAACGAAATGCTGAACAGCTTTCCAATGCTCCCGCGTACGGTCAAGGTAGAAGGATAACGCCCTCCTACAGTCCAGGGTATGCAAGACCATCTCAGCCCGGTTGGCATGCAGCCTGGGAAAGAAGGTCGGAAGAATCACCTCCTGATTTTGGTGAAAAGGTGAGACAACTTTAGGAAGAAACTTAGGGTGAGTCCGTAGGAGGATCAGACATCACTCACTCGCCTAGCAGAGGTGAGAGCTACCAGAAATAACGTTTTCCAGGAGAGAAAACGGAGAGGGCAGGTAGCCATAGGTTCAAAAGGCAGACAAGTAAGCCGCTGTAAGACCACATTGAGATCCCACTCAGGGGCCAGTGGACGCAAAGGAGGCTTAAGCAGAAGGCCTCTGAGGAAACGAGCAACCAAAGGGTGGTTGGAAAGAGGCCTGCTGTCCACCGGCAAGTGGTGTGCTGAGAGAGCACTAAGGTGAACTCTGACAGAGTTAGACTTAAGGCCCAGATTGGAGAGGTAGAGCAAATATTGCAACACTACCGCTACCAAGCACGAGAAGGGATTCTCACTGTGCTGAGCACACCATGCGGAGAATCTACGCCCCTTAAGAGCGTAGGATTTCCTGGTGGATGGACGCCGAGAGGCCAAGACTACATCTTCCACCTCTCGAGGTAATAGTAGGGGAGCTAGGACTACCCTTTCAGCAGCCAGGCCATCAGATGAATAGACTGGAGGTTGGGGTGCAAGAGAGTCCCCGATCCTGAGACAGGAGATCGTGTTGAAACCCCAGAGGAAGAGGTGTGTCCACCGCCAGCTGTAGCAGAAGCAGGAGCCACGGTTGCCTCGGCCACCTGGGGGCTATGAGAATCAATGAAGCCCCACCCCTGAGGACTTTGAGCAGCGTTCTGGACACTAGTGGTGTGGGAGGAAACGCATACAGTAGGTCTGTGGACCACGAGATCAGAAACGCATCCACTGCTACTCTGAGAGGATGCGGTTGTCTGGAGCAAAATCTCGGGAGTTGCCGGTTCAGAGGACTGGCGAAAAGATCCATGGTGGGTAGCCCCCACTTGAGAAAGACCTGCTGAACCACCAATGGGTTCAATCTCCATTCGTGTGGTTGCAGGATCCGGTTCAGTCTGTCTGCCAGGCAATTTTCCTGACATGGGAGGTAGACAGCCTTGAGAAGGATTCCGTGATTGACAGCCCAAGAGCACAGTCGTTGTGCCTCCTGACAAAGAAGGAAGGCGCCTGTGCCTCCTTGTTTGTTCACATAGAACATGGCATCTTGATTGTCCGTCTGGACCAATACAGACTGGTGAGAGGCAAAGTGGGAGAAGGCTCTCAGAGCTAGGCGTATTGCCCGTAGCTCCAGGAAATTTATCTGTTGAGTAGCCTCCCAAGGGGTCCAGAGACCCTGAGTACATGTCCCTTGGCAATGTGCTCCCCAACCGAGAAGAGAGGCATTGGTTGTCAGCACCTGAGTATTCGGAGGGGATTGAAAAACCACTCCGAGCACCAGATTCGGAAGATGAAGCCACCATTGCAGAGAGGAGACCAGGAGGTCGGAGATCTTCACTGAGTCCGCCAGGCCCCCTGTGGCTTGATGCCACTGAGTGCGAAGGCTCCACTGAGCAGGTCGCATGTGCAGGCGGGCATTGGGGGTGACATGAACTGTGGAAGCCATATGGCCGAGTAGTCTCAGGAATTGCCTGGCAGAGACCAGGGAATTGCTGATTAGCCTGTGGGCCCTGTCCAGAGGCAGAAAAGCCTTTGCTTGAAGAGTGTCTAGTCTGGCCCCTATGAACTCTAAGTTCTGGGACGGGAGCAAAGTGGACTTTGCGAAGTTTATGACAAACCCCAAGTGCTGAAGCAGAGCCACAGTGCAAAGGGTGGCCTGGTTGGCCTCTTGGGAAGATTGGCCCCTTATGAGCCAGTCGTCCAGGTACGGAAACACAAAAAGAGACCCTGAAGTCTCAGGTAGGCCGCCACCACTGCCAGGCACTTGGTGAACACCCTGGGAGCGGAGGACAGGCCAAAGGGTAGTACTCTGTACTGATAGTGGTTTCCTCCCACAGCAAACCTGAGATATTGTCTGTGGTCTGGATGGATAAGGATGTGAGTATATGCATCCTTTAGATCTAAGGAGCATAGCCAGTCTCCCTGCTGGAGGTAGGGCAGCAGAATTCCAAGGGTAAGCATCTTGAACTTTTCCCTCTCCAGGAACTTGTTGAGGTTTCGCAAGTCTAGGATGGGTCTGAGGCCTCCTGTTCTTTTTGGTACCAGAAAGTACCTAGAATAATAGCCTTGACCTCTCAGGTGGTGGGGCACCGGTTCCACAGCCTGATCCTTTAGCAGACTTGCTAACTCCTGAAGGAGTAGGTCTCTGTGCAGAAGGGGTCTTGGAGGCTCCCCTGGAAAATAGGAGGGAGGTATCTTGTGAAAATGGAGAAGATAGCCCTTTTGGACTATATGAAGAACCCAGGTATCTGCCAGCCAGCCTTCTGTGCTGCGAGAAGCCAGCTGAGGAGAAGAGGCTATGCTGTTTTCAGTCAAAAACCACCACCCTGCTGAGCAGGGGCCGGTGTAGGTGGCTTGGGGGCCTTCTGCCTACGGGGCCCTTGACCCTGCCCCTGTTGGGGAGCTGCAGAGGCCTGATAATGAGGCCTTATAATGAGGGTATTGTTTATAGGCAGACGACTTCCTCGGGTAAAAGGACTTTTTTTCCCCGGGCCCTCCTTCTGAGAAGGGGCAGAGGTTTTCCTGGAAAGCCTAGTCCTGGTTCGAGTCTCGGTCTCGAGTTCTGCAGCCTTTTCAGCCATGGGCTTCCCAAAGAGGTTTTCACCTTGGCAGGGGACATCGATCAACTTGTCCTGGACCCATGGCTCGAGGTCGGATGACTGTAGCCAAGCCTGTCGGCGGGCACCGATGCCGGCCCCGGCTACTCGGGCCGAAGCCTCGAAGCCATCGTAGGCTGCTCGAGAGATAAACTTCGAGCACTCTCCAATACCGCCGGACAAGGCCTGGAACCTCTGCAAAGGTTCCTCGAAGAAACCAGCAGAGAACCTGGCAATCTCCTTTGCCAGGTCTCTGAGGTACATGCCCATGTAGAGCTGGTAAGTCTGGACACAGCAAGCAAGCATAGAGCCCTGGAAGCACTTCTTACCGAGAGCATCCAGGTTCTGGGCCTCCCGGCCGGGAGGCACCTTCTGACTTTTCAGTCGATGCATGGCCGATTCCACAACCATGGAGTGGTGCAGTAATTGTGCCTTTTGGAACCCGGGGCTCTTGCGGACTCGATAAATGGAATCAACCCGCTTGCTTAACACCGGCGCCGAGGCCTCCCACATGCAGAAGAGCAGCTGCTCCAGCATCAGAGGAACCGGAACAGTAAAGGCCTCCTTCGAGGGAGAGTCATACTGGAGGGCCTCGAGCTCCTCCTCGGGATCCGCAGGGAAGGCCAAGGCCTTGGCCATATCCCGCACAAAGTCCGAGAACCGGGTATCCTCCAGTGGGGAATCATCTCCGAGGTTCAGACTCCGCTAGTCCGATGGGTGTCGGGTGACTCTTCGTCCTCCGTCTCCCAGCCCGACTCCTCGGAGGAGGAATCGAGCGGCTCCGGTTGGGCGGGCACCGATGCCCTCCGCCACGACGCTGAGGGTATCGGCATCGATGACCGACTTGAGCCCAAATGGACTCTAGGATCGGCTCGGCCTCCGGGGTCGACTTAGACGTCGGGGCAGATGCACCGGTGAGACCGGCGATCAATGCCCGCTGCTGTTCCATGAAGGCAGCGAAGCTGCTCTCCAAGGCCGTCAACCTGAGTCCGAGCTCAGAAGACCCAGCAGCCCCCGACGGCTTCGGGCCCGACATCAGCTCCCTCGGAGAAGAGTCCACGAGGACAACAGCACTTATGTGTCCAGGAGACTCCATCTAGACACGAGGATGCTTGGCAGGCCTCTCCGACTCCGAAGACCCGGGGCGGCTATCGGGGCTATGCGACCTGGCCCTCGAGGAACCAGGAGCATCCACCGACGCCGCCCTCAAGAGTTTCTTCTTCCTGCGATGTTCCCACGAAGGAGACCCGTGCTCAGAGGAACCCCGACGCTGCTCGGGGCCGGAGTCCCGAGACGTCGAGGCCTCTGATGAGGTCCGGGACCGGCCGGATGCGGAGTCAGAAATAATTTGATCCTTCTGGTGCTGCCGACTCCTCAACGCCTTTGAGGACATTTTGCCACCCGTCCACAGATCGGGTCATGACTGGGTCCGAGGCAACGGAGGCAGCAGTCGTGTGTGTCAGTAAGAGACATACGTTTCTTACACCGATCACACTTCTTAAACCCGCTGGTAGCCATCAGGGGAAAAAAGGGCCCCTGCTAGGTCAAAAGACCGGGCTGCCAGGGAAAGCACAATTACTTACCTGTAACAGGTGATCTCTGGGAACAGCAGGAATTAGTCCTCACATATGGGTACGTCGGCACCGATGGAGCCTGTGCGGGAAAGCTCCCCAGCTTCCCAGAAGGAAGCTTTTGGGGCCTCCCACTGCACATGCGCGCTGCCTTCCCGCCTTCCTAAACAGCTCTCCTCAGTTCGAGTTTATAGCTGAGACAATAGAGAGAGGAAAGGAAGATAGATAGAAGATACAACTCCTAGGGGAGGTGGGTGGGTTGTGAGGACTAATTCCTGCTGTTCCCAGAGATCACCTGTTACAGGTAAGTAACTGTGCTATCTCCAGGAACAAGCAGGAATAAGTCCTCACATATGGGGACTCCCTAGCTAAGATGCCTGGGGGATCCCCTTCCAAGGGTTCGCCATCTTCGTATGGATCTCAGGCATCCATCCTGGGAAGGTGGGCAGGAGTTGTTCAAGTATGGAACAGGTGTTTGAGGACAGCCTGACCAAACAAGGCATCCCGGCGGGAGTCCTTGTCCAAACAGTAATGGGCTGTGAAGGTATGAACCGAGGCCCATGTGGCGGCTCGACAGATCTGATCTATGGAGACAGAGTGAAGATGAGCCATAGAAGTGGCCATGGCTCTCACATTGTGAGCTGTGACATGGCCTTCCAGAGAAATATTTTTACTCTGGTAAGCAAAGGAAATACACTGAGCAATCCCAAAGTGTACGTTTGGAGACTGGAAGTCCCAAATGAGAAGGATCAAAAGCCACGAAAAGCTGGGAAGACTTTCGATGTGGCTGAGTCCTGTTGAGGTAAAAGGCAAGAGCTCTTTTACAATCTAAAGTATGAAGGTTCCTCTCTGCACTGGATGCATGAGGAGCTGGAAAAAAGACAAGTAGATATACCTCTTGATTAAGATGAAAAGGCGAGACCACTTTGGGCATAAAGTGGGGATTCGTCCTTAGGACCACCTTATCATGATGAAACCTGGTATAAGGTGGATGAGCCACTAAGGCCTGTAGTTCACTGATGCGGCGAGCCGAAGTGACTGCAATAAGGAAAAGGACCTTCCAGGAAAGAAATTTCAAGGAGGTAGAAACCAACGGTTCAAAAGGTGGCTTCATAAGCTGACCTAGAACTAGGTTCAAGTCCCATGCTACCGGAGGAGGTCGGATGGGAGACTTAGTTAGAGTCAGGCCTCTCATGAGCCTTGCAACAAGCGGATGAGAGGAGACAGGTTGTCCATTTATGGGTTTTAAGGATGCTGCAATAGCACTCAAATGGACTCTTACTGAATTCGTCTTAAGGCCTGCATTAGAAAGATGCAGGAGATAGTCTAGTAGAGAATTCAAAGGAAGTGCTAGAGGGTCAAGACCCTGTTGAGCACACCAAATGGAAAAGCGTTTCCATTTGAAAGCATAGGAACGCCTCATGGAGGGTTTCCTAGAGGCATGAAGGATATCTTTCACTGGTTGAGAAAGATTGAAGTCATGAAGGCTTAGGCCTTCAGTAACCAAGCTCTGAGGTGTAGGGACTTGGGTGCCACAAAGTCCCTTTCTCCTGAGAGAGAAGGTCTGGCGCAGCTCCCAGGTCCAGGGAGGGTCCCTGGGAGAGATGCAGAAGTAGAAGGAACCACACTTGGCGTGGCCAGTGTGGAGCTATGAGGATCATCGATCCGTGATCCCTCAGGAGTTTGAACAGAGTCTTGGGAATCAAAGGAATGGGTGGAAAGGCATATAGGAATTCCTGACCCCAATGCAGGAGAAAGGCGTCGTTGGCCTGAACTCCCTGACACAGAGTCCTGGAACAGAACCGGGGAAGTTTGGCATTCCACGGACTTGCAAAGAGGTCTGCCTATCTGGTCCATATGTAGGGACCATTCGTGTGGAAGCAGAACTCGACTGAGTCTGTCTGCCCGAGAGTTTTGAACCCCTGGAAGATATACTGCCAGAAGATGAATTTGATGCTCTCTGGCGAAGGCCCATAATCTGAGAGCTTTGTTGCAAAGCGACAGAGAACCTGTCCCTCCTTGTTTGTTTACGTAGAACATGGCCACCTGATTGTCTGTCTGAACTAGGACGGTCAGGTTGACAAGGAGGGTATGGAAGACTTTGAGGGCAAAGAAGATTGCTCGCAGTTCCAGGAGGTTGATGTGAAGGGTGGTCTCCTGTGGAGACCAAGTACCCTGAGTGGAGAGGGATTGTAGATGGGCTCCCCACCCTGTTTGGGAGGCATCTGTTGTGAGGGTTGCTTGGGGTAACAAAGGTTGGAAGGGGGCCTCCAACAACAGATTCTTGGTGGACATCCACCATTGGAGGGACCAAAACAGACGCTTTGAGGTGAGTATTTGGTCGGAGAGCGCTCCTGATGCCTGAGTCCACTGGGTGGCCAAGGTCCATTGAGCTGCTCTCATATGAAGACGAGCGTAGGGCACCATGTGTACCATGGAGGCCATGTGGCCCAGAAGTCGCAGCATTTCTCTGGCTGTCAAGTGACTGCTGGACTGAGCTTGGGAGGCCAAGCACACCAGACGTTGGCCCCGGACTTGAGGTAGGTAGGCCCTTGCAGTGGTGGTGTCCAGGTAAGTTGAGACTTGGGAAGGTTTACCACCAGTCCCAGATACTGCAGAACGTGCCTTGTGCGGTCCAGGGAAATCTGGGCCTCTGACTGAGATGGAGCTCGGATGAGCCAGTCGTCCAGATATGGGAATACAAAAATTCCCAGACCTCTTAGAAATGCGGCAACAACTGCCATGCATTTGGTGAACACTCTTGGAGCAGAGGCTAGACCGAAGGGAAGTACTCTGTACTGGAAATGTTTTCCCTGAAACAGAAATCTTAGATATTTTCTGTGGGATGGGTGGATGAGTATATGTGTGTACGCGTCCTTGAGATCTAGAGAACAAAGCCAATCCTGACTCTGAAGGTATGGAAGGAGAATGCCTAGAGAAAGCATTTTGAATTTCTCCTTGTACAGAAATATGTTCAATTCTCTCAGATCTAGGATAGGTCTGAATCCCCCTGTCTTCTTTGGTATGAGAAAATAAGGGGAGTAGAATCCTGTCCCTTGTTGAAGAAGAGGAACCTCTTCTATTGCCCCTTGGGCAAGGAGAGAAGAGATTTCCTGACCCAACAGGTCCAGGAGAGATGGGGGAGAATTGAAGTGCCTCACCATGGTATGTGGAGGAAGGTTGGAAAAATGAAGTTTGTAGCCCTCTCTGATGATAGAGAGGGTCCAGTGCTCTGATGTAATTTGCCCCCATCTGGGAGCAAAGTCAGCTAACCGTCCGGGAATGGTGAGGGGCTCTGGTTGTTCTAGAGCCAGAAAGGTTAAGTTCTCTAGGGGCAAGTCAAAACCCCTGAGGGGGTTGAGCCTGCTGAGGCGTGGCAGACGCTGCAGGCTTTGACCTTGCCTGTTTAGGTTGCTGACGTTTAGCAGCAAAGCGAGGCTGAGAAGATTGTTGGCCAGTATTTGTGGAAAATCTGGCCTTTTTGTAGTAAGGCCTCTTGAAAGACTTTTTCTTGGCAGGAGTAGAGGTAGACTTAGAAAGTCTATCCAATGTAGCATTTTCTGCGTCCATTTGAGTGGCTTTAATTTGCCAGTCTTTACCAAATAAGTTCTCACCTGTACAGGGCAGATTCCGTAAGCCATCCAGGACCCAGGGTTCTAGGTCAGAGGCCTGGAGCCAAGCAAGTCATCGGGCTGCAATGGCAATGCCCGAAGCTCTACCGGCACCCTCAAAGGAATCAAAGGCTGCTCTGTTGGAGAACTTAGAAACATCTAGAAGCTGTTTCACTAAAGAAATGAACTCCTCCTTTCTATCTTCAGGGATAAAGGGGGCAAAATGCTTTACCTTTAGGGCAAGTTCCCTTAGAAACATGCCCATATACAGACTGTAAGAATTAATCCTGGCTATAAGCATACTAGCCTGGAAAACTTTCCTGCCAAAAGAGTCTAGGGTCTTACATTCTCGCCCTGGAGGGGTAGAAGAGTGCCTTTTGGTGCTCTTAATCTTTTTCAGCGCAGACTTCACCACAATGGAATGGTGAGGCAGCTGAGTCTTTTGAAACCCAGGAGAAGGAGGGACCCGGTACATGGTGTCCAATCTACGAGAGTAAGGAGACAACGTTAGAGGAGCCTCCCATAAATCCATCAAGTGTTCTTGAAGGATTTCATGGATAGGCAGGGTGACTGCCTCTTTAGGAACCTTAGGGTATCCTAAAATATCCAATTTCTTTGACCTAGGTTCTTTTTCAGAGAATGTGGTAATATAAAGTCCTTTAGTTAGTTCAATAATGAAGTCTTGAAAGGACAAATCCTCTGGTGGAGACATTCTCCTCTTTGGGGAAGAGGGGTCTTCATGAAGAACTAGAGACAGCTCATCAGAGTCCTCAGAGGAGTCAAAATCCTCAGAAGAATCAGAGTATTCTCTATTTGCTTCCAACGCATGATACGCATACCGATCTGTATCGGCATCGGGCGTACCGGGTATGGGATCGGTATCGGGTGAAAACCCGGATCCGGCATGCGGAACCGATCTGCGTTTGGAAGTCGATGGTCTCGGTTCCGGTATGGGAGACGATACCGGAACCAGTACCGCTGAACCGAGGGCGTCGCAGCATTAATAAAAGCCAGCATGGCCTGCTGCATGGTCTGAACAGTATTGCTCATAGACGCCACTGCTGCCTGGATGTCGGTACCGGTATGGGCCGGTACCCCAGAGCAGTCTAACAGGTGATCAGTCGAGGCCGTGCCATCGATGTCAACCTGTAACCCCATAGATGGTGCTTTGGAAGCCAGAGCTTCCCGCCGGGGTTGTTTGGCTGGGGCAGGATCCTCAGATTCAAAAGTGAGAGCCTCTCGATGCTTTGAAGGAGATTTGCTCTTTGAGGACCTGCCCGAAGAAGGTTTGGTTACCTGAGATCCATCCGGAGAGGAAGACCTGGATGACTGTGATGCTGGATTATCTGAAGCAAACAGCACATGGAATTTGTTGGCCCGGTTCTGCAAACCACGTTTAGACATCTGGGAGCAGGATGGGCAGTCCGGAATGGAGTGGTCAGGTCCCAAACATTTAAGACACCATTCATGGGTGTCTGTGACAGAAATAACAGCACTACACTTGGTACACTTCTTAAAACCAGGGGCTGGTTTCTCCATGAGGAGAATTTGTGTAGGCCTGAGGCCTAACCGAAGTCACCAAGTTGTGCAAAGATAAAGATTTTTTTTTTTTTTAAAGAAAAGAAAAGAGAGACCGGCGGTACCGGTTTCGGTATGGGGAAGGCAGGTACGCGGTCTAAAGAAACAAACTAAAACAGTAATTTCTTCAGCGGTGACAGGAACACGACCTGCTGGCTCCGCGGAAAAAGAGAAACTGAGGAGAGCTGGTCAGGAAGGCGGGAAGGCAGCGCGCATGTGCAGTGGGAGGCCCCAAAAGCTTCCTTCTGGGAAGCTGGGGAGCTTTCCCGCGCAGGCGCCATCGGTGCCGACGTACCCATATGTGAGGACTTATTCCTGCTTGTTCCTGGAGATAAAAGAAAAAAGGCACGAACGCCAGTCACAAAGGACAAAAACCGAAAAAGAGAGAAAAGGACTCGATACCGGCTATCGGTCCGAGCGGGAAAAGGATCCGGCGTCGAACCGGAGAAAAAGAGAAAAATAGGGAATATCAACTTTTTCCTCGGGGAAAAACGAACTACGTCCGTCGGGCTCTGCGGAAAAAAGAAGACTGAGCAAGATGGCACCCTTGGGCAGGAAGGGGACCGCGTATGCGCGCTGCAATTCCCAAAGGCTTTCTTTGAAAGCTGGGAAAATGCTCCGCAAGAGGGCTCCGTCGGCACCGACGTCACCCATATGTGAGGACTGACTTCCTGCTTGGTCCTGGAGAAAAGGCATTGCAGCAGCAATTTTTCACCACCTGATGGATGTTGTGCCGCAATAGGGAAGAATGATGCTGCAAGGAGGGATGCCCTCTTCAAAATGGCTGCTGCAGAGGACAGTTTTGGCAGGAGCCGCAGGAGACAGGCCCAATCGCTGACAGCCCGATGAGAGCAGGCAAGAACTTCCACAGCCACTACAGCCAGAGGGCAGAAGCAAGCCCTAACACCTGAGGGGGAGAGAAGCCCAGAGCAAGGTCCAACGAAGTGTGTGGAGTGGGGGGGGGGAGGGGGTGTTGGGAGCACTGAAGCCACAACTCACTGCCCTGTGCTGCCACCGCTGGTCCAAGCTCGATGCTGAAGGCAATCTCATGCTGGAGCCTCAAGGAGAGCAGGTCCTGTTTGTTGTTTTTTTTTTAACCTGTAGCCTTGAACTGATTTAAGAGCTGAAGGAGAGTTGAGGTGGAAGGCTGCACTGTTCTTCATTAACAGGGGCACTTCCCTTCAGAGGTGCTCCACCGATCCTCTTGACCAAGAGCACCTCTTAAATCTTGTGGGAGAAAAAAAAAAGAGAGGACCAGACAGCTTAAGGCTAGGAACTCCAACAGAACCCTGAGGATCCGCTAGGAGCTAAAGGAGTCCATCTGCTGAGAAACAGAAAATACTGAAGTTGCCCCTAGTGGTAGCAGATTATCTACCAAGGGGGAAGTCTTAAAGCTCTCTATTTTCAGTCACACCATCTGCTGGCAGAGGGATACAACCCACTTGTCTCACAGGATGGGGTGGAAATGAGGTTGGGAAGAGACCCAGTCTAAACAGTTTTGGCACCTGTAGAGAGCTCAACTGGCCCTAGCCCTCTTGTTTAAGAGAAGACACCAAAGAAAATCTCCAATTAAAAGGGTTTGTTTTTTTTAAGTTACTACTTAGAAATATAAATGGCAGATAAAGCAGTTACTTACCTGTAACAGGTGATCTCTGGGAACAGCAGGAATAAGTCTTCACATATGGTATCGTCGGTACCGATGGAGCCTGCGCAAGAACGCTCCCCAGCGTCCACAAAGAAAGCTTTTGGGAGCATCCCACAGCACCTGCACGCTGCCTTCCCGCCTTTCCTAACCGCGCCTCTCTCCAGTTTGAGTTTTAAGCTGAGACAGAGAGAGAGAGGAAAGGAAAGATAGAGAGATACAACTCCTAGGGGAGGTGGGTGGGTTGTGAAGACTTATTCCTGCTGCTGTTCCCAGAGATCACCTGTTACAGGTAAGTAACTGTGCTATCTCCAGGAACAAGCAGGAATGAGTCTGGACTCCCCAGCTAGAGATGCCAGGGAGATCTCCAAGGTTGTGAGTCCCTGAGAAGGGCTCTACCTCCCCCCATGGATCTCGGGCATCCAACCAGGGATGGGGGGTAGGAGTTGATTAAGCATGGAACAGGTGTTTGAGAACAGCCTGACCAAACAAGGCATCCCGGCGGGAGTCCTTGTCCAAGCAGTAATGGGCTGAAAAGCTATGAACCGTGGCCCAGTTGGCCGCTCGACAGATTTGGTCGATGTACACAGAGTTTAGATGAGCCATAGAGGCTGCCATGGCCCTCACATTGTGAGCTGTGACATGGCCCTCCAGAGAAAGGTTCTTACTCTGGTAGGCGAAGGAAATACACTGAGCAATCCAATTGGACAGAGTTCTCTTAGAGACTGGAAGTCCTAAATGAGAGGGATCAAAAGCAACAAAATAGTTGAGAGGACTTTCTATGTTGCTGTGTCCTTTTTAAGTAAAAAGCCAGTGCTCTCTTACAATCCAGGGTATGAAGATTCCTCTCTGCACTTGATGCATGAGGTCCTGGAAAAAAGACAGGTAAATACACCTCCTTGTTCAGATGAAAAGGTGAGACCACTTTAGGCATAAAGTGTGGATTAGTCCTGAGGACTACCTTGTCATGATGGAACCTTGTATAAGGAGGATTAGCCACCAAGGCTTGCAGCTCACTAATATGGCGAGCTGAGGTGACTGCAATGAGAAAAATAACCTTCCAGGAAAGGAATTTCAAGGAGGTAGTGGCTAAGGGTTCAAAGGGTGGCTTCATAAGCTGGCCAAGAACCAAATTCAAATCCCATGCCACTGGAGGTGGTCTAATGGGGAGGTTTAGTTAAAAAGGCCTCTCATGAATCTTGCAATAAGAGGATGAGAGGAAATAGGATGTCCACTGAGAGGCTTAAAGGATGCTGCAATAGCACTCAAATGGACTCTTACTGAATTCGTTTTAAGGCCTGCATGGGATAAATGCAGCAAGTACTCTAGTAACAAATTCAGGAGGTATTGGCAAGAGGGTTAAGACCCTTCTTTGCACACGAAATGGTAAACCTTTTCCATTGAAAAGCATAGGAACGTCTAGTGGAAGGCTTTCTGGAAGCATGAAGGATATCCTTCACCTGCTGAGAAAGATGCAAATCTTGAAAGTCTAGGCCTTCAGCAACCAGGCTCTGAGATGAAGAGACTGGGGATTTGGGTGCCACAACGTTCCCTCCTCCTGGGACAGGAGGTCTGGAGCAGATCCCAAGTCCAGGGAGGGAGCTTGAGAGAGATGAAGAAGTAGAGGGTACCACACTTGGCATGGCCAACGTGGAGCTATGAGGATCATAAACCCCTTGTCTCTCTGAAGCTTGAACAGTGTCTTGGAAATTAGGGGAATGGGTGGAAAGGCATAGAGGAAGTCTTGCCCCCAGTGGAGGAAGGCATCCCTGGCCTGAACTCCCTGACATGGAATCCTGGAACAGAACCGGGGAAGTTTGGCATTCCATGGACTTGCAAACAGGTCTATGTCTGGAGTTCCCCAAATTCAAAAGATCCTGGCTATCTGGTCCCCATGGAGGGACCATTCGTGTGGAAGCAGAACTCGACTGAGTCTGTCTGCCCAAGAGTTTTGAACCCCTGGAAGATACACTACCATGAGATGAATTTGATGCTCTGGCGAAGGCTCACAATCTCAAAGCTTCGTTGCAAAGTGACAGAGAGCCAGTCCCGCCCTGCTTGTTCACGTAGAACATGGCTACTTGGTTGTCCGTATGGATGAGGACTGTCTTGTAGCTGAGCAGGGTGTGGAAGACTCCGAGAGCTAGAAGAATTGCTCTGAGCTCTAAGAGGTTGATATGTAGAGATGTCTCCTGTGGAGATCAGATGCCCTGGGTGGAGAGATCTTTTAGATGAGCTCCCCAACCCTTTGGGGAGGCATCTGTTGTAAGGTTTGCTTGGGGTAGTAACTGTTGAAAGGGGGACCCCAGCAACAGATTTTGAGTGGACTTCCACCACTGGAGGGACCAAAAGAGGCGACTGGAGGTTGCTATTTTGTCTGACAGGCAACCTGATGCCTGGGTCCATTGGGTGGACAGAGTCCACTGAGCTGCCCTCATGTGAAGGCGAGCGTAAGGAACCACATGCACGGTGGATGCCATGTGGCCTAACAGTTGTAACATCTCGCAAGCAGATAAATGGGACTTCAACTGAATTTGAGAGGCTAACTGCACCAAGCGTAGGCTAAGTTCTCTAGTTGTGGTATCCAGCAAGGCCCCTATGAACTCCAATGACTGAGTAGGGGTGAGTTGGGACTTTGGGATGTTTATTACAAGTCCCAGATACTGAAGAACACACCTTGTGCAGGCTAGAGAAGCCTGGGCCTCTGACTGGGATGGAGCTCGGATGAGCCAGTTGTCCAGATATGGGAATACAAATATTCCTAGAGCGCGTAGAAATGCAGCTACTACTGCCATGCATTTTGTGAACACTCTTGGAGCAGAGGTCAGACCGAAAGGAAGCACTCTGTATTGATAGTGCTTTCCCTGATAAAGGAACCGATCTTCTGTGTTGGATGGATGAGGACATGGGTGTATGCATCCTTGAGATCTAGAGAACAAAGCCAATCCTGACTCTGAAGGTATGGAAGGAGAGCACCGAGAGAAATCATCTTGAATTTCTCCTTGCATAGAAACTTGTTCAATTCTCTGAGATCTAATATGGGTCTGTAGCCCCGTTTTCTTTGGCATAAGAAAATAGGGGGGAGTAGAACCCTGTTGAAGAAGGGGTACTTCTTCTATTGCCCTTTGGGCAAGAAGGGTAGCAATCTCCTGACCCAGAAGGTCAAGGAGAGATGTTGGAGAATTGAATTGTCTCATCATGGTGTGAGGAGGAAGGTTTAAGAAATGAATCTTGTACCCCTCCCTTATGATCGAGAGGGTCCATTGCTCTGTTGTGATTTGTTCCCATCTGGGAGCAAAATGAGCTAACCTTCCTGGAATGGTGAGAGGCTCTGGTTCTTCTAGAGCCAGAAAGGCTAAGTTCTCTAGTTGTAAGTCAAAGGCCCTGAGGAGGCAGAGGCTGTTGGGTCGTAGCAGCCTTAGGCTTGGCTTCTTTAGGTTGTTGCTGACGCTTTGCAGCAAAACGACCTGCAGAAGATGCCTGGTGACCATAACCAGGATATTATTTCCCTTTTTTGGGAAAAAGCCTTTTTGAATAGCCTTTTTCTAGCAGGAGCAGAAGTAGACTTTGAAAGTCTATCTAAGGCAGAATTTTCAGCATCCATCTGAGTGGCCTTTGCTTGCCAGTCCTTGCCAAAAAGGTTTTCACCTGTACAAGGAAGATTTCCTAATCCATCCTGGACCCAGGGTTCCAAATCAAAAGCTTGTAACCAAGCAAGTCTGCGTGCACCTATGGCAATAGCCGAGGCTCTGCTGGCACACTCAAGAGTCAAAGGCTGCACGATTAGAAAATTTGGAAATATCCTGGGCATGTTTAAGCCAGGTGAGAAACTCCTCCCTTTTATCTTCTGAGATAAAAGGAGATAAAGTTAGCAGATGATCTGTAACTTCCTTTAGAAACATCCCCATATAGAGACTATAGGAGTTGATTCTGGCAGTAAGCATATTGGCCTGGAAAATTCTCCTGCCAAAAGCATCCAAGGTTCTGCATTCTCTTCCTGGAGGATTAGATGAGTGTCTCTTTGCACTCCTTATCTTTTTCATAGCAGACTCCACCATAATAGAGTGGTGAGGAAGCTGAGTCTTATGAAAGCCAGGACAAGGAGGAACACGGTACATGGTGTCCAACCTGCGAGAATGAGGGGAAGTAGTAAGAGGTGTCTCCCATATGCCCAACATGTGATCATAAAGAATCTCATGAATTGGTAAAGTAGCTGCCTCTTTAGGAGCCTTAGGATATTGTAAAATATCTAATTTTTTGGCTCTAGGCTCTGGTTCAGGGGCCACTAAAATAGAGAGGCCCCTGGCCACTTCCCTAATGAAGTCTTGAAAGACAAGTCCTCTGGAAGAGACACTCTTCTTTTTGGAGAAGAGGGCTCCTGAGGAAGGAGTACCGATGCTTCGACAGAAGCCTCTGATTCATCAGTCTTCGGAGGAATTGAAGTATCGCCTGTCTGGATGCTCTTGCAGAGCCCGATACGCGTACCGAGTGGTATCGACATCGCGAGTGATCGGTACCGATGGGCATCACAGGACAGGGTACCACTGCAGTCGACACCGAAGCCGATGCAATCGGTACCGACAACAGAGTTTGTTGCGGTACCGGAGGCGTCGCAGCTTGTATGAATGCCGTGATGGCACGCTGCATGGTCAGAATATTCTGATCCATCGATGCAACCAATGTCTGGATGTCGGTACCAGTGGAAACCACCGGTACCCCAGAACATGGCAACAGGTGATTGGTCGAGGCCACGCCATCGATGTCAACCTGTGACCCCATAGATGAAGCTTTGGAGGCCGGAGCTTCCCGCCGGGGTAATTTTGCCGGTGCAGGATCCTCGAGAGCAAGCCCGGAGGCATCTCGATACTTAGAGGGAGATCTACCCTTCGAGGACCAGCTGGACTTATGTTTGGTTACCTGAGATCCATGGGAGGAAGAAGCCCTGGAAGATGTCGATGCCACCGAAGCTGCATCAGAGGGAAACAGGGTACTGAGCTTTGCTGCTCTATTCTGGCGACCTCTTTTAGACATCATGGAACAGGACTCATGGAGTGGTCAGGACCCAAACATTTTAAGACACCAGTCATGGGTGTCGGTGATAGAAAGAGTACCGCTGCACTACGTGCACTTTTTAAACCCGGAAGCAGGCTTTTCCATGAGGAAAATTCTTCTAGGCCTAAGGCCCAAAAGGAAAAAATTGCACAGAAGTGGGAAACGATATATATATTTTTTTTTTAGAGAAAGAAGAAAAGACCGGCGGTACTGGTCCGACGTCGAAGAAGGCAGACGCGCAACCAAAGAAATAAAGAAAAATAAAGAAGTTCTTCAGCGGTGACAGGAACACGACCTGCTGGCTCCGCAGAAAAGAACTGGAGAGAGGCGGTTAGGAAAGGCGGGAAGGCAGCGCGCAGGCGCTGTGGGATGCTCCAAAAAGCTTTCTTTCTGGACGCTGGGGAGCATTCCCGCGCAGGCTCCGTCGGTACCGACGATACCATATGTGAAGACTCATTCCTGCTTGTTCCTGGAGATAGACCATATGGCCTATCCATTCTGCCCTTCCATAGCAACGACTACGCTCTACAGTCCACCTTTTTTCTTTTAGATATCTACTGCTTGTCCAATGCTTTATTGACCTCCACTGGGAGACTGTTCTATGCATCTACCTATTTTTTCTGTAAAGAAAGACTCAGGAGTAATTTGTGGATTTCCTTTCACTTTCATCCTATGCTCCCTCATTACAGAGATTTCTTTGAATTGAATGATGCTCTCCTCCTATGCATTTATGTCAGAGGTACTTAAAACATCTCTTATCATATCTTTCCTCTCATGTCTTTCCTGCAAAGCATACATATTGAGATCTTTAAGCCTGTCCCCCATATGCCTTAAGGCAAAGCCCACTGACCATTTTTGGTAGTCAAGATCTGTAGCAACTATTGCTAATCACAGCCAGAACAAACAGAGCTACACAGACTCTCTCACATACCATCCACTGGGAAATATTGGTTGATTGTGAGCTGCACAGGACCCTTGTACTTTTCAGTAGGAAGTGTGTAAAACCATGTGGACTGGCCTGGAACAAGGAATTTAAGTTTGTACCCGAGGCAACTGAGCTAAGCGACTTGCTTAAGATCACAAGAAACTGCAGTGTTATCTGGCTTTCCTGGTTCTCATCCCACTGCTCTAACCATTAGGATACACCACCCTACCCTACACAAATGAGGAATTCCTAGATGAACAAGGATATATAGAATGACTTTTCAAGAGCCATAATCTATGTGACTGACGAAGCATATGTTATCAGAAGGAGAAGGCTGAAAGAAAATCTCAAAGGAAATATAACCCATCTTTTTCCTCGGGGGGGGGGGGGGGTGTGGAGGGTTTTAAAGTGACTGGTGCTTATGGAAGTCCAATTTCCTGATCCATCTCAAAATCATCTATTGACCAGGTTTAGCTCCCACTAAGTTAATTTTTCAGATTATTGATGCTGGGAAGCAGTCACCTTAAGAGTGAACTGGTATTCCAAGTTTGAAAATAAATTGAAGAAAAACACCCCCACAAAACCCACAAGTATCCTTGCAGTATAGTGGTTATTAAAAAAACAAAAAAAACCTTACTGTGTAACTTATGTACAGTGTTTGCCATACATATAAAAATATCTATACTTAAATAGTAACATAGTAAACAACGGCAGAAAAAGACCAGTATGGTCCATTTGGTCTGCCCAGCAATATGGTAGGAGTAGGTGCATCCCTCCCCATTTCTTTGTTTAGGGGTGAACCCACCGCTCCTCCCCCGTCGCTCCATGTAGGACACCCCTATTTGTTGAGAAATTAGATGGTTCAGTTTATTTTGATTTAAAATTGTTGTTGTAAAGTGATCCACCGTGTCTGTTCCAGGCCACCTTGAATTCTGTCACTGTGTTTGCCACCACCACATCTATCGGGAGGGCATCCAAGCATCCACCACCCTTTCAGTGAAAAAGTATTTCCTGACATTGCAGCTTCATGTCATCCCCTCTAGTTTTACAGCACCCCCGTCTCTGGAAGAGGTTTGTTTGTTCATTATTTCTGTATACTTACTTTGTGTTGTGAAAGCTTCTGGTTCTGCTCGTGTTTCAGTTTCTCCAGCTCTTTTAACTGCCCTTCCAGTGGTGCGACAGCTTTAATCAGTTCATTCTACAGAAAATAAGATAAAACCATATTGGGCAGCGTTGTGGGAATACTGGAGCAACTTTTAAGTTTCAGTTAAACAAATATCATGGCAACAAAAAGCTACCCAAATTGGATAGAATGCCCTTCTACATTTTGGTTTCAGTATACCACAATGCAGGGGGAGGGTAGGAGGCCGATGGGCAGAGTGAGAAAGAAGAACAGAAAGATTACAGCAGGGAAAGGGGGAAAACATACCCTGTAGAATCCAAAGGCATCTTGTATGGGCAGGAAGGTGTGCGAAGAATGCTTGAGCGAATCCCGGCAGATGACACAAGCCAGAATGCCATCATCTTTGCAGAAGATTTTCAGCTTCTCATCATGCTCCTCACAACGATCCCGTACCCGGCTGGTCTTGCCAGAGCCAGCCTTCTTCACCAGGCTGGCCAAAGCACGATTCACAGTATACTTACGCTCTGGCACCACCTCCTGGCATTCAGGACAGGAACAAACCTCCAAGCTCTCCCAAACCTTGTCAATACAATGACTGCAGAAATTGTGGCCACACTCCAGAATGATGGGGTTGCTGAAGAGTTGCAAGCATATAGGACAGGTCAGCTCCTCTGTGAAATCTTCCATTGGTGCACCATATGAGGAATCCATAGCCTCAGACTCATCTGTTTTCACTTTCTAGAACCAGGAATATTTTGAGTGAAATATGGGTAATATGTCACAAGGGAAAAAATATATGACACACAAAATATATGTAGTCCCTGTTACATTACCTTGCATTCCACTTCTTCATCATCTTGCTTGCGCTTCTGGGCTCCCCGTGAGAGCCTCTTCTCTGCTAGGTCATTCGCTTCTTGATCGTTATTCTGAGTTTCACTCTTCACACCCTTAGCTGGCATCAGGCGGGATTTGTCTACCCACTCGTTCTGGCGACGATTAACTAAAGGACAGACATTTTGAAACATTCAAAAGCTTTTCAAAATGGTAAACACGTGGGCCTTCTTCATGATGGCAAAACATGTAAAACTGATTATATGGAACCAAAGTACTCCATCTACAATGATTCCAGTTTTTCCTGCACATAATTTAATCACTTCAGAAGTTAAAAGCCTCGTTTATACATTTTTTAATAAATCTAATTACAACTTTCCCCTGAGCTAACAGGAGCAGAAAGCTCTAACCTCAATTTGTTTTTTTTGTATAGCAATAAAAGTTGTTGTTTTTTCAAGGTGATGTGTATCTATTAAAATGCCAATCTTGAGTTCAGGTTAACTACTTATGTCACCCTCCTCGCCCATTAAATAAGGAAGTTGTTATTAATAGCCCGCGTATCGGAGACATGGGGGGGGGGGGTCATTACAAGAGGTTCTAATCCACTAGTCTATAAAGGTTAAATCAGACTATACTCACGTCCAACATAGTGCACATAAAACTCCTCGCGATTTTCTTGTTTATTCATACGGGACTTAAGCACTTCTGCAGTGTCTGGACATAGAACAGAAAAGCAGTCGCGAGCTTACCAAACGTTTATGAATAAAAAGATACTAAACCTGACCGAAATCCAGTCCGAGAACCCCCGTGTTAAAAAATATAAACACATTAGCTTATAATATTCGTCTAGAAGACGTGTTTTCCTCCAAGCAATCAAAATAGGTAGCTATAAAGGATTTTGCACAGCCACATGGCTCTTACGTCGTGTGCACTACCCACGGGGTTGGATAATTCAGAGCATAATAGATAAGCAAGAATACATATAGTACTGATCGTAGAGTTTCAAAACGTGCATCATGCTTGTTCTACTATCATGCATATGCTACAAACCCTACCAGAAACGGCTCAGTTCTGAACATAAAACGCATGAATACCCGAATACGTAGTCCTAGGGCCGTTAAGTGACCGGAAGTCTGAATATAACTTTTAAAATTAACCGATGATAAAATGAAGCCTATCCCCCTCCCCGCTTACGCAATGTGTTGTCCGCTCTCCGGCACAAATAGGTCTCTCCAATCTCCACTGGGTCCTTCGCGTCCCGGTTCTGTGCTCCGTCTCCTTCTCCTCCGTCGGCAACGGCCGTCGGGGGATCGGCTGAGGCCTCCTCCCCCCCTGCTCCGCCCCCGCTATGCCGCTCCCCCGGTTGCTCACCAGGATCCGCTTTGTTCTTCGCTTCTGAAGTGATTGCGGCAGCAGAGACTGTTCCAACGGTCGCCATAGCGCGTGCGTTCCACCCTACCGCTGCAAGAGACGACGGAGAAAGAAAGAGATGGCGCGCGAGCTTCGGCAAGCTAATATGCGCATGCGATCCGAGAAAAAAGGAGTGCGCACGCGCTATTGTGGGAGGAGACAGAAATCGGGCTCTTCTATTTGGATGAAAGTATCTGGTGGGGGCGGAGGCAGAGAACTCTAGTGGCGCCAAATCTATATTAGAGGAGGAGGAAAAAGAAGGGAGGCTGCGCGTGCCTTTCATGAAACAAAAAGAAAGCTTCACGCTATTATCGAAAGGACAGCGGGAGCTGACTTGTCTTAGTCACCAATATGGCGGTTATGGTAGCGCCATTTAGTGTTTCTAAAGGAATCGAAAAAAGATGAATGAGCTCTTATCACGTGTCTACCGCAGATGCTGCAGCGGCCATTTTATAGAGAAAACGTGTTGTGATATAGAAAAGTGGCAGCCATGAAATCCCTAAATAAAAAGTATTTAAAAAGGTGGGATTATGCAATCGGTTCCAGGACCAGCGCCAAAACGCAGATTTAATTTTGCACTCGGATATAAGAGCCTCATTTTAGCAGGATAATTTGTCCCGCTCTATCGACCACTTTATAGTGACGCATGCGTGCCTTTGTACTAAACTGGAAAGATAAGAGCGACGCCATACCTGCCCCACTTTTAGGAGGCTCACTGGGGGCGGTGTTATATGAAAAAATATAAGCAAGACTCAGAGTCCGAATCTCAGACTTTAAAAGGGTTGCTACTTGCTAGACGTGTATATTGAACAATAAAATCATGCCACCTAACAACCAATAGGAGAAAAATCACCACTTTCCAGGAAGGTTTCTGTTCTTTCCGACCCGTCTAAAGTTGGAAAGAACTATACAAAACGGGCCGAACATTTTAATTAACGGGATGAATCCTTGAAACCTGGTACGTAGGAAAACGCTAGTAAAAACCCACCTCAACTTAAAAACCAAGATTAACCAAAGCGGAGCAGGGGTTCCCGAGAAAAGAAAGCAGCCCAAGATCACCAGCTATTTTACAGGCAAAGCTGAGGAAAAAGGACTCCTTTGTTTCAGGCCCGGGCGACAGAGAAATAGACATCATACTTCCTCCCCCATCATCCCATCGGAATAGTGTGCCGGTTTCGGGGGGGGGGGGGGGGGGGTAGTAATAGTCACGTACAGAAGGGACATCTGCAAATAGTTAAAGAAATAAATCTCACGCATGTTCACTACAATTTAAAAAAAATCGGACCAGGTAGTAAGCCAATATAGCAAACAGCAAATATTTTTATTGAACTATGCCAGTACAACAAGACTTTTTTCATAGAGCCCTCATTCTGCTTTATGTGAAAAAAGGCAATTAGTCCTACTACACTGCCTGATGATACACTACTCCTGTTAAAGTATTATGGTGAGGGGATTTCTCTAATACAGATAGGGGGGCTGAAAGGAAGCGCTCAGGAATGGTACAGGGAAAGGAGAGAGGGATGATTGGAGATGGGTCTATCAGTGGTTCTCAACATAGTCCTCTGGGACTAGTCAGGTTTTAAAGTATCCACAATGAATATGCATGAAGAGATCTCATTTAAAGTGCATGCAGATCTCTCTCATGCATAGTCGTTGTGGGATATCTTGAAAAAACAGACTAGCCTTGAGGGGCTTTAGAGGACTGTATTGAGGACCACTGGAGGAATCTGAGCACAAACGAGTATCCCTCACTTGGATCCAGTCATACTCATATTCCTCTTGTCTATTCCCTTGCCAATGCTAATCCTCAATTCTTTTTCTGACCTGTCTTATGCAACTATTTATTTTATTTATTTAATATACATTTGTATACCGCTACTTCCAGCGATCAGCAGCGTTTTTTGATTACAGATTGGAAATTGTCAAATCATGACAGGAAATTTTTGAGGTATGAACACATTGATTAGACAGGAAAGCACAGCACACAGAGAACTATTTTACAGGGAACATGGGCTACGGAGGGTTAAGTGGCTTGCCCAAGACCACAAGGAGCACCTGTGGGACTAGAAACCCCAGTCCTTCCGGCCCAAGGTTGCTGTCCTCTAGTGGGATTTGAACCCCCGACCTTCCGGCCCAAAGTACCTTGCCCCAACCACTAGGCTACTCCTCCACTTATAATCCCTCTACCATCTCCTCTCTGACACCTTGATGCCCAACCCACTTTTCATACAACTTCGGTTCGCCTACCTGCTCCTTACCATGCTAAATGCTGTGACAGGAGAGTCATAATGCACTGGAAAGGGTAGTTGCTTACCTCATACACAGGTTCTCTGTAGCCAGCAGGAGTATGCAGTCATGCTCTACCTGCTGTCTGCTAACAGCAACTATGCCCGGCTCTCTTTCCATTTACAAGCAGGAGGATGCAAGCTGAAGGTCACTGAAAAATCCATTAGTACAAGCGGACTGAGTAAAAGTTGGGAGGCAGAGTCCTTAGGCAAAGAGGTTATGCAGAACAGCCTGGCCAAAGGCAAGGTCCATGGCTGAAGAGTGAGCTAAGCTGTAATGCTTTATGAAAGTATGTAGATACCATGTAGCATCCTTGCAGATCTTGAGGAGAAATGACAGCCAAGTTAACAACAATAGCTGCTAAAGCATTAAGACAGTGAGGGCCTACTCGTCCAGGTGGAGCTTTACCTGCCTGAACAAAAGGAAATACAGTCCACGATCCAGGAGGAGACCATCTGTTTAGATAAGGGTCTACTTGGGTTGGTAGGGTTAAAGGTGACAAAAAGCAGGGTAGACTGGCAAAGCTGTTTGGTAGCTTATAGATTGGACTGCAAAGCTCATTTGCAGTGCAAAGAGTGCTTGCTCAGGTGAATACAGTTGTGCCACTGGAAAGAAGGCAGGAAGCACAATAGATCGACCGCCTTTGGAAGAAACTTGGGATGGGTGCATATTAGAACTTTATCATGAAAAAACTGGGTATATGGAGAATAATGAACTAGAGCCTGAAGTTTATTATCTCTGCTAGATGCGTTAGCAAACTAGAACGTTTTCCAAGGGAGCTGCTTTAATGAAACAGACCCCAGGCGTAGAAAAGGGGCCCACATGAATACTGAGAGGACCTCATTGAGATCACATGCTAGGGCAGGCTGCTTCAGAGGAGTCAGTGTGTACATCAGACCCTTCCTGAAGTGGAAGACTGTTTAACTTTTCTTAACTTTTTCTTTCAATGGTATCAAAGCGGTTTACATCAAACAAGAGTTAGGAGTACAGGCAACTGGAAACACAATGCAAATAACTATTTACATTTGAAATGATAGGCAGTATTTACTAGCTGATCAGTGAGCTGACAACTATATGCATGGAGACTGGCTTACCATTCACATGCCGAAGAGTCGCAGCTATTGCAGAGAGATAATGAACTGAAAGTCTGCAGCCCAGAGTTAGAGAAATGAAGGAGATCAGCAAGGACATGACTGAGGAGTCAGAATACTGGGTCCAAAGCCTATGCCAAAGTGCAGTCAGAGAAACAAGTCCATTTAAAATTATATGAACACTACATTGAGAAGCACTGAGAAACCTGGGGTACAACTTGCACGTCAGCATGGAGTAGACAGGATCAGTTAGCCCTTCGACGTCTAGGAAGTTAGAGCAAGCGATTTGAGGTTAGGGTAGAGGAGATGGCCTTTCTGCTGCATTAGTAGGAAGGGATGAAGCAGAAGAGGCCAGGTGCCATGTCGGTACCAGTTATCTAGGCCATTGAAGGGGGGGGGGGAGGGGAAGGATTAGTATCGCTTTGTCCGCTCAAACATTGAGCAGTGTATGAGGAATGAGTGGGAAGGGTGGAAAAGTAGAGAAGGTGATCTGTCCAAGAAATGAGGAAGGCATCTGCTGCCCATCTGTACAAGCTGGGATGAAGGGAACAGTAGAGCGTACACTTGGCATTGCCATCTAATGCAAAGAGATCCACTTCGGGCAACCCCCAAGCCTGAAAGATAGAAGAACCTTAGGATCAAGGGACCACTCATGAGGATCTAGGTGGCAACTGAGGGAGGCCGCCAGCTGATTTTGAACCAGAGAGAGATTAAATTGCAGTAAGGAAGATTCAGACGGATTGGGCATAGAGCCATAAACGGACAGCTTCACAACTAAGCCAGAGGGAACCAGAAATGCCTTGTTTGTCTATATAGAACATAGAGACTTGATTGTACCAGGAGCGGTTTGTTGTGGACCCGAACAGATTGCATGCATCTCTGATAGCATCCATCACCGAAGGGACTGTCACAGTTGGTGACTGGGGCCAGACAGAAGAACTTGGCATCGAAGTGATTGAGTATGCCGATTTCAATTAAGCTTGAAGGTGCCACTGGAGGGGGTCACATGCAGAAGCAAGCAAACAGAACCACATGTACTGAGGCTGCCATGTGTCCCAAGAGGCTCAAGATATTGCATGTTGAAGCCCTTTGAGAGGCCAGGATTTGGGTAGTGAGCTATTGCAGGATGGAGATTCTGCTGGAGAGTAGGTAGGCTTGCACTTTGGTTGTATCTAAGCAAGCTCCTATGAACTGCAGAAGCTGACAAGGTTTGCACTCTGACTTTTGGAAGTTGATGATGAAGCAGTCTCGCTGGAGGAGCAAGGTTGTAATGTGTACTGATATTTGAGTCAAAGTCTGGTCTCGACCTGACAGGTAGGGGTAAAAACAGAGGCCCTGTTTGTATAGATGTGCTGCAGCAACCACCAGGCACTTTGTGAAGACTCTTGGAGCTGAAGAGAGCCCAAACTCTGTACTGATAACATTCCATTTTGAAGCGGAACAGAGATCTTTTCAGTGACAAGGTTGAATGGAAATATGGATGTAGGCATCTTTGAGATCCAGAGAGAGGAGGTATAGTAGCTAGGGACGCCCTCAAACTTTTCTTTTTTGATAGAGGTTGAGGTCCCGGAGATAGAGGATGGGGCAAAGGTCTCTGGAATTTTTGGGTATCAGAAAGAACCTGGAATAGAAGCCCCGGTTGTGTTCTGATTCCAGTATAGACTATGGCATTTTGTGTAACACCACAGAGATCTCTTCGAGAATAGGTAGGTGAAAGGGGGGGGGGTCTTGCCTGGTGGAGGTAATGTCTGAGGAGGGGTGGCCGTGAAATTGAGCTTGTATCTGGATAGAATGATGCTGGTTTCTTGAAGTGCTGGAATTGACCTCCAGACAGGCAGATATTCAAAAGCTGAGGGAGGGAGGAGCTTGGCAGGCTGTGATAGGAAACAACCTGCGGTCACCTTGTCTCTGTCTGGAAGCATGCGTGTAAGCAGAAGCAGGCTGACGTTGAGGTGGAGGCCAAGAATATGGGTGGTAATGCCGTCAAGGGTAATACTGCTTGAATTACTAGTGATGGTATGCTCTCTTCTACTGAGAGTATGGAGGACAGCGAGACTGTTGGGATTGCTCTGAAAGTTCAAACCATGGAGGAATGCTCTTTCACTTCTGAAATAGCCTCCTGGACCTTAGCTCCAAAGAGGCTATTTCCCTGACAGAGGGCATCTGTCAGCCAGTCATGAAGATCTCCCCAAGACCAAAAACCCAGAACCAAGCTGTGTGCCATGCAAAAATAGATGTAGCTGTGGTTTGGGCAGTTGAATCAAAAGGCATCATAGGTGGTGCAAATGATATGATAAAGACACTCTTCCAGATTTTCCTGAAGGCTGTGGGGTCCTGAGATGGGAGACAAACTTACCGCTGTGAGATCAAATCATGAAGGTACTAAAGTATCTAAAGTTGGTGTGCTAAAATTTTCATGTGAGCATTTTTTTTTATTTTTTTTTAAGTGCCATCAAGTCAGTGTTGACTCATAGCGACCCAGCTACCTCTGTGTTTTCTTGGCAATGTATCACCAGAAGTAGATTGCCAGCCTTTTCTTCCGAGGCAATGGAGGGTAAAGTGACTTGCCCAAGGTCACAAGGCATGCCCGTGGGAATCAAACCCTTGATCTTCTGGGTATGAGGCAGTTGCTCTAACCACTAGGCTGCTACTCCACTATGGTGAGCATATCACTCTGAAACGTTTTTCAGCCACCGATTCTAAAGTCCACTGATCTTTCTCTGGCAAAGTCTGGACCGGCGTTTGAGGACTTAGCTTTCTTAAGAACTGCCTCAGAGACAATGGGCTGATGAGGGAGTTGTTGATGTTGGAAAACTGGCAGAGGCAGTGCTTTAAATTTAAGGTCGAGGTGACAAGCCATGGCGTGCCCTAAAGCTGAGGTGCTCTAGGCTAACACAAGGAGATCCTGCAGAACTTGCAGGAATGGCATGGCCAATACCTCCTTTGGGGTACTACAAGCTTTTAAAATAGAATGTCTTTATTAGTAGGGGGTTCTGGGAGTCAGAGGGTTGGCACCTTGGATAATTTCTGGAGAAATTTGGGGGTCGGAAATATTTTCAGGAGATTTGTGGTCCATAGCTGGAGATTGTGTCACTTTTGACATCTGCCAAGAAGGGGGGGGGGGGGGGCACGGGCACACTGTATCCCACTAATGGGAGAAAGACACTTTCTGCCGAATAAGTATAGCCACCTAAGGATCCATAATCATGTCAATCCAGGAGGGGTGAGGGACCTCTTGGGGATGCTTGCTGATAAGAAGGAACCTCTGGGGATAGTGATTATTCACAGGTGGGGCAACTGACAGGAAGGCTGCAGAGTCCTGGACGACCTGATGTAGCAATTGCAAAAAGGACTCCCTGAAAAAGAGGTGGCATCAGGCAGAGGGGCTACAGACGACGAGGATGGACAGGATCTGTATGCTGCCTCGCTTTCTTGGACATAAGGGAGGAGGTTTTTGACAAATTGCCCCCTGACTTATGCTTATGGGGTCGCAACTCCTTGGAGCTGCGAATGCTGGCAAGTCACTTTTGCAGGTGTGAAGAAATTTTATTTACCGTTAACCATTTGTCTAGCAGGACTCCAGGAAAGGAAATTATTTCCCCCTACCAGCAGATGGGGGACAGAAAAAAGAAAGTAAAACTACACTGTGATATCATCACTGGCATAAAACACAGCACAGCTAGAGGGAGACCTCAGTATTTTCATAACACACAATGGAAAGTGGTCAAATTCTTCCAAGCAACCCCTCAACGAGGACAACTATATACAGAAGGTTGCAGTCCAAGGCTGAACAGGGCAGGTCCTGGACTGGTCTAGCAGGACTCCAGGAAAGGAAATTAACGCTAAGTAAAATTTCTCCTTCCAGATCTTCCTCTAGACCAGTCCAGACAAGTGGGATGTACGAAAGCTACTTCATCCCAGGGTGGGAAGAGAGTGTAGTGGAAGAACACCTCAGCCAAACCCCATGGCCACTTGCACATACACGAAGGAGCCAAGGAGGACCAAACAGCCGTCCTGCAATTGTTCAAGAGCAATGCAAAAGATGACTCCACTTAGGAAGTTGCCTGGGCCCAAATCAAATGAGCCTTGAGGCCTGGAGAAACATGCCTACCTGGCATCAGGTGGGCTGAGGCGATAGTTTCCTTGATCCAGTGACCTAGAGTCGCTATGGACAATGCTTGTCCCTTCTGGGTCTGGCAAAAAGGACAAAAGTGATTGGAAAAGCTAAAAAGTAATTTGTCACGTTCAAGTACAGCACAGTTACTTACCTGTAACAGGTGATCTCTGGGAACAGCAGGAATTAGTCCTCACATATGGGTACGTCGGAACCGACGGAGCCTGCGCGGGAAAGCTCCCCAGCTTCCTAGAATGGAAGCTTTTGGGACCTCCCACTGCACATGCGCGCTGCCTTCCCGCCTTCCTGAACAGCTCTCCTCAGTTTCGAGTTTATAGCTGAGACAATAGAGAGAGGACAGGAAGACAGATAGATAGAAGATACAACTCCTAGGGGAGGTGGGTGGGTTGTGAGGACTAATTCCTGCTGTTCCCAGAGATCACCTGTTACAGGTAAGTAACTGTGCTATCTCCAGGAACAAGCAGGAATAAGTCCTCACATATGGGGACTCCCTAGCTGAGATGCCTGGGAGATCCCCCTCCAAGGGTTCGCCATCTTCGTATGGATCTCAGGCATCCATCCTGGGAAGGTGGGCAGGAGTTGTCTAAGAATGGAACAGGTGTTTGAGGACAGCCTGGCCAAACAAGGCATCCCGGCGGGAGTCCTTGTCCAAACAGTAATGGGCTGTAAAGGTATGAACCGAGGCCCAGGTAGCGGCTCGACAGATCTGATCAATGGAAACAGAGTGCAGATGAGCCATAGAAGTTGCCATGGCTCTCACATTGTGAGCTGTGACATGGCCTTCCAGAGAAATGTTTTTACTCTGGTAAGCAAAGGAAATACACTGAGCAATCCAATTGGAAAGTGTACGCTTGGAGACTGGAAGTCCCAAATGTGAAGGATCAAAAACCACGAAAAGTTGAGAAGACTTTCGATGTGGCTGAGTCCTATTAAGGTAAAAGGCTAGAGCTCTTTTACAATCCAGAGTATGAAGGTTCCTCTCTGCACTGGATGCATGAGGAGCCGGAAAAAAGACCGGTAGATATACCTCTTGATTAAGATGAAAAGGCGAGACCACTTTGGGCATAAAGTGGGGATTCGTCCTAAGGACCACCTTGTCATGATGAAATCTTGTATAAGGTGGATTAGCCACTAGAGCCTGCAGTTCGCTGATGCGGCGAGCGGAAGTGACTGCAATTAGGAATAGTACCTTCCAGGAAAGAAATTTCAAGGAGGTAGAAAATAACGGCTCAAAAGGTGGCTTCATAAGCTGACCAAGCACTAGATTCAAATCCCATGCGACCGGGGGGGGTCTGATGGGAGGTTTAGTGAGAGTCAGGCCTCTCATGAATCTTGCAACAAGAGGATGAGAGGAGATAGGTTGTCCATTTATAGGTTTCAGGGATGCTGAAATAGCACTTAAATGGACTCTTACAGAATTCGTCTTAAGGCCTGCATTGGAAAGATGCAGGAGATAGTCTAAGAGGGAATTCAAAGGAAGTGCCAGAGGGTCAAGGCCCTGCTGAGCACACCAAATGGAAAAACGTTTCCATTTGAAAGCATAAGACCGCCTCGTGGAAGGTTTCCTAGAGGCATGAAGGATATCTTTCACAGGTTGAGAAAGATTAAAGTCTTGAAGACTTAAGCCTTCAGTAACCAAGCTCGGAGATGTAGGGATTTGGGGTTTGGGTGCCACAAAGTCCCCTCCTCCTGAGACAGAAGGTCTGGTGCAGCTCCTAAGTCCAGGGAGGATCCCTGGGAGAGCTGTAGAAGCAGAGGGAACCACACTTGGCGTGGCCAGCGTGGAGCTATGAGGATCATAGAGCCGTGATCTCTCTGGAGTTTGAACAGAGTCTTGGGAATCAGCGGAATGGGTGGAAAGGCATATAGGAACGCCTGACCCCAATGGAGGAGAAAGGCGTCCGTGGCCTGAGCTTCCTGACACGGAGTCCTGGAACAGAACCGGGGAAGTTTGGCATTCCACGGACTTGCAAAGAGGTCTATGTCCGGGGTCCCCCATTCCTGAAAGATTCTGCTTATCTGGTCCACGTGTAGGGACCACTCGTGTGGCAGCAGAACTCGACTGAGCCTGTCTGCTCGAGAGTTTTGAACTCCTGGAAGATACACTGCTAGCAGATGAATTTGGTGCTCTCTGGCGAAGGCCCATAATCTGAGAGCTTCGTTGCAAAGCGACAGAGAGCCCGTCCCTCCTTGTTTATGTAAAACATGGCCACCTGATTGTCTGTCTGAACCAGGACAGTCAGGTTGGCAAGGAGGGTATAGAAGACCTTGAGGGCAAGGTAAATTGCTCGCAGTTCCAGGAGGTTGATATGAAGGGTGGCCTCCTGTGGAGACCAAGTGCCCTGAGTGGAGAGAGTTAGCAGATGGGCTCCCCACCCCAATTGGGAGGCATCTGTTGTGAGGGTTGCTTGGGGTAGCAAGGGCTGAAAGGGAGCCCCCAACAACAGATTCTTGGTGGATATCCACCAATGGAGGGACCAAGACAGACGGTTTGAGGTTTGTATTTGGTCTGAGAGTGCTCCCGACGCCTGAGTCCACTGGGTGGCCAGGGTCCATTGAGCTGCTCTCATATGAAGACGAGCATAGGGCACCACATGTACTGTGGAGGCCATATGGCCCAGGAGGCGTAGCATTTCCCTGGCTGTCAAGTGAGTACTGGACTGGGCTTGGGAGGCCAAGCTCAGCAGACGCTGACCCCGAACCAGTGGAAGGTAGGCTCTTGCAGTGGTGGTGTCCAACTGGGCCCCTATGAATTCTAGAGACTGAGTAGGGCTGAGTTGAGACTTGGGAAGGTTTACCACCAGTCCCAGATACTGCAGAAGGCTCCTTGTGCGGTCTAGGGAAATCTGGGCCTGCGACTGAGTTGGAGCTCGAATGAGCCAG
This sequence comes from Ichthyophis bannanicus, assembly GCA_033557465.1. Classification (NCBI taxonomy): domain Eukaryota; kingdom Metazoa; phylum Chordata; class Amphibia; order Gymnophiona; family Ichthyophiidae; genus Ichthyophis; species Ichthyophis bannanicus. Next base: position 332,981,881 of record CM066036.1, on the reverse strand, counting down.
TCGTCCAGATATGGGAATACGAAAATCCCCATGCTTCTGAGAAATGCGGCTACGACTGCCATGCATTTGGTAAAGACTCTTGGGGCAGAGGCGAGACTGAAGGGAAGTACTCTGTATTGGTAATGACTTCCCCTGAACAGAAAGCGAAGATATTTTCTGTGGGATGGATGGATGAGTAGATGTGTATACGCATCCTGCAGGTCTAGAGAACAAAGCCAGTCCTGACTCTGAAGGTATGGAAGGAGAATGCCCAAAGAGAGCATTTTGAATTTCTCCTTGTACAGAAATTTGTTCAATTCTCTCAGATCTAGGATTGGTCTGAATCCCCCTGTCTTCTTTGGAATGAGAAAACAGGGGGAGTAGAAACCTGACCCTTGTTGATGAAGAGGAACCTCTTCTATGGCCCCTTGGGCAAGCAGAGAAGAGATCTCCCGACCCAACAGGGCTAGGAGAGGAGATGGAGAATTGAAGGGTCTCACCATGTGATGAGGAGGAAGGTTGGAGAAATGAAGTTTGTAACCCTCTCGGATGATAGAGAGGGTCCATTGCTCTGTTGTGATTTGTTCCCATCTGGGAGCAAAGTGAGCTAACCTTCCAGGTATGGTGAGAGGTTCTGGTTGGTCCAGAACCAGGAATGGCAAGTTCTCTAGGGGCAAGTCAAAACCCCTGAGGGGGTGGAGCCTGTTGAGCTGTAGTAGCTGCTGCAGGCTTTGCTCTTGCTTGTTTCGTTTGCTGACGTTTAGCCGCAAAACGAGGTTGAGAAGATTGCTGGCCAGTATTGGAAGCATATCTGGCCTTCTTATAATAAGGCCTCTTGAAAGACTTCTTCTTAGTGGGAGTAGAAGTGGACTTAGAAAGTCTCTCTAAGGTGGCATTTTCAGCGTCCATTTGAGTGGCTTTAACTTGCCACTCTGCACCGAATAAGTTCTCACCTGTACAGGGCAGATTCCGTAAGCCATCTAGAACCCAGGGTTCCAGATCAGAAGCCTGGAGCCAAGCCAGACGTCTGGCTGCAATAGCAATGCCAGAAGCTCTGCTGGCTCCCTCGAAGGAATCAAAGGCAGCTCTGTTGGAGAACTTAGAAACATCTGAAAGTTGTTTCACTACAGAAAGGAAGTCCTCCTGTTTATCCTCAGGGATAAAGGGGGCAAAATGCCGCACTTTCTTGGCAAGTTCCCCTAGGAACATGCCCATATAGAGGCTGTAGGAATTAATCCTGGCTATAAGCATACTAGCCTGGAAGATTTTCCTACCAAAAGAGTCCAGTGTCTTACATTCCCTTCCTGGAGGTGTAGAAGAGTGCCTTTTAGTACTCTTGATCTTTTTCATTGCAGACTTTACCACAATGGAGTGGTGAGGCAATTGAGTTTTCTGAAAACCAGGAGAAGGAGGGACCCGATACATGGTGTCCAACCTACGGGAATAAGGAGACAGAGTTAAAGGGTTCTCCCAGAAATCCATCAATTGTTCCTGAAGGATTTCATGGATAGGCAGGGTAACTGCTTCTTTAGGAGACTTAGAGTATCCTAAAATATCCAATCTTTTTGACCTTGGTTCCCTTTCAGAGGAGGTAGTGATAGAAAGGCCTTTAGCCATTTCTAAAATAAAGTCCTGAAAGGACAAATCCTCTGGAGGAGACATTCTCCTTTTTGGAGAAGGTTCCTCAGGAAGGTCAAGGGAGAGCTCTGCAGACTCAGAGGAGCCAAAATCCTCAGAGGAATCGGTGTATTCTCTAGTTTCCTCCAACGCACGATACGCATACCGATCGGTATCGACATCGGGCGTACCGGGTATGGAAGCGGTATGGAGCGAAAGCCCATACGGTACCGATTTGCGTTTAGAAGAGGAAGGCCTGGGTTCCGGCATGGCGGACGATACCGGAACCGGGCCCGGAACCGCTGGAAGCGGTACCGATGGCGTTGCAGCTTTAATGAAAGCCATGACGGCCTGCTGCATGGATTGGACAGTATTGCCCATAGACGCCACGGCTGCCTGGATGTCGGTACCGGTATGGGCCGGTACCCCAGAGCAGTCCAACAGGTGATCTGTCGAGGCCGTGCCATCAATGTCAACCTGTAGCCCCTGAATTGGCGTTTTGGAAGGCAGAGCTTCCCGCCGGGGCTGTTTGGCTGGGGCAGGGTCCTCAAAACTAAGAGCCTCTCGATGCTTTGAAGGAGATTTGCCCTTTGAGGACTTGCCCACAGAAGGTTTGGTTACCTGAGATCCATCCGGAGATGATGACCTGGATGACTGTGATGTTGGATTCTCTGAAGCAAACAGCACATGGAATTTGTTGGCCCGGTTCTGCAGCCCACGCTTAGACATTTGGGAGCAGGAAGGGCAGTCCGGAATGGAGTGGTCAGGCCCCAAACATTTAAGACACCATTCATGGGTGTCTGTGGCTGATATTACAGCAGTACACTTGGTACACTTCTTAAATCCAGGGGCTGGCTTCTCCATGTGGAGAATTCAAGTAGGCCTGAAGGCCTAACTGAAGTGACCAAGTGCTGAAAAATAATAAAAGAAAAAGAAAATAATTTTTCAAGAAAGAAAAAGGAAGACCGGCGATACCGGTATCGGTATGGGAAGGCAGGTACGCGGTCTAAAGAAACAAAACAAAAAACTACAATTTCTTCAGCGGTGACAGGATACACGACCTGCTGGCTCCGCGGAAAAAGAGAAACTGAGGAGAGCTGTTCAGGAAGGCGGGAAGGCAGCGCGCATGTGCAGTGGGAGGTCCCAAAAGCTTCCATTCTAGGAAGCTGGGGAGCTTTCCCGCGCAGGCTCCGTCGGTTCCGACGTACCCATATGTGAGGACTTATTCCTGCTTGTTCCTGGAGATCACAAGCGTGCATGACGGAAGTCCAAAAACACAAGCCCCCTGGTCTGGTGAATTGGTCTGGCGAAAAGGCCGGAAAGAACAGCACTCGAGTGACGTAAAAGGGCAAGGAGGGGGGAACCGGGCGAAAGATCACCCCTTCAGTCAAGAATGTCAATAAGGGGTTGCAGCAGGAAAGCACCTGCAATTCTGAAATCCGCTGCGCCAAAGGGATAGCTACAAAGCATCTTTTTCAGGGACAGAGCTTTGACGACTGTCCATCAACCCACTCAGGCAGGCTGACACAAGTGCTCGGAGAACAAGCATCAAGTCCCATGGTGAGACTATGGGGTCTACTAATGGATGAAGGATTCAAAGCCCTTGGAAAAAGCAGCTCACATCCCGGTGCACCGCCAGCACATGGCCCACCACCAGACCGCAAAAACAGGAAAATGCTACTACCTGCACACTGATCGAGCTCGATAAGCCCTCTTGAAGGAATGCTAGAATTGATGAGATCAAGACCCCCCCTCCTATGGGGATAGGAGACATAGACAAGTTCTTGGAGATACCAGACCCAGGCATGAGAGCTGCCTGGTTTTCAACAGGGAATAGCCCTTGTGCTTTAGGCAACCCTTCCGTAGTAAGTCCCTCCTGTCCCCAAGGCACGAGGGCTGGGAGGCAAGGAGACAGACTGTCTGCTTACCATGCCCAATGAGGCCAGTGTGGGGCCAACCAGACTCAGGTGACACTTGATGCTCCAAAAGACTCTGGGTATCATGGCCCATGGGGTGGGACACAGAGCAGGTGATCCAGGAGCCAGGACTGAACCAATACATCCACCCTCTTGGACATGGGGTCCGAACAATGGCTGAAAAAGGAGACCTTGGCATAGGCTGCTGTCACCATCCAGTCCATGCATGGGAGGCCCCACCGATCCACTATCCGATTGAATGCCCATGGGGTAAGTTCCCAATCCCTGGGATCAAGGTGGTGACGGACGAGAAAATCCACTTCCCAACTGTCCTCGCCCATGATGTGTTGGGCTGTACTACTACTAGTTAAGTGCTTGGAGGTGCAATTCCATGCAGGAGTACAGTAGAGACATTTTCCAAGCTAATCCCATCCACTTTGTTCCACCCTGGCTATTGACATAACCCACTGTGGTTGCTTTGCCCGACAAGACTTGTACAGCGCTCCCGTAGGAGTAGCTCGCTTAAGTACAGCAATGCCATATGGATGGTCCTGGCATCTAGACGATGGAGGCCCATTTCACTTCCTCAGGAAACCACTGACCCTGTGCGGTCTGGCCAAGATAGTGAACTCCCTAACTGGAGAGACTGACATCAATAGTGAGGCGCATCTGGGCTGGAGGTTCGAGGGGCATCCACCTTTCAACATGTCAGGAGAGGCCCACCAGAGGAGACTGTTGATGATAATCCTACGAGCAGAGGAACCAGCAAGGTCTGCTGTAAAGGACGCATGTGTGCTTGTGCAGAGGGCACTAGCTCCAGGATTGCAGCCATAGCTCCCAAAAGCTGAAGGTAGCCCCAAGTTGTGGGAGTGGTGTTCCCAAAGAAATCTCGAGATTGGTCATGGAACTTGGCCCAGTGCTCCCCATAAGACAGACTTTGCCTACGCGGATGTCTGAACAGGCCTCAAGAAAGTTCAGGTTCTGATATGGCATCAGGCAGCTCTCGCTGCTGTGATGACCAGCTGAGCTGCTCAAGGAGTTGGTCACTCAATGCAGCACCCAAATGGCTTCTGGTCGAGACTTGGCCCGGATAAGCCAATCATCCAGATAAGGGTGTACACAGACACCCTCGTGCCTCAGTCTTGCCACAACTACCACCATCACCTTGGAGAATCTCCAAGAGGCAATGGCCAGGCTGAAGGACATCCCACAAAACTGGTAGAGACCAAAATCACAAACTGGAGAAAGCGCTGCTGGTCCTCCCAGATGAGAATGTGAACACAGGCGGTCTGCCAAATCCAAGGCCTTCTGGACCACCTGGATACCAGATCACAGCATTTCCATGCGGAACCATGGAACTCTCAAAATGCAGTTGACCCTTTTGAGCGCACTCTAAAACACATCCTTGTCTTATAGTGTTGAGCACCTGGTGATCATTCATTAGATGAGGCCATTCACGATAAAAATGTCAGACTGCCTCCCACTTGTAGGAGGTAGGAATGGGCCCCAGAACAGTCAAGTGGGAGAGACGAGAGGAAGAGGGCTTTCCTGCCATGGAAGTCTGAATAGGCTCAGTGTCCTCCTTGAAAGGACAGAGACTTGGATCCTGTTCCAGAAGAGGAGGAGGTCTGCTTATTCTGTTGATAATGGCTAGAATCACAGAACGTTAGCAGCAAAGATGACACCCCTGATGAAAAGTGCTTTGAGGAACCCTTGGGTTTATCCTCCGGCAGCCAATGGAGCATGACCTCTCTGAGGTCCTTGACTAACTTTCCCAAGTGCTTGCCAAACAGGAGCCTGTCCCTAAAGAGCGATTTGGCTAAGCACCCCTTAGAATCGACATTCGCTGAACAATTTGAGCCATAGCCTCCGGCAAGCCACTATCGCCGCTGTGACTCACCACGTGGAAAGGTGTAAAAGATCATAAAAGGCAGCCACCAAGAAGACCACCAAATATTAGAGGCAGGCCAAATAAATACTCATCCTCAGGAAGGATCTGAACCCAGTGGAGGAGGACACATGCACAGAGGCCACCCCACATTGTCAGCTGAAGGGCTAGGAAGGTGGAAAAGAAGGCTGTCTGAAGAAGTCCTTCCACCTTCTGGCCCTGCAGGTCCTGAAGGATAGCTCCACTTCTATGGACCGCCATGATCAAGATGTTGACCCTGGGAAACTGCAACCACTTTCCAAGGCTGTTGGTGACCAGGCGTAAATGCGACCCAATCGCTAGGCCTTATTGAGGAGTGCATCAGGAGAAGCTCTGGTGGGAAACAAAAGGCTCTGGAAGGCCTCCTGATGCCAGGATCAGAAGTGGAGGGAGTCAGGGCTGGTCCAGAGAGCTCTGGCATGCGTATTTCAGTGGCAATCTAGACAATCACGGGAGGGGGGAGGGATCTCCTATCGCAACAGCGACACACCACGCAAGAGTCGCTATGGTCCTCGCCCTGAAAGAGTTCCTCCGTGTTAAGAGACAGCTGAACCAGAGTCATCGTGGGAAATGTCCTCAGGATACTCATCGCCAAAGAATTCTGCCTCACTCCAGTAAGGGACTTTGCAGGAGGCTACAGACCTTCCCAGAGTCCTGCCTTCTCAATCATTTGTGGGAACGGCCCACAAGGACTATCGAAGGAGCGGTGGAAGATGGACCTGGCCGAGAGGGAACAAGGGCTTGACCCCCGCCCCCTTCCATAGCCCCCAAGCATGTTGGAAGATAGACAAAAAATTTGCCGCTGCAGGGTCCGACAGCCACTGTGGCTGCAACACTTGTGGCTGGAAGTGCTGCGACTGTGGAAACAGAGGGAGAGAAGACTCCCTGATGGCCACAGGATCCAGTCCCATGGTGAAATTCAGTATCGCAGGAACAGGTCTGCATGGAGAAGAGCACCGAATCCCTGATGTAGAAGGCAGGAATGAAGCCTCAACTGCACTGGGAGCCGGAACTGCTAACAAGGACACTGAATTGGCAGAGGTCTCCCCCAGATCAGCTGTGCAAGCAGTGCAGAGACGATCAATAAGGGAACCATAGTCACTGCCCAGATGCTTTAGCTGCCGTAAATGAGATAGGCACTGATTCTAATGCACCACTGAATTACACTGGCTCTTGTAGCAAAGGACTCGTCCCAGAAGGAAGAGACAGGACCACTAGAGAGGCATGTCATATAATCTCTGGGGTCTCAGCTGGCCAAGCTGCACCGAAACCAGTTTCAAACTGACCAGCAGCTGTAGACCTTAAGGAAGGAAAAATGGTGCGTGGCCTGCACAGGTGGGAAAGACAGGATCATAGCAAACACTCACGGTTAGGTGCAGCAACCCCTTTTTGCCGCTGGCGAAGTTCAGGCGGCAATCCTCTGCAGTTGCCAGCTGGAAAAGGTGGTGATCCACTGCAGCCTCAGTGTTGCAGTCCCCTGGGAGCACAGGGGAATGGAGGCAGTGGTGGTGGGGGGCACGCAGGGAGGAAACTCCGATCAGCCACACGCTAAGGATCTACATGGAGCCGTGCAGAAGCCTCTCAGACCTTTTATACTTGTTTGTTGTTTAAAAGAAAGAAAAGTGAAGGAAGAAAGAAAAGGAAAAGGCCAAAATACAGTTAAGGGTCCCTCAGAAGGATCCTCGTGATCCAACGCCCCTACCAAGCTAGCCAGGAGCTATCCCCAAAGTAACAAATCCAACCAATCATACACCCCCTGGTATCTAAAGTGGCCGAACTACACTGCACCCAAATGCAAACTGGACAGGAGCTATAGGCCTCTCTGGAAGAATTCACCATTTGCAGAGACAGAGATAATACTGAGGTCTCCCTCCAATTGTGCTAGGTTTTATGCCAGTGGTTATGTCACAGCATATTTCTACTCTCTTTTCTCTGTCTCCTATCTGCTGGCAGGGGAGGGGGGGAAAAACACTTGTCTGGACTGGTCTAGCAGGAAGATCTGGAAACTTTGACTTAGACATATGTTTGTGACTTACTGGCATTTCGTCCACTACAAATAGTCCAGAACACCGCTGCCCGCATCATTGTTAGCGCTTCAATACAAGACCACATAACTCCAATACTACATAATCTACACTGGCTACCAATCTCCTCACAGGCAAAATATAAATGAGCACTCACCATCTTCAAAATGAAAAGCATGTCAGCAGAAATATTACAGGAACTCATCGAACCAAAGCAAGCAAAAAAACAGCAGAAAGAGCACCAAAAACATACCAACGCCCACTCTATTCACAAGAGCCAACAAATCCACATCCATGCGAGCCTTCTCTTGCTGCACCCGCTATTTGGAATGCCCTCCCAGATATAGCATAGTTACTCACCTGTAACAGGTGATCTCCGGGAACAGCAGGAATTTAGTCTTCACATATGGGTATCGTCGGTACCAATGGAGCCTGCGCGGGAACGCTCCCCAGCATCCAATTAGGAAGCTTTTGGGAGCATCCCACAGCGCCTGCGTGCTGCCTTCCCGCCTTTTCCCAACTGCCTCTCTCCAGTTGAGTTTAAAGCTGAGACAAAGAGAGAGAGAGAGAGGGAAAAAGAAAGACAGAGAGAGAGAGAGAGAGATACAACTCCTAGGGAAGGTGGGTGGGTTGTGAAGACTAAATTCCTGCTGTTCCCGGAGATCACCTGTTACAGGTGAGTAACTATGCTATCTCCAGGAACAAGCAGGAATGTAGTCTTCACATATGGGGACTCCCTAGATTTAGATGCCAAGGAGAGACACCAGAAGTTGTGTGTCCCTGTGAAAGGGCTCCACTTCCCCCCATGGATCTCTGGCATCCAACCAGGGATGGTGGGTAGGAGTTGATTAGGTATGAACAGGTGTTGGAGAACAGCCTGACCAAACAAGGCATCCCAGCGGGAGTCCTTGTCCAAGCAGTAATGGGCTGTAAAGGTATGAACTGAGGCCCAAGTAGCTGCTCGACAGATGTCATCGATAGACACACAGAGTGCAGATGAGCCATTGAAGCTGCCATGGCTCTCACATTGTGAGCTATGACATGGCCCTCCAGAGGAAGATTCTTACTCGGATAGGCAAAGGAAATACACTGTGCAATCCAGATGGACGGTGTTCTTTTGGAGAGTGGAAGTCCCAAATGAGAAGGATCAAAAGCAACAGAGTTGAGAGGACTTTCTATGTTGCTGTGTTCTTTGCAAGTAAAAGGCTAAAGCTCTTTTACAGTCCAAAGTATGAAGATTCCTTTCTGCATTAGATGCATGAGGCCTTGGAAAAAAACACAGGCAGGTAGACTGCTTGGTTTAAATGAAAAGGCGAGACCACCTTTGGCATAAAGTGTGGATGAGTCCTAAGGGCTACCTTGTCATGATGGAACATTGTATAAGGTGGATCAGCTACTAGTGCCTGCAACTCACTGATGTGGCGTGATGTGATTGCAATGAGCAAGATAACCTTCCAAGAAAGGAATTTCAATGAGGTAGTAGCCGAGGGTTCGAAAGGTGGCTTCATGAGCTGACCAAGAACCAGGTTTAAGTCCCATGCCACCAGTGGTGGCCTAATGGGAGGCTTAGTTAGAAGAAGGCCTCTCATAAATCTTGCTATAAGAGGATGGGAGGAAATAGGTTGTCCATTTAGAGGCTTGAAAGAAGCTTAAATAGCACTCAAATGGACTCTTACTGAGTTAGTTTTAAGTCCTGCATTGGATAAACGAAGGAGATATTCCAGTAATGATTCCAGAGGTATCGCAAAGGGGTTAAGACCCTTCTGCGAACACCATATGGTAAACCTTTTCCACTTGAAAGCATAGGAGCGTCTTGTGGAAAGCTTCCTGGAAGCATAAAGGATATCCTTTACTGGTTGAAGAAGGTTAAGATCACAAAGATCTAGGCCTTCAGCAACTAAGCCCTGAGATGCAGAGACTGGGGATTGGGATGCCATAACATTCCGTTCTCCTGAGACAGAAGATCTGGAGCAGACCCTAACTCCAGGGAGGGAGCTTGAGAGAGATGTAAAAGCAGAGGGTATCACACTTGCCGTGGCCAATGTGAAGCTATGAGAATCATATGGCCTCTGTCTCTCTGAAGCTTGAATAGGGTTTTGGGAATTAGGGGAATGGGTGGAAAGGCATACAGGAAGTCTTGACCCCAGTAAAGTAGGAAAGCATCCCTGGCCTGAGAGCCGAAATTCTGGAACAGAACCGGGGAAGTTTGGCATTCCACAGACTTGCAAAGAGGTCTATGTCCGGGGTTCCCCAAATTTGAAAAATCTTGGCCACCTGGTCTGCATGCAGAGACCACTTGTGTGGAAGCAGAAATTGACTGAGTCTGTCTGCCCAAGAGTTTTGTATGCCTGGAAGATACACTGCCAGAAGATGAATCTGATGCTCTCTGGCAAGGGCCCATAGTCGCAAAGCTTCGTTGCAAAGTGACAGAGAGCCTGTTCCGCCCTGCTTGTTCACACAGAACATGGCTACTTGATTGTCCGTATGAATGAGGACTGTCCTGTAGCTGAGCAGGGTGTGGAACACTCGAAGAGCAAGGAAGATTGCTCTGAGCTCCAAGAGATTGATATGTAGATGAGTCTCCTGGGGAGTCCAGGTGCCTTGAGTGGAGAGATCTTGCAGATGAGCTCCCCAACCCATTGGTGAAGCATCTGTTGTGAGAGTTGCCTGGGGTAAGGGTTGTTGAAATGGGGACTCCAGCAACAGGTTCTGAGTGGACTGCCACCATTGGAGGGACAAAATAAGACGATTTGTGTTTGCTATTTTGTCTGACAGTGGACCCAGGCATCAGGGTGCCTGCGTGGATAAAGTCCATTGGGCTGCTCTCATATGGAGGCAAGCATAAGGAACCACATGCACAGTAGATGCCATGTGGACTAGTAGTTGTAGCATTTCTCGGGCAGTGAGATGAGGCTTCAGCACTGCTTGAGAAGCTAACTGCACCATGCGAAGGCAACAGGCCTGGGGAAGATAGACACTTGCTTTTCTGGTATCCAGCAAAGCTCCTATGAACTCTAGAGACCAAGTGGCAGTTAGACTGGATTTTGGGATGTTTATGACCAGACCCAAATACTTAAGGACACGCATTGTGCAAGCTAGAGAAATCCTGGCCTCTGACTCTGATGGGGCTCTAATGAGCCAGTCGTCTAAGTAGGGGAAGACGAATATCCCTAGAGTGCGGAGAAATGCTGCTACCACAGCCATGCATTTCGTGAACACTCTTGGTGCCGAGGCCAGGCCAAAAGGAAGCACCCTGTATTGGTAGTGCTTTCCTTGAAAAAGGAACCAAAGGAACTTTCTGTGGGTTGGATGTATGATAACATGGGTGTACGCATCCTTGAGATCTAGAGAACAAATCCAATCCTGACTCTGAAGGTATGGCAGCAGAGTTCCTAAAGAAATCATCTTTAATTTCTCTTTGAACAGGAATTTGTTCAATTCTCTGAGGTCCAAGATAGGTCTGTATCCCCCTGTTTTCTTTGGGATAAGGAAACAGGGGGAGAAAACCCTGTACCCTGTTGATGAATGGGTACTTCTTCCATTGCCCCTTGGGCAAGAAGCATAGTGATCTCTTGATCTAACAGGTTGATAAGAGAGGTCTGAGCATTGAACTGTCTTACCATGGTGGAAGGGGGCATGCACAGGAAGTGCAGCTTGTACCCCTCTCTTATAATGGAGAGTGTCCACTGCTCTGCTGTTATCTGCTCCCACCTGGGGGCAAAGTGACATAACCTTCCTGGAATGGTGGAAGGCTCTGGTCCATTGAGGGCCAGGAAGGCTAAGTTTTCTAGATGAAAGTCAAAGGCCTTGTGGAGGCTGAGACTGCTGAGACGGTTGAGGCTTAGCAGTCTTTGCTTTCCTTTGTTTAGGTGGTTGCTGACCCTTCTGGGTAGGATGACCTGTAGAACGTCCCTGCTGGGAATAAGAGGGATAAAACCTCTTCTTTGAGAAGAAAGTCTTTCAAGAAGCCTCTCTCGTAGGATCAGTAGTGGCTTTGGATAGCCTATCCAAAGTGGAGTTGTCAGCATCCGATTCATTGGCCTTTTCTTGCCAATCTTTACCAAACAGGTTCTCACCAGTACAAGGAATATTGCCCAGTTTGTCTTGTACCCAGAGCTCCAAATCAGATGCCTGGAGCCAGGCAATTCTTCGTGTACCTATGGCAATGGCAGAGGTTCTGCTTATGCACTCAAAACAGTCAAAAGCTGCACGGTTGACAAATTTGGAAACATTCTGGGCATGTTTGATCAATGTCAGAAAATCCTGTCTTTTATCCTCAGGAAGAAGAGGGCTCAAAACCTCTAAATCCCCTGTAACTTCCTTCAGGAACATTCCCATATATAAAATATAGGAACTGATCCTGGCAGAAAGCATGGAAGCTTGGAAAGTACAACATCCAAAAGCATCCAAAGTTCTGCACTCACGTCCTGGAGGATTAGAGGCATGTCTCTTTGCACTCCTGATCCTTCTCATAGCTGATTCCACTACAATAGAGTGGTGAGGAAGCTGAGTCTTCTGGAAATCAGGACAAGAAGGGACTCGATATTTAGTATCCAGTCTGTGAGAGTGAGGAGAGGTGTTAAGAGGCATCTCCCACATTCTTAGCATGAGATCATGCAAGATCTCATGGATGGGTAGAGTAGCTGCCTCTTTAGGAGCTTTGGGATATTGTAAAATTTCCAACTCCTTTGCTCTGGGCTCTGATTCAGGAGCCACAGTAATGGACAGACCTCGAGCCACCTCCCTGATGAAGTCCTGAAAGGAAATATCCTCTGGAGGAGACATCCTGCGTTTAAGGGAGGAAGGCTCCTCTGGGAGAAGAATTCCTGCATTGACAGAACTGTCAGAATCCTCAGATTCTTCTGAGGAATCGAAGTACAGTCTGTCCGGATGCTCTTGAAGAGCCCGATACCTGTACCAACCGAAGTCGGTACAGCACAGTTACTTACCTGTAACAGGTGATCTCTGGGAACAGCAGGAATTAGTCATCACATATGGGTACGTCGGTACCGACGGAGCCCGCGCGGGAAAGCTCCCCAGCTTTTCAGATTAAAAGCTTTTGGGGCCTCCCACTGCACATGCGCGCTGCCTTCCCGCCTTCCTGACCAGCTCTCGTCAGTTCAAGTTTAAAGCTGAGACAATAGAGAGGACAGGAAGATAGATAGATAAAGATACAACTCCTAGGGGAGGTGGGTGGGTTGTGATGACTAATTCCTGCTGTTCCCAGAGATCACCTGTTACAGGTAAGTAACTGTGCTATCTCCAGGAACAAGCAGGAATAAGTCATCACATATGGGGACTCCCTAGCTAAGATGCCTGGGAGATCCCCCTCCAAGGGTAAACCATCTTCGCATGGATCTCAGGCATCCATCCAGGGAAGGTGGGCAGGAGTTGTTTAAGTATGGAACAGGTGTTTGAGGACAGCCCGACCAAACAAGGCATCCCGGCGGGAGTCCTTGTCCAAGCAGTAATGGGCTGTGAAGGTATGAACCGAGGCCCAAGTGGCTGCTCGACAGATCTGATCTATGGACACAGAGTGAAGATGAGCCATAGAAGTGGCCATGGCTCTCACATTGTGAGCTGTGACATGGCCCTCCAGAGAAATGTTCTTACTCTGGTAAGCAAAAGAAATACACTGAGCGATCCAATTGGAAAGTGTACGCTTGGTGACTGGAAGTCCCAAATGAGAAGGATCAAAAGCCACGAAAAGTTGGGAAGACTTTCGATGTGGTTGAGTCCTGTTGAGGTAAAAGGCAAGAGCTCTTTTACAATCCAGAGTATGAAGGTTCCTCTCTGCAATGGATGCATGAGGAGCCGGGAAAAAGACAGGTAGATATACCTCTTGATTAAGATGAAAAGGCGAGACCACTTTGGGCATAAAGTGGGGATTCGTCCTAAGGACCACCTTATCATGATGAAACCTAGTATAAGGTGGATGAGCCACTAAAGCCTGCAGTTCACTGATGCGGCGAGCCGAAGTGACTGCAATAAGGAAAACAACCTTCCAGGAAAGAAATTTGAAGGAGGTAGAGTCCAAAGGCTCAAAAGGTGGCTTCATAAGCTGACCTAGAACTAGGTTCAAATCCCATGCTACCGGAGGAGGGCGGATGGGAGGTTTAGTTAGAGTCAGGCCTCTCATGAAACGTGCAACAAGAGGATGAGAGGAGACAGGTTGTCCATTTATAGGTTTTAAGGATGCTGCAATAGCACTCAAATGGACCCTTACTGAATTCGTCTTAAGGCCTGCATTTGAAAGATGCAGGAGATAGTCCAAGAGGGAATTCAAAGGAAGTGCTAGAGGGTCAAGACCCTGCTGAGCACACCAAATGGAAAAACGTTTCCATTTGAAAGCATAAGAACGCCTCGTGGAAGGTTTCCTAGAGGCATGAAGGATATCTGTCACAGGTTGAGAAAGATTAAAGTCTTGAAGACTTAGGCCTTCAGTAACCAAGCTCTGAGATGTAGGGATTTGGGGTTTGGGTGCCACAAAGTCCCCTCCTCCTGAGACAGAAGGTCTGGCGCAGCTCCCAGGTCCAGGGAGGATCCCTGGGAGAGATGCAGAAGTAGAGGGAACCACACCTGGCGTGGCCAGCGGGGAGCTATGAGGATCATAGTCCCGTGATCCCTCTGGAGCTTGAACAGAGTCTTGGATATTAGAGGAATGGGTGGAAAGGCATAGAGGAATTCCTGACCCCAATGCAGGAGGAAGGCATCGTGGGCCTGAGCTCCCTGACACTGAGTTCTGGAACAGAACCGGGGAAGTTTGGCATTCCACGGACTTGCAAAGAGGTCTATGTCCGGGGTCCCCCATTCCTGAAAGATTCTGCGTATCTGGTCCATATGTAGGGACCATTCGTGTGGAAGCAGAACTCGACTGAGTCTGTCTGCACGAGAGTTTTGAACTCCTGGAAGATACACTGCAAGAAGGTGAATTTGATGCTCTCTGGCGAAGGCCCATAATCTGAGAGCTTCGTTGCAAAGCGACAGAGAGCCTGTCCCTCCTTGTCTGTTTATATAGAACATGGCTACCTGATTGTCTGTCTGAACTAGGACAGTCAGGTTGACAAGGAGGGTATAGAAGACCTTGAGGGCAAGGTAAATTGCTCGCAGTTCCAGGAGGTTGATATGAAGGGTGGCCTCCTGTGGAGACCAAGTGCCCTGAGTGGAGAGGTTCTGAAGATGAGCTCCCCACCCTGTCTGGGAGGCATCTGTTGTGAGGGTTGCTTGGGGCAACAAAGGTTGGAAGGGGGCCCCCCAACAACAGATTCTTGGTGGATGTCCACCATTGGAGGGACCAAAATAGACGGCTTGAGGTGAGTATTTGGTCGGAGAGCGCTCCAGATGCTTGAGTCCACTGGGTGGCCAAGGTCCATTGAGCTGCTCTCATATGCAGACGAGCGTAGGGCACCACATGTACCGTGGAGGCCATGTGGCCCAGAAGTCGCAGCATTTCCCGGGCTGTCAAATGACTGCTGGACTGAGCTTGGGAGGCCAAACTCAGCAGGCGTTGGGCCCTGACCTGAGGCAGGTAGGCCCTTGCAGTGATGGTGTCTAACTGGGCCCCTATGAACTCGAGAGACTGAGTAGGGATTAGTTGAGACTTGGGAAGGTTTACTACCAGTCCTAGATACTGCAGAAGACGGCTTGTGCGGTCCAGGGAAATTTGGGCCTGGGACTGAGAGGGAGCTCGGATGAGCCAGTCGTCCAGGTATGGGAATATGAAAATTCCCAGGCCTCTTAGAAAGGCAGCTACGACTGCCATGCATTTGGTGAACACTCTTGGAGCAGAGGCTAGACCGAAGGGGAGTACTCTGTACTGGAAATGTTTTCCCTGAAACAGAAATCGAAGGTATTTTCTGTGGGATGGGTGGATGAGTATGTGTGTATACGCATCCTTTAGGTCTAGAGAACAAAGCCAATCCTGACTCTGAAGGTATGGAAGGAGAATGCCCAGAGAAAGCATTTTGAATTTCTCCTTGAAAAGAAATTTGTTCAATTCTCTCAGATCCAGAATTGGTCTGAAGCCCTCTGTCTTCTTTGGTATTAGAAAATAAGGGGAGTAGAATCCCGTCCCCAGTTGAAGAAGAGGGACCTCCTCTATTGCCCCCTGGGCAAGGAGGGAGGAGACTTCCTGACCCAAGAGGGCCAGGAGAGATGGGGGAGAATTGAACTGCCTCACCATAGTATAAGGAGGAAGGTCGGAAAAATGGAGTTTGTAACCCTCTCTGATGATAGAGAGGGTCCATTGCTCTGATGTAATTTGCTCCCATCTGGGAGCAAAGTGAGCTAACCTTCCGGGTATGGTGAGGGGCTCTGGTTGTTCTAGAGCCAGAAAAGTTAAGTTCTCTAGGGGCAAGTCAAAACCCCTGAGGGGGTGGAGCCTGCTGAGGCGTAGCAGACGCCACAGGCTTTGACCTTGCCTGTTTAGGTTGCTGACGTTTAGCAGCAAAACGAGGCTGAGAGGATTGTTGGCCAGTATTTGTGGAAAATCTGGACTTCTTGTAATAAGGCCTCTTAAAAGACTTCTTCTTGGCAAGAGTGGAGGTAGACTTAGAAAGTCTATCTAAGGTGGCATTTTCTGCATCCATTTGAGTGGCCTTAATTTGCCACTCCTCACCAAATAAGTTCTCACCTGTACAGGGCAGATTTCGTAAGCCATCTAGGACCCAAGGTTCTAGATCAGAAGCCTGGAGCCAAGCAAGACGTCGGGCTGCTATAGCAATGCCCGAAGCCCTACCAGCACCCTCAAAGGAATCAAAAGCTGCCCTGTTGGAGAACTTTGAAATATCCAAAAGGTGTTTCACTAAGGAAATGAACTGCTCCCTCTTATCCGCAGGGATAAAGGGGGCAAAATGCCGAACTTTTAGAGCGATTTCACTGAGAAACATGCCCATGTAAAGACTATAGGAATTAATCCTGGCTATAAGCATAGTAGCCTGGAAAATTTTCCTGCCAAAAGAGTCTAGAGTCTTACATTCTCGCCCTGGAGGAGTAGAAGAGTGCCTTTTGGTACTCTATCTTCTTCATTGCAGACTTCACCACAATAGAATGGTGAGGCAACTGGGTTTTTTGGAAACCAGGAGAAGGGGGGACACGGTACATGGTGTCCAACCTGCGAGAAGAAGGAGACAATGTTAGAGGAGCCTCCCATAAGTCCATCAAGTGTTCTTGAAGGATTTCATGGACAGGCAGGGTGACTGCCTCTTCAGGAGACTTAGAGTATCCTAAAATATCCAGTTTCTTTGATCTGGGTTCCTTTTCAGAGGATGAAGCAATAGAAAGACCTTTAGCCATTTCTATGATGAAGTCCTGAAAGGACAAATCCTCTGGTGGAGACATTCTCCTGTTAGGAGAAGAAGGCTCCTCAGGAAGATCAAGGGAGAACTCATCAGAATCATCAGAGGAGTTAAAATCCTCTGAAGAAGCAGAGTATCCTCTATGTGCTTCCAACGCACGATACGCATACCGTTCGGTATCGACATCGGGCGTACCGGGTATGGGATCGGTACCGGGCAAAAGCCCGGATCCGGCATGCGGAACCGATCTGCGTTTGGAAGACGATGGCCTCGGTTCCGGTATGGAAGCCATTACCGGAACCGGACCCGGTACCGCTGGCTGCGGTACCGAGGGCGTAGCAGCATTAATAAAAGCCAGAATGGCCTGCTGCATGACTTGGACAGTAGTGCCCATAGACGCCACTGCTGCCTGGATGTCGGTACCGGTATGGGCCGGTACCCCAGAGCAGTACAACAGGTGATCTGTCGAGGCCGCGCCATCGATGTCAACCTGTGACCCCATGATTGCTTTGGAGGCCGGAACCTCCCGCCGGGGTTTTTTGGCCTGGGCAGAATCTTCGAACTCAGAATTGAGAGCCTCTCGATCTTTAGAAAGAGATTTGCTTTTAGAGGATTTGCCCACTGGAGTTTTGGTTACCTGAGATCCATCCGGAGAGGAAGACCTGGATGACTGTGATGCTTCTGAAGGAAACAGCACATGGAACTTGTTGGCCCGGTTCTGCAATCCACGTTTCGACATCTGGGAGCAGGATGGGCAGTCCGGTATGGAATGGTCAGGTCCTAAACATTTAAGACACCATTCATGGGTGTCTGTAAGAGGAATGACAGCACTGCACTTGGTACACTTTTTAAAACCAGGAACTGGCTTCTCCATGAGGAGAATTTGTGTAGGCCTGAAGGCCTAACAAAGTACCAAGCTGTGCTGAAGAAAAGAAAAATATATATTTTTTTTTTTTAAAAGAAAGAAAGAGACCGGCAGTACCGGTTTCAGAATGGGGAAGGCAGGTACGCGGTCTAAAGAAAACAATAAAATTAACAATTTCTTCAGCGGTGACAGGAACACGACCTGCTGGCTCCGCGGAAAAAAAGAAACTGACGAGAGCTGGTCAGGAAGGCGGGAAGGCAGCGCGCATGTGCAGTGGGAGGCCCCAAAAGCTTTTAATCTGAAAAGCTGGGGAGCTTTCCCGCGCGGGCTCCGTCGGTACCGACGTACCCATATGTGATGACTTATTCCTGCTTGTTCCTGGAGATCGGGAGTAATCGGTACCGGTGTATCGGTACCAGAGGGCATCACATGACTGGGTGCCAGCAATGTAGACACCGATGTCAATGCCGTCGGTACAGATATCGGTGCCGGTACCGGTTGAACTGTCTGACGTGGTTCCGAGGGTGTCGATGCCACAAGGAGAGCCCCCAGACTGCGTTCAATAGCCAGGAATCTCTGGTCTATCTACGCTGCCGATGACTGGATGTCGGTACCGGAGAAAACAGCCGGTACCCCAGAGCATGGCACCAGTAGTTCTGCCGAGGTTGAGGCCTCAAGAATATCCTGGAGCCCCGATAATGCTTTGGAAGCCGAAGCCTCCCACCAGGGCAATTTTGCCAGTGCAGAATCCTCAAGGGCAACGCCAGAGGCATCTCGATGCTTAGAAGGAGATCTACCCTTTGAGGACCGGCTAGACTTGTGTTTAGTTACCTGAAATCCACGGGAGGAAGCCCTGGAAGACTTCGATGCCACTGAGGCTGCATCAGAGGGAAACAGGGTACTGAGCTTAGCAGCTCGGTTCTGCCGACCTCTTTTAGACATCATGGCACAGGCCATACATTCTGTGATGGAGTGGTCAGGACCTAAACATTTTAGACACCACTCATGGGTGTCGGTGACAGAGATGGTACTGCCACATTTGGTGCACTTTTTGAAACCCGAAGAGGGTTTTTCCATTGTGGAGGAATTTTTGGGCCTAAGGCCCAAAAAGGCACATGCACATGGAAAAAAGTACTACTTTTTTTTGTTTTGTTTTTTTTTTAAAGAAAAGAAAGAAAAACCGGCGGTACCGGTAAAGCGTCGAGGAAGGCAGACGCGACCACAAAAAAGAAGGGCAATAAGGAGAATGTTTTGCGGCGACAGGAACCACAACCTGCTGGCTCCACAGAAAACAAGAACTGGAGCGAGGCAGTTGAGAAAGGCGGGAAGGCAGCACACAGGTGCTGTGGGATGCTCCCAAAAGCTTCCTAATTGGACAATGGGGAGCGTTCCCGCACAGGCTCCGTTGGTACCGACGATACCCATATGTGAAGACTACATTCCTGCTTGTTCCTGGAGATTCTAAAGAACAACAACTGATATACAAGAATTCAGAAAGCTGCTCAAAACCACCCTATTCATTGAACAATTCAACAAAGGCCACCAAGCACCAATCACCCCACAAGCTTATTTACACAAGCCATGAACACTATAAGGACTTCACATGAACCAGCTACCAGCCTTACCACAAGCCGAATTACACAAGCCATGAACACTACAATGACTTCACATGAACTACCTGCCTTCTCCAACCTATAAATAACCCCTACATCCCCCACTGTTATTGTATACAGCCCCTGTTCATAGTTCACAATGTATATAGATCACCAGTTAATCACACTGCTCACCCACACCACACAAGTCGATGTATCCACTGCATGTATTCACCCTCCCACTTTTTTTTTAAATTTTTTATTTATAATTATATAGAATATAACATCCAAGTAATACATGAATGAAGAATCAATGGGTTATGACATGACACAAAGAAAACCTTTAAATCATTAGGAAAAAAAAACCAAAACATGTCACCCATCATTTAGACCCCAATGTAAAAGAAATATAAGAGGGAGTATTAGGAAACATAAAATAGTGCAAGATTAAAATAACCCAGCTCCTCCAAGAACAAATATAATAAACGGGTAAAGACTTAAGTGTCAGCCAGATGGGGCGACTTAGAAACCTCCACAACCACTTCCTCCCTAGCTATTAAGAACTCATTAAGCTGCCTAGGTTCAAAGAAAATATACCCTTTTTGTTTATACACCACACAACATTTAACAGGAACTTTGAGATGAAAAGTCGGCCCTGGGGCTAATACCTTGGGACGTAAAGCCAAAAAGCCTTTCCTTTTCATCTGCGTAACTCTAGAAACATCAGGAAAAACACGCACTTGAGAACCTAGGAAGTCTACATTTAAATTCTTAAAATATAATCAAAGTATAAAGAATTTATCCGATTCTAGCACCAAAGTTACCAGCAGAGTTGACTTATCAGTGATGACCTCCAAGGAGGACTCTAAAAACCCTGTTAGGTCACCCTTCTCAGCAGGAACAGTATGGGTACCGGGACCACCATCCCTCAACCAAGGACAAGTACTGCGCCTGAACCAGAGGTAGAAACTGATCCTGGGGGAGCATAAGAACCTCCCCAAAATACTTCCTTACCATCTCTAATGGAGACAGCAAGGCAGAACGTGGAAAATTTAGAAAACAAAGGTTACAACGTCTAACCTGGTTTTCCAAATCTTCCAGTTTTCTGGAGGACACATTCCTGTCCAAAACCTGAGCATTCACTAATTCGTGCAAATGCCCAACTTCTTGTTCGAGCTTACTTAGTCTCTCCATCTGTCCAACTTGGTCGCCAGAAAGAGTTCCACAAGTCGTCTTAACCCCAATCAATTCATTACTCACAGCACCAAACATAACCTTGAGGGAAGAACTGAGCGAAGCCAAGCCATCCCACAGTGCCTCCGAAGTTATCACCGCGGGTTTTTCCAACAAAAGCTTCCCCAAAAGTTCTTTTCCATGAGTGACCTCATCACCAATCTCTCTCTCTGATAACATGCCGCCTCCGAGTGTTCTCCGTCACTCTACCAACATCAAGGGGGAAGAATCACCAACCGACACTCCTCCCGAGGACCCATCCTTCGGCGTACTCGATGGCAAGCCGCAAATGGATCCAGCATCAGGCAGTGCAACACTTCCGGGTCACGGTGGAGGGGTACACAGCTCCTGTGAGAGCCAAATCCCTGACACACTCAGCCCCGATGCCTCTGCTACTGGGGCTGTCGAAGACACAAGCTGCAGCTCCAGCGACAAAACCGTAGTCCTGCAAGGTTCGCTGTGCCGAAGAACAAGTCATGTCCACCCCGGGAGGAATCACAGCCTGCTTCCACTTCCTCCTCCCCATCTCAGCAAGCGGAGAGTATCCCGGCACCAACTCAACAGGAGAATGCAGCCTCAGAGGTCAGAGCGTCCTGTCGCCATCTTGTCACGCCCCCTTCACATCCTCCCAACTCTTGATTGTTTCATGTGCTAACCACTTTGATTTAACATTAAAGCAGTATATTAAATCCTTGAAAATAAAAAATAAAATTTCCATCCTCAAAGATTGTGTATTCGAGGTCGGGTTAGGAGGAGATTGAGTCGAATCTTAAGGCTCTGAGCCATTGATTTTGATGGTGGCGCCGGTAGGGGAACTGCCTCAGAGCGCTCAGTGGCCTCTTCAGGTCCCAATCATGCCTTGTCTGGGCCCAATGGGATAGGGCTTGAAGCAGGAGCTGAACTCATCTGGGAAATTTGAAATCCTGGCAGATATCCCCCTACTTGCTGTTTCTTCTTTTTTTCTTCCTCAGACAGCACTGGTCAGTGACTGCTGGAGACCTTTCTCCTCTTACTGATGAAAAATCTCTTCTTAGCTACCCCAGAGAACACTGCAGCTGCAGTCAGAGCCCCATTGCAATTTTTTTTTTAACTGAGGTTCTCGAAAGGGGAAGAATGCTGCAGGACTGTATAAAAAGTAAAACTAAAGAAAATAATGAAGGCAGGCATGCGAACCCAACAGAGGGGACAGCCGTTGCATGCTGAAGCGGAAGACAGAAACCACGGTAAAGGATCAAGACAGCAAGGCAGGAAGAGGCTTGCATGTTCAGATGAGCTCGGGGAGAGCCAGGCAAAGGCGCTATCAGCAGACAACACCTAGAGTGTGCCTGCAGCCCCCTGCTTGTAAATGGAGAATGCCTCTTCTTCCCCTGCTGCCCAGAGCTCAGTCTCCAAGCTGCTGGAAGAGGTGCACTACCCAGAGGTTCGGGACCGGACTGGAGAGACTATAAGGAAGTAAATTTTACAGATTTTCGCTTGGTGGTGGAAGTGTAGGAGACTCTAGGGCCCTGT
Organism: Ichthyophis bannanicus; assembly: GCA_033557465.1. Classification (NCBI taxonomy): domain Eukaryota; kingdom Metazoa; phylum Chordata; class Amphibia; order Gymnophiona; family Ichthyophiidae; genus Ichthyophis; species Ichthyophis bannanicus. The sequence continues at coordinate 332,959,923 of CM066036.1, read as the reverse complement.
CAATTGGCTTCCTTCAGAGGAGGAGCCATTCAGTAGCATATCTATCTATTTAACATACCAGAACAAGAAGAACATGTTAGCGAACAGTACATACACACAATACAATCAATCACTCATAGCCAAAGCTATTAGGAATACCACCACATCAATATTTTACTTGCAATGGAATGTGTGCCTTTGCGTCAATGCTGACTCCTGGCAACCCAGCAGCTCCTGGGTTTTCTTGGCAGTGTGATCAGAAATAGATCACCAGGATTTTCTTCCAAGGCAATGGAGAGTTAAGTGATTTGCCCAAGGCCACAAGGAGTGCAAATGGGAATCAAACCCTGGTCTCTAGTTACCGAGCCAGTGCTCTAACCACTAGTCCACTCCTCCAGACACTTTGCACCCCCTTTTACTAAAACCTCACACATTATCTGCCACACTGCTTATAGGAATGAAATAGGCTATACAGCAGATATAAGTGGCCCCTGTTACAAGGTTTACTCTAAATTAACATAACTGCTAAAACTACACATGGAATCTATATAGCGAACATCATACTGGAATCGCACTAACTCCTAGGACTTAAAGTGCAGTAACCTTAGCTCTGAAAAGACAGCACTAAAGCTATTACACTGGGACGTCATCATCCATATATGGCCGCTTGATATTTCAGCGCTTACTTGCCCTGCTGGGAAAAGGTGAAAAAAAGTGGGTATAATCAAGAATAAAGCCCTTGATCAGCGGGGGACGAGGAGGAGAAACAATCTGGATGGCTGGGAAGCCGAAGAAAGTCAGCTTAAAGGAGTTCGCGTATGCGGAGCAAACGCCAACAAGGTCGCAGAAAGAAAAGATGGAGATGCCTGGAGGCAAAATCGCCAAGCTGGCGATGGCAAGGAAACACACGAGGGAGAGAAGCGAGAAAGGCAGTGAAGGAGAACAAGAGACAGACAGATGTAGCGGCGGGATTTCATGCGGAGTTGAGAGCATGGTTCCAGGAAATAAAACAGGAAATTGTGCAAGTGCGGGAGGACGTGGTGGCCAGCGTGGAGGGCCTGAAGGCGGACATGATGGAGTTGGGAAAGAGGGTGGAAGAGACAGAAGAAAGATCAGATGTGCACGGGGAAACTATGGCAGCACTAAAGCAAAAGATGAAAAGCTTACAACAAAAACAATATAGCAATGGAAGATAAACTAGAAGACTTGGAAAATAGGTCAAGAAGATATAACCTTAGGCTGCGGGGGATTCCGGAGGGGGACCCCTATTTGGACTGCAAAGCAGTGATTATAGCAGTATCAAAGGCCTTGCTGATAGGAGATGGAGATGACCTGGAGGGCATGGATTTGCGTATTGTCCAGGCACACAGAGTGTCTGCGATGGCGAGAGCAAACACCAATAGGCCATGGGATATCATGGCGTGCTTTCAGGACTTTAACGTGAAGGAGAGGGTGCAAAATATAGTACGGACAAAAGGAGCAATAAAATGGAATGTATGCAAGGTCGTGATATATGCGAACCTAGCGCAAACTACGTTGCAGAAAAGACACCTGTTGAAGGATGTGGTGTCTAAACTTCGAGAGGAGGGAATCAGATATGGATGGACATTCCCGTTTGGACTCTCCCTGACTTATAAAGGACAGAGGATTTGAGTGCGGTCCAGAGAAGAGGCAGTCAAGGTGTTAACAGCAGCAGGAATGGAAAGACTGACTTTGGAGTGGGAGAAAGGAGAAGGAGTGAGGACAACGCAGCACAGGTAGCAGCAGGTAGAGAACAGCAAGAAAAAGGCTGCACGTCAAACAAAAGGACATGTGGTCGGAGTAAGAGAATGAAGAGGAATAGAATGTAAAGATTGACTTAAGTATTATGTTAATTAAAATAGGTAGGATGCTGAAGAGGGGGGGAGGGGAGGAAGAGGAGGAGGGATAAGAGTATGGTGAAGGGGGAGGAAGGCAAGGTAGGGGAAGATAGAAGATGGAAGGTAAGAGACGGTGGGGAAGGAATTTTGGGAATAGGTTGATAACAGGGACATTACATAGTAGGGGACAATAGATAGTAGGTGAAGGGGGTCAAGGGAGGGGGGTGAGGCAGTTCAGAAGCAGGGTAATAGCAGTGGGGTAGGTAAGGGAAGCCTGAGGAGGATGACAGCAGCCAGGCCATCCGTAGGAGCAGGGGATGGCAAGGAGGTTGGGGAAGGAGGGGGGAGGGAAGGGGAAGGGAGGCAGGACGGGGAGGGGAGGGGAACGGTGGGGCAAAGTTAGCCAAGGGAGGGGAAGGGGAGGTATTATTAAAAAGGTGAGTTAAATATAGTGACACACAATGTTAAAGGTCTCAATTCGCCATTTATAAAAGGCAGAAACTATATAAAGAGCTTCCGTGCCAAAGGGTCTCAGTGGTGTTAATACAGGAAATGCATCTGACCAGGGCAACAGAGCACTTGGTCAGGCCAAAGGGTTATAGCCTTGGTGTCTATGCATCAAACAGTAGAAAAGAAAAAAGGGGGCGTGGCGATTTTGATAGAATCGAAGATTAAAGTGGTACTCCAAAATATAATTAGGGACAAAGCGGGAAGATATGTACTAATACACGTAAAAATAGGGCCGAAATGGTACTGTGTAGTGAATGTGTATGCACCAACAGGGGCACAAGGGGAATTCTGGAGGGCACTTAATGAAGAGGTGGGTAAGCTGGGGGCAGGGTACTCATATGTGGTGGGGACTTTAATCTAACTTGGCATCCGGAAAGGGATGCCACAGGGAAAAAAGGGAAGGTAGGAGGGCGGACAGGAATAAATACCATAAATTTGTGCAACAACATTGCCTGGTAGACAGTTGGAGATTCCAACACCCCCGGAAAAAAAAACAATTCTCCTATTTTTCACTGGTACATGGATCATATTCCAGAATTGATGCTATTTGGGTAACAAAAGAGGCGGTAGGGAGGATTAAGGGGACCGAGATGGACCCAATAACGTGGTCCATGCACTAGTGCTGGTGGAGATGAGAGTGGAAGGGGAAGGGAGGGGGAATCAATTTTGGAGATTAAATGACTCAATAGAAGACGAGAGAGTCAAGGAGGAAATAGAAATAACGGATTACTTCAGAAGAAATGATAACGGGGAGAGGTATGGGATGGGTTTAAAGCTATAGTGAGAGGAGTATTGATCAAATTGGGGGGTGCATATAAAGAAAGAGAATAAAGGCAGGGATAGAGTACAATTGCGGCTCTTGAGATTGGAGGAGCTGGATGCAAAAGATAGATGCGGAGGTTATAGAGGCCAAGTATTTGCAGTAAGAGAACAAATTAACGCTATGCAGGCCGAAACAATTAGATATAATATACAATTATTGAAGAAAGAATTTTTTGAGGGAGGGAACAAGGCGGATAGGTATATAGCGCAAAAACTGAAACAAAGGAAATTAAGAGCACATATACTACATATATTAAAGATGCGTGACTCGGGAGGGAAATTAGTCCAGAGGGATGGAGAAATCAGAGGGGTGTTTAAAGAATTCTACCAAACATTGTACACAGCGAAAACAGCTCCTCTGGTGGGACGGGTATAGTTATTTGGAATCGACCCAGCTTCTGAGGTTGGAGGAGGCAGCTCAAGGAGAGCTGAACAAGGTAATTAAACCAGAGGAAGTTAGGATAGCCATAAACAGCTGAAGGTTGATAAGTCACCTGGGCTAGATGGATTGACAGCAAAATTTTATAGAAAATTTGGGGAAGCATTAATCACCCAGCTAGTTAGGCTGTTTAATCTGCCAAGAGAGGGCAGTTACAATGGGCTGGGCAGGCATATCTTTAATACCCAAAGAAGGAAAAGATCCACAGGATTGTGCATCCTATAGACCAATCTCACTGTTGAATATGGATGCTAAATTGATGGCGAAGATATTGGCTACGCGCTTAAATAAAGTAATAGGGAAATTAGTTCATCAGGATCAAGCGGGGTTTATCCCAGGTAGACAAGTAGCGGATATATTCGGAAGATTTTAAATTTAATATGGTCAATTGAACAGAGTAAGGAGGAGGCTCTATTATTGTCCCTGGACACGGAAAAGGCCTTTGACCAAGTATCATTGCCCTTTCTATTCCAGGTTATGGAAAAAATGGGGTTAAGTGAGAACTTCATGGGTTGGATACAGGCATTGTATCAAAGCCCAAAAGCATGTGTTAGAGTAAATGGGGCCTACTCCTCCTTCTTCGAACAAGGAAGGGGAACGAGGCAGAGCTGCCCCCTTTCACTCCTGTTATTTGCTATCTAAATAGAACCTTTTGCAGCAAGGATAAGGGAACATGCGAATTTGAAGGGGATAGGTATAGGGAATCAGGAATATAGGTTATCACTATTTGCGGATGATATTCTGATGAGTGTGTCTAGACCAAAGTCTCTCTGCCAATAATCATGTGGGAATTAGGCAAATTTGGAAAGCTATCGGGATTTACTATAAATTGGACAAAGTCAAATACTAAATGTGTCATTTAGCTAAGGAGGAACAGGAAAAACTGCAAAAAAAAAAAAAAACCCTTTTAGGTGGACACAGTGCGCAATTAGGTATTTGGGAATCCACATAGGTAATAAATTGAACTCTTTATATGATCTAAATTACCCTAAGCTGTTTGGACAAGTGGAAGGATGGTTGAATACATGGAGCCAGGGATATTTATCATGGCTTGGTTGTATCGCAACAGTAAAGATGATGCTGTTGCCCAGGTTGCTCTTTCTTTTTCAAACGTTGCCAATAAGGGTACTGTTGGAGACTAGAGCAAATACAAGATGAAATTAGAGTTACCTGCTAATTGTTGTTCCGGAACCATTGAGTTTAGAATCTCCTTCAGCAGCTTTGGAGACTGAAACACGTCATCGCTTTGACGACCCCTGCATAAATAGGCAAGGACTGCCCCTTTCCTCCAGTATCTATTGACAAAGCAGACTCAGCAGAGCAACAAATAAGTAGTTAAATGAATAAATTAAATAACTCACTAAACACTTTTTTTTTTTAATCTTCGCATCCTTAAGGCAGCAGCCTAAACAAGTAAAACCACACCCGACTGGACGCAAAAGTACCTACAAAGGCAAGAAAGTACTGCTGCAAGAGGAAGCCAGCCGCTCCCTCCAACTGAGCTCTACAGAGAACCCTCCTTAAAAAATACATCACTGACCACCAGTAACTTCAGGCTGAAAAAAAACAACCCCCCCCTCCCCCCATATAGCGGGAGGAATCCGGGACTGGACTTAAGAGTTCCTTAAGGAACAACAATTAGCAGGTAAGTCTAATTTCATCTTCCTTTTCGTTCCTCTAGTCCAGTCCTGGAACCATTGAGGATGTAACAGAGCAGTGAATATCAACAGGAGGCCTGAAGTACCACAGATCCAAAACGGCCATCTCCAGCCGCCTACACATCCAGCCTATAATGCTTGGCAAAAGAATGCAACGATGACTAAGTCGCCACCCTACAGATGTCTTTGGCCGGAGCCAAACTGAACTCCGTCCAAGACGCCGCCTGGCCCTAGTCGAATGAGCTCGCAGACCCTCCGGCACCACCTTACCTTTCAAAATATATGCAGCCGCAATAGTCTCCTTCAACCATCTGGAAATGGATGACTTCACAGCCGCCTCCCCTTTCCGCGGCCCTCCAAATGATAAACAACCTGTCCGATCTTCGGAAGGCCGCCGTCCCGCGGAGGTATCTCTTGAGCGCGCGCCTAACATCAAACAAATGCAATCTACTTTCCTTCGCTTCCTCCTGTTCCCCCGAGAATACCGGAAGAGACACCACCTGATTAACATGAAATGCCGAAACCACCTTAGGTAAGAATGCTGGCACCGTATGCAACACTACCTTGTGATTGAAGAAGGAAAGATACGACTCCTTACAGGACAAAGCCTGTAACTCCGAAATTCTGTGAGCGGAGCAAATCGCTACCAGAAAAATCGTCTTCAACGTCAGATCCTTCAGCGAGGCCTTACCTAAAGGCTCAAACGGTTCTCTGACCAAGGCGTCCAACACCAAGTTCAGATCCCATGTCGGTACCGAACACCGACACGGAGGACGCATGAGTAAGACAGCACGCAAAAATCTCCGAATGTCCCCGTGCGTCCCTAACAGCTGACCTTGTATCTTACCCCAGAAACAAGATATCGCTGCCAACTGTACTCGCAAAGAACTAGCCACGAGACCCTTCTCCACGCTATCCTGCAAGAACTAAAGAATTTGTGGAACCGACGCTCCTAAGGGCCACAGCTTCCATTGTGCACACCAGGCCTCAAAAATGCACCAGACCCGAACATACGCCAACGACGTAGATCGCTTCCGCGCCTTCAACAATGTAGAAATGACCGCCGCGGAATAACCCTTGGCCTTCATCCTAGCCCTATCAAGAACCATGCCGTTACACGAGAACCGATTCACCTGGGGCATATGTAATGGCCCCTGAAGCAACAGATCCTCCCGCTGCAGCAGTCTCCACGGCTTGTCCACTAAAAGCCGCACCATGTCCGCATACCAAGGCCTTCTGGGCCAATCGGGTGCCACCAGAACCACGCGGCCTGCGTGCCCCTCTATGCACTGAACCACTCGGCCTATAAGAGCCCACGGTAGAGAAGGCCCTCCGCCGGCTACCTCTGTGCCAACGCATCGAGCCCCTCCGACATCCGTTCTCGCTTTCTGCTGTAAAATCGGGCCGCCTTTGCTGAGTCGAATGTCGCCATTAGATCCATGGATGGGAGGTCCCCAGCACTGCACTACCAGAGCAAAGACCTCCGGGTGAAGCATCCACTCTCCGGGATCCACCTTGCGGCGACTTAGAAAATCCGCCTCAATATTGTCTACTCCAGACACGTGCTGCACCGACAGACTCCTCAAATTCAGCTCGGCCCAGTTCGATTGATGTAGGCTACTGTCGTTGCATTGTCGGACAGCACCCGCACCGCCGTCCCCTGCAGCCACGGCTGAAACTCCAGAAGGGCCAAACACACCGCTCTCATCTCTAACCTGTTGATCAACCACTCTATCAGAGACCACTGCCCCTGGGCTAATCTCCCTTCGCAATGTGCTCCCCATCCCAACAGACTGGCATCCGTCGTCAAAAGTCTCCAGGATGGAGGCTCCAGAGGCATCCCTGTCTCCAAACTCTCTGTCCGTAACCACCAGCGAAGTTCGTGTTGCACCTCCGGCAGACAGACTAACCGCTGGGATAACGCATCCAATTGATGAGACCTTCGCCGGAGCAGGGCCCTCTGCAACGGTCTCATGTGAGCCCTGGCCCAGGGCACCACCTCGATCGTGGCCGCCATCGTCCCGAGCACCTGCAGATACTACCACGCAGTCAGCGTCTGCTGAGATAGGAAACTCCTCACGAGCTCTTGCAAACTGCGGGCTCGCTGATCCGGGAGAAACACCGCTCCCTGCTCCATCTCGAACCATGCCCCCAAATACTCCAGAGACTGCGAGGGGACCAACCTGCTCTTTGCAAAGTGGACCACCCAGCCCAGGCTCTCTAATACCTGCACTACCCTGGCAGTGGCGGCGGTGCTCTCCTCCTTTGACTTTGCTCGAATCAACCAATCGTCCAAATATGGGTGCACCAGCACCCCTTCCTTGTGGAGCGCTGCTGCCACCACCACCATGTTCTTGGTGAAAGTCGAAGGCGCTGTTGCCAGACCAAAAGGCAAGGCCTGGAATTGAAAATGCCCCATGGAAACTGCAAATCGCAGAAACTGTTGATGTTCCTGCCAAACGGGGATATGCAGATAAGTCTCCGTGAGGTCCAAAGACGTCAAGAACTCTCCCTTTCTGACCGCTGCAATCACGGATCGTAACGTCTCCATATGAAAATGGACTACCCGGAGACATCGATTCACTCTTTTCACATCTAGAATCGGCCGAAAAGTGCCTTCCTTCTTTGGAACCATGAAATAGATGGAGTATCAACCGTACCCGCAATGGTCTGAGGGAACAGGCACCACTGCCCTGAGCTGCAGGAGATGCAGCAGTGTCTCCCGAACTGCCCGGACCTTTTGTGGGGCTCTGCAAGGCGACTGGACAAAATAATCTAACACCGGTCGATGGAGCTCTAGCGCATAGCCCTCTCGAATGATCTACAGTACCCACTGGTCTGACATAAGGTGGATCCAGGCAGGGTAAAACTCCCGCAAACGACCCCCCACGGGCACAAACCCCACCTGAGCCCCCCTTATCTCATTGTGGCTTTTTAAGGCTTAAGGATTGAAAGGGTGCAAAACCTCTGCCGCCCCCCCCCCCCCCCCGAAATCCTCGGCCTCGCACTGGAAACCTTCCGCACTGCCCCTGGCCAAAGCAAGAGGACCAAAACTTACAAAATTCTCTCTGAACCCCCTTGGGCCCCGTAGCCATCCAGCCCTGCTTAGGTTTGTCCTCAGGCAATCGTCCCCCTTTAGATTCCCTGAGATCCTTAACCAACTTATCTAAATCCTCTCCAAACAAAAGCTCCCCCATAAAAGGAAGCTTGCTCAGACGAGCCTTAGAGGAACCGTCGGCAGACCAGTTTCTCAACCACAGATACCGCCATGCTGCCATTATGGAAGCCATACTCTTAGCTAGCCCCCTAATGAGGTCGTAATGGATATCCGCTAGATAGGCGGTCCCCGACTCCAGCCGCGCTCTCTCAGCAACCTGCTCACCCAACTGATCCCCCTGTAACATCTGGGACCATAGCAGGCAGCCTTTTGCCACCCATGCCCCCGCTATCGAGGCCTGCATGGACAGAGCGCTAATATCAAACACCTGCTTCAACAAGGTTCTCTCATTTCCTGTCTTGAACATCTTTCAATGCTGTGGCGCCCTCCACCAGAATCGTAGTCTTCTTAGTAACTGCAGATACTGCCGCATCTACCTTAGGAGAGCAAAAAAGCTCCCTATCCTAGTCGTAGAGTGGATATAGCCTAGCCAAAGCCCTAGAACCTCTCAGAGCAGCTTCCGGCAAATCCCACTCCTCCTGAATCATGTTCCTAAATACTCTATGAACTGGGAACACTCACTGGGACGTCCGCACCGCCTGCAGCAGCGGATCCTCCAACACTTCTTCCGAAGACGGTACCACTGAGGGCATGTTCAACGCTTTGAGAGTCTCAGCAAACAGAGATGGCAGCTCCTCTCGTCTGAACACTGACTACTCTAGCCTGCTGTTCTGAGTTAGGCAACTCCCCTTCTAACTCGTCACCCGAGACCTCCTACTTCGTCACCTGCTTCTAGATTCCCCCACAGCGGAGACACTGGGCCCTCAACCCCCACCCCCTTACTCTTCTTGGCAGTGGAAGACCCCCTCCTCCGACCACAACGAGGAACCAAGCCGCTTCACCCCTCGAGCTACCGGAGGAGGTGCCGCCATCCCGGGTTGCAACAAGGCAAATGCCTGCTGCATAAAATTTGAAGAAATCCGGCGGGACTACGGTAGACCCCCCCACTTGGGCCCAGCCAAGCGGAGGAGACGGTCCTATTCCAGAAGACGGCCCGGCTACCGGCTCCGAGGGGACTAGCAACAAGGGCGGGACTACTTCCTGAAGAACCGCCAATTGCTCTCCGGTCCCCAAGTCCAGCGCTTTTTCCATGATGGCTGCCTCGTGAGTGCAGCCCCTGCACACCCCCGACTCCAACACTGTGCGTGCCTCATGTCACAAACTAAACAGCATGGCCGAGCCGGCATACTAACTTGCAATTCCAAACTGAAATCTATTTTTTTTTTCTTTTTGTATAAGCTACACTGCACAGATATCAAGTTTAATTGCGGAATTGTGCAACAGAATATAACTGAGATTTTTGGAGCCTGTAGGCACTCACACTAACCCCTCCAAGTCTGCCGTGATAAAATGGCCGCCGGCACGCTTCCCGCGCGAACTCATGTGGCCCGGCCGAAATGCTCGATTCAAAAGGCCCCTAACCAACGAGGCCTCCAGTCCTCCCCCCTCACCCGCACTATCGCCTACCTCCGATTCACCTCTTCTGCAGGGAGGGGAAGGGCGTTAAACCGCATCAGAGCTCAGCCGAACCACGGCTTCGGCTCCGGCACTGCTGCCGCCGGAAAGCACCTGCTTCTCCATGCTCTGGTGCTGCAGCTCAAGCCTGCTACCTGCTCCTCACCCGTTCAAGTGGGTTCGGGAGCAGGGGAGGTAGTAGTACCGGATCCGTCACCCAATGTTCGTTACAGTGTCGGGGAAGAAAATTGGAGGGGGGGGGGAGAAAAAGAAAGAAACAGACGCTGTCAGTAACGGCGAAGGACACCTCAAACAGCTGCCCCCTTCTGCCCTGCAATAAGAAAACCGGTAATCAAAAAACTGACTCTGCTTTTAAAACAACAAATCCAAAAGTTTAAGAGATAAATTTAACTTAAATTTACCTTAAATTAAGAGTTAAGCTCTGCTTATTTGTGCTGAGAGAGCCCAGACCCAGGCTCAGAACTTTCTCCAGCTGCTTGGAGACAAACTACTGGAGAAAAGGGGCAGTCCTTGCCTATTTATGCAGGGGTCGTCAAAGCAATGACATGTTTCAGTCTCCAAAGCTGCTGGAGGAGATTCTAAACTCAATGGTTCCGGGACTGGACTAGAGGGACGAAAAGGAAAGGGATTTTAATAGGTTTATAGGGCAAGGAAAGAGCCCCAGGGTAGCTATTGTACACTGCAAAGTGTTAAGGAAGAGGGAAGGTTGGGGTTCCCCAATTTGAGGAAGTATGCAGCACAGCTGAAAACACTGCATGATTGGCATAGGGGGAAACAAACACTGGGTTCGAATGGAAGAGCCGTCAGTAGGGGGGCAGAACCCCATCATTGAGCACACTCTGAATGTATGGCAACAGTACAGGAAGGTACTAGTGCAGAAAGAGTAGTTACTCACCTGTAACAGGTGTTCTCCAGAAGCAGCAGGAATCAGTCCTCACATATGGGTGACGTCGGCGCCGACGGAGCCCTCGTGCGGAACATTTCCCCAGCTTTCAAAGAAAGCCTTTGGGAATTGCAGCGCGCATGCGCGGTCCCCTTCCCGCCCAAGGGTGCCATCTTGCTCAGTCTGATGACATAGCTAAAAGACAGCAAAAAATTAGCAAAATAAATCATATGACTGCAACTCCAAGGGGAAGAGGGAGGGTTGTGAGGACTGATTCCTGCTGCTCCTGAAGAACAGCTGTTACAGGTGAGTAACTACTCTTTCTCCAGGACCAAGCAGGAAGTCAGTCCTCACATATGGGACTCCCCAGCTTAAGGCTACCGGAGACCCCAAGAGGAAAAATGAGCTCCCTCGAGCTCGTCAGCACAGAAGGAAGGAATCTTCTCGGAGAACGCCCCCGACCGGTAGCCCAACACCAGGGCCGGAGGGTAGGAGTTGCCTAAACCCCAAAGAGATTATGGAGTACTGCCTGTCCGAAAGCACTGTCCCTGTGGGACTCCTTCGCAAGGCAGTAATGGGCCGCAAAGGTCTGGCTTGAAGACCAAGTAGCGGCCCGGCAGATGTCTGCCAACAGAACAGAGCGGAGATGAGCCACTGACGCAGCCTTCACCCTGACACGATGAGCCGTGACTCGACCCTTCAACAAGAGGCCGGCTGCCCCATAAGCCCAGGCGATAGTTAGCGACCCATATGGACAACGTACACTTGGAGACAGGGAGCCCCAACTTATTGGGGTCAAAAGAAACGAAAAGCTGAACAGCCTTCCGATGCTCCCGCGTACGGTCAAGGTAGAAGGATAACGCCCTCCTACAGTCCAGGGTATGCAAGACCATCTCAGCCCGGTTGGCATGCGGCCTGGGAAAGAAGGTCGGAAGAATCACCTCCTGACTGAGGTGAAAAGGTGAGACAACTTTAGGAAGAAACTTAGGGTGAGTCCGTACATCTACATCTTCCACCTCTCGAAGTAGTAGTAGGGGAGCTAGGACTACCCTTTCAGCAGCCAGGCCATCAGATGAAAGGACTGGAGGTTGGGGTGCAAGAGAGTCCCCGATCCTGAGACAGGAGATCGTGTTGAAACCCCAGAGGAAGAGGTGTGTCCACCGCCAGCTGTAGCAGAAGCGGGAACCACGGTTGCCTCGGCCACGTGGGGGCTATGAGAATCAATGAAGCCCCGTCCCTGAGGACTTTGAGCAGCGTTCTGGACACTAGTGGTGTGGGAGGAAACGCATACAGTAGGTCTGTGGACCACGAGATCAGAAACGCATCCGCTGCTACTCTGAGAGGATGCGGTTGTATGGAGCAAAATCTCGGGAGTTGCCAGTTCAGAGGACTGGCGAAAAGATCCATGGTGGGTAGCCCCCACTTGAGAAAGACCTGCTGAACCACCAATGGGTTCAATCTCCATTCGTGTGGTTGCAGGTTCTGGCTCAGTCTGTCTGCCAGGCAATTTTCCTGACCTGGGAGGTAGACAGCCTTGAGAAGGATTCCGTGATTGACAGCCCAAGAGCACAGTCGTTGTGCCTCCTGACAAAGAAGGAAGGAGCCTGTGCCTCCTTGTTTGTTCACATAGAACATGGCAATTTGATTGTCCGTCTGGACCAGTACAGACTGGTGAGAGGCGAGGTGGGAGAAGGCTCTCAGAGATAGGCATATCGCCCGTAGCTCCAGGAAGTTTATCTGTTGAGTAGCCTCCCAAGGGGTCCAGAGACCCTGAGTACATGTCCCTTGGCAATGTGCTCCCCAACCGAGAAGAGAGGCATCGGTTGTCAGCACCTGAGTATGCGGAGGGGATTGAAAAACCACTCCGAGCACCAGATTCGGAAGATGAAGCCACCATTGCAGAGAGGAGACCAGGTCGGAGATCTTCACTGAGTCCGCCAGGCCCCCTGTGGCTTGATGCCACTGAGTGCGAAGGCTCCACTGAGCAGGTCGCATGTGCAGGCGGGCACTGGGGGAGACATGAACTGTGGAAGCCATATGGCCGAGTAGTCTCAGGAATTGCCTGGCAGAGACCAGGGAATTGCTGCAAAACTGGCTGGCCAGATCCATTAGCCTGTGGGCCCTGTCCAGAGGCAGAAAAGCCTTTGCTTGAAGAGTGTCTAGTCTGGCCCCTATGAACTCTAAGTTCTGGGACGGGAGCAAAGTGGACTTTGCGAAGTTTATGACAAACCCCAAGTGCTGAAGCAGAGCCACAGTGCAAAGGGTGGCCTGGTTGGCCTCTTGGGAAGATTGGCCCCTTATGAGCCAGTCGTCCACGTATGTAAACACAAAAAGAGACCCTGAAGTCTCAGGTAGGCCGCCACCACTGCCAGGCACTTGGTGAACACCCTGGGAGCGGAGGACAGGCCAAAGGGTAGTACTCTGTACTGATAGTGGTTTCCTCCCACAGCAAACCTGAGATATTGTCTGTGGTCTGGATGGATAAGGATGTGAGTATATGCATCCTTTAGATCTAAGGAGCATAGCCAGTCTCCCTGCTGGAGGTAGGGCAGCAGAATTCCAAGGGTAAGCATCTTGAACTTTTCCCTCTCCAGGAACTTGTTGAGGTTTCGCAAGTCTAGGATGGGTCTGAGACCTCCTGTTTTTTGGTACCAGAAAGTACCTAGAATAATAGCCTTGACCTCTAAGGTGGTGGGGCACCGGTTCCACAGCCTGATCCTTTAGCAGACTTGCTAACTCCTGAAGGAGTAGGTCCCTGTGCAGAGGGGGTCTTGGAGGCTCCCCTGGAAAATAGGAAGGAGGTACCTTGTGAAAATGGAGAAGATAGCCCTTTTGGACTATATGAAGAACCCAGGTATCCGATGTGACGGCTGACCACCTGTGGGCAAAGTGGGCAAGCCGGCCTCCTGTGCTGCGAGAAGCCAGCTGAGGAGAAGAGGCTATGCTGTTTTGAATCAAAAACCACCACCCTGCTGAGCAGGGGCCGGTGTAGGTGGCTTGGGGGCCTTCTGCCTACGGGGCCCTTGACCTTGCCCCTGTTGGGGAGCTGCAGAGGCCTGATAATGAGGGTATTGTTTATAGGCAGACGACTTCCTCGGGTAAAAGGACTTTTTTTTCCCTGAGCCCTCCTTCTGAGAAGGGGCAGAGGTTTTCCTGGAAAGCCTAGTCCTGGTCAGAGTCTAGGTCTCGAGTTCTGCAGCCTTTTCAGCCATGGGCTTCCCAAAGAGGTTTTATTTATTTATTTATTTATTTACATTCTCTTATATACTGCACTATTCGGCATCAGCGCGGTTTACATGGAACAAAATGCTCAGTACAACAACATGTATGAGTTTACAGATAACAGGGAACAAAAAACTTGGATAACAGGGGTAACTATTTACAAAACTTACTACATGGAAAAAAAAATGTTGTACAAAATTAGCATCTTTAGAGCATATCCTTCTGATCCTTAGGAGCTAATCGGTAAATTTTTCTTGAGAGATCTACTGTGAAAACTGGTGTAGTGCAGCAGATTGCTACAATCTGTTGGTTTTCTATATAGGTCTGTTTCAAAACCTATAGGGTCCTTCACCTCGGCAGGGGACATCGATCAACTTGTCCTGGACCCATGGCTCGAGGTTGGATGACTGTAGCCAAGCCTGTCGGCGGGCACCGATGCCAGCCCCGGCTACTCGGGCTGAAGCCTCGAAGCCATCATAGGCTGCTCGAGAGATAAACTTCAAGCACTCTCGAATACCGGCAGACAAGGCCTGGAACCTCTGCAAAGTTTCCTCGGAGAGACCAGCAGAGAACCTGGCAATCTCCTTTGCCAGGTCTCTGAGGTACATGCCCATGTAGAGCTGGTAAGTCTGGACACGGCAAGCAAGCAGAGAGCCCTGGAAGCACTTCTTACCGAGGGCATCCAGGTTCCGGGCCTCCCGGTCGGGAGGCACCGAGGAGTGCATCTTCTGACTTTTCAGTCGATGCATGGCCGATTCCACAACCATGGAGTGGTGCGGTAATTGTGCCTTTTGGAACCCGGGGCTCTTGCAGACTCGATAAATGGAATCAACCTGCTTGCTTAACACCGGCGTCGAGGCCGGGGTCTCCCACATGCGGAAGAGCAGCCGCTCCAGCATCGGAGGAACCGGAACAGTAAAGGCCTCCTTCGAGGGAGAGTCATACTGGAGGGCCTCGAGCTCCTCCTCGGGATCCGCAGGGAAGGCCAAGGCCTTGGCCATATCCCGCACGAAGTCCGAGAACCGGGTATCCTCCAGTGGGGATCGTCTCCGAGGTTCGGACTCGGGCGAGTCTGATGGGTGTCGGGTGACTCTTCATCCTCCGTCTCCCAGCCCGACTCCTCGGAGGAGGAATCTAGCAGCTCCGGTCGGGCGGGCACCGATGCCCTCCGCCCCGACGCCGAGGGTATCGGCGTCGACGACCGACTTGAGCCCGCATGGACTCGAGGATTGGCTCGGCCTCCGGGGTCGACTTAGACGTCGGGGCAGATGCACCGGTGAGACCGGCGATCAATACCCGCTGCTGTTCCATGAAGGCAGCAAAGCTGCTCTCCAAGGCCGTCAACCTGAGTCCGAGCTCAGGAGACCCAGCAGCCCCTGACGGCGTCGGGCCCGATGTCAGCTCCCTCGGAGGAGAGTCCACGAGGACAACAGCACTTATGTGTCCAGGAGACTCCATCTCAACACGAGGATGCTTGGCAGGCCTCCCGACTCCGAAGACCCGGGGCGGCTATCGGGGCTATGTGACCTGGCCCTCGAGGAACCAGGAGCGTCCGACGCCGCCCTCGCGGGTTTCTTCTTCCTACGATGTTCCCGCGAAGGAGACCCCTGCTCAGAGGAACCCCGATGTTGCTCGGGGCCGGAGTCCCGAGACGTCGAGGCCTCTGACGAGGTCCGGGCCCGGCCGGATGCGGAGTCAGAAAAAATTTGATCCTTCTGGTGCTGCCGACTCCTCAACGCCTTTGAGGACATTTTGCCACCCATCCACAGATCGGGTCATGATCGGGTCCGAGGCAACTGAGGCAGCAGTCGTGTGTGTCTGTAAGAGACATAAGTTTCTTACACCAATCACACTTCTTAAACCTGTTGGTAGCCATCGGGGGAAAAAGGGCCCCTGCTAGGTCAAAAGACCGTGCTGCCAGGGAAAAAGAACAAAGGCGCGAACGCCAGTCACAAAGGACAAAAACCGTAAAAGAGAGAAAAGGACTCGATACCGGCGTATCGGTCCGAGCGGGAAAAGGATCCGGCGTCGAACCGGAGAAAAAAGAGAAAAATAGGGATCATCAACTTTTTCCTTGGGGAAAAACGAACTACGTCCGTCGGGCTCCGCGGAAAAAAGAAGACTGAGCAAGATGGCACCCTTGGGCGGGAAGGGGACCGCGTATGCGCGCTGCAATTCCCAAAGGCTTTCTTTGAAAGCTGGGGAAATGCTCCGCACGAGGGCTCCGTCGGCACCGACGTCACCCATATGTGAGGACTGACTTCCTGCTTGGTCCTGGAGAATAAAGGGTACATGCAGGGGATGACCTTGGAGGCGTGCTTTGAGGACGGAAAGGGGCCAGATAGGAGCGTATTAAGGTGGTGGGCTAAGATGGGATTAACACATATTGCCCAAGTAGTACAAAAAGAGGGAGTCAGGGATTTTGAAGGGATGAGGGATTTATATGGACTATCAATGCATGATCAATATAGTTATCTTCAGATGAGTCTTTTTTTTTTTTTTAAACAGAGGAAGGTGTGGCAAGATTTATGGAGTAACGGGGTGGTTTGAGGTCCTCTGTACAGGGCAAGTGGGATGCAAAGGAGCCTTGTCAAAAATATATAAGGGCTTACTGGAAGGGGGGGGGGAAGGTAAATTAGAGTACACAAAAAAGTGGGAAGAGGAATTAGAAGTGGAATGGGGGGGGGGGGGGCCCAGATCTGGGACATTAGTTCAAACGGCAGCGGGCATCTTGATAGCTACCCAAATAAAAGAAAATGCATATAAAGTGATGTTCCGGTGGTACTGGACGACGATACATAAATGGAGGGTGGGACGGGGACAAACAGATAAGTGTTGGAGGGGATGCCAGGAGAGGGGTACCCTGTTACACATGTAGTGGAGTTGCAGGAAAATACGCCAATATTGGGAAGAGGTGTTGGACATAATATATGAGATGACACGCTACTGATTAGATAGGAGGCCGGAGGCGTGTCTGTTGCAATATATGGAGGAGGATATCCCGGTGCGGTACAAGGAAGGGTTGCACCACTGTATAGTGGCGGCACGGGGTGAAATTGCTAAAATATGGACAGGACTACAACCACCAAGGAGTAGGTATTTCGTCCGCAGGGTTGCCGACTTGTATTTGATGCACAGACTGACAGGACTTAAGGGGAAAGGGGATAAGATTTTGGAGCAATGGAAATATGTCTTTACTTAAGTTGGAAACAAATGGAGGGAAAAAGGGGATTGGTAGCTCAGGTGCGACAGTCGTGTAAGGTATATATACACACAAGGGTTGTTCTGGGCATAGAGACATTGGATAACATTCAGAGAATGATAACCGAGTTGCAGCGCGAAAGGATGTAAAGCAATTGATGCTTAATATATTATTAAGTGATAACGTAAATGGCTACTTACAAAGGGGGGAATAAGAGAAAAAGGGGGGTGGGAAGGAGGGGAGGGGGGAGGGAAACATTTCAGGATACCATAAATGTTGCATTAGAGATAAGGGAACTATACACCAGCAGAATTCTTTATCTCAGTTACACAAGCAGAACAAGGATAGAACCTCACCTAATTGCAAAATAAGGAACCACAAATTGAGAACGGAAAAATGCAAAGAAAATGGAAACAAACGCCGCAGTGCAATGCTGGAAAAGAGAAACAGACATTAATGGTCTCCCAGTTTGTAAAATACAAAGAGATGCATATTTCCCAATGTTGGCACATTCCAATCCTTAAAAATTGAAATTTTGTTTTTCTATTTTTGTTGTCTGAACATTTTATTTTTCTAATTAGATTAGTCCAAATCTCTCTCTTCCACATTGTGAAAGTCTTCTCCAAAGTTCTTTTCCTGGTTTGCCTTCCCGTTTCTTCTCTACATCTGACACTGGTTTCTTTGGTTTTGTTTTTTTATTTTATTTTCTTCTCATTTGATTTTACTCCTCATTCTCTCTCCCACACTCTAGTCCTTAGTCTCTTTTATTAATGTCAAGTCATCTTTATTGAGAAAAACACAAAACATTCCTAGCGTGTGGGTTCCTGTACACATCACTAGAAGCATGTCCACAACTAGAAATAAACCAAACATTTTACAAATGTTCTTCTCCCCCCCCCCCCCATCCTACCCTCTAACTCCTCAACCAATCCCGCAAACCAGAACCATACTGGCCAAGCCGAAACAAAAGATCAATAAAGGCAAGAACACACTACCCGCCCCCCGCCCCTTACTAGTAACACAGTATTCACCCCATACTATCAGCCTAGCAGTCTCTCTCATTCCCCAACACTCACTAGATCATGGAAAAAGCATAGTTACTCACCTATAACAGGTGTTCTAGGGACAGCAGGAATCAGTCTTCACATATGGGCGACGACGGCACCGACAGAGCCCTCATGGGAGCATCTCCCCAGCTTTTAAAGAAAGCCTTTGGGAGATGCCACTATGCATGCGTGGTCCCCTTCCCGCCCAAGGGTGCCATCTTGCTCAGTCAAATGATATAGCTAAAGATAGCAAAATAAAGAATGGTAAAGGAGCAACTCCAAGGGGAGGAGGGAGGGTTGTGAGGACTGATTGCTGCTGTCCCCAGAGAACACCTTTTACAGGTGAGTAACTAACACTTTCTCCAGGAACAAGCAGGAAGCCAGTCCTTGCATATGGGACTCCCCAGCTACAGGCTACCAGGAGACCCATAGCAAAAACTGGACCCCCTCAAGGGGAGCCACAAGCAGCAGCAATTCAGTCTGGTGTACAAACTACAGTAGGACCCTTGTGTCCGATGAAACCAGCACTCCAGTAGCCTGAACACAGAAGGGTCGGAGGGTAGGAGCTGCCTAGACCCCAAAAAGATTACGGAGCACAGCCTGGCCAAAGGCGCCATCCCGTCGGGATTCTCTTTCCAGGCAGTAATGAGCTGAGAAGGTATAGACTGAAGACCAGGTAGCAAACCAGCAGATGTCTGCCATCGGGACAGAGCACAGATTTGCCACCGGAGCTGCCATGGCCCAGACACGATGTGCTACGATGTGACCGTCCAGTGGGAACCTCACCTGCTCATAGGTGAGGGCAATACAGTCCGCCACCCATGTGGACAGCATACGCTTAGTCACCGCTTCCCCCTGCCTGCTGGGGTAGTAGGATACGAAGAGTTTGGAGGCTTTGTTGTGGTCCTGAGTGCATTGGATATATAAGGACAAAGCCCTCTTACAGTCCAAGGTGTGGAGGACCGTCTCCGCCCGACTGGCTTGAGGTCTTGGAAAGAAGGTAGGAAGTACCACCTCCTGACCGAGATGGAACGAGTATACTACCTTCAGAAGGAATTTGGGGTGCGTGCGGAGCACCACCTTGTTCTTACAGAACCTGGTATAGGGCACTTCAGCCACCAAAGCTTGGAGCTCGCTAACCCTGCGAGCGGAAGTGCGTGCAACCAGGAAAACCACCTTCCACGAAAGGTAGCAGGTAGCCAAGGGCTCAAATGGTGGACAGGCGAGATGTCACAACACCACAGTGAGGTCCCATTCGGACGCTAGAGGGCGAACCAGTGGCTTAGATAAGAGCAGGCCCCGTAGGAAGCGGCCCACCAGAGGTTGGGCCAAAAGGGGATTACAATCTACCGGGTGGTGTTGAGCTGCCAGGTCACTGAGGTGCACTCTAACAGAATTAGACCCGAGTCCGAAGTGAGAAAGGTGAAGAAGGTACTGCAACCCCATAGCCACCAGGCAGGAGAAAGGGTCAGCCCTTCGCTCAACACAACAAGCGGAGAACCTATGCCATTTGAAGGCATATGCCCTCCTTGTAGAGGCCTTATGGGAGGCCAGCAGAACATTCTCCACCTCAATGGGAAGGAGGAGATGGGCCAGGGCTACCCCCTCAGCAGCCAAGCCATGAGCGAAAGACCCCCAAGTTGGGGTGTAGAAGAGAGCCCCTCTCCTGAGATAGAAGCCCAGGGCAGTCCCCCAAGGGGATGGGGGCTTCCACTGCCAACTGCAGGAGCAGCGGGAACAATGGCTGCCTGGGCCATCGGGGGGCTCTCAAGATGAGCAAGGCCCTGTCGCGGAGGGTCTTGAATAAGGTCTTGGTAATCAACGGCATCGGAGGGAAGGTGTACATGAGGCCCCCCAACCATGGGACTAGAAACACGTCCGCCGCCACCATGGAGGGGTGAGCCTGCCGAGAGCAAAAGCGGGACAACTGGAAGTTGTCCGGGCTGGTGAACAGGTCCATCACGGGATCTCCCCCCTCCCCCCCAGAGTTGGAAAAGCCGGCTGGCTACCTTGTGGTCCAGCTGCCACTCGTGCGGTTGGAAAACACTGCTTAGCCTGTCAGCCAGTAGGTTGTCCTGTCCTGGCAGGTACAGTGCTTTGTAGGAAGATACCCTGCTGGGCCGCGCTAAGAGCAAAGGGTCAGCACCTCCTCACAGAGGGCATGGGACCCCATGCCCCCTTGCTTGTTCACATAGAACATGGCCACCTGGTTGTCTGTCTGGACCAGGACCGGCCAATGGCAGAGGCGATGGCCGAAGACTCTCAGGGCAAGGTGAATGGTTCAAAGCTCCAGGAGATTGATTTGCTGGTTGCTCTCAGCCGGCGACCAGCAGCCCTGGGTGCGGAGTCCCTCGCAATGGACTCCCCAGCCGAGTAGGGAGGCATCCGTGGTGAGGACCATCGAATGTTCGGGGTCTTGGGAAGGCATGCCCTTTTCTAGGTGCTGAGATGACTGCCACCAGACAAGGGAGTCCGCCAACTGGCGGGTCACCAGAACTCTGTCCCTGAGGTGGCCCATGACATCACTGCGTCGTTCTCATGTGGAGATGGGAATCTGGAGCGACATGGACCATGTACCCGAGGCGGCACAGAAGATGGCGGGCAGACACCAAGGGACGGTGTTGTATGTCCCAGGCCAGAGATCTGAGGCTATCTGCCCAGTCCGTGGGCAAGAAAGCCTTCGACTGGCAGGTACTGAGCTTCACTCCGATGAATTCCAAGCACTGTGTTTGAAGAAGGTGGGATTTGGGGTAGTTTATGACGAAGTGCTGTAGGATCTGGATGGTGCATGCGGTGGCCTGCTGCACCTCAGATCCGTGTCCCTTTTTTCGAGCCAGTCATCCAGATAGGGAAACAAACACAAAGACCCCCTGAAGCCTGAGAAAGGCAGCCACGATTGCCAGGCATTTCGTGAAGACCCTTGGGGCAGAGGCGATACCAAATGGGAGCACTCTGTACTAAAAGTGCCCGCCCCCTACTACGAACCGCAGGTACTGCCTTTGGTGTGGGTGGATTAGGATGAGTGTATAAGCATCCTTGAGGTCTAAGGAGCCAGTCTCCCTGCTGGAGGTAGGGCAACAATGCTCCAAGGGAGAGCATCTTGAACTTCTCCCACACCAGAAATTTGTTGGTTGCGCAGGTAGAGGATGGGACTTAGGACCCCTGTCCTCTTTGAGACAAGGAAGTACCCCTTGCCCTGGAGGTGGTGGGGCACCGGTTCCTTCAGAAGAAGGTCCTGGTGGAGGGGGGAGACCTCAGGGGGCGCAGTTGAGTAAGCAGAGGAGGTAACCCTCCCTAACCACCCTCAGTGCCCAGGCATCGGTATTGATGTCTACCCACCTCGGGGCATAGAGGGTCAGTCATTCCCTTGTGGGCTGCTGACCTCCTTGGGGTAGAGCGGCTATGCTGGAGTAGTCAAACTCCCCCCTGGCTGGGCCGGAGCCAGTGCCTGGGGCTTCAGAGCCCTATACTTATGCAGGCCATACCCTTGGCCTGCAGCCCTTGTTGGGGAGTCGGGGAGGCCTGAAAATGTGGGTCGTTATGGTAAGTAGCTGCCTTCCTCAGGTAAAAGGGCTTTTTACCCATGCCCTTCCAACGGTCTTGTTAGAGAGCCTGGTCCTCGTCATGAACTCTGTCTCCTGCTCGGCAGCCTTGTCGGTCATGAGCTTGTCAAAGAAGTTTTCTCCCTGGCAGGGGACATCGACCAACTTGTCTTGGACTCATTGCTCAAGGTTGGACAACTGAAGCTAAGCTTGGCGGCTCACACCGATGCCTTCTGCGGCTACCCAGGCCGCCAATTTGAACCTGTCATAGGCCACTCAAGACAAACTTGGAACATTCACGGATGGCCTTGGACAGGCTCCTGAAGCGCTGCAAGGGTTCCTCGGAGAGACCAACTGAGAAACCAGCAAGTTTCTGTCAGATCTCTCAGGTACATGCCTATGTACAGCTGGTAGGTCTGGACACGGCAGATAAGCATCGAGCCCTGTCCTCTCACCCTGGTAGCACTTCCTGCCGAGGGCATCCAAGGTGCGGGCCTCCCTTCCAGGGGGGGGCAGCATTGAGGAGTGCGTCTTCTGGATCTTCAGCCGACTCCCACCAGCATGGAGGAGATGTGCGGCAGTTGCGACTTCTGGAAGCCATGGCTATGGCGGACTCGATACATTGAGTCGAGCCGTTTGCTCACTACCTCATCACAAAATACCTCCGTTATACAAATGACACATATATACGACCAATGCAAAAAGTCATCTGTAGTAAAGCAAGCACTGCACTACTGTCAAGGAACTTCCTTTTCATGTCAGGCTAAGCAGACAGGAGAAGGGTGGGAAAAACTGCTCTGCTCGGATGTCTGTGAAGCCCTTTTGTTAAATATATTTGTGATCAGAAACTTATCTTAATCAACGGTGGTGTCCAAACAATCTTGTAATCGCTGGTGTCGGTGACTACACAACATGCATGTTTTGGGTCAATGAAAGACCCTGCTTCAAGTGTGCAACCCACTGTACTTCAGAAACTGAACGAGAAAAAAAAAAAAAAAAAAAAACACGCCGGTCTCGGTAGTGCTTTACTACAGAAGACGTTTTGCACTGGTTTGCTTACTACTGGCACCGACGCCGGCATCTCCCACATGTGGAATATAAACCTTTCCAGGTTGGGAGGAATGGGCACCGTGAGCGATTCGAGGGGGGGGCCTCATACTGGAGGATCTGGAGCTTATCAGCTTGAAGGTCCTCCTCCGATTCGGTCAGGAATGCCAGGGGCCTTAGACATGTCTTTGGCAAAATCTAAGAATCCCATATCCTCAGGAGGGGACCTTCTCCGAGGTTCCAAGATTGGGGAGTCCACGGGGACATTGCGATGTCAATGTGTATCTGGGGACTTGTCATCCTCCGTCTCCCACATGGAGTAGTCCGAAGACGATTCGAGGCTGGGCTGCTCTGCGGCCCTCAAGGGGCCCGATGCCACACGGTCCACCCCGGGGGGGGGGGGGGGAGGGGACATAGAGTATGACTGCAGCCACGTCTAGCGGGACACCAAGCGCGACCACAAGACCTCGAGGTTAGCTTGGCCTCTGGGGTCGACAGACGTTGAACGCCCGGTGGTTGGGGCAGAGGAACCGGATGTGCCGGACAACAGCACCCGCTGCTGGTTCAAGAAGGCAGACAAACTGCACTCCAAGGCTGCCATTCTGGATCCACGGTCTTCGGTGCCAGCACGGAGGAACTTGGGCCCAACACCGGCTCTCCCGAAGGGGAATCCTCAGTGAGGATAGTCTGAGGATCGAGGCCGGTCTGCCGTCGGATCCTTCAAAGGGACCTTCACCAGCTGCTCCTTCTCCAATGCCTCAGGCAGGCGCCTGGGGCCGCGGGACCGGGCTCGAAAAGAACCCTGTCTGTTGGAGCCATCCAAGGACACCGCCTTTGAGGGTTTCTTTTTCCTCCTGTGTTCCCTCGAGGGGAACCCCCTCTCTGAGGACCACGACGATGCTTGGGTTCGGAGAACTCCTGAGATGTCGTCACCTCAGACGAGGGTCCTGGCCTTCGGAGGCATCGGGGTGGGGAGGGGGAAACACTTATCATGCTGCTGCTGGCAGCTCTTCAGGGCCTTGCTAGACATCCGTTTGCATAAGCTGCAGGCCGCCAGGCTATGGCCCAAGGCAACAGAGGCAGCAGTCATGTGTGTCGGTTAAGGACATGAACTTAGAATACTGATCACACTTTTTGAAACCACTGGTAGCCATAGGGGAAAAAAGAACCCCTGTGAGGTCGAAGACCCTCTGAGCTGACAGCGGGGGAAAAAAAGGCACAAAGGCGCCCAAAAGGAACAAAAACACAAAAATGGACCGAACTTTATGCCGAGGCACCAAGGTCAGTAGGCAGGAAAATTACTGGTACAATACAGGAGATGAGTTAAAACTAGAGAAGAAAAGAATCACCTTTTTCTGGGGGAAAGACAGACAACGTCTGAAGGGCTCCGCGGAAAAAAAGGAGACTGAGCAAGATGGCACCCTTGGGCAGGAAGGGGACCACACATGCGTGGTGGCATCTCCCAAAGGCTTTCTTTGAAAGCTGGGGAGATGCTCCTGTGAGGGCTCCGTCAGTGCCGACGTCACCCATATGTGAGGACTTCCTACTCGTTCCCGGAGAACAAAAAATCAATGCAAAAGCCCTAAAAAAATGCCACAGGTCCTACAGAGTTAAGAATTCATTAAGTGTGTGAGGGGCCATGGTCTGTATGTACATTTTACACAGAGCCAAAAAAGCCTCCTTTTTCTTCAAAAGCCCATCCGTTGCTAGGCGCTCCATCAACAGGCTATGGAGAGAACTGCACTATTCCCAAAAGGATGGGGGTCACTATCCCTCCAATGCTGCAGGGTACAGTATTTCCAAATCAAAAAACATTTCTGGACCAAAACATGCACCACCTGCCCTCAAACCAGCAAGTTTTTAATTTCATCAAAAATGACCAATTCTATTCTAGAGTCAGCACCAAGTCTTGATTCAGTAACCATCATAAATACTGCTGTATATGCCTCCAATATATGAATTTTATCGCACATCCACCACATATGTCCCAACTTCACAAGAGGATTTGAGCACAAGGGCACCCCCTGAATTCCACTATTCCTACTCTGTACGCATACACCAGAGAGAAGTGTCTTCTACATAGCACCTTATTGCAGCAATGCAAGGAGCGATATAGTATTGGGGTGAAGTTCTTTTGTCCACTAAAGAAGAGCGGGACCTAGATGAGATTGTTTAAAGTAGCTAAACAGGTAGAAAAGGTAACAGTAAAAGCTAGAAGGATGCTTAGGTGCACAGGGAGAGAAATGGTCAGCAGAAGAAAGGAGGTAATAGTGCCTCTGTATAAGTCTTTGGTGCGACCTCATTTGGAGTGTTGTGTGAAATTCTGGAGACTGCACCTTCAAAAGGATATAAACAGGCTGGAGTCAGTACAGAGGGTGGCTACTAAAATGGTCAACAGTCTTCATTATAAAGCATATGAGGACAGACTTAAGGATCTTAATATGTACACCTTAGAGAAAAAGCGGGATAGAGGTGATATGATTGAGACGTTCAAATACCACCATGGCATAAATGCACAGGAAGAGCGCCTCTTTCGATAGAAAGCAAGCTCTGCTACGAGGGGACATGGGATGAGGGTGAAAGGGGATAGATTCAGGAGTGATATGCGGAAATATTTCTTTACGGATAGAGTGGTGGATCCATGGAATAGTCTCCCAGTGGAGATGGTAGAGATGAGAACAGTATCTGAATTCAAAGAAGCATGGGACAAACACAGAGGATCTTTAAAGAATAAAAGGGGACCATTGTAGTGGATGATATGGAAGGACAGAGTGGATAGGCCATGTGGTCTTTATCTGTCATGTTTCTATTTCCCATTAAAGGGCTTCCCTGATCAAACTCAGGATTCGCGCTATAGCCTTACACAAAGTACCCTCAGCCACTGGACATCCCAGGTCCACCAACCATTTTACTTCCAAATCTGCAAAACCTCTATGGGAAACTCAATCCCCCAGCTTTTCACTGAATTTGAAGATAGAACTGCCATATCAGTCTCGTTCTAAGAACTGATCAACTTTCTCAAGGTGGGACATGGTCAGACAAGTTCCCTCCTACAAAGAGACATAAGGCCTCAACTGCAAATATGCCAAAAAAATGTTTATTATCCATCCCAAACTGTTCATGAAGTTGTTAAAATGGGATCATTCCCAGGGCATCAACCACCTGTCATAGCAGCTGTAATTTCTGCATCTAAAATATCCCTGCTCCAAACTTGGAGGAAAACTACCATTTCCACAGAGAGGCAAAACCTCCATCACCCCAGGGGTCATCCACCAAACTCCCCAGAGCGGATGCCCCTGCCCCTGAGATAATACAAACTACATGATTGAACAAACTCCTCTTCCAACTCCTGAGGAGTGAACACAGAGAAACCCCAGACAATCCCATAGGTGGCGCAACTGGACACACCACATTATAAAGGTCAAATCTGATAATCCTACTCCCCCCCCTTCCTCCAAATGCCCCTTAACCACCAATCACGGTTTCTGCCCTTGCCACAAAAAGCCACCAAGCTCTTTTTCAATCTTTCTTCAGGAGTTTTAAGTGGTAACGTCCGCAGTACATTCAAAATCTTGGGGAATGTCATCATTCGAAAGGCTGCCATTCTGCCCAGTGTAGAAAGGGGTAATGGCCTCCAGTCTCAAGTTTATTTCTCAAGAATCCCAACAGAGCATTGAAAGTCAATAAGAATAACCTACACAAGTCAGCTGGAAGCTGAATACCAAAATACAAAAATGCAACCCCTCCCCAGCCCATCACAGCAGGAATCCTAAGCCCCAGGCACCCTTTAACATCCCTTGAACATCCAATGCTTTGGATTTATCCATGTTTGGTTTCAGTCCTGCAACAGCACCAAACTGGTGGAATTCCTGTAACAAAATGGGTCAGAGACCTATATGGGTTCAAAATATGAGCCAATAAATTATCCGCAAAAGCAAAAACTCTCTGCACCCTATCCGGATCCCCTCCACCACCTGTCGATTGTGAATCCTCCGCAATAAGGGGTCCAAAGAAAGAACAAAAAAAAAAAGAGGGGATAAGGGGCATCCTTGCAGAGTTCTCCTTTGCAAGTCAAAACAAAATGATAACAAACCGTTTACCAGTACAGACGCCCTAGGCCTCTACAGGTAAATGGAGCTCACACTTTGAGGAGAAGGATGTTACCAACAGTGTGCCGCAGGGATCTGTCCCTGGTCCAATTCTTTTTACTGCGGAAGGGCTGTTGGGTAAGGTTTGCCTCTTTGCAGAGGATACCAAAATCTGCAATAGAGTAGGCACCCAGGAAGGAGTAGATAACATGAGGGGGGGGGGGGGGGGGATCTAGCTAAGCTTGAAGAATGGTCAATAATTTGGCAGTTGAGATTTAATTCTAAAAAATGCAGGGTCATGCATTTTGGCAAAATTCCATCGGAGCGGTACAGTGTAGCAGGCAAAATACTGCAGTCCATGAAAGAAGAGCGGGACCTAGGCATAATTGTTTCTGATTATCTCAAGATAACTAAACAGGTAGAAAAGGCAACCGTAGAAAAGCCAGAATGATGCTTAAGTGCATAGGGAGAGGAATGGCCAGCAGGAAAAAGGAGGTGATAGTGGCTCTGTATAAGTCTTTGGTGAGACCTTATTTGGAGTATTATGTGCAATTCTGGAGACCACATCTTCAAAAAGAAATAAACTGGATGGAGTCTGTGCAGAGGGTAAACTTACCAAATGGTAAACAGGCTTTGTCTAAGGCATATGGGGAAACACAAAGATCTCAGTATGTATACTTTGAAGGAAAGGTGGGAGAAAGGAGATATGATAGACACATTTAAATACCTCCATGGCATAAATACACAGGAGGAGAGGTTCTTTCAATTGAAAGAAAGCTCTGCAATGAGGGGGCATAGAATGAAGGTGAAAGGAGATAGACTCAAGAGTAAATATACAGAAATATCTTTTTACGGAAAGAGTGATAAATGCTTGGAATAGTCTCCCAGTGGAGGTAGTACAGACCAGCACAGTATCTGAATTCAAGAAAGTATAGGACAAACACAGAGGATCTCTAAAACGGAATAAGGGACCATAGTAATTGGTATGGAAAGGCAGACTGGATAGTTCTTATAGTCTTTTTTGGTAAGGGGATAGAAGAATACTCCTATGAAGAGAGGCTAAAAAGGATAGGGCTCTTCAACCTGGAAAAAGAGACAGCTGACGGGAGATATGATAGAGGTCTATAAATTAATGAACGGAATGGAACGGGTAAACATAGATCGATTGTTTACGTCATCAGAATATAAAAAGACCAGGGGACATGCAATGAAGCTACAGGGTAACCTATTTAAGACTAATAAGAGAAATATTTTTTCACTCAATCTGTAATCAACCTCTGGAATTTGTTACCAGAGGATGTAGTAAATGGAAATTACACTTACCTGGTAATTGATGTTCCTTGAGGGAGTACAGTTCAGTCCTCCACCACTGGGTAGTGCACCTCCTCCTGCAACATGGAGACTGGACAAGTCAAACTTGTGACATCACCGGGTATATCCTGCTGGTCTTCTCCCATGATTCCCCAGTGACCTACTGTCAAAGCAGACTCAAAGGAGCAAACAAACAACCAGTTAAAGTACTAAATACAAAGCTATGCTCAAACTTCAACTTTAAAATCACAGGGCCCCAAAAAGAAAGGCCGAAAACACCCTCCTCCGTGCCCCTGTCCCCCTGCGCACCAAACAGCGGAAGACAGAGAGCTAGAAGGAAGGAGAACTAAGGAAGAGTATAGGCAGAAAAGGTTGCTCTCGCGATTACCTGCCAATCAGAGCCCGTTGCCGACGCTAGGATCCGAAAGCACACTCGGAACTGACGCCTCGCGTCTGAAACATCCATCCCCGGGCGGGAATGAGGACTGAACTGTACTCCCTCAAGGAACATCAATTACCAGGTAAGTGTAATTTCCATTTCCTTATCGGTCCTACAGTTCAGTCCTCCACCACTGGGATGTACCAGAGCAGTAATCATTGGGAGGGACCTATCCAGTCGGCTTGGCCCCTAAACGAACAGAGCAGGCACCGACCCCAGCCCGCTCCTCATGTCAACAGGCGGTAAGCCAACCAGGAAGACACGACCGAGAGCCCACTTGGATCCTCTGCACTGGTGAAAACAGCACAGAACTCTGCCCCAAGCAGCGCTAGTGCTTCAGAAAGACAAACTCGCCATCGCAAACACACTGAACGCCCTAGAAACAGACCTACTGAGAAGGCTACCGGAGCTCCGCCTGAAAAATCCGCTTGAGCTCCCCCTTGGCTCTCGACCCCACCAGGGTGTCAAGTGTTAGCAACCGCTGCTCTCCCGCAGAACCCGCCTCCACGGAGGGACAGGCAGCGAAGAGACCTCCCAGAAAGCGACAGAACCTTCACCTAAGGTCCAAGAAACGCAGGTTACAAGCAAAGTGTTCTTGCGTAAGTCCCAAACCGACAACTAGACAGGCACAGCCGGATTCCACGAGGGAGAACGGAACCGAGGTCCATCCAGACAGAGGTGGGAAGCAAAATGAGGGAAATGGAAAAACCACCAGCGTCAAACACCCTATTTGTCACACCTCTTAAGGGCTTTATTCTTTGCAACACAAAGTAGCTCTACAGCTATGTCCTGGACCAGTTGGAGTCTTTTTAATTGAGAATGTGGAATGCAGCTAAGCAATGAGTTGCAATAAACCAAGCGTGATCCACCAAGGGCATATAAGAGGGTGTCAAGTGCCCCAGAGTCCAGCGTTATTTCAGAAGATGTGGAGTCTTACATGGTATGACAAAAAAGAAAGGAGACTCTAGTAGCCACGCCCACGACGCAATGCCAGTAGGCCAACCGCTTACATCACCTGGATATGCCCTCCGGAATTGGAGGAACCATGCAGAAGTAGCAATCGCCGACGTGATCCATGGGCCCTCTCCAGATCATTGGAACCGCAAAAGACTTTGGTTTTTTCCCATACATCCACAGCCTGAGATCTGCTACACATGTATTGCAGCATATGTGTGGCGCCTAGCTTTTATCCTGATCTTTTATTCTGCAGCCAAAATATAAAATTGTAGGCTTTCTGAACCGCCACAGTCATATGCCATTTTTGTGATGTAAAAGTCACATCACCACAACTAGAGCAGAAATTATCTGCATGATTAACACCAGTACAAGGAATCGCCAAATATGCTGTGAGTGACCTATCGGTATAAAATAAATGTGTCTTTTTTTTTTTTTTCACTGTCAAGCGAGGCAAATTTAAGTAGTGACTGCATCAACTGGTTTTGGACAGTTATTTCGATTGGTTGCAAGTAAAGATTATGCAAACTCACGCAAATGTTGCAGAATACACCGGTAATAGTCCCCACTGACTAATGAAGAGCACATCTCTTAGCAACCAGACCCAGTCGGCCATTTTCACTATGACCTCTGAAAGGCATAGAATGGACCGGGCCACGGCCCCGTACCAATGCGTCGACGCTATCCAGTAGCCTCATATGTCCTCTGCTAAACATCGACCCGTCGCCGCAGACTGACAGGTCGCCATGAGGTCCAATATGGGCTGACCGCATCTGAGCACACACGGCACGCACACCACCTGATGCAATCTCACTCCTCCGGCAAACACTCGGACCCCGCTAAGGACATTCGCCACCACAGTGTCCCCACCGAAACGCAGGCCGCCAAGGCTTCAACCGCGCACGCTGTCCCTTTGCTCGGGCCACCCTGACCACCCGACCGACTCCACCCTGCCGATCGAAATAGGCCACCATCCCGGAGATCTCAGACAGCACCTACAGCGCTCGATCCGCTACCGTGTCCACGAACGCCTGCCACGACTGACGTACCGCATACCGTTCCAGTCAGACGATGGAACACTGGGCGTGCTGCGTACACTAAAACGCCTTGTACATAAAGGATCCCCAAAATGTAGCTGAGTCTAACCACGCTCTGGCCAAGCTCCCGGAAGAAAGGGACAGAACCTTATAAAAAAGAAGTGGGGACAATTAGGAAGGCTTTCCTGATTGATGATTTTTTTTTTTTTTTCCTTTTTACAACTCCACAAGGGCCACAAGGCACACAAGGCACACAACCGAACAGGGCATTGTCCAGAGAACGCAAGGCCCCTCCTCCAGGCTGACTCCACATCCACAGCCTAAACAGGCAGTCACCTTGGCTGATGCCGAGCAGCGCGGAAGCCAACTTGTAAGCCCAGCATATGAAGTATGCCTACTAGTACAGCATTCCACCCATGGAGGGACATGTAACCGGACGGCTTTGAATATGAAAGCGTAGTTACTCACCTGTAACAGGTGTTCTCCAGGAGCAGCAGGAATCAGTCCTCACTTATGGGTGACGTCGGCGCCGACGGAGCCCTCGCGGAGCAATTTTCCCCAGCTTTCAAAGAAAGCCTTTGGGAATTGCAGCGCGCATGCGCGGTCCTCTTCCCGCCCAAGGGTGCCATCTTAGCCAGTCAGATGACATAGCTAAAAAAGACAGCATAAAAATTTGCAAAAAAACTAAAGCAGATGATTGCAACTCCAAGGGGAGGAGGGAGGGTTGTGAGGACTGATTCCTGCTGCTCCTGGAGAACACCTGTTACAGGTGAGTAACTACGCTTTCTCCAGGACCAAGCAGGAAGTCAGTCCTCACTTATGGGACTCCCAAGCTTAAGGCTACCGGAGACCCTAAGCACAAAAATGAGCTCCCTCTAGCTCAGCAGCACAGAAGGAAGGAATCTTCGCTGAATTATTACCCACCGGTAGCCCACATCCGGGATGGAGGGTAGGAGTTGCTCAAACCTCAAAGAGATTACGGAGGACTGCCTGTCCGAAAGCACTGTCCCTGCGGGACTCCCTCTCGAGACAGTAATGGACTGCAAAGGTCTGGCTCGAAGACCAAGTAGCGGCCCGGCAGATGTCTGCCAGCGGAACAGAGCGGAGGTAAGCCACTGTCGTAGCCTTTGCCCGAACGCAATGAGCCGTGACTCGACCTTCCAAGGAGAGTCCGGCTGCCCCATAAGCCCAAGTGATACAGTCCGCAACCCAGATGGACAGAGTACGCTTGGAGACCGGAAGCCCCAATTTATTGGGGTCAAAAGACACAAAAAGCTGAGCAGCTTTACGGTGCTCCCGCGTACGGTCAAGGTAGAAGTTCAATGCCCTTCTACAGTCCAGGGTATGGAGGACCGTTTCAGCTCGGCTGGAGTGTGGTCTGGGAAAGAAGGTCGGAAGTACCACCTCCTGATTGATGTGAAAGGGGGAGACCACTTTTGGAAGAAATTTTGGGTGAGTCCGTAGGACTACCCTATTTTTGTAGAACCGAGTGTAAGGGGGATCAGACACGAGGGCCTGCAATTCACTTACGCGCCTAGCGGAAGTGAGGGCTATCAAGAACAATGTTTTCCAAGAAAGAAAACGGAGAGAACAGGTAGCCATCGGTTCAAAAGGCGGACAGGTGATCCGCTGCAAAACCACATTCAGATCCCAGTCAGGCGCTGGCGGGCGGAGAGGTGGTTTAAGTAGAAGGAGACCTCGGAGAAAACTCGCTACGAGAGGGTCGCTGGAAAGAGGTCTGCCGTCCACCGGCACATGATGTGCTGAAAGAGCACTGAGGTGAACTTTGACGGAGTTGGACTTAAGTCCCAGATTAGAGAGATATAGCAAGTACTGCAAGATCACCGACACCGGGCAGGAGAAGGGATCCTGAGACTGTTGGGTACACCAAACGGAAAAACGACGCCATTTAAGGGCGTAGCATTTGCGGGTAGAAGGTCGTCGCGAAGCTAGGACGACCTCCTCCACCTCTGCCGGCAGGAGAAGGGGAGCAAGGGCTACCCTCTCAGCAGCCAGGCCATTAGATTGAGAGATCTGAGGTTGGGGTGTAGCAGAGACCCCTGATCTTGAGTGAGGAGATCCGGTTGAAACCCCAGAGGGAATGGATCCTCCACCGCTAATTGCAGCAGGAGTGGAAACCATGGCTGTCTGGGCCAGCGAGGAGCGATCAGGATCATGGAAGCTTTGTCTCGGAGAACCTTGAAAAGAGTTTGAGAGACTAGCGGGATGGGAGGAAAAGCATACAGAAGGCTCTCCGCCCATGGGAGCAGAAAAGCGTCTGCCGCAACTCGAAGGGGATGCGGCTGACGAGAGCAGAAGCGAGGAAGTTGCCGGTTGAGAGGGCTGGCAAAGAGATCCATCGTGGGGAGGCCCCACTTTAGAAAGAGCTTCTGAACTACCAAGGGATCCAGGCGCCACTCGTGCGGCTGGAGGATCCTGCTGAGTTTGTCCGCCAGGCAATTTTCTTGGCCTGGGAGATAAACTGCCTTGAGAAGAACGCCGTGACTGACGGCCCAAGAGCAGAGCTTCTGTGCCTCCCGACAGAGAGGGAAGGAGCCCGTGCCCCCCTGCTTGTTCACGTAGAACATGGCAACTTGATTGTCCGTCTGGACAAGGACGGACTGGTGAGAGGTCAGGTGGGAGAAGGCCTTGAGAGCCAGGCGGATCGCTCTGAGCTCCAGGAAGTTGATCTGCTGAGCAGACTCCCACGTGGTCCAGAGGCCCTGAGTACGTGTCCCTTGGCAATGCGCTCCCCAGCCCAGGAGGGATGCATCTGTTGTCAGCACCCAGGCCGGCTGAGGTGACTGGAAAGGCATGCCGAGTACCAGGTTCGGCCGATGAAGCCACCACTGGAGAGACGAGATCAGCGGCTCGGAGACGCGCACTAGGTCTGCTAGGCCGCCTGTGGCTTGTTGCCACTGCTGGCGGAGACACCATTGAGCAGGCCGCATATTCAGGCGGGCATTAGGGGTCACATGGACGGTGGAAGCCATATGGCCGAGTAGTCTCAGGAAGCGCCTGGCGGAGACCAGGGGCTGGCTGCGAAAACGGTCGGCTAGGTCCATGAGCCGTTGAGCTCTGTCGAGCGGTAGGAACGCTCGTGCCTGAGGAGTGTGCAGCCTTGCGCCGATGAACTCGAGGTCCTGTGAGGGGAGCAAAGTGGACTTTGCGAAGTTTATAACAAAGCCCAAGTACTGCAGAAGAGTCACCGTGCGGCGTGTGGCGTTGGTGACCTCCGGAGCGGACGCTGCCCTGATGAGCCAGTCGTCGAGGTACGGAAAGACAGAGGCCGTGAAGCCGGAGATGGGCCGCCACCACCGCGAGACATTTTGTGAAGACTCGCGGTGCGGAGGACAGGCCAAAGGGTAGTACTCTGTACTGGTAATGATTCCCGGCCACCACAAACCGTAGGTACTGGCGGTGGCTTGGGTGGATAAGGATGTGCGTGTAGGCATCCTTTAGATCCAAGGAGCATAGCCAATCTCCCTGCTGGAGGTAGGGCAGAAGGATTCCAAGGGTAAGCATCTTGAACTTTTCCCGCACGAGGAATTTGTTGAGGTTGCGCAAGTCCAGGATGGGTCTGAGGCCTCCTGTCCTTTTTGGTACTAGAAAATACCTGGAGTAAAAGCCTTGACCTTTCAGGTGGTGGGGCACCGGTTCCACCGCCTGTTCCTGTAGAAGACCTGCTAACTCCTGAAGGAGTAAGTCCCTGTGCAGAGGGGGTCGTGGAGGTTCTCCCGGAAAATAGGGGGGAGGGACCTGGTGGAAGTGGAGGAGAAGATAGTCTTCTCGCACGACTTGAAGCACCCAGGCATCTGAGGTGATGGTGGACCACCTGTGGGCGAAGTGAACCAGCCGGCCTCCGGTGCTGGGAGGAACCAGCGGGGGGGGGGAGAGGCTATGCTTAAGGAGTCAAAACCCCCCACCCTGCTGAGCAGGGGCTGGTGGTGCAGGCTTGGGGGCTTGCTGCCTACGGGACCCGTTACCCCGTCCCTTGGCCTGCTGGCCCTGTTGGGGAGCTGCAGGGGCCTGATATTGGGGGTATTGTTTGTAGGCAGCCGCCTTTCTCGGGTAAAAGGACTTCTTTCCCGAGCCCTTCTTTTTCTGGGAAGGGGCGGAGGTCTTCCTAGAAAGCCTAGTCCTGGTGAGAGTCTCCGTCTCAATTTGTGCAGCCTTTTCAGCCATGGGCTTGCCAAAGAGGTTTTCGCCTCGGCAGGGGACATCGACCAACTTGTCCTGCACCCAGGGCTCAAGGTCAGACGACTGAAGCCAAGCCTGTCGGCGGGCACCGATGCCGGCTGCGGCCACTCGAGCCGATGCTTCAAAGCCATCATAGGCTGCTCGGGATATGAATTTTGAGCATTCCCGAATGCCAGTGGACAAGGCCAGGAACCTCCGCAAGGGTTCCTCGGACAAACCAGCGGAGAATCCGGCTAGCTCTTTAGCCAGGTCTCGGAGATACATGCCCATGTATAGCTGGTAGGTCTGGACACGACACGCAAGCATAGAGCCCTGGAAACACTTCTTACCAAGGCCATCCAGGTTACGGGCCTCCCTGCCAGGAGGCACCGAGGAGTGCATCTTCTGGCTCTTAAGACGATGCATGGCCGATTCCACTACCATGGAATGGTGTGGTAACTGTGCTTTTTGGAAGCCAGGGCTCTTGCGGACTCGATAGATAGAATCGACCCGCTTGCTCAGGACCGGCGAGGTGGCCGGACTCTCCCACATGCGGAAGAGTAGTCGTTCCAGCATGGGAGGAACCGGTACAGTAAAGTGTTCCCTGGCGGGAGAGTCATACTGGAGGGCGTCGAGCTCTTCGGCTCGAGGCTCCTCCTCGGGATCCGCAGGGAAGGCCAAAGCCTTGGCCATATCCCTGACGAAGTCCGAGAACCGGGCATCCTCCGGGGGTGACTGCTTCCGAGGTTCGGACTCAGGTGAGTCCGAGGGGACACACCGAGTCCGAAAAGAATCAGGCGATTCTTCCTCTTCAGACTCCCAGACCGACTCCGACGAGGACTCGGTGGGGTCGGCCCGGGCAGGGCGCGGCGCCTGCCGCCCCGACGCCGAGGGAGTCGGCGTCGGCGACCTCGGTCCCGAACGGGAGGCCGAGGGTGACCTCGACTCGAGGATCGGCTCGGTCTCCGGGGTCGACTTCGACGTCCCGGCGGTCGGGGCAGCGGCGCCAGCGAAGCCAGCGAGCAGTGCCCGCTGCTGGTCCATGAAGGCAGACAGTCTGCTCTCCAAGGCCGTCAACCTGAGTCCGAGCTCAGGTGACCCAGCAGCCCGCGACTCGGGCCCGACGTCGGCGGTCTTGGAGGCGAGTCCAGGAGGACCACAGGACTTACCCGAGCAGGCAGCTCCGACTCCAGGCGAGGTCGCTTCGAGAGGTGCTCCTTCTCCAAGAACCCGGGACGGCTATCGGGGCTATGCGACCTGGCCCTCGCGGAGCCAGGAGCGTCCACCGACGCCGCCCTCGCGGGTTTCACCTTTCGTCGATGGTCCCCGGAGGGAGAACCCCTGTCGGAGGAACTCCGGCGACAGTCCGAGCTGGAACCTCTGGACGCGGAGGCCTCCGACGAGGTCCGGGTACGGCTGGGGTCAGCGAAGATCCTATCCCGCTGATGCCGCCGACTTCTCAACGCTTTGGAGGACATTTTGCCGCAGGGCCCACAGATCATTTCTTCATGATCCGGGCCCAGGCAGCGGAGGCAATTGTCGTGTGTGTCAGTTAGTGACATATTTCGGTCACACTGACCACACCGTTTGAAACCACTTGCAGCCATCGGGGGAAAAAGGGCCCCGGCGAGGTCAAAGGACCGGGCTGCCAGGGAAAAACCGAAAACGAAACTGACTAAGTCAGAAAAACCGAAAAAGAAGAAGAGGACTCGTGACCGGCGTCGCGAGTCCGGGCGGGAAAAAGACCGGCGTCGAACCGAAGGAAAAAAGAGAAAATATGAGTAAAAATCAACTTTTTCGCGGGGACACGACGGGTACGTCTGTAGGGCTCCGTGGAAAAAAGAAGACTGGCTAAGATGGCACCCTTGGGCGGGAAGGAGGACCGCGCATGCGCGCTGCAATTCCCAAAGGCTTTCTTTGAAAGCTGGGGAAAATTGCTCCGCGAGGGCTCCGTCGGCGCCGACGTCACCCATAAGTGAGGACTGACTTCCTGCTTGGTCCTGGAGAACCTACAGATATCCCGCGCTTGCTCCAAGACAAGCACTGTGCAGCCTACTGGTCTTCTCGGAGCACCGCCACGACCCGAAGACCTAAACCGGCCAGCAAAAGACGACGTACGCTGGGCCTGAAGGAACCTGGTTGAACGGATCCCAGCACTCCCTGTATCGTTAGGATCGGAGCCTCCCCCCAAGGACTCAGCCCTGGCTGGAACCGGCTGAGCATAACTCCAGGCCCTGCAGCGAGTCCCCACGAAGAAGTGGGACGCAACGATGCCTTGAGGAAAGGGAAGGCGCAATGGGTGAAGCAAGTTGCTAGCCGACCAAGGGAGTAAACCCCACACGCGCACCTCAACGGAAGGACGGAAGAACCGAGGATTCTGGTCCCACAGGTGCGCCTGCTAGCCTTTAACATACACCTCCGCAGGTACAAAAAACTTAAATTGTGAGCACCTTCAGGGGTAAGGGGAATAGACGACAGCCTCCGACTGTGGACCACCTTGTCTTGCACAACAGACAGCAGCACCCCACCAAACAAATGATTGGGAATATATGACCTCAGAACCCCAAGGCAGAGGTAAAACAGTAGAACGTGCAGTGGACGTGAATTTCCAGATCTGCCAGCCCCCCTGCCCACATTGAGAAGAGGCAGAGAAGAACTGGACCGGCGGATCTGGAGGGGTGCCTCCTGGACAGCCGGGCCACCGAAGGGAAAGCTGATGACTGAGGCCCAAACTCCTCAGGATGGCCTCGTCTTGCATTGGCAACCCCATGCAACACCATGACAACCCCGCTCACGATATCCCAAGCGATCTCTGTCATTGCTGCAACAATCACCTGAGCATGAGATCACAGACGGAACACGGACATGCAGACGCACTCAAGGAGAGTGCACCTAAGAAGTATGAGCCTATCCAACATCCAGCACCACATGTCCAGGTGTCCCACTCCTGTCACCCAAAACACAGGACGCTTGAACCTAGGTGACCGTCATAGCAAAGACAGGGAGGCCTGACTGCCGCTATCAACCCTTCCAGGACCCTGGAACACTAAGCCCCGGACTGTGCCATCCAGCAACACTTCTCACGATCCCCAGCAGGGGCCTTTCCCCAGATGGCCCAGAAGGGCAGTGTTCCCGCCAAATGGGCAAGCTGCGCTCTGATAACATAGTGCAGAAAACCAAATCAAAGTGTCTTAACCTAGCTAATTTTTGTCTAATAGTGATCATTCATAATATCAGCCAGGCTCAATCATAACATTAGTATTAATGATCTCTAAAGATTGAGGAGTTACTAATGTAACACTAATTGGTTTTGGGTTTTTTTGTTGTTTTTTTTAAAAGAGCTTCAAAGGCGATCTTGGAAACTGCAGACCAATGAATCTGAGTTCAGTGCCAGTTAAATGATAGAACTTGTTCTGAAAAGCAGCACCAAGCTGTCTTTTCAAAGGGTTAATAAACATGTGAGTAAGCCAAATGATATGTATCTGGATGTTTTAGAAGGTACTTGACAAAGCCCCTTATGAACTTCTCCTGAGGAAGGAGATGATGTGCTATTATAGAATGGGAAATGGATCAAAAACAGGAACACAATAGGACTAAATGGCCAGTTTTCTCACAGGAGACCCGTAAATAGTGGAATGTCTCGGGATCTGCACTGGAACTGGCATCTGGTAACATCTACTGCACTGAAATGATCTGGAAAAGAGATCAGCAAGCATGGCGATCAAATTTGCAGATGGCATAACGACATTTAGAGGCTGTCTGCACAATTTCCAAGCGTATAAACATGGAAATAGCATCCTTATGTAAATGACAATTTCAGAAAGGGCTCAATTTGTAGGTGGTTGTGCCGCCGATGACCCTGAATGGCCAAATCCTAGCACGGAAACCTGCTGCTGACAGACGTCGCTAACTGCCAGAATGCAGACAAAGGTAAAGGCACCCCCCAAGAAGTAAAACCCAAACCAATCACATTGCATTCAAAGAACTATAAACTATCATGAAATTAAAAGGAAATTAAAATTAGAATTAAAATCAAAAGTAACAGCAAAAGGAAGTCCTTATCTGGGTGTAGCCGCGTGGAACAGCGTCATCTGCTCAAACGTGGGGCTGCTCCGCTCTCCGCCACGAGGCCTCAGCCCTGCCGAGAAAATAGCACCAATCCGAAGCAGGCCCGTTTGGCGCCAGACACCACAGAGGCGGCAAGAGCTCAGAGCCCCTCCATGCGGACTCGAGAGACTCCCTTGTGGCGTTGGGATGCAGCAGTTACCCCGCTGTAGCTGCAGGGTGAAGAGCTGTCCAGACACGCTGCTGCCTCGCGCCACCAGAAGTAGCAGACGCTGCGAGCCCCGGCCCACCAGCTAAAGAACCTCGAACGGCCTGAGGCTCCCGCCGCGATGGGAATCTGCCGCATGGACACTGCCAAAATGCAGGTGTTCCACAGAGCTCTCCCCCATACAGTCCTGGGGGAGAGATCATCACCAGGCACAGAGACCGAAGAATCCCAAGCAGAGAGGCTAGCTGGCAGCGTGAACTTTGAAAAGAGACAGAACCCCCCTTTACACTAAGGCAGACTAGGTGAAAATAAATAAAGTAAAAGTAAATGAAATTAAATGAAAATGAATACAATTTACAGGATTACACCTAAAGAAGGGCAAAAGAAATGCAAGGTAAATCAAATCCTGACTAACTGCTCCTAAACTGCTTCTCAAGTGAGCCCAGCACCTAGGCTCACTACGTCCTCATGCTGCATGGAGACTGGACACACTGGGGAATCATGGGAGAAAACCAGCAGGATATACCTGGTGATGTCACAAGTTTGACTTGTCCAGTCTCCATGTTGCAGGAGGAGGTGCACTACCCAGTGGTGGAGGACTGAACTGTAGGACCGATAAGGAAAAGCTGTTAGTGTAGCTGTGTTTAAAAAAGGTTTGGACAAGTTCCTGGAGGAAAGGTCCATAAACCATTATTTAGAGCAACCTGTATCTCCATAAGATGTACCCAGGCTATTTATATGGGGAAGCGCACATACAGCTGTCGTTCGACCATCACTACTTCTAACGTCACAACCCTGATAACTCAAAGCCTTCTCTCTCCTTGCTGCATATGCAACACCACACCACCTCCATAGTCTTAACCCCCCATTTATGCACTATCAGCAATGAACTTTATTTTGGCAGCCACCAACCATTGACATATGGGAGAATACTCAGCTGTGCCTAGTAATCCTGAAACACTAGCATTCACTGGCTCTCATATGTTCCAAGCCCGTGGAGCCGCACTGCTTACAGGATTTTGTCTTCTTGAAACAAGTTGAGAAATCTAGCCAGAACTACACGTGGTCGTGTGTCCGCTGCCCACAGCAGGCTCAGACTATGCACGTGCTCAATCACCAGCATCCTAAGTCTTTACCAATGAGAAAGCCAAGGGTAACCAAATGTCGAGAAAACCCCTCAATTCTCTCTTTTACAGAATCTGGTACTCAGATGAAGCATTGATTATTGCAGCAGCTCAGATTTTCCAGATAGTCACGTTTATCCGCTTATGTCCTTACCGTCTTTTGACGGGCCTTATCTCCTTCATAGCTTCCCACGCAGCCTCCTCTGACTGTCCCATACAATATTCTGTCTCCGGCAGCCGTCTGCTGAAGCTCTTCAGCACCCAAGACATGGAATAGTGTTTCTCGGTCACTATATCAAAGCAACACGACAACACCTGAACCACCGCTGCAGTCACCTCTTCCAATAGCACTTCCTGTATTGAAGAGTCTTGAGGACACGCCAGCCCATCCGCCATCTTAGCCACTGAAAGGCCTGGCTCATCTTTCTCTTCAGGTGGATTTCAAAGCTGTCAGAACACAGAACCACCTTTCTCCACCACTCCACACACACAGTGACGGGCTATTAGAGGGATGGGGGGGACAAGACATCCACCCGCTCTTACCACATCACATGTTCGTCCTTACTAGTGTCCTATTTTAAACGCCTCTACCTATTGACCATTTCCCTCTCAATCCTCTCCAGCACCCCCACCACCTCCCTCTCTTTTTCCCCTAGTCTCCAATATGACCTCTTTTCTAGCTCTACACACGCCCTCTCAGCTGTCCTCTCCCCTCCAGTGCTATACATTCTTCACAAATTCCATGCTCTGCCTCCCTCTCCCCCAACAACTCTCCCACTCAATCCCCATGTCTTTGGTCTTTTCAGAGTCCCATCCTTCTGCCATCTCCCCTGCCCTGCCCTGGCCAGAGTCCTGTTCTGCTTTGTCTGGTGCCCTGTGCCCTCCTCTGTTCTCAGGCCTAGATTCACATTCAGATTCCAGTTGACCCTCCACTTTGCACCTCAGAGGCATTCTCATGCAGCCAATCAGAAGACTGCCCTTTAACCTCTGCCAGCTTCCATCACACATTACCACCATCCTCAAGCCTCAGCTCTTGCCTTGCAACGGATTCACCAGTACAGGAAGCCCCATGCTCTGACCTGGGAAAAGAAGAAGGGGAGAAAGAGTGACAGCAAAGCCTGCGAGCAGGCACTACAGTTGCTCCTCTTTCTTTTTTCCTCTTTTCCATCCCTTCTTTCCCCATCCCAGGTCCCCCTACACAAATATCCAC
Organism: Ichthyophis bannanicus; assembly: GCA_033557465.1. Taxonomy (NCBI): domain Eukaryota; kingdom Metazoa; phylum Chordata; class Amphibia; order Gymnophiona; family Ichthyophiidae; genus Ichthyophis; species Ichthyophis bannanicus. The sequence goes on along the minus strand of CM066036.1, from coordinate 332,918,406 downwards.
TCTCCCATAGTAGTTCTTTCACACACACACACACACACACACACACACACACACCCCGATAGATCAGTCTCCCTCTCACGCACTCACATGCGCCATCCCCTTAACTTGCCTCTCAGTCTTCTGCCCCTTACCATAGGGTAGCAGTTAGGTGCACAGGTGGTGTTCTCTTCAATCCTCCCTGTTGAGGGTAAAGGCAAATGCAGAGAGACTCGCATCCTGGAGATGAATGCATGGATGGTGTCATCGAGAGCGTTGTTTCCTAGACCATGGGATGTTGTTCCAAGGGTTGCAGAGCAGAGATGGCATCCATCTGTCCAAGAAAGGTCAACGCATCTTCGGTAGTAGATTTCAGTAGATTAGCCAGAGGGCTTTAAACTAGATTCATTGGGGATGGGTGAAGAAAATCCCCAGGTAGGTGATACATTAAATACCTTTATGGAAATGGGTAACATGGGGTAACATATGGAAAGCAATGTGTATAAACGCCGGTAGCATGGGGAATAAGATCCCTGATGTTGAAGCTTAGGTGGGAGTGGCTGACTTGGATTTAGTGGCAGTTACAGAAACATGGTTCACAGAAAACCATGACTGGGATGTAACTATACCTGACTATACTTTATTCAGAAAGGACAGGGTAGGAAGAAGGGGAGGAGGAGTGGCACTATATGTAAAAACTACTATTAAAGCTTTGGAATTACAGAGTTTAAAAGGGAGAGAGGAGGCATTGTGGATTAAACTAGAAAATACATTCTCTAAAATGCTTGTATGCAAATGCTAGAAGTCTAAAAAATAAGATGGGAGAGTTAGAATATATAGCACTAAATGAAAGGTTAGATATGATTGGAATATCAGAGACATGGTGGAAGGAGGACAACCAGTGGGACACTGATACCTGGGTACAAACTATATCGTAATGATAGAGCTGATCAAATTGGTGGAGGGGTTGCTCTCTATGTTAGAGAGAGCATTGAGTCAGAAAGGATTAAAGTTTTGCAGGAAACAAAATCTGCTGTAGAATCTATATGGATTGAAATTCCATGTAAAAGGGGGAAGGCAATGGCAGTGGGGGTGTACTATCGAGCGCCTGGCCTGAATGACCAAATGGATGATGAAATGCTCAAAGAAATCAAGGAAGCTAACAAAGGTTACAGCGCAGTAATAATGGGTGATTTCAACTACCCCGGTATCGACTGGGTCAGTGTCACCACAGGACATGCTAGGGAAATAAAGTTCCTAGATTAAATAAATGACTGCTTCTTGGAGCAGCTGGTTCATGAACCGACCAGAGGGGAAGCCATATTAGACTTAGTCCTTAGTGGAACACCACATCTAGTGCAAGAGATAAGGGTGTTGGGGCCACTTGGCAATAGTGTTCATAGCATGATCACCTTTGATTTAATTAGTGGAGGAGGGATATAGTAAGGAAATCCACAGTACTACCTTTTAACTTTCGAAAGGGAGACTATGATAAAATGAGGAGAACAGTTAAGAAAAAACTAAAAGAAGCAGTTGCAAAGGTTAAAGACGTACATCAGGCTTGGCTGTTGTTGAAAAATACTATCTTGGAAGCCCAGACCAGCTGTATTCCACGCTTTAAGAAAAGTGGAAGGAAGTCCAAAAAACTGCCAGCATGGTTTAAAGGTGAGGTCAGAGGCTGTTGCCAAAAAAGCATCTTTCAAGAAATGGAAAAAAGAGCCAAACGACGAAACCTGGAAAGAGCACAAGCACTGGCAAGTCAAATGCAAGGCATTAATAAGGCAGGCAAAGGGAGAATTTGAGAAGAAGCTTGCTGCGGAAGCAAAAAACGCAAAGTGAAGACCTTTTCAAGTACATTCGTAGCGAAAAACCTATGAGAGAGTCAGTTGGTCCATTAGATGATAAAGAGGTTAAAGGAGCACTAAGAGGCAACAAGGCGATAGCGGAGAGATTGAATGAATTCTTTGTTTCAGTCTTTACTGAGGAAGATGTAGGGATGTTACCCATGACTGAAGTGGTATTTAAAGGTGCGGAAGAATTGAAGGAAATATCGATACATCGGGAAGATGTATTACAACTATTAGATAAACTGAAGAGTAGCAAATCACCTGGGCCGGATGGTATACATCCAAGGGTGTTGAAAGAACTGAAATATGAGATAGCAGACCTGCTATTAGTAATCTGTGAACTATCATTAAAATTATCTCTAATACCTGAAGATTGGAGGATCACCAATGTAACACCAATTTTTAAAAAGGGTTCCAGGGGTGATCCGGGAAACTACAGGCCGGTAAGCCTGACATCAGTACCGGGAAAAATGGTAGAAACATTCAAAGAATAAAATTACTCAGCATGTAGATAGGTCATGACCTAATGGGAGACAGCCAACATGGCTTTAGACAAGGAAGATCTTGCCTTACTAATCTGTTATGTTTTTTTGAAGGTGTGAATAAACAGGTGGACAAAGGTGAGTCGGTTGATATAGTGTATCTGGACTTTCAGAAAGCCTTTGACAAAGTCCCTCATGAGAGACTTTTGGCAAAACTAAAGAGTCATGGGATAGGAGGCAGTGTACTACTGTGGATCAGGAACTGGTTAAAAGATAGAAAGCAGAGGGTAGGGCTAAATGGCCAATTTTCCCAATGGAGAAAGGTGAATAGTGGTGTACCCCAGGGATCTGTGCTGGGTCCGCTGCTTTTTGACATATTCATAAATGACCTGGAAAATGGAATAACGAGTGAGGATATCAAATTTGCAGATGAGACAAAACTATTTAAAGTTGTTAATACCCAAGAAGATTGTGGAAAATTGCAAGAGGATCTTGATAAATTGAAAGACTGGCCATCAAAATGGCAGATGAAATTTAATGTGGACAAGTGCAAGGTTATGCACCTAGGGAAGAACCACCCAAACTATGGTTACACGATGCAAGGTTCCACATTAGGAACCACCACCCAGGAAAAAGATTTAGGCGTCATTGTGGATACCATGTTAAAACCCTCGGCCCAGTGTGCAGCGGCGGCCAAGAGAGCAAATAGAATGCTAGGTTTGATAAGGAAAGGAATGGAAAATAAAACAAAAGATATTATAATGCCTCTATATCGTTCCATGGTGAGACCGCACCTTGAATATTGTGTACAATGCTGGTCGCCATATCTTAAAAAGGATATAGCTATTTTAGAAAACGTTCAGAGAAGAGCCACCAAAATGGTAAAGGGGATGGAAGGATACCCCTATGAAGAAAGGCTAAAAAGGTTAGGGCTCTTTAACCTGGAAAAGAGACGGCTGAGGGGAGATATGATAGAAGTCTATAAATTAATGAACGGAGTGGAACGGGTAAACGTAGATCGATTGTTTACCTTATCAGAATATAGAAAGACTAGGGGACATGCAATGAAGCTACAGGGTAAACTATTTAAGACTAATAATGGAGTGGAGGAGTGGCCTAGTGGTTGGGGCAAGGTACTTCGGGCCGGAAGGTCGGGGGTTCAAATCCCACTAGAGGACAGCAACCTTGGGCCGGAAGGACTGGGGTTTCTAGTCCCACAGGTGCTCCTTGTGGTCTTGGGCAAGCCACTTAACCCTCCATAGCCTATGTTCCCTGTAAAATAGTTCTCTGTGTGCTGTGCTTTCCTGTCTAATCAATGTGTTTATACCTCAAAAATTTCCTGTCATTATTTGACAATTTCCAATCTGTAATCAAACCGCTGCTGATCGCTGGAAGTAGCGGTATACAAATGTATACTAAATAAATAATAAAAGAAAATACTTTTTCACTCAACGTGTAATCAAACTCTGGAATTTGTTACCGGAGAATGTAGTAAAGGCTGTTAGTGTAGCTGGGTTTAAAAAAGATTTGGACAAGTTCCTGGAGGAAAGGTCCATAAACCATTATTAAGAAGGGACCCAGGATATCAATGCTTGAACCAATACAAGCATTGTGGAACCTGTGTCCCTTGGGGAAACTGCTAGGTACATATGACCTAGATTGGCCACTGTTGGAAACAGAATACTGGGCTTGATGGACCTTGGTCTGACCCAGTATGGCATATCTTGTGTTCTTATGTTCTTAGAAAGAGGGAAAGAGAAATCTATTTGCATTGGTGTGATATACCGACCTCCCTCACAAGAGGAAGAGGTGGACAGAGTTAATTGAAGACATACGCAGCATTGCTAGGAAAGAAGTGGTGCTACTGATAGGAGATTTCAATATGCCAAATGTTGATTGGCACATTCCTGCTGCAGTATTATCTAGAAGTAAGGAGATCCTGGATTCTCTACAGGGAGAACTATTCAGGCAATTGGTAACAGACCCCACAAGTGAAGGGGCCATACTGTTTCTGATGTTGTAGTGGGAGATCATTTTGCATCCAGTGATCACCAGATAGTGTGGTTCAGTATTAGGACTAGGGCTGTTAGAATCCATTCAAAGGTGAGGATCTTAGACTTTAGGAAGACTAACTTTGCCAAGATGGGCCAATACCTCAGGGAATCGTTAGCGGGATGGGAACAGCTGGGGGATGTAGAAAAAAAACAGTGGGCAAAATTGAAAGGGGATATTTTAAAGGGCATTCAACCTTTTTGTTAAAATGATAAATAAAAGGTAAAAGGAAAAGGAGACCGCTATGGTTTTCGAAAGAAGTAGCTGAAAAAGTGAAGAAAAAGAGGGAGGCCTTCATGAAATTCAAGAGATCACAGAGAGAGGAAGACAGGCATCTGGTATTTGGAAAAACTTAGAGAAGCTAGCAAAGTAGTCAAGAAGGCAAAGATTCAAAAGGAGGAGGAAACAGCCAATGCAATAAATGGGGGGATAAGACATTTTTCAGATATATTAGTGAGAAGAGGAAGGGCAAAAGTGGTACTGTCAGACTCGAGGGTGCAGGGGAGGAATATGTAGAAGCTGATAAGGATAAAGCGGAATTGCTTAAATATTTTTGTTCCGTGTTCACAGATGAAAAACCAGGAGCAGGACCTCAGAAAACACCCAGAGATAGGAACAGAAACGAGGGACATCTTGAACAATTTTCAGAAGACTGTGTTCGTGAGAAACTAGCTCTTCTTAAAGTAGATAAAGCGATGTGACCAGATGGGATACACCCTAGAATACTGAGGGAACTTGGGGACGTTCTAGCAGCTCTACTGACTGACCTTGTCAATGCCTCGGAGTGGTGCCAAAGGACTGGAGAGAGAGGCTCATGTGGTGCCTTTACACAAAAGCGGAAGTAAGGATGTGGTTGAAAACTACAGGCCGGTTAGTTTAACTTCGGTGGTGAGTAAATTATTGGAAAAGCTGCTGAAAGAGAAAATAGTGAGTTTTCTGGAGTCCAGCGTATTACAGGATCCGAGGCAGCATGGATTCACCAGAGGCAGGTCTTGTCAGACAAACCTGATTGATTTCTTTGACTGGGTGACCAGGGAGTTGGACCGAGGGACAGCCCTAAATGTGGTGTATTTAGATTTCAGTAAAGCCTTTGACACTGTTCCTCTCAGGCGACTTATAAACAAACTGAGCACCCTAGGGATGGACCCTAAAGTTACTGCTTGGGTTAGAAATTGGTTGGGTGGGAGGCGACAGAGTACAGGTAAATGGAGCCCACTCTGAGGAAAGGGATGTTACCAGTGGTGTGCCCCAGGGATCTGTCCTTGGTCCGATTCTTTTTAACATCTTTGTTAGTGATATAGCGGAAGGAAGGGCTGTCGGGTAAGGTTTGCCTCTTTGCAGATACCAAAATCTGCAATAGAGTAGACACCCAGGAAGGTGTGGATAACATGAGGCGGGATCTAGCTAAGCTTGAAGAATGGTCTAGAATTTGGCAGCTGGGATTTAATGTTAAAAAATGTAAGGTCATGCATTTGGGCTGCAGCAATCCAAGGGAGCAATAAAGTATAAGGGGTGAAGTACTTTTGCCCACTAAAGAAGAGCGGGACCTAGGTGTGGCTGTGTCTGATGATCTTAAAGTAGCTAAACAGGTAGAAAAGGCGAAAGCAAAAGCTAAAAGGATGCTTGGGTGCATACGGAGAGGAATGGCTAGCAGAAAAAAAAGGAGGTGATAATGCCTCTGTATAAGTCTTCGGTGCGACCTCATTTGGAGTACACTGTGCATTCAAAAGGATGTGAACAGGATGGAGTCTGTGCAGAGGGTGGTTACTAAAATGATTAGTGGTCTTCATTATAAAGCATATGAGGACAGACTGAAGGATCTTAATATGTACACCTTAGAGGAAAGGCGGGATAGAGGTGATATGATTGAGATGTTTAAATACCTCCGTGGCATAAATGTTCAGGGAGAGAGCTTCTTTCAATTGAAAGCAAGTTCTGCTACGAGGGGACATGGGATGAGGGTCAAGGTAGATAGATTCAGGAATGATATGCGGAAATATTTCTTTACGGAAAGAGTAGTGGATCCGTGGAATAGTCTCCCAGTGGAGGTGGTAGAGGTGGGGACAGTAACTGAATTCAAAAAAGCATGGGACAAACACAAAGGATCTCTAAAGGTAAAAAGGGGACTGCTGTAGTTGTTGATATGGAAGGACAGACCAGATATGACAGAAAAAGACCACATGGCCTATTTCTATGTTTCTGTTTCTATACCCCAAGCCCCTCTAGCACACACCAAGTATTTTTTTTTTTATCACATATCCCTGAACTCTGCTTTTATGAAGCTGTCCCAGTCAGTCACTCTTTCACAGCCCCCATCCAGGCTTCTTTTACATGTTGAGTAAGACTTCAGAAGCACGAAGGCAGGCACAGTTCCTATGCCTCCCCACCCCCACCCATGATCCAACATTTACCCTTCTTATGATAGCTTGATCCAGTCACCTGCCTATCCTCTCTCTTCCTCACACACCAGCCCAGCATCTTTCTCCCCCCACTCTCCACATGATCCAACATTCACCCTTCTTGCGGTAGCTTGCCGGCCGCCTACCTACCCTCTCTCTTCCTCACCCACCTCGGACTTTCCGTAGTGTTGATGGCATCAGTGTTTAAAAGAAAAACTGCAGCGGATCCTTGATGTGCTGTAACATGCTGCAGTTGCAAAAGTCTCTGCTTTGGCAGTCCCGCTCTGCTGCAGTTTGCTTTACTTTTAAACACTGCAGTGCCAATGACATTGTAAAGAAAGATTTAAAGTGGGTGAGGAAGAAAGTTGGCAAGAAGACGGCAAGAGGAAAAGATGCTGGAACACATTGGGGTGAGAAAAAGGCACAGGCACTCCATCCATTAGCGTTTTTTTTTTTTTGGGGGGGGGGGGGGCAATGCCCCCCACCCCATCCTGAGATTATGCCAATGCCCTATCCATCCCATGACAACATCAGTATTGCTAATAAGCAGAGAAATAGAAGCAGTAACTCATTTCCTCTGTACTATGCAAAATATAAAATGATAGATGTAAATTCTAAAAACTGACATATTCAAATCAATAAAATTAAAAACAATTTTTTTTCTACCCCGCCTGACTCCATTGTTAGAATTGGGGACAGGAGGCTTCCAAACAGGTGGGAGTCAGGGACACAACTTTACAATTGGGGACATCTGGTAACCTTAAGCAATGCTATGGGCAAAGGAGTTTCAACTGCTCTAACAGAAAGCGTAGTTACTCACCTTTAACATGTGATCTCCAGGAACAGCAAGAAGCAGCCTTCACATATGGGCGACGTTGGTACCAACGGAGCCCAGTGCAGGAACATGCCCCAGCATTCAATAAGAATGCTTTTGGGAGGGTCACTCCATGCATGTGTATGCCTTCCCATCTTCCCAACTGGTCTCCTCAGTCAGGTAAAGAGCAGAGTAAACAACTCATAGAAGCAGGTGGAAAACAACTTTAAGGGGAGGTGGGTAGGTTGCGAAGATTGCTTCCTGATGTTCCCAGAGATCGCATGTTACAGGTGAGTAACTACGCTATCTCCAGGAACAAGCAGGAAGTCCGTCATCACATATGGGACTCCCTAGCCCATGACAACCAAGCACGAGGAAAGATCCCAGACCCATATAGAGGTTACAGCAGGGTTCAGACAGATCCAGCTTGTTCAGTACACTCCTCGTGGGGTAGTTGGATGGGCGGTAGGCAATTTGTTCTAGACCTGAAACAGATTATGTAGGACAAATTGAGCATCTCTGCTAGAGTCCTTGTCCAGATAACAGTGAGCTGCGAAAGTATGCAAGGAAGACCATGTGGCTGCTTGGCAGATTTCTGGAATCGAGACCGAATGAAGGTTGGCCACAGTAGCAGCCATAGCTCGGACATTATGGGCTGCGACATGATCCTGGAGAGACAGTCTAGCCTGGGAATAAGCAAAAGCAATGCAGTCTGCAATCCAATTAGAGTCCTTTTGGAAACTGGTAAGCCAAGATGACTTGGGTCAAAGGAGACAGAGTTAAGAGGATTGGCGATTCCCTTAGTGCGGTCAAATTCTGAGATCACCTTTGGCAGGAAGGCTGGAACTGGTTGCAGTACCACCTTTTGTTTAGTAATGGAAAGGTTTCTGGCAAGATAAGGCTTGCAACTCCGTAATCATCCTGGTCGAACAGATGACTATCAAAAAAAGACAGTTTTTAAGGTCAAGTCCTTCAGCGAGCACTCAGTCAACAGCTCAAAAGGTGCTGTGGTCAGTGCCGAAAGCACCAAGTTAAAGGTCCCATGCAGGAACTATAGACCTCAACAAGAGTCGAACCTGCTTTACGTCCCAAAGAAAACACAACACGTATGGATGGGCCGCTAGAGATTTTCCCTGCACTTCCCCCCCGGTAACACACCAAGGCTGCTACTTGCACCCACATGGAATTACATGCCAAGATTTTTTCCAGGCCAGCCTGAAGAAAGGCCAGCATTTCCAGGAGGGAAGCCAGCTCTCAAAGAGCCTCCAGATCCTAATGTAAGCTAGTGAGGTGGAACACTTACGCGCCTTCAGCAGAATCAAAATGACTGCCTGAATAACCCTGCTTAACTAACCAGACCTCTCAAGAGCCATGCTGTAAGCAAGAATCAATCCACCTGTTGTATCAGGACTGGTCCCTGTGCCAGCAGATCGCTCCTGCTTGGAAACCGCCAGGGGTCGTCTGTCAGCAACCTGACAAGATCGGCATACCACGGTCTGCATGACCAGTCCAGTGCAATCAGGATGACCATCCCTCTGTGCACCTCAATCTACTGCACCACTCGTCCTATCAGGACCCAAGGTAGGAACACAAAGCAGACCTGCCTCAGGCCAAGGTCATTGAGACTCTCCGACTGCTGTAAAACCAAATTGCTTTCGCAGATGCAAGGGTCACCATGGGCTCCATGACTGGAGGGCCCCAGAGGCGAACAACTTGCACAAACACCTCATCATTTAGCATCCACTTGCCAGGATCCATAATATTCTGCTGAGGTAGTCAGCCACTACATTTGTTCTTCCGGCCACATGTGCTACCAAAAGTGCCTGGAGCTTGTCCTCCTTCCATGCCAGCAACGGGATGACTTTACTTTCCAACTGGGCATTGCCCATTCCCCCTTGTCTTTTGATATATGCCACCGTAGCAGCGTTGTCCGAGAACACATGCACTGTCTTCCCTCGAAGAAGATCCATGAAGCTCTAGAGGGCCAGGACCACTGCTTGTATCTCCAGCCTGTTTATGGCCTAGGTGGCCTCCTCTGCCAACCAGCTGCCCTGTGCTATCTGCGACTGACAGTGGGCACCCCAGCCTGTCCAGCTAGCATCCGTCATGAGGGCAATCCACCTCTGCGTTTCCAAGGGCATCCCCGTTAATTTCTCGGGCCTTAGCCACCAGTAGAGTGCTATCTTGACCTCCCCCAGGCAAGGCAGTTGCTCCTCCAACGGGTGATGTTAGGCTGACCATCTCTTCAGGAGGGACTTCTGTAGCGGTCTCATATAAGCCCAAGGCACCAGCTCGATTGTTGCCGCCATCGAGCCCAGGAGTTGTAGGTAATGCCAGGCCATCAGAACCAGTATCCGAAAGAAGAACTTGATCTGTAATTGCAGCTTGTTCATCCACTCTAAGGGCAAAGAGACCTTGCCCTCTTGGGTCCAAAACTGAGCTCCCAGGTAAAGAAACTCCTTATCAGGCTCATGTTGCTCTTTACCGTGTTGATCACCCAGCCCAGGCTCTGAACGCACTTGACCACCCGAGCAGTGGCCCTCACACTCTCTTCTCTAGACTTTGCCCATATTAACCAATCATCAAGGTAAAGGTGCACCAGAATTCCTTCCTTCCGAAGAGCAGTCGCTGCCACTACCATGACCTTGGTAAAGGTCCTGGGTGCAGTTGCTAGGCCGAATGGCAGCATGGTGAACTGAAAATTTCCCATGGGTACCCGCCGAATTGGAACATACAGGTAGGCTTCCATGTGCTCTAAGGATGTAAGAAACTATCCTTTTCCGATGGCCACAATCACTGACCACAGGGTTTCCATGTGGAAGCGCAGGACCCTGAGATAACGATTCATGTGCTAGAGATCCAGAATGGGTTGAAAAGAACCCTCCTTTTTGGGGACCACGAAGTAGATGACCAGAGCCGAATTGGCTTTGTGGCACTTCTGTGACCACCTGAAAATGTACCAACCACTACAGGGTGTCCCACGCCACCTGGAACTTGTGAGTACTTTGCAAGGGGATCGCAGGACGCTTTCCTTGAGTGATCAAGCAAACTCAAAGGCATAACCCTCCTTGATAACCTCCAAGACCCACTGATCGGAGGTGATCTCGGCCCAGGTGGAGTAAAATTCACACAGTCTTCCCCCTACGGGAACTAACTCTGCCTGGACCACCTCGCTTCATTGTGGTTTCTTGTTGGAGGTGGAAGTGGAAGAGAAGAATCCTTTCCCTGCTCCCCAGAAGCCTCGAAAAGGCTGACCTCTCGAGGGAAAAGGTTTCCTCTGGTAGGGTGTGAATCGAGTAATCCTGAAGCGACGTAAATCCCATGCTTACCCCTCAACCCTGCGCTGGTGACCCCCCTGGCTTCTGCTTGTCTTCCAGGAGTCTTCCACCCTTGGATTCTCCCAAGTCCTTAACCAACTTCTCCAGAGCCTCTCCAAATAAGAGCTTCCCCTTTAATGGGAGCCTGCTCAAATGTGATTTGGAGGACCCATCTGCCGACCAATTCTGGAACCATAAGTATCCGCGCGCAGAGAAAACCACACCCATGCTTCAGGCTCGATACCTAATCGGATCATAAAGAGCATCCGCCCCCAATTCTAGCTTAGCCGCTTCCAGGGGAAGCTAAGCCAGGCTGACCTAATTCCTCTTGGAAACCTTGTGCCCAGCACACATAGGCCCGTGCCACAACCGCACCACACACTGAGGCCTGCAGGGAAGCCACATTAAATGTCGAAGGCTTGCTTCAGCAAATCTTCAGCTTCCTGTCTTGGACATCATTGAGGGATGAACTGCCCTCCAACGGGATGGTGGTTTTCTTGGTCACTGCCGAAACTGATCCATCCAGCTTGGGAGAGCAGAACAGGTCTTTCTCTTGCTCGGGGAGCGGGTAAAGGCACACCATCGTCCATGCTGCTCTCAGTCCAACCTCCGAAACCCTCACATTCATCTAAGATCATCTGTTTTATGACCCAATGTATGGGAAACACTATCTGTGATTTCCTGACCATCTTGAACAGAGGATCTTCAAGAGGTTCCTCCTCCGCCTGAGGCCCTGTAGCCATATTGAGGGTCTTCAGAGAATGTGTGATCAGTGTCAACAGCTCCTCTCTATGGAACACTCACACAATGCGGTCCTCTTCCTCGTGTGGAATCTCGCCCTCCTCCAGCTTGTCTGCTTTTAAGGCTTCTCTGTCATCCTGCGTCTCTGGCCCCTCCAATAGCCTCATGCCTGGCTTTAGCCTTGGGCCCTACTTGCATGCTGGTGGATGCCTCCACTTCAGCTGAGGACCTTTTACGGGCCCCTTTTATGGACAAGGACCCCTGAGCTCTTCTAATACAATAGGCTTTGTGCATGAGGAGGACAAACTCTGGGGAGAAGACCCCCGAGAATTCCTCTGTCGGAGCATCCTTGGCGGTGGAGGGCTGAGGTGCCTGGGCTTCCCGGGCCTCTGTCAAGACCTAGTATATTTGGAAAGAGTTCCTGTCTTGCTCCTGGGACTCATCCCCACCGACTCTAGCTGGGGTTCCCCTGTTTCCTCTGAGATATCTGCCCTGTCCTGCAGGTCATCCTCCACTGAGCGTACTTCTGTCTCACAGCCCCTGCAGAAGCCGCCCTCTGACACGGCCCCCTCCGGGGCCTGCAAGCTAGATCGGTTGGTCTGGTACATACATACATACATACATACATACATGCGCACACACACCCCTCACAAAAAGGAATGCCCCCAGCTCTTTTGAAGAAAGAAGACCAACACTCGCCGCTGCTGCAGGACCTGAGAGGACCTGGCCTCCATGCCGTGGGAAAGAAGGAAAACAAAACAAACAAAAAAAAGACCTCCCTTGAGTTTTCCCGCCTAAACAAAAGGAAAGGCAGTGTTCCCTAACGTTCGGCCTTCCCCCTCCCCTCTCAAAACAGAGCTCTAAAGAACCCTGGGAGAGCACCTCCTGTCTGCTTTGGCGGCCACAGGAAATCCCCAGAGGAGCAAGCACAATTAAATGCGTTGTGCCGACGCATGCCATTCAGCTTGCCCAGAGGCTTCGGCGACCGTGCTGCTATTGGGAGGAAAGGACTGCCTGGAGCGAACAGCTCACACTGCTCAGACTGCAGCCAGCTGCAGCAGCCACAGGCTCAACCAGAAGTGAGAAGGGCCATTCAGGCATGATCCCCCTCAAGCCAGGAAGCCAGGACCTTGGCACCCGCACTCAGCCAGGAGGCCCCTCTCCTCACTGTGGGTAGGTAACAATGGGTCCTTCCACCAATGTTTTTGTAAAGCCGGGTGCTCCGGCCGAGGAAGGGTTCCACAGAAGGGCTTCCTCCTTCCATCTGGCACTGGTGCTGCAATGGAGAGAACAGAGCAGAAGGAAACAAAGGGCCTAGAAAAAAAGGACAAAGCCAAGTATCCTGCCCCACGGGGAGGACATGTCTCTCCAGCTGCTTGCAAACTGAATACTGGGGGCTGGGAGGGGCTTCCAGCTACCTAAGTAATTCGAGGTCACAGATCTAACATGCTCAGTCTCCCCATTCGTGTTGGGACGGGACTGGAAGATATGATAAGGAAAATCAAGTTGAAAGTAGTCGTGGATCTTAGATCTTTGGCAATATGGAAAGTACACATTCTGGTTGAATGAGAGCAAGAATCACGATTCTCAAGACACTGGCTGGGAGAGAAGAGCCGCTGGGCCTGGAGTGGAGGCAGTGTGCAAGCCACCTGGCTTTAGGGTATGTCTGCCACACTACCTCAAGTGTGGGCCTGGCCGGATTGCACCCCCCCCCCCCCTCCCAGTTAGCACCCACTACCCCACCTCAGTACGCCATTGCTGAGTGCATGCACAATGAGGAACTGTAAGGGGAGCTTGAATGCTCCTGTTAGGCAAGGAGAGCTTGGCCCTGCCTTAAACCAGATTAAAAACCAAACCAAAACAAAACACAAACTGATACTTGCAGAAGCAGGGAGAATCCTGGAGAGAAGGGTTAGGAAGATGACTGTCTGCGCCATGCCTCGGAGTCAGGAGTGGTGCCAAAGGAATGGAGAGAGGTTCATGTGGTGCCATTACACAAAAGCAGAAGCAAGGATGTGGTTGAAAACTACACGCCGGTGGTGAGTAAATTATTGGAAACGCTGCTGAAAGAGAAAATAGTGAGGTTTCTGAAGTCCAGCGGATTACAGGATCCGAGGCAGCATGGATTCACCAGAGGCAGGTCTTGTCAGACAAATCTAAATGATTTCTTTGACTGGGTGACCAGGGAGTTGGACCGAGGGAGAGCCCTAGATGAGGTGTATTTAGATTTCAGTAAAGCCTTTGACACCGTTCCTCTCAGGCGACTTAAACAAACTGAGCACCCTAGGGATGGACCCTAAAGTTACTGCTTGGGTTAGAAATTGGTTGAGTGGGAGGCGACAGAGTACAGGTAAATGGAGCTCACTGAGTTAAGGAAGTTACCAGTGGTGTGCCACAGGGATCTGTCCTTGGTCCGATTCTTTTTAACATCTTTGTTAGTGATATAGCGGAAGGGCTGTCAGGTAAGGTTTGCCTCTTTGCGGATACCACCAAAATCTGCAATAGAGTAGACACCCAGGAAGGTAGATAACATGAGGAGAGATCTAGCTAAGCTTGAAGAATGGTCTAGAATTTGGCAGATGGGATTTAATATTAAAAAAAATGCAAGGTCATGCATTTGGGCTGCAGCAATCCAAGGGAGCAATATAGTATAGGGAGTGAAGTACTTTTGTCCACTAAAGAAGAGCAGGACCTAGGCATGGTTATGTCTGATGATCTTAAAGTAGCTAAAAAGGTAGAAAACGCGACAGCAAAAACTAGAAGGATGCTTGGGTGCATACAGAAAGGAATGGCTAGCAGAACAAAGGAGGTGATAGTGACTCTGTATAAGTCTTTGGTGCGACCTCATTTGGAGTACAGTGTGCAATTCTGGAAAATGCACCTTCAAAAGGATGTGAACAGGATGGAGTCGGTGCAGAGGATGGCTACTAAAATGGTTAGTGGTCTTCATTATAAAGCATATGAGGACAGACATAAGGATCTCAATATGTACACCTTAGAGCAGGGGTCACCAACCTGCGGCCCGCGAGGTCCCTTGGTGCGGCCCGCGAGGCTCTACCCCGGTGCGGCCCGCCAAGGATGCTGCTACAAGTACCGGCAAACTCACCGACTCCTTCTTCTGCAGCCACGGCTCCCTGCCTCTTAGGGAACCGCAGCTGTGCTTGTAAAATCATCGCGGAGCCCTTCCTGTCTTGACGGGCTCCGTGCAGCATTGTCCCGCCTCCAAAGGAAGTGGTAAACAACTTCCTTTAGAGGCGGGACAATGCTGCACGGAGCCCGTCAAGACAGGAAGGGCTCCGCGATGATTTTACAAGCACAGCCGCGGTTCCCTAAGAGGCAGGGAGCCGCGGCTGCAGAAGAAGGGAGGGAGCTGACATGGAATAATTTTCAAAGCAGAAGTACAGGTATGAGCATTGTTTTTTTTCATGGGGGCAGGGAGAAGGGGGGTGCGGCCCGCGAGTCTACCGGTAGTCGGCTGTGCGGCCCGCGGCCCTCTGGAGGTTGGTGACCCCTGCCTTAGAGGAAAGGCGGGATAGAAGTGATATGATTGAGATGTTTAAATACCTCCATGGCATAAATGCACAGGGGGAGAGCCTCTTTCGATAGAAAGCAAGCTCTGCTACGAGGGGACATGGGTTGAGAGTGAAAGGGGATAGATTAAGGAGTGATATGCGGAAATATTTCTTTACGGAAAGAGTGGTGTATCCATGGAATAGTCTCCCAGTGGAGGTGGTAGATATGAGGACAGTTTCTGAATTCAAAAAAGCATGGGACAAACACAGAGGATCTCTAAAGCAAAAAAAAGGGACTGCTGTACTTGTTAATATGGAAGGACAGACTAGATAGGCCATGTGGTCTTTTTTTCCCCGTCATCATTTTTCTAGGTTCCTGCCTATATTTAGGGTGGTGAGCTTAACCTCAGCCATTACTTAATTGTAGTATTGGTATGTCAAGCACGAATGTCTCTTTAACCCTTTGGGAGTCTCCTAGCTGAACTCCCATTGGGTAAGGGAATTTCAAAGTGTGAGTGCAATTATCACTATATCAGCACTTGATTCTTGCAACCCTATTGGATCCCTCTCCTCCCCTTGTTTACCATGCTCCACCAGACTCCAACCTCCCCCAGTCCCCCCAAACAAATTGTTTTCCCCTTCCCTTCAGTTGTCATCCGCATTGCTCATATTCCACCCCCCCCCCCTGCCCTCACGCTGATCCCCACTGGGGCCAACAGCGGACCTGGGCCCCCCCCCCTAGTCTAAACAATGGACACCAGCCCCTGTCATCCTCAATCTTCAGCATGTCCATCTCCCCATATCGTCTCTTCTTCATTCCCTGCCTCTCCAACAGTTAAACATTAAACTTGGAACTCAATCAATCGTAACTTGCAGACTCTGAAGATTGCAGTGAACTGACCAAAAGGTTAAAAAAAAAATAAATTTTCCATATTCAGTTCAGTGTATACATGTCCAACCAGTACCAGTGCTGATCATGCACAGGGTCTTCCAGAGATTCCAAACTCCAAGGCACAGATAGCGGGGAGACAGCAGCATGAACTATCTGCCTCCTTTGTCCAATGCATTCTGGTGGCTCCTCCACTTGTTGCTGGTGTGAGGGACTAGGCTGAGACAGTTTGTGCAAAACAGTGAACTGAAAACCTTTGAACAAGATTTGAGACCAATGCATCATCCATCCAGAAACTAGGTGACCCCCTCTCCAGTGTCTCCCAGAGCAGATTAACAGGCTCTTGACTGCTCTGAATAAGTGCAGCATTACAAAAACCTCTTGTCCTCCCTCCACCATTTGTACAAGCATTGCATTACCTTCATAACAAATTTTTAACTTATGGGGGAACAATGCAAATTGGATGCCTCGCTGGTGCAGCTATGTGCAGATTGGTGCAAACTCCATCCACTTCAGTGCCACCTGATTGGCATAGTCATTGAAAAGCAAAGTTATTTTGTTGTCATATTTCAACGCTTTCAGTCGGTAGAACTCTTGCAAGATGCATTCCTTCTCTGACCAAATTAGGTACCTCGCAATGTCTGCTCATGCCTATTGGCCTCATCTCTTTTAGGCTCAGTGGTGCGTCCTCTCACATTACCATGCGCGTTCAGTCTCCCGTAGGCCCAAGTAGGATGGAAGCCATTTTTTAAGTCAAAGTTTCACATCAGTCACATCTTCTCCCAAACACAGGTCTGCAAAAATTTTTTTTTCGAGAGCTGTTTTGGTTATTCCACGTAATCTTTATGTTTTTTAGTGCGCTGAATCAAAAAATGACCTCCATTTTGTCATAGGACATCACGTTTCCTGACAATTTAGGTAACTATGTTAAATAAGGCAATACCTCAAAATAAATGGAAATAGACTTATAAAATTAAAGTTTTATTACAATATTCTCATGAAAAACCTTTTTTGAACTGAAATGAGCTCACCTACACACACTAAACTCGATTCTTCTTCCTTGTGAGGCTCCTCTTGGTGCATTTACGCTTGTGAGTAGCATCTGGAATGTCTCTCTGAAGCATCCAACAGTAGTCTGCCATCATTGTAATGCTCCATTTTCCCTGGTATCTCCTTTTCATCTCTTTAATGTCTTGGTGGAATCGTTCACCTTGTTCCTCGCTCACAGCTCCCAAATTTTCAGGAAAGTAGTCAAGGTGGGACTGGAGGAAATGCACTTTCAAACTCATCAGGCAACCTAAAGCTTGAAATGCTTTCAGCATTCGTCCAACTATCTTTTTGTAGTGAGGATCTTTGTTATTGCCTAAAAATTTCTGTACGACTTCTTTAAATGCAATCCACCCTTCTTTTTGAGGATCTGTCTTGATCAACTATAAGCCTTCTAATGTCTGGTCCGACGAGCACACCTTCCTTCAATTTTGCCTCCGACAGGCCTGGAAACTTGGTAACCAAGTATATGAAGCATTCTCCATCTCTTGGAAGTGATTTTACGAATTGCTTCATCAATCCCAATTTTATGTGGAGAGGTGGTAGAAGAACTTTATGGGAAGGTACCAAAGTTTCTCGGAGGACATTTTTTTTCACCGACTGTTAGCACCCTCGGCTGCCAACTCTTCTTGGTCCAGTGATTTTGTCGGTCTCGACTGTCCCATAAACAAGGATATTTGGTATACCCAGCTTGTTGCCCGAGCAGCATGCACAAGACCTTCACATCCCCACACACTTGCCAACCATGGTCTTCATATTTAAGTTTACGAAGAACCAATTCCAAGTTCTCATAGGTTTCCTTCAAGTGTATGGAATGACCTACAGGTATGGAAGTTTAAAACCGTTGTGGAGTAAAACTGCTTTGAGATTTCTTTCTGAAGAATCTATAAAAAGACGCCATTGCTCTGAATCATATTGGATTTTAAATTAACCCATCAGACCTTCAACATCGATGCAACAAACCAACTTGTCTTCCTGGGCGAAGTAAGGAACGAACTCCTTTTCACGATGTCTGAACCATGAAGGTGACACTCCTGGCAACAATAAATTCCTGCTTTTCAGGCTTGATCCGAGTAACTCAGCGGCATCTTTGGGAAGATTCAAGTCTCTTACCAAATCATTTATCTCCTCCTGAGAAAACAATTTTGGTCTTGTATCATCTTCAAAGTCAGAACTTGATTCGTCATCTGGTTCAGGTATGACTTCACCTTCATCGGAGCTAGGTATCTCTTCCAAGGTAGCAGGGGGCTTGGGTACTGGTATATCTGTGCCATGGGGGATGGGATGAATTGCTGAGTGAAGATTGGGGTATGAAATGGAATGCTTCCATTTGGAATTAAACCCTTTCACATTGCATGAACAAAAGTAACAGTCGTCACTATGGTTCTTTTGCTTTCGCCATACCATAGGAATCCCATAGCGGAAAGATTTTTTCTTACCCTTGAACCAGTTTCGGAGGTCCTCAACACACCGTTTGCACACTTTATGAGGCGCCCAGACTTTATCTTGATCTCCAATTTTTAGTCCAAAGTATGCAAAGTATACTTTTTTCACAAAGTCTGTAACATTCTGCTGTTGCTTCAACACTGTATATTCACCACAGATGAAACAGAAACTGTCTGGCGAATTAATACACTTTCGCGGAGCCATAACGGTTGAAAAATGACAAGCTAACATGAATTGCGATGAAAAAGTGTGAACAGCCTAGAACCAAGAACCTGATGATGATTTGTGCACAAGTGTGGCATGCAGGAGAGAGCAGCTCTGTGTCTGTACACGAGATGTCACAGTGCTGGCCATGCCCCCCTGCACTGACCGGAGCTGCTGCTATCTGCCCTGTGTCTCCCTCCCACTGGATTCTTCAGGAAAGATTAATCCCTTCTACCATTAGAACCACGGACTTAAAACTTGCTTAGCTTATGTATATATTGCTGACCATCAGATTTACAGTGCTATATTTCTTTTTACATAACTCGGACAACCCCTTTAAGGTTTTTTTGGCATTTTATATCTTAAATGCACTTATGTGAATTAATAGTAATTTGAATTAATAGTAATTTGAAAAAAATTGATAAATTTGAAGACAATTTTGCATGTTGTGGCAGATCATGACGTCTAGAAGTTTTTTCAATATTTTGTTTTCAGCACACCAAAATACATGGAAATTAGATGAAAATAATCAAATAGCTTTTTAGTCGCAGACCTGTGTAAAATCTATCTATAGGTTGTTTTGACACACTCAATTCTCTTGTTCTTTGATCCTGACCATTAGCTGTTGCTGCTCTTTGGAGATCTGGTCTACTTGCATCACAAGGTGTATCGCCGTTTCCTCTTGAGCAGCCAACCTTTGATTCATCTACACCATACATTGGATCTGCATTTCTAAATTTTTCATGGATATCATTCACCATGGACTGCAGCTTCTTGAGGCAGTCCTCCAAGGTTGCCAACATTATCCTTGGAGATTTACTCCACTAGGTCGTCAGTACTCAGAGTAGTTGTACGCAGGGGTTTGGCAGCCATATTTAATGCTGAGCGCTGTGACTTCTTGTGTTTTGTTTGCAGCAGTTTTTTGGGCATGCTCTTCCACCATGGACTCTCTTAACCACTGTGTTCCAGGGCAGTCTCCACATGCCTCTTTGATGCGTCTTATAAAGGACCGATGGCCGGGTTTTTAGCAGGTTTATGGGGCCCAAGTTAGAAGCTCTTCTCTTTCACATCCTCTCACCCTCAGTGCATCATGAGACACCTGAAGTGATGGCTATTAAACATAACAGTCATTCAAAAATTGTCCTGTTTAAAAAAGGGACTGGACAAGATAGGCAATGACAACATTAGAGTCCCATGATGGAAGCAAATTGCTAATTAGTAGCTTCATGTGCAGAAGAAATTACATGAAGTGTGAGACGAAAGAGGTGAATTGACAATGGCCTACTATAAACCTGCCCGAGATAGGCCGTAATGGCTGACAGATGGAAACAAAGAATTTGTCTCGTCTTCGGGCATAATCCAGAGGTACCACAGATAATTCATGAGTTCAGGAATAAGGCAGATTGAACAATCAGCACACTAGCAGGGAAAACGCAACCTTTGGCACAGTACAATTTCTTGGTGGCAGATCTTCTGGACACCAGAACCACCTCCTCTTTACCACCAGTAAAAAAGAAATCATTTTTCCTTCAACATCCATGCAGTCTAGTTCAGAAATTTTAGATTGAACATAAGAACATAAGATATGCCATACTGGGTCAGACCAAGGTCCATCAAGCCCAATATCCTGTTTCCAACAGTGGCCAATCTAGGTCATACATACCTAGCAGTTTCCCCAAAAGACAGGTTCCACAATGCTTGTACTAGGTCAAGCACTGATATCCTGGGTCCCTTCTTAATAATGGTTTATGGACGTTTCCTCCAGGAACTTGTCCAAACCTTTTTTAAACCCAGCTACACTAACAGCCTTTACTACATCCTCCGGTAACAAATTCCTGAGTTTGATTACACGTTGAGTGAAAAAATATTTTCTTTTATTAGTCTTAAATAGTTTACCCTGTAGCTTCATTGCATGTCCTAGTCTTTCTATATTCTAATAATGTAACCAATCGATCTACGTTTACCCGTTCCACTTTCTAAACTAAGGGGGTTATATTTGTGCATTTGATCATCAATCTAAAATTGAAATTAGACTTACCTGCTAATTGTAGTTCCTGGAGGAACTCCAGTCTAGTCCTGGAAACTCTGGGGCTGTGATCCTCTTCCAGCAGCTCGGAGACTGATCCACGTCATAGCTTTGATGAGATTGGTACAAGGAATCAGGCATTGCCTCCTCACTCCAGTAACCTATTGACAAAGCAGATTCACCGGAGCAACAATTCAGTAAGAACACACTTAACTGTGACGAAAAGCCTTACTAAAAACTATAAAATGAACCCAACTGCAAAGGCTCTCGCCTCTGCTCCATAGGGCAACATGCCCCATAACATCCTATCTGAAATTCCCCTTCCCCATCGCAACCGGAAGCACCACAGTCTACTCTCTTCTCTTACCTGTGCCCCTGCTTGCTTCAGGCTCCAATTCCCCAAAGGATCAGGACGGAATCTGGGACTAGACTGGAGTTCCTCCAGGAACTACAATTAGCAGGTAAGTCTAATTTCAATTTCCTGATCGTCCCTCCAGTCTAGTCCCAGAAACTCCGGGGATGTAACAGAGCAGTAAAAGACCTCAATGGGCGGGACCTGAAAGACCAGCCTGAAGCAGCGCTGATCCAAAACAGGTATCCCTACTCGCCTGAATATTCACACGATAATGCTTGACAAAGGAATTTAATGACGACCACGTTGCTGCTCTACAAATTTCCACTGGAGGAACAAATTTGTACTCAGCCCACGACGATACCTGCGCTCTCGTAGAATGCGCTCTTAAAACTTCAGGAACTCGCCTACCCTTCAGAAGGTACGCAGACGCTACTGCCGCCCTTATCCATCTGGCAATCGAAGCTTTTGAAGCTGCTTCCCCTTTGCGAGGACCTCCGAACACCATGAACAGCCTATCGGACTTCCTGAACTCCGCCGTCCTCCTGAGATACCTCTTCAAAGCTCTCCGAATGTCCAACTGATGCAACTGTTGCGCAGAGGACTCCTGTGAATCTGCCCGGAACACCGGAAGGGAAACCACCTGATTCACGTGAAACAGAGATAGCACCTTTGGCAAAAACGACGGCACCAACCGCAAGACCACCTTAGACTCAAAAAAGGACAGAAATGGCTCCCTACACGATAAAGCTTGTAATTCTGAAATTCTCCTCGCCGACGCAATTGCCCCCAAGAACATAAGAACATAAGAACATAAGATATGCCATACTGGGTCAGACCAAGGTCCAACAAGCCCAGTATCCTGTTTCCAGCAGTGGCCAATCTAGGTCATACGTACCTAGCAGTTTCCCCAAAAGACACAGGTTCCGCAATGCTTGTACTGGGTCAAGCATTGATATCCTGGGTCCCTTCTTAATAATGGTTTATGAACCTTTCCTCCAGGAACTTGTCCAAACCTTTTTTAAACCCAGCTACACTAACAGCTTTTGCTACATCCTCCGGTAACAAATTCCAGAGTTTGATTACATGTTGAGTGAAAAAAAATATTTTCTTTTATTAGTCTTAAATAGTTTACCCTGTAGCTTCATTGCATGTCCCCTAGTCTTTCTATATTCTAATAACGAAAACTATCGATCTAAGTTTACCCGTTCCACTCCATTCATTAATTTATAGACTTCTATCATATCGCCCCTCAGCCGTCTCTTTTCCAGGTTAAAGAGCCCTAACCTTTTTAGCCTTTCTTCAAAGGAGTATCCTTCCATCTCCTTTACCATTTTGGTGTCTCTTCTCTGAACCTTTTCTAATAACTCTATATCTTTTAAGATACGGCGACCAGAATTGCACACAATATTCAAGGTGCGGTCTCACCATGGAACGATATAAAGGCATTATAATATCTTTTGTTTTATTTTCCATTCCTTTCCTTATCATACCTAGCATTCTATTTGCTCTCTTGGCTGCCGCTGCACACTGGGCCGAGGGTTTTAACATGTTATCCACAATGACGCCTAAATCTTTTTCCTGGGTGGTGGTTCCTAATGTGGAACCTTGCATCGTGTAACCATAGTTTGGGTTGTTCTTCCCTAGGTGCATAACTTTGCACTTCTCCACATTAAATTTCATCTGCCATTTTGATGCCCAGTCTTCCAATTTATCAAGATCCTCTTGCAATTTTCCACAATCCTCTTGGGTTTTAACAACTTTAAATAGTTTTGTGTCATCTGCAAATTTGATAACCTCACTCGTTATTCCATTTTCCAGGTCATTTATGAATATGTCAAAAAGCAGCGGACCCAGCACAGATCCCCGGGGTACACCACTATTCACCTTTCTCCATTGGGAAAATTGGCCATTTAGCCCAACCCTCTGCTTTCTATCTTTTAACCAGTTCTTGATCCACCCTAGTACACTGCCTCCTATCCCATGACTCTTTAATTTTGCCAAAAGTCTCTGATGAGGGACCTTGTCAAAGGCTTTCTGAAAGTCCAGATACACTATATCAACCGACTCACCTTTGTCCACCTGTTTATTCACACTTTCAAAAAAACACAACAGATTAGTAAGACAAGATCTTCCTTGTCTAAAGCCATGTTGGCTGTCTTCCATTAGGCCATGACTATCTACATGCCAAGTAATTTTATTCTTTATGATGGTTTCTACCATTTTTCCCGGTACTGACGTGAGGCTCACCGGTCTGTAGTTTCCCGGATCACCCCGGACCCCTTTTTAAAAATTGGTGTTACATTGGCAATCCTCCAATCTTCAGGTATTAGAGATGATTTTAATGATAGTTCACAGATTGCAGACCTGCTATTAGTAATCTCATATTTCAGTTCTTTCAACACCCTTGGATGTATACCATCCGGCCCAGGTGATTTGCTACTCTTCAGTTTATCTAATAGTTGTAATACATCTTCCGATGTAACGATATTTCCTTCAATTCTTCTGCACCTTTAAATACCACTTCAGTCATGGGTAACATCCCTACATCTTCCTCAGTAAAGACCGAAGCAAAGAATTCATTCAGTCTCTCCGCCATCGCCTTGTTGCCTCTTAGTGCCCCTTTAACTCTATCATCTAATGGACCAACTGACTCTCTCACAGGTTTTTTGGTACGAATGTACTTTAAAAAAAATCGTTATTTCGCGTTTTTGCTTCCACAGCAAGCTTCTTCTCAAATTCTCCCTTTGCCTGCTTTATCAACGCCTTGCATTTGACTTGCCAGTGCTTGTGCTGTTTCCAGGTTTTGTCGTTTGGCTCTTTTTTTCCATTTCCTGAAAGATGTTTTTTTGGCAACAGCAGCCTCTCTGACATCACCTTTAAACCATGCTGGCAGTTTTTTGGACTTCCTTCCACTTTTCTTAAAGCGTGGAATACAGCTGGTCTGGGCTGCCAAGATTGTATTTTTCAACAACACCCAAGTTTGATGTAAGTCTTTAACCTTTGCAACTGTTCCTTTTAGTTTTTTCTTAACTATTTTCCTCATTTTATCATAGTCTCCCTTTTGAAAGTTAAAAGGTAGTACTGTGGATTTCTGTACTATCCCTCCTCCACTAATTAAATCAAAGGCGATCATGCTATGATCACTATTGCCAAGTGGCCCCAACACTCTTATCTCTTGCACTAGATCTGGTGTTCCACTAAGGACTAGGTCTAATATGGCTTCCCCTCTGGTTGGTTCATGAACCAGCTGCTCCAAGAAGCAGTCATTTATGTCATCTAGGAACTTTATCTCCCTAGCATGTCCTGCCGTGACACTGATCCAGTCGATACCGGGGTAAAGCACAGTTACTTACCTTTAACAGGTGATCTCTGGGAACAGCAGGAATAAGTCTTCACATATGGGTATCGTCAGTACCGACGGAGCCTGCGCGGGAACGCTCCCCAGCGTCCAGTAAGAAAGCTTTTGGGAGCATCCCACTGCGCCTGCGCGCTGCCTTCCCGCCTTTCCCAACCGCCTCTCTCCAGTTCGAGTTTTAAAGCTGAGACAAAGAGAGAGAGAGGAAAGGAAAGATAGCTAGAGAGATACAACTCCTAGGGGAGGTGGGTGGGTTGTGAAGACTTATTCCTGCTGTTCCCAGAGATCACCTGTTACAGGTAAATAACTGCTATCTCCAGGAACAAGTCTTCACATATGGGGACTCCCTAGCTGCAGATGCCAGGGAGAGACCCCATGGTTGTGCCCCCTTGCAGAGGACTTTGCCTCCCCCCCATGGATCTCTGGCATCCAACCAGGGTAGGTGGGTAAGAGTTGATTAGGAATGAAACAGGTGTTTGAGGACAGCCTGACCAAACGAGGCATCCCGGCGGGAGTCCTTGTCCAAACAGTAATGGGCTGTGAAGGTGTGAACCGAGGCCCAGGTGGCCGCTCGACAGATCTGGTCGATGGACAACTAGTTCAGATGAGCCATTGAGGCTGCCATGGCTCACACTGTGAGCTGTGACATGGCCCTCCAGAGAAATGTTCTTACTCTGGTAGGCGAAAGAAATACACTGAGTAATCCAGCTGGACAGTGTTCTCTTAGAGACTGGAAGTCCTAAATGAGAAGGATCAAAAGCAACAAAAAGTTGAGAAGACTTTCTATGTTGCTGTGTTCTTTTTAAGTAGAAAGCGAGAGCTCTCTTACAATCCAAGGTATGAAGATTCCTCTCTGCAGTTGATGCATGAGGTCCTGGAAAAAAGACAAGTAAATATTCCTCCTGATTCAGATGAAAAGGCGAGACCACTTTAGGCATAAAGTGTGGATTGGTCCCGAGGACTACCTTATCATGATGGAACCTTGTATAAGGTGGATTAGCCACCAAAGCTTGCAACTCACTTATGCGGCGTGCTGAGGTGACTGCAATGAGAAAAATAACCTTCCAAGAAAGAAATTTCAAGGAGGTGGTGGCTAAAGGTTCAAAGGGTGGCTTCATAAGCTGGCCAAGAACCAGGTTTAAGTCCCATGCCACTGGAGGTGATCTAATGGGAGGTTTAGTTAAAAGAAGGCCTCTCATGAATCTTGCTATAAGAGGGTGAGAGGAGATAGGTTGTCCATTGAGAGGCTTGAGGGACGCTGCAATAGCACTCAAATGGACTCTTACTGAATTCGTTTTCAGGCCTGCATGGGATAGATGCAGGAGATACTCTAGTAGAGAATTCAGAGGCATTGCAAGAGGGTTTAGACCCTTCTCTGAACACCAAATGGTGAATCTTTTCCATTTGAAAGCATAGGAACGTCAAGTAGAAGGCTTCCTAGAGGCATGAACAACATCTGACTTGAGAGAGATGAAAATCTTGAAAGTCTAGGCCCTCAGCAACCAAGCCCTGAGATGGAGTGACTGGGGGTTTGGGTGCCACAATGTTCCCTCTTCCTGGGACAGAAGGTCTGGTGCAGAGCCTAAGTCCAGGGAAGGAGCTTGAGAGAGATGCAGAAGTAGAGGGTACCACACTTGGCGTGGCCAATGTGGTGCTATGAGGATCATGGTCCCTCGATCTCTCTGAAGCTTGAATAGAGTTTTGGGAATTAGGGGAATTGGTGGAAAGGCATAAAGGAAGTCTTGACCCCAGTGAAGGAGGAAGGCATCCTTGGCCTGAACTCCCTGACACAGAATTCTGGAATAGAACCGGGGAAGTTTGGCATTCCACGGACATGCAAAGAGGTCTATGTCCGGGGTTCCCCAAATTCGAAAAATCCTGGATACCTGGTCCATGTGGAGGGACCACTCGTGTGGGAGCAGAACTCGACTGAGTCTGTCCGCCCAAGAGTTTTGAATACCTGGAAGATATACTGCCAGAAGATGGATGTGATGCTCTCTGGCGAAAGCCCACAGTCGCAAAGCTTCGTTGCAAAGCGACAGAGAGCCAGTCCCTCCCTGCTTGTTTACAGAGAACATGGCTACTTGACTGTCCGTATGGAAAAGGACTGTCCTGTAGCTGAGCAGGGAATGGAACACTCTGAGAGCTAAGAATATTGCTCTGAGTTCCAATAGATTGATATGCAGAGAAGTCTCCTGTGGAGACCAGATGCCCTGGGTGGAGAGATCTTGTAGATGAGCTCCCCAACCCTTTGGAGAAGCATCTGTTGTGAGAGTTGCTTGGGGTAGCGGTTGCTGAAAAGGGGACCCCAGCAACAGGTTTTGAGATGACTTCCACCACTGGAGAGACCAAAATAGATGACTGGAGTTTGCTATTTTGTCTGACAGGCAACCTGATGCCTGAGTCCATTGGGTGGACAAAGTCCATTGAGCTGCCCTCATATGAAGGCGAGCATATGGAACCACATGCACGGTGGATGCCATGTGGCCTAATAGTTGTAACATCTCTCGAGCAGTTAATTGGGACTTTAACTGAATCTGGGAGGCTAACTGCACCAGACGTAGGCAACGGGCCTGAGGAAGATAGGTCCTTGCAGTTGTGGTATCCAGTAAGGCCCCTATGAACTCCAGGGACTGAGTAGGGGTGAGATTGGATTTTGGGATGTTTATTACTAGTCCCAAATACTGAAGGATACGCATTGTGCAGGTTAGACAATTCTGGGCCTCTGACTGGGATGGGGCTCGAATGAGCCAGTTGCCCAGATATGGGAATACGAATATTCCTAGAGTGCGGAGAAATGCAGCTACTACTGCCATGCATTTCGCGAACACCCTTGGTGCAGAGGCCAGACTGAAAGGAAGCACCCTGTATTGGTAGTGCTTTCCTTGAAAAAGGAACCGAAGGAACCTTCTGTGTGTAGGATGGATGAGGACATGGGTGTACACATCCTTGAGATCTAGAGAACAAAGCCAATCCTGACTCTGAAGGTATGGAAGGAGAGCCCCTAGAGAAATCATTTTGAATTTCTCCTTGAATAGAAACTTGTTCAATTCTCTGAGGTCTAATATAGGTCTGTGGCCCCCTGTTTTCTTTGGGATAAGAAAATAAGGGGAGTAGGACCCTGAGCCCTGTTGAAGAAGAGGTACTTCTTCTATTGCCCCTTGGGCAAAAAGGGTAGCAATCTCCTGACCTAGAAGGTTGAGAAGAGATGTTGGAGAATTGAACTGTTTCACCATGGTGTGGGGAGGAAGGTTTAAGAAGTGAAGCTTGTACCCTTCCTTTATGATGGAGAGGGTCCATTGCTCTGCTGTGATTTGCTCTCATCTGGGAGCAAAGTAAGTCAACCTTCCTGGAATGGTGAGGGGCTCTGGGTTTCCCAGAGCTAGAAAGGCTAAGTTCTCTAGTTGCAAGTCAAAGGCCCTGAGGAGGTTGAGGCTGCTGGGCTGTGGTAGGCCTGGCAGCCTTTGACTTGGCCTGTTTAGGTGGTTGCTGACGCTTTGCAGCATAACGACCTGCAGAAGATCTCTGCCCATGAGCAGGATAATATCTTCCCTTTTTAGAAAAAGATGTCTTTTTGAACAATCTTTTCTTAACAGGGGCAGAGGAAGACTGAAAGTCGATCCAACGCAGAGTTCTCAGCATCCATCTGAGTGGCCTCTGCTTGCCAAACAGGTTTTCACCTGTACAAGGAAGGTTTCCCAACTCATCTTGGACCCAGAGTTCCAAATCAGAGGCTTGTAACCAAGCAATTCTGCGTGCACCTATGGCAATAGCCATGGCTCTGCTTACACACTCAAAAGAGTCAAAGGCTGCACGGTTGGAGAATTTGGAAACATCTTGGGCATGTTTGAGCCAAGTGAGAAATTCCTGCCTTTTATCTTCTGAAATAAAAGGAGCTAAAGTCTGCAGATAATCTGTGACTTCTTTTAGAAACATCCCCATATAGAGACTATAGGAGTTGATTCTGGCAGCAAGCATATTGGCCTGGAAAATCCTTCGGCCAAAAGCATCTAGAGTCCTACATTCACGTCCTGGAGGGTTAGATGAGTGTCTCTTTGCACTCTTTATTTTCTTCATAGCAGACTCAACAACAATAGAGTGGTGAGGAAGCCGAGTCTTATGAAAACCAGGACAGGGAGGGACACGGTACATGGTGCCTAACCTGCGAGAATGAGGAGAGGTGGTGAGAGGAGTCTCCCACATGCCCAACATGAGATCATAGAGAATCTCATGAATAGGTAGGGTAGCTGCTTCCTTAGGAGCCTTAGGATATTGTAAAATATCTAATTGCTTGGCTCTAGGCTCTGACTCAGAGGCCACTGCGATGGAGAGGCCTCTAGCCACTTCCCTAATGAAGTCTTGAAAAGACAAATCCTCTGGAGGAGACATTCTTCATTTTGGAGAATCAGACTCCTGAGAAAGAAGCACCGGTACATCGACAGAAGCCTCCGACTCAAGAGTCTTCGGAGGAAATCAAAGTATCGCCTGTCTGGATGCTCCTGTAAAGCCCGATACGCGTACCGAGTGGGATCGACATCGGGAGTAAGCGGTACAGGTTCGGTACCGATGGGCATCGTAGGACAGGGTACCGTTGCAGCTGACACCAAAGCCTATGTCGATGCAATCGGTACCAGCACCAGAAACGGTGCCGATGCCGGAGTCGGTACCGGCAACGGAGATTATTGCGGTACCGAAGGCGTCGAAGCCTGCATAAACGCCGTAAGGGTGCCCTGTATGGACAGAATTTTCTGATCCATCGACGCCACCAGAGTCTGGATGTCGGTACCAGTGGAGGCCACCGGTACCCCAGAACACAGCAACAGGTGATCGGTCGAGGCCGTGCCATCGATGTGAACCTGTGACCCCATAGATAATGCTTTGGAAGCCAGAACTTCCCGCCAGGGTAATTTTGCCGGAGCGGAGTCCTCAAGAGCAAGCCCGGAGGCATCTCGATGCTTGGAGGGAGATTTGCCCTTCGAGGACCGGCTAGATTTATGTTTGGTTACCTGAGATCCATGGGAGCAGCCCTGGAAGACGTCGATGCCACCGAGGCTGCATCAGAGGGAAACAGGGTACTGAGCTTGGCTGCTCGGTTCTGCCGACCCCTTTTAGACATCATGGTGCAGGACACACAATCCGTGATGGAATGGTCAGGACCCAAACATTTCAGACACCAATCATGGGTGTCGGTGACAGAAATACTACCGCCACATTTTGTGCACTTTTTGAACCCGGAAGCGGGCTTCTCCATGAGGAGAAAATATCTAGGCCTAAGGCCCAAACTGAAAATGCACAGCTGGGAAAAAAAAAAAAAAGGGGGGGGGGGGGTTTGTTTGGTTTTTTTGAAGAATTAAGAAAAGAAAAGACTGGCGGTACCAGTCTGACGTTGAAGGCAGACGTGACTACAGAAAAATAAAGAAAAAAATAAAGAACTTCTGCGGTGACAGGAACATGACCTGCTGGCTCCGCGGAAAAGAAGAACTGGAGAGAGGCGGTTGGGAGAGGCGGGAAGGCAGCACGCAGGCACGGTGGGATGCTCCCAAAAGCTTTCTTACTGGACGCTGCGGAGCGTTCCCGCGCAGGCTCCGTCGGTACCAACGATACCCATATGTGAAGACTCATTCCTGCTTGTTCCTGTAGATTTGAAATCACCCATTATTATTACTGTGCTGTAACTTTTGTTAGCTTCCTTGATTTGAGCATTTCATCATCCATTTGTTCATTCTGGCCCGGTGGTCGATAGTACACCCCCACTGCCATCGCTGTCCCTTTTTTACATGGAATTTCAATCCATAGAGATTCTACAGCAAATTTTGTTTCCTGCAAAACTTTAAGCCTTTCTGACTCAATGCCCTCTCTAACAGAGCGCAACCCCTCCACCAATTTGATCAGCTCTATCATTACGATATAGTTTGTACCCAGGTATCAGTGTCCCACTGATTGTCCTCCTTCCACCATGTCTCTGATATCTAACTTTTCATTTAGTGCTATATATTCTAACTCTCCCATCTTATTTTTTAGACTTCTAGCATTTGCATACAAGCATTTTAGAGACTATTTTATTCATATTAAATTTGGCTATTGGTAGACATGGGTAATTTGGGATCTTTAAGCTCTGTCTGCTCCATACTCGAGGGCATTTGGGCTACTTTACTCTTTTTTAGAACCTCTCTGCTTTTGGTAGTATCCTTCCGAACCATCCGTTCTTGGGCGACTGTTGGCTTTCCTATTTTATCTAGTTTAAAAGCTGCTCTCTCTCTCCTTTTTAAAGGTTAATGCCAGCAGCCTGGTTCCATCCCGGTTAAGGTGAAGCCCATCCCTTCGTAAGAGCCCCTCCTTTCCCCAGAATGTTCCCCAGTTCCTAACAAATCCAAAACCCTCATCTCTGCACCACTGTCTCATCCACGCATTGAGACTCCAGAGCTCTGCCTGCCTTTTGGGTCCTGCACGTAGAACTGGAAGCATTTTGGAGAACGCCTACCTAAAAGCCTAAATTTAGCCTCCAGAACCTCCCTACCACATTTTCCTATGTCATTGGTACCGACATGTACCAAGACAGCAGACTCCTCCCCAGCACTATCTAAGACCTTATCTAGGTGGCGCATGAGGTCTGCTACCTTCGCACCAGGCAGGCATGTTACCAGGCGATCCTCACGTCCACCAGCCACCCAGCTATCTACATGCCTAACACCACCTTCAGCGTCAGATCTTTCAACGTTGCCTTAGCCAAAAGGTTCAAATGGCCCCCTTCCTAACGCCTCCAACACCACCTGCAAATCCCAAGTAGGAACTACTTGCCTGCACGGAGGACTCAAGATGCCAACCGCTCTCAAAAAAAAAAAAAAATCGCTTAATATCCGGGTTAACGCCCAGTGCTTGGCCCTTGATCTTCCCCCTACAACAGGAAACTGCGGCCACCTGCACCTTTAGAGACGAGGCTGCTAAGCCTCTCTGAAAACCATCCTGCAAAAAAGCTAATATTTGTGGCACTGAGGCCCATAACGCCACATACTTCTTGTCCACACACCAAGCCTCAAAAATGTGCCATACTCTAACATATGCTAGAGAAGTAGATCTTCGAGCCCCTAGAAGAGTAGAGTAGATATTACCGCTTCCGAATAGCCCTTAGCTTTTAACCTTGCCCTTTCAAGAGCCATGCCGTAAGCGAGAATCGAGCTACCTGAGGCATGCACAACAGGCCTTGCATCAATAGATCTTCTCTGACTGGTAGTCGCAACAGCTCCTCCACCACCAGTCTTCTGAGATCTGCATACCATGGCCTTCTCGGCCAGTCCAGGGCGATCGGAATCACTAAACCTCTGTGCCTTTCGATGCGCCACACTACATGCGCTATTAGCACCCAAGGCGGAAACACGTACAACAGTTGCCCCCTCGGCCACTCCTGGATGAGAGCATCCAGACCTTCTGACATTCTCTCCTTCCTTCTGCTGAAAAGTCGACCGACTTTCGCCGACTTGAATGTCACCATGAGATCCATTATTGGCACACCCCAGCACTGAACCACCATCTCTAACACCTCCGGATGAAGCGTCCACTCCCTGGGGTCTATCTGCACTCGACTCAAAAAAATAAAATAAAATAAAAATAAAAAAATAAATCTGCTGCTACATTGTCTACCCCTGCCACATGAGCTGCCAACAGATCGAGATGATGTTGCTCCACCCATTGGAACAACTGCTCTGCCTCCAATGCGACACTGTTGGTGCCCCCTTGCTTGTTGATGTAAGCCACCGCGATCGCGTTGTCTGAAAACACCCGGATCGCTATCCGTCCTAGATACAGCTGAAAAGCGTAGTTACTCACCTGTAACAGGTGTTCTCCAGGAGCAGCAGGAATCAGTCCTCACTTATGGGTGACGTCGGCGCCGACGGAGCCCTCGCGGAGCAATTTTCCCCAGCTTTCAAAGAAAGCCTTTGGGAATTGCAGCGCGCATGCGCGGTCGTCTTCCCGCCCGAGGGTGCCATCTTAGCCAGTCAGATGACATAGCTAAAAAAGACAGCATAAAAATTTGCAAAAGGAACATAAGCAGACGATTGCAACTCCAAGGGGAGGAGGGAGGGTAGTGAGGACTGATTCCTGCTGCTCCTGGAGAACACCTGTTACAGGTGAGTAACTACGCTTTCTCCAGGACCAAGCAGGAAGTCAGTCCTCACTTATGGGACTCCCAAGCTCAAGGCTACCGGAGACCCTAAGCACAAAAATGAGCTCCCTCTAGCTCAGCAGCACAGAAGGATAGAATCTTCGCTGAATTATCACCCACCGGTAGCCCACATCCGGGATGGAGGGTAGGAGTTGCTCAGACCTCAAAGAGATTACGGAGGACTGCCTGTCCGAAAGCACTGTCCCTACGGGACTCCCTCTCGAGACAGTAATGGACCGCAAAAGTCTGGCTCGAAGACCAAGTAGCGGCCCGGCAGATGTCTGCCAGCGGAACAGAGCGGAGGTAAGCCACTGACGTAGCCTTTGCCCGAACGCAATGAGCCGTGACTCGGGTTTCTAAGGAGAGTCCGGCTGCCCCATAAGCCCAAGAGATACAGTCCGCAACCCAGATGGACAGAGTACGCTTGGAGACCGGGAGCCCCAATTTATTGGGGTCAAAAGACACA
Organism: Ichthyophis bannanicus; assembly: GCA_033557465.1. Taxonomy (NCBI): domain Eukaryota; kingdom Metazoa; phylum Chordata; class Amphibia; order Gymnophiona; family Ichthyophiidae; genus Ichthyophis; species Ichthyophis bannanicus. Next base: position 332,885,317 of record CM066036.1, on the reverse strand, counting down.
AAAAGCTGAGCAGCTTTACGGTGCTCCCGCGTACGGTCAAGGTAGAAGTTCAAAGCCCTTCTACAGTCCAGGGTATGGAGGACCGTTTCAGCTCGGCTGGAGTGTGGTCTGGGAAAGAAGGTTGGAAGTACCACCTCCTGATTGATGTGAAAAGGGGAGACCACTTTAGGCAGAAATTTTGGGTGAGTCCGTAGGACTACCCTATTTTTGTAGAACCTAGTGTAAGGGGGATCAGACACGAGGGCCTGCAATTCACTTACGCGTCTAGCGGAAGTGAGGGCTATCAAGAACAGTGTTTTCCAAGACAGAAAACGGAGAGAACAGGTAGCCATAGGTTCAAAAGGCGGACAGGTGATCCGCTGCAAAACCACATTCAGGTCCCAGTCAGGCGCTGGCGGGCGCAGAGGTGGTTTAAGTAGAAGGAGACCTCGGAGAAACCTCGCTACGAGAGGGTCGCCTGAGAGAGGTCTACCATCCACCGGCACATGATGTGCCGAAAGGGCACTGAGGTGAACTTTGACGGAGTTAGACTTAAGTCCCAAATTAGAGAGGTGTAGCAAGTACTGCAAAATCACCGACACCGGGCAGGAGAAGGGATCCTGAGACTGTTGGGTACACCAGACTGCAAAGCGACGCCATTTAAGGGCGTAGCATTTGCGGGTAGAGGGCCGTCGCGAAGCTAAGACGACCTCCTCCACCTCCGCCGGCAGGAGAAGGGGAGCAAGGACTACCCTCTCAGCAGCCAGGCCATGAGGTTGAGAGACCTGAGGTTGGGGTGCAGTAGGGACCCCTGATCCTGAGTGAGGAGATCCGGTTGTACCCCCAGAGGGATTGGATCCTCCACCGCCAGTTGCAGGAGGAGCGGAAACCACGGCTGCCTGGGCCAGCGAGGGGCCACCAGGATCATGAAGGCCTTGTCTCGGAGAACCTTGAAAAGAGTCCGAGAGACTAGCGGGATGGGAGGGAAAGCGTACAGAAGGCTCCCCGACCATGAGATCAGAAAAGCGTCCGCCGCAACCCGAAGGGGGTGTGGCTGACGAGAGCAGAAGCGAGGAAGCTGCCGGTTGTGAGGACTGGCAAAGAGATCCACCGTGGGGAGGCCCCACTTGAGGAAGAGCTTCTGAACTACCAAGGGATCCAGACGCCACTCGTGCGGCTGGAGGACCCTGCTGAGTTTGTCCGCAAGGCAATTTTCTTGGCCCGGGAGATAAACTGCCTTGAGGAAAATGCCGTGACTGACGGCCCAAGAGCAGAGCTTCTGTGCCTCCCGGCAGAGGAGGAAGGAGCCCGTGCCCCCCTGCTTGTTCACGTAGAACATGGCAACTTGATTGTCCGTCTGGACAAGGACGGACTGGTGGGAAGTCAGGTGGGAGAAGGCCTTGAGAGCTAGGCGGATCGCCCTGAGCTCCAGGAAGTTGATCTGCTGAGCAGACTCCCACGTGGTCCAGAGGCCCTGAGTACGTGCCCCTTGGCAATGTGCTCCCCAGCCCAGGAGGGATGCATCGGTGGTCAGCACCCGGGTCGGCTGAGGTGACAGGAAAGGCATTCCGAATATCAAGTTCGGCTGCCGGAGCCACCACCGGAGAGACGAGATCAGCGGCTCGGAGACGCGCACTAGGTCTGCTAGGCCGCCTGTGGCTTGTCGCCACTGCTGGCGGAGACACCATTGAGCAGACCGCATATTCAGGCGGGCATTGGGGGGTCACATGGACGGTGGAAGCCATATGGCCGAGTAGTCTCAGGAAGCGCCTGGCGGAGACCAGGGGCTGGCTGCGAAAGCGGTCGGCTAGGTCCATGAGCCGCTGAGCCCTGTCGAGCGGAAGGTATGCTCGCGCCTGAGGAGTGTGCAGCCTTGCGCCGATGAACTCGAGATCCTGTGAGGGGAGCAAAGTGGACTTTGCGAAGTTTATAACAAAGCCCAAGTGCTGCAGAAGAGTCACCGTGCGGCGCGTGGCGTCGGTGACCTCCCGAGCGGACGCTGCTCTGATGAGCCAGTCGTCGAGGTACGGAAAGACATAGAGGCCGTGAAGCCGGAGATGGGCCGCCACCACCGCGAGACATTTTGTGAAGACTCGCGGTGCGGAGGACAGGCCAAAGGGCAGTACTCTGTACTGGTAATGATTTCCTGCCACCACAAACCGTAGGTATTGGCGGTGGCTTGGGTGGATGAGGATGTGCGTGTAGGCATCCTTTAGATCCAAGGAGCATAGCCAATCTCCCTGCTGGAGGTAGGGCAGAAGGATTCCAAGGGTAAGCATTTTGAACTTCTCCCGCACAAGGAACTTGTTGAGGTTGCGCAAGTCCAGGATGGGTCTGAGGCCCCCTGTTCTCTTTGGTATCAGAAAATACCTGGAATAAAAGCCTTGACCTCTCAGGTGGTGTGGCACCAGTTCCACCGCCTGTTCCTGCAGAAGACCTGCTAACTCCTGAAGGAGTAATTCCCTGTGCAGAGGGGGTCGCGGAGGTTCTCCCGGAAAATAGGAGGGAGGAACCTGGTGGAAGTGGAGAAGATAGCCTTCTCGCACGACTTGAAGCACCCAGGCATCTGCGGTGATGCTGGACCACCTGTGGGCGAAGTGAACCAGGCGGCCACCGGTGCTGGGAGGAACCAGCGGGGGGGGGAAAGGCTATGCTGTGTGAGTCAAAAACCCCCACCCTGCTGAGCAGGGGCTGGTGGTGCAGGCTTGGGGGCTTGCTGCCTACGGGACCCGTTACCCCGTCCCTTGGCCTGCTGGCCCTGTTGGGGAGCTGCAGGGGCCTGATAATGGGGGTATTGTTTGTAGGCAGCCGCCTTCCTCGGGTAAAAGGACTTTTTCCCCGAGCCCTTCTTTTTCTGGGAAGGGGCGGAGGTCTTCCTAGAAAGCCTGGTCCTGGTGAGAGTCTCAGTCTCAATTTGCGCAGCCTTTTCCGCCATGGGCTTGCCAAAGAGGTTCTCACCTCGGCAGGGGACATCGACCAACTTGTCCTGCACCCAGGGCTCAAGGTCTGACAACTGAAGCCAAGCCTGTCGGCGGGCACCGATGCCAGCTGCGGCCACTCGAGCCGATGCTTCAAAGCCATCATAGGCTGCTCGGGACATGAACTTTGAGCATTCCCGAATGCCGGTGGACAAGGCTAGGAACCTCCGCAAGGGTTCCTCGGACAGACCAGCGGAGAAGCCGGCTAGCTCTTTAGCCAGATCCCGGAGATACATGCCCATGTATAGCTGGTAAGTCTGGACACGACATGCGAGCATAGAGCCCTGGAAACACTTCTTGCCAAGGCCATCCAGGTTACGGGCCTCCCTTCCAGGAGGCACCGAGGAGTGCATCTTCTGGCTCTTAAGACGATGCATGGCCGATTCCACTACCCTCAGACTCCCAGACCGACTCCGACGAGGACTCGGTGGGGTCGGCCCGGGCAGGGTGCGGCGCCAGCCGCCCCGACGCCGAGGGAGTCGGCGTCGGCGACCTCGGTCCCTAATGGGAGGCCGAGGGTGACCTCGACCGAGGATCGACTCGAGGATCGGCTCGGTCTCCGGGGTCGACTTGGACGTCGACGTCCCGGCGGTCGGGGCAGCGGCGCCAGCGAAGCCAGCGAGCAGTGCCCTCTGCTGGTCCATGAAGGCAGACAGTCTGCTCTCCAAGGCCGTCAACCTGAGTCCGAGCTCAGGTGACCCAGCAGCCCCCGACTCGGGCCCCGACGGCGTCGGGCCCGACGTCGGCTGTCGCGGAGGCGAGTCCAGAAGGACCACAGGACTTACCCGGGCAGGCATCTCCGACTCCAGGCGAGGCCGCTTCGGGATGTGTTTCTTCTCCAAGGACCCGGGGCGGCTGTCGGGGCTATGCGACCTGGCCCTCGCGGAACCAGGAGCGTCCACCGACGCCGCCCTCGCGGGTTTCACCTTCCGACGATGGTCCCCGGAGGGAGAACCCCGGTCGGAGGAACTCCGGCGACGGTCCGAGCTGGAGCCTTTCGACGCGGAGGCCTCCGACGAGGTCCGGGTACGGCTGGGGTCAGCGAAGATTCTCTCACGCTGATGCCGCCGACTTCTCAACGCCTTCGAGGACATTTTGCTGCAGGGCCCACAGATCAGTTCCTCATGATCCGGGCCCAGGCAGCGGAGGCAAAAGTCGTGTGTGTCGGTTAGTGACATATTTCGGTCACACCGACCACACCGCTTAAACCCACTGGCAGCCATCGGGGGAAAAAGGGCCCCTGCGAGGTCAAAGGACCGGGCTGCCAGGGAAAAACCGAAAACGAAAGCTGACTAAGTCAGAAAAACCGAAAAAAGTAAGAGGACTCGTGACCGGCGTCGCGAGTCCGGGCGGGAAAAGGATCGGCGTCGAACCGAAGGAAAAAAGGATAAAATAAAGAAGAAGAAAATCGACTTTTTCGCGGGGACAAGACGGGGACGTCTGTAGGGCTCCGCGGAAAAAAGAAGACTGGCTAAGATGGCACCCTCGGGCGGGAAGACGACCGCGCATGCGCGCTGCAATTCCCAAAGGCTTTCTTTGAAAGCTGGGGAAAATTGCTCCGCGAGGGCTCCGTCGGCGCCGACGTCACCCATAAGTGAGGACTGACTTCCTGCTTGGTCCTGGAGAACTTCTCTAACGCCAATAACACCGCTCGCAACTCCAACCTGTTGATTGACCAAGTCCTCTCCTGTTCCGTCCACCAACCCTGCGCGAACCTGCCCTGAAAATGCACCCCCCAACTGAGGAGGCTGGCATCCGTAGTCAGTGGAACCCAGTTCGGTGCCTCCAAGGGCACCCCCCTTGTTAAGGACTTCGGAAGCAACCACCAACGCAATGCTTCCCGCGTCTCCTCCGGACAGACAAGACGCCGATACAGTGGATCGTTCTGATGAGACCATCTTCTGAGTAACACCCTCTGCAACAGCCTCATATGCGCCCTCGCCCAGAGCACCAAGTCTATTGCCGCCATCGTTCCCAGGAGCTGTAAAAAGATGCCATGCTGTCGGCTGCGACTTGGCGAGGAACCCCCAAACTAAGCTTCGAAGGGCCTCCGCTCGATGTGGAGGCAGGAAGACCTCGCCTGCCGCCGTATCGAAGCGTGCCCCCAGGTAGTCTAGAGTCTGTGAGGGCACTAGACTGCTCTTGGCTATATTTACCACCCAACCTAACCTCTGAAGGCAGTTGATGACCTTGGCTGTAGCCTCCTCGCTTTCCTCTCTCGATTCCGCCCGAATCAACCAGTCGTCAAAGATACGGATGCACAAGAACACCATTCTTTCCTAACTCCGCCACCATGACCACTATAACCTTGGTAAAGGTCCGAGGCGCTGTTGCCAGCCCAAAAGGTAACACTCGAAACTGAAAATGGCCCATCGGCACCGCGAACTGGAGAAACGTTTGGTGTTTCGGACGAATAGGTATGTGAAGATAAGCCTCGGACAGATCGAGGGACGTCAGAAATTCGCCCTTCCGGACTGCCATGATCACCGATCTTAGCGTCTCCATATGAAAATGAGACACCTTGAGACACCTGTTCACCCTTTTTAAATCCAAAATTGGCCGATAGGTTGCCTCTTTCTTTGGAACTACAAAATAAATGGAGTACTGACCTATACCACATTGGTCTCGAGGCACCGGTACTACCGTCCTGAGATTTAGCAATCTGATCCATGTCTGACGGACCGCATCGCTTTTGTGACGTGCCTTGCAAGGGGACTGTATGAAAGAGTCGGTTACTGGTTTCTGAAACTCTAATGCATAGCCTTCCCGAATTACCTCCAACACCCATTGATTGGATATAATTTCAACCCAGGCAGCGTAAAACTCTTGCAGCCGGCCTCCTACTGCCACGTCCACCTGGGTCTCCCCGACTTCACTGTGGCTTTTTGGCCACCGAAGTGGTGGCCGCAAAACCTCTAAGCGCCCCTCGGAAACCTCGAAACCCCTGGTTCCTGTAGGAAAACCGTCCTCGCTGAGTCTGGGGAAACCTGGATGCACGAAAACGCCGATACTCCCTTTGCGGCAATCTAGCCGCTGACGGAAACCGCCCCTGCTTCTGCTTATCCTCCGGAAGCCTTCCGCCCTTGGATTCCCCCAGATCCTTCACTATCTTGTCCAAATCTTCACCGAACAGTAGATTACCCTTAAAAAGGCAGCTTACTTACCTTTGGCAGCGCAGTTGGGCAGCGGATGCATCTTTGAAGGCCAGGTTATCTCCTTGCAGCTACCACTGACGCCATACTGTTCGAGGGCCCCCGAATGAGGTCATAATGGATATCCGCGAGATACGCTGCCCCGGACTCCAAACGAGCAGCTTCACCTACCAAGTACTCGGTTCGCTCCCTCTGGACCCGCTGAGCCCAATGCAAACAGGCTCTTGCCACCCAAGCTCCACAAATGGAAGCTTAAATGGAAAGTGCATTAACCTCAAACACCTCCTGCAACAAGGCATTCAGTTTCCTGTCCTGACCATCCTTGAAAGCCGCACTCCCCTCCACCGGAATGGTCGTCTTCTTAGTCACCGCTGACACAGCCGCATCCACTCTCGGTGACTTAAAAATCTCTGTCTTGCTCCACCAGCGGATCTAGATGAGACATTACCCTAGAACCATTGAGAGACGACTCAGGCATGTCCCACTCACCTTGAATCATTTCTTTTACTACCCTATGCATAGGAAAAGCTTTTTGCGTCTTCCTAAAGGCCTGTAAGAGCGGATCTTCTAACGCCGGCTCTTCTCCCAGCCCCGACACCAGCACATTGAGAGCCTTAAGTGTCTCCGCAATGAGCGCGGGTAACTCCTCTCTCCGAAAGATCCGCACCACTCTAGGTTGGTCCTCCTGATCAGCAAGCTCGCCTTCTTCTAGTTCTTCGTCTAAATCTGGATCGAGCTCACCCTCTACCGTGTGCAAATCCTCCGAAAACTCAGACTGCACCTGTGAATCCATGTCCACTCTCGCCTTCTTTGGTACACTCACCAACGCCACCACCGACAGTGGCGTGCCTGGTCTCTTCTATGCCAAGCCCCCGGCCCCAGGCCCCGGAGCCGCAGAGACCCCCTCATTGTGTGAACCTTTGAATGTCCGCTGCATCAAAGCCACAAAACCTGGGGAGAAAATTGATGACAAATCCGCTGGCAAAAGGTGACTGAGGAACTGGCCGCTCTGGTAACGTGGACGGACCCGGAAGCGGCTCAGCCAGGTCCACTACCGGTAAGAGTCTCCTCGAGAGCCACCTCCCGCTCCTCTGGCATATCCACGTGTTTGTGTTCTGCCATAGATGCCTTGTTACAGTGGCTACAGACCCCAGCATCCGAAACAGCAGACCTTTTTACTCCACAGAGCAGACACAACCTTTGCAGGCATTCTGCCCCCCTAGTCCTCCAGTCCTGATGCCCTTCTGCTCTGCTCCGCTCCTCCAACAAACACTCTTTAAAAGGAGGTCCCCTCCACAACTGCTGTCCCGAAGCAGCCTATCACACCGGGCCCGGTTTGTTTGGGGTTTTTTCTCAAAACTAGCACCAAAGTCAGCAGAAAATTAAGCAGGGAGCTTCACGACTTGAATGAGGACAGAACAAACCGAAAACGAAGCTCTAGACCGGAGTTACAACCGATTGTTTCCCCGCTCGTGGTTCCAGCGTTTCCTGCCAAAAACCATGAGGCACGGGCCTACCACCATCTCTAACCCCCCAAAAAAAAATGGCATGAGGAAAAGGGCGGCCTGCCCCTGACTGCTGCATCACTCACCAGCTCCCAACTCTGCCGGTTAGTCCACCGCTTCCCTCAGTCGGCTCACTTTCTCTCCTAATGCCGGGAAGCCAGCAGCACTTGTATCTCCTCGGCTGCTTCCTGCCCGGCTCCCAGGCAGCAGACAGCCAAGCTCCTTTCTGTCCGTTCCCCCCTAAGCGCAAAACAGGCAAATACCTCTGTGTAGCGCCGGGGGAGGGCTCCTTCCTTCCAACAGCCCCGCAAACTTGTTGAACTGTCTCTGGGATCCCCGCTAACTCCTCCACCCATTCCCTACTACTGAGAGAGAGGCAGAGAGAGAGCGAGGCCCTTAGCAGTATGAAATTTAAAAGGCATAACGTCCAAATCTACCAAACTCCCACTAAGCAGAATATAAGTCAAAAAATCCCCAAAATTACTACTCTAGAAAAAAAAAATCCTTAATTGTCCCTCTAGTGAGCCGGAACTCCGGCTCACATCCTCCAGCTGCTTGGAGACTGATCTAAACTGGAGTGAGGAGGCGGTGCCCGAGTCCTTATACCAGTCTCAAAGCTATGACGTGGATCAGTCTCCAAGCTGCTGGAAAAGGATCACAACCCCAGAGTTTCCGGGACTAGACTGGAGGGACGATCAGGAAAAGGAAATTTTATCAAAAACATGTAGTTTATAATACTGAAGTATCCCTGAAGTAGCAGCACATGGACCTCAGATCATGTCAGTCTTTGGCAGAAAGGAAAACCTCCAGTGCAATTTTAAAGGTGCTTCAAAAAGATACGTTTAGTTTTTAGTACTTTGTTAGTAAGGAGTTTTACATGTTTCCTGAAGTAGTATTACATGGAATTTAGTTTATGGGCTGCGCATATAGTCTTCCATCTCTATGTTTACATTTAACCAGGATAATTTTAAATTATTTATTTTTTCTCCGTTTATCCTCCAATAGGATAGCTTCTATTTTTCCCGCGGTTAAGGGGGGGGGGGTCTTTTATACAGCGCATGTCTGGGCATCTTTTCAATTAAACAGTTTTTCAGCCTTACAGCGTGTATGCGGTGGATAAATATCCCTTCAGGTTCCTTTTTTCTTTCTTTTAAACCCTTGATCCAACTGGTTTTGGTTTTTAATATACTGATCCATTGGAGTTGAGTGTGTGTTTTTTGTATCTTATGTCGATCAGGTTTGGTTTTAATTTTGCATGCATGTACACGATGATGGCTGCCCTCTGGGTTTAGAAGTGTGGATTGCTCCGATCACAGGCTTTTACAGACATAAATTTAGGGGGTATTTTTTAAACAAATTCCTCAAGGTGCTCGTCAAAGAAAAGTATTAAGACTAAGAAATATAATAAAGCTTCTGCCAGTAATGCAGCCTGCCCACGTCCTCTATGCGGTGGATAAATATCCCTTCAGGTTCCTTTTTTTCTCTTTTAAACCCTTGAGTGTACCGATTTCAGTTTTTGATATACATTGATCTATCAGAGTTGAGTATTTGTTTTTAAATTTCGTACCGATCAGGTTTTATTTTTAAATACATGTATAACGACAATGAATGCCCTCTTGGTATAGAAGTGTTGTTTTGAACGCAGGCTTTTACATACATAAATTCAGGGGGCAGGTATTTAGACACAGGAATATAATAAGTCTCTGCCAGTTAGTGCAAGCATATCTTATACATTGAATGCAAAGACGGCACTTTGCATCCTTGAATTTGTGCAAAGTAATAGCGGCATTTAAATATCGGTCCTTTATGACAATACAATGTTTTCTAAAGGGCAATTCAATATAAAACTATTCTTGTTCATGTCCTTTTGGATACATTTTTAAAGTAATTCCTCTGGTATGCTTTGGGTCCCACAGTGAAGCTTGAAGGTGGATTTAAGGGCACCACAGGAGGTTTAACACATCACCGTGTTTAGCGAACGTTCACACAAACAGTTGTAAGGTATTTCATTTTATAATACTTTAAGTTGTTTTTGCTCATTTATTTTTAAAGGCTCATTTTTTAGAGCAATACGTTGCATAAGGACAATGCAGCAAAGGGAGTGAGCGGGAACTTCTCCATACCTCCTGACACCAATGTGCCCTTCAACAGCATTTAACCGCTGATGCGGGAGCGCGCCTGAGGGCCTCGCGAGAGGGCCCTTTGGCATGGCCCTTAGGCGTTGGACCGTGCGGAACCGAGGAAACGGCTGCGCTAATTTGGCTCTGTCTGCCGGTGTTTGTAGCTAAATGTATTGTAATGTATGTATTGTGCTTCCCTATGCTATGTACCCCCTTGTTCCATCACTTTGATGTAAAGTGGTTTATGTTTCCCTTACCTTTGCATAACCTTGTACCCTATTTACCGCTTTGATTAAAGGAAAAAGTGGGATACAAAACTGTTTAATGTTTTTGATAAAATCTCCTTTTTAGATTGATGATCAAATGCACAAATATAACCCCCTTAGTTTAGAAATGCAATAAATTTGTTGGTTTTTTTTAAATTCATGTGTGGTATTTTACATGTTAGTTTCCCCTTTCTTTAAATTATTGGTTTTTATGTATTTACAATGACCTCATTTTATTGATTTTCCACTGGCTCACTCCTGCTTCTCTCTTGTTCCTTCTTCATTCCCCACTTTTTAAACTATTTTTTTGGAAACGGTCGTAAAAGATATCTAATTAGTGTAATGTTCATAAAAGGTATTATTTTAAATATGACTTCTCATGCTCCTGTTGTCATACTCTGTTTAGGTACATTTTTTTGTGTATATGGTTTTAAATTTGTGCATGTTTAAGTGTTTTTATTGTATAATTATAAATGCATGATTGAACACTTATTTATGGATGGCCGTTTTAAACATTTGTATGTTTTTAATTTCAATTAACACAAGTTTGTTTTTTTATTTTATTATTGTTTTAAATTGTTTTTATTTATGATATTTTTATACATATTAATGTGTTGATTTATAAGTGTAGTAAGCCACAATACCCCTGAAGAAATAGTATACGAAACACGGCCTGTGTCGGGTTATTTGGCACTTCCCTTTTTGAGGATTATGAAAGTTTCCTTTGCCCCTCACTGCTTCTGTGGCTGTTTGCTGTTGCTGGTTGGTGGACTGCTAAGAACCAGGACACCTTGGCACAGTCATGTGTGCACAAAGCTATTCGGTCAATTACTGAACGTGTTTCAAAGTAGCAAAATGGGACACACGTTTGAGCAACTGCGTAGTTTTGTTATTGAACAAGTAGCAGAAGCTGTGGGGGATAAGACACTAGATGAAACTCTTTTGACAAGAGAACAGAGATGGATATATAGATTGGGCACGGTTTTCCCAAAGGGGTTGAATACGACCATTGATTGGTTGGTTTGTACTTGAATGATCTAGTCAGTATGGGGAAAGAGATTGATAATAGATGACCATAGGGGATACCTTAGTATAAGTTCATTGAGGGATAGGTTCATCGTAAGGGTTGGCTCCCAGCTGAACGTTTAGGTATACTAGTTTCCTGTATGACATATGCTGGATGGATTATAGTTAGCACGGGTGAATAGTGGTGGGGCACAGTAGTATGGAAGAGGGACAGGTGCATGTGATTGTGTTTTAATGGGTAAGGGTTTTAAATGTTAGTGGAGAGTTCCATCCCGCATGCGTGGTGTCTTTGGTATGGATACACGGAAGTTGATTGCGGTGATTGCAATATATGAATGAAGACGTGGGCAGCATCGTTTATAGTGAGTATGAAAGTTTTAATGGTTTTATAAAATGTTTCATGTAGTAGAGAGAGGCACGTGGACTATTTTGTGTTTTTTGTATTTTAGAACACGGGAACGGTGGCTGTAACGGAGCTCCTGATGAAATTTTGTTTTTGGAACGCCTTATGGCGCCCGAATAGTTCGTCGAGATCCGCCTTGAATGTTGGTGAAGGTTTGGAGGGGCAGCACAGCTAAGTCCTTGTACATCGAGTACAATTTTGAACAGTAGCGAAAGTTTGTATATTTTGAAGGTCACTGATGCAATAAGGCACTACATGAACAGACGAAAGTCCAGATTGAGTGCCACATAAGTCTGAGACCTTGTCACGCTTACTGAACGAAATAGAGAGTGCAGTTGTTTTCCTGACTGAAAAAACTCTACTTTTCTCACTTTGTTATAATTGAATGTATCTGGAATTTTGCTACAGTCATGTGTCGCCATGAGGTCCATAGCTGGCTGCCCCCAACGCATGGGGATGTTGTGGAAGACTACCACATTTGACTCCCATTTCCCTGGATCCAATTGGCACTAGTTGAGAAAATCCGCTTGGATACTGTCCTTGCCCGCAATGTGTGCAGCTCAGAGATCCATCAGGCTCTCCTCCGCCCAAGACATGATCAACTAACTCTCCCCCAATAGGGCTGCACTTTCCGTGCCTCCCTGCCAATTGATGTATGTCACTGTGGTCGCATTGTATGAGCACACCCGCACAGGTGCTGCACAATCAACAGCTGGAAGTGCTGCAGGCAAAGAAACATGGCCCTCATTTCTCAGTGGTTGATGGAACACAAGCTTTGCTCCGAAGTCCACCAACCCTGTGCCACCTGCGACAGGCAATGCGCACCCCCACCCGTGAGGCTGGCATCACCAGATCCAATTGGATCCAGGGAAATGGGAGTCAAATGTGGTAGTCTTCTACAACATCTCCATGCGTTGGGGGCAGCCAGTCATGGACCTCATGGCGACACATGACTGTGCCAAGGTGTCCTGGTTCTTAGCAGTCCACCAACCAGCAACAGCAAACTGCCACGGAAGCAGCAGAAATAACCAGTCCAGAAGCGTGGCAGTGAGGGGCAAAGGAAACTTTAATAATCCTCAAAAAGGGAAGTGCCAAATAACCCGACACAGGCCGTGTTTCGTATACTACTTCTTCAGGGGTATTGTGGCTTACTACACTTATAAAACACATTAGTATGTATAAAAATATCATAAATAAAAACAATTTAAAACAATAAAATAAAACAAACTTATGTGTTAATTGAAATTAAAAACATACAAATGTTTAAAACGGCCATCCATAAATAAGTGTTCAATCATGCATTTATAATTATACAATAAAGCACAGTTACTTACCTATAACAGGTGATCTCTGGGAACAGCAGGAATTAGTCCTCACATATGGGTACGTCGGAACAGACGGAGCCTGCGCGGGAAAGCTCCCCAGCTTCCCAGAAAGGAAGCTTTTGGGGCCTCCCACAGCGCATGCGCGCTGCCTTCCCGCCTTCCTGACCAACTCTTCAGTTTGAGTTTAAAGCTGAGACAATAGAGAGAGGAAAGGAAAGAGAGAGAGAGATACAACTCCTAGGGGAGGTGGGTGGGTTGTGATGACTAATTCCTGCTGTTCCCAGAGATCACCTGTTACAGGTAAGTAACTGTGCTATCTCCAGGAACAAGCAGGAATGAGTCCTCACATATGGGGACTCCCTAGCTAAGATGCCGGGGAGATCCCCCTGCAAGAATTCCTCATCTTCCCATGGATCTCAGGCATCCACTCAGGGAAGGTGGGCAGGAGTTGTTTAAGAATGGAACAGGTGTCTGAGGACAGCCTGACCAAACAAGGCATCCCGGCGGGAGTCCTTGTCCAAGCAGTAATGGGCTGTGAAGGTATGAACCGAGGCCCAAGTGGCTGCTCGACAAATCTGATCGATGGATACAGAATGAAGATGAGCCATAGATGTGGCCATGGCTCTCACATTGTGAGCTGTGACATGGCCTTCCAGAGAAAGGTTCTTACTCTGGTAAGCAAAAGAAATACACTGAGCAATCCAATTGGACAGTGTTCTTTTTGAGACTGGAAGTCCTAAATGAGAAGGATCAAAAGCAACAAAAAGTTGAGAAGACTTTCGATGTTGCTGTGTCCTGTGGAGGTAAAAGGCAAGAGCTCTTTTACAGTCTAGAGCAGTGATGGCTAACCTTTTTGAGCCCGAGTGCCCAAACTGCCGCACAAAACCAAAGAATTTCCTCAAAGTGCCAGCACGTCAATTAAAGCCTCATTTGCATAAGGTGCCTCATTTGAATATTTGCATAATGTTACCATACACTAACTTTTAGTAAACATGCCTCTTAATGAGTATATGGATAAAGAAAGCCTAAAAGGTTTCTACATTACTATAATCCAGTACCAACCGCCAGGCACATTAGGAACTACTACAAACGCTGCCCATTTAGAACCCATAGCAAACCCGCCGTATCCTAACAGCACTACCAGGACTCACAAAGCACCATACCCTAACTATCAAAAGGCAACACTGCAAATATTAAACCAATACATTTCAGAGAACAACAATACATGACCTACTGGGGAAAGAACAAGTGGCAATGTCAAATAGGAATTATATAAACAGAATACCTCAGCTCAGTTACACATGCAGAACAGACCATCACCAAACAAGGAATCACAATTTAGAAACAGGAAGACAATAATTAAACTGGGAACCCCAAAAGCCAAACTTGGAATATACAACAACACTGTAGAAATAAAACTATAAATTAATTTCCTCTTGTACTAAACAAAGCGCAAAAATTAATGATGCACATTTCCCAGAGCTGACATATTCCAGTTAATAAATTCAAAATAAAGAGATATTTTTCTACCTTTTGTGCATTTTTTTTCAGTTGCAATTGTTCCAGCCACTTTCTTCTGGTTTCTTCGTGTCTTCTGCTAACTCTCCATCTGCTGTCCATTTGTCCTTTCTTCTGTCTTGTTTTTTTTTTCCCATTCTCTCTCTACATCTGCTTTAACATACTAATCTTTCTCCTTTTGCTCTTTCCTCATTCCTATTTCATCTACTCAAAATTTATCCCTCCATCCTCAATCCCCACTTATTCTCCCAATACCCGGCCAATTGTAGATTTTTTATCCCTCCCACACAAACTTTTTTTCCCCTCTCCATTTTACTCTCCCAGCCCCATCCCATTCTAATCCTCCCCCAACACCAGCTCCCTTCTAGTTCCAGCCTCACCCAGCATCCATTCCCTTCTAGTCCCTGCATCAGCCCATTTCCAGTCCTAGCAGCCCCCCAACCCATTTCCAGTCCTAGCAACCCCCCAACCCAATACCAGTCCTAGCCCCCCCTCATCAACCCACTTCCAGTCCTAACCCCCCATCACCCCATTTTCAGTTTAAGCCCCCCTATAACCCATTACCAGTCCTAACCCCCATCAGCCCACTTCCAGTCCTAACCCCCCATCAGCCCACTTCCAGTCCTAACCCCCATCAACCCATTTCCAGTCAGCCCCCCATAGCCCATTGCCAGTCCTAACCCCCCCATCAGCCCACAGTCCATTACCAGTCCTAACCCCATCAGCCCACCTCAAGTCCTAACCCCTCCCCATCAGCCCATTTCCTGTCCTAGCCCCCCATAGCCCATTACCAGTCCTAACCCCACCCAACAGCCCACCTCAAGTCCTAACCCCTCCCCATCAGCCCATTTCCTGTCCTAGCCCCCCATAGCCCATTACCAGTCCTAAGCCCCCATCAACCCACTTCCAGTCCTAATCCCATCAGCCCATATAGACTTAGCTCCCCCCTAGCTCGCCCATAGCCCCCCCATACCCCCTAACCACTCCTAACCACCCCCACCCCAACACCCCTCCCAACCCCCCCATCAGCCCACAGCCATTACCACTCCTAAACCCCCCCAGCCCATCACCAGTCCTAACCCCCAACAGCCCAGTCATTACCACTCCTAACCCCCCCCCAGCCCATCACCACTCCTAACCCCCCCAGCCCATCACCACTCCTAACCCCCCAGCCCATCACCACTCCTAACCCCCCCAACAGCCCACAGCCATTACCACTCCTAACCCCCCCAGCCATTACCACTCCTAACCTCCCCCAGCCCATCACCACTCCTAACCTCCCCCAGCCCATCACCACTCCTAACCCCCCCATAGCCCAGTACCAGTCCTAGCCCCAACAGCCCACAGCCATTACCACTCCTAACCCCCCCAGCCCATCACCAGTCCTAACCCCCCAACAGCCCACAGCCATTACCACTCCTAACCCCCCCAGCCCATCACCACTCCTAACCCCATCAGCCCATTTCCTGTCCTAGCCCCCCCAGCCCATCACCAGTCCTAACCCCCCCAACAGCCCACAGCCATTACCACTCCTAACCCTCCCAGCCCATCACCAGTCCTAACCCCCCCCAGCCATTTCCACTCCTTACCCCCCCAGTCCATCACCACTCCTAACCCCCCCCAGCGAAATTTTTTTACAAAGAAAGCTGTCACTGCCGGGGCCGGGGCCGCCGCGCAGAATCGAGTGTGCCGCGTGGCCCCCCCCCCGCCCAGCAGAGCCTGCCCTCCGTCCCCGGTATCACCTCTCTCAGCTGCCTCCAGTCACACGCGCCGGCTTTCAGAGCGCGAGGGAAGAGTTTCTACCTCGCTGCTCTGTTAAGCCCACGGGGGCTGAGCCCCGCGGGCTTAACAGAGCAGCGAGGGAGAAACTCTTCCCTCGCGCTCTGAAAGCCGGCGCGTGTGACTGGAGGCAGCTGAGAGAGGTGATACCGGGGACGGAGGGCAGGCTCTGCTGGGCGGGAGGGCAGGCTCTGCTGGGCGGGGGGGCCCCGCGGCACACTCGATTCTGCCGCGGCGGCCCCGGCAGGTTTTTTTTTTTTTTTTTTTTTTTTAATGCCGCATATCTTGAT
This sequence comes from Ichthyophis bannanicus, assembly GCA_033557465.1. Classification (NCBI taxonomy): domain Eukaryota; kingdom Metazoa; phylum Chordata; class Amphibia; order Gymnophiona; family Ichthyophiidae; genus Ichthyophis; species Ichthyophis bannanicus. The sequence continues at coordinate 332,868,976 of CM066036.1, read as the reverse complement.
TGCGGACCTTTCCGCGTGCCAGCTGCAAGGCCTTCGCGTGCCATAGGTTCGCCATCGCTGGTCTAGAGTATGAAGGTTCCTCTCCGCATTTGATGCATGAGGAGCTGGAAAAAAAAACAGGTAAATATACCTCTTGATTAAGATGAAAAGGTGAGACCACTTTAGGCATAAAGTGGGGATTTGTCCTAAGGACTACCTTATCATGATGGAACCTTGTATAAGGTGGATTAGCCACTAAAGCCTGCAGTTCACTGATGCGACGAGCAGAAGTGATTGCAATAAGGAAAATGACTGACTTTCCAGGAAAGAAATTTCAAGGAGGTAGTGGCTAAGGGTTCAAAGGGCGGCTTCATAAGCTGACCAAGAACTACGTTTAAGTCCCATGCCACTGGAGGAGGCCGAATGGGAGGTTTAGTTAAAGTTAGACCTCTCATGAATCTTGCAATAAGAGGATGAGAGGAAACAGATTGTCCATTGATAGGCTGAAGAGATGCTGCAATAGCACTCAAATGGACTCTTACCGAATTGGTTTTAAGTCCTGCATTGGAAAGATGCAGGAGATATTCAAGTAAAGAAGTTAAAGGTAGTGCTAGAGGGTTTTAAAACCTTTGTTAGCACACCAAATTGAAAATCTTTTCCATTTAAAAGCATAAGAACGTCTGGTGGAAGGTTTCCTCGATGCATGGAGGACATCCTTCACCTGTTGAGAAAGATTCAAGTCTTGAAGGTCTAGGCCTTCAGTAACCAAGCTCTGAGGTGAAGGGACTTGGGGTTTGGGTGCCACAAAGTCCCCTCCTCTTGAGACAGAAGGTCTGGTGCAGCTCCCAGATCCAGGGATGGTGTCTGGGAGAGATGCAGAAGTAGAGGGTACCACACTTGGCGTGGCCAGCGTGGAGCTATGAGGATCATGGATCCTTGATCCCTCTGAAGTTTGAATAGAGTCTTGGGAATCAAGGGAATGGGTGGAAAGGCATATAGGAAGGCCTGACCCCAATGAAGGAGGAAGGCATCCTTGGCCTGAGCTCCCTGACACAGAATCCTGGAACAGAACCGGGGAAGTTTGGCATTGTACAGATTTGCAAAGAGGTCTATGTCCGGGGTCCCCCATTCTTGAAAGATTCTGAGTACCTGAGCCATGTTCAGGGACCATTCGTGTGGCAGCAGGACTCGACTGAGTCTGTCTGCCCAAGAGTTTTGGATTCCTGGGAGGTACACTGCCAGGAGATGGATCCGATGCTCTCTGGCGAAGGCCCACGGTTTTAGAGCTTCGTTGCAAAGCGACAGCGAGCCAGTCCCTCCTTGCTTGTTTATGTAGAACATGGCTACTTGATTGTCGGTATGAACAAGTACTGTCATGTTGATGAGGAGGGTATGAAAGACCTTGAGAGCAAGGAAAATTGCTCGCAGCTCCAAAAGGTTGATATGAAGGGTGGTCTCCTGTGGAGACCAAATGCCCTGAGTGGAGAGGTCTTGGAGATGAGCTCCCCAACCTGTTTGTTACCCCAAGCAACTCTCACTACAGATGCCTCCCAAAGGTTGGAAGGGGGCCCCCAACAACAGATTTTGAGTGGATATCCACCATTGGAGAGACCAAAAAAGACGTTTTGAGGTTGCTATTTGGTCTGCGAGAGCTCCTGATGCTTGGGTCCACTGTGTGGACAAGGTCCATTGAGTGCTCTCATATGTAGGCGAGCATAAGGCACTACATGAACCGTGGATGCCATGTGACCTAGCAGTTGTAGCATCTCTCTGGCAGTCAAGTGGCTTCTGGACTGAATTTGAGAGGCCAAGTGCACTAGACGGTTGCAACGGGCCTGAGGAAGATAGGCCCTTGCAGTGGTAGTATCTAGCCAAGCCCCGATGAACTCTAGGGATTGAGTAGGGGTGAGTTGAGACTTTGGCAGATTGATGCCAAGTCCCAGATACTGCAATATGCGTCTGGTGTGGTCCAGGGAAGTCTGAGTCTCGGACTGAGATGGAGCTCGAATGAGCCAGTCGTCGAGGTACGGGAAGACAAAGATTCCCAGAGTGCATAGAAATGCAGCTACTATTGCCATGCATTTGGTAAATACCCTTGGAGCAGAGGCTAGACCGAAGGGGAGTACTCTGTATTGGAAATGTTTTCCCTGGAATATGAACCATAGGAATTTTCTGTGGGATGGATGGATGAGTATATGTGTGTACGCATCCTTGAGATCTAGAGAACAAAAGCCAGTCCTGACTCTGTAGGTAGGGAAGGAGAGTACCTAGAGAAAGCATTTTGAATTTCTCTTTGTAGAGGAATTTGTTCAATTCTCTGAGATCCAGAATGGGTCTGTATCCCCCTGTTTTCTTGGGAATCAGAAAATAGGGGGGAGTAGAAACCTGACCCTTGTTGAGGAAGAGGAACCTCTATTGCCCTTTGGGCGAGAAGAGTGGTCACCTCTTGTCCCAACAGGTACAGGAGAGATGGGGGAGAATTGAATTGTCTCACCATGGTATGGGGAGGAAGGTTGGAGTAATGTAGTTTGTAGCCGTCTCTGATGATAGAGGGTCCACGGTTCTGATGTGATTTGTTCCCATCTGGGAGCAAAAAGAGCCAACCTTCCTGGAATGGTGAGAGGTTCTGGCTGTTGCAGAGCCAGAAAAGGTAAGTTCTCTAGAACCAAGTCAAAAACCCTGAGGAGGTTGGGACTGTTGGATTGTAGCAGTCCCTGTGGCCTTTGTTCTGGCCTGCTTAGTTTGCTGACGCTTAGGAGCAAAGCGAACTTGGGAAGATTGCTGGCCAGTATTTGTGGAAAATCTGGTCTTTTTATAGAAAGTTTTCTTAAAAGGTTTTTTCTTGGCAGGGGTAGAGGTAGACTTAGAAAGTCTATCTAAAGCAGCATTCTCTGCATCCATTGGAGTGGCTTTGATTTGCCACTCTTTGCCAAAGAGATTTTCACCTGTACAGGGCAAATTGCCCAAGCCTTCTTATACCCAGGGTTCCAAATCAGAGGCCTGGAGCCAAGCCAGTCTGCAAGCAGCTATGGCTATGCCAGAGGCTCTGCTTGCTCCCTCAAAAGAGTCAAAGGCTGCTCTGTTTGAGAACTTGGAAACATCTTGAGTGTGCTTTAGCAAAAGAAGGAATTCCTCCTGTTTATCCTCTGGGATAAAGGGGAGAAATTGACGTATCTTTAATGCAATCTCTTTCAAAAACATGCCCATATAAAGGCTGTATGAATTGATTCTGGCAATAAGCATGCTAGCTTGGAAGATTTTTCTCCCAAAAGCATCCAGAGTCCTACATTCTCTTCCTGGAGGGGTAGAAGAGTGTCTTTTGGTACTCTTTTTTATCTTTTTCATAGCAGACTTCACCACAATAGAGTGGTGAGGAAGCTGAGTTTTTTGAAAACCAGGAGAAGGAGGAACCCGATACATGGTGTCCAAACGTCGAGACTGTGGAGATAGGGTAAGAGGAGCCTCCCACAAATCGATCATGTGTTCTTGAAGAATTTCATGTATGGGTAAGGTGGCTGCCTCTTTAGGAACCTTAGAGTATCCTAAAATATCTAATTTCTTTGCTCTAGGTTCCTTTTCTGAGGATACAGATATGGAGAGTCCTTTAGCTACTTCAATAATGAAGTCTTGAAAGGACAAATCCTCTGGAGGAGACATTCTCCTTTTTGGAGAAGAGGGCTCCTCAGGAAGAGTGAAAGAGACGTCAGCAGAATCATCTGAGGTATCAGACTCTTCAGAGGATTCAAAGTATCGTCTATTTGCTTCCAGAGATCGATACGCGTACCGATCGGTACCGACATCAGGCGTACCGGGTATCGGAGCGGTATCGAAGAAAGCTCCGGAACCGGAGACCGGAACCGGCATGCTACTGGAAGTAGATGCTCTGGGTACCGGTATCGATTGCGGTACTGGAATCGGAGTCGGAACCGATTGTCGCGGTACCGATGGCGGTGCAGCATTAATGAAGGTCAGTAAGGCCTGCTGCATGGCTTGTACCGTAGTACCCATAGCCGCCACAACTGCCTGGAAGTCGGTACCGGTGTTAGCCGGTACCCCAGAGCAGTCTAACAGGAGATCGGTCGAGGCCGTGCCATCGATGTCTACCTGTAACCCCATAGGAGGAGCTTTGGAAGCCGGAGCTTCCCGCTGGGGTTTTTTGGCTGGGGCAGGGTCCTCAGGGTCAATTGCAAGGGCCTCTCGCTGCTTAGAGGGAGATTTGCCTTTTGAGGACTTGCCCGAAGAATGTTTGGTTACTTGAGATCCATCAGGAGAAGACGACCTGGAGGATGCTGATGCTGGAGTATCGGTAGAAAACAGCATATGAAATTTATTTGCTCTGTTCTGTAAGCCCCTTTTGGACATCAGAGAGCAGGATGGACAATCCGGAATGGAATGGTCAGGCCCCAAACATTTAAGACACCACTCATGGGTGTCTGTAATTGAAATAGTACCGGTACACTTAGTGCATTTTTTAAAACCAGGAACTGGTTTTTCCATGAGGGAGACCTGAGAAGGCCTAGGCCTCACAGAAAAAATTCACCGTGTAGGAAAGAGTAATATATATATATTTTTTTTTTTTTTTTTTTAAACGAAAAAAGGACCGGCGGTACCGGTCTGGAATCGGGGAAGGCAGACACGCGGTCAAAGAAACAAATTAATATAACAATTTCTTCAGCGGTGACAGGAACACGACCTGCTGGCTCCGCGGAAAAAGAAGAAGAACTGAAGAGAGTTGGTCAGGAAGGCGGGAAGGCAGCGCGCATGCGCTGTGGGAGGCCCCAAAAGCTTCCTTTCTGGGAAGCTGGGGAGCTTTCCCGTGCAGGCTCCGTCGGTTCCGACATACCCATATGTGAGGACTCATTCCTGCTTGTTCCTGGAGATAAACACTTAAACATGCACAAATTAGGTACATTTTTTTTGTGTATATGGTTTTAAACAGAGTATGACAACAGGAGCATGAGAAGTCATATCTAAAATAATACCTTTTATGAACATTACACTAATTAGACATCTTTTACGACCGTTTCTAAAAAAATAATTTAAAAAGTGGGGAATGAAGAAGGAACAAGAGAGAAGCAGGAGTGAACTAGAGGAAGATCAATAAAATGAGGTCATTGTAAATACATAAAAACCAATAATTTAAGGAAAGGGGAAACTAACATGTAAAATACCACACACAAATTTAAAAAAACAACAAATTATTGCATTTCTAAACTAAGGGGTTATATTTGTGCATTTGATCATCAATCTAAAAATGAGATTTTATCAAAAACATTTAAACAGTTTTGTATCCCACTTTTTCCTTTAATCAAAGCGGTAAATAGGGTACAAGGTTATACAAAGGTAAGGGAAACATAAACCACTTTATAATTACATCAAAGTGATGGAACAAGGGGGTACATAGCATAGAGAAGCACAATACATACCAGGTCCAGGTTCAGGCACTCCTGCTGCAAGATGAGCTGTCTGCAACCACCACTGCAGGCTGTTTCTCGTGATCTCCGAACACAACAACTTCTGAGTCAAGGGCTGAGACTGTGAGGACCATTGGGACAGCAGCACCTGCTGCAAAAACTGTGCATGTGGGCCCTAGCCCAGGGCACGAAGGTCCCTAGCCCAGGGCACGAGGTCCAGGGCAGCTGCCATGGAGTCCAGAAGCTTCTGGTAATACTATATCGCAGGCATCGGCTTGCTCAGGAACCGCTGTACCTGCATGTGTATCTTGTGTACCCGTTCCTCGGGAAGCAAAAATCAGGCCCCCCCCCCACCCCCGAGTGTCAAAGCGGGCTTTTGGTCATTGACCACCTAGCCAAGCCTCTACAAGACCTCCATTACCCGCATTGTAGAGGCAGAGGTGTAGAGACGGAGGACTGACTCAGATCACTCTGGTGAGCCAGTCATCCAGGTAAGGGGGCACCAATATCCCTTCTTGCCACGGTGCTGCTGCTACTACCACCATAATTTTGGCGAAGGTGCAGGGGGCTATGGCCAGCCTGAATGGCAGCACCAAGGACTGAAAAAGTGTCCCATTTGCACCTCAAAGCGAAGGTAGCGCTGATGCTCAACCCAAATAGATTGGTGCAGATAGGCCTCTGTAAGGTACAGGGCAGCGAGAAACTCCCTGTTGCGCTGTTAGAATAACTGGCCACAGGGTCTCCATATGGAAATGCGGTACTTGAAGAGCCAGATTCACATACTTGAGATTGAGAATGTAGTGTCAAAGAAAGGAGGAAGTTTTTGGCCCAAAATACATAGAGTAGAGTATCGACAGGACCTGCACTGGTCTGCGGGTACTGGCACCACCGCCCCCAGCTGCAGCAATCTGTTCAGGGTCACTCAGACTGCGTCCCCCTTTTACGACACCTTGCAGAGTGAACAAATAAAAGGCTTTGTGAAGGAGTCTGTCAAACCCGAGTGCATGCCCCTCCTGCATAATCTCTAAGATTCGCTGGTCAGTTGTGATATAGACCCAGGCAGACTAGAACTGTTTCAACCAACCTCCAACTGCAACCTCCACCTGGGCTCCTCTGGCTTCATTGGGGTTTTTTTGCTTTGTCCCAGGGTGGCAGGAAAAATACCTCCACCCGATCCCCCGGAATCCCCAAAAGAACTGTCCACACGCTCCATAATGCCCTCTGATAGGTTTCAGGGTGCAAAAGGTGCTCTGCAAAACTTTCAAAATTCTCTAGCCTGCCCCCGCTGAGCAGCCTCCAGTTTAGGCCCTTTGGATCTATCTTCTTTTAAGCAGCCCCCTTTAGAGTCCCCCAAGTCCTTCATGATTTTTTTCAAGTACCTCCCCAAAGAGTAGCTTACTCTTCAAGGGGAGCTTACGAAGTCTGGACTTGGAGGTGTCCACCAACCAATTGCAGAGCCAGAGGAACCGCCGAGCTGCGATAACCAATACCATGATCTTTGAGACCACGTGCACGAGGACATAGAAAGCGTCTGCTGCTCTCCATCACCACAGAGCCTTCCATGTCCTGAGATATCAGCCCCTGGATCCAGTCCTGGAGACAAAGGCCCTGCAAATGGAGGCCTGCAGTGCTAAGGCACTGGAGTCATATGCCTGCTTGAGTGGCGACTCCAGCCTTGAAGGTCCTTGAGCGCCGCCCCTCCTTCACGGGGATGGTGGTCTTTTTGGTCACCACCGAGACCAATGCATCCACCTTAGGCATTTGCAGGAGGTTCCTTTCCTCCAGCGCAATGGAGTACTATCACCCCAGCACCCAGGGAGGACAGGGGGTCTCTGGGAACTCCCACTCCATCTATCATCTTTTTTGGATTACTCTATGCACAGGAAACACACCTGCGCTCCCTTGAATCCCTGCAATAAGGGGTCTTTCAGGGGCTCCTCTGGCACTGGCTATAAGATGTAATGCTGCCAATGACTGGAAGATGAGAGAGGCTAGCTCCTCCCAATGGAAGACTCTGAACACATTAGGTCCTCACCCGGTGGAATCTCCCCTTCCTCAATCTCCTGTACCACTGCCACCTGAAGGCCCCTCCCCCAAATCCTCTGCGACTGAGGGGAGTCCGGAACAAGCCAGGTCTCAGGATCCCCTTTACTCCTTTTCAGGGGGATCCCAACATGGGGACCTCTGCCTGCAAGGGCTCTCTTTAGATGCTTATTGGAAACTGGACAACTCCCCAGCCTGGGACTGATTCAGTTTTAAACAATAGGCCCTGTGAAGTGATAAATAGAGTCCAATGAAAAAAAAACGGCTCAGACCCTTGAGAAAGAAAAGCTACCTCTGTCTGTGGTTCTGAAGCTTTCCTCGTGCCTTCCCCCTTACTTTTCTTCTTACTGTGTCTAATTTGTGTCTCCAGGGAAATGGCTGCCTGCAAGGATATGGCCGCACTTTCTTTCAAATCCCCAGTGGCCTTCCTTGCAAGCCCCCGACTTACAGATCTGGCCTCCTACGACTCCATCAGTGCAGCCTCAAACACGAAATGAAAAGCTCTGTCCCACCGAATGCAAAGTCTACAGATGCCTGAGGGAGACAAGCCGCAGCTGCCTGCACAGAGCATGCAGACAGATGGCCGTGGCAACATGCACCCCCCCCCCCCCCAAGCCTGCCGCGCTGGAGTGGTAACGGTTTCCTCCATTGGGCTAATTTTCCCACCAAACAAACCACACCTCACTCACCAGCACACTCCCAGTCTGCAAAGTCTAACAATGAAAAACCCAGGTTTCAATTACATCACTCCTATGCCTCTATTCACCTCAGCAAGCAGAGGTCCCCTTCAGTATTTGTCCCAAAACATATGGAAGATACAGAGCAAGCCTCACACAATCTCAAATGTGGACAGTAATGAGTAAGCAACAGTAGAAAACTATGTACAGGAAAAGTAGAAATAGTAGAAGATGAGCCCGCATTGTCAAGTATAAAAATCATTGGGGACCCAAGAATACCACAGCAGAAGAACAGAGCAAAACTGTTTCAGGGATGGGCCTAGAATAGTCTTAGCAGGAATCAAGGAAAAGACATAAAATGTAAGTAAAAATGTCACCTTCTACACCAGTCCAGACAAGTGGGATGTACCAAAGCTACATCACCACTGGGCAAGAAGACACAGCAGCTCACACAACTCTTGAGTGAAGGCCATGTCCGCCTATGTGTGGACATCCAAGTGGTAATGCTTGACAAAACATGGAAAGCGATGCCCATTTGCTGCCCAGCAAATGTCTGCATTGGCAGCCAAGCTCCACTCATGAGGACGCTTGTAATCGAGTAGAATGGGCACACAAACCCAGAAAGTGAAATCATAATGAGCGTCCCAGTTACAGAGAGAGCATGGCTGACTCTATATTAAAAAATAATTGCCGGTATTTGTGCAGTTGCATCTCCTGCCCCTGCTGCTGCTTGTCGGCTTTGTGGCACATTTCCCCATTGTTGACAGCGTCTGCTGCTATCCCTTCGTGTGCCAGCTCCACAACACACCTCCCTGGTGCTGGAGAGACTAGTGTCTCGACATGTTGATTGAGAACCGCTGCTCTAAATTGATCTTTGGCATTTTATGGCTGAAGAGGACTATGGAGCCAGTCGGGTCTGTGGTGGGCATCACCCTTCTATCACGCAACTCCACAGGTATCTCAAACGGGCTCCCCCTTCAGTTTGCGTTATTTTATGGGTGCCTGATGTAGCACTTCCTGCTATGCTCAAGTTCTTGCGATATATTTAGTTTAGATTTCTCCCCCCGCCCCCCAATGAAGAGTAGAATAATGTGTCTACACAAACTGAGGAATAAAAGTGACTGAAATGAGAATGACAGCTGCAATGTCTAGAAAGCCTGCTAAAGCTATTCTGAGCTTTGGGAGGGTGCCAATGTCCACCGGCAGCCTCAGGGGATAATTTCATCCATACTTGTAGGTGCATGTCCCTTGCTTTTCCATGGAGAAAGTGTAGTTTCTTACCTGTAATGAGGTTCTCTGTAGACAGCAGGGGTATACAGCTGCACTCCAATGGTGAAGTACTAACTGAGCAGAGTTGCCCAGACTCTCCCCTAGCTCAGAGAGGTCTTTGATCCTTCCAGAGCATGTATGTTGCCTTCTTGTCTGTTTGCCTCTGGTGACACCCATTTATAATATAGCAGATATTGCTTTGTTTTCTGGTTGGCTTTTCGTTTGTTTGTTTTTTTTCAGTTGATGCAGGGATGATGGAAGGGAGAGTGTGGCTGCATACCCCTGCTCTCTACAGAAAACCCCCATTACAGGTAAGCAACTACACTTTCTCCGGAGACAAGTGGGGGGGAGGGGAGGAGAGGATGCAGGTACACTCCAATAGCGAGTCCAGAGCCGAGGGCTGCTTCCTGGAATGCTCTAAATCTGCAGCTCAAGCATTAAGACAGGAGGTGGAAGGAGGATTAGGTTGTGAAAAGACTGTAGAGGACTATCTGTCCAAAGGCAAAGTTTGGTGCTAAGGAACTATCCAAACTGTAATGTTTTGTGAACTTGTGGATGGACATCCAGGTAGCCGTTCTGCAAATGTCCAGAATGGAGACTAACACTAAACTGGTTATGGATGCTGTGTTGGCTCCAAGGTTGTGAGGCCCTATACGTCTTGAAGACTGCATTTCTTTCTGCTATAGGCAGAACCACCTGCAGTCAGTCAGCTATCCAGGAAGAGATGGTCTGCTTACAAGCTGGGTTAATAGGGTTAAATGTTATGAAGAGCTGTGATAACTTGCACTGGATGCTCATGTGATACAAATACAAGAGTCCTTCTACAGTCCAAGGTCTCCTCCGGTGAGCCCTTGACAGATTCGGAAAGGTAATGGGCAGAACAAGGGGCTGAGTGAGGTGAAAACTCCAATACCACCCTTCAACAGGAATTTGGGAAAAGACCCTAGGACACTGTCATGAAGGAACTGTGTGTAGGAAGAATAGTGAACCAGAGCCTGAAGTTTCCCAATTCTTCTGGTGGAAATGATGGCTACAAAGAATATGAGGTGTGATCAAAATGTTTCAAGACTTGTGTAGCTACATAATACAACACGTCGCACCATGATGCTATTAAGCATGCAGTGATCTAGTTATGTACACTGCATATACAGAGTGTAGCATGGCTGCAGCACACCTATACTTTAAAATCATGTGATGTCTGATATTGTGTTAAAGCAGTTCGTCAGATTTATGAGTGAAAAACATTGAACAGCAAATAGAAATTACACTTACCTGGTAATTGTAGTTCCTGGAGGGTCCAGTTTAGTCCTCCACATCAGGGTAGTGCACCTCCTCCTGCAGCAAGGAGACTGGACCAATCAAATCTTTCCCCTGTCAGGATGTATACTGCTGGAGCTCCCATCAGCCCCCCAGTGAACTGTTAAAGCAAACTCAAAAGAGAAGTATTTATCTATAACAGAAATGATACCTCTCCCCAAATAACTCGACTCCATCCCCAAACAAGGGAGCCGTAACTGTGCACATCGCGTCCACTTCGACAACCGAGCCAAAGGAAAGGCACTGCCGCACCGTCAAAGCAAAAACAAGCGATCAAAAGAGAGCGGAAGACCCCCAAACTCAAGGGCCACAGAAAAATCGCTTAACCAACTCTCACACCGCATTAGCGTGCCGAATGGAAAAAAAAGGAGAATCTCTCGGGAGGGAATAAGGACTAAACTGGACCCTCCAGGAACTACAATTACCAGGTAAGTGTAATTTCTATTTCCTGAGCGGTCCTCCAGTTTAGTCCTCCACATCAGGGATGTAACAGAGCAGTAATTAATGGGAGGGACCAATCCAACCGGCACGCAAAACAGCCGAACCAAAGCAAGAATCCTTGGATGCCAGGACATCCAGCCGATAATGCTTACTAAAAGGCATGGAGCGACGACCAAGTAGCCGCCCTGCAAATGTCCCCTGGCGGAACCAAACTGTGCTCCGCCTGCACCCTAGTGGAATGGGCCCGCAAGGCCATGCAGAATATACGCCGACGCAATTGCCTCCTTAATCCATCTGGCAATGGAAGACTTCGCCGCCGCCTCTCCTTTCCGCTTACCACCAAACAGGACGAACAGGCGGTCCGTCTTATGGAAAGACTCGGTAGCTCTCAGGTATCGGCGGAGCACCCGCCAAACATCTAGTCGATGCAACCTGTCGTCAGACGCACCCGTCCCCAGGGAGTTAAAGACCGGGAAAAAAATGGCCTGATTCAAATGAAAAGGAGAGACCACCTTAGGAAGGAAGGAAGGAAGGAAGGAAGGAAGAACAGGCCTCAAGACTACTCTGTCCCTAGAGAACGATAAGAACGGCTCTCGACACGAAAGCGCCTGCAACTCCGAAATCCGTCGAGCCGAACAGATGGCCACCAAAAAAACAGTCTTTAACGTGAGATCCTTCAGGGACGCCAGGCGAAGAGGCTCAAAAGGCTTCTGGACCAAAGCTTGTAAGACCAGATTCAAATCCCACAGAGGAATCGTTACCCTGCGCAAAGGCCGTAGCCGGAACACAGCCCTCAAACCATTGCACATCCGCGTGAGCCCCCAGGGGAACCCCCAAGATCTTACCCCTGTAACACGCTAGGGCCGCCAATTGCACTTTCAGAGAACTGGCAGCAAGACCCTTGTCAAAACCGTCTTGCAAAAAAAACTGAGAATGGCTGGCACTGAGGCCGTCGTGGCCCGGATATCGTGCTGCGAACACCAATCTTTAAAAATTCGCCATACACGCACATACATGAGCGAAGTAGAAGCTTTCCTCACCCGAAGAAGCGTGGCAATGACTGCTGAAGAATAACCTTTCCGCCTCAACCTAGCCCTTTCAATGGCCATACCGTAAGCGAGAATCGATCCACCTGCAGTATCCGCAGCAGACCCTGAAGCAATAGATCCACCAAGGGTGGCAGCCACCACAGTACTCTGTCGAGGAGCCGAATCAGATCCGCATACCACGGACGTCTGGGCTAATCCGGTGCCACTAGAAGAACCTTCCCCCGATGCGCCTCTATGCGTTGAATCACCCGACCGATCAACGCCCATGGAGGAAAGACGTAAAGGAGCCCGGAGTCCGGGCAAGGACGAATGAGAGCGTCTATGCCCTCTGACATGCGTTCCCCTTCGTCTGCTGAAGAACCGAGTGGTTTTGGCCAACTGAAAGGTCGCCATGAGATCCATGACCGGAGGCCCCCATCTTCGGACTATTTGAGCGTACACTTGCGGGTGGAGCTCCCACTCCCCGGCATCCACCTGCACTCTGCTGAGGAAATCTGCCATCACATTCTCCTTCCCGGCGATATGCACCGCTGAAATGGCTAGCAGCCGAGGTTCCACCCACTGGAACAACGTCGGACTCTTCTTCCATGGCTCTGCTTCCCGTGCCGCCCTGACGGTTGAGGTATGCAATGGTCGCCGAGTTGTCTGAGAGAATCCGCACTGCCCGGCCTGTCACTAAAGATTCGAACGCCTGCAGTGCCCGTATCACCGCTCGCAGCTCGAGGTGGTTGATCGACCAAGAGGCTTCCAGAGCTGACCAAGCTCCTTGCACGAAGATTGCTCGCGAAACGTTTGAGGGCTCTTTGTAAGAACGTCGGGGACGGCAGCTGGCTATCCAGGTTCAAGCACTGTTACAGTTGTTACAGCTAAGTGATTTTTCCACTCTAAATACCTATGTGCTGATTTATGGCTGAAGCTGGCTGCTTGCAGTATTTGTCAAGGTCATTGAAATGATTGGGCCCTGCTAGTGTGTTAACGGTCCAGCCATTTGGGACCTGTTTCACTATATGCCCGTATATGCTGAGACCTTGTTTTTGTTTGACAAACAAGTTTTCTGAAAGATTTTTCAACAGATTACAATTGTTTTTGATGGAGTGAGTTTTTTGCATATTGCTAGTTCCACTCTGCTAGTTGACCGTTATATTATTCGCAGCACTGTACAGATATGTAAGAGACAGTCCCTGCTCATCAGAGCTTACAATCTAGTCAAGACAAAACACAGGAGGTGTAAGCAGGGATAATAACTAGGGGAAAGAAAAGGGGATCAGGAGAGTCAAGATCCAAAAGCAGCAGCGAAGAGGTGAGTTTTCAACCTGGATTTGAAGAAGGTTAGAGACGCTGCCTGGTGTACAGACACAGGTAGTTTGTTCCAGGCATAAGGTGCAGCAATGTGAAAGAAGCAAAGTCTGGAGTTAGCAGTAGAAGAGAAGGGCACAGATAGAAGTAGTCTGCTAGAAGAGCGTAGTTCCCGAGGGGGGTTATAAGGAGAGATAAGAGAAGAAAGGTACTAAGGGGCAACAGAGTGAATGCATTTATAGGTCAGGAGGAGACGTTTGAACTGGATGTGGAAGCGGATAGGGAGCCAATGAAGTGACTTGAGGAGTAATATGGGAATGAAGAGGCTGGCGGAAGATTAATCGCGAAGCAGAGTGTTGAACAGATTGAAGGGAAGAGAGATATGAGAGAGAGAGAGAGAGAGATCAAAGACAACCCCCAGATTGCAGGCCGAGGAAACAGGAAGGATTACAGAGTTATCCACAGAGGAGGAAGAGGGGAGGTTTTAGGGGGAAAGATAAGAAGTTCAGTCTTGGCCATGTTCAAGTTCAAGCGGCAGTGAGACATCCAGGTAGGCAGAGATCCGGGTCTGGATTGCCGAAGAGATTTCAGGCGTAGAGAGGTAGATCTGGGAGTCATCGGCATACAGATGGTACTGAAAGCCATGGGAAGAGATAAGCGCAGCAAGGAACTGGGTAGTGAGAAAAGGAGCAGACCCAAGACAGATCCCTGGGGTATACCAACTGGGAGCGGGGTAGCAGAGGAGGAGGAGCCACCAGAACACACAGTGAAAGAGCAATGGGAGAGATAGGGAGGAGAACCAGGATAGTACAGAGCCACTAAAACCAAGCGAGGACAGGGTATCGAGGAGAAGGTTATGGTCAGTGTCAAAAGCAGTAGAGAGGTCAAGAAGGATGAGGACAGAGCAAAGGCCCTTGGATTTTGCCAGGAGCAAGTCACTGGAGACTTTGGCAAGAGCTGTTTCAGTAGAGTGTAAAGGACGAAAGCCAGACTGTAAGGAATCCAGGAGGGCATGAGAGGAAGTCAAGGCAGCGGCAGTGAACCATATGTTCAAGTAGTTTAGATATGAAGGGAAGAAGAGAGATGGGTCGATAGTTAGGACAGGTGGGATCAAGTGAGGATTTCTTAAGGAGAGGTGTGACCACAGTATGCTTTAAGTCTGCAGGGACTGTTGCAGTGGAGAGCGATAGGTTGAGAATATGAGAGATGGAAGGGACAACGGTGGAGGAGATGGGGCTTAGGAGATGGGTGGGGATAGGATCCGAGGAGCAGGTGGTGGTTTGGAGGAAAAAAAAAAAAAAAAAAAGGTGTGCCGTTTCCTCTTCAGAGATCACAGGAAAGGAAGAGAGGGTAGCAGAAGTAGGGGGGGGAGAGTTGGGAGTGGAGAGGGGGAGGAGGGGAAATAGCTGACTTAGTGGGGACTTGGAGGGTGATCTTGTGGATTGTGTCATGGAAATAAAGAATAGGTTTATGGTTATGACCCAGAAATTAAGGCTCAATCCTCACAATGGAAGACTCTAAACTCTCCCAGACGCAAGAAAGCCCATCAGGTGAGGACTAATGTCAACATTATGATCACAGTTTTCTTTGATTACCAGGGTATTGTTCATCATGAGTAGACTCCAAAAGGTTAAACCATCAATAATGAGTACTAATGTCCAAGTTCTGCTTTGGTTGAGAGATGCAGTCTGCCATAAGAGGCCAGAGTTGCACAGGAATAGTGAATGGTTGTTTCATCACGATAACGCCCCAGCTTACGCATCACATCTTGTCTGGAAGTTCTTAGCCAAACAACAAATCAAGCATGTCAGCCTCTGTACTCGCCTGACCTCACACCCTGTGACTTTGTTTCCAAAACTGAAATTACCACTGAAAGAAAGGAGATTCAATGACTTGGAGACCACTAAGCAAAATTCGACACAGCAACTTCACAGAATAACGAAAGAGGCATTTCAAAATTGTTTCCAGCAGTGGCAAGAATGCTGGAGGAAGTGTGTTTTATCAGAAGGGGACTACTTTGAAGGAGACTGGGTGCAATAACTGTCAGTATTCTACTTCTTGTGTTATTGTACAAGTCTCGATTCTTTCTGATCACACCTCATGCTGGTTTTCCCCACACAAGATGCTTCAGAGGTGGACAATGAGGGCATCTTCCCGAGTTCTGAGAGCACAATGTTCAGGTCTCAGACCAGTACTGGAGGGCAAATTGGCGGTTTGGTGTTCAAGAGCCCTTTTACGAACCTGGCTACTAACGAATGCATAGAATGGACTTGCCATCAACAGGGACATAGGAAGCTCAAGGGCAGAGAGGCGATAGCAAATAGAGCTTGCTTGGAGGAGGCCAGAGTTGGACAAGTGTAGCATGTCCCAGAGAGCAGCAGACAGGATTTTGATTATGTGATGATGCTCAACTAGAGAAGCAGGCTCACTCATGGTGGTAGAAGTGTTGCGTCATAAGCTTTCTGGACACTAGGATGACCGCTCTGACATTGTCTGGCAGGGAGGTATCACGCATCAGGTCCCCTAAAGTTTCCAAGCGGTGAGCAGCAGACTTTTGAAGTGGGATGTAACAGAAGCCAGTCGAATTCCTAGAGGTTATCGGCAACTCCTGTAGCAGGGCCAGGAGATGTGGAAACCAGGCTTGTTGAGGCCACTGGAGGCTATAAGGGTGACCAAGGCTTTGTTGTCTGATTTTGAGCAAGACACAAGTGATGAGTGGAAAGGGGGAGGGGGGGAGGCAAGGAGAAGCCTCTGACTAGTCTGACAAAAACATCATGCACCCAATGATGCTGGCTGGGCTGGATACAGCAAAAAGAGAGGGCACTTGGCATTCTCAGCAGATGCAAAGAGATTGATGTCTGCCATGCCTCATGCATTGAAGATGGTTTTAAGGAC
Organism: Ichthyophis bannanicus; assembly: GCA_033557465.1. NCBI lineage: Eukaryota > Metazoa > Chordata > Amphibia > Gymnophiona > Ichthyophiidae > Ichthyophis > Ichthyophis bannanicus. Next base: position 332,852,596 of record CM066036.1, on the reverse strand, counting down.
CACAGAATCAAAGGACTACTTATATGGGTCCAGTTGACAGTTAAGTATGTCTGCTAACTGGTTCAGGGACCCTGGCAGATATGCCATCCCGAGAGTCACACCAATGGAGAAGGCAAAGGTCCAGAGGCACATGGCTTCACGGCAAGACCGTAGCAAATTCAAGCCCTCTTCCTGATTATGTAAAACATGGTGACTTGGTTATCTGTCCGTACCAAAATGATCTTGTGGCGAGCCCAGCTCCAGAAAGAAGAGTGTAGGGTGAAGAGATCACATGTGTGAAGTGACCATGTCCCTTGTATAGGAAGTCTTAAAAGATGCACCCCCCCACCCCCAACCATATGTGAAGGTATCAGTCATTAGGGCAAGATGAGGCAACGCAGCCCACCACCAGAGGCATCTGGAGAGTTCAAGATTGCTCCCAGACATGGGGAATCTTGCTCCACAGGGACTTGGAGCATTGATTCCAGTTGAGTTTGAGATGCCACCGGAGCACATACATATGCAAGCATGCTAGCAGAACATGCATGCAGGTGGCCATGTATCCTAGCAGCTGCAACAGCATGCGGGCAGATGCCAACCCGAGTCTGGCAACTTGATGCTGAGGTAATGTAGAGTCTGTGCCCTGGTTCTGGGAAGGAAGGCTTTGGCTTCCAGGTCTTGTGTGTGCCCTAATAAAGCCTGATAAAGCCCCGTCTGACTTTTCCATATTTACCACAAAGTCCAGGACATGTAGAATGGTGGTAGTGGCTTGGACAGTTTGGGCTGCTCCAGTCTATGAGGCACTAGAGATGAGCCAGTGATCCAAGTAATGATAGACAGTGTCCCAACGTCTCAGGTAAGTGGCAACCATCACTAGGCACTTTGTGAAGTCATGGGGTACAGAGGAGAGGTTAAAAGGAAGGACTGTGTATCAATAATGTTGGTCCAGTGTTGAGGGTGTATGGGGATGTGTGTGTGGGCATCCTTCAGGTCTAGAGAGGCTGGCCAATCGTCACAGCTGAGCAACAGTAGGATGATATTTAGGGAGTGCATTTGGAACTCATCTTGCTTAATGAAACAATTCAGGTGATGCAGATTGAGGATTAGTTGGAGACCTCCAGACTTCCTGGGTATGTCACCACCCCGACCCACCAGGCTGGTCACACACTTGATTTGCTTCTGACTTCCGCTTCCTCCTCCTTTACCTTATCGGCCCTGTCCGCCACGCCCCTCCCATGGACAGATCACTTTTATCTCACCCTGTCCTGTTCCCCCTTAGGTATCTCATCTTCTACTTCTTCGGTGTCTCCCACCCCGTCATCTCCAGTGCGTCTATCCCGAGCCCTTACTCCGCTCACTTTACAAAGGTTTCCCCCTGCTTCTGAGCTTCTGCCCACTGATTTTGCACTTCTTTCCCCTAACTCCCAAGCTGCTATCTGGTCCTCCTCCCTTTCCGCCACACTTGACCTTTTAGCCCCTTTACGTCCTCGTCCATCTCATCGGCGTCCCTCCCACCCTTGGTTCCATAGTGGTCTGCGGCTCCTCCGTGCACACCTCCGGAGGGCCGAGCGACTATGGCGTAAGGTCCCTTCTCCCACTAACCTATCTATTTTCAAATCCCACCACTCTTTCTACCGCTCTCAACTCCACTCTGCTAAACGTGACTTCTCTAATGCTATTTCACAAGCCCCCAACCAAACCCGCCATCTCTACTCCACTCTTCGCTCCCTTATTTCTCTACATTCCCCTTCACCGACTCCTAGTATCCAGTCCTCGCCTTCCCCTACACAATTGGCTTCTTTCTTTATCTCTAAGGTTGCCTCCTTGAGAGACTCTACCCTCATGTCCTGCCCCTATCACCTCCCCTCCCCCTCTTTCTTCGCCACCGCCTGTCTCTCAGCTCTCTCACTTCTGGGCTACCTTCTCGCCCATTACTGCACCCGAACTTTATCATCTTATCTCCTCCTCTAGGAAGACCTCTTGCTCTCTTGACCCTATTCCCTCCTCTTGGCTCCTTACTCCTTCCCTGGGTGTTCTCCCTTACATCCTTACCATGTTCAATTCTAGCCTCTCCACAGGGATTTTTCCTAGCTCCTGGAAGCACGCGTTGGTTCGTCCCATCTTGAAGAATCCCTCCCTCGATCCTTCACTTCCCTCCAGCTATCGTCCTGTTTCTAATCTTCCTTTCCTGTCTAAGCTCCTGGAGAAGTTCGTTTTTGCACAACTTTCCCATCACCTAGATTCCATTAATTTTCTTCACCCCCGTCAATCAGGTTTTCGTTCTGGACATAGCGTCGACACCGTTCTCTTGGCTTTCACTAATGCACTGCATGCAGCTCACGATCGCGGTGACATTTCAGTGGCGGTTGCCTTGGATCTTTCAGCAGCTTTTGACTTAGTTGACCACTTTCTTCTTCTTCACCGGCTTCGGGAAGCTGGTCTATGTAGTACTGGTTTCACTCTTTTCTTTCCTCTTGCTCTTGCGCAGTCCTTCCCTCTTCACCTGCTCTTCCTTCTTCTGATTCACAGCACCTTTCTTGTGGGGTTCCGCAGGGTTCTGTTCTTGCCCCCCTTCTTTTCAACCTCTTTCTGGCTCCCCTTGCTCTTCTCATCCAGCAGTCAGGTATTTCAGCTTTCTTCTATGCCGACGACATTCTCTTACTTCACCACACTTCCCCTTCCTGTCCTGATCTCTCCTCCTTAAATTCTTGTCTTTCATCTGTTGCGAATTGGCTCACCACTGTCTTCACCTTAATATTACAAAGACCCTTGCTATTTGGTTTACTCATGGTGATCCCCCTCCCTCTTTAGCCCCTTCTTTCTCTGGTTCCCCAGTCCCACTGGTTTCTACATTTCGGTATCTAGGTGTTCATTTTGATTCAGATCTTTCTTTTCGTTCTCATATCTCTCACATTACTAAAACTTCTCTTTTTCTTTTTTCTTCGTCAAATTCGCTCAATTCGCCCTTTTCTCTCTTCCTCTGCTCTGTCTACACTGGTGCTATCTTTAGTTATGTCACGGGTGGATTTTTATAATGCATTGTTTCTCGGTCTTCCCAAAAACCAGGTAGTTAGACTTCAAAGGATACAGAACACTGCCGCACGTCTTGTCACACACTCCACCCTTCGGGATCATATCACTCCTTTACTTTTCCATCTTCATTGGTTGCCAGTTTCGTACCGCTTTCAGTTTAAGCTATTGACACTACTACACAAAGTCTACCACACCAGTACTCCGTCTTATCTAGCTGATCTTCTTTCCTTCCACGCCCTCGGTATACACCTCGTTCCTTCCATCTTAACCGTCTTGCCCTTCCTTCCCCTTCCCATCTGCAGCTTACCCGTCTCTCTGCGTTCTACTTTGCCGGTCCTGCTCATTGGAATTCTCTCCCCTCCTCTCGCCGTCTGGATTCACAATACACCAGTTTCAAACAAAACCTCAAAACCCACCTATTTTCCTTAGCATTTAATGTTCCCTTTCCTTTTGTATGAGTTTACCCTTAGTGTACTTACTTGCCTCTTTTGTATGAGTTTAACCTTAGTGTATCTACGTGCCTCATGTATCCTGTCCCGTCTCCCCCAAACTTTTATTCTCTGTCCTTTACAAATTTGTACATTTCCTTTCCTTTTCTGGCCTTGGCCTAAAATTTTATGTATTTTATGTTTTTTTATTATTGTACACCGCCTTGATTGTTATAGAAAGGCCGTTTTTATCAAATGATTAAACCTAAACCTAACCAAAGAACCTGGAGTATAAACCTTGGTTGGTCTGGTCGAGCAAGACTGGACCGATAGCTTTGCTACATAGCAGCTGATTTATATCCTGAGCCAGTTAGCAGATATGATGTCCCAGGAGTTGCTTGCTGCTGAGAACTGGGAGGGTGGGCGGCAGAGTGGAGAATTTTGTATCCTGCCTAAATGATGTTGAGAACCCAGAAGTATGTGATTATGGCTTATCAAGCCTCTCTAAAGTGTCAGATCCTGCCTCCTACTGGCAGGTAATCAAAAACTGGGGGTAGGTTTGGGGATGGTAGTTAGAGAAAATGGTGGTGGTTTCCTTTCATTGTCAAGGATTCTGACTGTAGGGCTGATTAGAGAGGCATTATTCCAGGCTGATGGTGCAAGGCTGGTATCTGTAACAGAAAAAAATTGCTGAAAATACTAGTAGTGATAAGGTCAGAAAAGTTGTGGAAGCTGTGTCCAGCAAGTTTGCACAACTGCTCCACAAGCTGAGCGGCCAGTTCCGACTGTGGAGGAATGATCTTTTACTTCCAAACAGCCTCTTGCACCTTAGATCTGAAAAGGCTAGCTCTCTGAAATGGGGCCTGTAAACCCAAGAGTAAATTAGACTTACCTGCTAATTGTTGTTCTTTGCGGAACTCTAGTCCAGTCCCGGAACCATAGAGTTGTGAACCTCCACCAGCAGCTTTGGAGACTGAACATCTTCATCTCTTTGATCATCCAGCTATATGCAGCCCCAAGGACCGCCCACACATCAGTACCTATTGACAAAGCATACTAAGCAGAGCAACAAATAAGTAGATATAACACAGTGGAAAAAAGGATCCTGACCCTAAAGTTCCCACTACGAGCAAAAATTCTCTTTTTTTTTTTTTCTTTTCTTTTTCCAATTGCATAAGAACAACCTCCCGCCTACAGGAAGGCGGACCAGAACAGCCGTGGCGACCCTTGTGCAAAACGCATGCAACAAGAGGCGCCACCGCTCACCCCCAAGATTTGACCCCGAAAGGAAACTAAGGCGTGCTGCAAGCAGAGGAGCTCTGACCGAAAGTAAGTATAGAGAACAAAAACCCTGGCAGACTCCTATAATGAATGTACCTTCTTGGCTGGCAGCGAGAACAGATAGACAGGGAGGGATCCGGGACTGGACTAGAGTTCCGCAAGGAAGAACAATTAGCAGGTAAGTCTATTTACTCTTCCTTAGCGTCCCTCTAGTCCAGTCCCGGAACCATAGAGGATGTAACAGAGCAGTAAATCTCAACGGGAGGGCCTCGCTAGTCCAGCCTGAAGCACCCGAGACCCAAACCGCGCATCCGACGCCGCCTGCACATCCAGACGATAGTGCTTAGCAAAGGTGTGCAAGGACGACCACGTCGCCGCCCGACAAATATCCACCGCCGGTACCAAGCTCACTTCTGCCCAAGACGCCGCCTGCGCCCTAGTCGAGTGAGCCCGAAGCCCGGCAGGAACCATCCTGCCATGTAAAAGGTATGCCGACGAAATCGCCTCTTTCAACCAGCGGGAAATGGAAGACTTAGACGCCGTTTCCCCCTTGCGTGGACCGCCAAATGCGACAAATAGGCGATCGGACTTACGGAAGGCCGCCGTTTCCCTCAAATACCGACGAAGAGCTCGACGGACATCCAACGCGTGCAAGGAGTTATCCGCGTGCTTGCCCCGTTCCTTGGCAAACACCGGGAGAGACACCACCTGATTCATGTGAAACGCCGAAACTACCTTAGGCAAAAATGCGGGAACCGGTCGCAATACCACCTTGTCGGCAGAGAAAGACAGATAGGGTTCCCTACACGAAAGAGCCTGCAACTCCGAGATCCTGCGAGCTGACGAGATCGCTACCAGAAACACCGTTTTCAACGTCAAGTCCTTCAACGAAGCTTGCGCCCAGGGTTTCAAACGGCGAAGCCACCAGAGACCTCAACACCAAATTCAAGTCCCACGAGGGCACTAAAGCCCTGCACGGAGGACGCATAAGCAACACCGCTCGCAAGAAGCGCTTCACGTCCGCATGGGACCCCAATAACTGGCCCTGAACCTTGCCTCGAAAACACGCAAGAGCTGCAAGTTGGACCCTCAACGAACTGGCCGCCAGGCCCTTGTCCACCCCTGCTTGCAAGAAGGAGAGGATCTGAGGAACGGAGGTCCGCAAAGGCCGCAACGCGCGAGCCGCACACCAGCTCTCAAAAATACGCCAGACCCGGACATACGCTAGCGACGTAGACCGACGCCGCGCCCGCAACAAGGTAGCAATGACCTCCGGAGAATAACCTTTGGCTCTCATTCGCGCCCTCTCAATAGCCATGCCGTAAGCAAGAATCGAGCCACCTGAGGCATCTGCAGCGGCCCCTGCCGAAGGAGATCCGGCCGAGGAGGAAGGAGCCACGGATCGGCCACACTCAACCGCACCAGATCCGCATACCAAGGCCAACGAGGCCAGTCCGGGGCAATCAGAACCACGGGACCCGGATGCCGTTCGATCCGCTGTACCAGGCGACCCAGCAGAGCCCACGGAGGAAAGACAGAGCAGCCCGTACCTTGGCCACCTTTGTGCCAATGCATCGAGGCCTTCCGACATGCGTTCCCGACGCCTGCTGAAGAACCTTTCGACCTGCGCGGACTCGAAGGTCGCCATGAGGTCCATTATCGGCAGACCCCAACGACGGACCAGCAACGCAAATACCTCGGGATGTAGAGACCACTCTCCGGGGTCTACCATGCGACGACTCAGAAAGTCCGCCTCCACATTGTGAACCCCCGCGATATGCTGGGCCGACAGACACTGAAGATGCCGCTCTGCCCAATCCAGAAGCAGATCCGCCTCCGCTTCCAACGCCGCGCTGCCTGTGCCACCCTGGCGATTTATGTAGGCTACCGTGGAGGCATTGTCGGATAGCACCCTGACCGCCGCTCCCTGCAGCCAAGGCTGAAACGCTGTCAGAGCCAACCACACGGCTCTCATTTCCAGTCTGTTGATGGACCACCGGCTCTCCCGCGAGGACCATTGTCCCTGAGCAATCTGGCCCTCACAATGAGCCCCCCAGCCGCTCAAACTGGCATCCGTCATCAGCAGACGCCAGACGGGAGACTCCAAGGGCATACCGTTCACCAGAGAGTGCCGACGCAACCACCAACGAAGGCTGCGCCGAACCCCCAAGGGGCAAACTGACGAGCTAGCGAGTCGGACTGATGACACCATCGACGCAGCAGCGCTCGCTGCAGGGGCCACATGTGCGCCCTTGCCCACGGAACTACCTCGATGATCGCCGCCATCGTGCCGAGAAGCTGAAGGTATTGCCAAGCCGAGGACGCCCGTCTCGCTAGAAACTGCTCCACCAGCCGCCTCAGGGCCCGCGCTCTGTGCACTGGGAGAAAAACCTTCCCGTTGCCGGTCTCGAAACGCGCCCCCAAATACTCCAAGGTCTGCGAGGAAAGAAGGCTGCTCTTCGCCCGATTGACCACCCAGCCTAACGACTGCAAAACCTGTAAGACCCGCGCCGTCGCCCGGAGACTCTCCTCCCTCGACTTCGCCCGGATCAACCAGTCGTCGAGATAGGGATGCACGAGGACACCCTCCTTCTGCAGGAACGCCGCTACCACCACCATGATCTTCATGAAGACCCGTGGCGCCGTCGCTAGGCCGAAGGGCATGGCTTGAAACTGAAAATGGCCCATCGGCAGCGCAAACCGCAGAAATCTTTGATGTTCCCGGCGAATGGGAATGTGCAAATAGGCCTCCGTAAGGTCTAGGGACGTTAGGAATTCCCCCTCGCGGACCGCCGCTATGACCGAGCGCAGCGTTTCCATGCGAAAATGCTACACCCGGAGGCACCGATTCACTCTCTTTAAATCCAGGATTGGTCGAAAGGTGCCCTCCTTTTTCGGCACTACGAAGTAGATGGAGTATCGACCGGACCCTAACTGCCCCTCCGGCACGGGGGCGACCGCCCGGAGCCGAAGCAGCCGGGAAAGTGTATCGGATACGACTCGTCGTTTCCAGGGAGTGCTGCACGGGGACATAACAAAGGAATCGAGCACCGGTCGATGTAGCTCGAGCGCATATCCCTCTCGTATCACTTCTAACACCCACCGATCGGATGTGATAGCGGCCCAGGCAGGGTAGAAATCCCGCAGTCTGCCCCCTACGGGAATCACCGCCACCGGAGCCGGCCTTGCTTCATTGTGACTTTTTGGGGACCTGCGCCTGGAAGGAGCCAAAACCTCTACCTGCCCCCCGAAATCCACGGAAACTCTGTCCGCGCCCCAGATATCTGGAACGCTGGGACTGACAAAAGCGGGAGGCACGAAACCTCCGAAAGGACTGCTGAGACCCCCGGAAGGTGAAGGTCAGCTTCCCCTGCTTGGGCTTATCCTCCGGAAGCCGACCCCCCTTAGAATCCCCGAGATCTTTTACCAACCTATCCAAGTCCTCTCCAAATAACTGCCTGCCCTTAAAACGGCAGCTTACTAAGGCGAGCTTTAAAAGAGCCATCAGCCGCCCAATTGCGTAACCAAAGAGAACGACGTGCCGCTACCACCGACGCCATGCCGTTAGCTAACCCCCTAATGAGGTCATAGTGGATATCCGCCAAATAAGCGGTACCCGACTCCAATCTGGACGCCGCGACCTCTTGTTCCGCCGACTGGGGCCCCTGGAACTGTTGAGACCAGCGGAGGCAGCCGCGCGCCACCCAGGCCCCGGCCACCGCCGCCTGCATTGACAGGGCAGCAACATCAAACGCCTGTCTCAACAAGCTATCAACTTTCCGATCCTGCGGGTCCTTCAACGCCGCAGCACCTTCCACCGGGATAGTAGTCCGTTTAGTAACCGCGGAAAATGCCACGTCCACCTTCGGCGAACGAAAGAGCTCTCTATCAGCCTCCGACAGAGGATACAATTTAGGCAACAGTCTAGCCCCGCGCAAAGCGGACTCTGGACTGTTCCACTCCTCCTGGATCATAGCTTTAAAAACCCTATGGAGCGGAAAGACTGTGGGAAGTGCACACCGCCTGCATCAAGGGATCCTCCAACTTGTCCTCCGCAGTGGCATCTTCCACGGGTATGTTCAATACCTTGAGGGTTTCGGCAATCAGTGCTGGAAGTTCCTCTTTACGAAATACACGCACTATTCTACTACTCTGCTCGTCGTCCAACAACTCGCCGTCTTCTAAATCCTCCGCAGACCCCAGCTCGAGAGCCTCCCCCAGCCCCTCGTGGAACTCGTCCCCAGGAGGCGCAGAATCCGCAACACTCGGGGGCCGGCTCTTCTTTTGTGGATCAGTGTCTCCCTCTACTGAAAGTGAACGCTTTAGCCCACGGCGGGGCAGGACTGAGCCTCCCCCCGCCGGCTGCAAGAGAGCCAGAGCCTCCTGCATGAGAGAGAAAAAGGCGGGTGGAACTCCCAGGGATCCCTCCTGGACGCCCCCCGCCAACAGACGCTCCGGTACTGCAGAAATCCCCGGACCAAGGACCGTCTCTGCCTGCTCTGATGTCCCTTCTGTAGATACAGGTGGGAGATCTGCACTGGAGCCCTCCAGAGGGTCCTCCATGCCAGCACCCACAGCAGAACAAGTGGCACAGACTCGGGCTTCCAAATTACTACTTCTACGAATGCCACAGACCAGACACCGAGGACTAGGAGGCATGGCTATGCACACAGCCCTTTGCCAGCAAAGCAGGAACACCTTGCTGAAGCAAACAGAGCAGAAAAAAAAAATCGCGATTTTAAAAGTGCTCAAAAACGCTCCAAATTGCAGGATTAGATAGAGCTGGAGTCAATTAGCTGATATCTGACCAAGAAATGCAAAAACGAAGCTCCTATCCCTAAAAAAAAAAAACACGAAGAAAAACAACTTTGAAAAAAAAACCAAAATGGCCACCGGACCCGATCCCGCCAAAAAAAGGACCAGAAAAAATACCCAAAAGGTCTAAAACACTCCCCAGAGCCGATTCCAGGCCACCCCAAGGCCTCCACCACTGCCTGTAGAAAGAAAAAGCTTCAAACTCTACTCACCCACACACAGGAGTGGAGGGGGGGTCAAAACACTGAGAGTGCTGTCCAGCGTGCCTGTCACAAGCTCTGAGTAGCAGTTATCAGAGTCAATAACAGAGTAATAACCGCTCAGGGCAACTCGGGGAACCCCTAAATCAGTCAGGGGACCCTCAGAGCCTACTGCTGTATTCAATTGCTGCCAGTAATTGTCTTCAACCTTCTCCTCACCCACCAAGGGGGTTCGGTAGAAAGGAGACCTGTGTCCTGTGCAGCTCCCCTGCTTGTTTGACCTATGGGGAGACTGACAGAGAGAGAGACAGAGAAAAAAAACAGATTAGAGAAAGACAGAAGGGACACAGTCAAAGATTTCCTCCACAGCAGCAGCCCAGCACCTAAATCTAGAAAAATAAAACACTAAAGCTCTGCTTATTTGTTCCTAAGGAGCCCAGTTCTGGGCTCTGACTTCCAAGCTGCTTGGAGACTGAGATACTGATGTGTGGGCAGTCCTTGGGGCTGCATATAGCTAGATGATCAAAGAGATGAAGATGTTCAGTCTCCAAAGCTGCTGGTGGAGGTTCACAACTCTATGGTTCCGGGACTGGACTAGAGGGACGCTAAGGAACAGCCCTTCTGTAATATCACTAACAAAAACATTAAAAAGAATATAGAACAAAGACAGATATCCATGGAACACTACTGGTAATGTATTACTAATATTTAGCTCACGCCTTTTCAGGAGAAGATCAAGGCAAATTACATTCACGTACATGAATGTATTTCCCTGTCCCCAAAGGGCTCAAAATCTAAGTTTGCACCTGAAGCAATAAAGGGTTAAGTGCCTTGCCCAAGGCCACATGGAGTGGGGCAGTGGGATTTGGACCCTGGTCTTTCTGGCTCTAGGCTGCCGTCCTAACCACTAGGCCACTCCTTCTGCTCAGAATGAGCTCCAAAGGGCACATGTCTGGACTGTCTGGTAAGTTTTGCCTCTTTGCGGATGATACCAAAATCTGCAAGAGAGCAGTCACCCAGGAAGGAGTAAATATCATGAAAAGGGATCCAGCTAAGCTTGAACAAAGGTTAAGAATTTGGCAGCCGAGATTTAATGCTAAAATATGCAAGGTCATGCATTTTGGCTGCAAAAATCCAAGGGAGCAGTACAGTATAAAGGGATGAAGTACTTCTGTACACAAAAGAGCATGACCTGAACGTGATCGTTTCTGATGATCTTAAAATGGTGAAAGAGGTAGAAAAGGCGATGGCAAAAGTCAGAAGGATTCTTGGGGGCATATGGAGAGGAATAGCCAGCAGAAACAAAGGAAGTGAAAGTACAAGTCTTTCGCAAGACCTCATTTGGAGTATTGTGTGCAAACCTTCAAAAGGATATAAAACAGAATGGAGTCTGTGCAGAGTGTAGCTACTAAAATGGTCAGTGGTCTTCATTATAAGCCATATGGAGACAGATTTAAAGATCTCACTACATATATGTTAGAGGAAAGGAGGGATAGAGGCGATATGATAAAGACGTTTAAATACCTCTCTGGCATAAACGCACAGAAGAGCCTCTTTCAACTGAAAGTAAGAGGGTAAAAGGAGATATTTCTACATATTACTTCTGAGACTATTTCTTTATGGAAAGAGTGGTAGATGCGTGAAATAGTCTCTTAGTGGAGGTAGTAGAGACAAGGACAGTATCTGAATTCAAGAAAGCATGGGACAAACACAGATGATCTCTAAAGGAAAAAAGTGGACCATAGTAGTTATGGAAGGGCAGACTAGATATGCCATATGGTCTTTTTTCTGACTTCATGTTTCTATGTTTCTGTGGAGGGTCCCTTATCTAGGGAGGGGTTATCCGGGCCCACAACAGAACCTGCAGGCTCTCAGCAGTGGTCATAGAACTGGAGAGAACCCACATCATCGAGGGGCAGGGCAGAGTGCAAATCAACGAGAGATGGAGTCCCTGGGTATGTCCGCCTGAGCGCTTGGTGGGATGTTTGCCCTGTAGACGCAGCCTGCAGTATAGCGGAGCTGTCCTGCAGTGAAGAAGGGAGATGAACAGGGGCTTGAACACCTAATACCTCTGGGTAGAGGGCTCTCTGGGGTCTGTGCAAGAGAAGGATTACCAGGTGAGGAGTGTGGTAATTTAGGGAGGGTTCTCCTCGGCTTAGGCCCCATAATATTCTATATAGTGTTGCTGAGGGGGCAGACTGGAACTTTTGGTGCTTCGAGTTTTCCTTTGGCCTTACTTCCCATGGCCCCTGATTTCCGAGACACTTCATTAGGAGTTGAGGATGGAGCTGCCAATCCAAAATCAGCAGGCCCTGACCACTCCCCCTTCCCGAAGTTGAAGCCATCACCAGTGGAAGCACTGCCGCTGGCTGCCCTCATGAATCCTGATCGTACTTAAGTTGGACCCAATAGAAGGAGGGAGAGGGGAGTGGATTTGGCACTCTAGCCATGAGGAGGACCCCATGGTCCAGAAGTGTGTTGATTGCCTGCCTTCTCCTCTTCCTTCCTTTTGAACACTTTGCTGCTTTTGGTTTGGTTTTGAGCTTTTTGTTTTGTTTTTTCTAATTCCGGCAACCATGGTTCAAGGGTGGAGTGATTGTGGCCCAGAGCAGTACTGAATTAGTGCTGCACTCTGCTTTTCTTCTGCCGTTTGTTTTTAAAATGAAGTTAGGAGAGGTCACATGATGTGATGAGCCGAGGTGGCCATTTTCTTCTCGGCTGCAGGGATCCCAGCCTCTGAATTGATCTATTCATTACCATTTTCTCACTAACTATACCCAGACCCTTGGTGCGCTCATCTCTTCCCATGGCTTTCAGTAGCACCTCTATGCCGATGACTCCCAAATCTACCTCTCTAAGCCTCTAATCTCTCCAGCTATCCAGACCAATATCTCCGCCTGCCTTTCCAACATTGCTACATGGATGTCTCACCGCCGCCTGAAACTGAACATGTCCAAGACCGAGCTCCTTATCTTTCCCCCCAAAACCTCCCCTCCTCTTCCTTCCCTCTCAGTCTCTGTGGATAACACTACTATCCTCCCTTTTTCCTCGGCCCGCAATCTAGGCGTTATCTTCGACTCCTCGCTCTCCTTTTCCACTCATATCCAACTCGTAGCTAAGACCTGTCGTTTCTTTCTCTTCAACATTAGCCAAAGCCGCCCCTTCCTTTCCGAAAACACTACTAAAATGCTTATCCACTCTTTAATCACCTCCCGTCTTGACTACTGCAACCTGCTCCTTGCTGGTCTCCCTGCGAACCATCTCTTTCCCCTTCAATCTATTCAGCATTCTGCTGCTCGACTAATCTTCCGCCAGCCTCGCCATACCCACATTACCCCTCTCCTCAAGTCACTCCAATGGCTCCCTATCCGTTTCCACATCCAGTTCAAGCTTCTCCTCCTGACCTTTAAATGCATTCACTCTGCTGCTCCTCTGTACCTTTCATCTCTTATCTCTCCTTACAAGCCCTTCCGGGTACTTCACTCTTCTGACAAACTCTTATCTGTGCCCTTCTCCTCTACTGCTAATTCCAGACTTCGCTCCTTTCGCCTTGCTGGAACAGGCTACCTGGGTCTGTACGCCAAGCACCCTCCTTGGCCCTTTTCAAGTCCAGGCTGAAAACCCACCTCTTCACCATAGCCTTTAGATCTTAACCCGTCTTAGGTCCCGACTAGATTGTAAACGCCTTATTGTGTTTGTATTTTTGTATTTTGTGTTAACTGTTACTCTGTGATTGTTCTGTCTTGACTAGACTGTAAGCTCTGATGAGACTGTCTCTCTTACATGTCTGTACAGCGCTGCATACGATTAGTAGTGCTATATAAATCATCAATAGTAGTAGCAGCAGCAGCAGCAGCAGCAAATAGAAATTACACTTACCTGGTAATTGTAGTTCCTGGAGGATCCAGTTTAGTCCTCCACATCCGGGTAGTGCACCTCCTCCTGCAGCCTGGAGGCTGGACCAATCAGAATCTTCCTATGCCAGGATGTATGCTGCTGGAGCTCCCATCAGCCCCCAGTGAACTATTAACAAAGCAGACTCAAAGAAGCAACACATGAGATAAGTATAAATATCAAACTAGAACAGAATTTAGTCCCCTGAAGTGTTAATCGACCCCCTCCCCAAACGAGGAAGCCAAAACTCTGCACAGCGCCTCTGACTCCACCCGAAGAAAGAAGCAGTCATAAGCCCAGCCACATGAACTGAAGAGCTGGCAAAAAAGAAAGCAGAAGCGAGCCCCGGATACGAAAACCCGAAGAAATATGCTGACACACTTCAGCGCCGTTCACAGTAAGCGTGCCGCTCCAAACAAACCTGACACATGGGAGGGAAGGAGGACTAAAAACTGGATCCTCCAGGAACTACAATTACCAGGTAAGTGTAATTTCTATTTCCTGAGCAGTCATCCAGTTTAGTCCTCCACATCTGGGATGTAACAGAGCAGTCAAAACCGGGCAGGACCTTGCCAACCGGCACGCAACACTGCCGAGCCAAAACCAGAATCCCGAGCGGCGAGCACATCCAACTGTTAGTGTTTACTGAAGGCATGAAGAGATGACCAAGTAGCCGCCCGACAGATGTCCACAGGTGGAACAAGACTATGCTCTGCCCAGAACGTTGCTTGAGCCCTGGTAGAGTGGGCCCGCAAACCCACCGGAACCAGCCGATTCTGCAAAATGTAAGCCGATGCAATTGCCTCCTTAATCCACCTGGCGATGGACCCTTTTGCCTCAGCTTCACCTTTGCAGGCCCTGCCAAAAAGCACGAACCACCGATCTGTCTTACGGAACATCTCCGACACCTTTAGATGTGCGGCGGGTCCTTCGTCACTACTTAGGCAATGCAATCCCCCGTCCGTGGGACTCTCTGCGTCCGAATTAAGGACCGGAAGAAAAACCGGCTGATTCAAATGAAAAGGCGAAACTACCTTAGGCAGGAAAGAGGGCACTGGCCGAAGAACCACTCGATCCCTGGAGATAGACAGGAACGGTTCTCTACACGAAAGAGCCTGCAACTCGGAAATGCGCCTCGCCGAACAGATCGCCACCAGAAAAACCGTCTTCAGGGTGACATCCTTAACCGACACCTGCCGTAAAGGCTCAAAGGGTTTGCAAACCAAAGCTCGCAATACGAGATTCAAATCCCACGATGGAACTGATACTCTGCGTGAAGGTCTCAACCTGAAGACCACCTTAAGAAAAACGTTGTACGTCCGAATGCGCCCCTAGGGGAATCCCCAGAACCTTGCCCCTGTAGCACGCTAGCACTGCCAACTGTACCTTCAGAGAACTGGCTGCTAAACCCTTGTCAAAGCCGACCTGCAAAAAACTGAGAACCACCGACACCGAAGCCGTAGCTGTAGCCGCGCGAACGCCACGCCTTGAACACCAATCCTCAAAAAGCCTCCACACCCACAAATACGCGAGCGAGGTGGAAGGCTTCCGCGCCCGAAGGAGCGTGGCAATAACCTCAGAATAACCACCTTTCTTCCTCAACCGAGCCCTTTCAAGGGCCAAACCGTAAGCGAGAAACGATCCACTTGAGGCATCCGCAGCGGACCCTGACGCAGCAGATCCGGAAGCGGAGGCAGCCTCCACGACACCCCGTTCCGCAACCGAACTAGATCGGCATACCACGGTCTTCTGGGCCAATCTGGAGCCACTAGTAAAACCCGACCCCGGTGCGCCTCGATGCGTTGCACGACGCGACCGATCAACGCCCAAGGGGGGAAGACATAAAGAAGGCCGTCCTCCGGCCACGGCTGAATAAGCGCGTCGATGCCCTCGGACATGCGTTCTCTCCGCCTGCTGAAGAACCGCCCTGTCTTTGCCGACTAAAAAGTGGCCATCAGATCCATAATCGGAGGCCCCCATCTGCAAACTATCTGCGCGAACACCTGCGGGTGCAGTTCCCACTCCCCGGGGTCAACCTGCACCCTGCTGAGAAAATCCGCCATTACATTGTCTTTTCCTGTGATATGCGCTGCCGAAAGAGTCGGCAGACGGGCCTCCACCCAATCGAACAAGGCCTCTGCCTCGCTTTCCATGGCCACACTGCCGGTGCCTGTCGGTTGATGTAGGCCACCGTTGCCGAGTTGTCCAAGAGAACTCGCACTGCCCGCCCCCTCACAAGAGTCTCTAGGGCTTGCAGCGCGAGTCTCACCGCTCACAGCTCCAGGCGGTTGATCGACCAAGAAGTCTCGAGGGGGGACCACGTCCACTGCGCATACCACCCCTCGCAGTGGGCTCCCCAGCCCAACAGACTCGCATCCGTGATGAATGGGATCCAAGTGGGCTGCTCCAAGGGAAGCCCCATCCGGAGGCTCTCCGAGCACAGCCACCACCAGAGAGACAGACGAACCGATTTCAGGCACGGCAAGCGCTTGTTCAACGAATCCAACTGGTTTGACCAGCAATGTAACAGGGCTCTCTGAAGCGGCCGCATATGAAACCTGACCACGGAACTACCTCCAGCGTCGCTGCCATAGTGCCTAACAGCCACAGGTACCACCACGCTGACGGAGCGGGAATCTTCAAGAATGAGCGCACGAGCCCCTGCAACGCGGCGCTCCGGCAAGCACACCAAACCTTTCGCCGTGTCGAAATGAACCCCGAGGTATTCGAGGGATTGAGTTGGCACTAAATGACTCTCTCGTTGACCACCCAGCCGAGAGACCGCAGCAAAGCCACTACTCTGTCCGTCGCCTGCACACTCTCTTCTTCGGACTTCGCACGAATTAACCAATCATCGAGGTAAGGGTGGACTAAGATACCTTCCTTGCGTAATGCCGCCGCAACCACCACCATGACCTTTGTGAAGGTGCGTGGAGCAGTGGCTAGACCGAATGGCAGAGCCCGAAATTGAAAGTGACCCCACGGGAACGCGAACCTGAGGAACGTTTGATGGACCGCTCGGATGGGAATGTGTAAATAGGCCTCCAAGAGATCGAGAGCGGTCAGAAACTCCCCCTGACGAACCGCCATGATGACGGACCGTAAGGTCTCCATTCGGACATGTGGCACCCGGAGAAAACGATTCACCCCCTTGAGATCTAGAAATTGGGCGAAGCGAACCGTCTTTCTTTGGCACCACAAAATAAATGGGAGTAGCAACCGACGCCGCGCTCGGAAGGAGGAATGGGAATTACCGCTCCCAAATCGATAAGTCGACGCAACGTCGCCCGAATGGCCCGCGCCCTCTGCTCTCCTTTGCAGGGGGAAAGGACAAAGGCGTCTGGAATCGGACAAGCAAACTCCAGCGCATAACCCTCTGATTATCTCGAGCACCCACTGATCTGAGGTAATTTGGGCCCAGGAAGGAAGAAAGTCCCGCAGACGACCCCCGATGACTAGCCTTCCCTCCGGAGCCCGCCTCGCTTCATTGCGGCTTTCGACCAAAGGAAGAGGACGCAGAAGAGGACGCCGCCGAGAATTCTCTGCCCACTCCTCGAAAACCTTGGAATCTGGAGCTATTCCGGCCGCACTGGGAACCCCAAAGGCGGGAAGAACGAAATCTGCGAAAGTCTCGAAACTGACCCCGTGCCGGCGGCAAGTTCCTGCCCAGCTTAGGCTTTTCTGGCAGCCTACCGCCCTTGGACTCCCCGAGGTCCTTTACCAATTTATCCAGATCGTCCCCGAACAACAATTTGCCCTTAAAGGGAAGCTTACTGAGGCGGGACTTAGAAGAGCCATCGGCCGCCCAACTCCGCAACCATAAAGACCTGTGCGCCGCCACCAAAGCAGCCATGCTATTCGCCAAAGTCCTAATCAAATCATAATGCACATCCGCCAAATACGCCGAGCCAGATTCCAGCAAGCCCTGCTGATCCAAGCCGGAAAACTTGCCTCAAGCGCTGAGCCCATCGTAAGCAGGCCCTAGCTACCCAAGCTCCACAAATGGAGGCCTGCAAAGATAAAGCATTGGTCTCAAAAGTCTGTTTTAACAAACCATCCCCCTTTTTGTCGTGCGCGTCCTTCAAGGCCGCACTGCCTTCAACAGGAATGGTGGTTTTCTTGGTGACTGCCGACACCGTGTGGCATCCACTCGTGGCGACTTAAACCTCTCCTTGTCTTTATCCGCTAACGGATACAGGCGGTTCATAGTCCGAATTCCCTTAAGTCCGGATTCAGGCTGATCCCACTCAGTTTGAATCATCTGCTTCACCACACAGTGCACCGGAACCACCACCTGAGATTCGCGCACCGCTTGAATGAGAGGATCCTCCAACCCATCCTCTTCAACCGGACAAGGGGCAGCGAGATTGAGGGCATGGAGTTTCCGTAATCAAAGGCACCAGCTCTTCTTTACGGAACACCCGAATGATCCGGGCTTGATCCTCGGGCTCCGGGATTTCACCGTCTTCCAACTCCTCAACCCCAGCCTCAGGATCCACTTCCGTACCAGGATCTGGCCAGCCCCAGTTGTCGTGGTCGAGGTCCATGGACCTAAGGCGCTTGGCTGAAGGCTGGCCCTCCTGCCTTGACTCCTCACCTTGTAAAGAGGACAGGGGCGACGGCCAGGTGTCTGGCAACTTGCCCGAGCGTCCCAAGCGAAAGGCCTGGTGCATAAGGACAAAGTCTGGGGAAAAATCCGGGAAGAAAGACACTGCTGCTGCAATCGGCCCCACGCCCCCCTGTCCTTTAGGGGGGGCCGTAGAACCAGATGCAAGAGGGCCAGGAGAGGGATCTCCGTCCACCTGAACAACCGGGCTGCCTGGGCCTGAGAGCTCCTTATGCTCCATTTGCTGTTCTAAACTGGTGGAAACTGAGGCGCAGCCCTTGCAGACCCCAGAATCATCCACTGCCCCCCTGCGCGACACGTAGATAACACTGCGATCTGGTAGCCATGCAGTCACAGCAATCCCCACAGAGAAGGTGAAAATGACCCGCTCTACTCGCAACTGAAAGGAAAGGAAAAAAAGTCTCCGTTTTTGTTTGGGGTTTTTTTTGTTTGTTTTTTTAAAGAACTAGCAACTGGGACCACAGATGTCTCCCCCCCCCCCCCCAGCAAAAACGGCAGGTCAAAAAACGCGCTAAGCGGAGAGGAACTCGCTGCAGAACACTTTAGGTCGGGCGGGAAAAACTGGAGCTATAAAATGGCCGCCGGCACATTTCAGCCGGCAAGAAAAAAAGGCGCAAAAAAGCAATCAAAAGGTAAATTGAACGGAATTCAAAACGAAATTAAAAGAAATCAAAAGAAAACCAAAGGGACGAATTGCAGCACTGAAAGCATGCGAGACTCACCGCCCTTGTACAAGATCGCTGTAGACGGCATGCCACTCGAAGCCTGAGCGGGAGCACGCTACTGCACCGGGCTGCCACTCAAAACAAATAAGTGCAGGCTGGATCGCGACAGGGAAGCCAGCATACCGTTCAGACTTCCCAGACGCAGACAGAGGGCTGGCAAGGCAGAGCTCTCCTCCGTACAGTCTAGGAGGAAGGAGCTAGCCTCGGACTGCAAAAGGCTCCTCTGCAGCAAAGTCAGCAGAGCAGTGCAGACCCGGCTTCTCGATTGCAGCCGACAATCCCTGGGGTTTTTTTTTTGGGGGGGGGGGGGGGGTTTAAAGCTACAGCTACCTAGAAAAGAAATTGAAGAAAAATAGCAGTGCAAAAGAAAATCCCCAAACAAACACTCTCTAGTGTTGCCTCCAACTGTCCCTAAGTGAGCCTAACACCAGGCACACACGTCCTCCAACTGCAAGGAGACTGGACACACTGGGGGCTGATGGGAGCTCCAGCAGCATACATCCTGGCATAGGAAGATTCTGATTGGTCCAGTCTCCAGGAGGTGGTGCACTACCCGGATGTGGAGGACTAAACTGAATGACCGCTCAGGAACTATGGCATCAGCACAACCCCAACTTAACTACTGCTCATATCTACCTACTTTGGGCAGCTACTCCACACCTCAGTAGCTAATGACGTCCAAAACGGTGCGGAAAGAGAAGACCTGTACCGAGGACCATAAAATGGCAGACGTAGGCCCACCGAGCCCCCGAGCAGAGCAACTTGCCAGCATGATTGAGGTCTCAATGTCAGTGGTGAAAGCCCTGGAAGGGCGTTTTCAAGACATCTCCATGCAGCTTGCCAAGGTGGCCCAGGGGTGGCAGAGTTTAAAATGCGAATGGAGCAGTTGGAAACCTGCCTGTCTACCATGGAACATAACCAGCACATACAGGCCGCAACCTTGAGGCACATGGAGGAGCTACTATGGCAGTATAGTGAAAAGCTAGACGACTTGGAGAATCATGGGCACAGAAAGAACCTGCATATAGTGGACATCGCAGAGAACACTGCAGATAAGGAATTGTGTGGGTTCCTGGAGTTGTGGTTCTTCCTCATTCTTCCACTGGACACTCAGGTGGGGAAAATCATCTTGGAGAGTACACCATGTAGGCCCAAGGAGAGAGGGCGATTCTCAGGCCAGAGTTGTCATTACTAGGTTCCTGAACTACGCTCAAAAAGAAGCGGTGCTTGGGGTGGTGAGGGCACACTCTGTTACGGAGCCTGGATCTCGAGGCCTCCTCTTCCAAAACTACTCTGCAGTGGTAAGTAAAGAACGCCAGGAGTTTGCAGAAACATGCACGAAGCTAATGGCCCAAGGCCTGTGCATCTCACTCCTCTACCCCACTAGATTGAGAGTTGATCATAATGAACAAACTGTTTTTCTCCACTCCTGGGGAAGCCGAGCAGTTCCTGGAAAATCTACCAGCTTGACCACTACTATAAACAGAACGAACTGTGGGCAGACATTGGGTGTGCTCCTCAGACTTTGAATGGGGACACGATCCTGTGCTGCCATTGTGCTGGAGACCAGGGAACATCTCTTGATGCGGCGACCCTATGGACTTGCTGCCCTCAATGAGACTGAAACAAGAGGCTATTGTTTGTGCCCGACTGCAGGAAAGTAATGACAGCTGGATCCCTGTAATCATTTAGGGCCTGCTCCAGTGGACCCCCTCATAGACCAAAGACTATATCTGTTGTTAATCAGTGCATATCTGTTAACTGTGGGTATTGATCTGGGGGTTTGTCATCCTCCTGCTGAGGGAGCAACCCTACGAGAGGATCTTTTCAATGTTGATGTGACTGGGGAACTCATTGTCTCTGGGGGGCTTCTGGTGAGATAGGAGGCTGGAACAGGGAATAGATTAATGGAAAATAGGGGCACGAGAATATGTATGGGTAGGATGATTGAAATTAGACTTACCTGCTAATTGTTGTTCCTTGAGGAACTCCAGTCTAGTCCCAAACCTCTGGGTTTAGTACCTCCTCCCGTAGCTTGAGACTGAGCATGTCATTTTCTTGATGACATTGGCATAAATAGCCCAGGAACTACCTCCTTGGTCCAGTAACCTATTGACAAAAGCAGACTCACCAGAGCAATAATTAAGTAGTTATTCAAACTTAAAAAAAATCATAACTATATAAAATATAACTCTTTAGAATTTCCCTTAAAATGAACTTCTTGAACTAAACCTAACAAGCAAACCCTATTTCTTGTACAGATTAGGCATGCCCTCTCTCTCTCCCGAAGACCCTTAAGTAGCAATCATCACTGAGAACTAATTCCTCCCTCCCCGCCAACGGACCGCCACCTTTATAGCCACCCCTGCAGCTCACTGAAACTCTCATTTTGCTTCAGGCTACAGTCCAAAACACGCCAGGGAGGGATACGAGACCAGACTGGAGTTCCCCAAGGAACAACAATTAGCAGATAAGTCTAATTTCACCTTCCTTATCGTCCCTCCAGTCTAGTCCCAAACCTCTGGGGATGTAACAGAGCAGTAAAGCACAGTTACTTACCTGTAACAGGTGATCTCTGGGAACAGCAGGAATTAGTCCTCACTTATGGGTACGTCGGAACCGACGGAGCCTGCGCGGGAAAGCTCCCCAGGAAGGAAGCTTTTGGGGTCTCCCACTGCACATGCGCGCTGCCTTCCCGCCTTCCTGACCAGCTCTCCTCAGTTCGAGTTTATAGCTGAGACAATAGAGAGAGGAAAGGAAGATAGATAGAAGAACAACTCCTAGGGGAGGTGGGTCGGTTGTGAGGACTAATTCCTGCTGTTCCCAGAGATCACCTGTTACAGGTAAGTAACTGTGCTATCTCCAGGAACAAGCAGGAATAAGTCCTCACTTATGGGGACTCCCTAGCTAAGATGCCTGGGAGATCCCCTTCCAAGGGTTCGCCATCTTCGTATGGATCTCAGGCATCCATCCTGGGAAGGTGGGCAGGAGTTGTTCAAGTATGGAACAGGTGTTTGAGGACCAAACAAGGCATCCCGGCGGGAGTCCTTGTCCAAGCAGTAATGGGCTGTGAAGGTATGAACCGAGGCCCATGTGGCGGCTCAACAGATCTGATCTATGGATACAGAGTGAAGATGAGCCATAGAAGTGGCCATGGCTCTCACATTGTGAGCTGTGACATGGCCTTCCAGAGAAATATTTTTACTCTGGTAAGCAAAGGAAATACACTGAGCAATCCAATTGAAAAGTGTACGTTTGGAGACTGGAAGTCCCAAATGAGAAGGATCAAAAGCCACGAAAAGCTGGGAAGACTTTCGATGTGGCTGAGTCCTGTTGAGGTAAAAGGCAAGAGCTCTTTTACAATTTAAAGTATGAAGGTTCCTCTCTGCACTGGATGCATGAGGAGCTGGAAAAAAGACAGGTAGATATACCTCTTGATTAAGATGAAAAGGCGAGACCACTTTGGGCATAAAGTGGGGATTCGTCCTAAGGACCACCTTATGATGAAACCTGGTATAAGGTGGATGAGCCACTAAGGCCTGTAGTTCACTGATGCGGCGAGCCGAAGTGACTGCAATAAGGAAAAGGACCTTCCAGGAAAGAAATTTCAAGGAGGTAGAAACCAACGGTTCAAAAGGTGGCTTCATAAGCTGACCCAGAACTAGGTTCAAGTCCCATGCTACCGGAGGAGGTCGGATGGGAGGCTTAGAGTCAGGCCTCTCATGAACCTTGCAACAAGCGGATGAGAGGAGACAGGTTGTCCATTTATAGGTTTTAAGGATGCTGCAATAGCACTCAAATGGACTCTTACTGAATTTGTCTTAAGGCCTGCATTAGAAAGATGCAGGAGATAGTCTAGTAGAGAATTCAAAGGAAGTGCTAGAGGGTCAAGACCCTGTTGAGCACACCAAATGGAAAAGCGTTTCCATTTGAAAGCATAGGAACGCCTCGTGGAGGGTTTCCTAGAGGCATGAAGGATATCTTTCACTGGTTGAGAAAGATTGAAGTCATGAAGGCTTAGGCCTTCAGTAACCAAGCTCGGCGGTGTAGGGACTTGGGGTTTGGGTGCCACAAAGTCCCCTCCTCCTGAGACAGAAGGTCTGGCGCAGCTCCCAGGTCCAGAGAGGGTCCCTAGGAGAGATGCAGAAGTAGAGGGAACCACATTTGGCGTGGCCAGCGTGGAGCTATGAGGATCATCGATCCGTGATCTCTCTGGAGTTTGAACAGAGTCTTGGGAATCAAAGGAATGGGTGGAAAGGCATATAGGAATTCCTGACCCCAATGCAGGAGAAAGGCGTCGTTGGCCTGAGCCCCCTGACACGGATTCCTGGAACAGAACCGGGGAAGTTTGGCATTCCACGGACTTGCAAAGAGGTCTATGTCCGGGGTTCCCCATTCCTGAAAGATTCTGCGTATCTGGTCCATATGTAGGGACCATTCGTGTGGAAGCAGAACTCGACTGAGTCTGTCTGCCCGAGAGTTTTGAACCCCTGGAAGATAGACTGCCAGAAGATGAATTTGATGCTCTCTGGCGAAGGCCCATAATCTGAGAGCTTCGTTGCAAAGCGACAGAGAGCCTGTCCCTCCTTGTTTGTTTATGTAGAACATGGCTACCTGATTGTCTGTCTGGACTAGGACGGTCAGGTTGACTAGGAGGGTATGGAAGACTTTGAGGGCAAAGAAGATTGCTCGCAGTTCCAGGAGGTTGATGTGAAGGGTGGTCTCTTGGGGAGACCAAGTACCCTGAGTGGAGAGGTGTTGAAGATGGGCTCCCCACCCTGTTTGGGAGGCATCTGTTGTGAGGGTTGCTTGGGGCAACAAAGGTTGGAAGGGGGTCCCCAACAACAGATTCTTGGTGGACATCCACCATTGGAGGGACCAAAACAGACGCTTTGAGGTGAGTATTTGGTTTGAGAGCGCTCCTGATGCTTGAGTCCACTGAGTGGCCAAGGTCCATTGAGCTGCTCTCATATGAAGACGAGGGTAGGGCACCACGTGTACCGTGGAGGCCATGTGGCCCAGAAGTCATAGCATTTCTCTGGCTGTCAAGTGACTGCTGGATTGAGCTTGGGAGGCCAAGCACATCAGACGTTGGCCCCGGACTTGAGGTAGGTAGGCCCTTGCAGTGGCGGTGTCCAACTGGGCCCCTATGAATTCCAGAGACTGAGTAGGGGTAAGTTGAGACTTGGGAAGGTTTACCACCAGTCCCAGATACTGCAGAATGTGCCTGGTGCGGTCCAGGGAAATCTGGGCCTGTGACTGAGATGGAGCTCGGATGAGCCAGTCGTCCAGATATGGGAATACAAAAATTCCCAGACCTCTTAGAAATGCAGCCACCACTGTCATGCATTTGGTGAACACTCTTGGAGCAGAGGCCAGACCGAAGGGAAGTACTCTGTACTGGAAATGTTTTCCCTGAAACAGAAATCTTAGATATTTTCTGTGGGATGGGTGGATGAGTATATGTGTGTACGCATCCTTGAGATCTAGAGAACAAAGCCAATCCTGACTCTGAAGGTATGGAAGGAGAATGCCTAGAGAAAGCATTTTGAATTTCTCCTTGTACAGAAATATGTTCAATTCTCTCAGATCTAGGATAGGTCTGAATCCCCCTGTCTTCTTTGGTATGAGAAAATAAAGGGGAGTAGAATCCTGTCCCTTGTTGAAGAAGAGGAACCTCTTCTATTGCCCCTTGGGCAAGGAGAGAAGAGATTTCCTGACCCAACAGGTCCAGGAGAGATGGGGGAGAATTGAAGTGCCTCACCATGGTATGAGGAGGAAGGTTGGAAAAATGAAGTTTGTAGCCCTCTCTGATGATAGAGAGGGTCCAGTGCTCTGATGTAATTTGCCCCCATCTGGGAGCAAAGTGAGCTAACCTTCCGGGAATGGTGAGGGGCTCTGGTTGTTCTAGAGCCAGAAATGTTAAGTTCACTAGGGGCAAGTCAAAACCCTTGAGAGGGTTGAGCCTGCTGAGGAGTGGCAGACGCTGCAGGCTTTGACCTTGCCTGTTTAGGTTGCTGACGTTTAGCAGCAAAGCGAGGCTGAGAAGATTGTTGGCCAGTATTTGTGGAAAATCTGGCCTTCTTGTAAGACTTTTTCTTGGCAGGAGTAGAGGTAGACTTAGAAAGTCTATCCAATGTAGCATTTTCTGCGTCCATTTGAGTGGCTTTAATTTGCCAGTCTTTACCAAATAAGTTCTCACCTGTACAGGGCAGATTCCGTAAGCCATCCAGGACCCAGGGTTCTAGGTCAGAGGCCTGGAGCCAAGCAAGTCGTCGGGCTGCAATGGCAATGCCCGAAGCTCTACCGGCACCTTCAAAGGAATCAAAGGCTGCTCTGTTGGAGAACTTAGAAACATCTAGAAGCTGTTTCACTATAGAAATGAACTCCTCCTTTCTATCCTCCGGGATAAAGGGGGCTAAATGCCGTACCTTTAGGGCAAGTTCCCTGAGAAACATGCCCATATACAGACTGTAAGAATTAATCCTGGCTATAAGCATACTAGCCTGGAAAACTTTCCTGCCAAAAGAGTCTAGGGTCTTACATTCTCGCCCTGGAGGGGTAGAAGAGTGCCTTTTGGTGCTCTTAATCTTTTTCAGCGCAGACTTCACCACAATGGAATGGTGAGGCAGCTGAGTCTTTTGAAACCCAGGAGGAGGGAGGGACCCGGTACATGGTGTCCAACCTACGAGAGTAAGGAGACAACGTTAGAGGAGCCTCCCATAAGTCCATCAAGTGTTCTTGAAGGATTTCATGGATAGGCAGGGTGACTGCCTCTTTAGGAACCTTAGGGTATCCTAAAATATCCAATTTCTTTGACCTAGGTTCTTTTTCAGAGGATGTGGTAATAGAAAGTCCTTTAGCTAGCTCTATAATGAAGTCTTGAAAGGACAAATCCTCTGGTGGAGACATTCTCCTCTTTGGGGGAAGAGGGGTCTTCATGAAGAACTAGAGACAGCTCATCAGAGTCCTCAGAGGAGTCAAAATCCTCAGAAGAATCAGAGTATTCTCTATTTGCTTCCAACGCACGATACGCATACCGATCAGTATCAAGATCGGGCGTACCGGGTATGGGATCGGTATCGGGTGAAAACCCGGATCCAGCATGCGGAACCGATCTGCGTTTGGAAGTCGATGGTCTCGGTTCCGGTATGGGAGACGATACCGGAACCGGACCCGGTACCGCTGAACGCGGTACCGAGGGCGTCGCAACTTTAATAAAAGCCAGCATGGCCTGCTGCATGGTCTGAACAGTATTGCTCATAGACGCCACTGCTGCCTGGATGTCGGTACTGGTATGGGCCGGTACCCCAGAGCAGTCTAACAGGTGATCAGTCGAGGCCGTGCCATCGATGTCAACCTGTAACCCCATAGATGGTGCTTTGGAAGCCAGAGCTTCCCGCCGGGGTTGTTTGGCTGGGGCAGGATCCTCAGATTCAAAAGTGAGAGAGCCTCTCGATGCTTTGAAGGAGATTTGCTCTTTGAGGACCTGCCCGAAGAAGGTTTGGTTACCTGAGATCCATCCGGAGAGGAAGACCTGGATGACTGTGATGCTGGATTATCTGAAGCAAACAGCACATGGAATTTGTTGGCCCGGTTCTGCAAACCACGTTTAGACATCTGGGAGCAGGATGGGCAGTCCGGAATGGAGTGGTCAGGTCCCAAACATTTAAGACACCATTCATGGGTGTCTGTGACAGAAATAACAGCACTACACTTGGTACACTTCTTAAAACCAGGGGCTGGTTTCTCCATGAGGAGAATTTGTGTAGGCCTGAGGCCTAACCGAAGTCACCAAGTTGTGCAAAGATAAAGATTTTTTTTTTTTTTAAAGAAAAGAAAAGAGACCGGCGGTACCGGTTTCGGTATGGGGAAGGTAGGTACGCGGTCTAAAGAAACAAACAAACAATAATTTCTTCAGCGGTGACAGGAACACGACCTGCTGGCTCCGCGGAAAAAGAGAAACTGAGGAGAGCTGGTCAGGAAGGCGGGAAGGCAGCGCGCATGTGCAGTGGGAGACCCCAAAAGCTTCCTTCCTGGGGAGCTTTCCAGCGCAGGCTCCGTCGGTTCCGACGTACCCATAAGTGAGGACTTATTCCTGCTTGTTCCTGGCGATACAATTTAACGGGAGGGACCTGCCAGACCAGCCTGAAGCACTGATCATCCAAACAGAGTATCCCCTTCCACCTGAACATCCAGACAGTAATGCTTAACAAAAGGAATTCAAAGATTACCAAGTCGCTGCCTTACAAATCAACTGCTGGCACTAAACTCAGCCCAGGAAGCCGCTTGTGCCCTAGTTGAATGAGCTCAGAGCCCCTTCGTAACCACCTTGTTCTTCAATACATACGCAGACGCAATAGCCTCCTTAAGCCATCTTGCAATGGAAGACTTTGAAGCCGCTTCGTCTTGCCTCGGCCCCCCCAAACAAGACAGACAAACAATCTCACCGTCTTGCGAAACCCAGCCGTTCTCTGCAAATACTTCCCTAACACTCAACGCACATCTAGAAAATGCAGCCGTCCTTTGGACTCATCCTTCTGCCTTTCCCGAAAACAGGCAACGATACCACCTGATTTAAGTGAAACGACGACACTACCTTAGGCAAGAACGAGGGAATGGTCCTCAAAACTACCTTCTTGTCATAGAAGGACAACGCCTGCAATTCCAAAATCCTCTGAGCCGAACAAATAGCCACCAAAAACACCACCTTGATTGCAAGATCCTTTAATGTAGCATTACTCAAAGGCTCAAACGGTTCCCGTACCAATACCTCTAACACTAAATTGAGGTTGCATATAGGCAGCACTGCTCTGCATGGAGGCCTCAAGAGTGATGCCGCTCGCAGGAACCGCTTAACATCGGGATGTGTCCCAGCGCCATCCCCTGCACTTCCCCCCCCCCCCCCGATAACAGGACAGTGCTGCTAACTGGATTTGCAAGGATGCGGCCGCTAGGCCCTTATCAAAACCATCTTGCAAAAAAAAAAAAAAAAAAATAGAACTTGCGATACCGAGGCTTTCAAAGCTGGCACTCGCTTACCTTCACACCACGACTCACACGCGCCAGACCCGTACATACGCCACTGAGGTAGATCAATGAATTGACCTCAACAAGGTTGCAATTACCGCTGTCGAGTATCCCCTCGCCCTCAACCTCGCCCTTTCAAGAGCCAAGCCGTAAGCGAGAAACAATCCACCTGAGGCACATTCAACAGACCCTGCATCAACAGATCTTTCCTGACTGGCAGCTTCCACGGCCACCCTACAAGGAGACATATCAAGTCGGCAGACCATGGCCTTCTAGGCCAAATCTGGCACAATCAGGATTACCTGACCCTTGTGCCGTTCTATGCGCTGCAGCACCCGACCTATCAACACCCAGGGTGGAAACACATATAGGAGCAGTTCCTCTGGCCACCTCTGAATGAGGGCATTCAGACCCTCTGACATCCTCTCTTCTTCTGCTGTAAAACCTTTCGGCTTTGCCGATCCGAATGTTGCCATGAGATCCATCACTGGAGTCCCCCACCGATGCACCAGTAAGTCGAACACCTCCTGATGGAGAGCCCACTCCCCTAGATCCACCTTATCGCGACTCAGAAAATTGGCTGTCACATTGTCCACTCCTGCCACATGCGCCGCCAATAGAGCTTCCAGATGAAATTTGGCCCAGCTTAACAGCAGCTCTGCCTCCTCTTCGAGAGCTACGCTGCTGGTGCCCCCTTGGCAATTGATATAGGCCACTGCTGTGGCGTTGTCAGACACTCGGATCGCTCTCCCCTTCAGGTAGTGTTGAAAAGCCCAAAGTGCTAGCGTCACTGCCCTTAGTTCTAACCTGTTGATGGACCAACTCTTTTCTCGTTCTGTCCACTGGCCTTGGGCGAACTGCCCTTCCCAGCCTGACAGGCTGGCATGTCATCAGTGGTGGCCAATCCGGTGACTCCAAAGGCATCCCCTTTTCCAGACACCCTGGACCTAGCCACCACTGAAGGGCCTGCCTTGCCTCCCGACAGGGCGGTCTTGCGACAGCTGATCTGACTGATGCGACCACCTTCTGAGCAAGGCTTTCTGTAGCGGCCGCACGTGGGCCCTGGCCCACGGCACCAACTCGAGTGTCGCCGCCATCGTTCCCAGAAGCTATAAATAATGCTACACTGAGGGAGCCCTCATCTGCAGAAAGGCACAAACGAGTTTTTAGCCCTTGCGCCCTGAGCCTCGGCAAAAACACTCTTCCCACTCTCGTGTCGAAGCGGAGCCCCCCCAAGTACGCCAACTCCTGCGATGGCTCCAGCCTGCTCTTTGCTACATTGAGTACCCATCCCAGGCTCTGTAGGAAGTGTACCACCCAGCAGGTAGCTTTCTCGCTCTCGCTCCTTGATTTGGCTCGAATGAACCAATCGTCCAGGTAAGGGTAAACACACCCTCCTTGCGCAATTCTGCCGCCACCACCACCATCACCTTGGTAAAAGGTCCGCGGAGCTGTTGCCAACCCAAACGGCAACGCTTGGAACTGAAAATGTCACATGGGAACCGCAAACCTTAGAAACCGCTGATGTTCTAATCAAATTGGTATGTGCAGATAGGCCTCTGACACATCTAAGGACATGAGAAATTCTCCCTGCCTTAAAAGCTACTATGACTGATCTCAGAATCTCCATCCGAAAGTGAGACACAGACACCTGTTCACTCTTTTGAGATCCAGAATTGGCCGAAACGTTCCCTCCTTTTTTTGGCACCAAACGTATATGGCATACCAACCACATTCGTACTGGTCCAGAAGAACCGGCACCACTGCCTTGAGGGCTAGAAGTCTTTCTAAAGTCTCTCGCACCACAGCCAACTTTGACCGTGCCCTGCAGGGAGATAGAACGAAGGAGTCGACCACTGGGCATTGGAAATTACCTCCAACACCCACCGGTCCGACGTAATTTGGGCCCAGACAGGATAGAACTCCCTTAGTCGACCTCCCATGGGTAATAATCCTACCTGGACCCCCCACACTTCATTGCGATTTCTTGAGATTCGAGGACGAGGAAGCTCCAAAACCCCTACCTGCTCAAACCCCTGGGATCTGTACGGAAAACGACACCTCTGGAACTGACCAAATCTCAGCGAGCAAAAACAACGAAACTCCCTTTGCTGACTTTTGGTCGCCCCCACAGGATGTCCCTGCTTCTGTTTTTCTTCAGGCAGCCTTCCGCCTTTAGACTCCGAGGTCCTTGACTAACTTATCCAAGTCTTCTCCAAAGAGGAGCTTCCCCCGAAAGGGGAGCTTACCTAAATCTAGCTTTAGAGGAAACAATCTGCCGCCCAGTTCTGGAGCCACAGATACCTCCGCACTGCCACTACTGATGCCATACTATTCAAAAGACCTCGGATAAGATCATAGTGAATATCGGCCAGATATGCTGCCCCGGACTCCAACTGGGACGCCTCCTTGGCCGTGTCCTCCTACCTGTGTTCCCTGAATACTTTGGGACTATCGAAGACAGGCCCTTGCCACCCATGCCCCACAAATAATAGCATGCATGGAAAGCACATTGACATCAAAGACTTGCTTTAACAAAGCATCAAGCCTCCGATCCTGGGCATCCTTAAGAGCCACACTACCTTCTACTGGAATCATTGTCTTTTTAGTAACGGCTGACACTGCTGCATCCACCCTAGGAGATTTTAAAAGATCCTTATCCTGGTCTGCCAAAGGATAAAGGCAAGCCATAACCCTGGAGCCTTTTAATCCTGACTCTGGCATGTCCCATTCCTCTTGAATCATTTCCCTAACTACTCTATGTATTGGAAAAAAACTCTGGGACTTTCGCACAGCCTGCAATAACAGTCCTCCAGCGTGGCATCCTCCGCCGAGCCCGTAACCGGCATCTCCTCCCGCCGGAACACTGACTAGCCTTGCCTGGTCCTCCTGTTCCGTGATCTCATCTTCCTCAAGCTCTTGTTCTACCTCTAATTCTTCCTCTGACTGATCCTCCAAGGCTACGGCCTGTTCCGCCCCGTCTCTCACCATCCTAGGCTTTTTAGATGGGGCCCCATCCGCCCCCGCTTCCAGAGGAATTTCTGGGCACTTTACCCTCAGCTCCCCCTCCACGGCATTACCTTCTGCTCCTCGCACGTCTTCCCCCCCCCCCACCCAGGGCTTGCTGGAGCAGTGTCACAAATTCTTGAGAAAATATTGCCGCCAACCCCCCCTTGTAACAGAGGTTGGTAAGAGGGAAGGTCAGGAGCATAGGATGGGCCTGCTACCAGCTCCCGAAGGTGGTACAGAAGGCGAAAGGGGTTCCAGGGAGACCGGAGACTTCCCTTTCTGAACCTCTACCCCAGTTTCCATGGAAGGATCCACCGAGGCTGCCTCTTGCACGCATCCCCTGCACACCCCTGCCTCAGAAACTGAACCTCTCCTGGCTCCACACAGCAAACACTGAGGCCTAGAAGGCATGACGTCCTGCCAATCAGCACTTTAAAAAAAAAAAAAAAAAAAACCAAACACAATTTTTTGGTGAACAAAACCAAACACTGAGATCAAACAAAGACGTCTCCCCTCTAACCCCTGCCACCTGCAGTCCCTTGAACGACAAAACTTCCCCGATGACAGGTAATTTGCTTCACAACAACTTCCCATGCTGCTGCCATGTGGCCTGGGCCTAGCGGCTCAGGGGCGCCATTCCACGCCAAGAAAAACCCCTGGCTATCAGCTCCCTGCGCGGCTTTCTTACCTCCTGCTTTCCTGCTGTGCTCTACTCACCCGCGCTCAGCCTGTCACTCAGCGGCTTCAGCGTCGGGGAGATCGGCGCCGACTCTGGAGCTGCCGTCAGAAGAAGTGCTGAGCCCTCTGAAAGCCTGCACACCGCTGACTCTCCGGATGCTCCATCTCACGGCTCCTCACCCTGCCGTGGGTTCGGGAGCCGGAGGCCTCACCGTCCACTCCCTCACTCTGCCCTGCCCTGCCAAGACCCACCAGCTTTCAGGGAGAGGGGAGGGGGGCAGCCCATGCAGCCTTACAGCTTGATTCTCAAATTAAACACACCCAATCCTCTTTTTTTTTTTTTTTTTTTTTAAACCAAATTACCCAACAACTCTAAACCTTCTTATTCATTCCTCTAGCGAGACCTGAACCTCCTGGGCTCACTCCTCCTCCTGCTGCTTGGAGACTGAGATTAAATGGACCAAGGAGGCGGTTCCTGGGCTATTTATGCCAGTGTCATCAAGAAAATGACATGCTCAGTCTCCAAAGCTGCGGGAGGAGGTACTAAACCCAGAGGTTCGGGACTAGACTAGAGGGACGATAAAGGAACATTGGTTATTAGATGCATGAATGAGTCTGTACTGAGGGGAATGAGTGAATAGTTGTGGGGAAGGGGGGTGGAAAAAGGGGAGGGTTGGAACATGGGCCAGAGTAGAACCCGGACATCAGTATCCACTTTTGGAAGAATAAGAGGAGGGAACGGGGTAGTAATAAGACACTTAAGGCTAAGGAATAGGGAATGGTATAGAAGAATATGTGACCCCATCGCCATGATGACCTCTATGGTGGGCTCCAATAGGGAGCGTTGGATACAAAAGTTAGAAGGGAAGAGGAGAGGTGGGGAACCTTAGAAAGAGTGATAACCATCAGGTAGGGAAGATCACAGGTTTGGGGGTTGGGAGAAATAAAGGAGAACAATGGAAGCAGCGACAGCAGTGCATGCACTTGGGCATCCAGAAGCGGAGTGTAGATACCCCACAACGGGCTTCAGAGGGGGTCTTAGGCTAGGGAGGCCCTCTTGATCTGATGCAAACAAATTCTTTATGGAAGAATTATCATCCAGAGATCACATGAATAAAGCAAGCCTCAGGATGATATCAAGGCATGTATGTGGCAACAGGTGCCCGATAAAATGCCAAAAAAAAAAAAAAAAAAAAAAAACATACTGTGGACCTTAAGGCATCAATAAGCAGACATTGCCCTACTGCAGGAGACACACATGACCGCAGTAGAACATGCTGAACGCCAAAGGTTGTGAGTGGGAGCAGTTCATGGAGCCTCCACAGGCACCAAACATGGGGGAGTTGCTATTCTAGTCCATAAAATCAGTGGATCTTCAGGTAGAACAGACTATTTGTGACCCAGGGGGTAGTATATATTACTTAAGGGAAGACTATGTGGCGTGCCGATCCTGCTGGGGAGCATTTATGGCCCTAATCAATATGATTGTACATTCTTTGATGTGCTGGTGCAGCGCTTGAATATGGGGGGGAAAATATGAGATTATAATGGGGGAGAGGGGACTACAATTGTGTCCTGCTATTAGAAATCTGTGAACTCTCATTAAAATCATCTAATACCTGAAGATTGGAGGATTGCCAATGTAACGCCAATTTTTAAAAAGGGTTCCAGTGGTGATCCAGGAAACTACAGACCGGTGAGCCCGACGTCAGTACCGGGAAAAATGGTAGAAACCATCATAAAGAATAAAATTCCTCAGCATGTAGATAGTCATGGCGTAATGGGAGGCAGCCAACATGGCTTTAGACAAGGAAGATCTTGTCTTACTAATCCGTTATGTTTTTTTGAACGTGTGAATAAACAAGTGGACAAAGGTGAGTCGATTGATATAGTGTATCTGGACTTCTAGAAAGCCTTTGACAAGGTCCCTCATCAGAAACATTTGGCAAAACTAAAGAGTCATGGGATAGGAGGCAGTGTACTATTATGGATCAGGAACTGGTTAAAAGATAGAAAGCAGACAGTAGGGCTATATGGCCAGTTTTCCCAATGGAGAAAGGCGAATTGTGGTGTACCCCAGGGATCTGTGCTGTGTCTGCTGCTTTTTGACATATTTATAAATGACCTAGAAAGTGGAACAAGTAGTGGAGGTTAAATAGATTTGTCATCTGCAAATTTGATAAAGTTGTTAAAACCCAAGAGGATTGTGGAAAACTGCAAGAGAATCTTGATACATTGGAAGACTGGGCATCAAAATGGCAGATGAAATTTAATGTGGACAAGTGCAAGGTTATGCACCTAGGGAAGAACAACCCAAACTATGGTTACACGATGCAAGGTTCCGCATTAGGAACCACCACCCAGGAAGAAGATTTAGGCGTCATTGTGGATAACATGTTAAAACCATCGGCCCAGTGTGCAGCGGCGGCCAAGAGAGCAAATGGACTGCTAGGTATCATAAGGAAAGGAATGGAAAATAAAACAAAGGATATTATAATGCCTCTATATCGTTCCATGGTGAGACCGCACCTTGAATATTGTGTGCAATTCTGGTCGCCGTATCTTAAAAAGGATATAGCATTATTAGAAAAGGTTCAGAGACGAGCCACCAAAATGGTAAAGGGGATGGAAGGATACTCCTATGAAGAAAGGCTAAAAAGGTTAGGGCTCTTTAACCTGGAAAAAAGAGACGGCTGAGTAGAGATATGATAGAAGTCTATAAATTAATTAACGGAGTGGAACGGGTAAACGTAGATCGATTGTTTACATTATCAGAAGATTAGAAAGACTAGGGGACATGCAATGAAGCTACAAGGTAAAACTATTTAAGACTAATAGAAGAAAATAATTTTTTCACCCAACATGTAATCAAACTCTGGAATTTGTTACTGGAGGATGTGGTAAGAAGTAAATTAGACCTTACCTGCTAATTAGTGTTCCTGAAGGAACGACAGTCCAGTCCCTTTACTTCTGGGTTGCGCAACCCTTCCAGCAGCTTGGAGGCTGAGCCCATCCTTTTTGAGGCTGGTGCGGTATTAATACCACTGGTACCACCCACAGATTCCAGTAATCTAATGAAAAAGCAGACTTAATGAAAATTCCATTAATAGCCTATATAAAACAATAAAACCAACTCACTCAAGGAGTCCTAATTTTTTTATTTTTTTTTTTGTGTTAAGAGGAAGAAAAGGGATGGGGAAGGAGGTGGTTTACCCGAGTCTGACCGAGCCATCCTTCACCCCGGCCAGTCGGACCTGTATCAAGGGACCCATCCACTTTGTCCTGGTCCTGAGTTCGGTCCGCTGATCCTCACATATCCACTAGGACATTACGTCAAAACAGAAAACGGGGTGGGATCAGGGACTGGACTGTCGTTCCTTCAGGAACACTAATTAGCTGGTAAGGTCTAATTACTTCTTCCTTATCGTCACTCCAGTCCAGTCCCTTTACTTCTGGGATGTAACAGAGCTGTTCAAGCTTGGGTGGGATCTGTTATCCCGGACCGAAGTACCGCGTCCCCAAATCGAGAATCAGCAGAACTCTGAACCTCCAGTCTGTAGTGTCTGGTAAAGGTATGTAGCGAGGACCACGTAGCCGCCTTACAAATGTCCAACGGCGGCACCAAGCTATATTCTGCCCAGGAGGTGGCCTGCGCTCGCGTTGAATGAGCGTGCAGCCCCCCTGGAACCTGCTTCCCCTTGAGGATATAGGCAGAAGCAATAGCTTCCCTGATCCACCTGGAGATGGAAGCCTTGGCCGCCGCCTCCCTCTTGTGCGGCCCTCCAAACTGAATGAATAGACGGTCGGACTTTTGGAAGGACGCCATGCGGGATAGGTAACCCCTCAAGATTCTCTGAACGTCCAGGAGGCGCAGTTTCCTGTCTCTCCCCACTTGCCCCTCTGCTGAAAACGACGGGAGCGTAACTGTCTGATTCACATGAAAGGGGGAGATGACCTTGGGCAAGAAAGAAGGTACCATCCATAAGACCACGTTATCCTTGAAGAATGACAGAAAGGGGGGCTGAGAGGACAGCGCTTGAAGTTCGGAGACACGTCTGGCCGAGCAAATAGCGACCAGAAAAACCGTCTTCAGTGTCAAATCCTTTAGAGAGGCTTCCCTTGCCGGCTCAAAGGGTTCCTTGGTCAAGACATTTAATACCAGGTTGAGATCCCAAGGAGGAATGACTGATCTCTGCTGTGGACGTAGACGCCTGACCGCTCTAAGGAATCTGGACACGTCCGCGTGGTCCCCTAATGACCTTCCACGGATCTTACCTCTATAGCAAGAAATGGCTGTCAACTGAACCCGTAAGGAACTGGGCGCTAGACCTTTATCAAAACCCGCTTGCAAGAACTCCAGAACCTCCGGGATAGAGGCCGACAGAGGATCCCTCCGATGCTCCGCACACCATGCTTCGAAGATGCGCCAAACTCTTACATAGGAGAGACAGGTTGAGCGCTTCCTAGCACTCAGAGTCGAGATTACCAAACCCGAATTCCCGCGCTTCAGGAGCCGCACCCTTTCAATAGCCAGGCCGTAAGCGAGAATCGATCCACGTGAGGCATCCGGACCGGACCTTGCCTCAGTAGATCCAGACTGCAGGGAAGCTGCCAAGGCCGGTCGGCGAGCAACCTCACCAGGTCCGCATACCAGGGACGGCGAGGCCAATCCGGAGCTATGAGGATTACCAAACCTTGGTGAGCCTCCACCCACTGCAGCACCTTGCCGATGAGAGCCCATGGGGGAAACACATACAGGAGACCCTCTGAAGGCCATTTCTGTGCCAGAGCATCTCTAAGCCTTCGGACATCCTTTCCTTCCTTCGACTGAAAAATCGGCTTACCTTGGCAGAAGGGAACCGTGCCATGAGGTCCATTACTGGTGGGCCCCAAAGGGCTACTACTATCTGGTCAAAGACCTCCTGATCCAGTTCCCACTCCCCGTGGTCTATCTTGAACCTGCTGAGGTAAATCGGCCGTCATGTTGTCCGTGCCGGCCACGTGCTGAGCTGAGAGAGCCTCCAACCGGAGCTCGGCCCATTGGACTAGCCCGTCCGCCTCCTTCTCCAAGGCGAGGCTGCTTGTGCCGCCCTGGCGGTTGATGTAAGCTACTGTGGTGACATTGTCGGAGAGAACGCAAATTGCTTTTCGTCGCACTAATGACTCGAGTGCCCGGAGGGCCAGGGCTACTGCCCGTAATTCCAGCCTGTTGATGGACCATTGTGACTCCAACGGCGTCCAGAGGCCCTGGACGAACTGGTCCTCGCAATGAGCTCCACAGCCTGTCAGGCTGGCATCCGTCGTCAACAGCAACCACTGGGGAGGCTTGAGAGGCATCCCGCAATCCAAATTCTTTGGGGACCGCCACCACTGGAGGGCCTTCTTGGTTCGAGGAGCGCAGGGCAACTGCATGGACAATGGATGATGTTGGGGGGACAACGACGTAAAAGAGCCTGCTGCAAGGGCCGCATGTGAGCCCTGGCCCACGGTACTACCTCTATTTTCGCAGCCATGGTTCCCAGCAATTGAAGGTAATGCCACGCCGTAGGACTTCGCCTGCCCAGGATCCTTAGGTCTCTTGACCTCGACTTGGAGAGAAACACCCTGCCTCTGCTGGTGTCGAACCTCGCTCCGAGGTACTCGAGCTCCTGGGGAGGGCAACAACCTGCTCTTTACCCGATTGATGACCCACCCTATCTCTTCCAGCACCTTCACCACTCTGG
Source organism: Ichthyophis bannanicus (assembly GCA_033557465.1). Lineage (NCBI taxonomy): Eukaryota > Metazoa > Chordata > Amphibia > Gymnophiona > Ichthyophiidae > Ichthyophis > Ichthyophis bannanicus. The sequence continues at coordinate 332,815,174 of CM066036.1, read as the reverse complement.
CAGTGGTCGAGCGACTTTCCTCTTCTGACTTTGCCTGTATCAGCCAATCATCCAGATAGGGATGCACTAGTATACCCTCTCTTCGTAGGGCCGCCGCCACCACCACCACCATCACCTTGGTGAAAGTCCTGGGAGCCGTAGCTAGGCCGAAGGGCAGAGCCTGGAATTGAAAATGACCTCTTGGCACCGCGAATCTCAGGAACTGTTGATGGGACTTTCTGACCGGTATATGCAAGTAGGCTTCCGTCAAATCCAACGACGTCAGGAACTCCCCGCTCCTTACGGCTACAATGACTGATCTTAGAGTTTCCATGCGGAAATGAGGCACCTTGAGGCAGCGATTGACTTGCTTTAGGTCCAGGATCAGCCGATAGGAACCTTCCTTCTTTGGTACCACGAAGTAAATCGAGTACCGACCGGAACCACATTGGTCTGGAGGGAGAGGGACCACCGCTCCGAGTGCTATGAGCCGTGAAAGAGTTGTCTCTATCCCTGCCCTCTTTACTGGGGAACCGCAGGGAGACTGAATAAAGGCTGGCAGTATTTGCTTTGCAAATTCGAGGCCATAACCCTCTCGGATCACCTCCAGGACTCATTGATCGGATGTGACCCGGGACCAGGCGGGAAGGAACAGCCTTAAAAACGGCCCCCCACCCGTAGACCGCCCTCGTGGGCCCCTGGATAGTCACTGAGGTTTCCTAAGTCCTGCAGAGACGGAGGAGGTCCCAAAACCTCTACCTGCCCCCCGAAACCCTCTGAAGCTTTGACCCCTCGAAGGAAAAACGGCCTCTGGGAAAGGGATTCGATCTGGCTGGGTGAAATCTCCGGGGATCCCTTGTCTGATTGTGCAATGGAGCTAGCGAGCGAACTTGCTTTGGTCTGTCCTCCGGGAGTCTGCCTCCCTTAGATTCACCAAGATCCTTAACCAACTTATCTAGGTCTTCACCAAACAGTAGCTTCCCCTTAAAGGGAAGACGACTCAGGCACGCCTTTGAAGAGGCATCTGCTACCCAATTACGGAGCCATAAATATCGTCTAACTGCTACCACCGAGGCCATGTTTTTAGCTAGGCTCCTGATGAGGTCGTACTGACTGTCCGCCAGGTAGGCAGCCCTGGACTCCAATCTAGCCAAAATAGATTGAGGTGGTCCCAACAACTCCAGCTAGCGGAGACTCCCTCAGGGGACTACCAAACAGGCCCGAGCTACCCAAGCCCTAGAAACCGAGGCCTGTAAGGCAATAGCACTAACGTCAAAGGCCTGCTTCAGTAATGTGTCCAATTTTCTATCCTGAGTGTCTCTCAAAGCCGCACTACCCTCGACCGGAATAGTCGTCATCTTTGTCACTGCAGATACCGCTGCATCCACCCTGGGGGACCTCAGCAGTTCTTAATCCGGTTCTGGCAAAGGGTACAGACGAGACATAGAACGTACTCCTCTCAAGTTGGATTCTGGATGATCCCATTCCTCCTGGATCATCTGACGCACCACTCTGTGCACAGGAAAGACCTTTTGAGACTTCCTCACAGCTTGGATTAAAGGATCTTCCAGCCCTTCTTCCTCTGTTGGAACGTCCGAAGTCACATTAATGAGTCCCTCAAGGTCATCAATCAGCGCTGAGAGCTCCTCTCGCCTAAAAACATGCACTATGCGGGATTGATCCTCCTCTGGAATCTCTCCCTCCTCAAGTTCTTCCCCATCCTCCCCTAAGTCCTTATCCGAAACCTCCTCATCAGGAGTGTCCTGCAAGAAGGATGTGAGAGGCTCCTCATTCACTAGCCATGCACGCTTAAGAGGGATACCTGAGTCCTGGGAGCTTGACTTCCATGGTCTGGAAGCTCCTCCCCCCTCACTCCCCTTTACTACACTCGGCTCACCCGCTTCTAGCCCCTGTCTGCACAAACAATAGGCCTTGTGCAGTAAAAGAACAAATTCGGGAGAGAAGGAGTCCCCGGTACTCTCCTCCTCCACAGCCGCGGGGGGGGGGGGGAGGGGAAGAGAAGAAACCGGCAAACCCGTGGTAGAAGGAGGGGGGAGATGGGAGACCCTCACCCCTTCCAAGAGGTCCCCTGACCCCTGAGTGGATTGGGACATGGGTAATAGAACACTGTTCCACCGAAGCAGCTTCTGCAGCACAACCCCTGCAGATTCCTGATTCTGAATCAGTGCCCCTGCGAGTGCCACAGGACGGGCACCCTGTTTTGCCAGTCATATCCACTTTAGGGAGGGTTCTTCTGCCTGGAAAGGAATATGCCCTAATAAAAAAAGAATATGATTTCCAAAAATGCTTCCAATCCCAACGGGAATAAGTAGAGAGGCCTCTAGGAGGGAAATACAATAGAGCCCTCCCCAACCCCCCAAATTACTAACTATCCCGTTCAGGGATAAGGAAATAAACTTAAAATAAATACTAGCACCCAAACATGAGGAAAACTCCCCAGTACTTGCGTTTGTTGTTGATGCTCTGCGAATCTCCACTGGAGAGGGGAGCGCTCCGGAGGCTCACACGTGGTAGGCCTCAGCCACGTCAAACTCCCAACGCTGAAATCCGGACGGCGATGGAACCGGCTCCGAGCTCCCTGAGGGTCCCGGATCAGCTCCGCGACAACGGAGGATGCGGGGGAACCACTTGTTGCTGCCTCAAGCGCTCAGCCGCCGGAGGGCTTCGGCGCGAGGCAGGACCGGCTTGGGTGAAGGACAGCACCACAGCTGCGGGTAGCCGGCCATTCTGGAGTGAGCGAGGGGCCTTCGCGATTCTCCCTGAAGGCAAACCTCCTCCTCCGTGGAGCTTGGAAACGGGCGGGGGGGGGGGGGGTGGAGGAAGAAAAAAAATTAAAGGAGCAGCAGCCTATTGTGGGAATCAGAGCTCCTTACCAAAATCAAACGCAAAAGTAAGAAAATGAACAAAATTAAATTGGAACTAACTAAAATCTAAGGTTAAAATAAAGAAAGGAAGACTCCAGTAAGCCCTTGGCTTACGGAACCCTCCAGCTGCTTGGAGGCTGAGAATACTGCAATCTGTGGGTGGTACCAGTGGTATTTATACCGCACCATCCTCAAAAAGGATGGGCTCAGCCTCCAAGCTGCTGGAAGGGTTGTGCAACCCAGAAGGGACTGGAGCGACGATAAGGAAAGGCTGTTAGTGTTGCTGGGTTTAAAAAAGGTTTGGACAAGTTCCTGGAGGAAAGGTCCATAAACCATTATTAAGAAGGGACCCAGGATAATGCTTGACCCAGTACAAGCACTGTAGAACCTGTGTCTTTTGGGGAAACTGCTAGGTATGTATGACCTAGATTGGCCACTGTTGGAAACAGGATACTGGGCTTGATGGACCTTGGTCTGACCCAGTATGGTATATCTTATGTTCCTCGACCCTGAAGTAAATAGATCCAGTTGTAAGATGGGCAACAATTCATGCCAGCGCCGCAGACTTTTAAGCTTATGTGATACATGTGACTTATTAGACGTATGGCGTGTTCTCCACCCCGGGGAGAGGGACTACACCCATCTCTCCAGAGTGCACAAGTCCTGATCTAGGATAGACTACTTCTTATGTCTCAAGGACTCCTGAACGAAGTCCAGGGAGCACAGATTGGAACGGATTAGATTTCTGACTATGTCATGGTCTGGGTGGATGTTGGTTAGACCCTCCCACTAGGGGAGATTGACGTTTCCCATTCTGCCTTAAAGGTGATACAGACTTCAATCGTTTAAGAGAAAAATGGGAGCTTTACGAGGATAGTAAATGGGAGACATAAGGACAATCCTTCCTTTTTTGGGAAACTACTAAAGCCTACCTATGAGTGCGATTGGATATCCGAGTCATCGCCGCAAAGAGGCAAATTGGTTGACTGGGGGTAACAACTACAGGTCCTTAGGAAACGTTTGGCACATCCTGACAATGGAAAATCAAGAAGCCTACACGGCCTTGCAGAACCAACTGAATACCCTTATCCACTCCAGCACGAAAAGAGCCATGTTACACTACAGATATGCTTTATATCAAGTGGGAATCGTTCCAATCGCCCCCTCTCATCTCTTATTAAAAAGAGGGGGGGGCGGTGGCCCCAGACCACCAATGGCAATACATCAGGCAGATGGCGGTATCAGACCCTTGCAACACAAGGTAGAGGAAACCTGTGTGTCCTTTTACCATCGGTTATACACAGCAGAGGATTGTGACTAATCCAGGGTTCGAGGGTATCTACAGACTTGCAATCTCGCACAGCGAGACTTGTTGAACACCTCCATAGCCCCACAGGAGGGAGGTTCAGCCAATTAAGATTTTACATACACTGCGTGTAGCAGATCCTGGCAAGTTTAGCATGGAATTCTATCAAATGCTGAATGATAGAATAAGTATACCAGCAGAAATGTACCAGTAATTGGCCTGGCTACAAACAGTGCTCTTTTGTAATAATGAGCCTCTGATAATGCTTATTTCCAAACCTGGTAAAGACCCAATCCTCCCAAAGTCCTATCACCCTATTTCTCTGCTCAATGTGGACCTGAAGATTATGATCAAAATGATGGTGTAGTGCCACTCACCCATAATGCCCCAACTGATCCACGCATCTCAAGTGGGATTTGTCAAGGGCTGACAGGCAGTGGGGAACATCCGACAAATCTTAGTTTCTCAGCAATATTGCATAGCTGCGGGACCTCCCTCATTGTTAAGCTTTGACACTGAGAAAGCATTTGACAGGGTGGGGTGGTGCTATATGTTTTTGGCACTAGAAAAATTTGGCTTTGATAGTCTCTTCATACAGACATTACAAGCGCATTTTATGCAGCTCCTGGAGCACAAATCCTGGTCAATGGTCTGCATACAGAACATTTTCCTATAAATAGGGAAATGCAACAGGGTCATCCCGTCTCCCCTCCTGTTTTTGCTCACGCTGGAACCACTGTTGGCCCGCATCCGTACTAATCTGCAAATCAGCAGGATCCAAATGGGGAAGCACGAGTTCAAGATTTCAGCCTTCACAGATGACCTCCTGGTTAATCTTACAGAACCGAGAGGGGAAGTCTTTCCTCCGAGATGGGCTGATCACTCTTTCCGCTATTTGGGAATCACGATACATGCTTCCCTGGAAGATATGTACAAATGCAATGTGATGTCTTTACTGATTTCGATTATACGTAAATTGGAGTGATGGCAAGACCTACCCCTCTCCTTGGGAGAACGTATCGCTCAATTTAAAATGGTGGAGTTCCCCACTGGCTCTACATGTTACAACTTTTGCCTTTTTGGCTCCTGAGAAAATATCTAAACCGTCTGGACGGCTGTTTGACTCGCTTTCTTTGGCAGGGCCAGCAAGCATGTATAGCATTGCGCACTCTTAAAGGCTCCTGGTGTGAGGGGACATGGGAATACCTGACCTCAGGGCATACAATCTGACTTGGCTCCTCCAACACCTTAAAGGCTGTCTGTTCAACACGGAGGATTATACTAACTTGGCATGCGAGCGGACTTTGGTGACTCCTTTGGCATTAAAATATGCTTTATATGCACCTACCGCCAAGTTATCTAGCCATCTCCATGGATGTGTTCTTATCCGGTCCTCTCAACAGGTCTGAAGATGGATATGTAGCAAACTGGGCCATTCGCCATTCCAATCAGCATATCTGTCACTGCAGGGTAATGCCAATTTTGCCCCAGAAATGTCACCGTCATGCTTTAACTATTGGCACCACTGAGGCCTTACCCAGATTGAACAACTGCTGACAAAGGATTGGGGGGGGCGGGGGGGTGATGGCTTCTCGGACTTGCACATACAATATGGCTTGGAGGCAGCAGACCTATTTCCCTATTATCAAATACAGAGTTATATTCAAGGTATGGAGCAGGCCGATTTGTCAAGTAATTTTTGCTACGATTTGGAGGATTTCTTCCTTAGTGCAGAATATGGCTGAGTCATTGTGGCACGGATACAAAGTTCCCTTTGCTGCTATGGACTCATGGACTTCATGCCATCACCTAGCAGAACAATGGAACACGGATCTGGGTTCCACATTGACCAATGCAGTCCTTTGGATGCTGTTAAGCAAGATATCTAATCTCATGGCTATGGTCTCTCTTTGAGACCAACAATACCGGAGAGGCCTCTCTCTCACCAAGCCGACTACACGATTTGTTATGAGGGTTGGTTGGCATATCCTAAATGCAGGGAGAAGGGAGCCTCATTAGTTCACTTGCTGTGGCCCTGCCTTTGGATACAGGAGTACTGGAAGGTGATCTCGATGTTTGCAAACAACTTTTTGGCCAGAGGTGTCAGCTGACCCTGCAATCTGCCCCCCTCCATGTGATGGAGAGGGTAACGATCAAGGGATTAGGTCAAAGGTGCTGGATGATGTTGTCTTGGGCATTGGCGACACGCATTATTTTGCAAAAATGGAAAGTGTGGAACCTATTGGCAATGGAGAAATGTGCTGCACCAGTACATGCAACTCAATAAGCTATGGTCCAAAGCTTTGACAACGCATAAATAGATTTCATGCAATGTGGAATGATTATATTCAACAAATACCCCTTCCCCCCCCAAGGAGCCGTAGCCTGGTCCTAAATGCTTTATAGTAGGTGGCTGAGAATATGAGCTGCCACAAAATCAAAGGTCCAACGGGTGGGGGCAATGGGGCTGGAGGCCCCAGGTCCAGTGCGAGTGCTGTTGTCGAGTGGGAACCGTAAGAATGGATTAGACGAAAGGGGGGTGAGGGTGCACCAGAGCAGTGGAGATAGATCATTCAGAGGATGGCATCGGGTGGCTTCCCTGGGAGTGCATAAGAGCACCCATGCCCTGGGGTATCCATGGGTGCATCTTTTGGAAGAGAATAACTAATGGGAGGAAGGGACGGAGGTGGGAGGGAGAGGGAGGCTAGGGAAAATATAAAAAAAATGTTGTTCCTGGTTTATCTGTGCCACCAGTGTATTGTTATACCGGTTCTATTGTTGTATCAGACTGTTTTGCAGGTCCTTATGATTGTGACTCAAAACAGTTAAAAACATAAAATGGAAGTTAATGATTTCCCCGGTAGAGACAGAGAGAGCCATGACTTGCTGTGTGCAATCAGGGAAAAAAACAAAACAAAAAACGGAAACAAGCAATGGGGTGGGGAGGGGATGGGTTAGGGAGAGAACACACACATGCTCTGAGTTTCAAAGACTTCTCTGAGCTAAAGGAGAGTCCAGGCAACTCGGTGAAATGCCAAAATGAGCCATCGGAATGTACTCATGATGAACAATACCCTGGTAAAATCAAAGAAAACTGTGAGCATGACCTTGACATAACCCATCAGGTGAGGAGCATTCTTGGGTCTGGGAGAGTTTGGAGTCTTCTATTTGAGGATTGAGCCTTAGTTTCCGGGTCATAACCATAAACCCATGATTCACCACCAGTAAATCTTTTTGATGAAATTCAAGTCAGTCATCTTCAACACATTCTAACAACTCCCTGGCTACAAGTAGTCTATTCTTCTCTTTTGGTCAGGGGACAGGAGTTTCAGCATAAATTTTGCAGACACGCATCTCATCCCCAAATCGACAGTACCAACCTGAAACTGAAGTCCATGTGCTCAGCAAGCTCCCTGATAGTCAATCAACGATTTGAGTGTATTGCAGCACGCACTGCTTCAACTTTGTCTTCATTCTGCTCGTGGATGGCCTTCCAGAACGTCCATCACTGTCAACACTTTGGCAGCCCTCTTGGAAACATTTGTATCAAACCCGGGCAAGACTCATGCATTCGTTGCCATACACTTAGGGGCTTGTTTACAAAGCCGCGGTAGCGGTTCGCGATCATTATTGGATTTCAATGGGGCCGCGGCTCCGATAACGATCGCAAACCGCTACCGTGGCTTTGTAAACAAGCCCCTTACTGTAACTAGTCATAAGTCACTTTAGCATGAATCTCCAGGTTTCTGGCAGAATTTAATGGAAATTCGCTGTTCAATTTTTTCACTCATTGTAAATCTGACAAACTGCTTTTCACAATACCAAACATTGCGTGATTAAACATTAAAAAAAAAAAATTAAATAAAAAAAGTACAGGTGTGCTGCAGCCATGCTTCACTCTGCACATGCAGAGCACATAACTAGGTTACTGCATACTTAATAGCATATTATAATGTTACACAAGTTTTAATATTTTTTGATCACACCTCATATTCTAATAGTTGTCATTCAGTCTTGTCTTCACATCTATCAGCAAGCTGCCAAGCAGCTGTACCATCCATTTGGACAAAAACTGTTGCAGTTACTGTAAAGTCATCATATTCTTTTGAAAAACCCAGGACACTTCAAAACAGAGCCTTTTCCCCAACCTCCCCAGCTGCATCAAAACACTAAACAGGGAATGAAAAAAAGTAGCAGCATTATACAGTACATGCTAACATCATCGTATCTATCCAAATTAGAATATTTTAACCGTTTTGGTAAAATTAGTATCTTGCCAATGTGACCTTTTATAGCTTTGGTCTTCATGCCCAGTCCTCCAGGGCTGTCAAATAGGAATTACACTTACCTGGTAATTGTGGCTCCTTGAGTGACTCTAGTTTAGTCCTCAACCTCTGGGTAGTGAGCCTCCTCCTGCAGCTTGGAGACTGGGCATGTCAAAAACTCATGACATCACTGGATATAGCCTGCTGGTCTCTCCCATCAGCCCCCAGTGAACTATTGACAAAGCAGACTCAAAGGAGCAAAATATCAGTAACTTATTATATTCAAGGGCACGCAGAACATAACACCTATCTACCTACTACTCCCCTTCCAGAAGGAAAGGGACTGCTTCCTGCATGCTCCCCTTTCCATCGAATGCCTAGCCCTAAACAATCCAGAGCAATAGATATAATAATATCATAATATAATAATATAACGCAAAACAAATGGAAGCATCAAAATGACTGAACACCAGTGAAGGCCTATATCCACTTTTAACCTTGCACGTCCAACAGAAAAACCACTGCTAAGACCCCATCCCTGGGCGGGAATGAGGACTAAACTGGAATCACTCAAGGAACCACAATTACCAGGTAAGCGTAATTCCTATTTCCTTATCGTTCCTCCAGTTTAGTCCTCAACTTCTGGGATGTATCAGAGCAGTAATCATTGGGAGAGACCTTTCCAGCCGGATCTCAACACTGCCTCCCTGAAAACGGCATCCTTATCCCCCAGAACATTTAGGCGGTAGTGCTTACTGAAAGTATGGAGAGACAACCAAGAGGCCTCCCTACAGATGTCCACTGGCGGAACCAAACTGTGCTCCGTCCAAGAAGATGCTTGCATTCTGGTAGTGAGCTCATAAGCTCCCTGGGACTATACAGTCCCGTAGAAGATAAGCCGATGCACTCTCCGCTCCAATCCATCCAGAAATGGACTCCTTCGCCACCGCTTCCCTTTGCAGGGCCCTCCGAACACTCCAAAGAGAGATGATCCGCCTTGCGAAAGTTTCTGAAGCTTTTAAACACTGCCGCAGCGCTCTCTTGACGTCCAAACAGCACAAACTCTGGTTCAATACGCTCCCCTCTGCCGCACCTAGCGCTGGAAGAGAGACCATTTTAGTTAGGTTAATGTAGAAACCACCTTTGGCAACAACGACGGAACCAGCCGCCAGGCCACCTTCTTCTATCTGGAGACAGACAAAAATCGCCTCGCTGAACAGATGACCATCAAACATACCGTCTTCAAGGCAAAACCCTTAACCTATGTCTGTTGCAAGGGCCCCAATGGCTCACTAACGCTCCTAAAACCAACTTTAGCTTCCCTGATGGAATTAATATCCTACGACAGGGCTAAGTGTCTGGTAACTGCCTGAGAAAGTGTACCACATCGACCTGTGCATGAGAGCCACTCCCTGTCCTTTGCCCCTATAGCAAGATAGAGCTGCTAACTGAACTCTCCAGGACCTGCCTTTTACCAAACCCGTCCTGCAGAAAACTTAATACCAAGGGAGCCGACACTGTTGTTGCACGAGAATGCCTCTGCGAGCACCCATCCTCAAAGATGCGCCATATACGCACATATGCAAGGGATTTTTTTTTTTTTGCGGCAAGGTGGCAAAGACTGCTGTCGAGCAACGTTTTCCTTAAGCTTGCCCTTTCAATGGCCACCCCGTAAGCAAAAACCGATGCACCCGAGGCATTCGAAAGGAACTCCGTAGCAACAGAATCTCCAATGTCAGAAACCTCCATGGATTCCCATCGAGCAACCGTATGAGGCAGGCATACCATGGGCGCCTCGGCCAGCCCGAGGCCCCCAACCACACGTTTCCCCAAAGCGCTTTGATACGCAGAACCACTCGACCTCTGAGTGCCCCCGGTGGAAAGACAGAGAAGACCGGATGATACGTTGTCTGCTGAAGAAGCGACCCGTTTACGCAGAGTGAAACGCCGCCATGAGGTCCATTACTGGCTGTCCCCATATGTGACCGATCTGTGCGAACACCTCCGGATGCCACTCCCATTCTCTAGCATCTACTCGGACCCAGCTGAGGAAATCCACCATCACAATGTCCTTACCCGCAACATGCGCCACCGAAAACGCTGGCAGCCAAAGCTCTATCCACACACACAGACCCTCTGCCGCGGCCTCTATGGCCACACTTCCGGTTCTGCCCTGCCGACTGATGTAGGCCACTGCCACAGAGTTGGACAGTACTCGCACCGCTCGACCTGTCACCTTAGCTTCGAACACCTGCAACGCCCGGCGTATCGCTCGCATTTCCAGTCAGTTGATTGACCACTGGGTCTCCTGTGTACGCCAAGAGCCTTACGCGAAACGACCTCCGAAGGTAGCGGAGTTTAACAAGGTTTTTGGCCAAGCTCCCAGAGGAAAGGTCCATAACCTTTTATTAGAGAGAAGCTGGATAATTATATCTATATCTATATCTATATCTATATTTTTTTTTTTTTTTTATACCAACTTTCACCAATTCAAGATGTTCTACAAGGCACACAACACAACAGAGCGTCACATCTGTTGTACATGCAACGGAACTCTTAAAATATGAGCATACATGAATCCACCGCTTGCCCCGATACAAGCATTGAGTAGCCTATTTGTCTTTTTTGGAAACCAGACAGGTCCTTAAGACCAGGATTGGCTACCCTAGGAAACAGGATACTGGACCTGAAAGAGCTTGGTCTGACCCAGTATAGCATTTCTCATATCCTTATGAATGGAACCTCCAAAGTCTCTGCCTTGGAAGTAACAGGCTGCGCCTGGCCCTATGACCCTGTGGCTAGCTCACACGGAGCAGTGCGGCCTAGTGGTTGAGGCAAGTTGCCAGAGGACCAAGGGTTTGAATTCCAATCGAGACCACCAACCTTGGGCCATAAAACTGGGGTTTCTGGTCCCACAGGTGGTCCTTCTGGCCTTCATTAAGCGACTTAACCCTCTGCCTCAGGTACTAAAACATAAATTGTGAGCCCTTCAGGGACAAGGGAAATAGAAATACCGTAATCGACTGTATGCCACCCTGACCTGTAGGCAATCAGTATACTCAAATAACTGACTGGGAATATGTGACCATAGCAAACACTGGCAGTGGAGAGACATCAGAGCTGGTGCTGTTTCCTGGTCTTCCTTTCTCGCTCTCCCAGTCCTTCTGCCAGCATTGAGAAAAGGCTAAGAATAGATTGTGTAAGTAATGGGTCCTTTTTCCTTTTCAGCACTTATATCACTTACCCTGGGATGTCTGTTAATCTTCTGGGCCGAGGAATCACCTCACCTTCTCTGTCTGGGAACCCAGGGGAACAAACACACACACTCGCACATAAGTAGCATGTAAGTTTATTCCAACGGTTAAAAGGGAAGTTCATCTTTTATACATTACAGGGAGCATATACATATGTCATCAGCCCACCCCCTGAGGCCCACCACAGAAACTGCTAAAACCTAACAGATTGTCCAGTGGGCCGGGGACCTTGCATCCTGGACATCAGAGAGAAAGAGGAGCTAGGCTCTGGGAGCAAAGCCCAAAGAGAAAGGGAAACTGGTGACTGACACTGTAGCTCCTCCGGATGGCTTACTCCCCAACAGATCCCACAACTGCATCTCCAACCCCATGTAACACCATGAGGACCTCACGCACTTTATTACAATTGACATTCCCCCCCCCCATTGCTGGAGAAATTACCTTAATCCAGTGATGGCTAACCTTTTTGAGCCCGAGTGCCCAAACTGCCGCACAAAACCAAAGAATTTTCTCAAAGTGCCAGCACGTCAATTTGCATAAATATTTGCATAATGCTAACATACACTAACTTTTAGTAAACATGTCTCTTAATGAGTGTATGGATAAAGACAGACTAAAAGATTTCTACATTACTATAATCCAGTGCCAACCGCCAGGCACATTAGGAACTACTACAAACACTGCCCATTTAGAACCAATAGCAAACCCGCCGTATCCTAACAGCACTACCAGGACTCACAAAGCACCATACCATACCTATCAAAAGGCAACACTGCAAATATTAAACCAATACATTTCAGAGAACAACAATACATGACCTACTGGGGAAAGAGAACAAGTGGCAATATCAAAAAGGAATTACATAAACAGAATACCTCAGCTCAGTTACACAGTTGCAATTGCTCCAGCCACTTTCTTCTGGTTTCTTCATGTTTTCTGCTAACTCTCCATCATCTGCTGTCCATTTGTCCTTTCTTCTCTCCTAGTTTTTTTTTTCCATTCTCTCTCTCTACATCCGCTTTAACATACTAATCTTTCTCCTTTTGCTCTTTCCTCATTCCTATTTCATCCACTCAAATTTTACCCCTCCATCCTCAATCCCCACTTACTCTCCCAATACCCGGCCAATTGTAGATTTTTTATCCCTCCCACACAAAATATTTTTCCCCTCTCCAATTTACTCTCCCAGCCCCATCCCATTCTAATCCTCCCCCAACATCAGCTCCCTTCTAGTTCCAGCCTCACCCAGCATCCATTCCATTCTAGTCCCTGCATCAGCCCATTTCCAGTCCTAGCCCCCCCATTTCCAGTCCTAGCAACCCCCCAACCCAATACCAGTCCTAGCCCCCCCCCAACCCAATACCAGTCCTAGCCCCCCCATCAACCCACTTCCAGTCCTAAACCCCCATCACCCCATTTTCAGTTTAAGCCCCCCCTATAACCCATTACCAGTCCTAACCCCCCCATCACCCCATTTCCAGACAGCCCCCATCAGCCCAAAGCCCATTACCAGTCCTAACCCCCCCAGCCCATTAGCAGTCCTAACCCCCCTAGCCCATTAGCAGTCCTAACCCCCCCCCAGAGCCCTTTACCTGTCCTACCCCCCCATCACCCCATTTCCAGACAGCCCCCATCAGCCCACAGCCCATTAGCAGTCCTACCCCCCCACAGCCCATTAGCAGTCCTAACCCCCCCCCCCCCTGGCAAATTTAAAAAAAAAAAAAAGCTGGCTCTGGCTGCTGCCGCGGCAGAATGCAATGTCCCGCGGGGCCCCCTCCGCCCGCTAAGCCCCTCTGCAAGGGCTTTCAGATTCGCGAGGGAGAGCGTCTCCCTCGCGTCTCTGTTAAGCCCGCAGGGGCTAATGGGAAATTTCCCATCAGTCCCTCGCGTCTAAAGGGGCTGATGGGAAATTTCCCATTAGCCCCTGCGGGCTTAACAGAGACGCGAGGGAGACGCTCTCCCTCGCGAATCTGAAAGCCCTTGCAGAGGGGCTTAGCGGGCGGAGGGGGCCCCGCGGGACACTGCATTCTGCCCTTGCCGCGTCCGCGGCAGCGCCAGGTTTTTCTTTTTTGCGGACCTTCCCGCGTGCCAGCTGCAAGGCTTTCGCGTGCCATAGGTTCGCCATCGCTGCCTTAATCTAATAATACAGTCTGAGCAAAGAAATGCAGTCTCAGTCTGCAAAGAGTGCACCCAAAAATCATGCCTAAGCAATTGTGAGCACATACAAAATGCACATCTACATATATGGGTGACCCAGCACCTGTCACCAAAACAGTGCAGTGAGCATGCTTGAACATAGGCTGAATGCATGGAGCATACACAGAGTATTGACTTCCTCTATGAAACCTTCTAGTGCCCTGGAGCGCTAAGCCCCAGACTGTGCTACCTAGACGTCCTTCTCTTCACCCTCAGCACGGGCCCTTTAACAAGATGGCACAGATGGGTCAGTGCCCCTGCTAAGTGCTTAAAGCCCTGCTCTGACAGCACAGGTTCTAGAAATAAATGAGAATTTCCTGGGAAGGGCATGCTAAATGGAGCTATGAAACACACACACACACACACACACACACACACACAGCCCCCCCCCCCACCCCCGGGCCTTCCTGCAGTCAGAGAAATAGCAATGGGATATACCGACAACCCTGCAAGTGGAGGTCTTAGAGGATGCTGCTAGGGATGGGGGCATTGAATACTATATGTGTAATGGGTCTGTTCCTTGTTGGTCACTCCAGGCAAGTCCCGATTCCAGCCAGCCGGAGCAGCGTACTGCAGATGAGGGTTCGGGACTTCCCTGGCGTGGAGTGACCAACAAGGAACAGACGCGTTACAATATGTGATTCATGAGCAGCGCTGCCATGCGGTGGTCTTTAGGGCACCAGAGCCCGACAAACGATACAGAAGTTAAGAGCTTTAAATCTTGCTCATATAATCTTGATTTGCAGAACATTACAGTTGCTTGTTTAGTCACTAACCCGAGTGCCCATGAGGTGGCCCTGTGGTTATTTCTTCCCTGACTTGCAGAGAATGATCAATCTGATGGCTGCATACACACGGTCACAGAAAGGCACTATTAAGTGTACCAGCTGCCCGCTGGTGGCCATAGGCCGTAGCACAGGCACTTCTTGGTTGACAGTTTAACTGTCATTATATATTTTTATATCCTAATGTTTCCTAAACCTGTCCCTGTGAAACCACAGGCCTTTGGGCAACTTTCACTATAGAATACACAAAAGCACACTTCCAGCCTGTCCCTCCTTCCAACTACAAGTTAGGGCTCTGCTCTTGAACCTAAAAGCTGGCAATTTGGCTAATATCCCGGGACTTAACAGATGCTCCTCACAGACATGATTAGGAGGGAAACGAACATGTGGCATCAGAGATCAATGCCAAAACTGCTGTCCTATAAAACTAAGAATAAACTTAAAAATAAAGAGGCCTGACAACAGCCCCCTTAAGGCTGAGGAACCCCCCCCCCCCCCCGAGCCTCAAAACAACCTACAAACAAAAGAAACACTAGACCTAAAAATCTAGCTATTCTGCCTGTTGTCTTCCTCACACAGGCATCTGACTGCAACTCTCGCCATGCTGTCCAAATACCTAGAGAGAAAATGGCCACCCCTTTGCCAACGAATTTTGGCACCAAGAACAGCCGCTGCAAAAAGGAGGCCTCAGCAGACCAACAGAGCCCAAAGGCCTTACCTGCAGGGCCGAAAGCCACACAGCCTGCTCCTACCGCCTTGAATTCATCCGATCCTCAAGCCGCGCTGATGCGCCTGGCAGCCGCAGCAAGGACCGCTCAGCCGGTTCCACAGAGTAAAATTAAAATCCCACAGCAACGGGGAGGCTCCATCTCATACAGCTTCAGTGTGGCTGTACAGGTCCCGGAGCTCTCTCCCGTACCGTCAAGGGAGAGAGCGCCGCACCGGCAAATGCCTGCAGCAAGTGAAAATAACTGACAAGGAGGGAAGGAGAGAGCTGCTACTAATTTAAAGAGCCAGGCTCAAATTTGAAATTACTGTAAATAAGGAAATTTGCTCATAACAACGAAAGGGAACTAATCCCTGATCGCCAATTAACCAAAGGTAACCGAATTAAAAGTAAATTAAAAGGTAAAAATCAAAAGTAAAATCAGAATAGAATTTGTCACACTAAATGCTCCTTATCTGTTCCCCCAAGTGAGCCCAGAAGCTAGGCTCACTACTTCCTCCTGCTGCATGGAGACTGGACACACTGTGGACTGATGGGAGAGACCAGCAGGCTATATCCAGTAATGTCATGAGTTTTTGACATGCCCAGTCTTCAAGCTGCAGGAGGAGGTTCACTACCCTGAGGTTGAGGACTAAACTGGAGGAACGATAAGGAACAGGTTAGATGTTCAAGATATCCCTAATGAATATGAAAGGGAGATTAGCATATAGTGGTAGAATGTATGCAAATTTCTCATATACATATTCATTACGGGTATCCTGAAAACCTGAGAGATTTGTATGCACTCTACCACTGTATGCCAATCTCTCTCATTCATATTCATTAGGGATATTCTGAAAACCTGGGAGTGAAGATCGGAGTTTTATGGCATACATTCAGAGCTTAAATTTGTAGATAATAAGAAGTGGAACTGTGGCAGAGTAAGCCTACCTGCTGGCCAAGGTATAAACAAGAGAGGGGCTGGATTAGGAGCAGAACAGTTCTTTTTGCTGAGGCACCTGTCCTCCACAAGTGGGAAGGGGAAAACACACCCTCTTTTTTTCAGGCTTCAGAGAGGAGGCATGAACTGTATTTCAGACCATTCCCCAGAAACAAAGCCCTGTATAAAATAGTCTCTGTAACTAATAATCGATAAACTTGTGCTCTGGAGTCCGTGCTGACTCCTGGCGACCCAACTGCTCCTAGGTTTTTGTGGCAGTGTGGCCGGAAGTAGATTTCCAGGCCTTTCTTCCAAGGCACTGGAGGGTTAAGTGACTTGCCCAAAGAGCAACAAAGAATGCTAGTAGGAAATCGAACCCTGGTCTCTTGGTCACCAGGCTAGTGCTCTAATCACTAGGCTACTCCTCCACTCCAAATAACCTCTGGAACCAATAATACCATAACACATAGTATCCAAAAATGGGCTGGAGAAAATTAAAAATCAAACGGGATTACACTTGATTTCTAGTGAGAAGAGATGAAGATCATTCCTCAACCCCAAAAACAATGGAAGCCCTTTCTTAGCCTTATGGGATCTTTTGCTAATCTGTGCCTATAACTATTTATTCCGTTTTTGTATATTCTCCCACATCAAGTTCAACTCTCAGCACGAGTTGCTTTATATATTATTGAAACTAGGGAACAATCATATTACGAAACGTAAAAAATAGCTTTACAACCAAATAACTATAATCAGTGTATGCTGCAATGTATCTTCAGTCTTTTACATCAGTGAACATATTCGTACGCGCGCAGTTTTACTACTCACTTTGTGCTATGTTGCAGCTTCTCGTACTCCTTACACTTACAGGAAAATAGTTATCCAGAGGGTCGCCTTGAGTCGATACCGACTCGACGGCACTTAACAACAAATACAATTATACAACAAATAACGAAAATGAGAAGAAAACAAAGCCGTTTTAGGCAATGCAGTGAGTGCTGGTTAATCTCTTAAATTTCAGTCACGGGTAGCTATCCAAAATAGAGTCAATAGAACAGACTACCCAACTGGCGGAGATATCTACATTTCCGCTCCAGTACGCTCACCTGCAGTGGCAATGGTCAGGAGTGAAAAGACAGAGTTAAAGCTTTTACGGTGTGTACGAAACTACCTGAGATTGGGAGAGGGTGCTAGCAGCGAACTAGAGGGGCGCTTCTTGAAAGCGTTACTCTCCAAGAAAGAAAATTACAATTTTTGCCGTTATCAAAAACACACGAGAGGAGATCACTTGCCTTTTTAAGTCACCAAAATGGCAGATTTCACTCACAGCACAATTTAGCGTCTCTGAAGAAACAAAAACAAGTGAATGACCGCTGGTCACGTGCCTCCAGCTAACGCACCAGCGGCCATTTTATATCTGAAAACATTTAATGGCGGAGAAAATTGGAATGATAAAATAAATACTAAATAATTACATTTAAAGATATTATTAAAACAGTTGAAAATATCCGGACAGCTCAAGGGCTGCGCAACTCATCCGCATTTGATTTTTCGCTCGACTTTAAGAGCCTCGGCTGGGCGGGGAAAGATTTTTTCACAGTATCGACTCAAATGCTTTACAGCGACGCATGCGTAACTTTGTACGAGGCTGCAAAGGGAAAAATGGTTCAGTCAGTGCCTACGCCCTACTGTTTGACTAAGAACTCTAGCGTGGGGGTGGAGGGGTACAAGTGAAGAAAGCATGGCTCACAGGATTGTGTGACCAGTCTTTCTGCGTGCGTTCACATTGTAGATATTTGTTCTTTGAACCTAGTGTACATTCTCTTTTGTGTGTCTGTGCATGCATGTCACACATACAAACTTAACCATGTATGAGTATAACTGTGTTGGTTTACTGTGTGTCTGCTTGGGAGAAAAGAGCAGGAAGTTGTTGAAAGGTCTAACGTCTTAATCACCCCTGTTGCATTAAATCATATTGTAGCAGCGAACTGCATGAATAAAACCAGGAGTCAATGGCAGGTTCCAAGCCAATTTATTGTGCACAAGGCTCAGACAGGCCAGCATCCAAAAGTGACTGAGCAATGGAGAACAGAAGCATATTCCTTATATACAATTTTTACAGTTTGATACAGGCAAACTTTCTATTGGTCCCAACGCCCCCTGCACCTGTCCAATCGGGGACCCTCTCTGGGCCTAGCAGGGGCGGCCCAAGGGGGGTGCGGGGCCATGTGCGGAGACTCGGTGAGGGGCCTCATTTGCATAAGTGGCCTTATTTGCATAAATATTTCCATAATGCTAACATTCATTAAGAGACATGTTTACTAAAAGTTAGTGTGTGTATGGATAAAGACAGACTAAAAGATTTCTACATTACTATAATCCAGTGCCAATCGCCAGGCACATTAGGAACTACTACAAACACTGCCCATTTAGAACCCATAGCAAACCCGCCGTATCCTAACAGCACTACCAGGACTCACAAAGCACCATACCCTACCTATCAAAAGGCAACACTGCAAATATTAAACCAATACATTTCAGAGAACAATACATGACCTACTGGGGAAAGAGAACAAGTGGCAATGTCAAATAGGAATTACATAAACAGAATACCTCAGCTCAGTTACACATGCAGAACATAGACCATCACCAAACAAGGAATCACAATTTAGAAACAGGAAGGCAATAATTAAACTGGGAACCCCAAAAGCCAAACTTGGAATGTACAACAACACTGTAGAAATAAAACTATAAATTAATTTCCTCTTGTACCAAACAAAGCGCAGACGTTAATGATGCACATTTCCCAGAGCTTTCATATTCCAGTTAATAAATTCAAAATAAAGAGATATCTTTCTACCTTTTGTGCATTTTTTTTCAATTGCAATTGCTCCAGCCACTTTCTTCTGGTTTCTTCATGTTTTCTGCTAACTCTCCATCATCTGCTGTCCATTTGTCCTTTCTTCTCTCTTCTAGTTTTTTTTTCCATTCTCTCTCTCTACATCTGCTTTAACATACTAATCTTTCTCCTTTTGCTCTTTCCTCATTCCTATTTCATCCACTCAAATTTTACCCCTCCATCCTCAATCCACACTTACTCTCCCAATACCCGGCTAAGTGTAGATTTTTTATCCCTCCCACACAAAATATTTTTCCCCTCTCCATTTTACTCTCCCAGCCCCATCCCATTCTAATCCTCCCCCAACATCAGCTCCCTTCTAGTTCCAGCCTCACCCAGCATCCATTCCATTCTAGTCCCTGCATCAGCCCATTTCCAGTCCTAGCCCCCCATCAGCCCATTTCCAGTCCTAGCAACTCCCCAACCCAATACCAGTCCTAGCCCCCCCCCATCAACCCACTTTCAGTCCTAACCCCCCATCAGCCCACTTCCAGTCCTAACCCCATCAACCCATTTCCATTCAGCCCCCCATAGCCCATTGCCAGTCCTAACCCCCATCAGCCCACAGCCCATTACCAGTCCTAACCCCACCAGCCCACCTCAAGTCCTAAACCCTCCCCATCAGCCCATTTCCTGTCCTAGCCCCCCCATAGCCCATTAACAGTCCTAATCCCCCATCAGCCCACCTCCAGTGTTAACCCCCCCATCAGCCCATTTCCAGTCCTAGCCACACCATAGCCCATTACCAGTCCAAACCCCCCCCACAGCCCACAGCCCATTACCAGTCCTAACCCCATCAGCCCACCTCCAGTCTTAATCCCCCAGCCCATTTCCAGTCCTAGCAACCCCCCCCAACCCATTACCAGTCCTAGCCCCCATAGCCCACTCCCAGTCCTAATCCCACCAGCCCATTTCCAGTCCTAATCCCCATCACCCAATTTTCAGTTTAAGCCCCCCCCATACCCCATTACCAGTCCTAACCTCCCCATCAGCCCAGTCCCAGTCCTAAACCCACCAGCCCATTTCCAGTCCTAATCCCCCAACACCCAATTTTTAGTTTAAGCCCCCCATAGCCCATTACCAGTCCTAACCTCCCCATCAACCCACTTTCAGTCCTAATCCCATCAGCCCATATACAGCTTTAGCTCCCCCATAGCCCATCACCACTCCTAACCCCCCCCCAGCCCCCCATAGCCCATCACCACTCCTAGCCCCCCCAGCCCATCACCATAGCCCCCCCACACTCTACCCCCCAGCCCATCACCACTCCTAACCCCCCCCCCCAGCCCATCACCACTCCTAACCAGCCCAGCCCAGCCCAGCCTAGGGAAAATATTTAAAAAAAAGAAGCTGTCTTCTCCGGCTGCCGGGGCCGCCGCGGCAGAATCGAGTGTGCCGCGGGGCCCCCCCTGCCCAGCCGAGCCTGCCCTCCCCTTTATCACCTCTGTCTTCGCAGCTTCAGTCAAACGCGCCGGCTTTCAGAGCGCGAAAAGACTAGTTTCCCTTTCGCAGCTCTGTTATGCCCGCGGGGGCTGATGGGAACTTCCCATCAGCCTCCGCGGGCTTAACAGAGCAGCGAGGGAGAAACTCTCCTCTCGCGCTCTGAAAGCCGGCGCGTTTGACTGAAGCTGCGAAGACAGAGGTGATAAAGGAGAGGCCAGGCTCTGCTGGGCAGGGGGGGCCCCGCGGCACACTCGATTCTGCCGTGGCGGCCCCTGCAGCCGGAGAAGACAGCTTTTTTTTTCTTTTTAAAATTTTACTTTAGGATCAGAATGTTTTTTGCGCGGGGCCCCCTGAAACGCGGGGCCCTGTGCAAAAAACATTCTCGCTCAATGGACGGGCCGGCCCTGGGGCCTAGCACCCTGTTCCCCCTTCTCAGGCTGTTCTAACAAAGGCACAGTTTTTAGACATAGATACATTTCTACTGCAAGGTCATTTCTAGCTCAGAGAAAGTGAGAATGCAGAACACTGGAACTTCCTATTTGTCTCTCCGGGCCAGTCTAGGAAAGTAGGGTAGTCAACCTCCTCCAGCAGCTGAGGACTGAAAAACTGAAACTCTTTGCTGACAGCCCCTCTAGCTCCCTCTGGTGTCAGAAAGTCAGTCTTTCAGTCCTCAGCAGCTGAACAGGACCTGTGGCTGACAGGCTCCCCAGAGTGACGGATAGGAATAGCTTTAAAAAGGGATAATAATAGGCTAAAAGGATCTTCAGGAAAAAGGAGAGTTTGCAGGCACTAATTGATTTGTCCTAGCAGGTCAGATCAGTGGGGAACATTGGATTTCTCGTTTAAAAAAAAAAATCAAAGAGAAACAGCTGAGGGAAAGCACCATCGGATCTCCTGAACCAGCAAATTGGTTCAGTTTTTCAAGGCAGAGCCTGTCTTTGTGAAAGATCCGGTGCTTGGAGGCATTTAAGAAGAGCTCTGGGAGCCCCAGAAACCACTTCTCAGTCTCCGATGGCTGCAGTTCCGGCTACCCGCTAGCAGCGGGGGAGCAGATCGTGGCAGCGTTAAGTCCTCTGTGATTACTTCCTCAGGTAGGAGAAAGTGCTGTGTGTTTCGGTAGCTCTGCTGTGGCTTAATTTGGCGGTGTTTCTCCGCCACGGCTTATTTTTTTCTGTTCTCGGCTGGTGAGGTTTTGAAAAAGCCGCGTTTTTTTCTTTGTTTCGAGCTCCGCGTTGGTGGGAGCGATCGGGGTTGTTCACGGCGCTGGGGGAGTCTTGATTTGCCTGGGTTTTGGTCTTATTTTGGTGGGTACTGGTTAGGATGGAGATTCCTAAAGAAGATGTTTTAGTCAAGTCTCAGAGCGTGGCTGAAAGAGCGGGAATGGCGGCCATTTTGTCAGAGCCGTCCGTTCCTCCCGCGCTCCCAGTGAAGTCAGCAAAGAGAAAGTCGAAATCGCACAAGACTCCTTCTGCTGAGGGAGCAGTGTTGCAACCTACTTCAGCGGCACAGTCGTCTTTGGAGTCTTTCCTGTCTACGGAGTTTATTTTAGCCCTCCACAGTGCTTATCTGGCGAAGAAGTCACAGACTCCTGCCTCTTCTTCTCTTCCTAGCCTTGCAGAGGTCAGGAAGATTGTATGCATGGGGGCAGACCCTGGGGAAGGGGTCTCCTCAGCCAGGCAGGGGGTAGAGCCAGCGTTGCATGAGTCTGGACCTCAGGGCCTGGGGTCTCAGTTCCCAGAGGACGGGGACATCCTGGCTGACACAGGGTTGGAGCTGTGGCCAGGAGAGTTAGAGGAGGATGAGTTGGGGTCAGGTGAGGACCCGAATGTGTTTAGAGTTTTTAGAAAGGAAGAGCTTGGAGCTCTCATTGCTCATTCTCTGGCTGCGTTAAATATGGTTCCCCCTTCAGTTCAGCAGGAGCCATTGGAGGATCCCTTGTTACAGGGATTTAAATCAGAGCAGCGCTGTTTTTCCCATACACAGGGTTATTGAACAGATGATTGAATCGGAATGGGAATGTCCAGAGGCCTCCTTGAGGGGTAGTCGGGCTATGGCGCGTCTTTACCCGGTTCTGCAAGAAGAGAAGGACTTGTTGCGTATGTCCAAGGTGGATGCATTCGTTTCAGCGGTCACCAAGAAGACCACCATTCCAGTAGAAGGGGGTTCGGCTCTGAAGGATTTTCAGGATCGCAGACTGGAGGCGCTCCTTAAGCAGGCCTTTGATTCCAGTTCCTTGGCTCTTCAGGCGTCCGTTTGTGGGGCGTATGTGTCTAGGGCCTCTATCCAATGGCTGCAGAGAGAGCAGGGGCCGGATACGGTAGAGGAGGCTTCAGCGGAAGGAGCAAAGTTGGAGTCGGCGGCGTCTTATCTGGCGGATGCCTTCTACGATTTGGTTAGGATTTCGGCAAAATCGATGGCGTCCCTGGTGGCGGCCAGGCGTTTTCTGTGGTTAAGAAACTGGGCGGCGGATGCGTCGTCCAAAGCACGGCTCAGTAAGCTTCTCTACAAAGGCAAACTACTTTTTGGGGACGCTTTGGAAAAGATTGTAAAGGATTTAGGTGATTCCAAAGGCGGGCGCCTTCCTGAGAACCATCCCAGAGCGGCGAAGTTAGCCCGGTTCACAGGAGTCAGGGGCGAGATTTTCGCAGATTTCGAGGATCCCGTTTTTCGCCGTATTCTCGGGGACGTATGGGGACTAGAGGTCAGTCCTTTCGAGGGTCCAGAGGGTTCGGTAGGGGCTATTTTGGTTCCCAACAGAACTCAGTTAAGAAAGCACAATGAAGGGAGGTTGGTCCAGGCGGAGATTCCTGTCGGAGGACGGTTGCAGGGGTTTCTCTCCGCCTGGGCCATGTGGCGGCGCACTGCCCAGTTAGGCGGCTGCCTAGTGGGGCGCGCCGGTCATCACTCTTCTTTTAGTGCTCCAACCTATTAGCTGAGGCCCTTTTTAATGTAGTTGTGGCTTGCTTTGCAAGCAATACGAGTGGATGAGGGTCACAGGACAATTTGTGAAATAAATTGATTTTTATTTTTTTCTTTGCGGAGTCAATTCTGACAAATGACCTTGATAAGGCTAACAAAATAACAAACTGAAAACAGGATAATTTCTCCAGTAAACTTTCTCAGCAAACACTTTCCAAGTAGTTTTCTCCACTCTTGGGTTAACTTTGACTTCTTCAGTTTAACACACCAGCATAACACTGTTAACTGCACAGTTCACCAAAAGTTAAACTTCAGTAAGACAGTCTTCCATAAAAGCTTTAAACCTTGCTTGTGCAAAGCCCACATTCCATTGACTCTTCTGAGGACATTGGACTATCTGGATAAAGCTCCACTTCCAACTCCTCCTGTGTGCTGTAAGGCTCAGGGCTTGGGGCACGTTCTGGAATGCTCAGCTGCACTTCTTTTAAAAGTTTTAAAAGCTTTCCCCATTTAAGATTCCTGCTCCCCTTTTTAACTGGGTCAGAACCTCTTGCCCTTCTTTCCCTTAACAACTCAACTTCAGGAAATATATGAGTTGCTTGGCTGGCAGAAACCCTCCTTTTATAAGGCTTTCTGTACTGTCTGTTTAAGGGCCCAGGACTTGAGCTGCTGTCTTCAGAATCAGACGTATAGTTCTGAATTCTTCCCCAGCTCCTTTCTTGCCCACAACCTTGACACTTGCCTTGGGAGTTGTGGCTGGTCCCTTTTGAACCACCAGGTCTCACAGCCTTGTAATGCTGTCTCTTCCCCTGGTCTCTCTGGACTCTCTGCCTCTCCTCGTGGCTTCTTTCCTGCAGTCTTTCCTGCCCTCTGGCCGTCTCTCTCTGCAGTCTTTCTTGTTCTCTGGGCGTCCTTCTCTGCCCTCCTTCCTGTTCCTCCTCCTGTTCCTGTTCTGTAGCTTGTTTCCTTCTCCGGCCCCACCCTCTCTCTCCCTGCAGCTGCTCTAGAGGCTGGGTGTGGCTTCAGGCTAGCTCTGCTATTGTGTGCTTTAGTTTCTCTTTCTGTCTGGGAGCTATGCTTTGGTGAGCCCATCCCCCGTTTATGAAAAAAAACTCTTTTTTTTCAGTTTTAAAGGGCTGTGCTGCCTGTGCATCACCACAGCCAACATAACTACGGACCAGTGGGTGCTCGAGATTATCAGAGATGGCTATGCGCTGGAGTTCGCTCAACCACTGGTGGATGCATTTGTAGTTTCTCCGTGCGGTCCTTCGGCAAAACGGGCTGCGGTCAACGAGACGCTGTTGTGCCTGTTACGCCTTCAAGCAGTCATGCCAGTTCCCGCAGACCAGCGCGGGTTAGGTCGATACTCGATTTATTTCGTTGTTCCCAAAAAGGAAGGTTCTTTTCTGCCCATTCTCGATCTCAAGCACGTGAATCGTTGCTTGCGAGTTCCGCATTTCCGCATGGAGACATTAAGATCGGTCTTCCGCGCGAAGAAGGGAGAAGTGCTCTCTTCCATAGATTTAACGGAAGCGTATTTGCATATACCGATCAGACGGGAACATCAACGGTTTCTGCGTTTTGCGGTTCCCATGGGTCATTTCCAATTCCAAGCGTTACCCTTCGGCCTGGCAATGGTGCCGTGGACCTTTACCAAGGTGATGGTGGTGGCGGCTGCGGCATTGCGAAAGGAAGGGATTCAGGTTCATCCATATCTCGACGACTGGTTGATCCGAGCGTCGTCGCTGGAGGAGTCCCTCTCGGCAACCGCGCGCGTAGTACAGTTTCTCGAGCAGTTAGGTTGGGTTATAAACCGAACGAAAAGTCACTTGGATCCGGGGACACGGTTGACTTATCTGGGTGCTCTCTTCGATACGGAGATAGGCTCCGTGTTTCTGCCTCTGGAAAGAGTTCAAAAGATTTTGTCGCAGATGGCGGCGTTCCTGCGTCTCGCGGTGCCGACGGCTTGGAGGTATTTGCAGTTGTTGGGGTCGATGGCGGCCACGTTGGATCTGGTGCCATGGGCCAGGGTGCATATGCGGCCTCTTCAGCACGCACTGCTTTCAAGATGGTCTCCGCAGGATCATCCTCTCTCCCGCCGGTTACTGTGTCTGGAGGAGGTGCGGATCAGTCTCTAGTGGTGGTTGGTTCCCACGCACCTTCAGGCGGGGATGCCATTAGAGCTGCCGGATTGGGTATTGCTCACAACCGACGACAGCCTTTCCGGTTGGGGGGCTCATTGTTTAGGTCGCTTAGCGCAAGGCGTCTGGTCGGCGGAAGAGAAGGTTTGGTCGATCAATCGTTTGGAGTTGCGAGCCATTCGCTTAGCGCTTCTGGAGTTTGTGGATCTGCTGGAGGGGCGAGCGGTTCGGGTGTTTTCCGACAACTTGGTGACGGTTTCATATATCAACAGACAAGGCGGCACAGGCAGTGTGTTACTTCTCGAGGAGAGTCAGCGATTGTTTCTATGGGCGGAGGCTCATCTTTTCGCGATTTCGGCAGCTCATGTAGCAGGCAAAGACAATGTTCAGGCGGATTTCCTCAGTCGGCATGTGTTGGACCCCGGAGAATGGGAGCTGAACTGGGTGGTCTTTCACGAGATCTCTTTGAAGTGGGGTCAGACGATTCTGGATCTCATGGCCACTCAGGCAAATGCGAAAGCGGCACGTTTTTTCAGCAGGCGCAGAGAACCCATGTTGGAGGGTCTCGATGGTCTCGTTCAGCCTTGGCCATCGGGTCGTCTGCTGTATGTCTTCCCTCCGTGGCCTCTGATAGGCAGAGTCATTCAGAGAATAGCAAAGTTCGACGGAACGGTGATTCTAATTGCTCCAGACTGGCCCAGACGTCCTTGGTATGCAGACCTGATATGGCTTCTGGTGGCTCCTCCTTGGCGATTGCCGGCTTGGGTCAATCTGTTGTTTCAGGGACCCGTCTTAATGCCACAGCTGGATCAATTCTTACTTACGGCTTGGCTCTTGAGCGGGAGTGCTTGCGCCATCGAGGTTTCTCGCAGGCCGTGATTGCCACGATGTTGAAGTCCAGGAGGAGCTCCACTTCATTGGCGTACATTAGAGTTTGGCGTATTTTTGAAGCGTGGTGTGAGGAGCGTCGCCTGAGGCCCTCGGGGGTATTGATCCCGAATATCTTGGATTTTCTGCAGGGAGGACTAGAGAAGGGTCTCGCCCTCAGTACACTAAAAGTGCAGCTGGCGGCGCTGGCTTGTTATAGAGGAAAGGTGCGCAGTATCTCGATCTCCTCACATCCGGATGTGCGGAGGTTTCTCAGGGCGGCCAAGATTCTTCGGACTCCGTTTCGGCCAGTGGTTCCTCCTTGGGATTTGAATTTGGTGTTGGAGGCCTTGACGCAGCCTCCGTTTGAGGTCGGGTCGCCAGAGAACCTGCGCGAGTTGTCCTGGAAGACAGCCTTTTTGGTGGCGTTATGTTCTACTAGGAGAGTTTCGGATCTACAGGCGCTCTCGTGCAGAGAACCGTACCTCCAGTTTTCAGCGGAAAAGGTGGTTTTGCGGCCGGTACCTTCGTTTCTGCCTAAGGTGGTTTCTAGTTTTCACGTCAATCAGGCCGTTTTTCTTCCTACCTTTGTTCCGCACAAAGGGAGTAAACAGGATCGGTCGCTGCGGAGTTTAGATTTGGGTCGCGTGCTGCAGAGCTATCTGAAAGCGACGGAACCATTCCACAGATCGGACAGGTTGTTCGTGCTGTTTGGGGGTCCAGCTAAGGGAAAGGCGGCGACCAAGGCGTCTATTGCTCGCTGGGTAAAGCATGCTGTCAAAGCGGCTTATGCATCGAAGGGCTTGACGGTTCCAGTGGGCATCAGAGCTCATTCTACTAGAGGGCAGGCGACCTCGTGGGCGGAGTATGCGTTGATTCCGCTGGTGTATATCTGCAGAGCGGCGACCTGGTCTTCTCTGCATTCTTTTACTAAGCATTATCGGTTGGATGTTCACGCCAGGGCGGATGCTGCAGTGGGGGCTTCGGCTATTATTGCGGGGCTCGCAGGTCCCTCCCGGGTTTAAGTACTGCTTTGGTACTACCCTACTTTCCTGGACTGGCCCGGAGAGACGAATAGGAAGGAGAAATTAGGCCTTACCTGCTAATCGTCTTTCCTTGAGTTCTCTCCGGGCCAGTCCAAGACCTACCCTTCTTGTCTGCAAGAGTGGTCTTTGTTGAAGTCTTTGGCCGAAGTTTAGATTTTCAGGAGGTTGCCAAGCTGGTTGCCGGGGCTGGAGACATTGGAGCAAAGTCTGCCGAGAAGTTTTTGGTTTGGGAATACCTCTTGAAGAGAAGTGAAAAGATTGCTTTGGCTATTTTGTTACACAAAAAAACCCCAACAACAACCCACAAATGAAGAACGAGAGGTGCTGTTGGCGGTGGTCGACAGTTTTGCCTGTGTTTAGGTCAGTGACGGTTACCCGTCAGTTTATTTCTTGTTTTTTTCCAGTTGTAGTTTAGTTCCACTGCTTTGATACCATAAGACTGACTCTCTGACACCAGAGGGAGCTAGAGGGGCTGTCAGCAAAGAGTTTCAGTTTTTGGAGGAGGTTGACTACCCTACTTTCCTGGACTGGCCCGGAGAGAACTCAAGGAAAGACGATTAGCAGGTAAGGCCTAATTTCTCCATATCTATCATCAGCATGGAAGAATTTAATAAAGGATTCATACAAACTTATCAAAAAGCAGTTTAAAGCAGTTTAAGGCAGATTCTCAGACTTTCACTGACTTTGGTCTTTCTCAGCACTATTAGTCTCAGATGGGGGTAGGGACTCAGGCCTAGCTTACAGGCCTCACATATGTTCACAGGCTATTGTAGGCCCTAGCCTGCCACATTCCCCCCTTTGATTATTCTCAACCCGAATAAGAGAGGGTGAGAATTAAATCACATATTATACTCGTGTAACAGTATCATTTTGGGGTATAGGGTGATATTGCCACATAGCTAATACTTTAGTAGCTGCTTTCCGTTCTACAGTGCTATCAATAATTGAGATTATCATGCGTAAGCAAAGGGGTAGGAAACATGGGAGAAACAAGCATGTAGCCAATATTAATAATACAATGAATACAAGTGTTTTCAGGCCGCCCAACCCTGAGAACATAGAACCAAACCATCCATCAAGTTTCAAGCCATGCCAGGTCTGGACTGGTACATAGGCTTGCTTCCTCATTTGGTTAGCTATACCCTCTACAACTTGACCTTCATTATCAATTTGCAAACAACAGTTAGTTAAATTCAACTTTCCACACACTCCACCTTCAGCTGCTAGCAAATAATCCAATGCTAAGCGATTCTGATAAATAGCTGTACGCATTTGTGTACTCTGTTTAGCTAAGAGGGTTAAAGCTTTACTAGTTTCATTTGTTATTATTTCAACAACAGCTTGTAAGCGTATAATACGATTTATCATGTACACAGGTGTGCGGTATCCCCAGGTTCCATCTTGTGTCCAACTGGCGGGTCCATAGTATGAAATGATTCAGGTGGCCATTCCTCATCATCCCATTTATCCCATTGGCCTATTTTTAAAGCCTCTCGCTTCTGTCGACTTTTATATACCGGAAAACCTAATTGTTCCCCCTGGGAGATAGGCAAAAGAAAGAATGAAGGCCGTATAGTCCCCAATACACATGCACCTCCCCAGTTATTAGGGAGCTTAGCATATGCTCGGGTTCCACAAATCCAATATAGTCCAGGTGGGGCTTGCCAGGTATTGTAAGAAACCAAATTAGTCCATAAATTAGCAAGATTAGGAAAGATGACTAGAGGGTTGGAAGGTTCTGGAGTGTTTACACACGACCACCAGGACGTCTTCTTAGTGGTTGCATTGTAAAACCTCTGGTTTAGACAGACCAGCTGTCCAACTAGCATAGTAAACTGTGGTCCTGTGCGAGCAAAACATAAGTTACCAACAATAGGGTTAGCTAAGACCCATTCACTAGTGGCTTTATGCAGATCAGTTTGGTTATATGGGGTAGAATAGTTCAATTCTTGTGCCTCCCAAGGCCATTGGTCTCCCATCTTAGTTCCACCACAGAAGAAACAATCAGAAATGTGAAGAATGGACGCTACAGCTCCAGCTAGTTCAATGAACAAGTTCTGGGAGGTGTGGGGAATTGCAAACTCTGCCTTCATAGCCTCATAAAAGGTGTGATGTATTCGATAAGGTGAAGAAATATGGGTCTTAGTGTTAAGCTGTATATATATAAAGGTTCCAGGGTCGGTTCCTCCCCCTGCTATACGTAAACCAAATCTGACCCCCTGCTTCCACTGGCTAGGGTCAAGTATGAGGAGCTATAAGGGATTACAAGCGCCTGTCTTACACTTCTGAGGCTCAAGCAAGGGTAGTCTTTCTAAATTGGCTTTACGATTATCCCCATCTTGTCCAGTAGGGCTACCCGACCAAGTAGCATAGTACACACATTCCCACTTTGGACAGAAATAGGCATCTTTAGATGGCTTACTGTAAGTGGATGGGGAATATTTCCCAGTACATTTTCCCCATCTGTATGCTCCTTCAGGACACATATATTTATCATCATAATAGTAGGCTTGCTCCCAAGACCCACATTTGTAATAGTCATTTCTGTTTATAAGATCACAAGCATCGAAGTATAGGGGTACGGGTCTTGTGGGATCAGAAAGTTGACGTGTGGCATTTATGAGGGCCCCATTCTCATCATTCCATCGCAACTCTAAAACATAATAGGAAGGGTTCTGACGAGGACTAAAACAAGTTTTTCTCTTTCCTTTTGTACAGATATTTAACTCTGTACCATTATACACGCACCGGCTAACTATACCAGTACAAGTGTAGCAAGAATGATAAAGTAAAGTTTGAGTAACCTTTATCCCAGTTCGGGTAGTAGTTATACAAGCTGCACAGGGGGGTAGGGCAAACGTTGTCCCAAGGGACCCCAGGACTACCGCAAAAATGAAACAATAATAGGAAATCATCATAATCACAGTCTCTGATAGATGGATTGAAATGTTGAGAACTCTGAACTTGAAGGCTTCTTTTCCCAGCTTCCACCGTACGTAGACCTGTCAGCTTCCGCGCCGTGTGACAGGAGTAGGGTTGTAGATCCTCAAGCTTCTGCCGTACGTAGACCTGCCAGCTTCCATGCCATGTGACAGGAGTAGGGCTGCAGATTCTAAAGACTTTCACAGTGGTGGCTGCCGTCGCAGCGTGAGCCGCAATGGGGTCGCAGGGTCATTTACTAAAGTCCAATGACCAAGTTCAGAAGTGGCTGCTGGCTTTACTCGACTGTGATGGATTCAGGGTTCGAGTTCGGCAACTTTGACTGCTGTTGGAGTTGATAAGATAACAACATAAGGTCCCTTCCAATGCGGTGCCAACGGTGTCTTTCTCCACTCTTTGATCCACACCGAGACTCCAGGCTTGAAAGAATGCAGTGGCTCTGTTAGATTGATGGGCAGTTGATCCTGTACCCACGTATGAAGATTCTGCAAAACAGAACTTAAAGCCAATAGTTCTTGTCTAGTAATTTCAGATCTAATCTGTTGCATATCTCTTTTTATTCCTTGTACAATAGGTGGGGGTCGCCCATACAGAATCTCAAAAGGGGAAACTCCTATTGACTTAGTAGGGGCTGAGCGTATCCTAAGAAGGGCTATAGGAAGAACCTGGGGCCACTTCAGGTGAACCTCTTGACAAAGTTTAGATAACTGAGATTTCAGGGTTCAATTCATACGCTCCACTTTTCCTGAACTCTGAGGTCTGTAAGCAGTATGCAATTTCCACTGCACCTGTAGAGCTTGTGCTAACTTCTGAGTCACCTGAGATACAAATTGTAAGGGTGGGGTCCTTTTCCCTTCCCAGCACTATATCACTTACCCTGGGACCCCACCCTTACATAAATGAGGGCCCATTATCTGATCCTATAATCAACGGTATCCCGAATCGGGGAATAATCTCATGAAGCAGAATTTTAGTGACTTCTCTGGCTTTCTCAGTTCTGGTGGGGAAGGCTTCTACCCACCCAGAAAAGGTACAGACCAAGACCAACAGGTAATGATATCCATTTGCTCGTGGCATTTCAGTAAAATCTACCTGGATATTACTCATGGGGGTAACTCCTACTGACTGAACTCTTGGGGGTGGACCAGGACCTTGTTTGGCATTATTCTTAGCACATGTTAAACATTGTTGAGCCACTGAGGCAGACAGGGGTCCTAATAATGGAATACAGAAATGTGGTTTGAGAGCTTTTTCCATCGCTGTCTTCCCATAATGTGTGGCCTGATGAAAAGCATGAACAAAGGCTGGACCTAACGCTTCAGGAATTACTGTGGGCCCTGGAGGTGAGCCACCCTCTGGAGGTGGCAACACTATCCAGCCCTTTTCTGTTAGGACACCCCCTTCCTTCTCGCAAAAATAGTCTAACTCTCTTGTGGTGTATCGGGGGGCCCATGAGCTAAGGGGCACAAGGAATAAGGCTGCTTGAACTGAGGTATCTTGGGTCAGAACTTGTTCAATTGTGGCCGCTTTTCGAGCAGTGGCATCGGCAAACCTATTCCCTTGTGTAATTTCTCCTTCTCCTGCCTGATGACCTCAGCGTGCATGACTGCAACTTGCTTAGGGGCCCACACAGCGTCTAACAATGTCAATATCTCTGGGCCATATTTAATGGATTTGCCTCCTGAAGTTACCAACCCTCTTTCTTTGTACAGGGCCCCATGTGCGTGCAAAGTTGTAAAGGCAGACTTAGAATCTGTGTACACATTTAAATGGAGCCCTTTTCCTAGTATCAGCGCCCTGGTGAGGGCTATCAGTTCAGCTTTCTGTGCTGAAGTCCCCGGGGCCAGAGCCAAGGACTCAACCACCAGATCAAGGGTCACCACTGCATACCCAGCACAACGATGTCCATTGATGACGAGACTACTTCCATCCACAAAAGACGTCCATTCAGGGTTCTCCAAAGGGACATCAGCCAGATCCGGGCGACTTGAGAAGACAGTGTCCATAATTTCCAAACAGTCATGATCAGGGGGCCCAGGACCAACTGGTAACTGCGTAGCAGGATTCAAAGCCTGACTGACCATCAGTTGTAATCAAGGGTTCTCACACAGCATACTCTGATACTTCAACATTCGCGAATTTGTGAGCCAGAAGTTTCCTTTGTGCTTCATAAGGGTCAAGACAGAGTGTGGTACGATGACTCGAAGATTCTGTCCCAAAGTGAGCTTGTCAGCTTCGCTCACTAAGAGGGCTGTGGCTGCAACAGCTCTCAAATAAGGGGGCCAGCCTTTTGCAACTGTATCCAATTGTTTTGATAAATAGGCCACTGGTCGCTGCCAAGATCCAAAAGATTGAGTCAACACTCCCAAAGCATTTCCTTGTGACTCATGAACATAGAGGCGAAAAGGTTTCTGGACATCTGGCAGACCCAGAGCTGGTGATGACATCAAGGCGGCCTTCAAAGATCGAAATGCTGCATCCTGTTCAGGTCCCCATTCCATTGGTGACTTCTCCATTCCTTTGGTGGCTTGATACAATGGCTTTGCCAACAGAGCAGAGTTGGGTATCCATATTCGACAATAACCTGCAGCCCATAGAAAAGCTCTCACTTGCCTCCTGGTGGTTGGAGTAGGAATACTGCATACAGCCTCCTTGCGTTCTGGTCCCAGGCGTCGGACTCCGCTAGACAGCTGGAATCCTAGATATTTAACTTCAGTTTGGCACAGCTGAGCCTTGGCCCTTGAGACCTTGTATCCGGCTTCATTCAGGAGATGCAAGAGATCACTGGTGGCTTGTAAACATTCACTTTCCAAATTGGTGGCTATTAGCAGGTCATCGGGAAACACACAGAGCAAGAGTATTGATGACACAGGCGCTTTTATTGGTATCCCCAACGCGTTTCGGCAGGTTGCCTTCCTCAGGGGGTCATATAACTTGTGAAAATAAAGCAAATACAGTATATTAAAAACAATAGATATAAAACTTTGCAGAAAATCATAAAAATAATAATGATAATGATAATAAAAATGCTTGGTAAAAACAAACAAATTGAAGTTAACCGGGCATGGTAAAGACAGAGATGATAGTAATAATCAAAACGTGTCCAAATTTCATAATGCTGTGAACAAATGATTAAATAAACAAACACTTACAAGATAATACAAACCACTCCAACTGGCATCAAACCACTCCAACTGGCATCAAACCACTCCAACTGGCACAAAACACCGCAGCACGAATCATATCCGGAACTGCAAGACAGGAGCACATCACACCCACCTTAAAGGACTTACACTGGCTACCAATCGATGCACGCATCAGATACAAAACTATCATAAACCTATTTAAGATAAAACAGCAAACATCAGCCAACAGCCTGCACACCCTCATACAACCAGACACCAGCACATGTCCCAGAAGAAAACAAACACACAACCGAGTCAGCACCCCAAGTGAATACAAACACACACGCAAGGACACAACAGACAGAGCACTCTCCATGGCTGCTCCAACAATATGGAACAAACTACCGGACGATTTGAGGGCAACTACAGAGCTCAAGGACTTCAGAAAACAGCTGAAAACCATGCTGTTCATAGAACACTTTGGACACATCACATAAACTAAGGAACTGTATAGCAGCACACGTTACCGCCTAACACTAGATGTATATAAAATGATTTTAGCACCACTGTAAATAGCCCACATTGTACATAGCTCACACCAATCTAGCACACAAGACAACACACACCCAACGAACTTTCCACCCTCACTGCATGTATCAACACTCACACTACCAGATTGTTTGCTGTGATACCACCTTGATTATTATGATAAGGCGGTTTAGAAATACTGTTAAATAACATAAATAAATAAAAAATACAATAATCAAAAGTTAAAAATTATATAGAATAAGATAATAAATAATTAAAATCATATATACAAATTGTTAATAACCAATTATAGTTGGATTATGATAAGATCACTAAACAATTATAAACGTGTGATAATGAACATACTGATAAAGAACATGTGTAACATGTATATAAATAGATAGATATTGTACACAGACTTCTTGAACCAGTGTTATATACAGACGCAGGGCATAGGAAGAAATAAAACCTATAACTGATAAAATAGGGGTAAAAACTAAACTGTATAAAACATTTAGTGGTAGCTGGGTTAAGTGAATCAAGAGTCATAATCGTACTCACTTAACGCGCACACAACAGCAAGTCTTCAAACGGTGAAATTGAAAGGGGCAGATGGCTAAAGCCTCGACTGTGGAATGTCCAAATGAAAATACAATAAATTAAACTTAGACGTGAAGATCAAACCCAGTACGGACATAAAAAGACATGAAACAGCACGGAAATTTAAGCTAGATGGCAAGAACACAATAGGTGTGGAGAGTAATTAAAAATTAAAAATAGTAGATAACTGTTGCCATAATATTGAAGTCCCGATGAAATTAAAATCCATATGTAAACTATAAGTTATGTAAATATATGTGTGGACACCATAATTAATATGCTAAAAACAACAGACTAAAAAAATATATAAATAAGTAAAACCAAATTTCAAAATACTTGGTGCTTAGTAGGAAAACTTTAAAATGGATTATTCATAAAAATAAAATATGGAATTGAACCGCTACTCACAGCCCCGAATTGAATCTTAGATGTAATAGTCACGATCCTGCAAAATTGTGCTGATGTAGTGAATTTCAATCGTAACTAACAAGAGAAAATGACGGTAATGAAAAGCAGCGAATTCTCCTGGTTAATGGGAACGTACTGAATTTTTACAGAAAGATATGGCAAGCCCTTCAGTGCAGGAGAACTACATAAACGGGTTAGCAACCCCAACGTTAAAAAACAATACGGATGAAATATAGTCATAAAACTTACAGTGATAACCATGTGGATATAGCAGGTACCCAACAGAGAACTGAAAATGTATGATAGAAGTCTTTGCAAACGGGTAAAGTGAAGTCATAGAATTTGCAGTGATGAACACATTGATATTGTAGGTGTCCAACAAAGAACTGAAAATATATGATAATAGTGTTTGCAAACATTGGATATCCACATTTCCATGCACACATATTAGCTCAGACAGTCAGGAAAAGGTGTTATGAGTAACATGCCTCTATTTCACAAACATGGTGCGTACATACAAGTCTCAAAGTAGTCATGCAATGTAACTGACCAGATGACAGTGAGACAAATGAAGAGAAATAACTCAGAGAGAATTGAAAAAAGCATAGCCGAGATAAACCCTGAGTATTTCAAGACGCTGAAAACCGCGCCAAAAAAGAGGGGCATGTGGTTAAACAAATATTTACAGCAAGATTGTATGAACCAGAGGGGTTAAAAACTTACCAACCAGAGTGAGTATATGAGCAGCACTAACTCCGAGAAAATTGAAAAGGGTTAGCCGAGATAGAAGCTGAGTATTTCAAGACGCTGAAAATCGCGCCAAAAAAAGGGGGCGTGGTCAGAGTCAAATTACAGGGCAGAGTTTCTGGATGTTGAAAACAACGTTTAAACCATGTCACTCAGAAATCTAACCTGAGAGTTTAATATAAAATGAAGCCTATAGTGTGAGATGATTGTCAAGCCAACTGTTTAATAAACAATAACTGAAAATAGAGAAATGAATGGTAAGCACGTGTGTGGGGGTTCAGATGGATGGACAGTCTTGTATGGAAAATTATGTGAGAAGACCATAATTGCAAGATAAATTTTTGTGAAAAATATGTTGAGAGAGTTGGTTATAAAAAAACAGAAAGATCAAATTCCTGATTTAGCCCCTTGGGCTCTAAACTATCTAATTCATAAATGTATCGTTGTTCCAATTTTAATAATGCCCTATCAATATCTCCTCCTCTCCAATTTGGAAAGACTACTCTCAACACCAAATATTTTAAATCACTGATGGTGTGGTTCTTTTCTTTCCAATGGGCTACCAAGGGCTTGTCAGGTATTCCTCTATGGATACAACTCCTGTGTTCCACTATTCTCGTACGCACCTGTCTTTTAGTCTTCCCTATATAAAGTAGATTACAGGGACATATTATTGCGTAGATCACATGCTCCGTTTTACAGTTAGAGAAAGACTGTAAATATATTTTATGACGTGAAACAGGATGAGTGAATATCTTTTTGGTTGTGAGAACATGAATGCAGACTGAGCATCCGCCACATTTGAAATGTCCCTTTAATGTCGGAATGGGTTTGCACACGGAAGGGCAGAGGATACTAACAAATCAGACAAATTTGGGTTTCGTTTGTGTGCTACCATAATATTTTTAGTTACAAAAGGTAATAAAGGTGAAAGTAAATCCTATGTTGCTTTAAAATGTTAGTTATATCTTTTGTGTAATTAGTGAAAGTCAAAGAGCACACAATTCTATCTTGGTAGCACACAAAGGCGAACAAAAGCTGACTGGTGGGGCCTAGGCGTATGCAAAAGAAGGCATCTTTTAAATCTAAAACGGTGAAGTAAGTAGCCTCAGCAGGGATCAGTCCCAGGAGAGTATAAGGATTTGGTACCACTGGATGTATGGTTACAACTGCATCATTCACTCGCCTCAGATCTTGTACTGGGCAGTAATCTCCCGTCCCTGGTTTCTTAACTGGGAGAAGGGGGGTGTTCCAAGGTGACTGGCATTCTTTAAGAAGTCCATACTTCAGCAGTTTCATCAGATGGCAGTGGATACCTTCAATAGCTGGTCGAGGAAGAGGATACTGCTTCACATGCACTGGTTCCGCTCCTGGCTTGAGGGTGACAATGATGGGGGCTACGTTCTTCGCTAGGCCAGGTGGATTATCCTCCGCCCACACTTCAGGCGGAGCTAAAAGGTTGGTGGGTATACAGGAACTAACTGTCTTGGTCGGAGATACACTATAGAACCGCCACGCTTCTTCCCGGGGGACAGTCAGCACCATCAATCCAGCAGGCTTTGAGTTTACAGTCATTTGCATTTCTCCTCCTTCAACAAAGGATATCTGCGCCTGAAGCTTGGCAAGCATATCTCGGCCCAAAAGTGGAATAGGGCATTCAGGCATATACAGGAACTGGTGCGTTATTCTCTGTCCCCCTAGTTCACACATGCGGTTCTGCAGAAAAGGCTTGGTGGCCCTAGCCCCAGTGGCCCCAACAATGGTGACAGATCGAGAGGACAAAGGGGCCACTGGCTTTGCCACCACTGAATGTTCTGCTCCTGTATCCACCATAAAGTCCATATATTGGTCCCCTATTTTCAAAATGACCATAGGCTCCTGGGGACCCAGGGTAAACTTGGAGCCCGGTCTGGCTTAGTCTTCAGCCATATCATAATCCTCGGCAACTGCCACTCCCTCAATAGCTTCTCTCTCTTGCCGGAACTGTGCTCGGTTTATTCCTCCTCGACTCTGAAATCGACCTCCTGCTCTCCAAGTGCTCCCTCCTCTCCTCCGGGGGGTGGAGCCAAGATGCGGGCATTCATTTTTCCAATGTCCTTCTTCTTTACACTGGGCGCACTGATTCACATCCAATGGAGGCCAGCTATTTCCGCGGCCTCTTCCACGTTCTCTGGTCCTTCGGTTAGGAAAACCTCCTCCGCGTTGTTCAACTAAAGCGGCAGCAAGAAGATCTGCTTTCTTCTTCATTTTCCATTCACTTTCTCTATAACGCTCATTTTCACAATTCACAAACACTTTCTGAGCAACTTCCATTAACTGTGCTGTATTCATGCCCGCAAATCCATCCATTTTCTGTAATTTTCGTTTTATATCTCCCTGGGACTGACTGACAAAGGCTGCGTTCACCATACGCAGATTCTCCTGGGCTGCTGGATCGTATGGAGTATATAATCTATAGGCTTCGGACAACCGCTCATGAAAGGCCGCTGGGCTCTCATCCGAACCCTGGAGGATTTCTGACACCTTCCCGATATTCATAGCTTTCTGGCTTCCCCTCCTCAGGCCCTGCAACAAGGCCTGGCGAAATCGAGTTAGGGCCGCCGCCCCCCTTTCATCATTCGGATCCCATCCGGGATCTTATTTATTTATTTGCAAAACTTTTATATACCGCCAATTCCCAAGATCAGTGGCGGTTTACATCAAAACAACATTGAAATACATGGAACAAAGGTAGCGATATTTAAACTGGTACATTGAACTACAATCAAACTATATACAGGTAGCATAACAGAGTTTAGAACTATTTACAAGTTAATTACATCGTTTTTACATATATACATATTAATGGTTCATCGAAAGTTCTGCTATGGGAGTTGTAGTGAAAGTATTGGAGCTGGTATGTTCGTTAATGAGTTACGGGGGATGGGAGGTCTTATCTAAGTCATTATCTATGATAGAGTAGTATTGTGAGAACAGGTATGTTTTTAAGTCTTTTCAGAATTTTTGTAAATCTTTTGTTTCCCTTAATTGATCTGGGAGGTTATTCCATAATGATGGTGCTACGAATGAGAAGGCGCTGGTACTTGTTATTTGTTTTGTTTTTCTTATTGAGTCAGGTACTAGGATGGTATTAATCTTCATTTGGGAAAGTGGCGGCGGCTGCTTGCGGACAATTCATATCTGCTCTTTCTACAGGGTTCTCTTCTAGCCAGCGGATAGCTGCTTGCCCGATTCGTGCTCGCTCCTCAGTAGTAAAGAGAGTGGACAGGAGCTGGCGGCAATCAGACCAGGTAGGCTGATGAGTTTGCATTATACTAGACATTAATTCAGTTAAATCTTGGGGCTTTTCAGTATAAGATGCATAATGCGTTTTCCAGTTCAATAAATCAGTAGTGGAGAAAGGTACATAGATTAGACTGGCTGGTCCTGGCGCCATCTGGCCCTGCTCGTTCAGGACAGGTATACCAGGTACCTGACGCAATGGCATTAGACGTCCCTCTCCTTTCTTCTTCTTTGCAGTGGCACCTCTTAAATCATATGATTGCCGGGTATAGGCATCCTCAACAGGTGACCCTGATCCGGCGAGAGAGCCTCCGCTCTCGGTATCCTCAGGGGACGCTGGCCCTCCTGAAGTACTTGGGCTAGACTCGGGGCCATCAATCGGGGGAGGGGACTCTCTTTGCCGTTGCGGTGGTAATCGCTGGGCTTCTGCATCAGGCTCCGTCGGGAGTGCCGGAGCCGTAGGAACTAGCCTATATGGATTCTGAGGTAAACGGGTCAGGATATCTGGGGACTCTGAGGCGGAATACACAGGTAGCTTCCCTTCCTCAAGCGTCCGAGTCTCCCTTGTGGTTGCAACTAATATTCTACACTGTTCCTCATAGCACCGCCTTATCCAAAGGGGCTGTTTCTCACAAATACTTAACCAGGAATCTATATACGGGAACTGATCAGGGAACATTTTTCGTACAATCTGATGGACACGGGAAACTATACTAATATCAAAGGTGCCCTCACGGGGCCATGAAGTGACTAGCACAGGCCATTCCCTTTCACAGAGCACTCCTAATTGGGACGGAGACATTTTAATCCCGTAGTCTCCGGTAAATCCCTTGCTGAAATTCTGGATCATACATGTTAACGGAGTTTGTGCGGACTCCGTCCCTCCCATGATTACAATGACGTACACAACAACAGACAATAGGGGCGGGTAGTATGGCTGCAGGTAAGGGGTCCGTGCAGCCCAAAGAACAATGAAGGAGACAAACACCAAACGCTTCCTCCTTTTCGCGACATGGGCGCGATCGCCCGGCCAGGAACTGCGCTACTCAGGAGTCCGCTCTCACGTGGTCCGTATTTCAAGACCTCTCATTCATACACACACAACCAAACATGCTAGCAACCTTTTCCCAAATTTTCCCAAGGCCTTACTGACTAACCATACCATAGGGTCGGTGGCTTCTGCTTCGTTAACCCTTATGTGAAGCGTACTAGGACCGCCCTAGAGAGGTGATCAAGCTCTCTGTTTATTTTACCATACCATATTCACAAAACTGACTATCTGTGTAGTAAAGAAAACTTCTACTCACCGGATCCGGTTCCCGATACCAAACCAGTACATGGGTTGGATCCTGGACTCCCCTCAGGTTCGGAAGTGTTGGCCAGCTGGACCCAGTAGTCCGCCGAGGCCAGGCGGAACCCTCTCCGATACAAGAGGACCGGTGGCGCCTGAGGTTTCCCTGGCGGTCGGACAGACACGGTTCCAACCGGACCAAACCTGGAGGCAAAATTACGTGGAATATTCACTTGAATACCATCCACTACTCGCACATTACCGGCCAATGCACCAAGAATATGTAGTAGCGAAGTGCATGCAATGAATAAAACCAGGAATCAATGGCAGTTCCAAGCCAATTTATTGTGCACAAGGCTCAGACAGGACAGCATCCAAAAGTGACTGAGCAATGGAGAACAGAAGCATATTCCTTATATACAATTTTCACAGTTTGATACAGGCAAACTTTCTATTGGTCCCAACGCCCCCTGCACCTGTCCAATCAGGGACCCTCTCTGGGCCTAGCACCCTGTTCCCCCTTCTCAGGCTGTTCTAACAAAGGCACAGTTTTTAGACAAAGATACATTCCTACTGCAAGGTCATTTCTAGCTCAGAGAATGTGAGAATGCAGAACACTGGAACATATCTATCATCAGCATGGAAGAATTTAATAAAGGATTCATACAAACTTATCAAAAAGCAGTTTAAAGCAGTTTAAGGCAGATTCTCAGACTTTCACTGACTTTGGTCTTTCTCAGCACTATTAGTCTTAGGTGGGGGTAGGGACTCAGGCCTAGCTTATAGGCCTCCCATACGTTCACAGGCTATTGTAGGCCCTAGCCTGCCACAATATATATGCTGCAGCTATGGGAATTGTTTCTCCCAGAGACAGGGCCATCCCAAGGGTTTTTGATGTTCCAGACTGGAGCCCCAGCTATGTGGCTGCCGCCAATTTCATATTCTGGGGGGCCGGTGCCAGCAATTTAAAAGTTAACTCAAGCCTACTACGCAGCCCTATGATTTTCAACTTAAACTTTTTTTTGTCGGATCGTTTGCCGTGAGTAGGGAACCTTCCCTCTCCCGTAGCAAACCCTCCTTTTTTCTCTTTTAATAAAAGAGCAAATTCACCCTTTTTTTATATATATACTACTGAGGCAGAATTACAAAATAATCCTCAGTATATGACAATCACCATGTTCATGAATGATATAGAAGCAGAGAAAGAGCAACTTAACTAAAAGTCCTAGGTCATCAGTTAGAACGCCTCCACATCATCTCCAACCAAGTCGGCATCTTCTTTTCAAAATCCTTGGTATTTGGTATGTCAGACGTGTACTCCTTTATCCTCTGTACACAACGTCTACGTAGATGCATGAGGAAGGACCAGGAGGTTCGTGGTTCGAAACACGACGTTGTGTACAGAGGATAAAGGAGTACACGTCTTTTTGAATGAACTACACATTTGGAATGATTGGAGAGGAGTATTTAAGCGGATTTAGAAGGATTCTGAGTACTGACATACCAAATACCAAGGCTTTTGAGAAGAAGATGCCAACTTGGTTGGAGATGATGTGGAGGCATTCTAACTGATTTATGGACCTTTCCTCCAGGAACTTGCCCAAACCTTTTTTAAACCCAACTACACCACCATCTTTTACCACATCCTCCGGTAAC
This sequence comes from Ichthyophis bannanicus, assembly GCA_033557465.1. Classification (NCBI taxonomy): domain Eukaryota; kingdom Metazoa; phylum Chordata; class Amphibia; order Gymnophiona; family Ichthyophiidae; genus Ichthyophis; species Ichthyophis bannanicus. The sequence goes on along the minus strand of CM066036.1, from coordinate 332,772,966 downwards.
AAATTTCAGAGTTTGATTACACGTTGAGTGAAAAAATATTTTCTCTTATTAGTCTTAAATAGTTTTACCCTGTAGCTTTATTGCATGTCTCCTAGTCTTCTATATTCTGATGACGTAAACGATCGATCTACATTTACCCGTTCCACTCCATTCATTAATTTATAGACCTCTATCATATCTCCCATCAGCAGTCTCTTTTTCAGGTTGAAGAGCCCTAACCTTTTTAGCCTCTCTTCATAGGGATATCCTTCCATCCCCTTTACCATTTTGGTGTCTCTTCTCTGTACCTTTTCTAATAACGCTATATCCTTTTTAAGATACAGAAATCAGAATTGCACACAATATTCAAGGAGCGGTTGCTCCATGGAACAATACAGAGGCATTATAATATACTTTGTTTTATTTTCCATTCCTTTCCTTATGATACCTAGCATTCTATTTGCTCTCTTGGCCACCGCTGCACACTGGGCGGAGCATTTCAACACGTTATCCACAATGACGTCTAAATCTTTTTCCTGGGTGGTGGTTCCCAGTGTGGAACCTTGCATCGTGTAACCATAGTTTGGGTTGTTCTTTCCTACGTGCATAATTTTGCACTTGTCTACATTAAATTTAATCTGCCATTTGGATGCCCAGTCTTCCAATGTATCAAGATCCTCTTGCAATTTTCCACAATCCTCTTGGGTTTTAACAACTTTAAATAGTTTTGTGTCATCTGCAAATTTGATAACTTCACTTGTTATTCCCTTTTCCAGGTCATTTATGAATATGTCAAAAAGCAGTGGACCCAGCACAGATCCATGGGGTACTCCACTATTCACCTTTTTCCATTGGGAAATTTGGCCATTTAGTCCTACCCTCTGCTTTCTGTCTTTTAACCAGTTCCTGATCCACGATAGTACATCACCTCCTATCCCATGACTTTTTAATTTTGCCAAAAGTCTCTGATGAGGGACCTTGTCAAAGGCTTTCTGAAAGTCCAGATACACTATATCAATCGACTCACCTTTGTCTACCTGTTTATTCACACCTTCAAAAAAACATAACAGATTAGTAAGACAAGATCTTCCTTGTCTAAAGCCATGTTGGCTGTCTCCCATTAAGCCATGACTATCTACATGTTCAGTAATTTTGTTCTTTATGATTGTTTCTACCATTTATCCCGGTACGCATGTCAGGCTCACCGGTCTGAAGTTTCCCAGATCACCCCTGAAACCCTTTTTTAAAAATAGGTGTTACATTGGCAATCCTCCAATCTTCAGGTATTACAGATGATTTTAGTGATAGTTCACAGATTAATAAAGCAGGTCTGCAATCTCATATTTCAGTTCTTTCAACACCCTTGGATGTATACCACCCAGTCCAAGTGATTTGCTACTCTTCAGTTTATCAAATAGTTGTAATACATCTTCATGGTGTAGCGATGTTTCTTTCAATTCTTCCACAGTATCATCTTTAAATACCACTTCAGTCATGGGTAACATCCCTATATCTTCCTCAGTAAAGACCGAAGCATTCATTCATGCTCTGCTATAGCCTTGTCCCCTCTTACTGCTCCTTTTACGCCTCTATCATCTAATGGTCCAGCTGACTCTCTTACAGGCTTTTTGCTATGAATGTATTTGAAAAAGTCTATATTATGCATTTTTGCTTCCACAGCAAGTTTCTTCTCAGATTCTCTCTTTGCCTGCCTTATCAATGCCTTGCATTTAACTTGCCATTGCTTGTGCTGTTTCCAGTTTTCATCATTTGGCTCTTTTTTCCTTTTCCTGACAACAACAGCTTCTCTGACCTCACCTTTAAACCATGCTGGCAGTTTTTTGGACTTCCTTCCACTTTTCTTAAAGCGTGGAATACAGCTGGTCTGGGCTTCCAAGATAGTATTTTTAAACAACACCAAAGCTTGATGTAAGTCTTTAACCTTTACAACTGCTCCTTTTAGTTTTTTCTTAACTATTTTCCTCATTTTATCATAGTCTCACTTTCAAAAGTTAAAAGGTAGTGTCATGAGGTAGACAGCACTGAGCCTGAAATAATAAAGGGAAATGTAAAAGAAGAGCTTACCTCACAGCCACATGGGCAGTTGATACATTCACAATGCAGGGAAGCAGGGAATGGAGAAACAAACTTTCCTCATGGCATTAGTGACGCAGTAGAAATTCAGAGTCCCAATCAGGCTCACCTGGGGGAAGAGTCACGTTCTACGTCTAACAAGCAGGGAAATAAAACCAGGTGGGAAATCCCACAAGAGGAGATCAGGGACAGCACGGAGCTCAAGATTAGGTAAGGGAGTCAGTCTCAGAGGAGAGTAGAGACCAGGACTCTGGAGCAAACACAGAGAGACACGCTGTCTTGGAGAACCAGGGCTGAAGAGAAGCAGGCTGTTGAACCCGAGAGGGCTAGGAAGAGCAGTGCCAAAGACTTCCAAGCCAGAGGGGTCCTCGTGCAGAGGAAAACAGCCAAGCAGGCAGAGAGCAAAGGTCACGTCCAGGAAAGCTCACTGAGAACAGGAAGTGAATTCTGCTCAGCAAAACCCAGAGACCGGTACTCACGGAGAAAGGCAGTTTGCACTTCAGAGAGGAAGCCTTGGCTGGAGGAGGAAGGGCTGGAAACAATCTTCACCAAGAAGAAAGATAAGTACCCTGTCTTCTATAAAGGGAAAGAAGTGGGTCCTTGTATAAAAAGCCAAGCTTACAGAGAGCTAGAAAACCCCTATTGGCATAGGTGGTGGGAAGAAATCCCCAGCACAGCCCCTGGTATCTCTGACGGCCCAAAGCAGTCTCCTCTCCCAGAAGCTGAGGTCTCCCGAGGGCAAGGTTCTGAAAGCAGTGACACAGAAACTTGGTGCCCATATACAGGACCAGGTCCTGAGGTTATGCAGTGGGAAAGTTCAGCCCCAGAGGACGTTCCAGAACCAATGGAGTGTGCTTTATGCATTTCAGATGAGATAGTATCTCTTTGTTAAAAAGAAGCAAGACGAAGCATAAGTATTGTTTGGAAGAAACTTTTATTTATCTGTGAAGCAACAGTTAATTTATGTTATCCTTGTTTGAAGTATTCTAAAGGCAATCCTCAAGGGAAGGAGAATAAAGCCCAGCTTTAATTTACACTTTGGACACGACTACAAAGTATTTCTTTCACAACCCAGGCTATACCCTATGTCTAGGTGAGTGCCTAAGATGGGCATAGTCTCACAAAAGATAACAATACAATCATTCACAGAAGCCCCCAAAACCCCCCAGTCAGTCCAATAGTTCTTTTTCCTGCCTCTCAGCAGTTCCCCGGGACCTCGCAGTGTGCTTCACCTTTCTCTGAAGTTTAAGTTCTGTTTCTCTCAAAATTTGAACCTCTCATTCTCATAGGCAGATATCTTGGCCCTTTTTCAATGTGACACACTGATCCAGATAGGGACTCCTTCACACATTTCAGCGGTGGGTAGTTCTGAATTCTTGGGATTGTCTGTTCCATCTGGACTCTGGCCATTTCCCTCTGCTGGACTCTCTGGATTGCAATTTGGTGACATTTTTATTTTTTTATTTATTTTTATTTTATTTATTACAGTTTCTTATATACCACGCTATTTAGTATCAGCGCGGTTTACATAATAACATAACGACCATAACGACAAGCTGTCAGGTTTTACATCGAACAGGGGTACAAACTTGGATAACAGGGTTAACTATATACATCAGCTATTTACACTGCAAGGATAGGACATGGCTCCAGGCCTTATTCAGGAATAAAATGCTCATCTCTTTTTTTCTTTTTTGTTTACATATTCATTAGCCAGATACATCACTTCAAATTACCTTCATCAGTTTAATGTCCATCAAAGTCCTTCTTCTTAATATCCCACTTCATCCCTCACAACACTCCCCCATCACCTGCATCATTCCACCAATCACATACATAGGTACTAATGTATCCTTATTTGGCAAGGCTGCTAAGAATATCTTTCTCTCATTCTTTTTCTCAAACCTCTCCTGGACCATTGCTGACGAGCAAGATTTGGTTTTGTCCAATCAACTCAAGTTAATGTTATCGTTATATTTGTAAATAATTTTACAAATATTTCCATATTTTCTGGGAACTCAGTTCCATCTTTTCATTAAATGTGCTCTATATACTTGGGAATAAAGCAATTTCAGATCAGCCTCTTTCCAAAATGTTGGCAAAACAAAAAAAAAAAGAAAAATAATAATAATAATAATATTTACTCATCTTATTATTGCTGTGTATACTGGACCTCTACATAATGTACTGCTACCAGTATATTTGGTAACAAAGTGCAAATGTATAAACTAAAAAGATTTGTATCTCACAGTGCTATAATATACTGTACTCCTGAAACTGAAAACCCTCAAAACAAGGTACACTTTTTCTCTGGACACCAATGCATAAAATTCAAATACAGAAAAACAGGTGAATTTATTCCAAAATCCAATAGTATAGCATCTATGATGTTACTGTTCTGTTCATCATTTGTCAGCACAGAGCTTAACAAGGCAAAGTAATTACCTTGAATCCTACAGTTCAAAACAAGCATGAAACTGATACTTTTCCATAAAAAAGGTTGGTGGATACCTGGAATGCAATATCATTGTAGTATCAGAAAAATGAATACAGTTGATCAAGGCAGTTTAATGTACCAAGCAGGAAAGAATGCAATCATCAAAACAGCATTTACTGTCTGCAGAATAAAATGTCAAAGATGGCATATCATGCAGAAGTATTACTTGTTTAATTTTGTATGTGCAGTCAAAACCAAATATATGTACCAGAGATAAAATTCAGGCTTTAAAAAGACAAGTAAAAAAAAAATCTTCATTTCTTCATAATCTTATAAGGATTTTCTCTCCCTTTTTATAGGTTGTAACAAATGTGTTGCAGCTAATTTTCACACATCAGCTTTGCCCTGCAGATATTGCTAACAGTAATTTGACAGTCCTTCTTCAGCCTATGTTTGCTTCCAGCCTTCCACAATCAAGATACTGGTCAGACATCTGAGGATGCTCAAAGGAGGCACCCCCTGTGGTTCTAGAAGCTTAAAACTCTACAATTAAAATTGATGACAAGAGGATTGTTTGGAGGCTAGGTGTGTCTAGGTGAATTGGGGTTCTTTGTCCTCTTTAATGGGTTTCAGGAGTACAGTGCCATTTGTTTGCTAGGAGAAAGACTCCTAGGTGATTTTTCTTTTGTCCTCTCTAATGGGCCTCCATTTATCTGCTAGAAGAAGGAACTCCTCCCAGTATCTTTCTATAGCTATGCAAACTATCTCAGCAGTTTCAACCACCCCTTACTCACTGCTGAAAGGTGTGATCAAAAATTTGGTTCTTTGACTATTGACTATGCATGAAACATAGTAATGAAACTGGATATGCATTAAATAAAGCAATTGTCTTCCTTCACTCTCTAATGGGCCTCCATTCATCTGCTAGAAGAAGGAACTCCTCCCAGTATCTTTCTATAGCTATGCAAACTATCTCAGCAGTTTCAACCACCCCTTACTCATTGCTGAGAGGTGTGATAAAAAAAATTGGTTCTTTGACTATTGACTATGCATGAAACATAGTAATGAAACTGGATATGCATTAAATAAAGCAATTGTCTTCCTTCACTCTCTAATGGGCCTCCATTCATCTGTTAGAAGAAGGAACTCCTCCCAGTATCTTTCTATAGCTATGCAAACTATCTCAGCAGTTTCAACCACCCCTTACTCACTGCTGAGAGGTGTGATCAAAAACCTGGCTCCCTGACTATTGACTATGCATGAAACATAGCAATGAAACTGGATATGCATTAAATAAAGCAATTGTCTTCCTTCACTGCTATATCAGTACTACAGTCTACATACAGCAAACCCCACCCCCCTTTCATTTACAGGGAACAGTCCCTTTTTCATTATCTATCCCCTTCTTGGATTTCTTTTTTTAAACATTTTCTAAACTATCCCTTTCCCTGCAATCAGTAGACCTGGTGTTTTTCACTGTTTGGGGACACAGGGGCGATTTGTTAATAACTTCACCTTTTATTGATAGAGTATCAGACCTCCTTATCTACAGAGGTGTGAAATTACAAATCCAGGACTCATACAGACATGCAACCCTTGCGCTTCATCCAAACCCAGCCAATCCCCTCGCGGGGGTATGGAAACGTGGATAGGGACACACACCCGCTTCGTACCAATGTACGTACAGTCTCAAGCATACACCAATCAATCCTGAAATATAAAGACCTAGGGGGATGTTTACTAAAAACCGCAAAGGTGCGCGCCGCACAATAGCGCACGGAAACGCGGCACCTAAACGCTCTTAAATGCTCTTAAACGCCCCGGACATGTGCAATGAACCCCCGTGCGGGCCCGCAAATGTCCGATAGAGGCGTGGAAAGGCTAACGGAGGGCGGAGGAAGGCCCCCGAGGGGCGGAGAGATGGGGTTAATGGGCGGGGAAGGGGAGGGGAGAGGCCCCTCGCACAGTTGCGGGGCCGAATTTACAAGTAAAAAATAGCGCGAGTGAAACACTCGCGGTAGAGGGCATTTAAAGGGAAGAGAAACCATTTCCGTCAGCAATGTACAGCAAAACCGGGGAAACCTGTAAAACGTGAGCAGTGTGATACATGTGCACAGCACAAAAGTGCTATTAAAAATAGAAAATAGACCACCACAAAAATATTAAAAACAGTAAGTCAGCTGGGGAACAGTGATAGCCATGGGCAAATATAACAAATACACCCAGGAAGGTTCCAGAAACAGGAAATGAATTTCGGAAGGGTCAACGGAGCGGAGACCTTTCCAAAAAACATTTCCTTTGTTTGGAGTTGTCCTGGGAGTGTTTTATATGGTTGCCCATTAATATCACTGTTGCCCAGCATGGTTATTTGTCATCCCCCTTCTCTTGTGGTCAATTCCGGGGTTTATTTGCACGTGTGTCACCAGACAGGGTGAATGAGCCCACAGTCAAAATGTGCAGAGCAGGGGTTGAGACTCCATCCTGCAAGGTTAACTATCTCCAGGGACTGCACAGTCTCTGTGGCCACAGTGTGGTGCAGCAGACAGAGCCAGTACCTCTAGGACCAGAGGGCAGAGGTTCAAATCCCAGCTGGGGCACCTGCCAGCCCAGTCCCTATATTTTACCCACCACCAAACAGAGATAGCACAGACACTCCTGTATTGCAGGGAACATAAGCATAGTGCAAACACCCACATTTTGCCCTACACTGCACACCCCCCATAACAATGAGCCGTACCTACAGCCCAGTCCCACAAATGCAGTCCCGGAGTGCCACAACGCAAGCAGGTCATATGCTGTCCCTGAGAGAAGGACATGCCAGCATGTTGGCGGACGAGGACAGGTGGTGGAGGGGGTAGTGGGTGCTAGCCACAGAAGACAGTGGCCTAGCCATGTGCAGGCTGACACTGTCCACTACAACAAACAGGCCCTGTGGGATGTACAGTCATGGTCTGCCCAGGGAATACAGCCTATCCATGGCAACACGGTGGTGCAGTGCACACAGACAGTGTATGCAAGAACAGAACGTCACCGGTTCAATGCCCAGCTGGAGTAACCGACAATCCTCTCCACATATTTATCACACACCCACACCGTGATAGTGAGGACATATGCTACGCATTGGTAATACCCCTCTATTTTACCCCCCTGAGCACAGACACCATGAACTGGTGCATTACCCAGAGCAGAGTCTCCCAAATGCAGTCCTGGAGGGCCACACACCATTCCGGTTCCATGCTGCCCTTAATACAAATGCCAGTGCTGAATATCTATGAAACACCCCCATGGCATGTAGATGTAGCTCATGCATATTCATGAGGGACAGCACTAAAATACGAATAGTGTTTGGCATACCAGGACTGGAGTTGGGAACCCCTGCCGTAAAGCAGCAGCCAAGAGGGGCAGACACACCCACACCCACACCCACATGCCCCATTGGCCAATGCCCCCTGGAGAGGCAGGACATTGGGCCCTGCATGCATCTCCCATTACCAGCACCTGCATACCTTAGCAATGCCACCCTATACCTGGGTACATGGTACACAGCTCTCAAATGTTTGCTAGGAGTAATGGTAGATAGACATTCCTACATGAAGCACTGTTTGCTCTCTGAGCAACATCAGAACAAAATACTAATACAGCTGGGGAACACTGATACTATTAATGGGCAAAAACTAAAAACACACCCAGGAAAGCCCCAGTAGAAGGACAGGAGCTGTGGAAGGGGCTATGGAGCGGAGACCTGACCAAAATTCACTTCCGTGTGTCTCAGCTGTCCTGGGAGTGTCTGTTATGGTTGTCCATAAACATCACTGTTGCTCTGCTTGGTTACATTCATTCCCCCTTTGTCGTGGTCAGTTGGGGGAGTTATTTGCACCCTTGTCACCAGACAAGGTGAAAGACCCCACATCACAAATGTGCATAGCAGGCATGTTGACTCTGTTGGTCAGGTCTGCCATCCACAGGGACTGCACTGTCTCTGTGGCCACAGTGTGGTGCAGTGGACAAAGCCAGTACCTCTAGTTTCTGAGGGTCACAGTTTCAAATCCCATCTGGGGCTCCTGCCAACCCAGTCCCCATATTTTACCCACCGCTAAACAGAGAGAGTAAAGACATACATTTATTGCAGAGAATATAAGAATGGTGCACACACACATTTTGTACCCAACACTGCACACACACCATAACAATGGCCATTACCTAGAGCAGAGTCTCCAAAATGCATTCCTGGAGTGCTACAACTCACACATGTCATCAGCTTTTCCAAGATAAGCACATGGCAGCATGTTGCCGGAAGGGTACAGGTGGTGAAGGGGGCAGTGCCTGATAGCCACAGAAGACAGTGGCCTAGCCATGTGCAGGCTGGCACCGTCCACTGCAACAGATAGGCCCTGTCGGATGTACAGTCATGGACATCCCAGGAAATCCAGCAAATCTGTGGCAGCACAGGGGTGCACTGCACACAGACAGTGTGTGCAAGAACAGAAGGTCACAGGTTCAAAGCCCTGCCAATCCTGCCCACATATTGTTTCCACAACGAAAATGTGATAGCAAGGATAATCCTTTATTGCTGGGGACATATGCATTGGTCATACGCCTATCTTTCACCCCACTGATCACGGACACCATGACCAGGGGCACGACCTACAGCAGAGTCTCACAAATGCAGTCCTGGCGGACCACACACCATTCCTGTTCCATGCTGCCATGCATAGAAATGTTTGTGTGTCATATCCCTGCACCACCGCCATGGCATTTAGATGTAGCACATGCATATTCATGAGGGACAGCAGGAAAACCAGAACAGTGTGTTGTAACCCTGGCCTACATCTGGGAACCTCTGCTGTAAAGCAGCAGCCAACAGGGGCAGACACACCCACACCCACACCCACAGGCCACATTGGCCAATGCCTCCTGGAGAGGCAGGACATTGGGCCCTGCGTGCATCTCACAATACTAGCATGTGCATTCCTTAGCAATGTCACCCTACACCAGGGTATACGGTACACAGCTGTCAAATGCTTGCTATGAGTACTGGCAAATAGATAACCCTACGTTACGCAAATTATGCTCTGTGAGCTCCATCATGACAATCATTCTGTTGTCTGCAGTGGGTGCATCAGGTCTGGTCTCAGACAGTGTTTACCACCCTGGGGAGTGACTCCCAACGGTATTGCGTACCATATCCATGCCTGTACTGTGCCCAGGACTGGTGTGGTGGCCAATGTTGACAAACGCCTCTATAGTAGCACAATGCTGGCATACGTGTGTGAGTGTGTGTCTGTCTATACAGTGTGTGTTGGCTGCAAACACCTTCCACAGCCCACACTGCCAGCACTGTTGCCAGTATTGGCCTGCCAATGTGCATAATGAGCAGCAAGGTACCATGGGTATAGATCAGACAGGGTGGGATGGCCAGGATGCATCTGCACAGGGCAGAGGGCACTGGCTGGGACACTGTAGTGGCTGGCCACCACCCACACAGACAGGGTGGCCTCTGTATGTGCTGCTGGGGTTGTACAACACCCTGACTGTGCAGTGACGACAGCATGGCTAGGCACCCCCATAGTGATAGATAGTATCTCTGTCATGTGATATATATGGGTTGTGTTTTGGGGCCCAGTCACTGACCTATCTGCTGGTGTGCACGGCCATCCTAGTTCTGGGTGCATGCATTTCCAACAGGACCAACTAGCAGACTGTCCTCAGTTGGTTTGTGTCCTGATGGAGTGCTGTGCAGCGGGTGATGGCTTGCTGCGGGAGAATATCAGATAGTGGTGGTGGGGCCCAACGTAGCATATCAAGGCATAATGTCTGTCAGATATTGTGTCAGGGATGTGCATGTCTAACAGGACTAACTAGCAGATTGTCCGCAGCTGGTCTGTGTCCTGATGGAGCGCCTTGCAGGGTGCAGTGGCTGATGGCTTGCTGCAGGACAATATCAGATAGTGGTGGGGTGCAACCGAGCACATACAGGCCTAATGTCTGTCAGATATTGTGTTATGGATGTGTATACAGCTGCCATGACTGGCCTGTAGGGTGTCTCTTTCACAGCAGGACTGGGGTTGATGGTCCACTCTGCTGCCACCATTGCAGGGAGGTAGCATTTAGAGAGGAGACCCTGTGTTGCAAACGGGGGGGAGGAGGGGGACAAATGGTGGTACCTAACCCACCTAGGTGTCCATAAGGGGTTCCCCAGACTCAGACCGACAGAGATATCCAAGTTGTTTCTGCAGAAAGAACCTATCTCACAGAGTAATAGTGCATTGGAGCTCTGCCATGGCCTAAATTTGCCGTGGAGGGTGTTGTGGACCTGGTCCTGGGTGCCTCATCGCACCCTTAGGGTGAGCACAGTACCCGCACAATGTGACGGTGTGTAGCTACTCTGTGCCAGTACAACACCCACTCAGTACACCCTACCAGGCCGAGTTGATGTGTGGGTGCACACGGGCACATCCCCATACCAGGCCTGGAGCTGTCGGGTTGCAGTCCCCATCCTGTGTGCATCTGTGGACTGGTGATTTGCATGTGCAGTGCATTATGGGCACGGGTGGCCAAACCCTATCCACCTCACAACAGCAGACTGTCTGTGAGGTGACGTGCAGGCTTTCTGCAGCCAGCCATGGCTTTTGCTTACAGCTATAGTGCTGTAGTCCAAAGGTTATGTCACTGCCTGTGTAGCCAGAGGATATGGGTTCAAAACCACAGTGTGGTAATGTGATAGGGTTGTCCAGAGCATTATCCATCTCAAATCCACCTATTTTTATGCATGATAAAACACCCGCGGCATACTGTACCCATAAGGTGTGTCTGAGGGTGCTTTATAGGGCGCCCTATAGGCCACCTTATGGTTGCCATCCATATAGTGTGCACTATACATTATCCTGTGTGGCAACATATATGGTGCCCTATAGGGGACATTCTAGGGTGCGTTGGCGGAAAGTGCACTGTAACATGTGCCCTATGGGCCGCCTTATGTTAACATGCTGTGAGAGTGCGTTTGCTAGTAGTGATAAAAAAGAAAAAAAAAGCCACCTACACCACACCACAACATAATACATACTGTTTTAGCCAGCCGTGTTCACTGGGCACTGTGAGGTATTGAACCGCTGATCCCTGCACCAGTGGTCACTGTTTCAAACATTGTGCTGTGGCTCTGTTCCTGTGCGTGGATATCAGCGAGACCCCTTATGCCGCACAAAACGCCCATAATTAACAGTACGCCGCCCAATGACGCCCATAATAACAGTGCGCCGTCCAAAACGCACAAAATGTACAGTGCGCCGCCCTATGTCGTCCAAATGCTAATATGTCTCGTAAAACATATACCCATCAAAGGTGTTGCTTCAGCTGGGCATTTCCGTTGCACACAATGGGGGATCGAACCCATGGCCCCTGGACCATTGCTCAGTGTCATCACCGTTGTACCACGGCTCTGTTGTTTTGCATGGCCAGCAGCGCGCCACCTAGCCTTTCCACGCGATAATGTAGGCAGCGCACATCGCCGCGCACAAGTCCGGCCGCGTATTCTCGGTGTTTTGTGTGTTACCTACCTGAACTGACCACACCTCATATGCCACATGCCCAGTAATGGGGACCCGCACATATTAGGTGTTTATCAACACACCCCTAAAAGTGTTCATTTCAACATGAGAAATACATCGGTGCTATCTGTGGCTGCAGAGGTCAATAGACATACAGTTGTTCACACACTACCCACTGTGTATGAAAGCAGCGTGCATGTTCAATGTGCATATTCCCCGCACGCAGCCATGCGGAACGTTGCTATGCGCCTATCTCGTTCGCGTAGCCATGCGCCGCGCATGTTCGGCAAACGATGTGCGCAAATGCGGAAGATGAGTTGTGTGCGTCACGGCTGCTACACGTGCAAAAAAGAAAATGGCGCCCCGCACAAGGAAGCCTGCCTTCTCTAGAAGAGAGGTCCGCGAGCTGGCAATACTAATAGGGCCAAAACAGGATAAGCTCTTCCCAGGAGCCTCCAGGGGAAGCGACACTGCAAAGGTGCTGAGGGCCTGGGAACGCATCACACGGCGTTTCAACCGTGTGGCTGAAAACAAACGTGAGGTAAGGGTATGGCAGCATGTAACAATAGCCATATACAAACACTGGGGTGATTGCAGGTGACCATGCAGCTGTGTGTAGGTGGTTTACAACAGAAATGTACAGCAGCTACAACCGCATGTAGATATCTCTATGTATCACATCTGAGTAGTATTCCATGTATGCAGGTGTTGCTGGATATGGTCACATAGGGCATGATGCAATCCTGCAGTCATGCAATCTGCCTCTGTTGAACAGATAAAACATATTGTAACACAGCTAGGCCAGAGATCTTGCTAAATAGTCTCTGGAAACATCATGTGCTGATGCTGGGGTCTGCATCTGCAGGCTAACACATATGGCCAATCCTTAGTGCTAGCGAAATCTGCATCACATGGTCTGTCATACACCATGCAGCCCAGGGGTTCTGCGCCAATGTTGTCAAACGCAACTAGCCTATTCACAGGAGCCATGAGAGGCCATCAGAGTGGGCCCTCAATCACCCTGGAGCTATGGGGATCCCCACTAATGTTGCCTAAGCCATCGCCCCTATCCCCTGGAGTACAGAGAACCCTTCAAAGTACACTCACACTCACCCTGCAGATATGGGGATGTTTGCTAATGTTGTTTAAACCACCATCCCCATCCCCAGGAGTACAGAGAAGCCTTCAAACTGGGCCCTGTGTCATCCTGTAGATATGGGAATGTCAAATACTTTTGTTTAACCCATCCTCCCAATCCCCAGGAGTACAGAGAAGCCCTCAAACTGAGCCCTGTGTCATCCTGTAGATATGGGAATGTAAAATAATGATGTTTAACCCCACATCCCCATCCCCAGGAGTACAGAGAGGCCCTCAAACTGGGCCCTGTGTCATCCTGTAGATATGGGAATGTCAAATACTGTTGTTTAACCCATCCTCCCAATCCCCAGGAGTACAGAGAAGCCCTCAAACTGAGCCCTGTGTCATCCTGTAGATATGGGAATGTCAAATACTGTTGTTTAACCCCACATCCCCATCCCCAGGAGTACAGAGAAGCCCTCAAACTGGGCCCTGTGTCATCCTGTAGATATGGGAATGTCAAATACTGTTGTTTAACCCATCCTCCCAATCCCCAGGAGTACAGAGAAGCCCTCAAACTGAGCCCTGTGTCATCCTGTAGATATGGGAATGTTTACTAATGCTGTTTAACCCCACATCCCCATCCCCAGGAGTACAGAGAGGCCCTCAAACTGGGCCCTGTGTCATCCTGTAGATATGGGAATGTCAAATACATTTGTTTAACCCATCCTCCCAATCCCCAGGAGTACAGAGAAGCCTTCAAACTGGGCCCTGTGTCATCCTGTAGATATGGGAATGTCAAATACTGTTGTTTAACCCATCCTCCCAATCCCCAGGAGTACAGAGAAGCCTTCAAACTGGGCCCTGTGTCATCCTGTAGATATGGGAATGTCAAATACTGTTGTTTAACCCCTCACCCCTATCCCCAGGAGTACAGAGAAGCCCTCACAGGGGGCCCTGTGTCATCCTGTAGATATGGGAATGTTTACTAATGCTGTTTTAACCCCACCTCCCCATCCCCAGGAGTACAGAGAGGCCTTCAAACTGGGCCCTGTGTCATCCTGTAGATATGGGAATGTCAAATACTTTTGTTTAACCCATCCTCCCAATCCCCAGGAGTACAGAGAAGCCTTCAAACTGGGCCCTGTGTCATCCTGTAGATATGGGAATGTTTACTAATGCTGTTTAACCCATCCTCCCAATCCCCAGGAGTACAGAGAAGCCCTCAAACTGGGCCCTGTGTCATCCTGTAGATATGGGAATGTCAAATACTGTTGTTTAACCCATCCTCCCAATCCCCAGGAGTACAGAGAAGCCCTCAAACTGAGCCCTGTGTCATCCTGTAGATATGGGAATGTTTACTAATGCTGTTTAACCCCACATCCCCATCCCCAGGAGTACAGAGAGGCCCTCAAACTGGGCCCTGTGTCATCCTGTAGATATGGGAATGTCAAATACTGTTGTTTAACCCATCCTCCCAATCCCCAGGAGTACAGAGAAGCCTTCAAACTGGGCCCTGTGTCATCCTGTAGATATGGGAATGTCAAATACTGTTGTTTAACCCATCCTCCCAATCCCCAGGAGTACAGAGAGGCCCTCAAACTGGGCCCTGTGTCATCCTGTAGATATGGGAATGTCAAATACTTTTGTTTAACCCATCCTCCCAATCCCCAGGAGTACAGAGAAGCCTTCAAACTGGGCCCTGTGTCATCCTGTAGATATGGGAATGTCAAATACTTTTGTTTAACCCATCCTCCCAATCCCCAGGAGTACAGAGAAGCCCTCAAAGGGGGCCCCCTGTCATCCTGTAGATATGGGAATGTCAAATAATGATGTTTAACCCATCCTCCCCATCCCCAGGAGTACAGAGAGGCCCTCAAACTGGGCCCTGTGTCATCCTGTAGATATGGGAATGTCAAATACTTTTGTTTAACCCATCCTCCCAATCCCCAGGAGTACAGAGAAGCCTTCAAACTGGGCCCTGTGTCATCCTGTAGATATGGGAATGTCAAATACTTTTGTTTAACCCATCCTCCCAATCCCCAGGAGTACAGAGAAGCCTTCAAACTGGGCCCTGTGTCATCCTGTAGATATGGGAATGTCAAATACTGTTGTTTAACCCATCCCCCTTATCCCCAGGAGTACAGAGAAGCCCTCAAAGGGGGCCCGGTGTCATCCTGTAGATATGGGAATGTTTACTAATGCTGTTTAACCCCACATCCCCATCCCCAGGAGTACAGAGAGGCCCTCAAACTGGGCCCTGTGTCATCCTGTAGATATGGGAATGTCAAATACTGTTGTTTAAACCCATCCCCCTTATCCCCAGGAGTACAGAGAAGCCCTCAAAGGGGGCCCCCTGTCATCCTGTAGATATGGGAATGTTTACTAATGCTGTTTAACCCCACATCCCCATCCCCAGGAGTACAGAGAGGCCCTCAAACTGGGCCCTGTGTCATCCTGTAGATATGGGAATGTCAAATACTGTTGTTTAACCCATCCCCTTATCCCCAGGAGTACAGAGAAGCCCTCAAAGGGGGCCCTCTGTCACCCTGGAGATATGGGAATGTGTGCTAATGTTGTTTAACCCATCCTCCCTATCCCCAGGAGTACAGAGAAGCCTTCAAAGGGGGCCCTCACCCACCCTGGTGATATGGTGCAGTGTGCCTATGCTGTTTAATCCATTCTCCCCATCTACAGGAGTCCTGACACCTGTGTATGGTTGTCATTTAAACGCCCTACGTAGATGATGCATTTCCCTGCTAAGGTGCTGTAGGACACACAACACCCATGGGGCTGGAAAGCGGACTGTAACGGAGGGTATGTCTGTCACACATGTATATCAGCTATGTTGGATAGTCTACACATCTCATACAGTCTATGGGTCTGTGAGCTGCACAACACACAGCAGGGGATAGGCAGCAGACAGATGGTGGTCACAATATTCTATGTCCATGTCGTGCAATCACGTGTTGAGGCCGGAATGTTGTTTCCCCAACCTATGTTTGCATATTCACAGGTGGAGGACCTGAGGAAGAAGGCCCGTGAACTGAGGCTGTACCACCCGGAGTATCTTGAGCGTTTCAGCAGGGGGCCGGGACAACACCAAGATGGTGAGTTATCCCAGGAATAACTTTCATCATCAAATGTCACATTGACCTACCAGCCTGTGTGTTACCTGCATATGTACAGGTGTTATGTGACACACATGGACGGCCTGTAATGTATGTAATCTTTCCCATATATAGACCACAGCAGTGATGGACCCGGAGACTCCCCACCCACCCTCAGACGGCCCACCCAACGCCGTGGATGGGAGAGAGAGGTGGCGGAGGTGCAGGAGGAGGAGGAAGAGGAGGAGGCGCAGGTGGCGTATCTGCAGACAGAGGATGTGGAGGGGTCAGAGGATGCAGATGAGGAGGAGGGGCCCAATGAGGACGATGTGGTGCTGGTGCAGGACTCTGACGTGGAGGGGGAAGATGGGGAGGAGGGGAATGTGGGCCACCATTCACCAGCGGATGGGCATGTTGTGCAAGGTGTGGGGGATGCGGGGGAGGGGGGTGGGGGGGGCATGGTGGGGATGTCCCTGCGGGGGTGTTAGCATGGGTGGAGGGGGTGTTGGGGGGGAGTTTGGGGGGGGGGGAACAGGTAGGGCGGGGGGTTTGGGGGAACACAGCACAGCACAGGTCTCTGTGGACCCCCGTCAGACACCACAGGCAGGAACATGGGACAGACATCGTAGTGTCACCGCGCCATCCACTGCCACCAACATATCACATGCACATGCCAGCACACAGACCACCGAGACTGTTTGTGTGTGTGCTGGCAGGTGTATGCACGATGTGTTGGTGGCAGTGGATGACGTGAGACGCGACATCCGTTTGGTGTATCATGCACTGCAGAGTCAGACGGGGCTGTCCAGCAGGTGAACGCTGATGTTGCACAGCTGCAACATCAACGTTCATCTGCTGGAGACCGTCACAGGCAGCATTGATGGCACCTGTGACGGCCACATGTGGCCTGTGCTGTGCTGTGTTACACAAACATACAGGCTGTGGGTGTTTGTTGTATGGCATGTTGCCATTTTGTTTTTACCTTACTCCAATTAAAGTTGGACGTTGTTTTATGGACACAATGGTCATGTGTTTCCCTTACACACTCACCATGGATGCAAGCATGGGATATGTATGTGGAACAGGATATGCATTGACAGTTGACATGGATGTCATATGTGGACTTGCTCAAAATGCATTCATGGGGTCCTATCCATGTGTGCGGGTGTGTGACACCTTGGTAGGCGTATGGGTTGTTGCGTCGGAAGGGATTCCCGGGAACATCCATGTCACATGGGTGGGCGTGACATCCACAGATCTGTCAGTGGTCATATGGCAAACACATATGCATGCCACCCATGTCTGTCAGTGCCACATGCATGCCATGGTGTTGTTTGCGCAGCCATGTTATCAGTGTTCCAGCCAGGGGCAATGGTCACACATATGCGATCAATGTATGGTGTATAAGGGTATGCAAATACTGATGGGTGTGAGTAGTCATCATGCAAACCCTGAGCAGTTCCCCAGCCACCACATCGGGGTGTGTGTAACGGGGCATGCTACAGCCAAGGGCCAATGAACACACTCTGTGCAGGTGACACACGACAAGTGGTGCCATCTGTGTAGATGTACCTGCCACTGCAAACAGGACAACAGGAAACTGCTTGGGTGCTGGTCAGATGTTCAGCAGCAAAACATGCATGCACACACTACATAGGGGAGCACAGGGACAATGATTGTATGCACACGTTGCAGCTATGTAATCATATACATTTATTCACACAGATTTACATTTTCCGCCGTGGCCTCCCACGTCTGGGCCGTCCCAGTTCCCCCTCCCCTGTTGGGGCACGCCCCTGCTGTGCATGTGGTGGTGGTGGAGGTGGTTCCGAGCGTTGCAGCAAACCAACGATGCTCTCCAGGGCCACAGCAATTCGTTCTGACGGCATGGCTCTCACATCATCACGCAATCCCCTAAGTTCCTGCCGTAACAGGTCCACAGAATTGCAAATAGCTGCAGCTGCCTGACGATTGCCTGTGGGTGGAACAAAGGGTGGCCATGAGACACATCCCGAGTAAACAACCATCACATACAACAATGTTACGTATGTAGCACCACATTCTCCTTGTGATTGGACATTCCATATTGAATACATGGACATATTAGCAGAAAAACCTTGTCAGCAATTATACTGTCCCAGCCACACACAGCACATTGCTCAGTTGTGTGATGTGGGGGTGAACACAGGTATACACTGGATGCGCAAAAACGCCCACATAATGCGTACTTTACAATAGGCCCAGGAACAGATAGCAGACACATGTCCACTTTGTACGGGGGTGCAGCAAGTGCGCTGGACAACATCCACACCTGGGGAGTTGCATTGGTGATGCTGAGTTTGTTTGAGGACAACTAGGCCAGGTGGCGCCACACTTGTATTAATATGTGCAGCATGGACAGGTCACAAATCAAGCAGATGTGACTCTGCAAGATGCGCTGGCAGCACCAGCATTAGCAGCCTTACGTGGCCAGGTCCACTGATGACACATGTGTCTCTGAACACAGAGGTTTACTTGCACCTAGGGCCAACAGAGAAAAAGGTCTCATAACAATGCACGTACACCTCCATACACATGTGGAGGTTGTGGACAGAGCATGGGTAGCACCAGATGATGCAGCACAGGGGGACAGACGGCACGATTGAACACACATGGTTATGATGTGCAAACACCTGCACATGATAGCCACTAGGGATGTGTGCTTAGGGACAGAGCTGGGGGGGGGGGATGTGTGACCCAGGTTGGCAGCAGGGGTATCACCTGTGTGGTGTATATTCATTCCAATAACAAAAGGGGCCAGGAGCTGAGCTGTGTGATCAGGTGTGTGGGTCACAACCCATGGTATTGTGAAAGACATTGTTAGATCTAGAGAGGAATGGCACATGCGGATAGCCCTGTCTGGATGTCTAGCAGCATACCTTTGTATTGTACATACAGTGAGTCTGCAAGGACCTGTAGGCCACCCAAACCATACCTACATGACCAGTCGCCCTGTCAGTTCTGTACACTGTGCAATATGTGTGTCAACACACATTTGAACTGCTAATGCCACATCGTATGATTGTTTTGCACCAGAAACACAGACTGTAGGGTATGGGGTCGTTGTGACATAGCAGTACACACACTGTTCAGGTTTGCATATGGTAGGTCGGATTCGCAATGGACTAGGGGACATTGGGCATTGTTTCACCTGGCACACGCCTGTGCTGCTGTGATGAGGCTGGCTGTTGCTGTTCCAATTGGCGTATTGAGGTTATGACCCATAACATGCTGCAACATAAACAACATCTCACTTATGTGTGCATCTGTAGGTGTGAATGTACCATAGGCTGTTATGTTGTGCGGCACAGTGCGATGAGCTAACATACACTGTGCCGTTCTGTTGTTCAATATGTCTACAGTCTACGGTAGGCAGACATGTCACAGCTGTGTATGGTATTCTCTGACATCCACCACACCCCCCCCAAACAGGGTCTAATGGTTTGTGTGTGGTGGTTGTGCCAGACCTTGGTCACCACTGTTGCCTCTCATCTGTGCGCATGTGTGTGGGGACACATCTTTGCACGCCTTAATAACCACGTCATGACTGAGTGCACAGAAAGTGTGTCTCTGATTAAGATCAACATCAACACATATTTGTTAAACTGTACATGTTATGCTGTATGTCAGCATTGCAGAGGTGCTAGGTTATGTCCCAGTGAAGTTACTGTGTTGCACATGCGGAATCCTGACGTGTGGTATAGTGTTATGTCATGTAGGTAGGCCGGCCATTGTGTGGAGTGGATCACATATAAGATACTCCCATACGATGCACAGCTGATATTGTATGAACACTCAGCATACAAAACATTGGGGGTAACAATGTTTAGCACCCACCTTCTGCATCTTGACGTGCAGATCTGCCATGTGCTCTCAGCTCTGCCAGCAGCACATCCTCCCCACACACCTCCTGGCTTGTTGGTTGTCTTGCGGCTGGTGAATGAGAACCCATTGTCGTATGGCGCATCATGTCTGCCTCCACGGGCCCCTCGGCAGAGGTTATGCTGTCACCAGACACACCAACCTCTGGATCCTCCATGATGTGTGTCGCACGCATCGCAGCCCCCTCCGCCACCTCCTCCTGCTCCTCCTCCTCCTCCTCCTCTCCCCCCTCCTCATGTGTCATCATTGTACTGTAGTCACCTGTATTGTGGGCACAAGATGACAACACACATATGACTATGCAATACAGCTACGTATACGTGTGTGTTGCAGAATACACATACCTGCTGGTGTGGGGACCCAACACGTGTGCTGCAGACAGGGCCCCCTGCACACTCACATACCTGTCTCTCTGCAACATGTACCTGTACCAGGGAAACAGGTGTGTGTGTACCCTCTGCACACCTTGTGTGTTTGCCATGCCTCTGAGTCTGCTCTAATTGTGCATTTAGCCCCCACCCCATTTCTCAAACCACCTGGCCAACATATGTGCACACACGGATGCACATAACTGACAGGTACACCTGTAATTGCACACACCGGTGTGGGTGTGCCTGCCATCTTGAAGGGCATATCACATTGGGACATACTGTCATCACAGTGCTCCATGTGTTTGTCTCCAACATACAATGGAGGTAGCTACCAATGTAAATCAACACTGGGCCATTGACAGGCACATGCAGCACTGTGCGTATAGTATGGCACATAAACATTCACATCTCACAGGCCACTGCAATATGACAGCTGAGGAGAGGCAGTGTTGTGGGTGTAGGTAAGGGGTTGTTAGACGTAGACATGTCTGGGACAGGTTGGGGGACTGATAGGATGAGGGACACATGCTGAATGTGTCCCTGGAACATGGCAACAGAACATGGTGACACAGGCCAATACACAGATGTCTGCAGCTCTGAGGATGCACAACATGTTTAACTCAGGACAGATGTCATCGTCCCAACACAGGCCATGTTTTCATGTCCCCACAGGGTCAGGTGTTGTATGACACATCTGCCCTTACCCCATGGGCATACGTGTATCACTGCACCTTGACAAGTCATTGTCAGACACATGTGATAGGGAAGGTTACCAGACACCATGCTGCACTCGGTACCTGCTGTGATGCCAGGCGTACATGCACTGCTCTTGAGATACGCTCCTTATGTCATACACTGTGGTCTCTCAGTCCTTTACAACAGTCACATATGTCCACATTTGCTTGCCGTGTGCACATGTGACTGTGAGGTGACAGACGGCGATAGCACAGTCACAGATCTAACGCGTTGTGTGATGTGCATGACCTCTACGCCTGCCAGATCTGCAGTGTCCAACTGCTCCATATTGTGGGGTAACCTACCCTGTCACACACTGTGTAACGTTAGTGGGCAAGGTGTAGTCCCACAGGTATTTTGGAGGGGGAGGAGCACCTTATAGGGACACCTATTGCCCCCGTGGCTGACACCACAACCCAGCCTATGTTGGCTACGTGACATATGTCTTTGAGAACACTATTCAGCTGTCCCCCTGTGTATTGCACCTCCTGGTATTGGCTTGATGTAACCTTTGGGGTGTGAGTGTTCTGTTTTTGTTTCACAGAACAGGGTATGAAGGTGTAGAGCACACACCTCTGACAGCAGCATAGTTAAATGCTAGCACAGTTACATACCTGTAAAAGGTGATCTCTGGGAAAAGCAGGAATCAGTCTCCACATATGGGTACATCGGCAACCAATGGAGCCTGCACAGGAATACCTACCCGTTTCCAAACAGTAAGCCTTGGGCAGCATACCTGGGGCCTGTACACTGACGTCCCGCCCTCTCCAGAGCCTCTCTCCATTAGGGTTCCCAAGCTGAGACAAGGGTGAGTTGCGAATAGGAGGATAGCTGAAAGGATAAAACTCATGGGGGAGGTGGGAGGGTTGTCCAGACTACTACGTGCTGTTCACAGACATCACCTGTTACACCTAGCTCCGGAAACAAGCAGGAATGTGTGTTCACATATGTGGACTCCCTAGCTATGGAGGCCAGGGGAAGCTCCCTGAGATTTGCAGTGCCGAGGCACAGGTGGGCATCAGTCCCTCACGTATCTCCACCATCCCATGTGGGATGGAGGGTGGGATTTGGGATGAATGGACCTTCAATGAAAGACAAACAACTCACCGAAGGACTACTGGGGGGGGGGGGGGAGTCCGCAGTATGCATGATAAGTGCATTACACATATCAAATGAACTCACATATATAATGTTTACGGACTGGATTTTAGGAGTGGAGGGCAGGATGGGGTCTGCTGGATACGTAGTGACGGGATTGTCACGGCGACATCACAGCAGTGGGGATGACGGGCCTTACCTGGAGCGAGCAGGTGATCCAGGTGTCAACTGGTTTGGATTGTGATGGCACGTCCCCAATGGCAAGCATTATGGGACACAGCTGGGACCTTCTGGAGACCCATCCTCCGAAATAATTAGGTATGACAGACGCAGACCGACCGACTGAGACACCTATCCCAGTCCTTGCGGGGAGAGCGGGTTTGGGGAAACCTCATTCCCTAGTAACATAGATGTGTCATCAAAAGGGAATACATGTACACTGTCTGTCCAAGCTGGTAAGAGATATGAAAGACATATACGCACGAAGCTTCAAGGGTAGGGAAACCTAAGTAGACATGGATGCTGATAGCATCATAATGCATCATAGTGCATAACAGGCTCTTCATACTGAAGAATAGTGTGCGGATGGGGATATACACTGTCTGATACGTCAGTCAGTTCACTCTCTTACATGGACAGTGAGGTGAACGTATGTAACATATATCAATCCCTACGAGGTATCCCCACAGACACATATCTAGGTACAGATATACGCACATATCTGTATTTCAGGATATGTTTGGAGACATGTGTGGACATATATACATAGGCAGCTATATTTATATGTTTGTATATAATGTTCATAATAAAACACATATCTATATGTATCCATCTATCTATCTATCTATCTATATCTCTCTCTATCTCTATCTCTATATCCATATATATCTATGTATAGCTAGATCTATATCTATATCTATATATACACACATTTATCTCTATATATATGTGGGCCATGAATATGCACCGGCAGCAAATTGACATATGTATGTAGAGTTATGAGGACCTATTCACATACATGACTATATTCTTGACGACACATGTCTGCCACTGAGCCCCACAGTTAGTTTGGGATGGGGTATGTGAGTGTGAGACATTCTATTCGTAACAGGAGGCCAAGCCCACCTGACAGATACAATGATCATCAATCTCCATGGCATACAGGGATGCAGTATTGCAAACAGCGAATCACCAGGATGGTTGCGTGACAACAGGGGATAAGCCCAGTCTGTGCGGACATGGCTAACATCTGTTAGATATCTAACATGGCAAAGGTACAGAAATCCAGCCGACGGATACCAAGGGGACACACTGGAGGGATATGGCGGTACTATGCGTTCCCAGTAGCCGTGGATAGTCATGCATGAACGTTCCACCCTCTATACAATACAAAACCAGAGGTTGCAGTAAACCCACACAGACCTCTGATGGGGTCATAAACCTTGTCTAGCCATATAGCGTCGCCCTATGAGGATGGTGTTCGCTCTATATCAGGGCCCTCATAGTGGATGGGCTCTCTGAGAGTGCAGAGAGCATATGGAGGTTGATTTTGAATGAACTGTCTGTAAGCAGATACAGTGCCATATCCCCTGGAAGGAGTTGTCCAGAGATAAGAGGTGTTCAGCCTACAATGAGTGAAAATAACCATGGACTAGCTTGGAACCACTACTACGGTTGAACAGGAACTGTGAGATAGAGAAACTGGAACATGTGGGATGTGTCTGCAAGGCAATCACTGTGCCTCCTGCAGGCACAGCAGCTGTAGAAATAGATGGGTGGCGGACATGGGCAATGAGACAAAGGACAGGGGATGGTCCTGTCCCTGTCTACTGAGTTATCCAGCACATATGTTCATGGCAGGACAAGCAATACCCTGAAAAGGAGGCTAAGGAGCATCTTAGTAAGGTAACCCTCAGCCTAGGAAAGTCCTGGATGAGAGGGTGTGGAATGTAGGTAACGGAGGGGTGACGTACCCATAGGGGACGTCAGCTGATGGCACGGTGCTCATGTTGTGACAGACACTATTATGGGATAGTTGTAACTCCTCCTCTCAGTGATGAGAGGAAGACAGATCTATAACCCAGAAACAAGGATATCCCGACATCTTAACCTCTTGAGAAAGGGTATGCAGTGTAGTCTCCTGGGGAACACCAGTGCGGCACCTATGAGAATACACTAACTGTATGTTACAGTTCCCCGACACCTAAGATTTGTGTGAATGCTGCGGCTGCCTAGACTTTGTAAACATCAGACCATGCTGAGGTGTTCCTCGCTGTGCTACATCTGCATGATGGGCAGGAGACCTGACAACTCCTCATTTCCAAAAGAAAGAAGGTCAGGTGGGACATTTCCTACCTCCTGACACTGATGGTGGATTGGAATGGCCTGTAGCCCTAGGGACGTCAGATGAACAGTGGGCAAATTGACGTACAACCTCCTTGTTGATGAGGCTTTCTCCAGTACATGGTGATTGTGCCACAGTAGGTTGAGGCCATCTATTCAGACCTGCAACCTCGAGCCAACCCTTGCAACGTGCTACAATGGGAGTACCAGTGGATATGCCTACAGACCCACAAGGGTCAACATAAGCACGTGAGAGAATTATGATATACCATGCCTAGGACTTAGAAGTTATGAGTAGTCAGCTACCTTTGACTCTGCCACGAAGGGCCTCAAACGGGACAGGTTTTGTGTGACCTCCTGGAGGGCGTGACTCATATAACACATATGGGATATCATCCGGGATGGCAGCATAGACGTTTGGACGTTGTGACGTCCAAAAGCATCATGTGCTCTAGAAGCACGACCTGGCAGACAGGATGACTGCTCCGTTTAACGTTTGACCTTCCGCATTGCTGATTCCACTACCAAGGAATGGTGGGGGGGTCGGGTATTATGAGATCCTGGAGAGGGTGCCACCTCATACAGAGCATCAGTTGCTGAGGCAGGGGGAGGAGGAGCCCTCCAAGGTGATATCCACATTTCCAGGAGGCAGACCTGCAAAGAAGGATTTATAAGAGACGTTAGGTTGTCCGTTCCTGCAGTGGCGCCAGTGGTAAGCGGAAGGTCAGGAATGGGAATAGCCAGATAGGTTGCCATGTCAAGGTGGAATGTCTGAGACGAAGGTCATCCAAGGGAAAACATCCATGGCAAAGGTAGGTTTGCAGTAGCAGCCTCAGCACCAGAGGGTGCAGACTGATTATGAACAGAACACCTAGTGGTGGTGTGGAGGCACTTGCGATCAGGAGACAATGCAGGAGGTACTGCATTGATCACTCCGGGTATCAACTCCACACTGGGTATCAATAGTACAGCCCTTGATGTTGTCATCGGGGGCTGCTGAAGCGGCACCAGGACAACTGGCGTGGCATAGCAAGTCTCCGTAGACGTGCGTATCCTGAAACAACAATGTGCAGTTTCAAAACACATCGTGACCCAATCCTCAGGAGTACATATCGGTCATGGAGTAGGCATCTAAGAGGGTGACTCGATCGAAGTATGCGTTGATGGTACGGACATCGGTATCAGCAATGCCAACACACAGAACCCGGTCTGAGTGTTATACATTGTTTTGGACGGTAACAAGGACACGCAATGACATGCGTCGGGGGAGGGAGAGGCACTCCATACCGTTGCTAGTGACACGATATCGGTACTGCTCGGAGCGGATATCTACGGCAAGCATGGCTGTGGTATGTTCTGTGAGGGGTGAGGCCCTGGAACAAACTGAAACCCCTTTGATGCTTTGGGGCCAGGTGGCTCCCGCAGCCTATGTGAGGGCAATGTTTGTTTGAGGGTACGGACGGAGCCATCCCCATGCTGGCCATGAGGCGTACCACGCAAGCATTAACTAGTCCTCAGAGACGTTGTGTGGGTTACCTGATCCTGTAGAGTGGGGACAGCTTGTACCCCATGTGGCATGGAACAAATGTTATCGAGGGAGACTTGAGGACGTCATGCTTCCAGCACCGTGTTTGGACAAGGCAATGCAGGCGGGAAATGGTCATGACCTATACTGGTTGGACAACAGTAAATGGAGTTTAAGCAGGAAACGTTGTTTCCACAGTCATAGCATCCCCTCAGTGACGTTGGCTCCATGATGCAGAGGCCTTGTGCCCCAAGAGGTTGGGACATGAGGATGCGGAAAATGTTTATCACGATTCTGGACATACACCCCCAGGGGTACCTGTGTCGGTGGCACATACAGCCGCACACACACGATAACAAGGGAGATAGGTGTTGACATCATTTTCACACAAAGGTTTCTGCGGTGACAGGAGGACGTCCTTCGGGCTCCATGGAGGCCTCAAACACTGAAGGGAGGCTCTGGAGAAGGAGGCAGTTCAGCGCGCAGGCGCAAGGGATGTTGCCAAATACGTTATGATCGTTAGCTGGGCAGCATTCCCGTGCAGGCTCTGTCGGTACTGACAGTCACATATGTGATGGCTCATTCCTGCTTGTACCTGTAGATGCGTCTCGGCAGATAGCAGACAATCCCAACTGCACTCACATAACTATCTACACAATGGTGATCCCATGGGGGTCATGAGTCGTAATGGATATGCGTAGCATACATACCTGCCTGTGTGTGTGCGGTGTCCAGGGCCGTAGGCAGCCCATATGTGTAGACAGGACCGAGTCTCTGTGCAAGCTGCTGCTCCAGGGGGCTGAGCATGGTTGGTAGGGGGCCGCCGCCACCTGTGCCACGTGCATGCTGTTCTTCCTCACACATGTGCTGGCGCACACCTCTTTTGATGTCGGAGAACCTCTTTTTGAGGCTCTCTATGTCCCGCGGGTGTCCCCCTGCCTCAGCCACGCTTCTGCTTACCTCCTCCCACGCCGCATTCCGCCCTGCTGTTGATGTCCGTGTGCTCAGCCTGCCAAAGAGAACCTCGTATTGCTCTAGCACCATGGATAGGAGGTTGTGGTTCTCCCCATCTGTGAACCGTGTGGCCCTCCTTCTCAGGCTTTCAGGCACAGGGACCCTCTTCCTTTTCCCAGTGTGTCTGCTGGGAGCAGGCTGGCCCCTTGCTGATGGCTCACCCTCCATAGGGCCTGCAGGTCCTGGCCCCAGTGGCACTGGTGGGCCCACCTCCCCCACCCCCTCACCCTCACCCTCTCCCAAACTCGCCCTCCCCCTATACCTCTCTCTATCCCTCCCTCTCCCCCTCTCTCTCTCCCTCTCTCTATCCCTCCCTCTCCCCCTCTCTCTCTCCCTCTCTCTATCCCTCCCCCTCTCCCTCTCTCTGTCCCCCTCTCTATCCCTCTCTCTATCCCTTTCACTCTGCTCATCCATCACCCTCCTCTCACATGTCCGCTCCCCACTCCCCTCCTCACCGCACATCATCCCTTCTGCCTCTCCTACACCACGTACAACACAGACACAACAGCTATATACTCAATAGCAATAAACCAACACAGTAAACGGAACAATACACCCAACACTACAGAGACAAATGACAACAACAAACTATTTGGCTACAGATACAACACACCTCCTACTATGAACCCTCACCAACCTATTCCTCCACAACCTATCTCTCACAAAACTATACTTCCTCCAACAACCCTCAACGTTTTCCAGGCGTGTAGTGTTTTTATATTTGTTTTTGCACGTTGGTTACATTGCGCATGCGACATTGTGCGACGGTGCTGCTTGTGCGCGGTGCGTAACTGCAATTACGCATAGGCGTTCGTTGGTGGGTTTGGTTGTGTGCGAGGCGCGCATGTGCAACTCTTTGCGCATGTGCGTTTGTGTGTGCATCGTCACGCACAGGCAACGCATCCGGACAGGCGTAACGAGATGCACATGGGCGCCGTGCACAAACCAACAAACATAAGCATCAAATTGCACATGCGCCTCGCACACATCCACACGCACATGCGCTATCATTTGAACGTGTGCGGCGCGCACAGGCAAACGCCCATGCGTAACGGATTGCACATGCGCAAACTGTTGTACAGGGGCGCCGCGCACAAGCGGCGCCGTCGCACAACGGCGCATGCGCACTCTACGGACATCCATTTACCTATATAAAATGATGCCGAACATTTGGCCACATTGAGGGTTGTTTTGTAGGCGCGGCGAGTGTTTGTTTGGGAGATAGAGAGAGCTGAGAGCAGGTGTTGTTACTAGTGTTGTTTGTAGTGTATGTAGTGTTGTACTGTTGTCTGTTGTGCTTGTAGTGCATGTACTGCTGATTGTAGTGGTTTCTGTAGCGTTTGTAGTGTTGTATTGTGGTATGTAGTGATTGTAGTGCTCATTGTAGTGTTCTTTGTTGTGTTGTCTGTAGTGTCTGGTCTTGTGTGGCTAGTGTCTGTATTGTTTTGTTAAGGTGTCCAGTGTGTCGGGAGGTGTGTGTGTGTGTGTGTGTGTGTGACCACAGTGGAGGGATTGATGGCGGAGATATATGTTGTTGCATGTGCCCGAAGACGTGGGCGGATGCTGCGGTTGCTGGACAGGGGATATGGTGTCCATGTGGCTGTGGCACAGGGCATGGGTGTGGACCCGCAGCAAATCAGACCTGCTCCTGTGGAGGCGGCACAGATATGTGCTGTGCGTAGACGGCGCAGACGGCGTGCCGAGGTGCAGGCTCGGCAGACTCGCCTCTACAGGCCCAGGGCCCAGCTCCAGGGCATGCGTGAGGACCAGGTCATCTCCCTTTACCGACTAAGCACAAGGGCTATTAGGGGGCTCTATGAGGATCTAAGACCTGACCTGGAGCCCCTGACTGACCGGTCCCATGCCATACCGGGTTTAGTCAAGCTCCTTGCTGCCTTACATTTTTTTGCCTCTGGCTGTTTCCAGTCATCTGTGGCCGCAGTGGGTGGCATGAGCCGCCCCACCTTCTCACGCTGTCTCCACCAGGTACTGCGTGCCATGGTCAGCCGGGTGGGGAATTACATAGGCCTTCCCCACAATAGGCAACAGTGGGGGACCCTGAACCAAGCCTTTGCGGCGTTAGCCGGGATACCACAACGTGATGGGAGCTATTGATTTGCACACATGTTGCCCTGGTCCCGCCCAGAGACAGGGAGGTGTTGTTTTCCGCAAAACCGCAAACACTACCATTCCCCTGAATGTTCAGGTTGTATGTGATGCTAATCTGCATATTCTGAATGTAGTCTCCAAGGTTTGCAGGGTCCACCCCCACGACTCCTATATCCTGCATATCGCTCAGCACTATTCCAGCAATTTTGAGGAGGGAACAGTATGGGGGACTGTATATTGCTGGGTTAGTATTGTTCCAAATATCTCATGACACCAGGCATATATGTGTGTGTTTGAGTAACCTCTCTCATAGTGTCCCGTTTCCTCTATGTGCAGTTGGATATTGAACTCACATTCAGCAGACATAGGACATGTTATGCTTTTAACACATCCTTAGTGGTTTGTACACTTTGAGTAAAAAACAGGGGAACATGATTGGCCATG